>OX422214.1:320102773-321452773 GCA_949130495.1 Sambucus nigra | reverse complement strand
AATGACCATACGGTTGATAAAAATAAAATTTACTTTTTAATTTAAATAATTACAATCCTGACGCGACTGTCACGCGCGTCCCAACAAACCAAATTATCGTATTTTATCTCATGACAAATTCAATATTTTCAATATTCATATACTGCCATATATACACATTATAATCAAATACCAACCCAGATCTCGTTAGTATTTTATCCAGATTAATTCTCAATTAATTCACATTTAATTTAATTAATCCCGTAAATAAATATCAATAAAAGTACGGGGTATTACATTCTTGTCTACCCCTCCCACTGATGTGACTTCTGAGAGGGTCTTGGTGTTCCTCCAAGCTCTTCATGATCTTCAACGTTTCTATCATTTCCAACTGTACTAGATTGAAGTTTTAGTTTGACATTTTTTCAGCACCACCTTTAGGAAGATGATGAAGCTTCATACTTCCCAATAAACTAAGGAGCAGCAGCATCAGGCTGAGGTTTCTCGGATTTAGACTCAGATTCAGTTCCTTCAGGCTAAGCTGGCCAAGCTGGAGGTGGGTGCTGCTGAGGATAAGGTTCGGATAGCTAGGTTTGAGGAGTAGCTCGTTAAGGAGGGTGGTCCCTCTTACACAGACTTTCGCTCCCGCCAGAATCTATTTTTCATATTATCTAGTGGATATACCGTTTGGTTGTTTAGACTCCTCTTTGTATACTTTTTTTCATGTATAGGAGTTCGCCATTATTAATGAAAAAGTATTTTTGTTGATTTCTATCATTTTTCTCATTTGCTTCTATCTCAACTTTGGTATCTTCTTACTATGGCTTGTGCTAGCATCTCCTCTAGTTGTGTGGTATTTACTTTACTTTTTTTTAAATAAGAAAGTAACATATTTATAACTATCCCCTTTAACTATGGGGTACTTGCATTTTATTATGCAGGCAAACATTTTTTTGTAGAACTGTCCCCTCTAACTGTAGGTTACGTGCAATTTATCTGGGCAAGTAAACATTTTTAGAACTGTCCCCTCTAACTTAGGGGTACTTGCATTTTATTTGGGAAAGAAAACATTTTTAGAATCCCCTCTAAATGTGGGGTACTTGCATTTTACCTGGGCAAGTAAACATTTTTAGAATTGTCCCCTCTAACTGTGGGGTACTTGCATTTTATCTAGGTAAGTAACATTTTTAGAACTGTCCCTCTCACTGTGGGTTACTTGCATTTTATTTGGGCAAGTAAACATATTTAGAAATGTCCCCTCTAAGTGTGGGGTCCTTGAATTTTATCTAGGCAAGTAAATATTTTTAGAACTGTCCCTCTAACTGTGGGGTACTTGCATTTTATCTGGGCAAGCCAACATTTTTATCATTATCCCCTTTAACTGTGGGGTACTTGCATTTTACATGGGAAAGTAAACATTCTTAGAACTGTTCCCTCTAACTGTGGGGTACTTGCATTTTATCCGAGCAAGTAACATTTTTAGAGTTGTCCTCTCTAACTGTGGGGTACTTGCACTTTATCTGAGCAAGTTATCATTTCTTATGGGAAAATATAAGAGATAGAGGGTTATCTCTTCTCCTTCTCTTACATCCACCTCCCCCCCCCCCCCCCCCCCATTTTGAGAAATTAGAGAAGGGGAATGTAAGTCCCCTTTTATCTATTCTTTATATGAGTGGTGAAATAAGGCTTTTCCTTTGAGAACAGAGGCTAATGCTTATTCTAAAAAAAATGTTTGCTATGTATTTTTTTTATTATCATAACTTGGAGGACATCCTCTTACTGGTCTAGTGACAAAATTAAAATCATTTGTCTAATATTCTTGGAGAAACTTTGCTCAATATACTTTTTATCGGGATGGATGCCCCCCCCCCCCCCCCCCAAGTGTAGTGAGCAAAGTACCCTCTATTTGGGACTCTCCTCTAATCTAGCAGAGAGATTTAAAAATGTATATGCATATGTACACATATATTATGGTTTATCTATCTTATGCCATAGGTAAAAAAAATAAGAATCATCATGCAATGCTAAAAAAAGAGTTGTTATTCATTTCTATTCATTGTCTGTATCATTTACAAGACTGTATTGCTCTTATCATTTCACAAAAAAGAACTTGTCTACCACTAGAGCACGCTGATCAAACTCTTCAATAGAAAAGAAATTTTTTTTGTCAACAACACTAAGCATAATACCTCTTCAGCCACTTGCAGTTGATGGACTGGAGGAAACCACTCTCTACCTCTGAAATCTGACAATAACCCGACTTGTCCACCCCTATGATGACAAAGGGGCCTTCCCAGTTGGGTTTGAACTTTGATGCTGACATGCTGCGGAGATGGTGAGTGGATGCTCGCAGGACCGAGTCTCCTACCTGAAACTCCCTAGGCTTGACCAAATTTTCATAGTCTCTAGACAACTATTGGGTGCAAACTTCGAATTTACTCTTCGTTTTGTCTCTATGCTCATCCAGTGCCTCTAGCTGCACATGTCTTGGGTCAGGGATGAGTCGTTCCTGAGAGAAACTCTAGCTGAGGGTACCGCCAACTCCATTGGTATGACAACTTTGGTCCCATATACTAGAGAGAACGGGGTGGACCCTCTCATTTTTCTGTTTTAGGTACGATAAGCCCACAGCACCAAGGGAAACTTTTCACCCCATGCCCCTAGCATATCCTCCAACATTTTCTTCAAAATATTTATCAGGGTCTTATTGGTAGCTTTCGATTGCCCATTACCCATAGGGTAGGAGATGGTTGAACTATTGTGCACGATTTTATATTTGTCTGTGAGGAGGGCCATCTCCTTGCATACGAACTGCTTCCCATTATCTGTTAAGATTACCTTGGGTATACCAAACCTGCATATGAAATACTGCTTTATAAACTGGGTTACCACTTGGACAACCACTCTCCTTAGAGGGATGGCTTCTTCCCATTTGGTGTATGATTCTGTAGCCACAATGATAAAACCTATGCCATAAGAGGCTGGGCTGATCTTTCCAACTAGGTCAAATGACCATGTGTGGAAGGGACAGGGAGCGGTGAGGTTTTCAAGCTGATGAAAGGAGCATGTATCATGTTACCGTACACTTGACACACCTTGCACTTCTTCACATAGACAATGGAATCAACATCCATAGTCGGCCAATAGTACCCTGGTGTCATCAACTTGGTCATATAATTTGGCATCCCCCATGTGGGAGGGCTCATGAGCTCCTTTCGCACCTTTTATATGTCCTCTTTAGCTATGCACCTTAGCGCCTTCTCATTGTACCCTTTTCTGTAAAGCTCTCCTTACACTAAGTGAAAACGGGCTATCTTTTTTCGCAGATAAATTTAATCTACCCTCTCTGAGGGAATCTCTCCATCTCTCAGATACGCTATATATAGTTGTCTCCAATCTTCTAAGACTTCCACAAAGTTCGCTTCCGCTGGTTGGTCAAAATTAGCTTGGCATTTTAGATGACTTTATCGTACACGGGTAACTTCTGCACTCATGGTGGGCTAATAATACCCACCCCACTGCAACCGTCTATAAAGAGGAATATCGGTGTCTCCATAATGCTTTTGGTGCATCTCTATCAACCTTTTCTTGTCTTCTTGCTCTCTGAAGCATATTGCCAGAAACCCTCTAGGACTCTTGAAATAGAGTGTTCCCTACAACATGTGATAGTTGGCTAAGTCCAACATTTTTATCGTCCCTTCCATAGTTTCAATATGCTTCGCCACTAGGTGTCTCTAATCTTCTGGCTCATTGCCCGAGAACAAGGATTTTACAGTAGTAAGCATTGTTCTTTATCGAACTGTGATTATTGCTTCCGACTCATCCATGTCTAGATTTTGTGCTATTGTGGCAAGTGCGTCAGGATTCTTGTTCATTGTTTGTGCATGTCTATCTACAGTTACTTCCAAGAAATGTCCCAACAACCTCTGGATGATGTACCTGTAGGGTACTAAATTAGCATGCTTGAGGGAAAACTCCCTATTGACCTGTTTTACTACAAGTTTGGAGTCCCCTCATATGCACAACACCCTAATTCCTCTTCTGAGTGTCTCCAACATCCCCAAAATGAGGAACTCATACTCAACATCGTTGTTTGAGAATTTGACGTCCAACTTGAAAGAGAGAGTGATATTATCCTTCCTAGTTGACAGTATAATACCAGACCCCTTGTCCCTTGAGAACTGGAGCCATCAAACTCCATCGCCCATTTTTCCATTTCTTCCACCATGCATGCTTGAAAACACTCCCCAGACAGCTCTTCACTAGGTGTCTTAAAATTCTCGCTTGGAAAATGGGCGTGCATATTTGATACTTATTGGCTTTTAATGTCCTTGGGCACTATGCATTTCAAATCATACTCTAGTAGGATAAAAACCACCTTGTTGCTCGTCCCACGAGTACTGTCCATGCAAGGAGGTACTTGATGGGGTCACACTTAGTGATTATGTGAACTGTGAAAGCTAGCAGATAGTGTCTCAACTTCTGGGCAACACAAACTAAGTTCGGGCAATGTCATTCTACGTTAGTGTATCTAGAATTTGTACTTGATATCACCCTTGAGAGGTAGTACACCGTTTTTTTCACTCGTTCATTTTCTTGGGCCAGCATTGCTCCTATGGACCTCTCTGCTGAAGTAAGGTAGAGCAATAGCAGTGCCCTCGCTTCTAGTGGAATCATTGTGGATGGGGAGGATAGAATCTCCTTGATCTTATCAAATGCTTTATTCTGCTATTCTCCCAAAATTCATTTGGCTTTGTCTTTCAAAAGTGTTTTGAATGGGTGAGTCACCTCTACGAGTGCGAGTATGAACCTCCTCAGGTAGGATACCTTTCCCAGGAAGCTCTTAAGTTGTCTCTGACTAATGGGGGTGGAATGATCATTATGGATTTCATTTTTTCTACGTCTACTTGCACCCCCATGCCTATTCACTATGAACCCTAGAAACTTTTCGGCGTTGACTCCAAGGGCACACTTGGAAGGGTTCATTCGCATCTTATACCCCCATCACCTCTTCAGGTCTTGTATGTTTTTGCTTTCTTTTTTGGATTTCACCACTAGGTCATCCAAATAAAACTCTAATATGTCATGAAATAGGTCATGAAAAATTCCCATCATGGTTATCTGGTATGTGACCCCATCATTCTTCAGTCCAAATGGCATGACCGTATAGTGGAAGTTTCCTAGGGGTGTACTAAAGGTAGTCTTCTCTGCGTCTGTCGGATCCATCTTAATCTGGTTGTAGCCAAAGTACCCATCCATGAAACTATAAGTCTCATGTCCCGAGGTAGCGTCGACTAAGCTATCTATGCTCGGCAGAGGAAATTAATCTTTGGGGCATGCCCTGTTCAAGTCGCAAAAATCTACGCAAATCCTGATTTGGCTTTTGTCTTTTTTTACCACCGACACTTTGCTAGAAAGCCATACGGGATGCTGAATGGGCTTGATGAATCCTTCCACCAATAACTTTTCCACCTTAGATTTTATCTTCAAGTCGAGGTATGCCTTATAAGTGCAAGTGGATTGTCTCACTAAAATGGCATTAGGAAAATGTTCAATCTATGGGAGCTCACCTCTGGGTCTATTCTAGGCATCTTTATATATTTCCAAGCGAAGAGATCGGTGAATTCCTTGAGCAAGCCAATGAGCTCTTCTTTCTACTTTGGTCCCAGACTCTTGGAGATCAGGATGGGTCTACTTTCATAACCTTCTTAAACACCTCAGGTTGATGAAAACATTTTGTAAAAATTATCCCATCATTTAAATGAAACATTAAGGAACTTTAAACTCAACATTACCAAAATCAATCCTGTAGAGGCATGTTGTTGAAGAACTTTGATATTCGAATTTGTCTAAATGAACATATGAACTTGTACTTTTTTTGACGATTGTAGCGGTATACGACATACTCACATGTAAACAATGAGAAATATGTCCTTACACGATGGGACGGGCACCCCCAGTTTCACCCAAATGGAACCACGAGTGACACAAACACCTCGTTTGCATCCAATGAAACACGTAGCAATCGATCACGTAGCTGCAGAACTCCCAGTTTGAGGATAGGACACAAATTCAAAAATAGGCACACTTAGGATTAAAAGCGTTTAGGGGGCACCCCCAGCGACACCCAAATGACACCGCGAGTAGAAAGAACACTTCGTGCACATCCAACGTAGCACGTAGCAATTCATTTCATAACTGCGGGACTACCGATTTGATGATAGGACATAAATTCGAAAACATGAACACTTTGGCTTGAAAACGTGCAGCGGGGCGGGCACCCCTAGTGGAACCCAAATGGCACCACAAGTTTTATAGACACCTCGTGCGCTAACAACCGATTACGTAGCCCTAGGACTCCTAGTTTGAGAATAGGACATGAATTCGAAAACATACACACTTAGGCTTGAAAAAATGCCATGGGGGATGGGCACTCCCGATGGAACTCAAACGGCACCGCAAGTGACACGAACACCTCGTGTGCATCCAACATAAAATGTAGCAACCATCCGCGCAGTCGCAGAAATACCAATTTGAGGATAGGACCCATACACGAAATAAAAATAGTTTCACTTAGGCTTAAAAACATCCCGTGGGGAGCGGGGGGAAGGCGGGGGCGAACACTGCCGATGGCACCCAAACACCCCACAAGTGGCACGAACACCTCGTGCATGTATAACGTAACACATAGCAACCGGCCATGCAGTCGCGGGACTCCCATTTTGAGGATAGGACCCAAGCATGAATTACAAAATAGGCACACTTATGCTTGAAAACATGCAACAAGGGAGCACCCACAACAGCACCCAAAATACGGCGGAAGTGGCACGAGCAACTTATGCGCAGTCAACGTGACACATAGCAACTATTCGTGCACCCGCGGGACTCCCGATTCGAGGATAGGACCCCAAAATGAATTCAAAAATAGGTGCATGTTGGCTTGAAAACATGCCACGGGGGGCGAGCACCCCCAATAGCACCCAAATGGCACCGCAAGTGGCACGAACACCGTCTGTGTGTCCAACATAATACATAACAACCGGTCCCATAACCACGAAACTCCCGATTTGAGTATAGGACCCAAACACGAATTCGAAAACAGGCATAATTAGGCTTGAAAAAAACTGGGGGTGGGCACCCCGCCGACACCCAAACGACACTGTGAGTGGCATAAACACCTCGTACGCATCCAAAGTAACATAAAACAACAAGACACATAGCCTTGGAACTCCCGATTTGAGGATAGGACACTAATATGAAAATATCCACACTTAGGCTTGAAAACGTGTCGTGGTGGGGCGGGCACCCTAGTGGTACCCAAACGGCATTGCGAGTGACACGAACACCTCTTACGTGTCCAATGAAACACATACAACCGGATGCATAGCTAAAGGACTCCCAATTTGAGGATATGATCCAAAAACGAATTCGAAAACAGTCACACTTAGGCTTGAAAACATCCCACCGGGAGGGGGGACACCCCTCGGTGGCACCCAAATGGCACCGCGAGTGGAACCAACAATTTATTCACATCCAGCATAACACTTAGAAACCAACCATGAAACCATGGGACTCCTGTTTTGAAGAAAGGACCCCAAACAAGAATTCAAAAATAGGCACACTTAGGCTTGAAAACGTACAGCATAGGGGGAGAACCTCCAGCGGCACCAAAATTGCAATGCGAGTGGTGTGAGAGCCTCGTACATGTCCAACGTGATACGTAGAAACCGTTCGTATGGCTGCCAAACTCCCGGTTTGAGGATAGGACCCAAACATGAATTCTAAAATAGGTGCACTTATGCTTGAAAACGTTCCACGGAGGGGTTGAGCACCCCCAGCGGCATCCAAACGGTACTCTGAGTGACACGAATACCTCGTGTGTGTCCAAAGTAATACGTAACAAATGGTTTCACAGACGTAAAACTCCCGATTTGAGGATAAGACCCAAACAAAAATTCGAAAATAGGCATTCCAAGGCTTGAAAACATGTCGGGGGGGGGGGGGGGGGGAGGCACCCCCAACGGCACCCAAACGGCACCGCGAGTGGCGCGAACAAATCATGCACGTCCAACGTAACACATAGAAATTGTCCACATAGCAGCAGGACTCCCAGTTTAAGGATAGGACACGAATTCGAAAATATACACACTTAATCTGGAAAATGTGTCGCGGGGGTGGGGAGGACGAGCACCACCAGTGGCACACAAACGACACTGAAAGTGGTACGAACACCTCGTGCGCGTCCAATGTAACACGTAGTAACCGGATGCACAGTTATGGATCTCCCGATTTGAGGATAGGACACAAACACGAACTCGAAAACAGCCACACTTAGGCTTCAAAACATCCTGCGGGGGTGAGGGAACCCCCATCATCACCCAAACATCACCACGAGTGGCGCAAACAACTCGTGTATGTGTCCAATGTAACACATGGCAATCGGCTGCACAGCCGAATGACTCCCCATTTGAGGATATGACCCAAACATGAATTTGAAAAGAGGCACAATTAGGCTTGAAAGCATCTCGGGGGGCACCTCCGGTGGAACCCAAATGGCAACGCGAGTGGTACTAACACCTTGTGCGTGTCAAATAATAACACGTAGCAATCAGACACGCAACCACATGAATTTTGATTTGATAATAGCTCACTAACTCAAAAACAAGCACACTTAGGCCTGAAAATGTGTTGCGGTGGGCGGCCATCCCCAAAAGCACCCACATGACACCACGAGTGGCACAAACACCTCTTCCGCGTCTAAAGTAACATATAGCAATCGGTCTCACAGATGCAAAACTCCCGATTTGAGGATAGGACTAGAATTCAAAACAGGCACACTTAGGCTGATAACGTGCCGAAAGGGAAGCCCAACAGTACCCAAACGGCACCGCGAGTGGCACAAACACATCGTGCGCATACAATGCAATATTTAGCAATTTGCCATGCAACCACGGGACAACAGATTTGTAGCTAGGACCCAAAAACAAATTCATAAATGGGCACACTTAGGCTTGAAAACGTGTCGCGGTGGGTGGGCACCCCCAGCGGCACCCAAACGGCACTGCGAGTTGCACAAACACCTCGTGCGCATCCAACCTAACACGTAGCAACCGGTCGCATAGCCGTGGGACTCCTGATATGAGGATAGGACACGAATTCAAAAACAAACACACTTAGGCTTGAATGCGTGCCGCAGGGCGGGTAGTCACCCCCTATATCATCCAAACGGCACCGTGAGTGGCACGTACACCTTGTGCAAATCCAATGTAACATGAATCAACCGATCACGCATTCGCGAGACTCCTGGCATGAGGATATGACACGAATTTGAAACAAAGACACATTTAGGATCAAAAACATGTCGCGGGCACCCCCAACAACACCCAATGGGAACCGCGAGTGGCACAGACACCTCGTGCACATCCAACGTAACATGTACCAATCGTCCGTGCAGCCATAGGACTCCTTGTTTGAGGATAGGATACAAATTAAAAAACAGGTACACTTAGGTTTGAAATCATGCCCGGGTGGGCACCCCTAGTGGCACAACGAGTGGAACGAACACCTTATGCCCATCCAATGTAACATGTAGAAATCGTTCGCATAGCCACATGACTCCCAGTTTGAGGATTGGACCAAGATATGAATTTGAAAACAAACACACTTAGACATGAAAATGTTTCGCGGGGGTGGGGTGGTGGTGGTGGTGTCATACCCAATAGTAAATAAATGACATCACGAGTAGAATGAATACCTTGTGCACATTCAATGTAACCCGTAGCAACCATCTGCCCAACTGCGGGATTTCCAGTTTGAGGTTAGGACACAAATTCAAAAATAAGCACACTTAGGATTTAAAACGTGTTGTGGGGAGAAGGCACCCCCGTCAGCACCCAAATATCACCATGAGTGGCATGAACACCTCACGCACATCCAATGTAACCGGTCCCGCAGTCGTAGGAATCTTTATTTGAGGATCGGTGCCAAACATGACTTCAAAAATAGGCACACTTGATCTTGAAAACATGTTGCGGGGGGAGCACCCCCAATGACACCCAAATAGAATGGATATTGGCACGAAAATCTCACGCGCATCGAATGTAACACGTAGAAATAAATGTGCAACTATGGGACTACCGGTTTGAGGATTGGACCTAAACAATAATTTGAAAATAGGAACACTTAATCTTGAAAACGAGCCGCAAGGGAAGGGCATCGACGGAGGCACTCAAATGGCACCCTGAATAGAACGAACACCTTGTGTTCATCCAACTTAACATGTAGTAATTGTCTGCACAACTGTGGGACTCCCTGTTTGAGGATAGGACACGAATTCGAAAACATTCACACTTAGGCTTGAAAACGTGCCGCAGGGAGCGGGTACCCCCAACGGCCTGAAAACGGCACCGTGAGTGGCACAAACACCTTATACGTGTCCAACATAACATAACAAGTGTATGCTCAGTCGTGGGACTCTTAATCTGAGGATAGGACATGCATTTGAAAACAGGCATACTTAGGCTTGAAAACGTGTTGCGAGAGGGCGGACACCCCCTGCGGCACCCAAATGGCATCGTAAGTGGCACGGACACCTCATGTGCATCCAACGTAACATGTAGTAACAGGTCACTCAGTCGCAGTAATCCCTATTTGAGTATAGGGACCAAACACGAATTCAAAACAGACATACTAAGGATTAAAAACGTGTCGCGGGGGGAGGGAATCCCCAGTAGCACCCAAACGCCACCACGAGTGGCGTGAACACCTCATGCATGTCCAATGTAACTTGTAAAAACCGACAGCAAAGCCGTAAGACTTCCAGTTTGAGGATAGGACACAAGCACGAATTCAGAAAAAAGCACAATTAGGCTAGAAAACATGTCGGTGGGGGGGGGGGGGGGGGGGGGGGAGGGAAACCCTGACGGTACACAAACGGCACTGCGAGTGGCACAAACACCTAGTGCACATCCAATGTAACATGTTGCAACTGACCTAATAGCCACATGACTCCTGTTTTGACGATAGGACACGATTTCTAAAGTAGGCACACTTAGGCTTGAAAACGTGCTTCAGGGGGCAGGCACCCCCAACGATATCCAAACAGAACCGTGAGTGGAATGAACACCTCGTGCACATCTAATGTAACACGTAGCAACAGGTCACGCAGTTGTTGGACTCCTGTTCTAAGGATAGGACACGAATTCTAAAATAGGCATGCTTAGGCTTTAAAATGTGCCGTGGGGGAGGGCACCTCCAGCGGCACCCAAACGGCACCGCGAGTGGCATGAACACCTCGAGCGCATTCAATTTAATACATAACAATCGATCACGCAGTCATAGGAACCCCGATTTGAGGATGGTACCAATACATGAATTCGAAAATAGGCACACTTAGGCTTGAAAATGTTCCGCGGGGGTACGCACCTCCAGGGGCATGTAAACGGCACCGCAAGTGGCACGAACACCTCATATGCGTCCAACGTAACACATAGCAATCAATCGCGTAGCCACGAGACTCTCATTTTCAGGATAGGACACGAATTCGAGAATAGGCACACTTAAACTTGAAAATGTGTCGCGAGGGTACGGGAATCCCAAGCAGTACATAAATGGGACCGCGAGTGGCACGATCACCTCGAGCGTGTCCAACGTAACATATAGCAATCGGCTACACAACCATGGGACTCTAAGTTTGAGGATATAATGCGAATTCTAAAACAAACACACACGGTTGGTGATGCCCCCAGAGGCTCCCAAATGGCAATGTGAGTGGGAAGAACACCTCGTGCACATCTAACATAACACGTAGCAACCGTCTAAGCAGACGCGGGACTCTCGATTTGAGGAGAGGACACGAATTTAAAAACAGGAACACTTAGGATTAAAAACGCGCCTTAGGGGGGTGGGAGCTCCCCAGAAGCACCCAAACGGCACCACGAGTAGCACGAACATCTCGTGCACATCCAACATAAGACGTAGCAATCGGTCGCGTGGTCACATGACTCCTAATTTTAGAAGACAACCCAAACACGAATTTGAAAACATACACACTTAGTCTTGAAAATGTGTCATAGTTGGGTGCCCCCAGCGTCACCCAAAATGGGACCGTACAACAATGGGACTCCTGGTTTGAGGATATGACAAGAATTCAAAAACATACATGCATAGGCCTGTAAACATATCGGGTTCGAACCGAATCAGGAAAATCCAAATCCATATCCGTTTATATTAAACGGATTCGAATCCGATCCGTTTATTAATCGGATCGGATCAGGCAAATGAAAATCCATATCCGTTTATGTTAAATGCATTCAGATTTAATCCATTTATATTAAACTTGATTTGTAACATTTTTATTTTCAACTCTTACTTCATAAATTTATTTTGCAAATGTTCCAAAAAACATATAATGAAATAAAGAGCTATTATAATAAATATTTAAAATATATATTTAAGGTATTATTAAATACAATATATATTAATATATATATTGATGATGCTGAAATCTAGCACCACCAGATAAGCGATGATGAGCTCAAACAGTAGTAACCATGGCAGCCATAGAGATGTACATGAATGACTGTGTAAGTGTATAGAAGGGGATGAGTATAAGAGGAACAAGATAATGATTTATAGTCGTTCAACCAATTTGGCCTACATCCACTGTGAGTGTGTGATCCACTAAGTATGGGTACTAATGGCCTTGGATATAATGCACGTAAGCTCATTTTCTTTCTCTACTGTGTATAAGCAGAGTTTTTTTGCTAGGGTTACAATTATCGATCCATCCCTCTGTAGGGTTGTACGTGACAAGTATATATAGGTATTGGGGTGTGTAGTGTACCCCCCAAGTATGCATGGTGCATGTGAATGATGATCTAGCCAATCCCCTTTTGACACCTGTAGATTCCACCTGTGATTAATGATGATATAATATTCCCTCACGTGAGGGGGTGATATTGTTATAACGGTCTTCCACGTGCCATGTGAGCCTCACGCGCACTGTTCCACGTATCTCCCAAACCACGCGCTGTGATGATGTCACCCTAGGCCTATCATATCAAAGGCCGAGGGCAAAGCTCCTTCTGGCAGTGAGTCTGGCCTAATTCAGGCCTCGTACTGTCGTACCCTCGGAGGGTCGTTTGAGCCTGATGAGGGGTCAGCCCCTTAAAAGGTCATCTGGACCATGATGAGGGGTCAGCCCCTTGAAGGGTCATCTGGGCCTGATGAGGGGTCGGCCCCTTGAAGGGTCGTCTGGACCATGATGAGGGGTCGATTGGACCATGATGAGGAGTTGGCCCCTTGAAGGGCCGTCGGGCCTGATGAGGGGTCGGCCCCTCGAAGGGTCATCTGGACCATGATGAGGGGTCATCCTGGCCGCGCCCAGGTAGAGTACACCATCGGCCTGGGCGAGGGTATATATGGGCATATCAATTACCCCCCGACCTTAGTCATTGATGTTATTGAGATTGATGAGGGATAGTGTTGCTTCTGAGATGAGGGTGTGGTAAGTTAGATGAATGACACCTGTCAAGCTGATATGACACCTTGGCAGATCAGTTTCCAAGGCATGACAACTGCACTTTTTTCTTGGGACTTTGTACCCTAATGATGCCCTCCTCATGGGCTATGTTCTGCCTTGGTTAATGGGCCCACTCATTGGCAAGGTATTTAAACAATTTCTTGAAGTTTATTCCTCTTCTTCTTCGTGCCCAAGCTCTTTCTCTTTCTAGATTTTCCATAGCTCCATAGCCATAGCCATTTCTGCGACTTCTGCATCAAGCCTTGTCGTCCTCGTCGTCCTTTCTCAGGTAATCCTTCTGAGCCAGTGCCCTCTTTACATTCCATTATTTTTTAACAGTTCGACTACTTTAGGTCTGTAGGACTAGATTTTTATTTGGTTATTTCATACTTTCCGACGTTCTTCTCCGGGGGCTTGTTCTTGAGTGTTCTTGGTTAAAACTTTTACTTTCCTTAGTTTCAATCCAAAGGTCCAACTTAGTCAATTGCCAACTTATTTGTAGTTAGGTTATCCAAATTCTTCTAAGTGTAGGGTCTCCCTCTTAATGCTTAGGAGGCTTTACAATTTAGCTGAAGAGTTCCCATCCCTGAGAGAGAAGTTCTTTGTAGAGATCAGAAAAGTAGAGGAAGAGGAGGAGAGAAGACGAGGGGCCAACCCTAATTGGGTACGCCCCATCTTTCTAATCCCATTAGCTACCGTGGTACCATCTGAGTTCGCAGGGTCATCTTATCGTCCAATCGAGAGTCATTCAGAAGAGATGGATGAGAGATCTTCATCACCAACTGGCGCTGGGCCCTCTGGGAGGAGAGAGGCATCTGACCTTAGCCCGGGCCGAGAGGCCGAGGGGGTGGTCCCTTCCTAGGCTGTTCCTATGACCACTTTTTCCCCTCATGCCTTCCAGATGTCTTTTCCTCATGGACATCTGTCAGGTGATGAGGCCAAGGGAGAGAGTACTAAGGATGATGGTGAGGACATCGACGTTGACCAAGTTGACACCTCCCATGCCTCAGCTTATGTTTCTTCCATCAGGGATCGTGACCTCCTGCTGTGGAGGCATACATTTGGTGTGCCCCCCAACATAAGTATGAGGGTCCCCTCTGAGTCTGAAAAAGTCTTTGAGGGTGACGAGGGAGAGATCTCCGTGTATGAACAGATGTTAAAGGTCAGTGTTAGGTTCCCTCTGCACCCTGCCATTGTCAATATATTGTCAGCCCTCGGTGTTGCCCCTTCACAACTTCCTCCTAACTCCCGGAGGACTATCCTCGGCTACGTATCCTTATGGAAGAATGCTTTCACTGATGAGCCTTCAGGCGACGTGTTCTTGGCTTGTTGTAATATCACTTCCTCATCCAAACAGCCTGGGTACTATCATCTGGGGCCGAGGAGGTCTGATAAAAAACTTCTCCATGTGGCACAAATCTCCAACCACGACTGGAAGAAGAGATTTTTCTTCATCTCTGGAGAATGGGAATTTTCTGTTGAGGCTCAACCTTTAGACGATGGTCCGAGGGTTCCAAGGAGATGGCCTAACCCCTCGATGAAGGCTAGGTCAGACCCCAGACTTAGTCTGGATGAAAAGGATATAGTCCAAAATCTGAGAGAACGAGGGAGAGGAGGTGAACTTGCAAAGTTTGAAGATCTTATGACCCCTCGGTTCCTCACAGAAGTTGGTCTAAGGGTCGGCCCCTTGACAGAGCTATGTGAGTTATTATTATTTTTTGCTCAACCTTTACTTTTTCCAAGTGTTTCATCTTTGCTCTGTGTTTTTTTGATGTGTCGTCTCCTTTTTAGGTCGTCCTGCAGGTATCTCTGACCATCTTTGGGAAGTGACTTCCCCGAGCTTACTGTCTGGTCTGGGAAAGAAGAAAGGCAAGGAGCCTCAGCAGGCTCCAAGGAAGTCAAAGGTCGTGGGGTCGACGCATGTTAAGCCGACCATTGATAGGAAAAAGGGGAAAGAGCCATAAGTCCCTGTTGACCCTCGGCCAGATTCTAGGACGAGGGCAAGGGTGGAGGCGTCTGAGGGGACCGCTTCCTCTTCCAGTATGGGGGCCTTCTGGTCCCAAAACTTAGCATTTTTGAAGGTTGACTCGTCTTCTCTGATTGCCAACTTGAGGGCGTCCAAGGCGTCTATGTTTTCTGCCCCCTCGGCTGCCGACTATGAATTCTTGTCCAAGATGTCCCCGGCGAAGGTGTATGACTATGGTCTGTACACTTTGGCTCAGGTACTTGTTCTTACTTCATTTCACTGAGTGTTAATTTTTCACTAAATGTTTCCTCGGCCTCTTAATGAGTTTCTTTTTCTATGCAGTTTGTTTGTGCCTGTATGTCTGCTACCAAGTGGATGGCTAAGAACCAACAGAAGTTCCATGAAGCCAAGAGGGCCATTCAGCACGAGGCTGACCTGCAGACCGAGCTTGAGACTACCAGGGCCAAGTTGTAGAGTGCGAGGACTGGACATGCAAGGGTCCTGAACGAGATGACGAAGCAGCATGATGCATACCTGAAGGCCAAGGACTTGCTTATTAAAGAGAAAGATGAGGCCTTGATCAACCTGGGGGCTCAATTCAAGACTGAGCTATCTGAGGCGATGAAGAAGGCAGAGGCCGATGCTGTGGAGGCCTATAAACTCCTAGACGAGTTTCAAGGCTTCGGTCTTGAATACTTGGAGAGGGGGATCAGGACGGCCTATCGGTGGGTCGTCCTCAAGTTTGATGATGCCATCTCTTCATTCCGTCCCTCCCTTGAGGCAGTTCAATTGGATGACCCATTGATTGCTGAGGCCTTAGCCCACGTGGAGTCCCAAGTGAACGTCGAGGGTATCGGCACGTCTGAGGATCAGCCTGTCTTGGTCATTGAGGAGACTCCTCTTATCGATGTTGAGGCCCTGCCCTCTGAGGCTGCTCAATCGGGTGACTGTTTGTAGCCAATACCCTCTTTATGTATCCCATTTTTGTACCTTATTTTTGTAGAACAAACATCATTTTATAATATAATGCCTCTTTCTATCTTCCATACTTGTCTTTTGTATGATTTGCATTGTGATGTTTTAAATTAATAATCTCACCAACTCCTCCCTCATCTTTCTTGAGGGTAAATGAGGGGTCGTCCCCAGCATTTGCCCTCATCATAGCCGAGGGTGGTTTTCACTAACTTAATGGTTTTTCAGCCAAGTCCCCCCTCGTCTTTCTTGAGGTCAAAGGAGGGGTCGTCCCCAGCATTGACCCTCATTATAGCCGAGGGTGGTTTTTACAAATGTAATGGTTTTTCAACCAAGTCCCCCCTCGTCTTTATTGATGGCAAAGGAGGGGTCGTCCCCACCATTGACCCTCATTATAGCTGAGGGTGGTTTTTACCAACTTAATGGTTTTTCAACCAAGTCCCCCCTCGTCTTTCTTGAGGGCAAAGGAGGGGTCGTCCCCACCATTGACCCTCATTATAGCTGAGGGTGGTTTTTACCAATTTAATGGTTCTTCAACCAAGTCCCCCCTCGTCTTTATTGATGGCAAAGGAGGGGTCGTCCCCACCATTGACCCTCATTATAGCTGAGGGTGTTTTTTACCAACTTAATGGTTTTTCAACCAAGTCTCCCTCGTCTTTCTTGAGGGCAAAGGAGGGGTCGTCCCCACCATTGACCCTCATTATAGCTGAGGGTGGTTTTTACCAATTTAATGGTTCTTCAACCAAGTCCCACCTCTTCTTTCTTGAGGGAAAAGGAGGGGTCGTCCCCACCATTGACCCTCATTATAGCCGAGGGGGGTTTCTCGAAGATGAGCCCAGTCATACTAGAACTGACAAACGCAAGATGAGGGAAAATACTGATACTTCTCGTTGACATTCCAAGTGTTCTGTAGGAGCAACACTCATTACAATTGTTATCCGATAGGACATTACTACACTACTGATAGTATTTCTTCAAATGATCTGCGTTCCAGGGGTTGGAAAAGGGTTCTCCTTCTAGGTTTTCTAGTCTGTAGGTTCCTGGAACCACTTCGTCGATGACCCTATATGGGCCATGCCAATTTGGGTGGAGCTTGTTGGGCTTCTTCCAAGTCTTTTTGAGGATTAAGTCCCCCACTGCAATTGGCCTATACTTCACCCTCTGGTTGTAAAACCTTGCAGTCCTCTGCTGGTAGGCAGCTTGCCTTATCTCGGCGTCTTCCCTCCTTTACTCAATCAGGTCTACGGAAAGTATCCTCTCTTTCATATTTCTCTGGGGCTCATACATTTGGACCCTGTGAGTAGGAAACCCAATCTCGGTGGGGATGAAAGTTTCTGATCCATTAGCCAGCATGAACGGGGTCTCTCCGGTAGAGGTCTTCGTCGTTGTCCTGTAGGCCCACAGTACAACATATAACTCCTCAACCCATCTTCCTTTTGCCTCCTCAAGTCTCTTCTTGATCCCATCTAGGATTGCCCTATTTGTAACTTTCGTTTACCCGTTGGCCTGAGGTCGACCTGGGGTAGAGAAGAATTATTTGATACTCAACCTTTCACAGTACTCCTCTAGAGATGTATTCTTGAATTGAGTCCCGTTATTCGAGATGAGGGTGTTGGGGAGACCATATCTGCATATAATATTTTTCCAGATGAACTAGAAGGTCTTTTGTCCGGTAATCATGACCATCGGCTCTGCCTCCACCCATTTTGAAAAATAGTCAATTGCCACGATGAGGAACCGATAGTTATTGATGGCCCTAGGCAAGGGGCCTACTAGGTCGATCCCCCATACTGCAAATGGCCATGGGGACGTAATGGAGGTAAGAGGCTGATGGGGATGGTGAGGGATGGTGGCAAATCTTTGACATTTATCACACTTTTTTACATATGTCATGGCATCTTTCCCCAAGGTTGTCCACCAGTACCCCTGGGTGACCACCCTCTTTGCCAAAGACCTGCCCCCAATGTGGCTTGAACATGACCCGTCGTGCACATCTTGCAAGATTTGTGGGACTTCAGATGGATGCGCACACCTAAGTAATGGGATCAAGAACCCCTTTTTATACAAGGTGTCTCCGATGACAGTGAATTTTGCAGCTCTGTATCTTAACTTTTTCCTTTCTTGCCTTGCTTCTGGCATCTCACCCTCTTTAATGTATTTGATCAGAGGGTCCCTCCATGAAGCTTCCTTAGAAATTTTTAAGAAAGTGCTAAGTGTTGCCTCAACATCCTCAATAGTTGGTCGAAGCAAAATTTCCACTGGGACCGTCCTCCTGATACCTGTCCTAGTTGCTGAGGCCATCCTGGCAAGTGCATCGGCTCGTCCATTGTCATGCCTAGGTATCCTCTTCAATTTCACTTCTTTGAAGCTCTTCAGTAATGACCTTATTTTCTCAAGGTACTTGGCCATCCTCTCATCCTTGTCCTCGTAGGCTCCTAGTATCTGATTCACTACTAGCCTCGAATCACTATGGACCAAAATCTGGCCGACACTAAGAGACTTGTACAAGAACGGCATGCTATCAAGGCCTCATATTCGGACTCGTTGTTGGAGGCTTTGAAGTTGAACCTCAGGGCATGCTCAATGTATGTGCCATCGGGTGCTGTTATTATCAGTCCAGCTCCACTTTTGCTGTCGCAGGAGGACCCGTCAACGAAGAGGCTCCACACAGTCTTTTCCTCTGAGAAATTTCCCTTGGTGAGGATCCCTGTCTAAAGAGGTATCTTCCCTCTTCATTTTCGTCCACTTTCCTTCTAGATGTGCTTGCCTCAACCTTATCTGCAAGTGTGTCGGTGAGCCTGTCTTATTAGGTATCTATCTTCTCGAGGCTCTCATCCTCGGCTTCATCATCTTCCCAAGTAAACTCGGCCATGAAATCTTCCAATGCTTGCCCCTTAATGGCCATCCTAGGTTGATACACAATGTCAAAATCCCCCAGCTCTATAGCCCAGGCCATTAACCTGCCTGATTTTTCTGGCTTGTGTAGGACCTGCCTAAGAGGAGAGTCGGTGAGGATGACCATTGTATGGGACTGGAAATATGGCTTCATCTTTCTTGATGCATGGATCAAGGCATAGGCTAACTTCTCCATCCTTGAGTATCTTTGCTCTACTCCCTGGAGTGCCTTACTGTTGAAATACACTGGCCTATGTACCCTGTCTTCGTCTCTGACGATTGCTGCGCTAATGGCTGACTCTGAGACAGCTAGACACACATAGATTCGTTCACCCTACACTGGTCGTGACAACAGCAAGGGAGACCCTAGGTATTACTTGAGCTCCCTGAAAGCCTCATCGCACTCCTCACTCCATTTGAAGGCCTTTCTAAGAATTTTAAAGAATGGTAAGCACCTGTCCGTGGCTCTGGACACAAACCTATTCACCGCCTCTGAACGTCTTTAATGGTCTTGGGGGTCTTCATTTCTATAAGGGCCTTTATATTTTCAGGGTTGGCCTCGATGCCTCTTTTATTGACAATGAACCCCAAGAATTTCCCTGCTCCGACCCCGAAGACACACTTGGCCTAGTTGAGATTCATCTAGTACTTGTCCATCGTATTAAAGGTCCTCTCCATGTCAACCACATGATCCTTTGCCTTCAATCTCTTAGTCAGCATGTCATCTACATAGACCTCCATAGACTTCCCAATTTGGTCTTCGAACATTTTATTTATGAGGCGCTGATACGTTGCCCCCATATTTTTTAGGCCAAAGGGCATGACCCTATAATAGTATGTCCCCTTGTTGGTAATGAAGGTTGTCTTCTCCGAGTTTTTAGGGTCCATGAAGATTTGGTTGTACCCTGAATAGGCATCCATGAAGCTCATGAGCTCATGGCCCGCGGTAGCGTCTACCATCTGATCAATGTGGGGGGAGAGGGAAGCTGTCTTTGGGATAATGCTTGTTGAGGTCTGTGAAGTCTACACACATCCTCCACTTCTCGTTGGCTTTTGGGACAATGACTGCATTGGACAGCCATTCGGGATAGATGACCTCCCTGATAAACTCTGCATCTTCCACTTCTTGACCTCATCCCTAATGACCTCATACTTCTCTCGAGAATAAATTCTCCTCTTCTGCTTCACTGGCTTTGCACCCTCTACCACATTGAGCTTGTGGCTCATAATTTCGGGGTCGATCCCCGGCATATCTACATGACTCCACGCAAAGACACTTTTTCTTCTTCTCAACATCTTGATGAGGTCTTCCTTGATGTTTGGCTTTAGAGTCTTGACGAATTGGACGATTTTTTTCGGCTCATCCTCATTGAGGATAACGGATTCTACCTCTTCCGCGGCTTCTCCCTTCTTCAGCTTTTTCTCATCCCTGGGGTCCAGGGTGTCAATGTTGTAGGTGGTTGTTGCCTTCTTGTGCGCCTATCTTTCTTCGGAGGAGTTGAAATAACATTCCCACACGGCCGTCTTGTCTTCGGGGTAGGAAATTTAATCATCTGATGGACCGTAGATGACATAGCTTCAAACCCCTTGAGGGCTACCAATCCCAGTATAATGTTGTAGGCCAAAAAGACATGTTCATCCATCAAAAAAAAAGCTGACCTTCTTGGTAATCCATCTCGGCCACTTGTCCCCCATCCTGACATTGGCCTCATACACTCCAAGGGTATAAACCTTTTCCCCACTGAACCCAATCAATGGGTGATGGTATGGGGCGAGTCTAGCATGACTGAGACCTAAGGCTTTGAAGCATGGCCAAAACATCACATCTGCAGAGGTACCCCCATCTACCAAGATCCTTGGCACCTCGCACCCGTGCACCCTGATAGTGATGACCAAAGGTTCATCATTTGGGGCTAAGAGGCCTTTGAAGTCCATTCTTGAAAATCCTACTATCAGAGTATCAATATCGATCTTCTTCCTCTTTTCTGACTTTGCCTCCAAGGAGGTTGAGTGTACAACTTTTGTCACTGCCTTGGCTTCAGCTACATGGGCCTTCCTGTCGGTGACCTCTCACCCTCCTCCTTCTAGGCCCCCAGAGATCATTCCCACACCGAGCGAGATCATATTAAGTCTCTTGACAGGGTCGTGGTCATCTCTCGACGGGAGGTCAGGGTCGTCCTCATCATCAGAAGGGTCGTCCCCTCTTTTTTGAGGACCTTCTTTACATGCATCACCCCGCTTCTTTTTGGGGTCGTCCCCTCAGCCCCTCTTGAAGGCACCTTTTTCAATATACTTCCTGAGCTTCCCTTCTTTCAACATCTTCTCAATCTCATCTTTTAGAGCAAAGCATTTGTCTGTCACGTGGCCATGGTCTTGGTGAAATTCACACCACAGGTTTTTGTTCCTCTTGTTGGGGGTTTCTATCAACTTCTCAGGCCACTTCAGGGACCGATCACTCTTTATCTCATTGAGAATATGTTCACAGATGACCATTAGAGGGGTGTAATTAGCGAACTCGTCGTCCGTAGACCTCTTCTTCCCCTCTTTGCTCTTCTTATGGTACTTACCCCCGCTGGTGCCTCCTTTTTCATCTTCATATTTTGCGGCCATCGCCTCTTCGACATTCATCACCTTTCCTGTTGTTGACAACAGTACAACCATTGTCCTCGGAGGGTCTTCTGTAAGCTTCCATAACATCTTCCCCTTTTGGAGTCCTCCAATCAGGGCTGTCATAGCTATGCTCTCCTCATAGTCTTCCACCTCTAACTTTTCTTTGTTGAATCTGGCTATGTAGTCTCTTAGACTCTCATTCTTCCCCTGCTTAACATAGAGCAGGTGGGTGGTCTTCTTCTGTGGCCTCACCCCAAAGCAAAAGTTGTGGATAAATCGGTCTGCCAACTGCTTAAAGCTTTCAGTGGAATTTTTTGGAAGAGACATATACCAGACATGTGCATCCCCAGTCAGAGTGCCAGAAAAGGCATGACACCTCATCTCATCTGAGATAGAGTATATGTCTGCCGCTGATTGATACATATCAATATGATAGATAAGGTTAGTACTCCCGTCATACCTTGGGGTGACCACATGTGGCTTAAACTTTGATGGCGTAGGAAAGTTGACTATCTTCGCCACAAAGGGAGAGCCTATGGAGTATCCTTTCTGAAGAGGGTCCCGGCTCTTCAGAATATCACCGATCTTGTCCTCCAGTCACTGGATTGATTCATTTTAGGGCCTTGTAGGGTCGTCTTGGCCGATGTTATCCCCTACCGCCTCTTTGAGGTGGACGGAGGGTTCTGCAGCGGCTAGCCTGCATCGGCTATTTACTTCCCCCTGATCGTCGTCCCGTCTGTGGGGTCGGCCATCTACTGCCTCCCTTCTTTATCTAGCAGCACTCCTTGATCTGGATAATTTCTCTCGCAGGTCATTTACTGGGCCCAGGCTCTCAAAGGCCGACCCCCTACTCAAGCGATCAAAAGCAGAGCCTCTTGGGCGATCGTCGGTATTTTGCCTCCCACACTTACCTCTGCTCTCCTGGAGAGGTCGTACATTATTGTTGGAGACCTTATATGGCTCCCAACATTCTATGGGGGCCTCCTCCCCCTCCAGGTCATCATACTTGTCCTCAGGGCAAGGGTTTCCTTGCCTCCCTAGGCGTAGACGTCGGGGGTCGGCAACATCCCTCCGCCGTTGTGGGGGTGGAAAGTCTTTGCGTGGTGCCTGGGGTGGTCCCCTGGCCTCATGCTACCCTAGAGCCGCTGTCGGAGTAATCATCTCAGGTGAGACCCCTGGTGGTCTTAGTATGTTTTGGCTTAGTGCTGTGAATTGTTCCTGCATGATCCGCTGGCTTGCTGCCAGAGACTTCAAGGATACCGCCACATCATCCATCTCAGACTGGGGTGGTGGCTGACTGGAACTGGGTCCTACTCCACTATTCGACGGAGGAAGTGGTGGCGGTGGCATCTCCGATGCCATGTGCTTGAGCTATGAAGAGCTGAATTGAAGAAGATTGGTAAGCTTGAGAACCTTAATGGGTCACTTTCAATGGTGAATCATCTCCTCACAGGGGGAGAACTGGTTCACCACCAGAGTGCCCGGTAGGGTGAAGCTGTACAAAGGAAGGGATGTTTTCTCGTTCCCACAGACGGCGCCAAACTGATGATGTTGAAATCTAGCACCACCAGATAAGTGATGATGATCTCAAACAGTAGTAACCATGGCATCCATAGAGATGTACATGTATGACTATGTAAGTGTATAGAAGGGGATGAGTATAAGAGGAACAAGATAATGATGTATAGTGGTTCAGCCAATTTGGCCTACATCCACTGTGAGTGTGTGATCCACTAAGTATGGGCACTAATGGTCTTGGATACAATGCACATAAGCTCACTTTCTCTCTCTACTGTGTATAAGCAGAGTTTTTTTGCTAGGGTTATAATTATCGATCCATCCCTCTATAGGGTTGTAGGTGACAAGTATATATAGGTCTTGGGGGGTGTAGTGTACCCCCCAAGTATGCATGGTGCATGTGAATGATGATCTAGCCAATCCCCTGTTGACACCTGTAGCTGCCACCTGTGATTAATGATGACATAATATTCCCTCACGTGAGGGGGTGATAATGTTATAACGGTCTTCCACGTGCCATGTGAGCCTCAC
This sequence comes from Sambucus nigra, assembly GCA_949130495.1. Taxonomy (NCBI): domain Eukaryota; kingdom Viridiplantae; phylum Streptophyta; class Magnoliopsida; order Dipsacales; family Adoxaceae; genus Sambucus; species Sambucus nigra. Next base: position 321,428,780 of record OX422214.1, on the reverse strand, counting down.
ACTCACTATTCCACGCGTCTCCCGAACCACGCATTGTGATGATGTCACCCTCGGCTTATTATATCATAGGCCAAGGGTAAAGTTCCTTTTGGCAGTGAGTCTGGCCTAATTCAGGCCTCGTACGGTCGTACCCTCGGAGGGTCGTTTGAGCCTGATGAGGGGTCGGCCCCTTGAAGGGTCGTCTGGGCCTGATGAGGGGTCGTCCCCTTGAAGGGTCGTCTGGACCATGATGAGGGGTCGTCCCCTTGAAGGGTCGTCGGGCCTGATAAGAGGTCGGCCCCTTGAAGGGTCGTCTGTACCATGATGAGGGGTCGTCCTGGCCTCTCCCAGGTGGAGTACGCCCTCGGCCTGGGCGAGGGTATATATGGGCATATCATATATATATTAAAAATATTAATCGGGTCGGATTATTAATGGATCGGAGTATATGAATCCAAATCCGCTCTATTTAATAAACGGATAATCGGGTAATCGGATAATCGGGTAATCGGATAATCGGATGTTCGGCATGATCCATATCCGCTTAAATTGATCGGATTCGGATTCGGATAAAATCCGATCCATTGACAGGCCTATACACGCATAGGCTTGAAAACGTGTCACGAGGGGTGCACTCCCCCAACGGCTCCCAAATCGAATCGTGATTGGCACGAACACCTTATGAGCATCCAATGTAACACGTATCAACCGTCCGAGCAACCACGTGACTACTGATTTGAGGAGAGGACACGAATTCGATAAAAGGCTCAATTAGGCTTCAAAACGTGTCACGAGGGGGACGACACCCCCAATGGAACCCAAACAGCACGAACACATCGTGCGTGTCCGACATAACAAGTAACATCCGACCACACACCCGCAGGACTATTGGTTTGAGGATAGTACCCAAACACCAATTCGAAAATAGGCACACTTAGGCTTGAAAATGTGCCACATGGGGAGGGGCACCACCGGTGTCATCCAAACATCACCACGAGTGGCACGAGTACCTTGTGCGCATCCAACGTAACACGTAGCAACTGGCCATGTAGCTACGGGACTCCCAGTAAGATTGGACACAAATTTAAAAACAGGCACACTTAGGCTTGAAAACGTTCCGCAGTGGGGCACCCCTAGAGGCACCCAAATGGCACCGTGAGTGGCACAAACACATCGTGTGCATCCAATGTAATACGTAGCAATTGTCCATGCAGGCACGGGACAACCAATTTGCAGCTATGGGAGGACACCCCTAGCGGCACACATACAGCACCGCGAGTCACATGAACATCTCGTGCACATCCAACGTAACACTTAACAACCGTACGCATAGTCCCAGGGCTCCCGATATGAGGATAGGACAAGAATTAATAAAACAAGCACACTTAGGCTTGAATACGTGCCGCTGGGGGCAGTTACCCCCTGTGTCATTCAAATGTAACATGAAGTAACCGATCATGCAACCTTGATACTCCTGGCATGAGGATATAACACGAATTCAAAAATAGACACGCTTAGTCTAAAAAAACGTGTCGCGGGAACCCCCAGTGAAACCCAAAGGGAATCACAAGTGGCACAGACACCTTGTGCGCATATAATGTAACATTTAGCAATCGCCCCTGCATCCGTAGGACTCCTAGATTGGGGATATGATACAAATTAGAAAATAGGCACACTTAGGCTTGAAATCGTGCCCAAGTGGGGACCCCAGTGGCACCGTGAGTGGAACGAACACCTTGTTCGCATCCAATATAACACGCAGAAGACGTTCGCACAGCCGCAAGACTCCCAATTTGAGTATTGGTCCGACACATGAATTCTAAAATAGGTAAGCTTAAACTTGAAAATGTGTTGTGGAGGGGGGTGTCACACCCGATAGAAAACAAACAGCACCACGATTAGTATGAACACCTCATGTCCATTCAACGTAACCCATAGCAACCGTCTGCAAAGCCTCAGGACTCTTGATTTGAGTATAGGACAAGAATTCAAAAATAGGCATACTTAGGCTTGAAAATGTGCTGCGGGGGAGAAGGCACCCTCAGCACCACCCAAATGGCACCACGAGTGGCATGAACACCTCATGTGCATCCATTGTAATCGTCCCCACAGTCGCAAGACTATCTATTTGAGGAATATAGCCAAACACGAATTCAAAAATAGGCACACTTGGTCTTAAAAATGTGATGCCGGGGGGGGGGGGGGGAGAGGGGAAGCACCCTAGTGACACCCAAATAGAATCACTACTGGCACGAAAACCTCATGCATGTCGAACATAACATGTAGCAACAACTGTACAACTGTGGGATTACCGATTTGAGGATATGATCTAAACAAGAATTCATAAATAGCACACTTAGTCTTGAAAATGTGTCGCAAGGGGAAGGGCACCGCCATCGTAACTCAAATGACACCGCGAATGGAACGAACACCTTGTGTGCATCCAACATAACATGTAGTAATCGGCCACAGTCGCTGGAATCCCGATTTTAGAAGACAACCCAAACACGAATTCGAAAATAGACACACTTAGGCTTGAAAACGTGTCGCGGGTGGGTGCCCCCAGCGGCACCCAAATGGGACCACGAGTGGCACGGACACCTCGTGCGAGTCAAACATAACACGTAGCAACTGATCGCGTAACAATGGGACTCCCAGTTTGAGGATATGGCAAGAATTCAAAAACATACACACATAGGCTTGAAAACATGTCGCGAGGGGTGTACGCCCCCAATGTCTCTCAAATGGAATCGTGAGTGGCAAGAACACCTTCTGAGCTTCCAACGTAACATGTAGCAACCGTTAGAGTATCCATGTGGCTCCTGATTTGAGGAGAGGACATGAATTTGATAAAAGTCTCACTTAGGCTTGAAAATGTGTCGCGAGGGGGCCGACACCCGCAACAACACCCAAACAGCACGAATACCTCGTGCACATCCGACATAACAAGTAGCAATCGACCGTGAAGCTGCAGGAATCTCGGTTTGAGGATAGTACCCAAACATCAATTCGAAAGAAGGAACACTTAGGCTTGAAATTATTCAGCGAGGGGGGAGAGGCACCACTAGTGGCATCTAAACGGCACCGCAAGTGGCACGAACACCTCGTGTGCATCTAACATAACATGTTGCAACTGGCCACGCAACTACAGGACTCCCTCTAGGACTGGACACAAATTTAAAAATAGGCACACTTAGGCTTGAAAACATGCTGCAGGGGGCACCCACAACAGCACCAAGAGTGACATGAATACCTCATGCGCGTCCAACATAAGACGTAACAATCGGTCAGGCAGTTGCGGGACCTCTGGTTTGAGGAGAGGACCCAAATACTAATTTGAAAACAATCACACATAGGCTTGAAAACATGTCGCGGGGGTGTGGGAACCCCCAGCGGCACCCAAACGGGACCGCGAGTGGCACGAACACCTTGTACATGTCCAAAGTAACACGTAGCAACCGGCCACGCAGTCGTGGGACTCCCAGTTTGAGGATATTACACAAATTTGAAAACAGACACACTTAGGCTTTAAAATATTTCGCAGAGGGCGGATGCCCCTAGGGGTACACAAATGGTACCGTGAGTGGCACGAACACCTCACATGTGTCCAACAAAAAACGTAGCAATCGTATGAGAAGCCATGAGACTCCCGATTTGGGGAGAAGACACGAATTCAAAAAAAGTCACACTTAGGCTAGAAAAAGTGTCATCCAGGAGTCGAACCCCCAATATCACCACGAGTGGTATGAATACCTCGTGCGCAGCCAACTAACATGTATCAACATTTCATACAACCGTGGGACTCCCGATTTGAAGAGAGGACCCAAACATGAATTTGTAAACAAACATAATTAGGATTGAAAATGTGCCGTGGAGGGGTGAGCACCCTCGAAGGCACACAAACGACACTACAAGTGGCACAAACACCTTGTGCACATCCAACATAACATGTAGAAACCGTCTGCGTAGCCGTGGGACTCTCATTTTGAGGATAGGATATGAATTTGAAAACAGTCACACTTATGTATCAAAATATGTTGTGTGGGGGGTGGCCCCTGAGCGGTACCCAAAAGGCACCACGAGTGGCATGAACACCTCGTTCACATCCAACATAACATGTAGAAACTGGCAGCGCAATCGTGGGATGAACGATTTGAGGATAGGACACGAAGTCGAAAACAAGCACTCTTTGGCTTGAAAATGTGCCACGAGGGGATGGGCACCCCCAGTGTCACCCAAAAGTCATTGCGAGTAGCACAAACACCTCGTCAGCATCCAACATAATATAATGCAACCCTCACGCATTCACGAAACTCCCAGTTTGAGGATAGGATCTAAGCACGAATTAAAAAATAGGCACACTAAGGCTTGAAAACGTGTCAGGGGGACCCCAACGGTACCCAAATGGCCCCTTGAGTGGCACGAACACCTCATGCCTATCAAACTAACACATATCAACCGTTCGCGCAGCCGCGGGACTACTGGTTTGAGGATAGGACACGAATTCAAAAATAGTCACACTTTGGCTGGAAAAAGTGCCATGGGGGGCGGACACCCCTAGCGGCACCGCGAGTGGAACAAACACCTTATGTACAGCTAACATAAAATGTATTCATCAGTTGCACAGTTGTGGGACTCTAGGTTTGAGAAGAGGACCCAAAAATGAATTCGAAAATAGGCACACTTAAACTTGAAATGTGTCGCAGGGGTGGGAGCACCCCAAGCGCTGCCCCAACGGCACCCCGAGTGGAACAAAAACCTAGAACGCATCCAAAGTAACAAGTAACAACCGGCCACACAATTGTAGAACTCCCAATTTGAGGATAGGATATGAATTCGAAAACATGCATACTTAGGCTTGAAAACGTTCTGTGGGGGCGGGCACCCCCAACGGCTCCCAAATGACACTGTGAGTGTCACAAACGCCTCCTGCACATCAAACATAACATGTAGCAACCGTTCGTGCAGACGCGGGACACCCGATTCGAGGAGAGGACACGAACTTGAAAAAGGCACATCTGGACTTGAAAAAGTGTCGCGGGGGGCACCCCCAGCGGCACCCAAACGATACTGCGAGTGGCATGAACACCTCATACGCATCCAATGTAACACATAGCAACTGGTCATGCAGCAGTGGGACTCTTGATTTGAGGATATGACACAAACATGAATTCAAAAACAGGCACAATTAGGCTTGAAAATGTGCTGCGGGGGGACGAAACCACCGGATGCACACTAACAGCATTGTCAGTTGCACGAACACCTCGTGTTTGTCCAACGTAACAAGTAGAAACCAGTCGCACATCCGTGGGATTCTTGGTTTGAGTATTGGACCTAAAAACGAATTCAAAATAGGCACATTTTAACTTAAAAACATGTCGTGGGGGGGCGGGCACCCCCGATGGCAAGCAAATGACACCGCAAATGGTATGCAAACCTCGTGAGCATAAAATGTAAAATGTAGCATCCGGTTGCATAGCCGCGGGTGTCTCGATTTGAGGATAGGACGCAAACACGAGTTCGAAAATAGGAACACTTAGGTAAAACGTGATGTGGGGACAGTCGCCCCCAACGGCACCCAAATGAACCCACGAGTGGTACTAACACCTCGTGCGTGTCCAATGTAATACATAGCAACTAGTTTTGTAGCCGTGCGACTTTCGGGTTAAGATCGGACACGAATTCAAAAAGTCACACTTAGGCTTAAAAATGTACTACGGGGGCGGGCACCTCCAGCGGTACTTAAATGTCACCATGAGTGGCATGAACACCTCGTGTGCATCTACATAAGACATATCAATTGATCATGTAAGCGCAGGACTCCCGATTTGAGGAGAGGACCCGAACACGAATTCAAAAACAGACATACTTAGACTTGAAAACATGTCGCAAGGGTGCGGGCACCCCCAACGGCACCCAAATGGTATCGTAAGTGGAAAAAACACCTTGTGCACGTCCAATGTAACACGTAACAACCAGGTGTGCAACCTTCAGACTCTCGGTTTTAGGATATGGCACGAATTCAAAAACTGACACACATAAGCTTAAAAACGTTCCACAGGGGCGGCTGCCCCTAACAGCTCCCAAATGGCACAGTGAGTGGAATGAACACCTCTTTAGTGTCCAACATAACACGTAGCAACCATCTGAGTAGTCATGGGACTCCCAATTTGAGGAGAGGACGTTAATTTGAAAACAGACACACTTATGCTTGAAAACGTGCCACACTGGGGCAGGCACTCCCAGTGGCTCCCAAATGGCACCAAAAGTGAAACGAATGCCTCATGTGCGTACAATATAAGACTTAGCATTGGGTCGCACAACTGTGGGACTCCCTATTTGAGGAGATGGCCCAAACACGATCTTGAAAACAAGCACCTTTAGGCTTGAAAATGTGTCGCGGGGGTGCGAGCACCCCGAACGGCACCCAAACGGGACCGCGAGTGGCACATACACCTCGTGCGCATTCAACACCACGTAGTAACCGTACATACAGTCATGGGACTGCCTATATGAGGATATGATACAATTTCAAAAATAGACACACTTAGGCCTTAAAACATTCCGCGAGGGCGACCCCCTCGGTGGATCTCAAATGGCATCTTGAGTGGCACAAGCACCTCGTACATGTCCAAAATAACACGTAGAAACTTTCCAAGCATCCACGGGACTCCAGATTTAAGGAAAGAATAGAAATTCAAAAAGAAGGAACACTTAGGCTTGAAAACGTGTCATGAGGGGGACGACACGTTCAACGAAGACCAAACGGCACCACGAGTGGTACGAACACCTCGTGCGAGTCCAGCACAACACATAGCAACTGATCACGCAATTGTGTAACTCTCGATTTGTGTATATGATATGAATTAAAAAATAGGCATACTGAGGATTGAAAACGTGCCACAAAGGATAAGACAACCCCAACGGAACCCCAACGGCACTGCTAGTGTGTCCAACATAACACGTAATAACTGGCCATGCAACTATGGGACTTCAAGTTTGAGGATAAGACTCAAACTTGATTATGAAAATAGGCACATTTAGGGTTGAAAATATGTCGAGGGGGGGGGGGGGGGGCACCCTCGGCAGAACCCAAATGGCACTGTGAGTTATAGGAACACCTCTTGTGTATCTAACATAATAATAACAACTGTCCATGTAGCTACGGGATTCCCGAATTGAGGATAGAACCTAAATACGAATTTGAAAACAAGCATACTTAGGCTAGAAAACGTGCCGCATGGGGTGGGCACCCCAGCGGCACCCAAATATCACCATGAGTGACACGAACACCTCGTGCGCATCCAACATAATATGTAGCAATCGATCATTTAGATACTAGACTCTCGGTTTGAGATTTGGACCCAAGCAGGAATTCGAAAATAGACACACTTAGGCTTGGAAACGTGCCGTCAGGAGGATGGAACCCCCGATGGCACCCATGTGGCACCACAAATTACACGAACACCTCGAGCGCATCCAATGAAACACGTATCAATCGATCGCCCAACTGCGGGACTCCAAATTTGAGGATAGGACAAGAATTCGAAAACAGGCACACAAAGGCTTGAAAAAGTTTCGCCAGGTGGGCGGGAACCCCTAGTGGCACCAAAACGGCCCCATGACTGGCACCAACACCTCGTGCGTTTCCAAATAACACGTAACAACTGGATACATAGCCTGGAAAAACAGGAACATTTAGGTTGGAAAATGTGTCACGAGAGGCAGGCAGCCCCAGAGGCACCCAAATGGCACCACGAGTGGCACGAAATCCTCATGCGTGTCCAACGTAAGACATCATTGTGAGTGGAACGAACACCTCATGTACGTACAACATAATTCATAAAAATTGGTCGCGTAGCCGCGGGACTCCTGATTTGAGGATAAGACTCAAACACGAATTTGAAAACAAGCATACTTAGGCTTGAATACTTGTCGCGAGGGGCGGGCACTCCAGCGGTATCCAAATGGCACCACGAGTGGAACAAACACCTCATGTGCATCCAACGTAACACGTAACAATCGATCGCGCATCTGTGGGACTCCATATTTGAGGATAGGACACAACTTTAAAAGCTTATACACTTGGGCTTAAAAACATGTTGCGGGGGGTCGGGGACATCACATCAACAGTACCGCAAATGGTACGAGCACCTCGTGCGCATCCAACATAACACTTAGCTATCGCCCGCCCAGCCGTAGGACTCCCGATTTGAGGATAGAACACAAATTAAAAAATAGGCATACTTAGGCTTAAAAACGTTCCGCGGTGGGGCGGGCACCCCCAACGACACCCAAACGAAACTGCGAGTGGTACAAACACCTCATGTGAGTCCAACGCAACACATAAAAATCGAACGCATAGCCGTTGGACTTTCGATTTGAGGATCGAACACGAATTCAAAAATAAGCACACTTAGACATGAAAGAGTGTCGGCGGGCACCCCTAGTGGCCCCTAAACATCACCACGAGTGGCACGAACACCTCGTGCGTGTCCAATATAATTTGTGAAAATTGGTCGCGCGATCGCATGACTCCCGAATTGAGGATAAGACCCAAACACGAATTCAAAAACAAGCACATTTAGGCTTGAGAATGTGTTGCGGGGGTGGAGGGTGGGAGTGGGGTGAGGGCACCCCTAGCAGCACACAAACAGAGCATGAGTGGCACGAACACCTCATGCACGTCCAACGTAACATGTAGAACCTGTTCACACAACTGCGAGACTCCCTATTTTAGGATAGGACATGAATTTTATTACAGGCACACTTAGGCTTGAAAATAAGATGGGGCACGGGCACCCCCAGCGGTACCCAAATGACATGCAAGTGGTACGAACACCTCGTGCGGGTCCAACGTAACACGTAGAAAACGGTCGTAAAATCGCGGGACTCCTAATTTTAGGATAAGACACAAATTCAAAAACAGACACTTAGGCTAGATAACGTGATGTGGGGGGCGGGCACTCCTAGCGGCACCCAAATGGCACCGTGAGTGGCACGAATACCTCGTGCATATCCTATGTTACACATAGTAACTAATTGTGGGACTCTCAGTGTGAAGATAGGACATGAATTTGGAAGAAAGCACACTTAGGCTTGAAAATGTATCACAGGGGGCACCCAGGGGCACCTAAATGGCACCGCGAGTCTCATTAACACCTCATATGCATACATATAACACATTGCAGTCAGTCGTGCATATGCGGGACTCTCGATTTGAGGACAGGACCAAAACAACAATTCAAAAACAGGCACAGTTAGGCTTGAAAATGTTCATGGAGGGGCGAGAACCCCTGAACTCAAGGAACACAAATTGCACTGCGAATCGTACGAGAACCTCATGCTCATCCAACGTAACACTAGAAAACGTCTTCCCAGCCACAAGACTCCCGATTTGAGGATAGGACACAAACAAGAATTTGAAAACAAGCATAATTATGCTTCAAATTTTGCCACGTGGGGGCGGGAACCCCCAGTGGCACCCAAACAACACCACGAGTGGCACAAGCACCTTGAATGTGTCCAACGTAACACATAGCAATCGATCGCGCCACCGCAGGACTCCCAGTTTGAGGATAGAACACGAATTCGAAAACATGCACACTTAGGCATGAAAACGTGTCGGGAGCACCCCCCAGCAGCACCCAAATGTCACTGTGAGTGGCACGTACACCTCGTGCAGATCCAACATAATTTGTAGAAATTGGTTGCGCAACCTCGTGACTTCTGGGTTAAGGATAAGACCCAAACACGAATTCAAAAATAGGCACATTTAGGCTTGAAAAGGTGTCGGGGGGGGGGGGGGAGAGTATCCTAGCATCACCCAAATCGCACGCAAGTGGCACAAACACCTCATGCACGTCCAACGTAACACGTGACAATAAGCCGTCGAGCCGCAGGACTCTCAATTTGGGTATAGGAGTCGAATTTGAAAACGTGCACACTTAGGCTTGAAAACGTACCACGGGGTGGGGGGCTCCACAGAGACACCCAAACGGCACGACAGGTGGCATGAACACCTCGTGTGCATCCAACGTAATACCTAGAAACCAACCGCACATCCGCGGGACTCTTGGTTTGTGCATATGGAATGAATTCAAAAATAGGCACACTTAGTCTTGAAAACGTGCCGCAGGGGGCGGGTACCCCCAGCGGAACCTAAATGGAACCGCTAGTGGAACAAACACTTCGAACGCGTCCATTATAACACGTAGCAATCAATCGCGTAGCCACGGGACTCTCAACTTGTGGATAGGTTAAGAATTCGAAAAATGCACATTTACGCTTGAAAACGTGCCGTGGGGGAGTGGGCACCCCCAGTGGCTCCCAAAAAGAACCACAAGTGGCACGAACACCTCGTGCGCATCCAACGTAACATGTAGCAGCTGAACGCGTAGCAACGAGACTCTCGGTTTGAGGATAGGACATGAATTCAAAAACATGCACACTTAATCTTGAAAAACTACCGTGCTGGGGGGGCACCCCCAACGTCACTCAAATGGCACGGCGAGTGATATGAACACCTCGCAGGAATCCCATGTAATACATAGCAACCGGTCACATAACCACAGGACTCTCTATTTGAGGATAGAGAATGAATTCGAAAACTGTCACACTTAGGCTAGAAAATGTGCCACGAGGAACGGGCACCCCAAGCGGAAACTAAATGGCATCGCGAGTGGCACGAACACCTCCTGCGCATCCAACATAACACATAATAATGGGTTGTACAGTAAATGGACTCTCGGTTTGAGGATAGATTAAAAATTCAAAAACAGGCACACTTAGGCTAGAAAATATACTATGGGGGCCAGCACGCCCATTGAAACCCAAACGGAATCGCGAGTGGAACGAACACCTAGTGCACATCCAATGTAAGATATAGCAACCGACAACTCAACCGTGGAACTCTCGATTTGAGAATATGACATGAATTCAAAAATAGGCACACTTAGGTTTCAAAACATGCAGCGGGGGGGGGGGGGGGGGGGGGGGACTTCCAGCGGCACCCAAACGGCACCACGAGTGGAACGAACACCTCGTGCTTGCTCCACATAACGCGTAGCAAACGTTCGTGCAGCTGCAGGACTCCCAGTTTGAGGATAGGATCCAAACATGAATTCAAAAATAGGCACAATTAGGCTTGAAAACATACCGGGGGGAGGGGTCACCCCTGACGACACTGAAATAGAACCGCGAACGGAACTAACACCTTGTGTGCATCCAACATAACATGTGGAAATCGGCCACCCAGTCACAGGACTCCCAGTTTGAGGATAGTACACGAATTCAAAAACAGTCACACTTAGGCTAGAAAATGTTCCGCGGGGGGAGGGCACCCCCAGTGTCACAAACACCTCGTGCGTGTCCAATGTAATATGTAAAAACCAGTCGCACAGTCGCGGGAGAACTGAATTGAGGATAGGACCCAAACACGAATTTGAAAACATGGACACTTAGGCTTGAAAACATACCGCAGGAGGGGTACCCCCAGCGGCACCCAAACGACACCGTGAGTGGCACAAATACCATTGAGCGTCCAACGTTACACGGAGCAACCAATCGTGCAACCACGGTACTTCTGGTTTGAGTGTAGGACACAAATTCGAAAAGATGCACATTTTGGTGTGAAAACGTTCTGCGGGGGTAAGCACCCCTAGAGGCACCCAAACGGCACCACAAGTGGTACGAGTTGTCGATCACGTCCAACATAACACGTAGCAGCCAGGCTTGCAGTCGTGGGACTCCTGGTTTGTGGATAGGATAAGAATTAAAAAATAGGCACACTAAGGCTTAAAAACTTTCCGTGGGGGGCGGGCACCCTCAGCGGCACCCAAATGTCATCGCGAGTGGCACGAACACCTCAACACATAGCAATCGGTCGGACAGCCATGGGACTCTCGATTTGAAGATAGGACACAAATTCAAAAACATGCACATTTATGCTTCAAAACATACCGTGGGGGAGTGGGCACCCCAGTGGTACCTAAACGGCACCGCGAGTGACACAAGCACATCGTGTGTGTCCAATGTAACACGTAGCAACCGATCGTGCAGTCACAAGGCTCTCAGTTTGAGGATAGGACACAAATTCAAAAATAAGCACACTTAGGCTTGAAAACCTTGAGGGGGAACCCCCATCATCATCCAAACGACATCGCGATTGGCATGAACACCTCATGCGTGTCCAATGTGACATGTAGCATTTGGCCACTCAGTCCCGCGACTCCCAGTTTGAGGATAGGCCCTAAACACGAATTCAAAAACAGACACACTTAGGCTTGAAAATGTGCCGCAGGGGACGGGGACCCCCAGCGGCATCCAAATGGCACCATAAGTGACACGAAAATCTCTTACGCATCCAACATAACATGCATCAATAGGCCGAGAAGCCGGGAGACTCCCGATTTGATGATAGGACCCGAACATGAAATTGAGTACATACACACATAGGCTTGAAAACGTGGAGCGGGAGGGCAGGGCACCCCTGTTAACACCTAAGAGGCACCGAGAGTGTCACAAACCCCTTGTGTGCATCCAACGTAACATGTAGAAATTGGTTGTGCTACCGTGAGACTCTCGATTTGAGGATCGAATGCGAATTCAAAAACAAGCACAGTTAGGCTTGAAAATGTGCCACAGGGGTACGGTCACTCCCAGCGTCACCGGCACCGTGGATGGCATGAACACCTCATTCACATCCAATATAACACGTAGCAACCAGTCGCGCTGCCGTGGGACACCCGATTTGAGGATAGGACCAAACATGAATTTAAAAACAGGCATACTTAGGCTTGAATGTGTGCCATGGGGGGCACACCAGCAGAATCCATAAAGCACAGCGAGTGGCATGAACCCCTCGTGAACATCAAACAAAACATGTAGTAATAGAACTCTTGATTTGAGGACATGACACCAATTAGAAAACATGCACACTTAGGCTTGAAAACGAGCCGCAGGGGGGTGGGAGGGGTGGGTGGGAGGGAGGCACCTTGGTGGCACCCAAACAGCACCGTGAGTGGCACAAATACCTCGTGTGCATCCAACATAACATGTAACAACCCACATCACAGTCGTGAGACACCTAGTGTCAGCATAGGACCAAAACACGAATTAATAAACAGGAACACTTAGGCTACAAAACATGTTGGGGTGGAACCCCGAGCGACCCCCAAACATCATCGCGAGTGGCACGAATACCTCTTGCGTATCCAATGTAACACATATCAATCGGTCATGCAACCGTGGGACTCCTGATTTAAGGATAGGACACGAATATGAAAACATGCACAGTTAGGCTTGAAAAATGTGTCGCGAGGGGACGAGCACCCCCAGCGATAACCAAACGGAACAGGGAGTGGCATGAACACTTCATTCCCGTCCAACGTAACAAATAGCAACCAGTCGCACAATCGCGAGTGGAACGAACACCTCGTGCACATCCAAGGTAACACATTACAGCCGGTCGTGCAGCCACGGTACTCTTAGTTTGAGGATAGGACACGAATTCAAAAACACGTACACTTTGGCTTGAAAATGTTCCATGGGGGTAGGGGTGTAAATGGATCGGGTCTGGATCGGGTCTGGGTATATCCAGATCTGATCCGGGTATATTTTTAACGGATCGGGTCTTACCCGATTACCCTACGGGTCTCAAAAAATGGATCTAGACCCGGATCCGTTAAGGACACGAAGACCCCACCCGAATACCCGACCCGATTATATATATATGTATGTAAAACTAATTTTATATAAAACTGTTTTTATATATAACTGTTATATATATATAACTGTTATATATATGTATGTATATATGTATGTAAAAACTGTTATATATATATATAAGTTAGTTATATATATATTTAGTAACTATATGTAAGACTATATATATATAATATTATATATAAATAAATATTTATTATATTATATATATACACATTCGGGTCGGGTCCTTATCGGATCGGAGTCATGTATATCCAGATCCGGTCCATTAACTAATCGGGTAATCGGGTCTATAAAATTTGCCCAGATCCGTTAATTCAGGTCGGGTCCGGATCGGGTCCGAGTCCATACCCGATCCATTGACATCCCTACACAGGGGTGAGCACCCATAGAGGCACCTAAACGGCACCCAAACGGCACCACAAGAGGTACGAACAACTCGTTCGTGTCCAACGTAACACGTAGCAACCAGGCGTGCAGCCGTGGAACTCCTAGTTTGTGGATAGGATAAGAATTCAAAAATAGTCACACTAAGGCTTGAAAACATGTCGCGGGGGGAGGGTACCCAAACGACATCGCGAGTGGCACGAACACCTCAACACGTAGCAATCGGTCGCACAGCCGTGGGACTCCCGGTTTGAGGATAGGGCACAAATTCGAAAACATGTACATTTAGGTTTTGAAATGTACCACGGGGGAGTGGGCACCCAAACGACACGGCGAGTGGCACAAGAACATTGTGTGCGTCCAATGTAACACGTAGCAGCCGACCGTGCAGTCAGATGGCTCCCAGTTTGAGGATAGGACACGAATTCAAAAAAATCACACTTAGGCTTGAAAACCTGCAGGGGGAACCCCTATCATCATCCAAATGGCACCGCGATTGGGATGAACACCTCGTGCGTGACCAATGTGACATGTAGCATTTGACCACTCAGTCCCGCGACTCCCGGTTTGAGGATAGGACTCAAACACGAATTCGAAAATAGTCACACTTAGGCTTGAAAATGTGATGCAGGGGGCGGGCGCCCCCAATGGCACCCAAACGGCACCGCAAGTGACGCAAAAACCTCATGGACATCCAACATAACACGCAACAATAGGCCAAGAAGCCGGGAGACTCCCGATTTCAGGATATAACCCAAACATGAATTCGAGTACATACACACATAGGCTTGAAAATGTGCTGGAGGAGGGCGGTCAACCTCGATGACACCCTAGAGGGACCGCGAGTGGTGTGTGCATCCAACGTAACACGAAAAATTGGTTGTGCTGCCACGAGACTCTCGATTTGAGGATCGAATGCGAATTAAAAAACAAGCATAGTTAGGCTTCAAAATGTACCTCAGGGGGACAGGCACTCCCGACGGCACCCAAACGGCATCGTGGGTGCACTAACACCTCATATAAATTCACCATAACACGTAGCAACCAGTTGCGAAACCACGGGACACTCGGTTTGAGGACAGGACCAAAACATGAATTTAAAAATGGGCACACTTAAGCATGAATGCGTGTCATGGGGGGCACCCCCAGCGGCACCCAAAAAGCACAGTAAGTGGCACGAACACCTCTTGCCCGTCGAACGTAACATGTAGAAACTGGCCATGTAGTGGTGGGACTCCCGATTTGAGGATAGGACACCATTTAGAAAACATGAACACTTAGGCTTCATAACGAGTCAGGGGGGGAGAACATGTAGAAATTGGTTGTGTAGCTGTGGGACTCCCGGTTTGAGGATATGACCCAAACAAGAATTAAAAAATAGGCACACTTAGGCTTGGAAATGTGTCATGGGGGGTCGAGCAACCCAGACGGCACAGGAACAACACCGTGAATGGTACGAGCACCTCGTATGCATCCAACATAACACTTAGCTACCGGTCGCCCAGTCGTAGGATTCCTGATTTGAGGATAGAACACAAATTCAAAAATAGGCACACTTAGGCTTGAAAACATGCCGCGGTGGGGCGGGCACCCCAAGAAGCACCCAAACGGAACCGCTAGTGGCACGAGCACCTCGTGCGCATTCAACATAACATGTTGTAACTGGCCGCATAGCCGCGGGACTTTAGGTTTGAGCATAGGACACAAATTCAAAATCAGGCACACCTAGGCTTGAAAAAGGATCTAGGGGCACCCCCAATGGCACCCAAATGACACCACGAATGGCATGAACACCTCGTGCGCATCCCACAAAAACATGTAGAAATCGATCGTCCAGCTATGGAACTCTCGGTTTGAGGATAAGACCTAAATAAGAATTCAAAAATAGGCACCCTTAGGCTTGAAAACATGCCACGGGGGGTCGGGAACCCCCGACGGCACACAAATAGCACCACGAATGGTACGAGCACCTCTTTCGCATCCAACGTAACACTTAGCTATCGATCGCCCAACCGTAGGACTCTCGGTTTGAAGATAGAAAAAGAATTAAAAATAGGCACAATTAGACTTGAAAACGTGTCGAAGTGGGGCGGGCACCCCAGCGGCACCCAAACGGCACCACAAGTGGCACAAACACCTCATGTGTGTCCAACGTAACACATAGCAATCGACCGCATAGCCACTGGACTTCTGATTTGGGGATAGGACATGAATTCGAAAACAAGAACATTTAGGCATGAAAAATTGTCAGGGGGCACCCCCATTGGCATCCAAACGTCTCCACGAGTGGCACGAACACCACGTGCGCGTCCAACATAACTCGTAGAAACTGATCGCACAACCACATGACTCCCGAGTTGAGTATAAGACTTAAACACGAGCAACGAGCGTAACGCGACTCCTGATCGCAACTAGGCACACTTAGGCTTAAAAATGTGTTGGGATCGGGCACCCCCAGCGGCACCCAAACAACACCGCAAGTGGCACGAACACCTCATGCGCATCTAACGTAACACATAGCAACCAGTCGTAAAATTGTGGGACTCCCAGTTTGAGGATATGACACAAATTTGAAAATAGGCACTTAGACTAGATAACGTGTCGTGGGGGTGGGCACTCCCAGCGGCACCCGAATGGCACCGTGAGTGGCACGAATACCTCATGCGCATCAAATATAACATGTAGTAACTAACCGTGGGACTCTCGGTGTGAATATAGGATGCAAATTCGAAAGTAGACACACTGAGGCTTGAGATTGTGTCGCGGGGGGCAACCCAGCGACACTTAAATAGTACCGCGAGTGGCATCAACACCTTGTGCGCATCCAATAGAACATGTAGCAGTCAAGTGTGCAGCTACAGGACACTCATTTTAAGGATAAGGCCAAAACAAGAATTTGAAAACAGGCACACTTAGGCTTGAAAAAGTACGCGGGGGTCGGGCACCCCCGACGGCAAACAAATAGTATCGTGAATTGTACGAGTTAACAAGCGGTCATCCAGTCGCAGGATTGCCGATTTGAAGATAAGAGACACACCCGAATTTGAAAATATGCACAATTAGGCTTTAAAATGTGCCGTGTGGGGGAGGGCACCCCCAGCGACACCCAAACGGCACCACTAGTGGTACAAACACCTCGAGTAAGTCCAACATAACACGTAGCAATTGATTGTGCAGCAACTGGACTCCCAGTTTAGGATAGGACATGAATTCAAAAACAAGCACACTTACACATGAACCAACGCCACCCAAACGTCACCGCGAGTGGCACATACACTTCGTGCTCTTCCAACATAATTCATAAAAACTGGTGGCACAGTCGCATGACTCCTGGGTTGAGTATAAGACCCAAATACAAATTCAAAAATAAGCACACTTTGGCTTAAAAATGTGTCGCGAGGGGAAGCACCCCCAGCATCCCCCAAACAACACGCGAGTGGCACAAACACCTCATGCACGTCAACATAACATGTAACAACGAGTCGCAGAGCTGCAAGACTCTTGGTTTGGAGATAGGACACAAATTTGAAAATATGCACACTTAGGCTTAAAAATGTGTCGCATGTGGGGACACCCCGAGTTGCACTCAAACAGCACCGCAAGTGGCACGAACACCTCGTGCGCATCCAGCATAATACGTAGAAACCAACCGCTCATCCTCGGGACTCCTGGTTTGTGCATCGGGCACGAATTAAAAAATAGGCACACTTAGGCTTGAAAACGTGTCGCGGGAGACGAGTACCCCAAGCGTCACCCGAACGGCATCGCTCGTGGAATGAACCCCTCGTCTACATCTAATATAACATGTAGCAACCGGCCGTGTAGCCACGAAACTCCCTACTTGTGAATAGGACATTGTAGGCACCACATTTTAGGATCCCCAAGGTCTCCCCTTAGGTCCCTAGCAACTCCCCATCTCATTGTAAACCCTAAGTCGCACTCCGAGTACCGATCTAGAGGCCACGGGGCATACCCGAGACCCGATTGTCCTAATCAACTTCAATGTTAGAGAGAAATCTCTTTGAATCTTTAACAGTCACTAAAAAACCTTTCTAACGGTCCACCCCGTGCACGAAATAGCATAACTGTTCGGACAAACAATCAGTTTTCCCCTAAAAATTGATCCGGAGATCACCTGGCACTCCCGGGCTCCGTTTGACCAAAGTCAACTCGTTAGCTTGAACGAGATTGAATGAATATATGAAGGTCACTGAACACCCTTTCTAATGGTCCACCATGTGCACAATTTTGACCTACCACATGGACGAATGATTTATTTTACTCCAAGAGGCCCCTGGGTTCTTCTGAGCCCCGATTGACCAAGGTTAACCTTTCGAACAAAGTAAAACTATTTGGAATATCATAGTACATCTCTTAATCTTTCCAATAGTCCTCTCCATGCGTGATTCAGACTTACTACGCGGACAAACGATTTGTTTGTGTCCGACGATCTCCCATCCAAAGGATCGACGTGTGCTTCCAAGCCATATTTGATCCAAAGTAAATTCCTGGACCCTGGAGGAGTCCAAAAGACTCTTGAAGGTATCTGAAATACCTTTCTAACAGTATGCCCCATGGGTGATTCGGATAAAAGGTTTGTGTTCTACGATCTATTTTCCATGAAAATCTGCACGGGACTCCCAATTGGCAGGTCTTGATCCCTGCCTATTTGCACAGTGTCTGGGGTCACATGCCGATAGGCACCCCCTGGAGTAGGCCGATTGGAACCCCATGACCCTATAAATAGGGGCCATGACCTCATTCCAAGGAAGGACACAACAGATCAATCAGCATCAATATTCTCAATAACATTCCCTCGAAATCAGCGAAGGTCCTCATGTGAAGTTCCATCCAAGCTTACATTCCCATCCTTTTCATACCCAATTTGGAAAAATATCCTTCTCTTTCATCAACATTCATCAACACTCAAGGGATTTCATCCAAGATCAAAGATCAAGCTTCAAAGAAGGTCCAATTCCTTCCCTCTCTTTTTAAGCTCCTTGTTTTTTCATAATACACATTAGATTCATAATCTAGTTCTTACTTTAGTTCGTACACATTAATATCTACACTTTTTATTAGTATATTTCACATACTTTATTTATCTATAATAAAATCCCAAAAACAAATAAATGAGGGTTACACCAGTAAATTCCAAACGGAATTATCCATCATACTTTTTTCAAAATCAAAACAACACATTTTCTACACATACACATATAATAAAATTCCATTCGGATCTATGGGATAAACCCCACACCTATTCTATATAAGAACTACATGGACTTTAATGGCTTGATAGGCTATATAGGCGTCCCGGATTAAAATCCGAATCTCGAGTCCAATTTTCCAATTCTCATTATTTCCCAAATTCCCTAGTTGTCTAAAATCTCCCATTTTCACACACACGCACACACACACACACACACACACACACACACACACACATATATATATATATATATATATATATATATATATATATATATATACAGTCATGCTCTTGTGCGGACCGGACATATGTCACCTGGCGGTGAGCCCAGAAAGAGAGAGTGTGCCTATAATTTAGGCGATAATTTATAGGCGTACCGTTAGGTGACACATGTCCGGTCCGCATTCTTAAAATGCAAACTAGTTCACACATGAGCATTATATATATATATATATATATATATATATATCATACTTGCTTGCGTTTCATCCAACAGATATTATCGTTTCCTAATAACGATCAATATCGTGATGAACGCACAAATCATACTTTCTACATATGTTATTTTGGGAATATTCCTATGGATGACCTCACTCTACCTTGTCCATGGTATGAGTTGAATAAATTCGATCTCCATTATATAAACGCACACACACACACACTTCACGGGTATATATAGGAAAATAATAACACTGACCCATGAGAGACTGAAAGGGCGGAATGGGTGCCTAACACCTTCCCATTTCGTAACTTAGCCCCCAAATCTTCGAACTATTGGTTTTGTACGCATCAGTTTGTCCCTGATGCTCTCTCGAAGTGGCAACATTTCTTTTGCTTGTTTTGTACAAAATAGTCTGGTGGCTCTGTCTCTTCACATTTACCCCCACACTGACGAGGGCCGAAGAAACCTTCCCAAGAGGGATGCGATACCACGGCGCTGTCTTCCCAAGGGGAGATGTATCTCTCTCACACTCTCTCCTCCCCCAAGCGCCGACCAGGATGGACACAGTGGCGACTCTGCTTGGAAAACTTTTTAAGAGGGATAGACTCTTTTTGCATGGGTGTTTTATTTTCTTGTATATTCCCTTATTCCTATGTTACCCTTATCATTCCTTTTACATATGTACCTCATGCTTATGCCACTGTTCACACACTTGTAGAAATTTTCCATGTACACTTCACACCACGTGCATCTAGGAGCACATATATCCACATGTTTCCCACACCACATTGAAATCCATGCTTAGGTGTCACAAACACACATCTCCATTTATATACATCCATGCTTACTTACATTTAGAACACACCCACTCTCACTTGTTATCCCTGATCTACTGTTTATACTTATACCTCATGCTCGGTTGGGCATGATCAATAAAGATACTCTTTCCATAATATACTAATCAAAGAATTATGAATGGTACACAAAACATCACCAAAGAGCATTACTATTGACCAAATTTTGTCCCGTAACTGGGGAGTCACTTCGTGATGGGAGCTGGTCCGGTAGGTCGCAGTTAGCCTAAGTGATATGACTCTCACTTTCCATTGGTCAAGTACCTTCGATGTATATGAAACGGTTCCCCCACATCGTACCACTTGACCAAAATCATGACGGGAGGTATATCGTAGGGAACTCATTCACGTACGTCGAGTATATTGAATTCGCTCTCACACGTACCATCCCCATGAGGTCTATAGTGAGGCAATTCATGTACACTCGGGTATATCAAATAACTTGTCCACACGTACCAATTTCCCTCAAAAGCAAGACGTATATCGTGGAAGTTACGCCGAAGGGAGGAACACCTTCCAATTAACCCAACAACTGCATACCCGCATATAGGTGTCAAGCTTAGGACACATATGTTAGATTGTCGGTATCGACTCGAAACTATATCAAAATTCCAGGTTGGCATGCCGCCCAAATTTTCGCGCAGCTTTTAAAATGAGACCCTACCTGTGATCCAAGTAACAAGTCCAACCCTAGTTTCTACATATGGTAAACCCAATTTTTCCAGGCTCGTGTCCCGTCCGGCATTTCTTTTTTGCATCTAGGAAAACTTAATACAAGTGAGAACCTAATAAACATAATAATCATGCTGAGAGCCATTTCTCATCTTTTCCTCAAAAAGAGTCCAAAAACATTTTTCCTCTTTTATCAAAAATACTAAAAACATTTTCTTTTCCTCCAAAAAACAAAAGAAACATTTTTGTCCTCATGTTTTCCAAAAATGTCAAAAAAACATTTTCCTCCTTTTCTAAAAATAACAAATTCCCCTTATTTTCTTTTTCGAAAATAAATCCCATTTTTTCTTCTTATCAAGTTGATCATATACCCTTGGCCTGGATCCCTATTGGCTTCGGTCTTCAGTCGAATTGCCCCAATGTTTCGTCAGTCCGCTTACTTCTTTCGAGTCCGAGATTCACCCACCTTCCATGGAGAACAAGGATCAAGTGCCGAATGTATAGCCAGATTTGTTGATAGTTCTAGCTTTGCTCACTGCTAAAATTGACAACCTTCAAATTAAGGTTCATGAGATGCGAAGAAATCGGGTCCTTATACCCGAAGAGCCCGAGGTCCTTTTCCCCTATGCTATGGGTCCGCCTGTACCCGAGCCTATTTAGGTTCCAGAGGAATACCAGCACACTCCCCATGCTCTTCCTATTAATGGGATGCCTCCAGCCCATCTGCCTATGCCAAACCTTGCTCAACCAGGGGCTAACTTATTCGTGACTATTGACCCAAAAAAGGAAGAATTAAATAAGGTCAAGGAAAACCTCAAGATGTTGACCAAGAAATTCGATCAAGTCAGAATATTTGGGACTACATGGACTACATCCACATGTCTCCCTATCCTAAATCCAGGTTACTAGAAAAATTCAAGATGCCCAATATAAAGAAGTTCGGAGGAAGTGGACCCCTGATCGTTCATCTTCGTAGATACCACCGAGCCATGACTCTCCAAGGGGCTTCTGAAGAAATAATGGCCAAGATTTTCCAGGAGAATTTGAAAGATAGCGCTCTCTATTGGTTCTTATCACTTGAGGAATGCAGAATTCGTAGTTGGGAAGATGTTACCCGTGAGTTCATATCACAGTACAAGTATAATAAGGAGCTAGAAGTTACCCACCGTGACTTAGAGATACTTAACCAAAACCCTAGGGAATCAATCAATAACTTCATAAAAAGGTGGAGAGAAAAAGAAGCTACCATGACCAATCAGCCTTTCGAAGAAGAACGGGTTAGTATCGTAAATAAGAACTTCTTACCCCATATTCGAGCAACAATGGGAGGACAATATTACCCTCACTTTCAAGCCATCCGAGAAGCAGGATTAGTTATCTAAGAAAGTCTTACCAAGACAGAAGTCTACCAGGCTCTCACGCTTCATGAGCACCAGAAAGTCGACCAAACCCGATCCGAAAGGAATACACTAAGCTTCACGCTCCTCTCTCCAAAGTCTACCAGGCTCTCTTGTGCCGAAATCTGATCAAACCATTAGACCCCCATCTATTACCAAACCCACTTTCAAAAAATTCTAAACCTGATGCCCATTATGACTTTCATCAAACTGCTGGCCATACCACCGACCAATGTTTCCATCTCTAAAATGTAATCCAAGGCCTAATTGACCGGGGTGTGATCACCCCACCAGCTAATCCCAAACCAAACACTACCCATAATCCACTCCCGAATCATACAAATGCCATCTTCCTAAAAGAAGACTCAGAATTTGACCCATCTACCTGAATCATGCCGAGTGAATCACTAACCATAGACATATACTCTCCTAAACCTCTCTAAACATGCCTATATTTCTTTTTACACCCTACCAGCTTCGTCAATCAAGCCTTATCCCTCCTCACCAGAGCATGCATCGCCGTCCGCACCCGTTCTGGAGTTAAATATATGGAATTATTAGAAGTGTTGAACCAACTCTTTGAGTTCGGGTTGAAATTACCCTCCTAGATGGCCATCGACTGTCAGAGATTCAGTGGCTTATTCTTAAAATATTGAAAATGGGCCCGAGAGTCTGACAATTAGGTGGTGCCAACTGACGAAGTCAGTCTAGATGACATGGTCCAGATCATGACATATTTATTTCAACAGACTGGTGATATTTGTAGTACATTCATGTTACTCGATGCTTTAAAATTACAAGGGCGCCTAGTCCCTTCAGTTCTATATTTCCATACCGAATGGGAGGAATTATACGAAAAGGCCGTAAAAGTTATGGAGTGCATTGACTTTTCATAGAAATACAATATCGTTGCCACCCGACGGGGGGATAATTTCAAATATTCAGATGAAGAGAAAGATTAAAAAAAGACTAGTTTGATAGTCGACATATGTGGGATGATATCCCTCGAGGAGCTGCTAGGAGAAATTAATAAGGTGGCTAAATAACCCGATATTAATGAAAAAGAAGGATTTCTATTTTTCCCTCCTTCTATGAACCACATGACCAAGTCAGGAAGACATTACAAAATTCCAAGACTGCAACCATCAGTGAGCGTTAAAGGAAAGGGTGCCGAAAATTGCCCTATGCCAGAAATGACCCTCGAGGAAAGCAAGATCCTTGATCAACTAAAGAAAACCCAAGCTAACATCACTTTATGGGGGATTTTTATGTCTTCCTAACTGCACTGAAATGCCCTAATCAAGCTACTCACGGGACCCACAGTTCCTCCCTCAACCACGTCAGAAGAAGCGGTGAACCTAATCAGATCCTTGACCTTTACTCGAATGCTCTCCTTTTCTGAAGAAGAATTCCCCAATACTGGTCCCAACCACAATCATGCCATTAATATCTCTGTTGAAGTTATGGGGAAAACTGTCCCCCTCTCTCTCATAGACAACGGATCATATTTGAACATTTCCTTGTTAAGAACTCTAAATTATCTTGGATTGAAAGTGAGCGACCTTGATCCAACCTCTTATACCATACGTGCCTACGATAACACCCATCAAGAATTAATAGGATCTATTAAGCTTGAAATAAGGGCTGGCCCTATAAATCCTGTTGTTGAATTCGAAGTCATCGACATCCTAGCCTATTTCAATCTACTGCTCGAACAACCATGGCTCCATAGTATCAAAGGGTATCTTCTTCCCTTCATCGTATCTTTTTCCCTTCATCAGAATTAAAGTTCTTCACCAATGGGTAGGTCATCACCATCTTGGGTGACAATGACAACATCGAGAATGCCAGCACTAGTAATACAGTACTTGAAATACAACACGAGGTGAATGATATTCCTTTGTCAGGATTCCAAGTTGAACCACTCCTACCCCCAGCGGGGGATAACTGTAAAGATAGGGTCAGTCCAAAATATGACCCTCATGGAAACGTCAATGTAATCCAAATGTTCAAGAACATGCACTCCATGCCTGGATTAAGTCTAAGTCAAAGACAACAAGGCATAATTGAACCTATTATATTGAAGGAGGCCTTTCTTCCCTATGGATTGGGCTATCAGCCTTCAGAAAAAGAACTCAAATCGATCCGTCAACCTCGACTGAAGAGAAGGTTAGAATTAGCTAGAATGCTCCCATGAGATTATCTAAATGGAATATTCATCAAATAATGTGAAGATTTCCCCTTATGCGGCATCCCTGAACCTTGGTATGACCATGTACATAATAGGATGAAACCAGGAATGGAGATCTTCTTTCAAGATAGCTACCCATGGGATAAGAGTTCCCAACATAATGTAAAATGACTCACTAAAGATACCATAGCTGATACTGGGGATTCTGAGGGATGTGACTCTGAGGATTATTTTAATTTACAGACACTGGGGCGGACACTCTGGATGATCCACTCAGGTACTATGTCGTCGAATCCATTCTACCTCATCAAAGATGTTGATGCACCTCTTCTAAACTGGCTTGCAACACATGTTCCCCTGTTAATGCTCAACCTAACCCCAATGTTTATCCCCTTTCCCCTTTAGTTATTTCCCTTTACTTTGATGTAATCAAGACCTCCTTTAATGAGATTCTCAATGTTATTTTTCCTATCAATGAAATAAGCAAAGATTTTGAGTATCTTTTTGTGCCTTACATTAATTGTCTTGATGATGATGATTTTGAAAATGAACAATTCATAACTGATCTAAATAAGGTTAATAATAGACAACATAACTGTGTTCAAGTTAATGAAGATGAAACTGTTGTTATTAATCTCAGTTTCAGTAGCCAAATGCACGAGATTAGGATAGGGGCCACCCTTAATGAGCATGAGATATCGAAACTCAAAGAACTATTAAAGGAATTTGTGGATGTCCTCACATGGTCCTGCAATGATATGCTCGACATTGACCGTGAGATAGAACAACATTAGATTCTAGCTCTCACGGAATGTAAACAATTCGAACAGAAATTACGAAGGTTCAACACCGAATGGTCACTCAAAATTAAAGAAGAAGTAGTCAAGAAACTGAAGGTGGGCTTCATTTGTGTGATCAAATATCCCACATGGCTGACCAATATCATACCCATGTCGAAATCAGGAGGGAAGGTTCGCATGTGCGTCGACTATCGAGACTTGAACAAGGCCTCTCCGAAGGATGATTACCCACTACACTACATCGACATGATTATGGACAATAAATCTAGTCACAGTCTCAAGTCATTCATCGATGGGTTTGTCGGATATAATCAGAACAAGATGCACCTAGATTACCGAGAGAAAACTGCATTCATCACTTCTTGGGGAACCTGTTGCTACACTGTCATGCCATTTGATCTTAAGAATGCAAGGGCTACCTACCAAAGGGTTGCCATAACTATTTTTCATGATCTGATATACAAGGAATTCGAGGTCTACGTAGATGACATGATGATCAAGTCGAAGACTAGGGAAGGCCATGTTCCCTCCCTCTGAAATTTCTTCGAACGACTTAATACCAGATGCGGCTCAACCCATAAAAATGTGTCTTCGGCATCACTAAGGAAAGATTTTTGGGATTTATGGTTACTGAGAAATGGATAGAAGCAGATTCGGACAATATAAAAGCCATACTTGAGATGCCACCCCCTCGAATGGAGAAGGAAGTCTAGGGATTCCTTGGGAAATTATAGTACATCAGCCGGTTCATCATCTAATTGACTTCCATTTATGAACCCATCTTCAAAGTCTTTCGAAAGGATTCAACCAAAGTCTGGAACGAATCTAGTCAGGAAGCCTTCGACCTAATAAAGAAATACCTAACCCAACCTTCGGTGCTCATGTCGCTGCAGCCTGATCTTCCCTTATTCCTATACCTAACCATAACCGATACAACAGATGGGGATTTGCTAGCACAATATCTCAAAGTAACTCGTAAAGAGATAGATATCTAATATACTAGTTAAAATTTGGTTGGTTATGAAGTTGACTACACTGCCTTAGAAAAAGCATGTGTCACTTTTTTCTAGGTTATCCAAAAGTTACAACACTACATGCTCGCCTTGCCTATCAAACTTGTATCCTGAATGGATACCATTAATTACTTACTCATGAAACCTTCCATGTCCAGCCAACTAGCCCGATGGTTGATGCTCCTGGCTGAATTTGATATCACCTACGTTAGGTAAAAGGCTAAGAAAGGAAGAGCCATCTCTGACTGCCTTATTGACTACCCTATGGAAGAGGCCGATGTCGGGATCTCTGAGTTCCCAAATAAGAATATCCTCTGTACCTCCCAATAAGACCTTCAAGGGAAAATATTCTTCAACGATGCTACCAAAAAAAAAGGGCATGGCATAGGGATTCTTCTAATTTCCCCTGATAACTCTCACACTCCCATTGCCATCAAGACGAACTTTCCTTGCACCAATAACATGACTAAATACGAGGCGTGCACGATAGGTCTAAAAGTTTCCCTTAAGAAAGGAATTAGATACATCGATATCTATGGAGATTCAGCCTTTATCATCGGTCAAGTACTTAGAAAATGGAAAGTCGAGGATGAGAAACTTTTACCCTTCCATGCCCACCTAGAAGAGTTGGCTTCCTAAATTCCAAGAAATCACCTTCCACTACCTACCCCGAGCAAAGAATAGCCTAGTCGATGCCCTTGATACCTTAGTCTCCATGATTGACATGCCCGAAGGAATAACCATGGCCCCTTTCCTTGTCCAAAAACAAGACAAACCAACCCACTGCTGCCACATTGAGCTATGCATGGAGGAAGTCCCAAGATAGTCGACTGCTGGTACTGTGATATTTGGTGCCTCCTCAAACATGGTAGTTATCCTCAAGGATCTGATAAGAAAGACCAAGCAACTCTCCACAGACTAGGTGCCAAGTACATTGTCTCCAATAAATCACTGTTTAAGAGAAACTTTAATGGAACCCATTTGTGCTACATCATAGGGGCTAACATTGAAGAAATGATGCAAATAATACACAACGGGGAATACGGACCCCAAATGAACGACCATAGGCTCGCCAAAAAAATCATCCGATAAGGTTACTACTAGACTACCATGGTTCAAAATTGCACAGCCTACGTTTGAAGATGCCTCAAATGCTAGGATTTTTCCAACCTACAGCACTTACCTCCATGGGAATTATATAACATGACTTCTCCCTGGCCATTCTACACATGGGGCATTGACATCATAGAGAAAGTTACACCGAAGGCATCCAACGGGCATGAGTTTATCCTAGTATCCATTGAATACTTCACCAAATGGGTCGAAGCCGAGTCATACACAGTCCTGAGTGCCAAGAAAGTGGCCAAGTTCATCAGGAAAACATCATCTACCGATATGGGGTCCCGTACGAGCTGGTGTTAGACAATGGGTTGCATTTCAAGGCAGAAGTTATAGAAGTGGTCGATGAGTATGGAATTCAAAGACACAAATCTTCTCCATACCGACCTCAAACTAATGGCACAGTCGAGGCAGATAATAAGAACCTCAAAGCCATTATCATCAAGATGACCCAGAGTTGTCAAGATTGGGACGACAGGATCCCTTATTCCATTTGGGGCTGTCGTACTTCAGTTTGAACCTCTATAGGGCCTACCCCTTACTCTCTAGTCTATAGCATGAAAGCAGTCCTCTCCATAGATATGGAAATCCCTTATCTGCACATCATGCTAGAAAGAAAGGTCAGTGAGGAAGACTGGCACCAAAGCCCTCTTAACGAGCTGTCTCTCTTAGACAAAAGAAGGCTAAAAGCTTTATATCACATACAAGAATACCATCGCAGCATTACGCGATCATTCAACAAGAGAGTTAAGGAACACGATGTCCAAGAAGGGGATTTAGCACTTAAAGAAATAATAGATCCCATCTGGGACCCCAGAGGGAAATTCAAGCCCAATTGGAACAACCCGTACATCGTGAAGAAGATCCTGTCAGCTGACACTTCTATGCCCACTGACCTAGATGGAAAAGAAATGACGCGTCCAGTCAACCTAGACCGTCTCAAGAAATTTTACCCCTAGTCTGAAATCTCGACGCGCTATGACCCTTCTCATCTCCCTTCTATTATATAAAAAAACTCTTTGTTTCCCCCTAATCAGAACTACGTGGGACTTGAATCTATAAAAACCTTTTTGCTTTCAAAAAATAAATTTTAGAAAATTTTCAAAACCCTCAGAGGTACGTAGGCAGATCATCTGCTTTACATGAGCACGACCCCCTTCCTTTTTAAAAAAATGCTATTTCTTTTCTTATCCCCAAGAATGACATTTCATTTTAAACATACACATGAACAAAAGGATCATGTATGCCTTAGCGGTTGGTATAGATAATTCAAAATGCAAAAGTCATCAAGAGGCACAACTAGATAATCAAAAACTTATTTATTTCATTATTTGAAATTTTAGTACGACTATATCGGCATAGGGAGTCAAACGATTTCCCTTGTCAAGCCTACTCCTACCTTCCTAAAAAACAAAAAACAAACCCCGCCACTCTCAAAATCACCCTCTAATTATTCCCACAACCACACCCATTACGAAAAGCTTCAAAAATACTACCCACAGTTGACAGAGGAACCAACCCCATCATCACCTACATCTTGGGGTCCCAAAACCTTCTATGCCTGAATGGAGTATCGCAGACGCTCCATAGAGCGATAAGCCCAGACTATGTTGTGAAAAAACACAACGCCTCCCTCCATGGTATCAGATATGGAAAACCACTTTTGCCCAGTCTCCACAGCCAACATATTGGCCACTACCTTCATCTACAACCACTTCATATAGTCCCCAGAGATGTGACAAACTCTACCCACAGATTGGAAAGGATGGGTTGACAGATGATGATTCCCCTATAAAGAACCAAGATGCATGCACATACGCTCCGTCAGGTCTTCCATAGGAAAGAAGTTCAGTGTCCGCGGTGGCACAATTTTCTCCCAACCAAATTCGCGTAGCAGCTTCCAGGAAAAGTAAAAAGAGGTATGCTTGAGGTCAACCAACCAGACATCTTGGTACTCCCCGAGTTCCAAAATGGGCAGCAGCTCCCCCCACCAAGGAACTAACCAATGCAAGCCTCGATCCCGTGCTCTACAAACCAGTTCTCCCAACGCTCAATGTACATGCCTACACTAATGAAATAGTGAGAAAAGAAATTTGTCACCGCCAGCAGAGGATCCTCAGGTAGAATCGCCATACGAAACCTCCCTGACAACAACATGAACAATGTTACAGGGCTACCCCTCAAAAAGTCAGAATGATCTTCTTCCCGCCAGGCATCCAGACCATTCAAACTCTTCGCTAGTATCACCATCATAGGATTGCGACGGTACTACATCCAAGAAATGATACCGCAAGTTGGGGGTTCACTAGCTTTTCCGCAGTCAACAATAACACTTTTTAAACCAGGCCCAGAATAAAGGCCCCAACATCGCCGACATCTCCGATATCCAGCGAATGCATAGATCGTAGCACTATCGAAAGAGAAATCAAGCCTCTCATAACCAAAGGCCTGGCTGCTGAGGGCGTGATATGGAGAAGCCCAGACAACAACTCCCTAGGATATAGGGAAAACTCAGGCAAACCCGCAACAATGTTGCGATTTATCCCCAGTATGAAAAAAAATTCCTCGTAGGTAGGACAAATTTCATCCAACCCGAAGCGAAAGACATGGGTCCTCAGGGTACCAAAACTCAATTGTCACCATCAGCATGTTCCACTCGATGGACCGGTTGTGCCACAAAGAGACTCTCCGCATGTGGAAGGCATCATAATCAACATTGTAAGAACACGTTGCTTCCAAGGTTTCGAGGTAGTTGGAAAACTCAAAGCTACCAGGGAGAGCCATCTTGCAAAATAAAGAGATAATAAGAAAGCAAGAATGTGGGAAAGAAAGGAAATGAAAGTGTGAGGATAAAATCCCCATTCACACCCCTATTTATACTTGAAAACTCTTAAGCAAAGACAAGAAATCCTGCAAAAATTGGAGTAAAACTTGCCCCACGATGTACCAAGCAATTGAAGAAAGTGAAATCAAAGCCTTGGGTGAATTAGACTGGACTGATATGCCAATAGTCAGGACATGGGGCATGCCGATCAGTAACCCCCTATTTTGGGGAAAATTGCCTTTTTCCTCTTTTGTCAAAATAAAAAAACACAATAAAAATCATTTTTATCTTAAGGGAATTCTGAATTTCCTCATACTTTTACTTATTTCATTTTAAAATAAAATCCTTCTCAAACCAATTTTCAAATTCCTTTTATGGTCTAAGCGGCAAAGTAAAAAGAGTATGTGCATTAATCACTAAAGCATGAATGAATAAAAACTTCATCTTTATTTGTACATTTCTCTGTGTTACATTGCTATCTTGTACGAAAAATAAAAATAAAACAATAGGACTCAGACCGAACCCAATTTTCTTTTTCTCTCTCTGCACCTACAAATTATATTCCTCTCTCTTATCTTCTCTCTCTCTAAGAGCCTCCATCCCTATGTCATGCCCTCTTCCCCTACGGTGAGATGATATGCCACCACTTTTAGAACTCGACCCTTCCCCGGACGAGGCAGACAGCACCAAGCAAGAAGGAACCAAAATTGAATCCTTAATATGGGCAGTCAAAGAAGATATCCAATCCCTAATATACCTCAACCAAATGGTGGAAAATCGGATGTGCTGCAAAAGAAAATAGAAAGATCAAATCAGTTAAGTCTGAAAGGAAAAGAAAGGAATAAAGAAATCAAAAGACAAAGAAACACAAAGTGTACCTCAAGTCAAAGGACCTCCTCTGTCAGGGACAACTCCTTCGAGTCCATCTCATTGGGACGATGTTGTAAACGCACTGACCCTCCATCAGCTCATCAGATGTTGTAACTAGGCGAGAATATCCGTACAAAGGAAGCCTTCGAAGTCATCATCACTGCTGACATCATCGCACCACCTGCACTATAGGAGGAAGAAGCATCACATCGTATATACTAGGAGGCATTATCCAGCTCGACACGAAGTCCATATAGTCATACATCACAGCCGTGTGGGTATACAGTGAGTATGGCTCTCCCATCATCGTCGCCACCCGAGCATCCTATGACATCTCCCGCACTCGCCTTATGAACATAGGGGGATTCACCGGTGGCATAGAGACCTCGTCCTCCATGATTTGTCAAACTAACCTCTCCCTGAGGTATTAAGAGTAGCCAAACTTATGCGCCAGCAGACACCGCATCTGTGTATCTCCCCAATCACCCCAATGTGTTGAATGGCCACCCACCAAGGATAAAAGGTCACTAATAAATCCCCAGGAAGAGCAAAAGATCAATACTAATAAAAAAATCATCAAAGGAAAGGGCAGTCTCAAGATAAAAGAGGGCATACCCTCTAGTCAGGGCATTCAAAACCTGACACACCACCTCCAGAGAGAGACTTCTTCGACTGTCGATTGGACCTCCGCCATCGGTACATCTGGAAAATATCCCCAACAGAGTCGTCCTTTAAATATATCAACTGGGTGTTTTACCCAATCACCTTATAAAACCACGTCTGCAAAGGGCAAAGGCCAACATTTAAGAAATCAAGAAAAAAGCGCATGAAGGAAAATATGAATGCATAAAGGAAAAATGCCAAAAAATAAAGAATACCTCCAAAAGATATGTGGCTCCAGTAAAAGACTACCAGCAGCACAGGATGAATGCATAAAGAGAATAATAAAGGGTCGCCAGAGTCAGGTTCCCCCAATCATAAAGGCGGATGTCCAAGAACACCCTCAAAAATGGCAAAAACAACAAGTGCACGACGTCTTCACTCGTCGCCAACAGAAAACCACCCAACACCAACTGAATGAACAACCAATCGTCATTATACCTCCACCTTCTCAGGTACCCCAAAAGATCATTCCACTGTCGTTTGGCAGCCCTCCATCTATGTCGATCGACACCCCATTTTGTACAAAAAGTCTAAACAAATACCATAAAATCCCAAAAAATCCTGAAAAATTTCCTAAATCACCAGATAAACTTTGAAACCTTTTTCCAAGAAATAAAATTTTCTACATCCCTGGTGGAATTCCAAAAAAAAATCCTTCCTAGCAATATCTCCAAAGGATGCTCCAAAATTCCCAAAAAATTCTCAACTCAAAATCCTTGGATCATTCCCTTTTCCCCGGCGGAACTTCAAACCAAATGCTTAGACAAATCCTTAGAGAAAGAGGACACATCCCCAATAGAGTCCCCAAACTTCCTGAAGGAAACTTAAGACCTCAGAATTAGCTTTAAACCTTAGAATTGGTCACCCCCAAAATAAGCCCTCAAAATTGGCTTCGTCCCTAAGAATTGGTCGCTTCTATCCTAAGCCCTCAAAATTGGCTTCAACCCTCAGAATTGGTCACCCCTAAATAAGCCCTTAGAATTGTCTTCGACCATCAGAATTGGTCGCTTCTATCTTAAGCCCGCGGAATTAGCTTTGACCCTCAGAATCAGTCGCTTCTATTTAAGCCAGCAAAATTGGCTTTGACCTTCAGAATTGGTCACCCCAAATAAGCCCTCAGAATTGGCTTTAACCCTTAGAATCAGTCACTTCTACTTAAGCCCACAAAATTGGCTTAGACCCTCAGAACTGGTCACCTCTATCCTAAGCCCACAGAATTAGCTTCGACCCTCAGAATTGGTCGTTTCTACTTAAGCCCGCATAATTGGCTTTGACCCTCAGAATTGGTCAATTCTACTTAAGCCCACATAATTGTCTTTGACCTTCAAAATTTTTCACCTCTATCTTAAGCCCTCAAAATTGTCTTTGACCCACAAAATTGGTCACCTTTATCTTAAGCCCCCAAAATTGGCTTTGACCTTCATAATTGGTCACCTCTATCCTAAGCCTGCGTAATTTGCTTCAACCCTTAGAATGTTTCGCTTCTACTTAAGCCTGCAGAATTAGCTTCGACCCTCAGAATTGGTCAACCCTAAATAAGCCCTCAGAATTAGCTTTGACCCACAGAATCGATCGCTTTTACTTAAGACCGCAGAATTGGCTTTGACCCTCAAAATTGTTCACCTCTATCCTAAGCCCGTATAATTGGCTTCAACTCTCACAATTGGTCGATTATACTTAGCCCCGCACAATTGGTTTCGACCCTCAGAATTGGTCACCCTTAAATAAGCCCCCATAATTAGTTTCGACCCTCAAAATCGATAGCCTCTACTTAAGCCCCCATAATTATCTTTGACCCACAGAATTGGTCACCCCTAAATAAGCCCTCAGAATTGGCTTTGACCCTTAGAATCAGTCGCTTCTACTTAAGCCCGCATAATTGTCTTTGACCCTCAGAATTGATCACCTCTATCCTAAGCCTCTAAAATTGACTTCGACCCTCAGAATTGGTCTCTTCTACTTAAGCCCGCAGAATTGGCTGCAAGCCTCAGAATTGATTGTTTCTACTTAAGCCCGCAGAATTGTCTTTGACCCTTAGAATTGGTCACCCCTAAATAATCCTTCAGAATTGCCTTTGAGCCTTAGAATTGGTTGCTTCTACTTAAGCCCACAGAATTGGCTTTGACCCTCAAAATTGGTCACCTCTATCCTAAGCCCGCAGAATTGGCTTCGACCCTCAGAATTGGTCGCTTCTACTTAATCCCATAGAATTGGCTTCGACCCTCAGAATTGGTCACCCCTAAATAAGCCCTCGGAATTGGCTTCGACCCTCAGAATCGATCGCCTCTACTTAAGCCCACAGAATTGGCCTTGACCCTCAGAATTGGTCACCCCTAAATAAGACCTGAGAATTGGCTTCGACCCTCAGAATTGATCGCTTCTATCTTAAGCTCGCAAAACTGGATTTGACCCTCATAATCGATCGCTTCTACTTAAGATCACAGAATTGGCTTCAACCGCCAAAATTGGTCACCTTGATCCTAAGCCCTCAGAATTGGTTTTGACCCTCAGAATTGGTCTCTTCTATATTAAGCCCGCATAATTGGCTTTGACTCTCAGAATCGGTCGCTTCTAGTTAAGCCTGCAGAATTTTCTTTGACCCTCAGAATTTGTCACCTCTATCCTAAGCTTGCAAAATTGGCTTTGACCCTCAAAATCGGTCGGATATACTTAAGCCCATAGAATTGGCTTCGACCCTCAAAATTGGTCACCCCTAAATAAGCCCTCAGAATAGGCTTTGACCCTTAGAATTGGTCGCTTCTATCTTAAGCCCACTGAATTGTCTTTGATCCTAATAATTGGTCACCTCTATCCTAAGACCTCAGAATTGATCACCCTGAATAAGCCCTTAGAATTGGTTGCTTTTATCTTAGGCCCGCAGAATTGGTCACCCCTAAATAAGCCCACAGAATTGGCTTCGACCCTCAGAACTGGTCACCCCGAATAAGTCCTCAGAATTGGCTTCGACCCTCAGAATCATTCACTTCTACTTAAGCCCGCAGAATTGTCTTTGACCCTCAGAATTGGCCACCTCTATCCTAAGCTCGCAGAATTGGCTCCGACCCTCAGAATTGGTCACTTCTACTTAAGCCAACAAAATTTGCTTCGACCCTCATAATCGGTCACCCCTAAATAAGCCCTCAGAATTGGCTTCAACCCTCAGAATTGTTCACCTCTATCCTAAGCCCTCAGAATTGGCTTCGACCCTCAGAATTGGTCACTTTTATCTTAAGCCCACAAATATGGCTTTGACTCGTAGAATTGTTCACCCCTAAATAAGATTGCAGAATTGGCTTTGACCCTCAGAATTGGTCACTTCCAAATAAGCCCTCAGAATTGGCTTCGACCTGCAGAATTGGTCGCTTCTACTTAAGCCCTCAGAATCTTCTTCGACCCAGAAAATTTGTCACTACAATTTAGATCCTCATAAGTAACCCCAGTCCACAGAATTAGTCGCCTCCCTACTCATCACCTCCTTTAGGTACTCAGAATCGGCCTCCCCAACATCACCTTAGGTCCTCAGCATCGACCTCGACCCTCTGAATCGGTCATCCTCATCTCTTAGATCAACATAATCGACCTCTATCATGTGGTGTCTATTCGATGGCTATCACTTGTTCCAAGCTCACCCATCAAGGGCCTCTATAGACATCATATTCTAGGGCCCCTTAGGTCTCCCCGTAGGTCCCTAGCACCTCCCCATCTCACTATAAACCTTATTTTGCACTCCGAGTACCGATCTAGAGGCCACAGGGCACACCCGGGCCCATATTTGACCCCAATAAACTTCATTGCCAGAGTAAAATCTCTTCGAATATTCAAAGGGCACTGAAACCCCTTTCAAATGGTCTACCCCATGTATGAAATTGCATAACCATTCGGACGAACGATCAATTTTTCCCTAAAAATCGATTCGGAGGCCACCGGGTGCTCCCGAGCTCCGTTTTACCAAAGTCAACTCATCATCGAACGAGACTGAATGAATCTGTAAAGGGCACTGAAGACCCTTTCTAACGGTCTTCCCCATTCGCAATTCTGACTTACGGTACGGACGAATGATCTATTTTACTCCGAGAGGCCCTCAGGCTCTTTCGAGCCGCGATGGACCAAGGTCAACCTTTCGAACCTAGTAAAACTCTTTGAATTGTTGAAGTACATCTTCTAACCTTTCCAACGGTCTTCCCCGCGCATGATTCTAACTTACTATGTGGACGAACAATCTGTTTGCGTCCGATGATCTCCCATACAAAGGACCGATGTACGCTTTGAAGCCACATTTACCCCAAAGTCAACTCTCAGACCCAAGAGCAGTCCAAAAGATTCTTTAAGGTCTCTAAAATACCTTTCTAACGGTATGCCCCGTGCACGATTCGAATCAATGGTTTATGTTGTACGACCCCATTTCTAGAAAAAATGCACGGGACTGCCAATTGGTAGGTCCTGATCCTTGCCTATCGGCACAATGTCTGGGGTCACATGCCGATAGTCACCTCCTAGGGTAGGCTGATCGGCCCCCCCTTGACCCTATAAATAGGTTCCATGACCTCATTCGAAGGAAGAACACAACAGATCCATCAGCATCAGTGATCTCAGCAACATTCCCTCGAAATCAGCGAAGGTCCTCGTGTCATGTTCCATCCAAGCTTACATTTCCGTCCTTTTCATACCCAATTTGGTAAAATGTCCTTCTCTCTCATCAACATTCATCA
Organism: Sambucus nigra; assembly: GCA_949130495.1. NCBI lineage: Eukaryota > Viridiplantae > Streptophyta > Magnoliopsida > Dipsacales > Adoxaceae > Sambucus > Sambucus nigra. Next base: position 321,391,923 of record OX422214.1, on the reverse strand, counting down.
ACACTCAAGGTAGTTCATCCAAGATCAAAGACCAAGATTAAAAGAAGGTCCAATTCCTTCCCTCTCTTTTTAAACTCTTTGTTTTTGCATAATACACATTAGATTCATAATCTAGTTCTTACTTTAGTTCATACACATTAATATCTACACTTTTTATTATTATATTTCACATACTTTATTTTCTATAGTAAAATCCCAAAAATAAATAAAAGAGGGTTACACCCGTAAATTCCAAACGGAATTATCCTTCACACTTTTTCCAAAATCAAAACAACACATTTTCTACACATACACATATAATAAAATTCCGTTCGAATCTATGGGATAACCCCCCCCCCCCCCCCCCCACATGCTATATATGAACTACGTGGACTTTGATGCCTTTATAGACTACCTAGGCGTCCTGGATTAAAATCCAAGTCTCGAGTCTAATTTTCCAATTCTCTTTATCTCCCAAATTCCCTAGTTTTCTAAAATCATCCATTTTCATATATATATATATATATATATATATATATATATATATATATATATATATCATACTTGCTTGCGTTTCATCCAACATATATTATCGTTTCCTAATAACGATCAATATCGTGATGAACGCACAAATCATACTTTCTACATATGTTATTTTGGGAATATTCCTATGGATGACCTCACTCTACCTTGTCCATGGTATGAGTTGAATAAATCAGATCTTCATTTTATGAACATGCATACACACTTCATGGGGATATATAGGAAAATAATAACACTAACCCATGGGAGATCGAAACAGCGGAATGGGTGCCTAACACCTTCCCATTTCATAATTTATCCCCCAAACCTTCGAACCATTGGTTTCGTATGCATCAGTATGTCCTTGATGCAACTCTCTCAAAGTGGCAACATTTCTTTTGCCTATTTTTCGCAAAATAGGCTGGCGAATCTATCTCTTCACATTTACCCCCACGCAAACGATGGTCGCAGCAACCTTCCCAAGAGGGATGCGAGACCGCGACACAGCCTTCCTGTGGAGATATTTATCTCTCTCACACTCTCTCCTCCCCCCAGATGCCAACCGGGATGGCCACATACATTAATTAAAAAAACATGCACTCTTAGGCTCGAAAACTTGTCGCGGTGGAGTGGGCACCCCCAGTGGTACCCAAACGGCACCATAAGTGGCACAACCACCTCATGTGCATCCAACATAACATATAGCAACTGAACGTGCATCCATGGAACTCTCGGTTGAGGATAGGACATGAAATAAAAAAACATGCACCCTTAGGCTTGAAAACCTGTCGTCGGGGGGGGGGGGGGGGTACCCCCAACGTCACTCAAACGACACTGCAAGTGACATGAACACCTCGCATGTGTCCCATGTAATACATAGAAATCGGTCACAGATCCGCTGGACTTTAGATTTGAGGATAGGACATGAATTCAAAAATTGGCAAACGTGTCGCAGGGGACGGGCACCCCAAACGGAAACCAAACGGCATGTGACTGACACGAACATCTCTTATGCATCCAAAATAACACGTTGCAACCGGTCGCGCAGCCACTGGACTCTCAGTGTGAGCGTAGGACATCAATTCAAAAATAGGCACACTTAGGCTAAAAAACGTACCGCGGGGGTAGAGCATGCCCATCAGAACCCAAACGGCACCACGAGTGGCACGAACACCTAGTATGCATAAAGCATAAGATGTAGCAACCGGTTGCGCAGCCATGGAACTCTTGATTTGAGGGTATGACACGAATTCAAAAACAGGCATACTAAGGCTTCAAAATGTGCCGCATGCGACACCCCCAGCGGTACCCAACCGTCACCGCGAGTGGCACGAACACCTTGTGCACATTCCATATAACACGTAGCAACCGTTCGTGCAGCTGCATGGCTCCCAGTTTGAGGATAGGATCCAAACACGAATTTAAAAACAGGCACACTTAGGCTTGAAAACATGCTCGGGGGGAGGGTGCACCCCCGATAGCACTGAAATAGCACCGCGAATGTCAACAACAACTTATGTAATCCAATGTAACATGTAGCAATTGGCCTACACGAATTCCAAAACAGTCACACTTAAGCTTGAGAACGTGTCACGGGGGGAGGGCACCCCTAGAGGTACTACGAGTGGCACAAACACCTCGTTTGTGTCCAATGTAACACGTAGCAACCAACTGCGTATCCGCATTACTCGCGGTTTGAGGATAGGACACGAATTTAAAAACAAGCACACTTACGTAAGAAAACATGTTGCGGTGGGGGGGCACCCATGCAGCACCGAAACATCATTGCGAGTGGCACGAACACCTCATGCACATCCAACATAACTCATTAAAACGAGTTGCGAGACTCCCTATTTGAGGATAGGACCCAAACACGAATTCAAAAACATGCACACTTAGTCTTGAAAACGTGCCGCAGGAGGGGGCCCCCCAGCGGCACTCAAATGGCACCGCGAGTGGCACAAAAACCTCGTGCGCATACAACATAACACGTAGCAACTAGTCGTGCAGCCACGGTACTCCCTATTTGAGGATAGGACACTAATTAAAAAACCCGTACACTTTAGCCTGAAAATGTTCTGCGGGGGTGAGCACCCCTAGAGGCATCTAAACGGAACCACGAGTGGTACGAACAACTCGTGTGAGTCCAACGTAACACATAGCAACCAGGCGTGAAATCGTGGGACTCCCAATTTGTGGATAGGATAAGAACTCGAAAATAGCCACACTAAGGCCGAAAAAGGTGCCGCGGTGGGCTGGCACCCTTAGTGGCACCAAAACGGCATCGCGAGTATCATGAACACCTCAACACGTAGTAATCGGCCACAAAGCTGTGGGACTCTCAGTTTGAGGATAGGACACAAATTCAAAAATATGCACACTTAGGCTTGGAAACGTACCGCGGGGGAGTAGGCACCCCTAGTGGTACCCAAACGGAACCACGAGTGGCATAAGAACAACGTCTGTTTCCAATGTAATACAGAGCAACTGACTGTGCAGTTATGGATCTAAAGGTATAAGGATAGGACACGAATTCAAAACAAACACACTTAGGCTTGAAAACCTATCATGGGCACCCCCACCAGCACCCAAATGGCACTGCGAGTGGCAGAAACACCTCGTGCGTGTCTAATAAGCACTGTTCTAAAAAACTCGCCTAGGCTCTGCCTAGGCACTCCTAGGCTTGAGGCTCGGGTGAAACTCCCCGCCTTAAGCTTTTGATGCCTTATGCTTGGTAAAACCCTTAAGGCACACTTTTTCTCTAAAAACAACAATGCTTTAGTGAAACGATATCGCCTTTTAAATATTTTTTTACAAATCGGACCATTATCTCATCTAAAGTAATCAAATAGTATTTTTATTTGCAAATAGTCAAACATATTTTTATGATATGTAAAATTTTAGTATTTTAATACCCTTGTTATGGTTAAAAAATATTAAAATATATTAAAGAGGCCTAAACGCCTTTTCACGCCTTTTTACACCTAAGGCCCGCCTAGGCTTCTAAGGCTTAAGGCTTAAGGCTTAGCATCCTCGCCTCGATCACGCCCCGCATTTTTTAGAACCTTGCTGATAAGACACGTAAGATTTGACCACTCTATCCCACGACTCCCGGTTTGAGGATAGTACCCAAATACGAATTAAAAAAAAGGTACACTTAGGCTTGAAAACATGCCGCAAGGGGGAGGGCACCCCCTAGAGACACCTAAACGGCATCGCAAGTGACACAAAAGCCTTGTGCACATCCAACATAAGGGGTAGCAATAGGCCGAGAAGCCGAGAGACTCAAGGTTTGAGGATTGAACCCAAACATGAATTTGAGTACATACACACATAGGCTTGAAAACATGTTACAAGAGAGTGGACACCCCTGGTGACACCCAAGAGGAACCACGAGTAGTACGAACACCTCATGTGCATCCAACGTAACACGCAGAATTTGCTTGTGCTTCTGCAAGACTCTTAGTTTGAGGATCAGATGCGAATTTAAAAACAAGCACAATTAGGCTTGAAAACATGCCGCGGGGGGATGGGCACTCCCAGCGGCACCCAAACGGCACCCCGGGTGGCACGAACACCTCGTGCACATCCAACATAACACATAGCAACTGGTCACGCAACCACGGGACACACTCAGTTTGAGGAGAAGATTCAAACATGAATTTAAAAATAGACACACTTAGGCTTGGATGCATGCCATGGGGGGCACCCCCAACGACACCCAAAAAGCACAGCGAGTGGCATGAACTCCTCGTGAGCATCCAACGTAACATGTAGCAATCGGCCACGTAGCGGTGGGACTCCCGATTTGAGGATAGGACACGAATTAGATTAGATGCACACTTAGGCCTAAAAATGAGCCACGGGGGAGGGGGAGGCACCCCAAGTGACACACAAATAGCACCGCGAGTGGCACAAATACCTCGTGCATCCAACGTAACATGTGAAAACCTGTTGTGCAGCCGTGGGACTCCAGTTTGAGGATAGGACCCATACACGAATTCAGAAACAGACACACTTAGGCTTTAAAATGTGTCGGGGTGGCACCCCGAGCGACACACAAACAGCACCGCAAGTGGCACGAACACCTTGTGCGTGTCCAACGTAACACGTATCAATCTGTCATGCAATAGGACACGAATTCAAAAATAGGCACACTTAGGTTTGAAAATTGTGCCACGGGTGGCCGGCACCCCCAGCGACACCTAAATGGAATAGCGAGTGGAACGAGCACCTCGTGCGCAACCAACGTAACACATAGAAACCATTCGTACATTCTTGGAACTCCCAATTTGAGGATTGGATCCAAACATGAATTCTAAAAAAGAAACACTTATGCTTGAAAGTGTGATTTGGGGTGGGAACCCTAGCGGAAGACAAACAGCACCGTGAGTGGCACGAAACCTCGTGCGTGTCCGATGGAACATGTATCAATCGGTCGTGCAGGCTCAAGGCTCTTGGCTTAAGGATAGGACACGAATTCGAAAATAGGCACACGTAGGCTTGAAAACGTGCCACGGGGGAGGGCACCCCAGTTACACCCAAGTGACACCGTGAGTAGCACGAACACCTTATGCACATCCAACTTAACACGTACCAACTGGATTCGCAATTGCGAGACTAACGGTTTGAGGATAAGACCCAAACAAGAATTCAAAAATAGGCACACTTAGGTTTGAAAATGAGCTATCGGGGGGTCACCCCAGGCGGTACCAAAATGGCACTGCGAGTGGAACGAACACCTCATGCATATCCAATGTAGCACATAGCAACTGATCACACAGTCATAAAACTCTCAGTTTGAGGATCGGACATGAAGTCGAAAGTAGACACACTTAGGCTTGAGAGAATGCCACGGGGGGCACCCCCATTGGCACCCAAATGGCACCGCTAGTGGGACGAACACCTCATGCACGCCCAACATAACATGTAGCAATTAGTCGCGAAGCCGCGAGACTCCCGGCTTTAACACGAATTCAAAACGACACACACTTAGGCTTTAAAATATGATGGGGGTCGGGAACCCCTAGCAGCACTCAAACGGCACTGCGAGTGGCACCAACACCTCATGCACATCCAACATAACACATTGCAACCGGTCGTGCAGTCGCGAGACTCCTAGTTTGAGTATAGGACCCAAACATGAAATAAAAAATAGACACACTTTGGCTTGAAATCGTGCCGCGGGGGGCGAGCAACCCCAACAGCCTTCAAACAGCACCGTGAGTCACATGAACATCTCATGCACATCCAATGTAACAGGTAACAACCGTCCGTGGAACTCCCACTTTGAGGATATGACCCAAAAACAAATTTGAAAATAGGCACATTAAGTCTTGAAAATGTGCCCAGGGGGCGGGCACCATCAAATTCCACCCAAACGGAATCACAATGAAAATAACACCCCGTGCGCATCCAACGTAACATATAGCAACTGATCATGAAGCCACGGGACTTTTGATTTAAGGATAGGACCCAAACACGAATTCAAAAATAAGCAAACTTATCGGTAGCACCCAAACGGTATCGTGAGTGCCTTGAACACCTCGTACACATTCAACATAACACATAGCAATTGACCATGCTGCCTTGGGATTATTGGTTTGAGGATAGGACATGAATTCGAAAACAAACACACTTAGGCATGAAAACTTATCGCGGGGGACGGGCACCCCAGTAGCACCACCTAAACGGCACCGCAAGTAGCAGCACACCTTGTGTGCATTCACCGTAACACGTAGCAATCATCCGCGCAGTCGCAGAACTCTCAGTTTGAGGATAGGACCCAAACATGAATTCAAAAATAGATACACATAGGCTTGAAAATTTTCAACCGGTCGCGCAGCCGCGAGACCCAAATACGAATTCGAAAACCGGCACACTTCGGCTTGAAAACGTGCTGCGGGGGGGGGGGGGGGGGAGGGGATACCCCCATGGGAACCCAAATGGCATCGCAAGTGGAATGAACAACTTATGTGTGTTTAGTGTAACACGTAGCAATCGGTCGTGCATATGTAGGACTCCTAATTTGAGGATAGGACCCTAACACGAATTCGAAAACAGACACACTTAGGCTTGAAAACTTGTCGGGAGTTCGGGTACCCCAATCAACACCCAAACGGAACTACGAGTGCCACCAACACCTCGTGTGTGTCCAATATAACATGTAAAAACTGGTTGCACATCCATGGGACTCCCAGTTTGAGGATAGGACCCAAACATGAATTCGAAAATAGTCGCACTTCGACATGAAAACATGCCGCGGGGGGCAGGCACCTAAACGGCACCATGAGTGGAACAAAAACCTCATGCGCATCCAACATAAACCATAGTTACCGGATGAAGAGCCACGGGACTCCCAGTTTGACGATAGAATCCAAACACGAATTCAAAAATAAGCACATTTAGGCTTAAAAATGTGCTGCAAGGGGCAAATACCACCCATGACAACCAAACGGCCCCACGAGTGACACGAGCACCTCATTCATGCCCAACGTAACATGTAGCAACCGGTCACGCAGCCTCGAGACTCTCAATTTGAGGATAAGAAGAGAATTCAAAAATAGGCAGACTTAGGCTTGAAAACATATCAGGGGCACCCAGCGTCACCCAAACGGTACTGGGAATGGCACTAACACCTTGTGCATGTCAAACGTAAGACGTAGCAACTGGTTGCGTAGGAACAAGACTCCCATTTTGAGGATAGGACACGAATTAAAAAATAGGCACACTTAGGCTTGAAAACGTGCCAGGGACGGGCACCCCCAGTAGCCCCGAAACGATATCGTGAGCGGCACAAATACCTCGCACGCCTCCAACATAATACGTAGCAATCGATTGCACAATCGGGGGACTCTAGGTTTTTTGGATAGGACCCAAACATGAATTTGAAAAGAGGCACACTTAGGCTTGAAAACGTGTCGCAGGGGGTACCCCCAACGGCATCTAAACGGCGTCTTGAGTGGCATAAACACCTCGTGCTCAACCAACGTAACATGTGGTAATACACCGTGTATCCACGACTCTAGATTTGAGGAAAGGTCGGGAGCTCTAAAATATGCACACTTGTCAAAATGTTCCACGGGGGTTGATCACCCCCGGCGGCACCCAAAATGCACCGCGAGCGGCATGAACACCTCGTGTGCATCCAACGTAACATGTAGCAACCGGATGCACGGTCACAAAACTCCCAGTTTGAGGATAAAACCCAAACAAGAATTCAAAAACTGGCACACTTAGGATTGAAAACGTTACCCTGGGGCAGGCAACCCAAATGACACCATATTATAAGAAAACACTTGTGCGCTTCCATCATAACACATAGCAACTAAACAATAAACCACAGGATTCCCATTTTTAATTTTGGACCCAAACACGGATTCAAAACATGCATACTTAGGCTTAACAACGTGTCATGGGTGGGAGGGGAGGGCAACCCCAGAAGCACCCAAACGGCACCGCGAGTGGCCCAAATACCTTGTGCACGTCCAACATAACTTGTAGTAATCGGTTCCACAGTCATGGCACTCCCAGTTTGAGGATAGGATACGAATTAGAAGACATGCACACTTAGGCTTAAAAATGTACCGCGGGGGACGGGCACGCCCAGAAGCACCTTAATTGCACTGTGAATGGATCGAATAGCTCATGCGCATCAACCATAACACGTAGTAATTGGTCGTGCAGCCGCGAGACTCCCAATTTAAGCATAGGACCCAAACACGAATTCGAAATGTCAGGTGGCGGTCACCCCCAGCGACACCCAAATGGCACCGCGAATGGCAAGAACACCTCATGCGTGTCCAACAAAAAATTTAACAACCGATCGCGCAACTGCGGGACTCTCAGTTTGAGGATATACCCAAACAAGAATTCAAAATCAGGAACACTTTCGCCTAAAAATATGCCACGGGGGTCGGGCACCACAAGCGGCACCCAAACGGCACCACGACTGACACCAACTCCTCGTGCACGTCCAATGTAACACATAATTAAATACTGGGTGATCAGTCCTTTATTAAATTAAATCAGAATATCCAGTTGGTTCAGATTATGCATCGCTAACGAAAATTGTATTATTAAATACTAACCACCTAATATTTAAAAAGGTTGATGTCAAAATTTTATCTTTTGATTAATATAAAACTAGGTTAATGAATAAATACACATTCATCATTCACACCAATTTCATATAATAGGAAATAATTGCAATAATAAATGTAACTGGAGAAAATACTTCTAGTCTAAGTCCCAAATACAGTAATCCAACAGAAATAAATCAACAACTGAAAGAAGTAAATAACTAAATCCAAAATCTCTGAATATCTGAATAGAAAAGGGGAAACATGCCCTGACTGATGAAATAACTCAAAAGGAAGAAATGATGGACATAGAGGCGTCTAATACCAAGGTTATGTAACTTCCACAGCATCTACATCTGGTCGAGTGAATGGAACTCCTATGCTTGGTGTCCCTGTGGCTGGGCACCTAAAATAATTTGACAAGAAAAGAGATTTACAGGAAAAGGGTTATAGCCCGAGTTGAAAAAAGTTTAAAAATTAGCAAGTGCTTAAAATGAGTTAATAGCACATATATTAGTCATGTTAGATTATCAAACTCACTTGAGATGCTCACCTCTCATCTAATGTTCACGCCTAACGTACCATCAAACCTTACTAGTTTCTATTCCCAGGCTAACTAGTTCTTTCCCGTCTAACTTCTAATCATATCCCAATATCGTTCCCATGTATTTCCATCGCAATATACATAATACCTATAAGCAATTTCCCCTTAACATTGATAAGCTCTGTTTCAGTTTGATATAAATAAAGTGTTCACGAACTTAATTCATTTCGGATTTTATTATTATTCATGTCTTCTTAATTCAGACAGTAGATAGTATCACAAGTATATATAAATACACTATATTATATATATACAATACTGCACCCTGAGACACAATTGCGGTGCATGCATACTCTGCTATCATGTTCTGATGCATTGCTCATTCCATAAAGGACTATAGGTTCAATCTCTCATGAATCTTCAAAACATACACACATATTAGAGGCGAACATAGTTCTAAGCTGATGGGCTACGCATATACCTCGGAAACTATACGACCGTCATCAATATCACTCTCACAGATAGCTCGTACCTAGGTTCTGTGCTCTAGTGGTACAAATCAAAATCCCACCCGAAGGCTCCTCAATGAATGATCGTCCACAACGCGCAACCTCCACCCAATAGCAAGCAGTGTAACTATGTTATACACATAATAGTTCAATCAATAAGTATACACAACTTATTATATTCATTAGGTATTTACGCAACCCAAGTGCCCAAATTTATATGTAGTATTATCATCTCTACTACTCACAATACTTTAACCGTACGATTTATCTCTCTATCGTATATACTCTTTAAGGCTCCCTCACTCCATCACATTTCCTTAGTAGTTACACAAATCTTCTCACCACTAAATTATGAAATGAATCTACTCCAGAATAGCATAGGTCCTATTGTCTCACTTGAATTAACCTAGAAGGATTTTTTAACTCTTCCAGGCAAAAATTAGAGTTTCTGAAATCTTGTTAGAGCCTGGGGATTCTCGTTCGAATGACGTCGTTCGAACGAAAATCTCACTTCAAACGAACTCTAAATATTGTTAGTAATCTCGTTGGAATTTTCATTCGAACAAGGTCGTTAGAACGACATGGGTAGGTTTTCGAACGAGAATTGCGAGATCATCTTCTACCTTCCAAACTTCGAATTTCACCATCTTCCATCATCCAAGACCCATGCTAATTTATCTCAATACCGAGTTAATGGTTCTAAATCATCTACCTGCAGGATTAGGCACTCTTTACCCCATTTTTAACATCGAATACTTAGAATTATAATAGGGATTCAAATAAATTCCTCAAATCTTTAAAAGCTCTAAATTCATATAGCCTCCATTAACAACAATTTAAAACCCAGATTTAATTTCGTGAAATCAACATATAAAACCTAGATTTATCATACCCAGAACATGGTTATTCAACTACATGAAAACCTATACTCCCAATTAAAGATTAATACCAAATTTCAGTCCCAAATTCATAATATCATGATTAAAACATCAATTCATCTAACATGGACATTATATGCTAAAATAACGCAAGGTAAACACTTGCCTCTTTGTGAACTTCTGATTCGCTAAATGAAACTGGTATAGGGGTGATCCTCTCTGCACAATCTACGCATTGGTGTGATTTTTGGTGTGAGAGCTTGAGTCTATCCGAGGGCACCTATGGAGTTCTTCTTCTTCTTCCTCTTTGGTTCTCTCTCTCTTAGGTTTGGAAATTAATAGATAACATACTACCCACGTACACTTCCCTTTTCATTTTTGATTTTCGTCCATTTTAATTCCCCAAAATCTCAAAAGATCAAAATACTCCTCCGAGGTGTCGCTTTGGCCTAAATTACCCCGAAATCCAAATAAAACCCTCGGGTTAAGTTTTTTGACTATCTTGACCCTTTCGGACTCATCAACGCACTCGAAATGGTCATACGAGTTACTTAAAAATAAATTATCTTTTAACCCAATAAAGTAATACCGACACCACTCATGCGCGCATCCCAACTAATTGTTTTGCAATTGCCGTATTTTCTACTCCCGACCATAATAATATTTCCGTAATTATATACTACTTTATTCGCTAAGTAATATTAAACATAATTATCACCAATAAATACTAACTCTCATCACACAAGTAATTATATTTACTCCATGTAAATTAATTAATCCTAATTCCATAATTAAAATAAAATCACTCAAAAATACGAGGTATTACATATTTCCCCCCTAATAACGGAATTTCGTCTCGAAATTCGGAAAAGAACATATTAAAGGTATACCTGGTAGGAATAACTCTGGATATTTTTCCCATATGTTATCCTCATGCTCCCAGGTAGACTCCTCTACATTATGATGTCGCCATTACACTCGTACTAATGGCATTATCTTTGACCTCAGTTTCCTGTCATTACGGTCTAGGATAACAACCAGCCCCTCCTTGTAGGAACTATTAGGGTGTCGATCAATGTCCTCTAAGGAAATATGGGTGTGGGACAAGTCATCCCGAATATATTTCCTCAGTGAAAAAATATGGAACACATCATGAGTCGTATGTAGGTGCTCCGGTAACCCAAGTCTGTAAGCTACTGGCCCAATCCGCTCAATAATAGGAAATGGCCCAACATATCTCAGTGCCAACTTCCCTTTCTTCCCAAATAACATTATCCCCTTAATAGGAGATGCTCACAACAGCACCTGATCCCCACTCTAAACTCCCTGAAGAACCTCTTGGCATCTGCGTAACTCTTTTGCCTATCCTGAGCAACCCGAATGCGACTCCGTATCAACTCAATCTTAGCCTAGGTGTCCTGAATCACCTCCATCCCAAGTAACTTGTTGTCCCCCATCTCAAGCCAACATGATGGTGAACGATAAGGTCTACCATATAACCCCTCAAATGGAGCCATGCCAATAGTAAACTGGTAGGAGTTGTTATAAGAAAACTCTACCAATGGAAGGTATTGCTCCCGTTCCCCTCCAAAATTAAGGATACACATCTCCAACATCTGATTCGTCCGCTCTGTCTTCCCATTCGTCTGTGGGTGATAGTCCGAACTTAATCATAACTTCGTACCCATGGCCTGCTGGAAACTCTCCTAAAATCTGGACACAAAAATTTTGTCCGGGTCAAACATAATATCTAGTGGCACCCCGTGGAGTTTCCTAATCTTGGCAATGAAGATCTGAGCATATTTCCCCTTAGTATAGTCAGTCTGAACTAGCAGAAAATGAGCTACCTTGGTCAACTGATCCACAATTACCCTTATAGAATCGTGACCCCTCTGTGATGTAGGCAGCCATGTGATGAAATCCATGGAAATGGTCTGTCATTTTCACATAGGGATCTCTAATAGCTATAGTAATCCTCTTGGTCTTTGATGGTCTGTCTTCACCAGCTGACAAGTGGAATACTTCGAAACAAACTCGGTGATGTCCTTCTTCATTCCACTCCACCAAATACTATCGCCTCATATCCTGGTACATTTTATCCTCTCCGGGATGTACAACAAATCGTGAACCGTGCAACTCTGCCATCACTACATGTCGTAACTCCTCCTCCTATAGAACTACTAGTACGCCTTTAAAGCGTAAGCCCCCATCTGAGCTCACAGAGAAGGACTCTGCTCCCTCATCTAGAAGCTGGATAATTCGGTCCTAATAGAAGGAATCCACTGCCTGAGCCTCTATTACCCTGGTAACTATCTCGGGTGTAACCGTCATCACTGACATGAATGAGTGGGCAACTGCATCCTAATGTCTGAGTTCTTTCCATTGCGTCTTCCACACCTCGACCACCTCACCTGTTGGCCTACGGCTCAACGTGTCTGCTACCACGTTAGCCTTCCCTGGGTGGTTATGAATGTCGAACTAATAATCCTTTAATAATTCAAGCGACCTTTGCTGACACATATTCAACTCCCGCTACGTGAACAGATACTGCAATGAATTGTGATCTGTGAATAGGCAAAATTTCTCCCCTGAGAGATAATGTCTCCATATTCGCAATGCAAACATGACTGCCGCTAACTCCAAGTCATGGGTGGGGTAACTCCTCTCGTCAGGCTTAAGCTTACGGGAAGCATAAGAAATCGCCTTATCCTCCTACTGAAGAACACCCCCAAGTCCTAGTAAGGACGCGTCAGTGTAAACTAGGTATTCCACCCCGACCTGGGTAGTTCTAGAACTGGTGCTGAAGTCAGCTTATCCTTCAGCTCGTCAAAAGCAAACTGGCAGGGATCATCCCATATATATGGCACCCCTTTGCACCTCAAGTCTGTCAATGAACTCGCTATCTTCGAGAATCCACAAATAAATTACATGTAGTATCCTTCCATCCCCTAGAAACTACGTATCTCAATCAGCATCATGGGCTGTCCCCACTCGCTCACCGCTGACACCTTCCCGAGATCTACCGATATCCCTTCCCCAGAAATGATGTGCCCCAAGAACTGAACCTTTCTCAGCTAGAACCCACACTTCTCACATTTCGCAAATAACTCGTGATCATGTTGTGTCTATAAAACCATCCTTAGATGCTCAGCATACTCCTCCTCAGTCCGAGAATAAATCAAGATGTCATCAATGAAGATAATGACAAACTGATCTAAGAACTCTCTGAACACCCTGTTCATCAAGTCCATAAAAATGAATGGTGCGTTGGTTAGCCCAAATGGCATAACCCTAAACTCATACGATCCATACCTCATCGGAAAAGCAGCCTTAGGGACATCTTGCTCCCTAATACATAACTGATGGTACCCCCACCTCAAGTCTATCTTTGAGAAATTGGAAGCTCCCCTCAACTGGTCGAATAAGTCATCGATTCGGGGCAACGGATATTTATTTCGTATCATGACCTTATTTAACTCTCGGTAGTCAATACATAACTGTAGGTACCCATCTCTCTTCTTCACGAACTACATGGGAGCACCCCAAGGCGAGGTACTCCTACGGATGAAACCCTGAGCCAAAAATTGCTCGATCTAATCATGTACCTCCCTTATCTCCATCGAATCCATATGATAAGGTGCACAGGCTATTGGTCGAGTGCCTCACGCCAAATCTATCATAAACTATATATTCTTGTTGGGCGGTAATCCCGGTATGTCCTGAAATACATCCGTGAACACCCAAACAACCGGAATCAAATTAAGAGGTATCACCACTCCCTTAGAGGTCTCATCCTCTATATAATATAAGTGGGTCAAGGGACCTCCCTCAAGACGAGGCATCGCCACCAAAAACATCCCCTAACCCGGTATGTCAAACACAATACTACGGCTATAGAAATCAATCATAGCCCTATACGTAACAAGCCAATCCATCCCGATAATAGCGTACTCGTTCATCTCTAAGATAAACATATGGGACGGTAAAATTAATCTCCCAATCTCTTTACCTACTCCCAGACATATAAATAATATCAAAGACCTATAGCCATTGGTGGGTCTACACTAGTAATTGTGCTATCTGTCATGTCTAATAACCTCATGGTGTGTGCAAAACTAGTGGCAATGAAACTATGTGAAGCCCCCGTGTTAAACAATATCCACCCCAAAGTCTCCTGGATAGAAAGCATACCCTCGACTGCGGGGACTGATTAACCGTGACGTGATGGACATTGTAGACACACCCTAACTGCAACTATCCCTGCTACACTGGAGCTGCTAGAATGACTGGTAAAGCTGGTACCTGGGGTGGTGTTGGGAGGGTGGCTGGGAATATCGATCAGTGGGGCTCCTGACGAGCGCCCTGCTGCTGCTGCTACTGTGAGGATCTACCCCTTTGAGGACAATCCTAAAGTTTGTGGCCAGTGTTTCTATAAGTAAAATACCTCCCTGGAAAGTTTCCTCCCCTCTTCCCTTACTGTCCTTGGCCCTGATTGTCGTTACCATCGCTCCCCTGGCCCTGCTGGAAATATTGCTGCCCCTGCTGGACCTGCTGGCCAGGCTGACCCTAATGGACCTGCCTAAAACCTCCCTGTCCCTATCTGAAATCTCCATAACGAAATTGCTTAGCAGGGTCCCCCTGATGGGAACTCTGCTCACCCTGACGAAACTATCCCTGAGCTATCGGTGCCCTACTAGCACTACTACCTTATGTTCGGACCTGCTGGCTGGACTCCCCAACTCGTTTGCTTCTATGCTGATGGAAATGGAGATCCTGGCAGTGTAAAATAGCAGCATTAACCACATCAGAATAAGTGGACAATGAAAGATTCCCTAACAAATGTTGGCGAACCCTCTAAGTCAATCCATCCATAAACATCTTGTTATTCTTCTCCTCCGTCGGTATCTCATCCGGCACTATATTCAGGAGATCAGTATACTCTTCCTTATATTCTGCAACTGTCTTCCCTTCCTATTTGAGTTTCAATAGCTTCCGCCTTATCTCGATTTGCACAGTAGAAGGGAATTACTAGCGGTCAAACTGCATCCAGAACTCTCGAATAGTCAAGTTGTCTCTATGCAGCAGAGGTAGTGGACTCCCACTACTATAACGCTGCTCCCACCAACTTAAAGGTATCTAAAATTTTCTTTTGCACCTCCGTGCAATCATACATTCTTAGGTGTCTATGTATATCCTTCCTCCATTGGCTCTCCTTTACGACATCAGAACTCCCTGCAAACTATGGAGGGTGTGCCTTCTGGAAAGCATCTCTCACTCGCTCCCAAGCAGAAGGGAAAGCATTGACTGGTACTGGAGCCACTGCTGGTGCCTATGGTGGGGCTTATTGTACCACGACTAATGCTGCATTCACCACCTGGGTTACAATAGTGACGATTTCCACAACATTCATCGTGCCCTGGGCTGGAGATGACTGAGGATCGGGTTGGGCATCCTTATTGGCTCGTTGTGCACGTCTGGGAGGCATCTAAAATAAGAGAGAAGCTTTATAAGTCCACAATAAATATCTCAAATAACTAAACACATAGAATGCGTAATTAATAAAATAACAGTCCTAAGTATAGGGCTCTATATCAAAGAAAGCTACGTGGAAATCATAATAAGCCGCACAGATCCTAAGGACTCAAGAACCTGATCCACTGATACCACCTGTGACACCCCGCCAAATTAAATATCGGGTGATCAGTCACTTATTAAATTAAATCAGAATATCCAGTTGGTTCAGATTATGCATCACTGACGAAAACTTTATTATTAAATACTAACCACTTAATATTTAAAAAGGTTCATCTCAAAATTTTATCTTTTGATTAATATAAAGCTAGGTTAACGAATAAATAAACAATAACCATTCACACCAATTTCATATAATAGGAAATAACCAGAATAACAAATATAATTGGAGTAAACACTTACAGTCTAAGTCCCAAATACGGTAATCTAACCGAAATAAATCAATAACTGAAAGAAGTAAATAACTAAATCCAAAATCTATGAATATCTGAATAGAAAAGGGGTAACATGCCCTAACTGATGAAATAACTCAAAAGGAAGAAATGATGGATATAGAGGCGTCTACTACCAAGGTCTTATAACTTTCACAGCAGCTACAACTCGTCGAGTAAATGGAACTCCAATGCTTGGTGTCCCAGTGGATGGGAACCTAAAATAATTTGACAAGAAAAGAGATTTGTAGGAAACGGGACAGAGCCCAATTTGAAAACAATTTAAAAATCAGCAAGTGCTTAAAATGAGTTAATAGCACATATATTAGTCATGTTAGATTATCGAACTCACCTGAGATGCTCACATCTCATCTAATGTGCACGCCTAACGTAGAATCAAACCCTACTAGTTTCTATTCCCATGCTAACTAGTTCTTTCCCGTCTAACATATAATCATAGCCCAATATTGTTCCCATGTATTTCCCTCACAATATACACAATACCTATAAGCAATTTCTCTTTAACATGGATAAGCGCTTTTTCAATTTAATATAAATAAAGTGTTCACCAACTTAATTCATTTAAGATTTCATTAGTATTCATGTATACTTAATTCACATAGTAGATAGTATCACAAGTATATATATACATACACTCTATTATATATATACAATACAGCACCTCGAGACACAGCTGCGGTGCATGCATACTCTGCTATCATGTACGGATGCATCGCTCATTGCATAAAGGACTATAGGTTCAATCTATCGCGAACCTTCAAAACAAACACACATATTGGAGGCGAACATAGTTCCAAGCCGATGGGCTATGCACATACCTAAGCACCCATACGACCGTCATCACTATCACTCTCACAGATAGCCCGTAACTAATTTCTATCCTCTAGTGGTACAAATCAAAATCCCACCCGAAGGCTCCTCAAGGCATGATCATCCACAATGCACAACCTCCACCCAATAGCAAGCAGCATAGGTATGTTATACACATAATAGTTCAATCAATAAGTATACGTAACTTATTATATTCATTAGGTATTCACGCAACCCAAGTCCCCAAATTTATATGTAGTATTATCGTCTCTACTACTCACAATACTTAAACCGTACGATTTATCTCTCTATCGTATATACCCTTTAAAGGTCCATCACTCCAACACATTCCCTTAGTAGTTACACAAATCTTCTCACTACTAAATTATGAAATGAAGCTACTCCAAAATAGCGTAGGTCCTATTCTCTCACTTGAAATAACCTAGAAGGATTTTTTAACTCTTCCGGGCAAAAATTAGGGTTTCTAAAATCTCATTAGAACTTGGAGATTATCGTTCGAATGAGGTCATGCGAACGAAAATCTCCCTTCGAACGAACTCTAAGATCTTGTTAGTAATCTCGTTTGAATTCTCATTCGAACGAGGCCGTTCGAACGACCTGGGCCGGTCTTCGAACGAGAATTCTGAGATCGTCTTCTACCTTCCAAACTTCGAATTTCACCCTCTTCCATCATCCAACACCCATGCTAATTTATCTCAAGACCAAGTTAAAGGTTTTAAATCATCTCCCTACAGTATTAGGCCCTTTTTACCCCATTTTTAACATCGAATCCTTAGAATTATAATAGGGATTCAGACAAATTCCTCAAATATTTAAAAGCTCTAAATTCATATAGCCTCCATTAACAACAATTTAAAACCCAGATTTAATTTCATGAAATCAACACTTAAAACCCAGATTTATCATACCCAGAACATGGATATTCAAATACATGCAAACCTATACTCCCAATTAAAGATTAATACCCAATTTGAGTCCCAAATTCATAATATCATGATTAAAACATCAATTAATCTAACATAGACATTATATGCTAAAATCACGCAAGATAAACACTTGCCTCTTTGTGAACTTCTGATTCGCTGAATGAAACTAGTATAGGGTGATCCTCTCTTCACGATCTACGCGTTGGTGTGATATTTGGTGTGAGAGCTTGAGTCTATCCCAGGGCACCTATGGAGTTCTTCTTCTTCCTCTTTGTCTCTCTCTCTCTTACATAGGTTTGGAAACTGACAGATAACCTACTACCCACATACACTTCCCTTTTAATTTTTTATTTTCGTCCATTTTAATTCCTCAAAATCTCAAAAGACCAAAATACCCCTCCAGGGTGTCGCTTTGGCCTAAATTGACCCAAAATCAAAATAAAGCTCTCGGGTAGAGTTGTCTGACTATCTAGACCCTTTCGGACTCATCGACGCACTTGAAATGATCATACGAGTTACTTAAAAATAAATTATATTTTAACCCAATAAAGTAATACCGACATGACTCACACACACGTCCCAACTAAGTGTATCGCAACTGCCGTATTTTCCACTTCGCTAAGTAATATTTAACATAAGTATCACCAATAAACACTAACTCTCGTCACGCTAGTAATTATTAAATTTAAATCGAGATTAAATATAAATAAATTTTCTCCATTTATATCAATTAATCCTAATTCCATAATTAAAATAAAATCCCTCAAAAATACAAGGTATTACACATTCGATCGTGTTGTCACGGGTCTCCTGGTTCGAGGATAGGATCCATACGCGAATTTGAAAATAGACACATATAGGCTTGAAAACTTGCTACGAGGGGTGAGCACCCCCAGAGGTACCCAAACGGCACCGCAAGTGGCATGAACACCTCATGTATGTCCGACGTATCATGTAGCAACCGGTCGTGCAGCCTCGGAACTCTCAGTTTGAGGATAGGACATGAATTTGAAAACGTGTAGAATTAGGCTTCAAAATGTGGCACGGAGGGAGGGAACCCCAACGGCAACCAAATGGCCCCGCGAATGGAACGAACACCTCGTGCGTCTCAAATGTAAGTCATATTAATCGGTCGCGTAGGCATATAACTCCTAATTTGAGGATTGGACACGACTTCAAAAATAGACACACTGAGGCTTGATAACGTATCGCGGGTGGTGGGTGGAGGGTACCCCCAGCGCCACCCAAATGGTACCATTGTAACAACCCTCGATTCTGGGAGGCTCATTTTATACTAATTTTACCGCATAAGGTAATTATATAAAATGTGGGGACTGGAGTAAATATTAATTTAATGAATTGAAAGTTAATATTTACTAGACTGATGCATATTTACTGTATGTGAAAGTAAATAACATCAGGTTACATGTCTGTAGTGTCATGTATTTTAAATGGACTTTTAGTTTAAATGATTTTGGAACTCGAAATAATTTATAAAATTTCCGGATGCCAGTTTAGAGGGTGTAGTTAGTCTCGAAAGGTGCGAGACAGTCAAAATAAGTGCCATATTGTATTTTTGTGTTTCGGGCACTTTTACCTGGTTTTAGCTTATATGCGTATTTGCGAGTCATTTTAATGTGGTATTAACCATTTAAGTTGGGAGTTTTAACCTAAGCCACGATTTTAGTCTTCTAAATCCCTTATTTTTCCCCATTTTATGTCTTGAACATAGACAGAGACAAAGAGAGAAAGAAGAAGAAGAGAAATGGAGAAATGAGAGAGAGATTGAAGATGGAGGATTTGGGATTGCTTCTTCTCCAAATAAATCTGAGATATCAACCCTAAGGCAAGTTTTCTACTTGTTAATATGTGATTTAAGGTGCATAAATTGTATGATAGTTGTGTATTTACATTTATGGTTTAAATGTGGAATTTATGGGATTTAAGCCCTAATCTTAGTTTTTGGTGATGAAATTTTGGGTTATAGTTGTTATTAACCATGTAGGATGTTTTGGGGTAGATTATTGTTGCTGGATGTGTATAAATAGAGAGAGTTGGAGTTTGGAGAAATTAGGGTTCATAACCCTTCGTAGCCATTTTTGGCAAATTTGCAGGTCCGAATCGATTCGGCCCTTTGGGCGAATCGATTCGCTAAGGGAAATTTGCAGGTCTGCATAACCCGAATCGATTCGGGTTAAGGCCGAATCGATTCGGCCAATTGTAGAATGTTGGTTTAGTAGTCCGAACCGATTCGCTTTTTGGGCGAATCGATTCGGCCCTTGGGCGAATTGATTCGTTTTCCTGCTGTTTTTGAGTTAATTTTATAACTCAATTTCAATTCTTTTCTTTAAATCTAAGGCCTAGGAATATTCTTGAATGAAGTAAACTTAAAGTCCTAGAGTGTGAGATGAGTTAGTTGTGTGCCCTACATTAGGAATGGGTTATGTGGGGACTTTTCCGGGGTTATGCCTATTGAAGTTAGGGTACTTTTCCTTCTAGTTGATTTGTATATAAACTAGGAGATGTAGTGTCATGTCCGGGAGACTTTAGAAGATTAATTAAGCTATACTAGTTTTGATGGTTTATATTACCACCCCAAAAGAATGTTGGGAGATTTTAAAAGTTCGATTGAGCTATGTTAACCTTGGTGGTTCATAATAACGCCATAAAGGTGAGTTTGGAGAATAAATTGAAAGTTATTTCATTCCTTTGAAAGATGATAACCTTGGGGTTTTAAAATAACATCCTAAAATGATTGGAAGATGATGAAGAGTTTATTTACTCCTTTGAGGTTGTAGTGTTGATATAAGCTATAGTATGACTCTGAATAGTAAGTTAGATTATTTACAAAGTAAATGGTAAGGGTTTCGGATAAAATGAAACGTATAAATGGAAATGGTATTGAGATTAGTATATGATAATTTACTTAATCATGAAACCGGTAAATAATGATTTACTTGATTTTGTTATGATAAATAAAATGGCTTAAACACACCTCTCTAAATGACATCATAAGGGAAGTCCGCACGCGAGGTGAAGCCCCCTAGCTAATGAATGCAGGGTGGATATAGTCCTAGGCCATGGGAGCGCTTATTGTTGTATATTTTTCTGTGATGGGTAGGAGATTTTGGGTGTGGTCTTAACTACCCCGCAGGCTCATGGCCGCTTCTCAACGTCTTGCGATATAGGTGCCCAGGTTGTCTAATGATAGGCCCTGGAAGATGATGGTCATTTAGGGGCGCGCACAGTGGGGAAACCCGGACGGGCGGTCTTAGAATTCGTTATATGTATATAATTATAACAGTTCATAATCAAGTGGGACTTGATGTATTTGATATGCCATAAGAGCATGATGGAGTGCCACAAAGAGCACATGTAAATGCCACAAAGAGCATTTGAAAATGATTATTTTCCTGATAAGGAAAGGATTTTTACAAAAGGTAAAATTGAGATAAAATTTCCTTAAAGAGCAAAAGATTATGATTATATATATATACTTCCTTCTAAGGAAAAGATATATGAAATAATTGGCACATTTGGTGAAGTTTTTAGTTTAATGCTTCTTATTTTTGTTCCTGCTTAGCTTATGTTTTAACTTGTATAGGTTGCTTCTTATTTATCTTTCTTCACGATTTATTATACACAACTGTCATACTCTTTATTCATCTGGTAATCATATAGAACCGGGCCCTGACCTGGTTACATTTCTTGTTGCATATTCATCTTGTCTCTGCTCAGGTACTCCGCCGCAAGGATGCCTGACTTAAATTCCTATTCCGATGTTTTCGACGAGCCGTGATGCATTGCGGGTATTACGGGATGCATTTGGTATAGACGTTTTCATTTTATTCTAGTTAAGATCAAGTCTTTTATTCGGGCGAGAGGCCCAAGCTTTTGTAAATGTCTAATGAAATGTAATAAGTAACTTATTGTACTTGGGTATTATTGGTGTATCAGTTTAGTGACCGGTTACCTATTCGGTCTTTTTATCGTATTCTTGTTGTATCATTTATTTATGTCTTGGGGTTTCCCTTATCTTTCAGGAATTGGGTTGTTTGTTTTCATTTATTTACTTTCAAATCAAAATTTTTGGCAACCCGTTTTCTGAAATATTGGGTGGTTATCCTGGATAATCTATATTTTTATTGTGATGCTGAGAATGATTCCACCTATGATTCCGTTATATTGGAGTATTGGGATGTCCACCCCTTATTTTGGTGAGCGGGTTGTCACAGATGGTATCAGAGCATCAGGTTCTAGAGTCCTTAGGAATCTGTGTGGACGCCTTAAGTTTTCAGCGTTGCTCTTGATTTGATGTAAAGCCTTAGGATTAAGATCGTTGATTTCTCTTGTGAGATTTCGTTCTTCTACCATGAGGTAGAATCTATGAAATCTTTTGCGTATTCGTGTGAGAATAATAGGTCGATAGAAGAAGGGCGTTATGGGAAGGTTTGTGGAGAACTGTAAGTTGTGGTCTGGGATGAGGACCTCTTTAGAGGCCGCTCCCTTTTTGTAGCACTTTCTTGTCTTGCTATTACGACTGCAAATTTCAGTTGATGTAGTTTCCCAAGTACCGCTAGAAGTAGGAAGTGGTACTAAACTTGAGAATTCAAGCGATGTTATATTGAAGTGGAGAAGTGCCCTGTAGTAGAATGGAGGAAAATCCTTCACCCGTAGAAGAAGTGTTGAGGTGGTGAAAATGTGGTCACTATATTCGTGGGTGCCAGAAGTTTGGCCCATAGAGGAGCCCGGTGGGTACTTGCAATGGCGAGTTTCTCTGGGATAATTGGACTGAGGAGAAGGTGGATTCTTGAATGTTCACAAAACGTTCGGTTAAAGACCAATGGCGAATAAGGTGTTGTTAACACTTCTGATGGAGTAAGAATCGTGAAACCCCATCGGTGGACACCCACCTGGGGAAGTTTCATTAAACTGAGGAAGGGGAGGCCAAGAGCGTGTCCTCTTTACTGATAAAGTAAGAGGGGCTGCATGGGCAATTATTGTCAGCCAGAGTCGGAATAACGGCTATGATGGGGAGTGTAGAACCACTCATTTTAAACTTCGTTGAGTGGAGAGCGAGGGAAAGAGTAAAGTGCCTGGTTGGGGAGTTGGTGGAAATAATGTTGGTATGTGTAAGGCTCGAATATGGAGTCTGAGAACCATTAGTATTGACCCGGAGTGCTTGGCAAATTGTGGAGGGAATTCTACCTTATAGGTGAGTAGTGTATATTCCTTAGGATAAGATTTAGTAGTATTGTGTCTACGATAGACTCGGGTGTGTATATTGAGCTTGTAGTAGTATTTACACTATTATAGAAGGGTAATTATATGACTTCCGTGGTATGGAAGTTCTATCTTTTCTTCACTCATTATGAAGCGAGTGATAATGTTTTTAAATGTATAGGTATCATATGTGTTACTTGGTTTGAGTGTTCCATTGTTTACTTGCATTGGGTGTAGATGCTATGACTTATCTCCAGGACCCACAAAGTTAAGCAGTAATGCATAGGAGGGGTTCCTTGTTTGGATTCCGCTTTTGCGGGACGCTCCACGCGTGAACCTTAACGACGTTGGGAGTGGAGAGATGCCATATTTCCTTTCTCTTATTTCATATATAGAATGCTAAGGTAAAGTCTAGAAGTAGAATCTTATTAGGAGAATTGTAAATTAAATTTACCGATCCCGATCATGCGTCTTAGACCGTCACATATTAATGACCGACGATGCGAGGTAGTAGTGTAACGGGAGGGTTCCTTGTCTGGATTTCGCTTCGGCGAGACGTCCCACGCATGAACCCGAGCAAATGTCGGAAGTTGAGTAAGATCTTGGGCACTAGGGATGTATTTGGTATTATATGCTTACGATTTAGGTAGGATATATATAGATAGACCCTAGGATTTTTAGGATGTAAGACCTTGGGGGTAGGTGGTGTTAGTTTAGGAAAGAGTTAGGGAGTTGACCACGAATAAGTTATGGGTTAACTCTACAAGAGATTAGATCCCTTAGGAACGAGATTATGGGGTCTCGAGAGGTTTGGTAGGTTCGGCCGAAGGAGATGAGGCATTTCTTAGAAATAATGTTACGTTGGTAACTTCATTTCCGGGGAGTTAATAAGGACGGGTGGATCCTCACTCCTGAGCCATGATTGTAAGATCGAGAGTGAGTTTAATGAGTAAGCTCTGCCAGGATTGGGGAGTAATAATACTAGGACATAGACTCACTGTTTATGCATCACACAAGATTAAACTTGTGGAAAGTAATATCATGTGCTTGAATTAAGATTCATCGTGGTAGTGATCACCTTAAATAGATAAGGCACTACTTCCTGGGCAGGAAATTTGGTCCTTCTCGTAGGCAACAAGTTGTTGCAATATGTTGTGGGAGGAATCGAGTTGGTGCTCGGATTTTAGAAGAACTAGTGATTGGATATTTTCTCATTCGCTAAGGAAATGCGATTTGGGGTAGTGGACGTGTCGAGTAGAGAACTCGTCAGAGATAATGGTAATGGCATGGAAGGCCAAGTAGAATGAGCATGAATAGGAAGACTCGGTAGTAAGAGCGTTTATGTCTGTGATTGACCATTTCACATACTCGTGTAAAGAGAGTAGTAGTGGAACGAAGAAGGGTATTCATAGACATCTGCATGGAACTACTGGCATCGAACTGGTCACGATCCCATTTGAGAAAATGGTTAATCGTTTGATCAGACTGTTGCATTCCCGGCCATTATGGACGGACTACTTGTAGAAGAGTATGCCCCGTTCTCGATGGAGGAATAGTAAAACCGTGGGAGGTGCCTATTATAATAGGGTGGACCGAGACTAGATATTCGTGTCGAAGGTTTAGCAAAAGTTTCCGCGAAGTAATGGGAACCGTATGGAAATGGCGTATATCCTACCACCCTAAAGTGGATGGATGAAAGGGAGGAAATTTACTTATGCCGAAAGGCATATTACGAACGTGCGCCTTAGTATACCTAGTAGATGGGAGCGGTAACGGTATGGATGGAGATTTTCGTGCAACCATTAGGTTTTGGAGTGGTCTTATGGATCATTTCCTAAGGCATGGTACCGTGAGTGGCCTAGCGTGGTCAGTTGAGTAATTCATATACTCGATGGATGGAACCAATGGGTAATATGTTCCTTGGACTTGGAGTGGTCTCGGAACATTTCTTTAGAGATTTGGCTTTTAAGCCGTACGCCTTGATGAGATACGTCGATGCGGGGGATAGCTGAGTAGCGTTAGGGCTAAGCCACTTAGAGTCGGTATGGATGCCCCGAGGTGAGATGTAACATAATTATGAAGATTTGGCAAATTGTGCCGAGTCATGTGGGCATCGTGTTCCGCCGTAGGAAGCTAGAATCGATAGTTAGTGAAGAGCGCCTTGTGCTACGAGAGAACAAAAGATGATTGACTGAGATCGACAGGGTAGACCTTAGTCCGAGTCCAATTGGGACGTTGCAATAACGAGGAGTTTGTTTAGGATGGTAGAATCCTAGTTTAGAGTAGTATACCCTTATCAGATTTGGGTATGCCCGAATTTTGGGGGCAAAATTCCCTCTTAAGGGGGGGAGTATGTAACAACCCTCGATTCTGGGAGGCTCATTTTATACTAATTTTACCGCATAAGGTAATTATATAAAATGTGGGGACTGGAGTAAATATTAATTTAATGAATTGAAAGTTAATATTTACTAGACTGATGAATATTTACTGTATGTGAAAGTAAATAACATCAGGTTGCATGTCTGTAGTGTCATGTATTTTAAATGGACTTTTAGTTTAAATGATTTTGGAACTCGAAATAATTTATAAAATTTCCGGATGCCAGTTTAGAGGGTGTAGTTAGTCTCGGAAGGTGCGAGACAGTCAAAATAAGTGCCATATTGTATTTTTGTGTTTCGGGCACTTTTACCTGGTTTTAGCTTATATGCGTATTTGCGAGTCATTTTAATGTGGTATTAACCATTTAAGTTGGGAGTTTTAACCTAAGCCACGATTTTAGTCCTCTAAATCCCTTATTTTTCCCCATTTTATGTCTTGAACATAGACAGAGACAAAGAGAGAAAGAAGAAGAAGAGAAATGGAGAAATGAGAGAGAGATTGAAGATGGAGGATTTGGGATTGCTTCTTCTCCAAATAAATCTGAGATATCAACCCTAAGGCAAGTTTTCTACTTGCTAATATGTGATTTAAGGTGCATAAATTGTATGATAGTTGTGTATTTACATTTATGGTTTAAATGTGGAATTTATGGGATTTAAGCCCTAATCTTAGTTTTTGGTGATGAAATTTTGGGTTATAGTTGTTATTAACCATGTAGGATGTTTTGGGGTAGATTATTGTTGCTGGATGTGTATAAATGGAGAGAGTTGTAGTTTGGAGAAATTAGGGTTCATAACCCTTCGTAGCCATTTTTGGCAAATTTGCAGGTCCGAATCGATTCGGCCCTTTGGGCGAATCGATTCGCTAAGGGAAATTTGCAGGTCTGCATAACCCGAATCGATTCGGGTTAAGGCCGAATCGATTCGGCCAATTGCAGAATGTTGGTTTAGTAGTCCGAACCGATTCGCTTTTTGGGCGAATCGATTCGCTAGGGCGAATTGATTCGGCCCTTGGGCGAATTGATTCGTTTTCCTGCTGTTTTTGAGTTAATTTTATAACTCAATTTCAATTCTTTTCTTTAAATCTAAGGCCTAGGAATCTTCTTGAATGAAGTAAACTTAAAGTCCTAGAGTGTGAGATGAGTTAGTTGTGTGCCCTACATTAGGAATGGGTTATGTGGGGACTTTTCCGGGGTTATGCCTATTGAAGTTAGGGCACTTTTCCTTCTAGTTGATTTGTATATAAACTAGGAGATGTAGTGTCATGTCCGGGAGACTTTAGAAGCTTAATTAAGCTATACTAGTTTTGATGGTTTATATTACCACCCCAAAAGAATGTTGGGAGATTTTAAAAGTTCGATTGAGTTATGTTAACCTTGGTGGTTCATAATAACGCCATAAAGGTGAGTTTGGAGAATAAATTGAAAGTTATTTCATTCCTTCGAAAGATGATAACCTTGGGGTTTTAAAATAACATCCTAAAATGATTGGAAGATGATGAAGAGTTTATTTACTCCTTTGAGGTTGTAGTGTTGATATAAGCTATAGTATGACTCTGGATAGTAAGTTAGATTATTTACAAAGTAAATGGTAAGGATTTCGGATAAAATGAAACGTATAAATGGAAATGGTATTGAGATTAGTATATGATAATTTACTTAATCATGAAACCGGTAAATAATGATTTACTTGATTTTGTTATGATAAATAAAATGGCTTAAACACACCTCTCTAAATGACATCATAAGGGAAGTCCGCACGCGAGGTGAAGCCCCCTAGCTAATGAATGCAGGGTGGATATAGTCCTAGGCCATGGGAGCGCTTATTGTTGTATATTTTTCTACGATGGGTAGGAGATTCCGGGTGTGGTCTTGACTACCCCGCAGGCTCATGGCCGCTTCCCGACATCTTGCGATATAGGTGCCCAGGTTGTCTAATGATAGGCCCTGGAAGATGATGGTCATTTAGGGGCGCGCACAGTGGGGAAACCCGGACGGGCGGTCTTAGAATTCGTTATATGTATATAATTATAACAGTTCATAATCAAGTGGGACTTGATGTATTTGATATGCCATAAGAGCATGATGGAGTGCCACAAAGAGCACATGTAAATGCCACAAAGAGCATTTGAAAATGATTATTTTCCTGATAAGGAAAGGATTTTTACAAAAGGTAAAATTGAGATAAAATTTCCTTAAAGAGCAAAAGATTATGATTATATATATATACTTCCTTCTAAGGAAAAGATATATGAAATAATTGGCACATTTGGTGAAGTTTTTAGTTTAATGCTTCTTATTTTTGTTCCTGCTTAGCTTATGTTTTAACTTGTATAGGTTGCTTCTTATTTCTCTTTCTTCACGATTTATTATACATAACTGTCATACTCTTTATTCATCTAGTAATCATATAGAACCGGGCCCTGACCTGGTTACATTTCTTGTTGCATATTCATCTTGTCTCTGCTCAGGTACTCCGCCGCAAGGATGCCTGACTTAAATTCCTATTCCGATGTTTTCGACGAGCCGTGATGCATTGCGGGTATTACGGGATGCATTTGGTATAGACGTTTTCATTTTATTCTAGTTAAGATCAAGTCTTTTATTCGGGCGAGAGGCCCAAGCTTTTGTAAATGTCTAATGAAATGTAATAAGTAACTTATTGTACTTGGGTATTATTGGTGTATCAGTTTAGTGACCGGTTACCTATTCGGTCTTTTTATCGTATTCTTGTTGTATCATTTATTTATGTCTTGGGGTTTCCCTTATCTTTCAGGAATTGGGTTGTTTGTTTTCATTTATTTACTTTCAAATCAAAATTTTTGGCAACCCGTTTTCTGAAATATTGGGTAGTTATCCTGGATACTCTATATTTTTATTGTGATGCTGAGAATGATTCCACCTATGATTCCGTTATATTGGAGTATTGGGCTGGCCACCCCTTATTTTGGTGAGCGGGTTGTCACAACCATGAATGGTATGAACACCTCGTGCATGTCCACCATAATTCGTAGAAATCGGTCGCGCAATCACGAGACTCCCTATTGAGGATATGACCCAAACACGAATACGAAAATAGGCACACTTAGGTTTAAAAATGTGCAGGGGGGGGACGAGCACCCTCAGAAGCACCCAAACGACACTGAGAGTGTCACAAACACCTCGTGACGTCAAAATTAACACGTAAAAATCGGCCACGCAGTCGCGGGATGCTTGGTTTGTGGATATGGCACGAATTCAAAATAGGCCCACTTATGCTAAAAAAATGTGCCACTGGGGGGCGACACCCTTAGCAGCATCCAAACGACACCATGAGTGGAATGAACACCTTGTGTGCATCCAATTTAACACGTAACAATCGATCGCACATCTGCGGGAGTCTCTCTTTGAGGATAGTACACGAATTCGAAAAACATGCACACTTAGGCTTGAAAATGTGTCGCGGGGGAGAGAGCACCTCAGCGGCACCCAAAAGGCACCGTGAGTGGCATGAACATCTCATGTACGTACAGTGTAACACGTTACAACCATTCTCATATCCCCAAGTCTCCCTATTTGAGGATAGGACACGAATTTAAAACAGGCACACTTAGACTTTAAAACCTGCTGCAGCGGCAAGCACCCCCAGCGGCACCCAGACGGTACCACGAGTGGAACGAGCACCTTGTGCGCATTCAAAGTAACACGTAACAACCTATTGCGCGGATTTGGGACTACTAATTTGAGGGTAAGACCCAAACAGGAGTACAAAAAAGGCACATTTAGGCTTGAAAACTTGTCGCAGGGGGCCAGGCACCCCTAGCGGCAACCAACAGAGACCGCAAGTGATACAAAAACCTTGCGCACATACAATGTAACACATAGCGACCGTTTGCGTAGCCGTTGGACTCTCGGTTTGAGGATAGGACACGACTTCAAAAACCTGCACAGTGAGGCTTGAAAATGTGTCATGGGAGAGAGGGAACCTCTAGCGGCACCCAAACAGCATTGCAAGTAGCATAATCACCTCGTGTGCGTCCAACAAAATAAGTAACAACATGTCTGATAGATGCAAGAATCTCGATTTGAGGATAGGACCCAAACACGAATTTAAATACAGGCACACTTAGGCTTGAATGCGTGCCGCGGGGGGGCACCAAGGGGCAACAAAACTGCACCGCGAATGGCACTAACACCTCGTGCGCATTAATGTAACATGTAACAATCGGCCGCACCTTCACAAAACTCCTAGTTTGAGGATATAATAATAACATGAATTCGAAAACAGGCACATTTAGTCTAAAAATTTGTTTGATGGCACCCCCAGCGGCACCCAAGTGGCACCGTGGGCACGAACACCTCATACGAGTCCAACGTAACATGTAGCAACCAACTGCGTTTCCTCGGGAATCTCGGTTGGAGGATAGTATCCAAACATGAATTCAAAATCATGCATAATTTTTTCTTGAAAATGTGATGCCGGGGGAGGGGGGGCAGCGGCACCTAAACGACAGCGCGAGTGGCACAACCACCTCTTGCGCATCTAGAACAACATGTAGTAACTGGAGGTACATCTGAGGACTTCCGATTTGAGTATACGACACGAATTTAAAAATAGGCACACTTAGGCTTGAAACCTTGCTGCGGGGGGCGGGCACCCCAGCAGCTCCCAAATGGCATCGCGGGTACGAACACCTCATATGCCTCCAACATAATAAGTAGGAATCGATCTTCCAATCGTGGGACTCTCGGCTTGAGGATAGGACACGAATTCAAAAATGGGTACACTTACGTTTGAAAACGTGTCGAGGGGGACGGGCACCCCCAGCGGTACCCAAATGGCACTGCGGGGGGCACAAACACCTCATGCACAGCTAATATAATACATAGTAACCATTCGTACAGTCGCGGGACTCTTGATTTGAGTATAGGTTCCAAACACGAATTCATAAACAAACACACTTATGCGTAAAAATGTGTCGCAGGGAGGGGGAGGGGGGTACCCCCAGTGGCACCCAAATGGCACCGGGACTGGAACGAACACCTCGTGCATGTACAACGTAACATGTATCAATCAGTCACAACCCTCAGGAATCTTCATTTGAGGATAGGATACGAATTCGAAAACAGGCGCACTTAGTCTTGAAAATGTGCCCCAGGGGCGGGCACCCCTGAAGGTACTCAAACGGCTTTGTGAGTGGCACGAACGCCTCCGGTACATCCAACGTAATACATACATCCGACTACGTAGTCTCGGGAATCCCGATTTGAGGATAGGATCCAAACACGAATTTGAAAATAGGCACACAGTGTCGATGATGTTCAACGTTTGTACATAGTTCTAAGGCCTGAGTGTGGTGAGAGGTCAATTGAAGAGAACCAAGATCCTCATTCTGGTAAAGAAGGTGCAAAAATTGATTCTTCTACTGGCAAGAAAGATAAAAATATTCAAGGTGGACATGGT
Organism: Sambucus nigra; assembly: GCA_949130495.1. Classification (NCBI taxonomy): domain Eukaryota; kingdom Viridiplantae; phylum Streptophyta; class Magnoliopsida; order Dipsacales; family Adoxaceae; genus Sambucus; species Sambucus nigra. Next base: position 321,360,623 of record OX422214.1, on the reverse strand, counting down.
ATCTAGGTCAATTTAATTTATGCATATGTTACTATGTTGGTTTCATTGATATATTAATAAAAAATGAACCCATTGTACAAGTTTTTGAGAAGATTACCACTCTGATCTCTTGATTAATTTGGTCAGGATTAAGGGTGAAAAGGGTATTTTTTGTTCATCATAATAGAAAAAAAATCATTTTGTGGAGGATTAATCTTGACCCTTGATGTATTAGTCTCTAACAAATAAATTTTTAGACACTAAGCCACACTCAAATAATTTTTAAATATTTAAGGACACACACAAATCCATTTACTCATTTCTCGCTCTTAATCTTTACAAAGACTCCCCCTCTTCCCTCCACCTGGGATTGGGGGATGGGTGTCATTAGTGCGGACCTTTAAAAATAAGAGAGCATTGGATAAAAAGGAGTTTGAGGGACCTAGGTGTTTAAAAAATTGTTGTTTTGATTTTAGAGTCCAAAAATTGTTTACCATGAACTAAACTGTAGAAATACCAAAAAGAAGGGTCAATCGACGAATAGTCTCTCGAACATTTTTTAATAAACGTTTAGTCAAGTCTTTTTATTTTGTTACAAAAAACATGCAAAATAATGATACACATAAACCTATTTACCCATCTCCCTCCACCCGCCCACCCTCCCTCTCCCACCACCTATGTTGGAGCTTCGTCGACCTCTCCAGAGCTCCGATGAAGTTGTCGGAGCTCCAGTGGGAGTAGACGGATCTTCGACAATGGGTTGCCAGAGCTTCGGCAAGGGCATGGTGGGTAGAGGGTGGGTGTCGCTACCGTGAACCTTTAAAAAAAATAGCGTATTGGGTAAATGGATGTTTGAGGGACTAAATGTGTTAAACTAAAAATAGGTGTTTTTTTTACAAAATATGTATTATGTTGGAGACTTTATATTAATTGACCCAGAAAATAAAGGGGTCAATTTGAGTGGAAAAAGAACCCTTTGTACAAGTTTTTGAGCAAATTACCATTATATTAACCAAAGTATTTTTGTTGCTTCAGTTTTGGCATTTCCACTAATTTTTCAATAACTTTGTCAGGATTAAGTGTGAAAAGTGTACTTTTGTGTTCATGATAATAGAAATGAAAAATAACAAATATGTCATCTCCATCAAATTAATAGCTGAAATTTGAAAATGGTGGTTTTTACGTGATACTATCAATAATGGCTAAATAATGTCTGATATTAAGCTAATTGGGACAAAAAACGGCTATTGATTGGGACGAAAAGAAAGCAGTCCTAATTTTTTAATTTTCGGAAAAGGAAATTATGACTATTGACTATTGCTTTGGGATGGAGAGAGTACTATTATTCTTGTGTACTTAATAATTAAATAATTCTCAATACGATACTTTATGATATGTAGTGTCACAAAATTAGATTATCGTTTTTTGGCTTTATTCTCCAGTAAATAAGTTTTTTTTTAAAAACAATTAGGGCGTGATGATGAACATAATAATTAGGACCTTTTTGTTAGTGTTTATGGAAATATTGTGTCAATGTATACGTAAGTTTTTTTATTGTTAGGGGCTAGTGATGGAAGAAAAATATGTTTTGGGACTAAATTGAGTTGCTTTCTTCAATTATACTTACAAATAGTATTATGTTAGATTCATTAACCTATTGGAAAAAACATAAACACCTTCTACATGTTTGTAGATGAGGCTAAAGTGATTAATTTGGTACAGGAGGTGAATGTTGAGAGGCAACCATTGTTTAGGTTCATCATGATGGGATGAAAAAGCCTTCCGGATCCGAGGAAGAAGATTCAACCTTATTGTGTTTTTGTGGAGATGGTCACCAAAAAAATTGAGGATGTAAAGACGGCTCTAAAAAGAGGTTATTTTCATACACTATAAGTAATAGCAACTAATTCTCTCCCCTATGTAATGGAAAAATTAATTTGAGAAACACAATCCACGCCCAATGGGAGAACACTTTTTACGAGTCCAATAAGTTGATTTGAGATCTCGCTATTAATCTCTAGCATAAAAATGTAATTCGTCTTGATAAAGTCGATTGATTAGAGTCAAATTGTATCCTTAGGAATAGTACAGTTGCCTTTTCATGCATACGATTGAAAAATAAAATTGTGGAAAAAAATCCGTTAACAAACTACTTAAATAGTACAGTTCTTGCAAAGCCCTAAAAAGCCCTCCCATATATTATTTTTTCATATAAAAATTCAAGTATGTTTCAAAAATGGATTTAAATTTCGTGATGGTTTAGTTTTGGCGCACTTGAAAAATTTGACGTTTCTCGTGATTTGAACTATTAATTGAAAATAGTTTGAGATGATTCTCTACGTCAGATTATAAATTAGGGGAAAATATTCCTAGGTCCCTCACAAACAAATTTTAAACTCTAAGGAATTTTGACAATTTTAAGCACTTAGATCCACTAATTCTCTTCTTGTAAAAGTTTACGCGAGTGGCATAACAAGTGGACCGAATAGTAAATTATCCTTAAATGTTTAAAAAATTTCAACAAGGGACCTAATTGTAAATTGACCTATAAATTATAAGCATACACTAGTGTGTATATACTATTGTTATGTAATGCACCCCCGTGAACTTTCCAGAAAATTTTTAGTACCCAAATTAAAATTAGAGGGCCGGTGGTCAAAATACTGGATATTTATTCTCAGTTGACACTTTTTGTTTAATGTGAATTTAGAGGTAGGATTGTGGTTTGATAAGCGAATTTCATTTGAGTTCCATCTTAAGACAAAAAAAAAACATAATCGCTGCTTATGATTTGTTTTGCTATTTTTACTATGAATATGTGTTTATTTTACAATTCGTTATTATTTATGCACGAATAATTACCTATAGTAATCAGTTTTTTACTGAGTACTTATAAGAGTTCCAAAAATGGACAGCTAGTTACGTGACTAGAAAGACTGATTTTTTTTCAATTAATCATTGCGAGTTAGCCTATTGTTTATCTAGTGACAGTATTAATTTTAGGTTAACTTAGTTTTGCACCCGAATTTATTTTGATATCGTTATGTGCAGAGAAATATGATACTGCAACAAGAGGACACCGACACAATTATCCTGCGAGGGTGCTAGGCGAAGGCATATACCGCACCTAAAGCACCATGCTGCCAATTTGAAAGGAAAGGCAAAGAAAATTCACACTCATTTGGTTTACAAACTTGAACTGCCAACCGAACACCAAAAAAATGAACCCTAAGAGTCACTCAACATCAAACGTCAAGGCTCATTCGTAATTCAAATAAAGGACCGTGATTAATACCAACACTCTTCGTCTTTGGACTCAGACTCATCATTTAGGGGACTTCAAAGAAAGCCTAAGGCCATATTTCCTCCCCCCCTGCAGGGGGCCGGAAATATGCCCCTTACAGGGGGGACAAGAGTCACTTAAGATATTTTTTTTTGCCCTTTTTTGTTTCAAATTTTTTTTCTTCTTGTTGAGGTTTTTTTGCAAGGAAAACGGTGCAAAATTGGGTTTAGGTGGAGTTTGGATTAGTTTTGTAAGCGTAATTTGATTTCTTCCTTCAATCCGCTAATAAAGGTTGAGAGACCGGCGAGTTTGTCATGTTAAATATGGATTGTCAGGTGGGTTCGGGTAGATCACGCACATGGACTGTTAGGTGCAAATTGATGGATGGGTGGGGGCAGGCCGGACTTAGGTGGTCCCGAGGGTTAGAGGCTGCCCACCTAGGTTTTTCGGATTTTTTCCCCGGGGGGGTTAAGATTTGTCATGTGTGTGCGTGTATTAAAAAACACTTGTGTCAGTTGTCGTTGGTGCGGACCAATTACAACCAGGAATTAACGGTTATTTTTTAATGTCTTATTAGGTTCATTAAAATGTTCATTATTTTGGTTCACTTGTGAACCTCTCTCTCTCTCTCTCTCTATATATATATATATATATATATATATATACACACACACACACTTTATTGGACAAAATAAAGAGAAAAAGTTGAAAAGAAGAAAGGAAGAAAAGAGGAAAGGGAGAAAGTGAAGAGTACTTAAACTAGCCTTGTGGCTTAAGCCTATGATAAAGACCCTGTAGTTGTAGTTATGTAGTGAATATTAACATTTTTTGCACACTTTAGCTCACAATATCTTTTCGTTTATCCAAAAATGTTTCCATGATAAAAGCTTCCCAAAGGAGCTAAATCGAAGTTTCGTCACCCTTATCGCCAAAGTTAGCAACCCAGAGAATATTACGCAATTTAGACCTATTACCCTCTGTAATGTCTTGTATAAAATCCTTGCTAAGGTGATTGTTAATAGGCTTCATCCAATCCTCTGTCTTAATATCAGTCCTCACCAAGTTAGTTTTCTTCCGGGGACATAAACCTCGGATAACATTATTGTCACCCAGGAGACCATCCATTCCCTTATGAAGAAAAAAGTCAAGATAGGGGGAATATTTTGAAAATTTACCTCGAGAAACCCACGATAGAGTCGATTGGGATTTTTTGGAAGGTGTCCGTAAGTGGTTTAAAATTGATAGGGATTTTTGTTCGCGGATCATGAGTTGTGTTACAAGTACGACTACTGCCATCCTTTGGAATGGAAACCCACTCCTAACCTTTGATCCGTACTGAGGCATAAGATAGGATAATCCCCTGTCTCCTCACCTGTTTGTCATGTGCATGGAATATCTCTCTGCTATGATTACGTAAAATTCAATTGTAAGAAATGGAAAGGGTTAAAAGCCTCCCCCAATGGCCCTTCCATCACCCACCTTTTCTTTGTTGATTATCTAATATTATTTTATAATAATTCCTTATGGTCCTGTGAAGCTGTGATGGAAACCTTGGAGGAATTCTGTCATGTGTCAGGCCAAAAGGTCAACTATGGCAAATCTAAAGTGTTCGCATCCCCAAATCTCCCCAAAATGGAATCTCTTGATATGAGCCATCTTTTGGCATGAGCCTTACTAATGATCTTGGGACTTCCCTTGGTATGAACCTCATACATGATAGAGTCAAGTGCACTCATTTCAAAGTCTTCATCGATAAAGTCCAAAACAAGCTAACAGGATGGAAGTCAAAAACCCTGTCACTGGCTGGAAGGTTAACCCTTGTTCAGTCCGTTGCGTCCACTATACCAAATTAGAATATGAAAACTCTTTTACTCCCCAGGAAAGTTTGTGATGAAATCGATTGACTTAACCGAAACTTCCACTTGGGGGAAGCAGGGTAAGAAAAAATTTCACCATGTCAATCAGGATAAAGTTTGTAGCCCTAAACATTCTGGTGGGATGGGTCTTAGAAAGTGTGGTACAAATAACCTTGCGTCTGTTACTAAGAATGGGTGAAAACTCGCTAATAATGATAAATCCCTTTGGGCGAAAGTGCTAAGAAAGAAGGATAAAATCGGCCCAAAACCGAGACACTGGAAGAAAAAAAACCCAATCTTCCCACACCTGGCGGGGTATCTGTAAATGTCGGGACATACTCATGGGTAAGATTAAGTGGAATGTAGGAAATGGTAAGAATATTGACAAATTTATTTTTAGCAACTCGCCTGAAGCTCTACTTGTGGTGGCAATCCCTGTGAAAGTTGATTCTTTCAGCATGACTGGAAGTGGTAGGCATAAAACATGATTCACGATTACAATAGGCTTCTTCCTGACGTGTTTTATTATTCTATGTAGGTGATTTGGTTTTGTCTTTTAGACTCGATTGTGATTTATTGGTTTGTTTGTATAGAAAGATGGAAGTTGAATTAGCTAAAGATTGTGAATTGAGGTTTCCTTGTTTAGCGTGAAACTTGTTGCTTTCTTCTGATTGATATATAAATACAACTGTGGTTGATTGTGAGAAAATCCGTTCATGGTATCTGTAATACCCCGCATTTTTATCGATATTTATTTATGGGTTTAATTAAATTAAATGTGAACTAATTGAGAATTAATCCGGATAAAATACTAACGAGATGTGAGTTGGTATTTGATTATAATGTGTATATATGGCAATATATGAATATTGAAAATATTGAAATTGTCGCGAGGCTGAAATACGGCAATTTGAAAATTTAGTTGGGACGCACGTGACAGTCGCATCAGGAATGTAATTATTTGAATTAAAAAGTGAATTTTATTTTTATCAACCGTATGGTCATTTTGAGTGCACCAACGAGTCCGGAAGGGTCGAAATAGTCAGAAAACACTAGCCGGGGGTTTAGTTTGGGTCTCGGGGCATTTTTGGGCCATACCGGCAACTTAAAAGAGTATTTAGATAATTTTGAAATTTGGGGAATTTTGACCAACCAATTTTGGGAATTAAAAATAGGGAATTTATTAAACCACTAACCCATTACCAGCACTTAACTGATTAGAGGGCTACGGGGGTTTCATGAGAAGTTAGGAGAAGTTCCCAAAGAGAGAACCCTAACCCCATCTTCAACCTTCAATCTTGGGAGAAAAGGAGAGAGCAACCTTCATCAATCCAACACCAAATTCAGAGAATAATCCAAGGCAAATGGTTTAATTACATTAATTTCAAGCGAATGCTTCTTCCATGCTTAGAAATCTGTATACTTGCATTGTATTGGGAGACTTATAAAAACCCATGTAATTGGAGTTATAAATTCATGTTTTGATAAAGAGATTGCATGTAGAATTATGTTTGGACGATTATATTGTTAGAAATACATCTTGTATATTACAAAAAACGGATTTAATTGTGGATATTGATGACTTTAATTTTTTAGGGTTCATATTCATAAGGGTTGGGGGAATATTGGGAGATTTGATAATTGGGTGTTGTTTAGGTAGACTTGACCCCATAGATATGTTAAAATACGACCTAAGTATGTTTAGGAATGATTAGGAACCTTAAAACACTGTTGGGATAATGTTTGGATGAGTGTTGAGAAGAGAAAGTTGGAGGAAAAACGAATTTAGGAATTCTGGGCTCGAAACTGTACCTCGTTAGAAGACCTGCCCAGGTCGTTCGAACGAGCTCGTTCGAACGAGCTTCTAACGAGTTGACAGTTTGCCTTCTAACGAGTTGGATGTTCGTTAGATGCCCACTTCGTTTGAACGAACCCTCGTTCGAACGACACTTCTAACGAGTTGACAGATTGACCTTTTTGGCCTGATTTGATTTCTAATGTCCCGTAACCTGGTTTAATTGTAGAGATAACATTCCCTTGATGACAAATTGATATACTTGGGATATTTGGGATATATTGAGGAGTAAAACAAAGAAGTGTGATTTGAACCAAATGAAAATTGTGGATTAGGACGTGAGTGACTAATTACGATGTGAGAATAATTGACGATTTAAATGTTAGTATTAACCGGGGATATGTGAATTGTGTAACATTATAAGTTGGTATAAGAATGAGAAGTATACCCCTAATAAATTATGGTAATTACTAAGATGTGTGCATGCTTAGTATATGTATATGATTTTATGTGTATGACATACCTACCATACTTGCTATCACGGGAGGTTTGCATTCACTTAGGGCCATCTAATCTTTGTGTGCCTACGGGGGGATTTAGATTGGTACCTCGAGGACATAGGTGAGAGAAGGACTTATTGGGAAGTTAATAAGACTGCTGATCGTGGGAGCGTAGGTATGTGCGTGACCCATGTGATGTGACTGTGTTCGCCTCTATTGTTTGTGATTGTTGTATCTGAGAACGATTCCTGAGAGATTCGGAATGCGTGATCCTTATGTACGTGATGTACCGGGATGGATAGCAGAGTATGTGTGCACCGCAGCTTAGTCTCGGGGTGCTAGTATTGTATATTCATGTTGAGAATAATATACGGTTAAATGAAAGAATTGTCGTGTTTGAATTGTGAGAATAATTATATTAACGCATTGAGAAGATAAAAGGGGAATAACCTTTAGTAAATTGTATTGCTAATAATTGAGAATCTGAGAATTAAAGTAAAACTATCCATTTGATTGCTAACATTGGAATTTATAATGCAAATCGAGTAGAAAGGTTAAAAGTTATTTTGGTCTAGATAGACAGGAGAATCACTTGAATGGGTATGGTACGTTAGGAGTGCACAATTAATCGAGAGGTGAGTATTTCATGCGAGAGCACGTCCTAACATGTATTTTGCATTCATTGTTTTAATGTTATTAAATCACATGTTGTTTTTAAAACTATTCTCCACATTCGGGCTCTGACACGTTTGCTTTCAAATCTACTTTTTGTAAAAACCTTTTAGGTGCCCAGCCACAAGGACACCATGCATAGGAATTCTATTCAGGTGACGAGCTGTAGCTGTTGTGGAAGTTACAGGGCCTTGATAGTAGACGCCTACTTTCTAGTCTTGACTCCATATTCAGTTTTATCATTTGTAGGGCATGTCGCCCATTTCCTTTAGAGACATTTTATATTTCAGTTATTCAGACTTTGGTTTGTAATTAATTCAGGATGCAGACTTGTTTTATTTATTTCCATATTGGGATTGTTGTGAGGAGTATTTCCTCCAGACTCATTATTATTTATTGGTTACTCTATTGAGACTTTATCGTGAATGGTTGTGCTACATTTCTATAATTCATTTATTGCATGTTAATCAGATTTAATTTAAAATTTGGCAACTCACTTTTTAAATACTAGGTGGTTAGTAAGCATTAAAATGTTCTCGACAGTGATGCTATTAACTGAACCAACTTGGCATTTTGTATTGATTTAATAAAGTAGTAGCTACCCGGTACTTAATTAGTCGGGGTGTCACAGTATCTTTGATAAGCTTTGGGAACTTCAATTATAAAGCTTTTGGATTGAAATGGAAGTCATAATATTAGTTCAAAGTTTAGACAAATTTTGTTCCAGTTTCATTTTTATAGCATTAACTCGGATCTTCAATTCACAAGTATCTTCCGTTGAAGACTTGGTTTTAGCTAATATTTGAACTTTTAATGTCCCTGAGAAAATTATCAGAAGAATAATGAAATTGGACGATCTCCGTATCACATCTTAGAACCCAATAAAAATATAAACTAAATTTAAAAAAAAATAAAAAAAAAAAGAATATTGTCCAAGGTCAGCTTTGATTCATGCCGCATTTCTAATCTGAGCATATATCTAGTGGGGTCTACTGGGATCAGGAATGAATTTCTTTTTCAACTAGAGAAAATAAGGTGAGCAACAAGTCAGGTCCGTATTTTTTAACTAGATGAATTTCACGATACCAGTTCGTAATTTCAGATTCACTTGGAGATACCTAGGTTCATTGGCCTATCCAATGCAGGTTTAAGCGTACAAGCACGAAAGTACGAGTAGTGGCCCTGTCCTATGGCAACGGAGTCGGTTTCCAAAAATGTATAAAAAGTTTTTTTCAGTGGCCTTTTGTTTTAAAGTTACAAACCCATAATTTAATTTGAACTCTTACATGCTTAAAATAATGAAGTTATTAGTCAAGGATCCAAACATATAAATTTTTAAAGGCCCAAATTATAATTCAAAGATGATTTTATCATAATTTTTACTTTTCTAGGATTTTATTCTCTCTACTTTTACTTCTATTCACTTTCTCTCTCTCTCTCTCTCTATATATATATATATATATATATAAAGCCTCTACTACCCATACCAATATTGGGCTTGCTGGTAGCTTGTGCCTCTAGCTGTTGCTACAAATTGTCTTTCTTTTTCACTAACATAACCTTTTGGTTGTGAGAAATTAATTGATTCTTGTTCCACTTGGTTAATATCTGTATATATTTTTCATATATAGAAGGCCCCCGAATCAATTTTTCGCTTTGGTCCCTCAATTTTTTTGGGCTAGATAATCAACTCACTTAGGTCGTTGAGTTTACTTATTTTCTAGTTACAAAACACAAATGGTAGAAACTAATAAATATGTATCCATCTCGCTTATAATAATATAGAAATTTGTAAATCTACATTCTATTACATGGATTCAGAACCTCAATAAGATCACAAATTAATTAAAGCTTGCACTAATGTGTAATAGCAAAAGACAACATGCTTTCAATTTCTCTCGTGTTTATCACACACCCTTGGTGACATTACATTCAAGATTCCAGGTAAATATTACGGTCAAACCACAATCAAAAGTCTTCCCTCATAAAGCGTCACGGGAAGTAATTCGGCACACTATAGCATCTGCGAGCGATGATATCCCCAACTCCACACTAGTAATTTTGTAGTGCTGAATGAAACAAATCAAAAATATGGAGAAGAAAAAATTAGTTGCATTTAAAATCACTTTCATTGTTGAAACAATAGTAAGAGTAGTATACCTTTTGTACCTGGGCTTGGTTTGCTCTTTCTTTCAGGTCTTCCACCTCAATCTCCTTACCCTTGATAAGTTTTTGCATGGCGCTCATCTAGTCAAACAATAGATCTACTATTACGTAATCTTTTCTTTTTAATCATTAAATGGGATTTTCTACTAACGGGACCCATAAAAGTTCAACGAGGCCCCTTGGCTACATGTACATTGCTTTAGGTACAATGTACAACTGTTTCTATAGAGAATTATAAAGAGGCCCCTGTAAATATTTTCTATTAAGTGACACCCACTTATGAACTAAAGCAATTGGATGCAGTCTAAATTTTTATTGAATTCACAAATACCTTACTAAAATTAGCAGGTACTTTATGAAATTCATACATATACTGGTAATTGACAGATATGTCATGAAATTCACATAAACAACTGGTAAAAATCATTAATACTTAACCAAAATTTATGCATACTTTGTTATGATGCCTGATTTAAAATGTCTAAACAAGCCAGGCTTTTCTAGATTAGAACAATTGACTAGGGCACTAATTGCTAATCTCCTTTTTCATAAGTAAATTGTGGGTGCATGGCATAAAAACTGTGGTGCCTTTATCAAACACCTTAAAACAGAGTAATACCAAGGATGACATCACTTTGCAACAAAAATTACATAATGGTCTCACCTCATTAGTAGAAGAACCAAAATGAGCCATAAGGACATAAGTGCATCTTTCAAAGATGCCACATCTTTTTAAGGATTCCGATATCTAAGAAGAATAGATACCTAGAAGTTAATTATATAGAAAGAAAAGATAAAAATAAACTAAATGAAAGAGTTCATCAAAGAAGTATTTTACATGTTTAGAGCCTGAGTAGTTGTATACAAGCTCAGAATGAAGGGTGCGTGTTGTTAATGAGTCACTCGATTTAGCAAGAAGTGTCTTATGTGCAGTTGCTAGAAGAGGGAAAATGTCTGGGATCTGTCTCAGTTCTCAATGTAAGTCATATTATAGATGCCCTAACAAAGATAATCCAAGCAAGAGAAAAACTATATAAACAGGAAGATATTGAAGTATATGCAAGGCATGTAAAGTCTGACTACAAGTGATGCATTGAGAAATGCTACTTTTGGTTCCAATGTTCCAGCTTGCATCAAATCCAGAAGTTCTCTGCAAAATAATTAAAATTTATTAGTCATGAATCTCTCTCTCTCCGACCCACAACACATACTGTCGGATCATATTTTAGTATAAATAAATAGATCTAATGCTAGATGCTAGTTGAATACTATGTTATCAACTTACACTTGTAAAGCTAAATCATATGTTTTATAAGACAGCTATAAGACCTGTCAAACTATATAGAACAAAATGATTAGCAACTAAAAATTAGCATGTTCAATCATGTAACGGAATGCTAGTTATGAAGTAATTTAGCATTCCATCGTAATATTTAGCAATCCATTAAAACTTTCGTCGAAAATTCCTCCGATGGACTCGTAGGAATTTTCGATGAAATATTTGAAGAAGCTCGGGCAGTGATCCTTACTCCAAAATGAGTAAACAATCGTTGCACCCGGAAAAGGAAGTGATCCTTACTCCAAAATTTGACAAATATCGAGGAAAATCTAGTTCTATTCATTCAGTCCCGCAATAGGTGTCTTGGGGGTATAAATAGTCCAAGAAATAGGTGTCACAGTGGGTACAAAGAATTCAGACCGGCCCATTAGAATTGAAGGTGGATGGGGAGGAGAGTGATGAAGAGGATGGCATTCCACTCACCCGCCGCTCGTTGTACGCCGATGAGAGACCGATTAAATAAATAGAGACTTACTGTGACGGTTTACACCATGATGTGAGGTATGGTGGTAAACCCCTTTTATGTTCCACCCAACGAACGTGTGTCATGGGTGTGGAAATAAAGGGCGTGTGAATAAAAACTGTCCATTCAAAATGATAAGAGAAAAACATCATAATACAGGTGCAAAAAATCATCCCCCTAAACAACCATGTTGGGCAGCCCCAACGAGCCAATACGGGTCAAGACGAGTACATCGAAGATGTATTACGGTGTGGGGGATTAACGGAGGACAATCTTCATAGCTTGATTTGGTTGTTTGGCAAGGCCATCCATGGAGATGTTCGGATAGATATGAGTATGTTCGATGGAAAGATAAAGACCGACACATTTACGGATTGGTTAAAGTGCGTGGAGTATTTCTTTGATCTAAAGGAGTACCAGCGCTATAGGTGTGTTAAATATGTGGCTGCAAAATAGAGAGTTATGCATTAGTATGGTAAGATCATTTGGTGCACTATAGGGCCACGAGTGACTTAGACCCAATTACTTTATGAAGGCGGAGATGGTGGTTGCCTTAATTATCGATACTTTTGAGAGAGGCCTGTTTGAACATGTTCAAGGTCTCAAGCAGCGTTATATGTCTGTGAAAGAGTATTAGGAGCAGTTTCAGTGACTTTGCACTCGAGCTAGGCAGAAGGAGAGCATGAAACAGTATATTGGATGTTACATTCAGAGACACTAGCTTAAATATGAGACAAAACTATAGATGGCCAAGTTATCGAGTCCACACAAAAGGTGGAGAGGCGAGAGGTGGGACATACGCTAAGACACATGTGACAGAGACTGCACCACCTACCACCACTTCGCGTCAGTAACAGTGAAACGATAGTAAAAATTCATAGAAAATCTTGTAGACACTTATACTAACAAATAAGTAAGCGTAATTCCTCCTAGACAATAAAATATGTTGACATGAGAATGAGCTTATTTACTAGTTATATCATCCACAATCACCTCAATCTCAAGACGTTCTTCAAACCAATCATAAACTTTATTAAGATAGGGAGGACTCCCCCTCTGAGAATTGTATATGAGACTTTCATCTCGTACTACTCAAGCAAAACACCTAAATACTAGTTGGAACATATATCTAATAGAAAATTTTAAACTTAGTAATCTCTTCTCTGATAACTACTTCAGGAGTCCACTTCAAGTGCTATGGCTACAAAGTGCTCGAGCATCGAGCTTCAGATTGTCCTAACAAGAAGAAAAAGCAAATATTGGTTTAGAAATTTGAGGAGGAGATAGAGCAACCACTGGAGCACACGAAGGTTCTTACGACACGCATCCATGTACCGTCTGAGACGGGCGACATACCATTTTAGCGCTCGGGATGAGCTTTTCTTTGCAAGGGGTAATGGAGGGCGGCGCAACAGGGTCCCCTTCGTCAGATCCTCTTTTTCTTTATTATTTTTTTTTAGTTCAACACATGTTTATTTATTTATTTTTAGTAAATATGTTTTAGTTAGTGATTTAGGTTGGATAAACTCCTAGCGTAACAAGGAAACTTGCCCATCAAGTTGTAGTAAGTCAATAAATAAAGTCTCAGGGCTCCCCCTTGTATTCACTTTTGCTATTAAGGATATTTTGAGTTTTCTAAAGATTTGAGTGATTTGTTATTTGTGATATTTCTATTGTGTTTCACATCAAATCATATTACCCATGTAACATTTTGTACTTCCAACTACCCCATGCATTAAATTAGAATGTATACATACATAAGATACCAAAATGATACTCTCAGTTGTCAGAGGTTGATTGGGAAAGACTTTAGGAGTTCTGTTACGGCAAGGATTATCTTTTAGGTAATTCAAAGCGTATGATGCTAAGTTAAAAGCGTATGATGATCTTTATACAAAATTAGGAACATAAGAAGAGGAAAAAAGTATTTATAATCTTGCTAAACTTAGGTACAGGAAAACAAAAGATTTTAATAATGTTAAGTGTATCAAAAGTGATGATTCGAGAGTCCTAGTCAAAGATGATGAAATTATGGAAAGATGGAAAAAACTACTTTAAAAGGTTATTAAATGGAGATAATGGGAGTAGATTAGATATAGAGGAACTTAGGGAGACTAGAAAAAATATATTTTTCCGCAGAATTAGGCCAATAGAGATTAGGAATGCTTTACAAATGATGAAAACAGGGAAGGCTTTAAGACCAAATGGTATCCCTATTGAGGTTTGGAAGGGCTTAGGGGAGGATGGAGTATCATGGCTTATAAAATTATTTAATAGAATTTTGATGACTAATAGGATGCCCGGTGAATGGAGAAAAAGTGTTTTAGTTCCTATTTATAAAAGTAAAGGGAACATACAAAGTTGTTCAAATTATCGTGGTATTAAGTTAATGAGTCACACAATGAAACTTTGGGGGAGAGTGATTGAATATAGATTGAGATTGAAGACAAAAGTATCTGAGAATCAATTTCGGTTTATGCCTGGGAGTTCAACAATGGAAGAAATCTATTTATTGAGGAGATTAGTGGAGAGGTATGGGGAGAAAAAGAAGGATCTTCATATGATTTTTATACATTTGGAGAAGGCATATAATAGGATACCTAGAGATATAATATGGTGGGTTCTATATAAAAGATAAGTGAATTGCATATATATTAATATGATCAAGGATATGTATGATGGTGCGATGACTACAGTAAGAACATCAACCGAAAAAAGTAGTGAATTTTCAATTACGGTAGGTCTACACTAAGGATCAGCATTAAGTCATTATCTCTTTGCTCTTGTTATGGATGGGTTGAATGGGAAAATACAAGATGAGGTTCCATGGTGTATGCTATTTGTAGATGATATTGTTTTAGTAGATGAGACTAATACGGGGATTAATGTTAGGTTGGAATTGTGGAGAAAAACTTTAGAAATAAGAGGTTTTAAAATAAGCAGAGCTAAAATATAATATGTAGAGTGCAATTTTAGTAGTAATAGGAGGACAAATGGAGATGTGGTGAAATTGGAGTGTCAAGAGATACCTAGAAATTATCATTTTCGTTATTAAGGATCGATTATCCAAAAAGATAGAGATATTAGTGATGATGTTACTCATAGGATTAGAGTAGGTTGGGTTAAGTGGAGAAGTGCTACTGGCATTTTGTCCTTTGAAATTAAAAGGAAAATTTTATAGGACGGCCATTACACCCGCCATGTTATATGGGATAGAGTGTTGGGAAACCAAGAAACAAAATGTGCAGAAAATGAGTGTGGCGGAGATGCAAATGCTAAGATGGATTTATGGTAAAACTCGAACGGATAAAATTAATAATGAACAAATTCGTGAAACGGTAAAAGTAGCTCTTATAGAAGATAAATTGAGAGAAAATAGACTTAGATGGTTTGGAGACATCAAGCGTAGACCAATGGATGCTCAAGTAAGGAAGAGTGATTTAGTTAGTATTGATGGTAACACAAGGGGTAGAGGTAGGCCTAAATTGACTTGGTGGGATATTATAAAAAAAGACATAATGTCATGTGGTTTAACCAAAGATATTGTACTGGACATAATGGAATGGAAAAATAGGATTCATGTAGCCAACCCCATATAACTGGGAAAAGGCTTTATTGAGTTGAGTTAAGTTGAGTAATTCAAAGCTCCGGGTAAGTATCGAAATACGAAGGTGGGATGATTTTTCATGGATGTTGCACCAATCGACAAAAGCAATGCACTACACCCTATCTAACCAGGCAAAGGCAACGAGCAACGATCTAGGCAAGGCTAGTTTTGATTGTTTCCACTATGGATAACCTGGACATTGTATTTCGAAGTGCATGAATCCAAAGAAGCATAGCATGTTGATCACTGAAGAAATGTAAGGTGAACCTATGAATGGAAAGGAAGAGACCCAACACCTTATCAACAAACATAATGTCACAACAAAGATGTATGGTGTCCCACCTTGAAATCTTGTGGACGAGATTTTTCATTAAGTGAGAGAGTGATGAGAATGTAGGGGCATCACAGTAATTCTTATTTGTTATTTTTCTTCATTGGTTGGGATACCATAGAGGGGGTTAGAGGGAGATAAGTCTGGTTGGCCTTAGGGGTTACTTGCGAGAGATTTTGGAGTTTTGTTAGGGATGGGATTATTTTGGGGGTTATATATACTTATCTCTATTTCCTTAATTATCTTAGTAGTTTTTTTCCTGGTAGATTTAAGACTCTTTTAATCGCCTATGGAAGGGAAGTTTGTAATCTCGTTTGGGACAATATTGAAAGAATAAAACTGAGGGAGTTGAAGCGTATTCACATTAGAGAGATAAAGAGAGAGATGAACATTGAGAATTCCACGTGGGAGTTAATTAGAATGACGGATAAAATTTGATCTTCCTTTTTGTTAATTTCGGGTAACTTAGAAATCATTTTAATTATATTTTGTTAGATTTCAAGAGAAAAAGGGTACTTCAGTAGCTTCACAATTGTTGGAGATGAGATTTTGTTGTGTGGGTTATATTTTTGGACGAGCTAGATCGTTAACTAGTTGACCCTCTACACACATGAAAATAAGGGATAAACTCGACTATGCACGGGATAACCAACTATAGACGACAAGCAATGAAACCAAGTATTGGCAAGGTCAATCTTGACACGACACGGATCAAACACAGCATAAAATTGACACCACATGATCCATTGTGAACTCAAATTTGGGGTCCAATTATGCTATTACGTAAATATAGTCCTCGATGTGATAAAATTAGTCCTATAACCCGGCTTAGGAGTATATTCCCAGGCTTCTAATAGAATTAAAATTCATCTGGCAACCATAAATATATATGTTATATTCAAATTCATCATCTCAACAGAACTGATGAGGTTTGAAATTGTATAAAGCTATGTGATGCTTAATTGACCATATTTTAGTGGTGATTATTAAGGAATTTTACGTGGAATATGTGAAATTCCAAGATTGTTTTTACTTCTTGTTTAAAATTCTTTTCTACACGTGTACACATCAAGTATACATTAACCACATTTATACCTACAACCCTACATTATTATTTTTAATTTGATATGGATCAATAAATATTATTATTAATTACTAAAAAAAAAACTTACAATGAAGCTAGAAGGGAAAAATTAAAAAAAAAATCACTCATTAGTTTTTTAAATCTTTTTGCAACTTCACACGGTAATCTAAAGAAAGAAAGAAAAAGTTGAAACTGACGATTCTACAGTTCTATGTTTGATGTCTGTAAAATGTGTATTAATTTATCTTGTTCTTTGTTCTAATCTATAAAAAAAATCCTATCATGTATCATTTTTTTAGTGTTAGGAATTTGATTTTGAAAAATAAAACCCATATTTCCTGACATGTACATGCTTTTCTTGACGGAACAAGGTAGAATATGGCAAAACCCACACCATACCCACTCCATTGTCATCCCTACTGAATATGTGGGGTTCGACTGGTACGAACAAACCTCTTGAGTTTTGCATAACTTAAAGCCAATACAATATTACAAACTTATGAACAGTTAAAAAAGGGTGTAGAGAAACATATATGACCTTGCCTTACGATGAAGGTGATGTTGCATGTCCTCCATTAGGTATCGAAACACTCCTTGATGACTCCAAGGAGAGAGAGAGTGGTTTATTTTGGCGGTTTGGGGGACTTGTACATTTAAAGGATTTACCACTATACTTTACATAATAAAAGAAAGGTCGAATAGTTAGGTTTTGAATTCATACCTCCCGACAATTTGTCTATCAAGAAAACTTTTACATTCATTATTCGTATCAAAGGTATTTAAAAATTTCGTCCAACTATCAAGGGAGCCTTCTCTTATAGCCATGGGTACTATTTTGATGACCTTCCCATTATAGCAAAGGAAATACATGACTAAATCACAATATCTCTCTAATTTATATCATATTAAAAGTGTTGCAGACCATTTCAATAACATCTCGCATTTCTAAGCGAGGTTACTTCTTGGGCCCATCTCATAGCCACGCTGAAAGAAAGTGTAATGCAATGTGATGAGGAATACATACATTCGAATGGAAGTAGGAACATATGGTATTCGAAATGGAAGTAAGAACATATGTCATATGCTCTAAACATGTTATGCTTGGGAATTGTATAAATTAAACAAAAAGATTAGACATTGAGGTAGTTCTAAATTTATGACTGGTTATAGTTCAAATCAATGATTAATGGAATATAATAGGATTAAATTTATCAACCTACAGTACTTAATAGCCAAAAATGGTGTTCGATGATAAAAGTTTGCCCATATTTTAGAATATACCTACATACAATTCAATACAGTAACTCTAAGCCACATAATCTAGAAGTGACAATAAGGTGGTGCTTTTTTATGCACCATTAAGGTGTGTTTGTGTGTATCGTTAGATACAATTGGAGGACCATTCAGTGAAACAAGTAACATTGGTTGAACAGTGACAAATGTTGACAGATGAATCCTATTGAAAATTCTTTAAAATTTTACCCTTAATAGTTTTTGCTAAAAAAACAAGTGATAATGGTAAAATCATCCAAAGAACACTACGATTTTTTTTTATTTAACCTCCACTTTATAATCGTTATTTAACCTCCACTTTATAATCATGTATTAGACTTAACCCCCACTTTACTAATTCGTTAGACATAACCCCCATTTTTTTAACAGTATATAGGATCAAATAGGTACAAATAAATATCCAATGAGAATTTCATACCAGAGAGAAAAAAAATGTTTAACGTTCCTATTAATCAATCAACATTTAGAAATTGAAAATAACAATACAAAAACACCTAAATTTGCAAATTTTGATGCATGAAAAGTCAAAAATCTTAACCAGATAAACTTAAATCTAAGAATTGTAGACACTATAAGTTTGCCCCAAAAATAAAATCGTCCTATAATTAGCTCCCACAGTATGCATCTAATTCTTGTCCTCTGATACATTAAAGATTAGCACCCCACACTTAAGTAATTACCCCCATTAGCGGCAACTAACAAATGAAAAAAATAAAAAAGCAAAACAAGTGGGTGTGCATGAATATAAGAAGAATATATTGCAAACTTTCAACACACACACACACACACACACACACACACACACACACACATATATATATATATATATATATATATATATATATATATATAGAGAGAGAGAGAGAGAGAGAGAGAGAGAGAGAGAGAGAGAGAGAGAGAGAGAGAGAAGTTATACTTGGAGTTAGCGACATTAGTGAAGAGAGCTAGGGAGACAGGGGTTCCAACTACCTCAAACACCTTCATAGTAGCAAATAAGAAATTTATTAATAACAAAGGGAATCAAATCACGCCCATTTTCAAAAATAAAAATTACCATCGATCAGTCAATGAGAATAAAAGATGAGAAACAGAGAGATTCTTAACTCGATGGGAGAAGAGTGTGGTGGGTGGTGCGTAGGGGTGGCAAATCGTATTGTTGGGTCGGGTTCAGGTACAATCCGACATGACACAAAATATGTTTTTAGTGACATGAACACGATGTCGTGTTATTTTTTATAACCCGAACACGACCCACTTTTAACACGACACGACACGATTGGCACAATTTAAATTTTTGATCTCATTAAATCCCATTAACACGACCCGATTCGATTTGAATGAAACAAATTGTAGCATGTTTTTTTCAATTCTTGCTTCATTGTATTTGTACAAAAAACAATGTTTTAACTAAAAAAAATTGAGTTAATCAGTAAAGATAAAGAAGAAGAATGTATTAACTCAAAAAGAATTGAAATGTTATGTAAGAAAAACATCAATACCTGTAAAAAACATCAATACCTCTTAACCTTTTTATGAATCAGATTCTTAACAAGGGAATAAATATTGGATAACATCCAAAAAAAATGTACATAAACTTTTTTGTACACCAGGAGGAGGTTGTAACACCGATGACTTTTTTGTACATATTGGATAAAACAAATTTTTACCTCAATTTGTTGTAACATCCCGTAATTTTGAGTAATTTATTTTAGCGGTTAAATAGCATGTGTGATGTAATTTTAGCGGATTTTTTAAAACTTTGGTTTGTAGTAGTTATGGAAGCGTTCTCTTGGGTCGTAGTTATACCGGCTATATAAGTGTAGCCGGTATAACATGTTGTGTTGTGTCTAAACAAAATATCAATATATACATATTGATTAAAGTCATTCATAACAAACAACATTCGATAAACATAAATAAAACACTTAGATCCAAATGGAAGGGCTCTTATTTTTTTATAATTTAATTGTTTAATATGTACTTATACAAAGGCAAAATTGAAATTTTGAATTTTTAAAAAATATTGATTTCCGGTCCAATTTGGAAATTGGAAAGTCAGAAATGAGCAAACTAAAAATTCATTTCAAAACCGAAAAAAATCTAATTGGAATTTGAAAAAATTGAAAATTCAAGAAAAAACACAACCCTATGTGAGATTTGTAAAATGGGCTACTGAGACCAACTCAATTTTTATATTTTATACGAAACATTAACATCAAACTTTCAGATTGAGAAACAAACAACATTTGAAATGAGAAAACGAAATGAGTTGAAATGAGAAATAAAAAATTTGAAATAAAGTCAAACTTTCATTATAATGTTTTCATCAGAGCAAAAAAAGAAAAAAAGTAACAAACAAACAGTTGACCGAAAATGGAGAAACAAGACGAACCGCAAATAATGACACCACCGAGGAGGACAGAACCGCCAAGAAGAAAAAGAACCGCCGCACAAAATTTTTTTATGGAGAAGAAATGTTTTGTGTAGCCTAGGGTTTGTTTTGTTTTGTGGCAAATACAAGGAGCCAAACAGTTTTGGGTTTGTTTTGTTTTGTGAAATGTTCGTGGATTGGGATTTTTAATAAAAGCTTTTTTTTTAAAGGGGATTTTGAAGAAAGATTCAATCTAATTTAAAGTGTATAAATATGACATTTAACATAATTTTATAAATTTAGTCTATGTACTAAAAATAACATGAAAAATGATCAATATGCCATTTGACAACTCATACAAAAAAAGCGCTAAAATTTTAAAATTTTATAACTTCAAATCTACAAATCCAAAATTCATAAAATGTATATATTTGAAATCTACTCATTGAAATCTATCCAACAACATCCATATTTGATATCTTTTGATGAAAAAATCGAAATTAACAAATATACTATTGCACTAAAACCTCCATTTTTTCGGTGAAAACTCCATTTTTTCGGCTAACACTATATTTTTTTGGGCAAAAAACCTTCTTCTCCGGCGCTGGTAATGGTGTCGCTGGCGCGGACCAAAAAATGAAAGAAATAAATGAAGGGAGAGTGAATCGAGCAGAGAGAAATAATCCGATGAGAATTTCGACGGTTTTCAACGAGAATTTTGGCGTTCCGACAAGAATTTCAGTAGGTGGGGTGGGGTGAGGTGAGGTGGAGGTGAGGTTATGTGTTTATTTTTAGAATATATTTTAAATGAGTATAACTAAGAGTATAAATATAAATACCTCTTTAACTAAAACAAATGAAATTAGTTATTTTGTGTACTCCTAACTCTAAAGGGCTCACACAAATAAATGTTATTGTACCACAGGGATTAGATTTATAACCCCGAAAATCACTGTCCTAAAAATCCAAATATAGAAAAGAACATGACCCTGACCTTAATTCTCTATTTTTTAATGGGTGTATGTTGGGTCTTAATGGAGTTAATAATGGATCAATAATGGGTTTTCAATCGGCTCTATAATGGGTCGTAATGAGGTTACTATCATATCTTTAACGGATCTAATTCAGGTTAATTTCATGACGCCAAAATTAAATATGAACACGGCACGACAGTGGATCCAATAACCCAGATTTTGTGGGTTGCAAACCGAACGACCCCAACATAGTGGCCCAAATGGGTCTGGATCCAGAAGGGAGTACAACCTAGAATTAAATGATAAACATTACAAAAGATAATTATGAAGAGGTCAATCTACCTGCCAAAGATCTTGAAGGAGATCACTGCAAATCAAGAGGCAGCTTAACCAACACGTGTGAGAAGTTCAACAGGAAGAAAAAGGAGCATGTAACTTCTTGCTAGAAAATTTAAAGGAAGTAATAAACAAAGATAAACACCCCGTGGATGTAGGCAATTGTCAGACCATGTAAATCCTTTTCTTGTGAGGTTTTGTTTATTCGTTGTTTGGTTTCAATTTATTAGATTCATTCATTGTGAATATTTTCACTCATAATTCGTGTCGTTTATGGGAAAAGATTCTTTTTCCCGAAGAAAATTAAATCTAGCAAGTTAAGCGATGTATCACCCTCACAGTGCACCTATTGTGAGCAATTAGCTAGGCAGACTATCGTTGCACAGAGTCAAGTCAGATATCCACCTCGACAGAAGTCAAGCCACCCATCATCCACGATACCGTTTACAAGAGCAGCTCTAATAAACTCAGATCTCACGGGTGGTTGACGCGTTTGAAGAGAGACTACATCAACAAGAGGAGTCTACACGCCTCCAAATGGAGTAAAACACGCATCTCCATCGATGCTTGGAAAAAATGAAAATAGAGGTCCAAAGAGATAAACGCAAGCATCGTGGATAGATTCCTAACCCTCAGGCGAGTAAAACTCGCAACCGAGGAAGGAGTTCGCACCGCAAGAAGGAGCATTCAGAGCAGGAGAGATGCCTAGTAAGGTAAAACCAAACTAAAGGACATCGTAAAAATGATATCTGAAGTCTAGTACGAAGGAAAATAAATCAACACCTAGCAAATCTCCGGGATAGGTCTACCAAAGAAATGGCCAGAAGGGCACTCATCACTCAGATGCAGTCCCCTTTCTCGACGATAATTGAGGATGAAGAGCCCCCAAAGAAGTTCTCCACCCCAAGATTCAAGATATACAACGGGAAGACCGATCCTATATACCATGTGCATCAGTATAAGTAAGAAATGACCTTGTGGAGCCACAAAGATGGCCTCATATACTGGATATTCATATCCAATCTAGGGAATGTTGCATAAACGTGGTTTGATAGGCTTCCACATGGGTTGGTCAAGAACTTCAAGTCACTCACAGAGGCCTTCACAACTCGCTTTATTATAGGCAGTTATCTCCCCAAAAGAATGGATTCTCTCCTCACTGCGAGGAATAAATCCTAAAAGATTTTACGAGAGATGACAAACGATACTAGGAAACCTCCAAAGAAGTCGAAGATTACTCGGAGCAAGTTTTCGTGGCATCATTAAAGATATGTCTTCCCCACAACTCCATATGCACCAGTCCCTCACCAAAAGGGAGACAGACAACATCGATAATCTTATGTTGCGCATAGAAAAGTATGCTAAGGTGGAAGATATGGTCGCCCTCAACTAAGGTGATAACAGTCGCATGAAGGTGATTAAAGGAAATGATAAAGAGAGTACTCCCAAGAAGGGGGAAAGAAATAGAATGGAGGTTCTAAGAATAGAGATAAGGCAGACCCATCCAAAGCCTTTCAAGCGATCAACACTATTTTAAAGAACAAATATACAAGATCTTAGGTAAGATCAAATACCAACAGTTCCTCAAGTGGGTGGCGATCCAAGTAAGAGAACCATCTCACTCGGATGCGCCTACCACAAAGAAAATGAGCACGAAACAGAGAAGTGCAAGTCCCTAAAATCCCATCTAAAGGAGTTGACCTATGGAGGGCATTTAAATGAGTACATAGGAAAAAAAAGGAGACAAGGGCACTCCCAGCGCTGACCAAAAACAAGATAATGTTTTGAAATACGAGTTGGGGCATGAGTTCGTTGTTATCCATAGTGCCTCAAATTCCAAGAAGATCCAAGGCAATGCTATTCAAATGGACCTCAAGAAAGTCACTACATTTTTGGAGGATTTATAGAATGACCCCATGAAATGCCCAGCTGGCAAGAGCAGACGACAAAAAGATGTAGACTATAACAAGCATATAGTCTTCATGGAAGATGATTTGATCGGGCTAAGGGCCCCTCGCTTTGATGCGTTAATAATCACTTTTAGAATTAAAAACTAGGACGTGAATAAGCTACTAGTCGATCAAGGGAGTTCCTCTAAAGTCATTTACTTGGAACCATTTCACAAGCTCAAACTGAAAATGGAGGATCTGAAGGAGACGACCATTCCTTTGGTCGGCTTCGATGGAAATATGACTATGTCGTTGGGAAATGGGGTCCTACCAGTTAGGGCTAAATATATCTCAAACATAATCGAGTTCTTAGTGGTAGACATTAAATTACCCTATCATGCCATTCATGGGAGGGGTGGTTGCACGTCATGCATGTTGTTCCTTCCACTTACCACCCAAAACTCAAGTACATCACAGATCGTGGAATAATGGAAACTAAAGGCAACTAGGTCATTATTCGGAAGTGTCTTATCATTACTTCGACCTTTGCACATTGACATGCTAAAGTCCAACCGCATAATTGCCATAATCTGTGACTCCACACATGCTTCGGTATCCACCAATAAGGACCAACAACCATCTACGGATTAGAACACATAATCCATCGCTTAGTCATATCAATATTTAATACAAAGTCCATCGTGAGTAAACAACAAATATTAATTCCATCATATGAAATGAATCTCAACAAGATGAAAAGCATAAAACTTGGTTCCCAGAAACTAGATTTTAAGACATATATATATGATGAAACACTTGGATCTTTAAACATTTGGGTGTAAATTAAGGTTTTGGTTTAAAAAACGTGATCATGGAAGATTAAAACTTTGGAGATCTCTTTGAAAGAGTTTTAGAACTCAAAACCAATGAAAACATCCTTAAAAAAATGTAATTCCACCGCACTCTTTATGTTAGGTGTCTCTCAAAAGATTTAAGAATGAAATAACTCAAGAAAACCCAATTCTTGAAAAATATGTTGGTTCGTTTGAATGAAGTACCCCAATTCATTTGAACGAAGACACGGTTCTTGTTCCAACCAGCTTCTAACGAGATTTTTAACGAGAAACCAGAGGAGGCCAATTTTGCCTCATTTGAAGTTCGATGGATCAAATTCCAACGAGGTACAATTCTCGCTCAAACGAACACTATAAAATCGCTCAAATGACTTGGAATTTTTAAAAAACAAGTCTAAAAATATTTTAGAAAAATCAACACCCAATTATGAAATATCCAATGATAAAAAGTATATGTATTTATGCGTGAGAGATCCTTGGAACATGAAGAAAAAAAATCAGCACGAAACTAGATACGATGATGAACATTATATCTTGATTGCTATGTCTTCAATCAAACACGACATAGGCTTTAAAGGTCAAACATACTCAAATCCTTACCCATGACAAAAATGTTTTGTCCAAACACATAATAAGCCAAAATACATATAAATTGACTATGTCTGAAATTTATCCTTACAAATCTCCTTCTTTGGATATTCTCGAACAAAACACAAAATAAAAATCCATGGGTTGTTAACTCTTATAAAAGACTCAATGCCCAACCCCAAAAGAAAAACGTATAGACACTTGACAGACTCACGTTGAGTAACTTTGCATTGGTGTAAAGTTCATCGCATCGTTGCAGACCTACACACTTAAACACATCTTCAAGTGCAACTAGAATATATAAAAATATAAACTGCATAATAATAAACCCTCCCCCTTTGTCTAACAATTTCTACTTAAGTTATGATGTCTCCCCCCCAAAGGCAAAAATCTCCTTCGGAACATAAAGATTGAGATAACATTTTCTCCCTTTTTTTCAGGAATAGACAAAGACAATGATGCATAATAAAACTATTTCTCCCAAATATAACCCAATATCCCCCTAAATGAAATATGGGTAAGCATAAAGGAAAAAGAAAGTATATTATACAATGATTTGTAGGGAAGCATGCAACAACAAACAACTTGGCAACAGATATATAAATAATATAAACAATGATCAATTAATAACAATTTTGATACAAAAATGATACCAACTTGAATACCCAATAAAGCACGAGATACCAATGTAAGAAAGCAAAAAGGGATATCAATATGATCATCAATAGCAATTAAGGATTGTTTGGTTGATTTTTAGAATTTTGGAGCATAATGCTAGGTTGGATTTGTCTTAAAGTTTCTTATAATTATAGAAGAAAGTGAATATTTATATTTTTGAGATTTTGGTTTTTGGTGTTCGTTGGTTGGGTATTTTGACCTTGGTTATATTTTAAGATTTTGG
Source organism: Sambucus nigra (assembly GCA_949130495.1). Classification (NCBI taxonomy): domain Eukaryota; kingdom Viridiplantae; phylum Streptophyta; class Magnoliopsida; order Dipsacales; family Adoxaceae; genus Sambucus; species Sambucus nigra. Next base: position 321,334,342 of record OX422214.1, on the reverse strand, counting down.
TTTTTAGTGTTTGTTTATTTGGGTATTTTAACCTTGATTAGTTTGAAGGGGTTGAATTGAATTTATGGTTTTGGTTTGCAAAATCCTGGAGTAAGATGGATTGTTACATGCGATTTTAGAAGTTTAGAACATTGAGTTATTTGGTCTGATTAGTTAGGGTTATCAAGAGACTTTAGTAAGGAGTGTATCCTTTGGGGAGGCTAATATTTAGCCAAAAATCTTAGAGTAGGTAGTATATTTGATATTCCTATGTAAGTTAAGAACGGATGATACTTACACGCGGAGCCATGGGAGACCATGCTAGGCTTATATGAGATTGCCTATAGTTATGTTGTGTGTTTCTAGTATAAGTTAGGTGTAAGAATATACCTATATTTAGGAACCCTGTGAGTTAGGGTTAATGATGTATGAGATCGATGTAAGGCTAAAGTGTGATTTACCTTTTTATAATAGTGATGCCAAGTGTGACCCGATAGTGTTGGGCGTGCATGTGTTTATTTCAACCCATTAGCGAGGCTTATATATGTTTATATGTTTTGTGTACAATGAATATCATGTGTGAGTGCTCGCGGGTAGTGTAATAGAGGGAATATACTTTATGGGGAGTGTACGAGGTTGACCACACTAGTACCTCGGTGATAGGGGCAAGCTTTACTTTGGTCATTTTACCCCGAACACTATTGCTTACGTACTCGTGTCCCAAGGGAGAATATAAGGGGTTGCTAAATTATAGTCATTGGATTTGCGATTGATGGTGATCGTATATTATTGGTTACGGTAGTCTAGGTAGTTGTCGAAAAAGCATAGAGATTATGCCTTATTGATTCTTTGAGGTTATATGGGTGAGATTGCTTATAAATATGCCTAATATTCTCAAGAGATCCCCAAAGGCAATAGGGATAGGCCTTCGTTATATGTGTGCGTGCGACTAATCCATTTACTTGTACATGCTGGGGATTGTACCTATGTGTATATGATTTATAGTTGGGATACATAGTTACATGTTTATGACTGTGGATTCTTATATTCTATATAGTAGAGGTGCATATTACATTACGATATGAAATAGGCTTGTAAGGACAAATTTTTAATCAAGTGATTTGTAATATTGGCTACATTCCGTTGGACAAAACAATTTTGGGTCATTCATCATCAAGCTTCATTCAACCGTAAAGATTCGAGCATTGCATCCAAACTTCACGCGACATCAATATGCACGCCATGTTCACTCTTCTAAAATTTATATGACAAAAATATTTTTAAGTGTTGGAGTAATTTTTTATATAAACAAGAAATTTTCACATAAAGTAAAGTTCACAAAAATTCAATTTTCATAAAGAATTATTTTTGGAATTTATTTAACCCTCTCTGTGAAAAAACTGTCATCTCGTTCGATATTTCTCCAGGTCGTTTGAACGACCTAGATCTAACGAATTTCCCTAGGCCACACTGGAAACTCGTTAGAAGCTCGTTAGAAATGTCGTTCGAATGAGATTTATGATGACCTTTCTAACTCTACACTGGAACATCGTTAGATAACTCGTTCAAACGAGATCTTCCAGATTTGAGAATTTTAACTTATTTTCAGACAGTTATTTCACAAAACTGTTTCGGTCCACTACTTTTACAGTTTCAATATATGGACGAAAATAAGTTATTTTCCATAAGGAAGTTTTATATTCTCTTGAGAGAATTTTTTATAACTTCCCTCTTTTTGGCAAAATCAATCTCCAACACCAATTTCAACTTTTGAAACAAAACCCCTTACAATCAACTTGACATTCAACAAGAAAGTTTGTGGTGGATCTCTGCATTCAAGCTTAGTGGAGATGGTGGTTTTGGGCTTCGGTGGATACCGCGACATGAGTAGTGTTAAGCAACGCGTTGGAGCTTCGCATACTACAAATTCGGAGGTCCAGGACGGCATAAGCATGTCTTGAGTGAGTCAATGTCTGTAAATCTTTTGAGTCTCTTATGGAACCTATTTTGTAGTGGATTTTATCTAGGTCCATCCGTCCGAGGTTTTTCCCATTTGGGTTTTCCTCGTATATTGGCGCGTTGTGGTTGTGATTTTCGTAATTTACTTTATTAAATTACATAGATGTATGCTTAGGATAAAATGAATAAAATTGGATAATTTTATTTTAATTAATCAAGTTATCAATCTCATCGCATTAATTGGAAATTGTTCTTGCCAACTTATCAATCTGGTATAGAAATTAAAATTGGGAAATATCTCTTCTTAGCTAATTTTAATTGGGTTTTGTGTGTGTATTCCACGAAATAAACTTAGTTCATATAACCTTGAAACTTCAAATTGGTATCAGAGCTAGGCTCTAAAAGTTATTTAGATGAATCGTGGAGGTTGTATGGAAAGTTTTTCGTCGAATAGACTACCTTTGTTTGATGTAACCAATTACACCTATTGGAAAGCACGTATGAAATCTGCCCTTAAATCTATTGATGAACGTGTTTAGGTTACTGTTGAAAGAGGATGGTCCCCTCCTACTATGGTAGTTTATGATGAAATTATTTTGACTCCTGTAGAACAGTGGTATGAGGAAGAACTAAAATGGTTTAAGTTTAACGCTAAAGGTTTAAACGCCTTATTTGGTGTGGTGTCCCTGATGAATTTCTTCGTATAAGGATGTGCGAAACGTCAAAGGAAGATTAGAATATTCTCCAAGTTACTCATAAGGGAACAGTATAGTTAAAGCTTCAAAACTTCAAAACTTAATAACTCAATGTGAAACGATCACCATGCTAGAATATGAAACATTTGATGAGTTTTATGCTCGTATATCTGATATTGTAAATTCTTGCTTTAACCTTGGTGAAAAAATAACTGAAGATCATGTTGTTAAGAAAATTCTTAGATGTCTTCCTAAGTGGTTCATTCCTAAAGTCACTGTACTTAATTCATTAGGAAATCTAAATACTTTAAAACTTGAAAAACTTGTTGGTGATCTTCAAACTTATGAACTAGATATGTTTCCTAAAGATAACAAAAGCAAAGATAAAGGTGTTGCCTTAAAAGTTAAGAAAGTAGATGTGTCTAATTCTGATGAGTCTGATATAGATCCTGATGATATAGCTTTATTTGCTAAAAAATTCAAAAAATTTCTCAAGTTCAAAAAGCAAAACTCTAAGTTTGAAAAACCAAAATTTGAGAACAACAAAAATAAAGGAAATAGAAAATTCAATTCTCAGGATCCTAAGAAGTTCAACAAAGACAATTTAAAAAGGATGATTCAGAGAGATGCTTTGAGTGCGAGGTACGTGGTCATAGATCATTTGAATTCCCTACTAAACTTAAGAGACAAGGTAAAGAAAAGGTAGTTTACAATGCCACTCTAAGAAACACTGATAATGAGTCTGAACACTCTGATTACTCTATCTTATCTAGAACTAATTTTACTGCTTTTATAGCAAGCCATGCTAGTAATTCAAGTGAGTTACACCCTAATGTTGACAATTTCGAGAAAAATCTTGAGGTTGCTTCCACTCACTCTACTAGTAGTGATGAAAGAGGAAGTGAAAGTTAAATAGATGAGAGTGAACTGCAATCCTCCTATACTGAACTATACACTGAGTCTCTCCGTATTCAAAAAGTTAACAAGAGATTAACCTTTAAAGTCTTATCCTTAGAAAATGAGTTGAAAGGCCTGAAGGATAAGGAGGCTTTAGTTACGCAACTCGAGGCAATTAAGATATCTCTTTTTGAGAAGCTTATCTTGATAGGTAAAGAAAAATGTGACTTAATTTTCTCCTTGGAAGGTGTCAAAAAAGATCTTAATGAGTCTTTATAGATTAGAAAATCTCTCAAAGCTAAAATTGCCCAACTTGAAAAAGATCTCGAGTCCTCTCGTGAAGTTAAAGTCACACTCGAGGATAATTCAGAAAGAATGGGAAAATCATTTCTAGGTCCTGTTTTAGGATATAAGGAGAAAGGTTATCAAGAGAGAAAGGGTATAGGATATGAAGAAGGAGATTCTTCCAAAGTCAAACCCGAACCTATAGATATGTTTTTTTATCAAATCTAATGTTCCTAAAATAAGCCCTCCTAAGAAACCTTCAAAAGCTAGTCCAAAACAACCCTATGTGTGCACTTATTGTCACAAACGGGGTCATCTTAAAGATTTTTGTTACAAGTTTGGAAAGAACTCTCATTTCACATCTTCTAAACAACACTTTAGCTCCTTAGCGAGTCTTAGGAACCAAGTTGAGTATCTAGTTAATACTTCTAAAGGTCTAATGGAAGAGTTTCTTAAGTTTTCTAAAGTCCGAGGAAATAATTCCAATTATAACACTAGAGCCAATAAAGGAACGAAAACAACTCAAGCTTGGGTTAAGAAAAATCACACCGATAAAGCTTTTGTTGCTCATGTTGCACTTAAGGCTCAAAATACCTCACAATGGTACTTTGATAGTGGTTGCTCGAGACATATGACTGGTGATAAATCTCTATTTACCACTCTTGAAAACTATAAAGATGGTAAAGTCACTTTTGGGGATGGTAGCAAATCTCGAATCATAGGTAGAGGTTCTATTGAAATCTATGGGTTTCCTAAACTTGAAAATGTCCTTAATGTTGATGGTCTCAAGGCTAATTTGATAAGTATTATCCAATTATGTGATGAAAATCTTGATGTTAAGTTTAGTCAATCGGAGTGCACCGTATATGATCAATCGGGTGACTCTATTTTACAAGGTGTTAGAACTAGTGACAATGCTATGGAATAGTTCCTAAATCATCTTTAGTTTGCAATAGTGCAAAAGCCTCATCTGTCGATCTTTGTCATCAAAGGTTAGGACATGTTAATTTTATAGATCTTGATCGATTAGTGAAAAAAGAGCTAGTTCGAGGTTTACCATCTCTAGGAAAGCCAACCTCCACTATTTGCGGGCCATGTCAATTAGGAAGCAAATTAAAAGCCCTCATAAAAAGTTAAACTCTATAACTACCTCTCGTGTCTTAAAATTGATACACATGGACCTTATGGGTCCCACTCGTACCGAAAGCATAGGAGGAAAATGTATATCTTAGTAATAGTGGATGATTTTTCTAGATACTCCATAGTAGGCTTTCTAAGAGAAAAATCTGAGACAGTTGATTTTCTTACTATTAAGTGTAGAACTCTTCAAAATCAACACGGTGTTACCATAAATCGCTTTAGGAGTGATAATGGAACCGAATTCAAGGAATTCGACATGAATTCCTTTTGTGATTAAATAGGAATTAAACATGAATTCTTGGCCATTCGAACTCCACAACAAAATGGTATAGTTGAAAGAAAAAATCGAACGATCTAAGAAATGGAAAGATCTATGCTCCTAAGAAGAAATGTGCCCCATAGGTTTTGGGCCGAAGCGATTAACACCGCATGTCACGCCGTAAATAGGGTTTATTTGCATCCTAACACTAACAAAACACCATATGAATTGTGGATGGGCAAAAAACCAAATGTGTCCTACTTTAGAGTGTTTGGTAGTCCTTGTTATATTCTTCGAGATAGAGAACTTCTAGGCAAATTTGACTCAAGGAGTGATGAAGGTATATTCCTAGGATATTCTCAAAATAGTAGAGCCTTTAGAGTATTCAAATTAAGTATCTCTAAAGTCATGGAATCAATTAATGTTGTCATAAAAGATGATGCTCAGACCACATCAATTGAAAATGAGGAAAATTTGTCTTGTGAGTGTGATGGTGTGTCCAATGTTGAAAATATTGAGTCTCATAATGATTTGGTTGTTCCCACTACTGAGAAAAAGGATCCTACTCCTTGGGTGCGTAAAAGTCATGACACTTTAAAAATTATAGGAGATCCCGAGGTAGGTGTCAAGACTAGGGCTCAATTGGAAAATGAAGTTACCTATTTATTCTATACTTCTAAAATTGAACATAAAAACTTTAAAGAAGCATTAAAAGATGAACATTGGATTATGCTATGCAAGAAGAACTGTTTTAATTTAAGAAAAATGATGTTTGGGAATTAGTCCCTAGGCCTTCTAATACAAATGTCATTGGCACCAAATGGATTTTTGAAAAATAAAATGGATGAAAATGGTGTCATTGTTCGTAATAAAGCTAGATTGGTTTCACAAGGATACACCTAAATAGAAGGTGTTGACTTTGAAGAAACTTTAGCTCCTGTTGCTAGGTTAGAATCGGTTCGCCTTTTACTCGCCATAGCATGTCACCTTAAATTTAAATTATATCAAATGGATGTAAAAAGTGCATTTTTAAATGGTATTCTTCAAGAAGAAGTCTATATTGAACAACCAAAGGGTTTGAGGACCCAAAACATCCTAATCATGTCTTCTTCCTAAAGAAAGCGCTATATGGCTTGAAATAAGCACCCCATGCTTGGTATGAAAGACTCACTTCTTATCTCATTTCTCGTGGATTTTTGAAAGGGGGAGTAGATTTGACTCTATTTGTTTGTAGTGATGAGAAAGCTATTCTAGTTTCACAAGTGTATGTCGACGACATAGTATTTGGTTCTACGAGTGATAAACATACTCAAATTTTTTTAAAAGAAATGCACAATGAATTTGAGATGAGTATGGTAGGTGAACTTACTTTCTTTCTAGGTCTTCAAGTTCGTAAACTCGAAAGTGGGATATTTTTGTCCCAATCCAAGTATGCTAAAGATCTTGTTAAGAAATTTAAACTCGAATCCTCTAAACATGCATGCACTCCTATGAGTTCTTCGATTAAACTTAGTAAGGACACAGAAGTAAAGTATGTAGAGCACACTCTCTTTAGAATTATGATAGGTAGTTTACTTTACCTAACCGCTAGCCGTTCGGATATTTCCTTTAGTGTAGGAGTTTGTGCCCGCTATCAAGCCGCCCCAAAAGAGTCTCATTTACTTGATATTAAACGTAATATCAAATATGTTAGTGGGACCCTGTCTTTTGGAATTTGGTATTCCTTCGACACAAATGATTGTCTATCAGCTTATTCGGACGCCGATTGGGCAGGAGATGTTGATGGATGCAAAATTACTTATGGCGGTTGTTTCTATTTTGGAAGTGCACTTGTCTCATGGATGATCAAGAAACAAAATTCTATTTCTTTGTCCACAGTGGAGGCCGAATACATAGCCACCAGGAGTTATTGCACTCAACTCATTTGGATGAAACAAATGTTGGAAGATTACGGTATCTCTCAAGCCACTATGACTATATATTACGACAATACTAGTGCCATTCACATTTCCCGTAATCCCGTTCAACACTCTAGAACCAAGCATATTAGGATCTGTGAACATTTTATTCGTGACTTAGTTGAAGAGAAAATCATTTCTCTAAGCTTCGTTTCTATCGATCAACAATTGGCCGATATCTTTATTAAACCTCTAGATGCCCTTAGGTTTGAAAACCTTAGGAAATCAATTAGGGTTGGCTCAATTGATTGAGATCGAAGTCGTCTATTTAGTTTAGGTTATTTCTCTTGGATATTTTTATACCTATGAACTAGATTACTTTTGTATATATTTTATTCAAAATCTCAAAAATATTTTTGTCTTTCTTATTTTCAAGGAACACGGGAATGGTTAGAAAAGCTTTCATAAACTTTTATCCATATGGCTTTATGTTCAATGTGTTCGGATCACTATCCTATTTCACGTCCACGTGGCTTTCGATGAGTAGTCAAGCCGGACCTTATTTATCTTGTGCACAAAAATGCTCTTTTATGATATGTATTTATGTGATTACCTCACATATTTGCCTTTTCACACACACCTTTCACGAAATATTACGGATATCTTGTTCACAATGTACTTGTAAAGTGAGATTTGGTGTTGTCTTCTCAATCTTGTCACATTTCTTATAAGCAATCGAAATTGTTCATGATCATCCATTGCCCGAATTGAAACAAAAAGTAATTATATTCATCCAGTTGGTTACCGTTTCAAGCAATGGACTCGGGCTGCGAAAAACATAAAGTTTTTGCGTGAATAGCCTCCACTTGCATTTTAGAATATGTGCCTAAAATAGACGCATTGAAAATGATATATAATGCCAAGGCCAAAAGTATATAGCTTGATTGATTCTTCAAAAAGAATAGTCTCAATCTATTATTGCTAATGGGAGATATAAGTTGAAGATCAATGGGCATGCACATTTAATCGATTCATTTCTTTCCTATTATAACAACATTGGTGAGAGAATCATCTATTTTGTATGCGTAGTGCATTTATGTTTGAGTGTCTAATAGTATTTCTTTATTGACACAAGGCTAATGTGTGTGAATAATGCGTTTATATATTGTTTGGCATTCCGCACTTGTACGTTGTCTTGGGTAAAAACTCTCACTCGCATTGTTCACACCCCTACATTCCCGCTACCATAGTTTGGATATGTCTTCACAAGCTAGGACTATTAAAATCCTCATTTTGGCATCTTTCTGGCCTTTCCAATTCCTTATCATATGTTATTTTTAAAACTATTATATTTTTATTCATGTTTAAAAAGATTGAATTTTGTCAGAAATTCTCGTTCAAATGAGTTTTCTAACGAAATTTCTGACCTCCTCTTTGGAACTTCGTTCTTAATGCCGTTCGAACGAAAAATTCGTTCGAACGAACTTCTAACGAGCTATCTAACAAAATACCCAATATGTTTCTGGAACTTTGTTTGAAAGACATCGTTTGAACGACATCACTCGTTCAAACGACCTGGGTTTAAAATCTGCAATTTCTCTTTCCAAGAAACTGCCGCCTCATTCCTTTTTTTCCCACCTACCCACATTTCCCCATTTACCACATTCCCAGATTTCTCTCTCCCTTTCACTCTTCCACTCTCTTTTCCATTCTCCCTTACACTTTACCCCATCACCCATTATCCCTCTCTCCCATACTCTCTCTTTCCCTCGATTAACCCTCATTTCCTCCTCCATTTCTCCTCATTTCTTGACCACTTTTCATCACCACACTCATTTGTCCTACTCCTAGGTTGAACTCTCTCCACTCCTGCTCACAAGGTATTTCCATTATCCATTCTTTCTATTTATCTATCTATCTATATATATATTATATATATATATATATATATATATATATCAAGGTTCTAAAAAGTACGGGGCGTGGTCGAGGCGTGGAGGCCATGCCTTAAGCCTTAGAAGCCTAGGTGGGCCTTAGGCGTAAAAAGGCGTGAAAAGGCGTTTAGGCATTTTTAATATTTTTTAACCATAACAAGTCTATTAAAATTCTAAAATTGTACATATCATAAAAATATATCTGAATATTTGCAAATTAAAATACTATTTGATTATTTCGGATGAGATAATTGTCCGGCTTGTAAAAAAATCTTTAAAAGGCGACATCGTCTCACTAAAGCATTGTTGTTTTTAGTGAAAAAGTGTGCCTTAAGGGTTTTACCAAGCATAAGGCGTCAAAAACTTAAGGCGTGGCGTTTCTCCCAAGCCTCAAGCCTAGGCGTGCCTAGGTGGAGCCTAGGCGGGTTTTTTTAGAACATATATATATATATATATATATATATATATATATATATATATATATATATATATGCTTTTGGTCAACTGTTTACACCAAACCGATTTATTTCCTTGTTAACTAAATTTCATATACCAATATGTGTATATCTCTACTTTGTTTTGGGGCCATTTTGTTTACTCCTTTTATTGTTTGTGTTGCCCCTGGTTAAACTAAATTCCACGATAATATTAGTTTTCTCAAATTAAAATTCTTTTTAATTTCATGGAATTTATCTTAAATAAATTTATCTTTTTATTTTTATTTTCATTTGTCTCTAACGGAGGATGGGCTTATTACTGATTGGTTTGTTGGCTTGTTGGTGTGTTTGGTGGTTTGGTTGGAATTTTGTTGGGGTAGGTTCTAGTCTCATCCTAGTTTAGAATGGCTCATAACCATCGCTCACATCGCATTCGTGACTCTCTCAAGGAACGCTCCTCTTCCTCCTATGAGGAGCCCAATGCGAATGCATCTATCCCCGACCTTAGGCTTCGTTGGGGATCACTCACCGCACACACCCTATATCATACACATAGTTTCTCCACTCACTCTATTGTACGTGAGAAAATTGTCAATCTCCAATCCCTCAACGGCACCACTATTCATTCTTGGATTTCTGATTTAGGGTGGGACCCCTTATTCTCTCTCATGGATCCTATTTTTCCCGATCTCATTCGAGAATTTTATTTTGGGATGCATGATCGGGAGAATCATATTTACTCTTGAGTGCACGATCGGGAGATTATTTTCAGTCCTGAATCCATTGCTTATCTCATCTCCTTACCCCGGGTTAATAATCCCTCCTTCCCATGGTCTCCTGATGCTCGCCCTGACCCGTCACTCGTTATGCACACTGTTTTTAGGCTTAATCCTCCTAGCACTGTCACCATTTTTGACAAACATTTATATCCCGATTTTATGGTCCTTAATTGGATCGTGTGTGCATGTCTTATTCCCCGTGCGAACACAACCCAAATCACCAAAATGCACGTGGACCTAATGTTTGCCATTAGCATTAGGGCTGCCATAGATCTCCCCGCGTTCCTCTTTAGTGTCATTCAGACGGTTAGGATACTGCCTTCCAGTCCCGCTCGCTAAGCCCTCCCATTTGCCGCTATTATTACCAGGTGTTGTCTTGCCGAAGGATACCCCCGCCTATCCACCGATGTCCCCGTCACCCGTTACCAAACAATTGACATGTCATCGGTCAGTCGATCTCGTGGTCATTTACCCCCGATATCCCTCAACTCACTCCCTCCGCCTCCTCTCAATTAGCCACTTCCTCCCACCCTGCCCCTAGTCGTCCCGAACCCTCTCGTACTACCCATCGACCATCTTCTTTGTATGCTCCCACACCCGTAGAGTCGGAAGATATTTTGATTGTCTGTTCATAGGTTGAGCAGATTCAAGAAGATAGGCATCCAGACAAGGAGATTTTGCAAGAGCTTTTGGTTTCCATGCAGAAAGAAAGGGCGGCACAAGCTCGCCGGGAGGAGGCTCAAGCGTGCAGAGATGAAGCATTGGCACGTTGGTATTCTCTTATGTTAGATCACCTTAATGCCATTCGCCGCATGGAGATGCGGCGAGGTGTAGGCTCATCTGATTTCGGCTCCGGCTCTCTTCCCGATGATTCTCCTCATGATGCTACTGCCCCTTGATTTACTTTGGTTTTAGTCTACTTTATCATTGTAATTGTGAGGCTGAGTGGAATATTTTCTTTCTTGTACCCTTTTATTTGGTTTGGATTTTTTTTCCTTCTAATGTGTATGCACATTGGCTATTTGATATTTCCCTTGTTAGTTAATGAATTATCATGTTATTCCCTTTATCAGTTATTCTTATTGGTTTTATTGCCTATTCTTCTCTCGATTACCTTTTAATATGTAGGTTATTTACCCCTTTGTCTTTTTCGGACAAAAAGGGGGAGAAACATTAATAGGTGGAAGAATTCATAATTTAGGGGGAGTTAATTTCTTAATAGTCAACATAGGCATATTTTAGGGGGAGTTCATAAATTATTCACAACATATGCTTTAATCTCTCATAACACACTGTTTTATTTGTTTTACATTCTCTATTTTCGCATGCGTTTATGAATTTCTTGTTTCATGTGTGTAGGATACATCACCTACTCTTATGCAGCATCGTCAGTTGCGTTACTTAGTCAATCTTTTTTATTTGGGTTTTTGGGATGGGATTTACAATTAGCTTGACGACTGGCTTAGCAAATTCAGTCTTTTTATTTCTTTTTTATTATTCTGTTTTGTCCCGGAATAGCCAAAGGGGGATATTTGTAAGGATAAATTTCCAATCGATTCATTTTTAATATTGGCTACATTCCGTTGGACAAAACAATTTTGGGTCATTCTTCATTAAGCTCCATTCAACCGTAAAAATTCGAGCATTGCATCCAAAGTTCACGTGACATCAATATGCACGCCAAGTTCACTCTTCTTAAAGGTATATGACAAAAATAATTTGAAGTGTTGGAGTAATTTTTTATATAAACAAGAAATTTTCACATAGAGTAAAGTTCACAAAAATTTAATTTTCATAAGGAATTATTTTTGGAATTTATTTTGACACTGTCTGTTAAAAATCTGTCATCTCGTTCGATATTTCTCCAGGTCGTTCAAACGACCTAGATCTAACGACTTTCCCTAGGCCACACTGGAAACTCGTTAGAAGCTCGTTAGAAATGTCGTTCGAACGACCTCGTTCGAATGAGATTTCTGACGACCTTTCTAACTCTACACTGGAACATCGTTAGATAACTCGTTCGAACGAGATCTGCCAGATTTGAAAATTTTAACTTATTTTCGGATAGTTATTTCACAAAATTGTTTTGGTCCACTACTTTTACAGTTTCAATATATGTATGAAAATAAGTTATTTTCATAAGGAAGTTTTATATTCTCTTGAGAGAATTTTTCATAACTTCCCTCTTTTTGGCAAAATCAATCTCCAACACCAATTTCAACTTTTGAAACAAAACCCCTTACAATCAACTTGACATTCAACAAGCAAGTTTGCGATGGATCTTTTCATTCAAGCTTAGTGGAGACGGTGGTTTTGTGCTTCAGTGGATACCGCGACACGAGTAGTGTTGAGCAACGCGTTGGAGCTTCACGTACTACAAATTCGGAGGTCGAGGACGGCATAAGAATGTCTTGAGTGAGTCGATGTCTGTAAGTCTTTTGAGTCTCTTGTAAAACCTATTTTGTAGTGGATTTTCTCTAGGCCCAGCCGTCCGAGGTTTTTCCCATTTGGGTTTTCCTCGTATATTGGCGCGTTATGGTTGTGATTTTCGTAATTTACTTTATTAAATCACATAGATGTATGCTTTGGATAAAATGAATAAAATTGGATAATTTTATTTTAATTAATCAAGTTATCAATCTCATCGCATTAGTTGGAAATTGTTCTTACTAACTTATCAATCTGGTATAAAAATTAAAATTGGGAAATATCTATTCTTAGCTAATTTTAATTGGGTTGTGTGTGTGTATTCCACGAAATAAACTTAATTCATATAACCTTGCAACTCCAAACCTGGATTGATAGACTTTAGATATAAGACCGTTAGTAGTACCTTTGTTATTTAACAATATGTACTGTAGGTTTGAGACCACTGTGCAATACATGATTCATAATGTAAGAGATTAACCTAATACCGTGATATTAAAGAATAAAGAATAAATAATAAATAAATAAACTTTATTCATACAGGCTGCATATGGGTTTAGGATTAGAACTGCATGTTATTATAGGTTGTTGGGTTGGGTAACTAATAACCTAAAATCCACTCAAAGACGAGAGTAAGATATGTAATTATATTGTAGCCCAAATTTAACTATAATCTTATTCTTCATAAATTTGTTATTTATGTTGTTGTTATGCCTATTTTTCACATGTTTTAGACTGCAATAGTTGTCGTAAACTTGGGTTCTTTGGAGGAGCACCTATAGTGGCATTATACTCTTCATTCCTAGTATGTAGGGGCCGAGCATTGTAGCTCACCTACCCTATGTATTTATATAGATTCAACAAGTCGTTGTATTTTATTGTTTATTTTCTTTATCATTCTAAACCATAAATTGTATGAGATACATTTGCAATCCAGAGTTATATTATTATCTTGGCAGTGATTGGTATGAGATATGATTTTAGTTTGTTCAATATTTATTATCTCATCATATTATTTATTTAGTTTTATGTGTTTCGTTATGGTGAGAATGCTACCAAATATTTGTTATTCTCGTGATTTTTGTATTAGATTTGATCAATCTACTTATGAACTTTACATAATATACAAAAAAACATATATATTGATAAAATTTACATTTACATTATAAAATTTCATGTATAAATTGTAAAAATATGTGTATATCTTTATTACACCTTTAATAAAATATTATTAGAGGTTTAACGAGGCTTTAATGTGCTCTCAATATTAATATATCCAAATGGCATTCATTAAATCCCAAAAAACGTGTTGTATGATAATACCCATCTGGTCTCCTTCTTTATCTTTTTGTATTCACATATGTTCAATGTTTCATTTTTATTTCATTATACCTCCCAAGTTTCAAGCAACTAAAATGCAAAACCCAAATAATCAAAAAATATCTCAACAGTCTAAGAAATACATTAAAATAAATAAATTTTCATTTACTCAAACCTCGAATCCTAAGGTCCGTATTTCTCTCTCTCTCTCTCATTACAACCACATGAATTTAAGGCACAATATAAGACTCAATATTGTTAGTAATTAAAAAAATGTGAGAGATTTTGACTTAATATTGTTAGTAATTAAATAAATATGTTGGTAAAATTTAGTATACAACAAGTATATTTTATTTGTAACAAATATGCAACTCATATTTATACCTTAGTCTTTATGTATTTGATTAGTGTAAAAAATTTACTATAATCTACTTTTTTAATTATATACAATTAAATTAAATTATAATTATGCCTATTACAAATGTTATTGGGTTGTTTATAATCTTTATATAGTGAAGGATATTGATGATGTGGTGAGAGATTTTGACTTAATATTGGTAGTAATTATATAAATTTGTTGGTAAAATTTAGTATAATATATGTATATTTTGTTTCTAAGAAATATACAACTCATATACATATCTTACTCTTTTTGTAGTTGATTGAAATCAAAAGTCTAATAATATAATCCATTTTTTTATTAATATAAAATTAAATATATTTTAATTGTACCTATTTTCCAATGATTCTGATTTGGTGGATTAGGAGGGAGAAAAATAACTTCTTGTATCTCTTTTTTTATAATAAAAATAATTGACTTTTTTTTTTCTTATGAACTTCAAGAAAATATGAGTTCTTATTCTTTTAAATCATTTCACTCCATTCATAAAAAAATCACATGTTTACACTTAGTTTCTATATTTTTTGTACAGAAGTATATTCATTTCTTGAATTATCTTTACTACATATTTATCGCAATAAAATTAAGTAGGGTTTTAATAAAATTATAAAAAAATTACAAAATGTATGTGTATCGCGCGGAGTACATGTTAGTATTAGAAAACAATAAGTTTAGGCCGACTCATGATTTTCATGTGTCAGCCGCGATTCAATGACGTGTCGTATCACGATTGATTATTGTCTTATGAATGTGAGTTCGCACCAGCGATGTTAACCAATCGCGACACGCTAGGTCAATGTGTGACTATCGACAAATGAAAATCATGTGTCGGTGTAAAAGCTCATTAGAAAATGTCATTGATCACGAAGCTAATTAGGGTGCTACATGTGTTAACGAGACCTCCCTGCGAATTTTATAAATATAAATAAACCAACCAGTTCTCGCTTTCTCGGACACACACTCATAGTAAATGTTAACGCAAAAATTCTCCATCTACGAGGACCAATCAGAAAAGGACACATGTCATCCTACGTGGCAATATTCGACATCCGAGGAGAGTTGATCGGCACCCGAGGAGTATTAGTCGGCACCCGAGGAGAGTTGGTCAGTAGCCGAGGAAAATTAGTTGGTACCCGAGGAGTATTAGTCGGCACCCGAGGAACCCGAGTAGAGTTGGTCATACCAACCAGGAAGATCAAAGGATAACTATGCATTTAATGTGCATTAATGAAGATGGCAGCGCATTTAATGAGCCTTAATGTACATTTATATTGTATTAATAGATGACAACACATAGCATACCAAGCAATTCAACAATTAGATTCATTGAATGTAGACATAAATGTCTACATACAATGAATCTCTTTATCTCCCATCACTATAAATACATGTATCCCCTTAGCCAAAAGGGGGGGGGGGAGATCTGAGAGAACCAAGAAACACCATACACAAGATCCATACCTTTTTCTCTCTCTACACCACATTGTGCTATTGTAAACCCCTGGGAATAAAATAACAGTGGACGTAGGCTTTTTCTTATAGCCGAACCATTTTAAAAATATTTGTCTCTTATATGTTTGATGTGAATGTTTATCTTCATCTTCAATCTCATCCTCATCATTTATCTGCTGTTGACGCCACTAAAATGGCCTGGACCATTTTCTATCTTCAACAGATTGGCGCCGTCTGTGGGAACGTGTTACAAGCATTGTTCTCCATCAAAAGCTAAGTTTTTTATTTTCTCTATGTATAATCAATTATATATTATACATACATCTTTTGATTCAATCATGATTTTTATGTTTATATACATAAATTAATTTTTTGCATATCATGATTTTTAAATCATAACTGGTAGATTAATTCTTATTTAGAAATCTGAAAAATAGTGGATTTCATAAATCATAACTTTTTGCTTAATTCTCAAGTTTCAATTTTATCTCATGAAATCAATATTTTAAATGATTACATATACCAATATATATGACGATGATAAGATTTGATAATTTTCATTGTTGATTTTGAAATAATTTTTGAAAGATCTTTGATGACTATTCAAATTCCCATTACATTTTTAATCAGAGAATGGGAAAAGGTTAAAAACAATAAAAAGTTTTCTCATGGAAATCATGACCCAGGTCTATTTTCTCTCTCTTCAAGTTTGAGTCTCTTTGCATTCATTTTTATGAACTATATACTTAATTTGGTTCATCTTCAATCTATGTCAAAAAGTCAAATTGATTGATTTTTGATATAAATTTGGTAATAACTTCGATCATTCACCATATTTTTATCTCTCCAAATAGGGAATAGGAAGGAATCAATATAAAAAATATTTTTCTCTCACTTGAAAAACCATTACCCACCTCTTGTAAAAAAGGATCAATTAAACAATCATGACCATATCAAGACTTTGGTAACAAAATTGAGATGTTGGCTCCTCATTCATCACATCGTAGGGTTTCTTTGTCGGAATCACACGATATAGTGGATTAGAGAATGGATAATTTAATTAGCAATCTTAATGCTTGGATTTTACATCGAATGTTATTTTTCTGATCTATTGGTTCGAGATATTTTGGGACACAACAATCTCATGAAAAATTCATCACCGCAGATCATATGGTTGTTCGGAATCGTCCACTTACAGCCCCTATTTCTGGTCAGCCATACATATTGTTGGTCGGCATCATCTTAGGCCATATTTTATTAAAGAGAAGCTTAACCAGACCATTTTTTTTTGTCGGAGATAAGATGTGAAGATCCATCAGGAATGTTGAAATAATTTTATCCAACTACAAGGTATCTTATTATTGGTCGGAGCGCCATATTGTAGCTCGGTGGAACCAATTGCAGGTCGACGATAATCTACTTCTTGATTGGCGACATCTCAGTCTTGTTCGGAGGGTTCAATTTACTGGTCGGCAACTATCCAACCATCCACTTTTTGGTCGGTGACATCTAATGTTGTTCGGTGCTGTCAATGCACCATTTTTGTTGATCGACGAAATTGCTCAGCTGGTCGGGGACCATTTGCTTCTTGGTCGGCACCTTATATTCTATAACTTGAGATATACTTAAACTTTGGTCGGCAACATCCATACCGTTTGTCGGCAGTAGTAGAATCTTGGGGTATTAAAAAATGCGAAGCACCCCAGATATTTCTTTAAACACGAGTTCAGCTCTGGGACAAATAGGGGGCTTAAGTCTTGAAATTTTTATTATTTTATGCTGATACACATCACATATTGTTTGGCTGAATAATTATTCTCATGATAATAATTATTTTCTCTAGTCTCGACAGGTGCTCGGGCAGCCTATTAAAATTTCATAGGGACGAGATTCAATCCCGATGAAAGCTCTCGTAAACCTCTAGAAAGTAGTATTGCTCGACATCAGGCAATTGTGCCTCGACATATCAGCCAACATATATTATTTCATTTTTTGAAATTTATATTTTTATTTCTCAAACATATACCTATCATATATTTATTGAATGATTAAATTATTCTCACGACTAATCAATTCAACCTACACAAATGGTAGAGCAAGATATTAATTTTTACAGGTACAAGACTCAACGTCGACGAATGCTCGGAAACAATCTGGAAACTATTATCATTTCACCTCAGCGAGGCATTATATATTTTATTATTACTCGGAGATATCGGCTCAAGCACAAATTATTCTATATCCCTTGGGATTCATATTGTATATTCATCTCAACATGGAACTCGACGAGATACTTATTATCATATTCAGCTCCGAGGAGAACTATAACATTTATTATATGTCACCCCCAACGGATAGTTGGTCGGGGTAATTCTTATTTATATGCAGGCCCGGCAAAGTTCTCGGCCATATTCTTATGTTCTGGAAAATATTATTCTTATTCGGAATTATGCAATTGTGCCTCGACAAGATACTTATTCAGCTTTGAGAAGAATTACAACATTCGTTGTATTTCACCCCCAACGGATAGTTGGTCGGATAATTCTTATTTATATTCAGGCCTGACAACGTTCTCGGCCATATTCTTATGTTCTGGAAGATTTTATTCTTGTTCGGCATTATATAATTCTACCTCGACAGATCAACGAGGCACTTTATTATTCTTTATATCTATTTAGATGCATATTCTAATCTTATTTCAGCATGGAGCTCGACAAATATTTATAATGATATATTCAGCTCCAAGGAGGTCTCCAACATTTATATTATCTTATTCTCAACAATCTGTTGGTCAGATCCAAGGATGTCTCCAGCATATATTATCTTATTCCCAACAATCTGTTGGTCAGCTCCAAGGATGTCTCCAGCATATATTATCTTATTCCCAACAATCTGTTGGTCAGCTCCAAGGATGTCTCCAGCATTTATTATATCTTATTCCCAACAATCCGTTGGTCAGCTCCGAGGAAGTCTCTATCATTTATTATCAAAAATGTATTCCTAAAAATGCTAACTTATGTTAGTTAGGAAGTAAATGTATTCCTACGGGAAGTAAAACTATGTATTCCTAAAAATGCCAACTTATGTTGGTTAAGAAGTAAATGTATTCCTACGGGAAGTAAATCTATTCCTAAAAATGCCAACTTATGTTGGTTAGGAAGTAAATGTATTCCTACGGGAAGTAAAACTATGTATTCCTAAAAATGCCAACTTATGTTGGTTAGGAAGTAAATGTATTCCTACGGGAAGTAAAACTATATATTCCTAAAAATGCCAACTTATGTTGGTTAGGAAGTAAATCTATTCCCAAAAATGTCAACTCAGGTTGGTCGGAAATAAGAAGCTGTCAACTACAGTTGGTCGGAAACATTTTATGAGTATGTGAAAGCGATCAAGCAAAAAGCATTCAAAGTTCACATTACACACTTGGGGGCTTCTATTATAGATATATTTGTTCACTTGGTGGCACGTTCTTATAACATCATGCAGTCGAGCATCAAATTCAACTCCACAAACTCACACGGTCGGGGCCCCGACCAATCATCAATCAGGAGTTGTTTTTTCTTGCTCAGGAATTATTTTTGATATTGAAGTTCAGGAGGTATATTGAAGTTCAGGAGGCGCATTCAAAAGTTCAGGAGGCATATTCAGGAGTTATTATGCACATACTATTGAAGTTCAGAAGTCAAATTCAGCATCTACAGTACTGAGATCTTTACTACTACTGTCCCGACCAACATTGAAAAAGAAGTTGCATGAAAATATTTCGAAGTCCACCACTAGCTTGGTACTAATCAGATTGAAGAGTTGGGTTCAAAATCTAGTATGTTACTCGACAAAGTATTCAGAGGATCATAAATCAAAAGAATCAAGCACGTGAAGTTAGCACTCAGTTGCTCGGCACAGGAGGCAGTTGGTCGGCTAGCAAACCAATCAACATACTTGAAGATTATGACAAGCTACAAGCTGCATACTATGGCATGGATGCATCCAAATTCCCAGGGGTGATACATAGCACACGGAGTTCCTCTAAAGAAAGATTAGCAACCATGATCAGCCTGCATCATATGTCGTCCAGGAGATAATGCACTTTATGTTGAACAAATCAAGAAGGTAGATCAAGAATTTCACGAGCACCGAGCAACACTGCAGAATAAATACTCCATCATTTCAAGTAAACCATCAAGCATGGAGCATTGGGGGCTTCTGTTAACACAAAAATTCTCCATCTACGAGGACCAATCAGAAAAGGACACATGTCATCCTACGTGGCAATATTCGACATCTGAGGAGAGTTGGTCGGCACCCGAGGAGTATAAGTCGGCACCCGAGGAGAGTTGGTCGGCACCCGAGGAGAGTTAGTCGGCACCCGAGGAGAGTTGGTCGGCATACCAACCAGGAAGATCAAAGGATAACTATGCATTTAATGTGCATTAATGAAGATGGCAGCGCATTTAATGAGCCTTAATGTACATTTATACTGTATTAATAGATGACAACACATAGCATACCAAGCAATTCAATAATTAGATTCGTTGAATGTAGACATAAATGTCTACATACAATGAATCTATTTATCTCCCATTACTATAAATACTTGTATCCCCTTAGCCAAAAGGAGGGGGGGAGATCCGAGAGAACCAAGAAACACCATACATAAGATCCACACCTTTTTCTCTCTCTACACCACATTGTTCTATTGTAAACCCCTGGGAATAAAATAACAGTGGACGTAGGCTTTTTCTTATAGCCGAACCACTTTAAAAACCTTTGTCTCTTATATGTTTGATGTGAATGTTTATCTTCATCTTCAATCTCATCCTCATCATTTATCGGCCATTTTAGTGGCGTCAACAGTAAAGATACCCATATCATACATTCTTGAGTTAATCGAATGTTTCTAGTAAACCCTAGATCCTCAATGCTTGAGAGAATAAGTGTTCAGGAGATCGACCTTCGCCTACATTGCGACCCCCTTATTGAGGTTCCATTTTCATTTCTCTTTCTATTTTTCTACCTTTATTTTATTACGAATAATAAGCATACCTCATTCCAATTATTTGCTTTTTTTCATACCACAATTTAAAAAATCCATCTCCTACCAAATTTCCTCTTACTCACCATTGAAAATGAAAGAGTCACTCTCTTTTTCACTACTAAAAATGAAATAAAGGACAAAACACTAGAATTCTGCCACTGTGTACATATCAATTAATTTTTCTATAGCAATGTATATTTCCAAATTATTCTATATGTTTCAATTTTAGGTGATAACACTATTCTTATTATAAATACACAGTAAGGTTCACTTGTTTTGTATGTCGTGTACAGTGTGCATGCGCCTTAATTCAACCAGGCATGATCTCACATTTTGTCTAGACTTTAGGGAGATCGTCGCACCTTGGTGCACCATGTACTTTTAAGTTTTAATAGATCAACTCGACTAGAATGCAAGTCGAAAGAAGTTAATACACCTACTTATATGTGGCTCCTACATATCACATAAGTTTGCATGAGTTCAGAAAATATAAAAATAATCAATGTAGTTCATAACAGACGTCCACCCCCCTTGTAGACCTTGGCCTAGGTAGATAAACAAAGCTCGTTGTCCCTCATGATACACGTGAGGCTCAGCTATGTCTTCTCAACTTCCAATTTATTTGTTAAATAATTTAATCAAGTTTGTTGTCATCAATGCTTTAAAAATCACTCGAGACGTACGCCTTAAGGTGAATCACAAAAAATCGCTTTGAGGCTTAAGCCTCATGGTTGAATTTGAGGTTTACGCCTTGATGCGCCTCACGCCTCGCCTCATACCTTGTTGCTGAGGTGCGAAAAAAAAATGTTGTTCTTCTTTCATCACATAATCTATTTTTTTATTTATTTTAATATATGTCGATAATTGGTATGTATATACACATTTTGAAGATAATTTAACAATTAATTATATATATTTTATTACACACACACACACACACACACACACACATGCGCGCGCGCACACACACACATATATATATATATATACATACTAATGATCTCAGTTTCTTTCTTCTTTCAAATTCATCATTTTAAAAGGTTAAGGAGCTCTTCATTTTTCTAAAATTGCACTTAACTTAAAAAGTGTTATTTTAATCTACTGAAGCTTATTCTTCTTTCCATTTTTTATTTTAAAATTGTACTTAACTTATACTATTTTAACTTAGAAAAGAAATTTTAAAAAAATGACATGTCATATTATATAATAACCAATATGTGCATGCGACGTAAATGATGTCAAACGGGAAATAAGATCAAGATATCTCATGTCTCAACTCTCTCAAATAAATCTCAAAATGATAGAATGTGCCAAATGAGGCTACAAAGTGGGTATTTATAGGGGGTAGCTTAGTATCTAAGCAAAAGATCTAATTACAAGTATAACCCTAAAAACCTTTTACTACTCCTACCTCTAAATACTAAAGAAAAAGAAAAATATAACTCAACAAAAGAAAAGAAAATAATAAAAAGAAAATAAAAATACTATAAAGCCCAAAAGGACAAACTTGCCCATGATCCACATCATTATCCCCCCTTAAAAATAGTTCGTCATCGAACTCATAGGGGAAGACCCTTAGTATCACCGTCTAAGATGGTGATGAGAGCATGATGTGGTGCGGGCTCCTCTGTCTCATCCAAGTACTCGAGTCCTCCAGCAGCAAGGAGAGCTCAACATCGTGGCAAGGAACAACCTGAGGCCCTATTCTCTACCACTCCACAATTGTAGAACTTGAAGGTCACCAAGTGGGAAGATGCAGGAGGTGGGATGGTAGTGGTCGATGTCATTGAAGTAGTGGCAGGAGCCGAAGTATTGGAGGGCATCGGTGGAATAGGAGTGGCAGTGGGGCATGCACAAGCAGGTGGATCGGTCTGACGGAAGGCCTCCACCTTTGTGGCATAATCAACCACCTTCGCAAAGGTGGTGGTATCGCGCAAGGAAAAGTCCCACTAAATGTAGCTCTGTAGGCCTTGAATGTAGCGGTTAATCCTCTGCTTCTAGTCTCTCTTAGTCGAGCGCGAGTACACAAAATCTGAAACCGCCCCGTATAGTCCAAAATAGAGGAGTCCTATTTGAGGGCTTGGACATGGAGAAAGAGATCACACTCGTATGTACTAGGAACAAAGGTAGCCATCAACTCGGCACGCAACTCGGTCCACGACTGAATGGGGGGCTGACATTTAATGGTCCTACACTGCTCTTGGTCGTTCAACCTCACACTAGCATTATCCTAGAGTTTGGTCGCTGCTAAAAGGACACAATGGCGATCGCTAAACCCCTTATACTCGAATATGTGCTCCATTGCGGTGAACCAGTCGATCACTGCATCCGACTCGAGATGACCATCAAACATCGGTACATCTACTCAAATATCTCCTTGCATACTTTAAAATAGCATCTGTAAGGTCAGGAGGGCAACAGAATTGTCTCCCTTAAAGGCTAAATCACCCGCGTTATTCTCATCATGGCCTAGCGGAGGATCCTCAATCGGGTCCCTGTGGTGCTGCCTCCAAGGCAGTGGATGTATAGGAACTGGAGCGGGAGGTGGAACGTCAAGTGGTGCTGGAGGGAGAACGTACAATGGTATCGGTGTCACAGAAGGAGGTGGTGGTGGTTCTAAAACCATGGGCCGTCTTGAGGGGCACTGGTTAATCTGATGGCTCCTCTTGTAACAAAGAAAGCAGTGTTGCTCAGAAATCGGCACATATAGGGTGATATTTGTACTCAGAGAGTCTAAAGGCGACATGTCTGTGCGCCAATCAGTCGAGGAAGGAGGCTCAAACTTAGGGAGGGACTGGGGTCAAGGGGAGGGAGGTCTATCGTAATGTTAATGACCAATCCAATCCTACACTAACTCGAGGGAATCTAAGGGAGTGGAGTGTGCTGAACGGGTGTCCCAAATTGAGCAAGGGTGGGAAACGTGTCTTCGATGTCGAGGAGGGGGAGGGTAGTATAAAGTAGGAGTGATGATAGAAGAGTGGTGAAGGAAGTATGGGGGTGGTGGTATGGGTCAATAGAGGTAGGTAGGTCCAGGGGAATGGAGGGGAAATAATGCGGGGCTCATAGTGCCTTTGGGGATGGCGATGCGGGTATGTAGAGATATGTTGGAGGTGAGTGTCATAGTGGGAGGAAATGGGAGTGGGATCTAAGATTTATGGGGGCAAATGAGTGGAGAGGAGGACTCGAGGAGGTGGTAGGTGGGGAGGTGGCGGTTGATGGTCACAGAAATGCGGGTCGGGTGGTGGGGGAGAGATCACGTATGGTTGGAGTCCAGGGTTTGGCATTTGTGGGGAAAAGGGGGTTGGGAGGAAAAACCCTAGGGGTGGGTTACCCTGGGAGGACAGGGAGGTTATCCAAGGTGTGTCCGGTGGGTCTTGTAGGGTTTCACATCAGATCAGGGACCGGGGGGGTCGATGGTTCAAAGATGGTCCCAACTGATAGCATAGATATTACACCACCTACCATGGATGTTACTTAGACACGAAAGCTTATAGGTCGCAGCCCTACTCAGCACAAGGTGCGGCCCTACTCAGTATAGGGTGCGACACATAATCACTTGGCCTTATATATATGTCGCAGCCTAATACTAAAGGGGGCGGCACCCATAGCTTTAGCCTCATGCAGAATGCAGCACTCAATATACATGCCTATACTTGCCTTACAGGCCGCATTCTCTCTATTATAGCAGCTCTAGACTTGATGCACGTCACGTGATCAGGGCACGTGATACAACTCACATACCTCCTATAAATAGGGGACCACACCTCGAAGTAAGGGGATTGATTCCGCTCCCCTTGGGCAGATTCTACAATACCTGGCGAAGCCTTGCCAAATTTTCTCTACACAACCTCAACATACGGCTTGGGGGCTACTCACCTACATCGTAGTCATATCTCCGGCACTCCCGAAACCACTACAACCATGTATTATCCCTTATTATCATACTTGTACGCCTCTTTAGGCACGATTATATTGTACAATGCAATGCATATAATGAGAACGGAGCAGCAAAGTGGACGTAGGCCTATTTTAGGGGTTGAGACACTCTATGTCTTGTCTTATCTCTCTCTTTACTCACTTCATTTGTTTATTATGCACATTATGCTTGACTTACTAGTACGAGAACGACAAGTGGACAATTTCTCGTATCATCAATTTGGCGGTGTCTGTGGGGATCGAGATATTTTAATATTGTTTCTCTATATTTTGAGTTCTTAGACATATTATTTTATTCATGGGGATCCTTTGAATCATAATCTCATGAGTAAATTATAGGTTATTGAGCTATGTTTCATATTAACACCCCTAAATCGGTATTTATTATGTTCATATCTACTTTTGGGTCCCCATTTTATAACCTTAGATCAATTTTACATACCCTTGTGATATCGTTTCATCTGGATAATGTTGAAGATCATGATGGGATTTAGCCCCGAAAAGATGAATGATTAGGGAAGGGTTGTATTTACCCCCGTTTTTGCTGTTCTTGACCTGTGATCTAGGGTTTATTAGTGAAACTATGCCGTTTTGTGCACCGAGAGGTTATTCTTTCATGGATAGACCCTAGTAGGTATACTCTCCATGTGTTCCAGGAGAAGAAATCAATCTATGGGTTACTATTTTGGAATTGCTCCTCCCTGCCTAGAGAGGGATACAACCTGTCAGTTCAACTGCCTCTCATGTTGCGGCCCCTACTGGTACAATTCTATAATAGATCCAAATCATCAGGGAAAGGACTCGAGTGGTTTAAGCTTAACCTTGGTGAATATCATTCAAAGGCTGCGACAGTGCACTTGTGTGCCTTACTGGCCGCGACCTCGTCAGAATAGCACGCAGCAGTTCAAATGCTGCATCCCAATTTCCTACTTGGTTAATCCAATATTTCTATAATTACTCACTTTTTATAGTTTTATCTCAGATTATATATATTTTGTAAAGACTAATAAAAGAAGAAAATGGAAGGAGAAACCTTCCAGAGCACAGAAGTCAAAGATGAGAGTGTACAACTATACAATCACCTCAACTATCTCTACGACAGTCATGCCTCACTCCAAACCCAGGTCAACTACTTGACCCAAAGGGTCCTCATTCTAGAGGTCGCAGCCTCACCCAAAGTAGGTGTGACACCCATGATCATTACCTTAACAGCCTTTGCTGTCGCGACAATACTAGAGGACCCATCTGCGGGTGCAGTAAGCCAAAGCTAGAAAAGGAAAGCAGAGAATGCAAAAAAGAGCAAGAGATCTTGGGCTTACACCCCATTGGCCTTACCAATTGAAGACATCTTCGAGTTCATTCAGGAGGACAAGCTATTGAGGTGGCCAGAGAAGATCAAAGCTCCACCCCACAAGAGGAACAAAGCTAAGTGGTGAAAATTCCATCTAGACCATGGCCATGACACTGAGAAATGTTATGCTATGAAGGATGAAATTGAAAGGCTGATTGGGCAAGGGATGCTGCAGAGGTTCCTCAAAGATGTTTAGGGGATACAAACTAGTCAGACATACCACATACCCAGTTTTCATGCTTATGTTTTATATTTCATCTATTTTTTATTTCACAATGAAACCTTTCTTACGTTATTTTAAACCAAACTTTGTATTGCCCTTGCAAAGTCTTATATATATGAATAGATATATGAAATCAAGTTCACTTTATAGTGCCATATTTTTTATTTCTCGATTCCATTAAATAATATCTTATGAAATACCGTTTTATCTTAAGCAGCCATATCTCAATTCGAGACAATATGTTATATCGGGAATGAGAATATCTAAATGGGCGCGCAATGACCCTTAAGATGCCTGATTGTCCGAAAGCAAGTGACAATTAAAAACGAAGAAAGAAACTATTGAGAGCAACTATCTGAATTGGTATGCAATAATCACTCATAAAGACTATATCCTAGCATATAGTAGCTACAATCTTGAAAGCAGTTCTCAGAAAGCATTATTAGCCATGAGGGCTTACAATACTCGTTCTTAGCTCTCGAGATGCATCATTAGCACGGGTAGGTTACTCCCCAAGCGAACATCATTAACTTGGTGGATAGATACGAAGCATCATTAGCTTGCTGATCTCATATTATCTTGGGGAAGCTTCATAATACCTAGCCCGAGAAGGCCTGAAAATAACCCATAGGGGTCGGAGACTTAATTGTCTACGGATAATCCTATATTTGAAGGGGCCAAAGACTTATTTGTTTGCGAATAATCCTATTATAGCCTAGTAAGGCTTTATATATATCCACATATTCTTGGGGATGCTTCATAATAACTATCCCAGGAGGGCCTGATAATAACCCAATCAAAGCGACTAAAGGAAAGCCATGAAAGGCAATCAAAGCGACTAAAGAAGGTTGTATTACTGGATCAAGAAGCATGCCAAAGCTACAAAAGGATGGCCCTAATTTCCTAAAGTGCTAAAAACGTGTCGCGGCCTTATATGTATGGTTGTATCCATTAAGTGAATTCATGCAGAAGACACGACAGCAAAAAAAACAAGCAGGATTGTTAACCTACCACAACCCTCTTCAAGAAAGCAAGAGACATTCGAATTAGGATCCAATTATAATGCTACAATCATAAAGCTGCAGCAGAAGGGATTCACACTCAAAGGTGTCGCGACCCTATTCAAGAAGAGTGCAACCACTTTCAAACATTCATGAATACGATAATATACGAATTACAAGTGGAAGGCCCAAGGTAAAGAAAATTGGCCGTAGCCAATGAGAAGAAAACATTTATACTACAAGTGTCGTGGCCTTAATATATTAGTCCTACAAGTTCATTCAACCAAGCAAGAAATTCAAATGTAAAGGCATCAGTTCAAGCGTCAAGGCATTGGAAGAATAAAGCATAAAAATGATATACAAAAACCATTGATTTTTAAAGGTGGTCATAAACTTGATAGTAAAGTTAAAGATCGGTGTTAAGATTACAGATAAAAGGTCACAGCCATTCAAAGGAACAACAAAAAAGAGTTACAAAAAGATAAAGAGGGACGCAACCCTGTATCAATAGTTTAAAAATCAAAAGTTAAATGGTACAGCTTTTATGAGGCTGCATCATTATTAAAATCTCATTCATCACCCTCCGCAGTTGTCTCAGTCTCATCTTCGGTTACAGACTCTTCAGCAAGCTTCCTTGCCCTTTCCTCTGCCACAGCCCTAATTTCAGCTACACACTAGTCATGCTCAGCATCACCCAGTTTCCAGGACATGATTTGATCCTTGGACTCTAGGAAATTCTTGACGACTCTAAGCCTCGGCTCTTAAAAGCCATGGAGGTAGGCTTTATTATTGATCAGAAAAAAGTCCTTGGACTTCTTGAAGTTGGCCATAGTAAGATCCGCAACTTGGCTTAAGGTTGCGGAATGATTCTCTTTTTTCATTCTATTGGCCTCAGAATGTTGGCTCTTAAGACTTTTTAGTGCCGCGACATGATCAACATCCATCTTCTTTATTTGATTTCCAATCGCAGTAAGCTTATTTGGAGTAGTAGCGGCTTGTTCTGCAGCCTCAAGAGCTTGAGCCTTAGCAATTGATAAAGACTCCATGGCCTGAGAGAAGTTCTGCTCAGCCTCATTCTTCGCCTTAAGGACAACCTCCAAATCTTTCTTAACTGCCATAAGGGCTGCGACAGATGAGCTTTTGCCTGCTTCAAAAGAAGATGCCTTAGTTGCGTCCAAGTCCTTTTTAAGATAAGTCTCTACAGCCCTATAAAGCTTGAAGAGCCCTTCATACTTTATTTTTTAGGTCAGAACGACGTCAGCGATATGTTGGAATTCTAAAGAATCGGTACAAGTAAAGAATTAATAACCAACAAAAAATAACCAAGTGGGAGAAGTTGTTACCCGCAGTAAGTTATGAAGGGCATACTCCTCCAAATCCTCGTGGTCCTCTTTCACTAGATGATTCAGGTCCACAACCTCTGGAATCTTTCTCATTCTGCGGACATCTCTCGTAGTTGTATCCCAAGAGGAACTGGTATTTGTATCCCTAAGTTAAGGCCGCTAATCGCCATCAGGTCCAACTCTTGGCCTACCTTAAGGAGGTGGCAGGTTGGCATTTATAGCCATAATAGTATGCAGAGGGGAATAGCTGGCAGAAATAACAGATGAAGTGTCACGTCCACTAGTATGGTCAGTATCGGAGGGCAGAAAGACTGCCACAACCACGTGTTCGCCAATGTCATCATCGTATTGGCCTTGTCTTTCTAATGTCATGGCACCACCCTTAAATACCTCATATGTCGCAGCCCTCCCAAGTGTGGGATTTATCACATCTGCCTCTTCAACAGTAATGGGCTTAACATCATTAGGGACTGCGGCAGGAGCCCTCTTTCTCTTCCCCCTCCCTCTCTTGGCAGTATTATTAAGGTTATCTACATCCTCATCCATCTCTAGTAACCGAGCTTTAAAAATCTCCCTATCTATTTACTCACTTAAAGAAGAAATAAAGTAGAGATTTCAAGTAATGATGATTGGAAGATAAGTGTTGCAGAATGTTAAGGAATGGGCGATTAATTACCTTCCGGAACCATCTTTATTGGCTGAGATTTGTTGGGGAAGTAGCCTACCTCAAATATGGAAGCAGAAGTCACTAAGGTGCTAAACTTCTTATCCTTAGCATTGACTGCCGCAGCCTTTTCAACCCTTCTCTCCTGCCGCTCACTGATGTGTAAGTTATCAACAGTTGTATATAAGGTCAATATTAGCATAGTATAGTAAAAAGTGCTGAGTGCAATTATAAAATAGGACGCGGCATATATCCAATGGTTGCGGCCGTACATACCTAGTCTTGAAGGATGTCCCCACTGCCGCGACATTCTAAATGATCTCTCCCTCTCACTCTCTTCAGGGTGGATCTCCCACCCTTCACCAGATATATAGAAGTACTTGCCCTTCCAGTTCTTTACACTTGTGGGCCTTCTAGAGTATAGGGTTTCTGATAAGCACCCAAAACTGTACATTTTATACCCCGAATAGATGTATTTTAGTTGCTATGTCTCGACAATATGGGTCTTATGTGCTTAAATGTTTAAGATGCAAGTTTAATGTACGTTGCGGTGTTCAAACGCATATTTCAAGGCAATTGTGCATTTTACGGAGCTAAACACCAAATTCCCTTACCCTAACCTAACCCATCCTAGCCTAAACTTATCCCTAAACCATCACCCAAGACCCGTGTGTGTTGGTTTGGTCCCTTTTTATTTTATTTTAATTTTTTGGATTTTTAGTTTGAGTCATTTTAATTTTAGGATTATTTTAGAATTTTTAGGTTTTATTTGCTATTTTTATATTTTATTTCTATTTTTATTAATATAATTTTATTTTATTTTATTAAGTTTTTAGTTTTAGTTTTTATCTTATTTTAATCTTATTTTATTAAGATTAGTTTTACTAGTTTATTTTTTTTAGTTTATTAGATTTTATATTTTTAGGACTTTAATTTTCATTTAGATTTTTCATTTTTTTATTTCTTTTCTTTTTTTTTAGTTTTTAATAGCTTAGGATTTTATTTTTAGTTTTAATATTTTTATTTTATTTTTTAGTTTGTTTTATTTAGTTAGATTTTATTTTTTAGTTTTAATTTTAATTGAGTCTTGTTATATTTTTAAGGGTCCAAATGACACACACACTTATCCTTATCCTACACTTATCCTAAACCCACATAATCTTATCCTACACCTAAACCCATTCACCCTCACACACCTACTCTACACCCTACCACACACAACCCCACACTCCATCTTCTTCCTACCTCACCCACTCATTCTCTCACCTCCATTAAACTAAACAACCCCTCACCTCTTCTCTCTCCCAACAAACCTGCCAAGCCCCAAACTCGTCGTGACCCACTATTGCCTCCGTCGTCGGCGCAACACCAGGCCGCGGCTGGACCCGCTATCACCTGCCAAACCGGCGACGCCCCCCCCCCTCTCTCTCACCTCGCAGCCAACTCCGACCCTTCTCTCTCCACCTGCTCGTCCTACTCCCTCCGGCCAGCGACATTCCGGCGACCTCCACCCAGCACCCATCCCTCTCACCCCTCGTGCCGTCCACTCTCCTTCCGGCCAGATGCTGAATCCGATCCTCAACCTCAACCCGGATCCACGACCTCCAGCTCCCTTGCGACCCGGACCCATTTTCGGGTCTGCCCCATTCTCTAACCCCAAACCATCTCAAGACCCATTTCAAGTTTGAACCCATTTCCCAAACTTCCATTCCCAAGCCACGACATCCCCACCTGCTAAAATCAAAGCCAAAACCCACATGTGCCTAACTAACCCCTTTTACCTATTACCCAAAATTACCCCTCAACCCAAAACAGATTTTTTCCAAATATCCTCACACCTCACACAATCCATGCACAATTGTGCATTTTCTCCATATTACCCTCACCATTATATTCTCACACCTCACACCCCTCATGTGCACATCCTTATTTTCCCAAATTAACCCCTTAGCCCCATTGCATATAAAATGAAGAAGAAGACCCATTTGAAGAGAATTCTAGATTAGAGAGAGAGTAATTTGTAGAGAGAAATTTTAGGGTTAGAAATAAATAGTAGATTAGAATTAGTTTTTTTTATTTTCTTCTTTTCAATTTAAATTGAGTGAAAGTAATTCTAGTGAGAATCAATTTGAGTGTTAGTGCTTCATGTGTATTTGTTGATCATTCAAATTGAGAGGTGTATGCTTCAAATTGGAAGATTAGAGTTCAACTTTCTCAAGGAGACTTGGTTTGCTTGTTCTATTCTCTTCTCTTTTACTTTAGTAGCCTTGATTATTAATTTGTCATGTTTCATATTATGTTAGGCTAAAACCCCTTTCAAGGGGTAGGGAAACCCATTATTTTGATGTTAATGTTAATTTAATTAGTTTAATTAAATTAAAATTCCCTTTGATGATTATTTTTGCAATCTTACTTTTAATTTACCCCTCGAGAGAGGGTAAATGATTTTCGAGAGAAAATCGAGATTCTAGTCTTAATTTCCATCTTAGAATCGAACTAGAGATAGGTTTTTCTAAAATGTGAAATTATTTCTTTGAATTTCAACTCTAATCATATTTTTATGATCTAAACTAATTTAGTAAATCGATCATAGCGGGTGATTTGTTAGATGATGTTTAGATCTACATTTTGTGAGTTGTAGGATTGTAAATTTAATTCTCTAAAAGATTATTATTAAAATTACATTTGCAACGAGAGTTGATTTGTAATTTCAATATTAATTTGGGACGTTTAATTTGAATAAATTAATTAAATAGATTAACTAGAAATTATGGTATAACCCCACTCCTTGATTGTTCTCACAATTATTTTCCTCACTTTATCTCTTATTTTTAGTTTAGACTTTAATTTTCATTTTAGTAAATTTCTAGTTAGTTTTCATCTCACACTTTAGTTTATTTTAGTTTAGACCTCACCTCACCACATTGTTTTAATATTGAAAAAGCTAAAAAAAATTAGAAAAGTGAAAAAGCACAAAAAGAAAATAAATAGTGAATTACATTTGAATTTGTTCCATTTGCTTTACTCCCTAGAAAGTGGATTGATACCCTTACTTACCACTACACTTGAGTTTATTATATTTTGTAGGTATGTGAGGTTTTGACTAACTTGGCTTTCAACAACAACGATATATATACAAAAGTCACGTTATCAAATGGCGTCGTTGCCATTCTTGGGATTGTGAAGCTCGGAGGGAATTTCATATTGTAGTTCATTTATTTTTTGTTACACTTTATTATTATTTTTTTGTACCAATTTTTTTTAGAAGGCTTGTATTTAGGATTATTTCATTCTTGGATTGTATTGCGGTGCATAGGACACCATTTATTTTTCATTTAAATTTGTAATAATTGAAGCCAAGCGTGATAGGGAAACCGGACAAGGTAGAGAGAGGGCGCCCATTGGCGAGGATTTAGAAGCCTCTCTACCTTGGGTCGGTAGGACTCTCGGGGACGACTGAGATAGGCGTGATCTCCCCCCGGTCGACTCAAATTTTTCGGCACCCCACGGCCTAAAAACCATGGGAGGTACATTTCTTACACTCTCGCGCCTCTCCTGTTAGCGAGTCAATTCTTTTGTGTGCTCTTGTGTGCTCTTATTTGATTTTATTCTCGCATTTATTTTTGAATGGTGTGATGAATTAATTAATTAAGACCTACACCCGGTCACTCACGAGAAGGGATTTCATCACCCGACTCACTCGCTTACCAATTGTGTGCTACCCTAGCCATCACTAAATTTAAAATCAATCAACTAGGTAGCCCAATAGGAGAAAATTTTGCAAAGGCGATCACTCAAATATTTCCGTGATTTTTATCGCCCACGGACTTAATTAAAATTTGACTACCCTCTCACTAAATTTGAAGATAAAAATTGGCTATGTGCTAGTTAGGATTTCTCCTTGACTCGTGTGTGTGTCCAATTTATTTTTCGGTAGTCGGTTTTAGTTAGTCCGTCCAATTCAAAGAGTCCACATTTTTTCCCCACCTTTTCTTTCAAAAAAATCCAAAAATCCAAAAATATTTTTCTTCCTTTATTTTTCAAAAAAATCCAAAAATATTTTCTTTCTTTCATTTTAGAAAAAATCCAAAAATATTTTCTTTCTTTAATTTTTAGAAAATCCCAAAAATATTTTCTTTCCTTTTGAAAAAAATTTCAAAAAATCAAAAAAAATATTTCTCACCTCATGGCCGAAGAACGTCCTTTACGGGACTACTTTGGTCATTTTCCATTGACACGTGACACGTGTGAGAGTGGTCCCGAGCAATCTCTTTATGATATTCTTCATGATTTCACCTCTCTCACGAGTACCGTTGGTACTCTTGACCCATCCATGCATGCACCACCTATTCCATCACCCTCGGTGTCAAGTGTCGACGTGTCGCGTACCTTGTTGTGCACCCACTGTTATTATGCCGATCACATGTCCCATGAGTGCCCTTACATTCCATATCCATCCGAACCCACCATGGAACATGTGTATCCATATGACACTGTTCCGGAACCCACCTCGGCCCACTATCCCGATACACCTCATCCCGAGTTGTGTGAGTCCCCGAGTTATTCGTGGAGGCTTGATCACCCTTCCACGCAATACGAATTCCAACCCGATGTTGTGGATCCTCACACGTTCCAACAGTCGTCAGGGCAACCTTGTGCACCCGTTCACGATCAGTCTCCTCACTACGCACCCAATGCGTATCAACCAATTGTCCATCACGAAAGCAATCCTTTCGTGTATGATGAACTTGACCCCACCCCACCCACTTCACTTGAGTATTCTCCATATAGTCCTTACCATAGCGAGTTGTGTCCACCTCACTCACCACCACCCGTCACTCCACCACCACCATCATCCACCTCCGCTCTCGAAAACCTCTTGCAAAAGTTCATTCTCGAGCAAGAGCAAGCCACTCAACTTCAAAATGACGCCCTCCAACGGCTTGAACAAAGATTAAATGAAATTGAGTGTGAGCGAGAGTCGGACATTCCCATGTATCCATCCATTGTTGCACCCGAGTGTGCTGATGATGTGTCCTCTTGCGACACCGATTTTGAGTGTGACCAACCCTATCCTCCCGCGAATCTCAATGTTGAGACCATTCCATGGTCCGGGTCCCAAGTCGACAATTGTGTTGACTTACCTTTCCTTAGTGAGCCTGATCCAGTCCCGTCATATCCAAATGAACCTATCATTGAGGTTCACCTTCCCTTTCCCACCCCATTTACCGATGCTACTATTGTGGAGAAGTTGATCACTCCATCTTTAGAAACCACACTCCCTTGTGAGTATTCCTTTACTCCTCCCAATGAGTGTGTGTCTCCCACGCTTGAGTTGGATCATCTTCTTCCACCATTTATCCCACCCGATACACCGATTATCCCACCCGACCCACCCATTGTTCCTTCCACCCCACCACCTGGTTTGGATCTTGACTTTGCACATTTCAAGTTTCCATCTACAGTTTTAGATCCTAACCTGAAACCATCCTCTATCTACGAGAGTATTTGTGGTGCTACTCTCCACTCCCGTGACACCGAGTTTGTTCCTCCATGCACACCACTCTCTTGTGGTGTTGATTTTTCGCAACAGCTCCTTGGTGTGTCACGGCGCGACCATTATCATCGCCCATTCATAGAACGGTCGTGTGATTTTTATGAGCCCCACCCCATTACACTTTCCAAACCATATTGCCTCCCTCACCAACTTGAGCACCATGCTTATAGGTCCCTAGTTGCCCTCACCTTTCGGCTCAATAAATCCCGAGACCGATACCTTTTCACCCTCACCCTTACCCTGATCCCCACCCACCCATGGTCCACCGATGCTTTGCATCGCGTGATGCACTTCGCTATACAAGTGCATTGACACATTTAGCCTTTATCCAACAAGACTGGCGCTTCAGTCTTGTTCGGGGGTGATTTTCATCACCCATTTTTTCTGCCACCCTGTACTTTCATAGATCTTATCTTTAGGGTGAGATCCCATCGGTCTGGCTGAAGACATTAAACTTAGCGCTACCGGGAGGCAGCCCGATTTTCTTGTACTAGTCTCATCCTGTTTGGGGGTGGTGTTTCACATCACCCTATGCTTTATCATGCTTATAGACTTGTACATCTTTTATTCAGGTTTATTCTTGGCTTCACATGTCCACTTCATTAGCGGTTCATTCTGGTAATCTCTTTCCTACCTTATGCTCTCAATTTTAAAAATCATTTTACCTAACATCGAGGACGATGTTCCTTTTTGTTTGGGGGTGGGGAATTTTATCAAAATCGTACCTCTTTTGAAAAATTTTGATTGTTGAACCTGATTTTTAAAATTTCGTGCAGTTTCTTTCATCTCAATCATTGATGTGAATTTTCAATCATCCATCTTTTAAAGTCTAGGAATCAAGCTAGAGAATATTTTTTCTAAATAGCTTATGTAATACATAACAAGGCATTTTGCACCATGAATTTCTAGACTCAACAAAATTTGCGCACTTATCATGTCATTACGTTTAGAGTTGAGGAGTACCACAATTCTAAAGAGAACCTTAAGGATCACTAGTAGAGACTTTAGCTTGTGAGATTTGTGCCTTTCACCCTTTTTGAGTGTCTTACGCAATCTCCGAGTCACAAGTTGATTCAACTTCTTTTGGGTCCGCACTTAAATTGTTGTATGATCTCATTTTCTTTCATAAAAATTTGGCTTGATCACTGAGAATGACATCGTTTTCGAGTTGTAAGAAACACGTGTCTTGAAATTTGTCCCGAACACTAGATTTTCATCCATACACCTACCACTTTTTTCCATATCACAGTTCCATACACTTCACTCATTACATTCCCATGTTTTT
This sequence comes from Sambucus nigra, assembly GCA_949130495.1. Lineage (NCBI taxonomy): Eukaryota > Viridiplantae > Streptophyta > Magnoliopsida > Dipsacales > Adoxaceae > Sambucus > Sambucus nigra. Next base: position 321,298,083 of record OX422214.1, on the reverse strand, counting down.
CCATATCTCATATATATTCCCCTAACCATCCATATATTTCCCCACACATCCACCTATCACCTCCATTTATATCATCCATCATCATTTTCAAATAAAAGAGTGTGATTTCAAATGTAAATGTCTTCAGTGTTAGTTTGAAAAGTGAGAAAAAAAAAAGAAAAACAAAAAAAAAATAGCAAAAGAAAAGAAAAGAAAAAAAAATAGAAAAAAGAGAAAAGAAAAGAAAAAGAAAAAAAAAGAAAAAAAAGAGAGAAAAGAAAAGAAAAGGAGAGTTTGTAATTAGTAATAAATACATTTGTTCCTAAAGTGTATACACTCTTCTTTCGCATCCATTTCACATCCATCTTTTACCCATCACATATCCATCATTCATCATCCTTCATATCACTATCACCATCCATTTTATCCTTCATATCATACCCTTCCCATTTCATTTACACTCACCCATATACATCCATATTTCCCCTAGGTGTTCGGGCAAATGAAAGTCAACGTGGTGAATAACTCGACGTTCTCACTATAGTGATTAACATTCTTTCATGAGATCACTTTTCTTTCAAATTGTTCGTTCTTTCTTATATGTGTGTGAGACGTTTGAACTTGCTTACATTTACTCACCTCCTCACACACAAGAGCGATACACTGACCCATATCTCGAGAGTTCGTTTGAGAGAGTTATATCCGTGAGATTTGAAGTTGAAGCGTTGATTTCGATAAGGCAATCTGGGAATTACTCTTGTGATACTCGACCCGTTTTGACTGATTCACACCACACACGTTGAGTTCTAGGAAGGATGTGCCTTGAGTATTTACTTAGCTTAAACTTTTTACACATTCTAGCTTGTATTTCTGAAAATATTTCTCATGTGATGGATTGTGCGATTATTCTATGTCTAATAAGAGATTGACTGCCCTTCAATAAATTTTTGCAAATAAGAATTTTGTGGGTATATTCCCTGCAAACCCTCACGAGACACAACTCGTCCTGTAGGGTAACCTATCGGTTTAAAGGCTTGTTGCACATGCTAAGTGCAATCGTAAGTGCCCGCGAAAGTGGTACACTTTTGGTTACTTATCTTTCTCTTTCTCTCTATCTTATTGCTCGAGGACTAGCAACGCTCTGTTTGGGGGTGGTGTGATAAGCACCCAAAACTGTACATTTTATACCCCGAATAGATGTATTTTAGTTGCTATGTCTCGACAATATGGGTCTTATGTGCTTAAATGTTTAAGATGCAAGTTTAATGTACGTTGCGGTGTTCAAACGCATATTTCAAGGCAATTGTGCATTTTACGGAGCTAAACACCAAATTCCCTTACCCTAACCTAACCCATCCTAGCCTAAACTTATCCCAAACCATCACCCAAGACCCGTGTGTGTTGGTTTGGTCCCTTTTTATTTTATTTTAATTTTTTAGATTTTTAGTTTGAGTCATTTTAATTTTAGGATTATTTTAGAATTTTTAGGTTTTATTTGCTATTTTTATATTTTATTTCTATTTTTATTAATATAATTTTATTTTATTTTATTAAGTTTTTAGTTTTAGTTTTTATCTTATTTTAATCTTATTTTATTAAGATTAGTTTTACTAGTTTATTTTTTTTAGTTTATTAGATTTTATATTTTTAGGACTTTAATTTTCATTTAGATTTTTCATTTTTTTATTTCTTTTCTTTTATTTTAGTTTTTAATAGCTTAGGATTTTATTTTTAGTTTTAATATTTTTATTTTATTTTTTAGTTTGTTTTATTTAGTTAGATTTTATTTTTTAGTTTTAATTTTAATTGAGTCTTGTTATATTTTTAAGGGTCCAAATGACACACACATTTATCCTTATCCTACACTTATCCTAAACCCACATAATCTTATCCTACACCTAAACCCATTCACCCTCACACACCTACTCTACACCCAACCACACACAACCCCACACTCCATCTTCTTCCTACCTCACCCACTCATTCTCTCACCTCCATTAAACTAAACAACCCCTCACCTCTTCTCTCTCCCAACAAACCTGCCAAGCCCCAAACTCGCCGTGACCCACTAGTGCCTCCATCGTCGGCGCAACACCAGGCCGCGGCCGGACCCGCTATCACCTGCCAAACCGGCGACGCCCCCCCCCCCTCTCTCTCACCTCGCAGCCAACTCCGACCCTTCTCTCTCCACCTGCTCGTCCTACTCCCTCCGGCCAGCGACATTCCGGCGACCTCCACCCAGCACCCATCCCTCTCACCCCTCGTGCCGTCCACTCTCCTTCCGGCCAGATGCTGAATCCGATCCTCAACCTCAACCCGGATCCACGACCTCCAGCTCCCTTGCGACCCGGACCCATTTTCGGGTCTGCCCCATTCTCTAACCCCAAACCATCTCAAGACCCATTTCAAGTTTGAACCCATTTCCCAAACTTCCATTCCCAAGCCACGACATCCCCACCTGCTAAAATCAAAGCCAAAACCCACATGTGCCTAACTAACCCCTTTTACCTATTACCCAAAATTACCCCTCAACCCAAAACAGATTTTTTCCAAATATCCTCACACCTCACACAATCCATGCACAATTGTGCATTTTCTCCATATTACCCTCACCATTATATTCTCACACCTCACACCCCTCATGTGCACATCCTTATTTTCCCAAATTAACCCCTTAGCCCCATTGCATATAAAATGAAGAAGAAGACCCATTTGAAGAGAATTCTAGATTAGAGAGAGAGTAAATTGTAGAGAGAAATTTTAGGGTTAGAAATAAATAGTAGATTAGAATTAGTTTTTTTTATTTTCTTCTTTTCAATTTAAATTGAGTGAAAGTAATTCTAGTGAGAATCAATTTGAGTGTTAGTGCTTCATGTGTATTTGTTGATCATTCAAATTGAGAGGTGTATGCTTCAAATTGGAAGATTAGAGTTCAACTTTCTCAAGGAGACTTGGTTTGCTTGTTCTATTCTCTTCTCTTTTACTTTAGTAGCCTTGATTATTAATTTGTCATGTTTCATATTTTGTTAGGCTAAAACCCCTTTCAAGGGGTGGGGAAACCCATTATTTTGATGTTAATGTTAATTTAATTAGTTTAATTAAATTAAAATTCCCTTTGATGATTATTTTTGCAATCTTACTTTTAATTTACGCCTCGAGAGAGGGTAAATGATTTTCGAGAGAAAATCGAGATTCTAGTCTTAATTTCCATCTTAGAATCGAACTAGAGATAGGTTTTTCTAAAATGTGAAATTATTTCTTTGAATTTCAACTCTAATCATATTTTTATGATCTAAACTAATTTAGTAAATCGATCATAGCGGGTGATTTGTTAGATGATGTTTAGATCTACATTTTGTGAGTTGTAGGATTGTAAATTTAATTCTCTAAAAGATTATTATTAAAATTACATTTGCAACGAGAGTTGATTTGTAATTTCAATATTAATTTGGGACGTTTAATTTGAATAAATTAATTAAATAGATTAACTAGAAATTATGGTATAACCCCACTCCTTGATTGTTCTCACAATTATTTTCCTCACTTTATCTCTTATTTTTAGTTTAGACTTTAATTTTCATTTTAGTAAATTTCCAGTTAGTTTTCATCTCACACTTTAGTTTATTTTAGTTTAGACCTCACCTCACCACATTGTTTTAATATTGAAAAAGCTAAAAAAAATTAGAAAAGTGAAAAAGCACAAAAAGAAAATAAATAGTGAATTACATTTGAATTTGTTCCATTTGCTTTACTCCCTAGAAAGTGGATTGATACTTACTTACCACTACACTTGAGTTTATTATATTTTGTAGGTATGTGAGGTTTTGACTAACTTGGCTTTCAACAACAACGATATATATACAAAAGTCACGTTATCAGTTCATCCCTACCGTGGACGGAGAAGTAGTAATACCTAGTAAACTTTATAGAGTTTTCCTTCGGGCAGTAGAAGTAGAAAAACTCCACGGGAGTAATATCTCTCTTGAATTGATTCTCCCATAGCACGACGACTGTAAGAATGTCCCTCCAGCCATTGGGATCTAATTGGGTTGGGGCTAATCTCATTGTTAGAAAAATTCTTCTGAAGGGAACAGGGACGGGCAGCCATAGACTGTAATTAAAAGCGTGTAAGGGGAAGAATACCCCATCGTTAGCAAGGTCCGTGCAGGGCCTTTATTCTGTGGAAGGTGCTAAGCACATCAAGTTATCTGGAAACTAGAAGGCCTCAGCTACCTAATCAACCCATTCTTGGGTCATAAAGTTGCGGATATCAAGTGCAGTAGGAGATCTCTCAACCCTCCCAAATGAGCTAGCAGGTTCGTCCCTAGCGTTAGATGCACCCCCTGATGCGGCATTCTCATCTATGTCCATCAAATGGTTGCTAGAATTCACCCTTTTTTCCATGGCTACGGAGTCTAAGCTGTAATTTGAAGTTAATACCACATAGTTGGGGCAATCCTTCAGTTGATAAGGCCCTACTGACTTCAAAGGAGGCACTGAAGGAAGTTTGAGAGGAGAGACTCCAAAATGTTTTCTCCAAAAGCCTCTTAAAAATTCATGTGGGCCAAAGTTTATATGGCTGCAGTAGTTCCTAAAAAACAGAATCCGTAGTTAGGTGTCGCAGCCAGTATGGTATTAAGGCCTCTCACAGGCCGCGGCAGATGTAATGATATATCAAGTTGAGGACGAATAAGAAATATTAGGCCAAATGGGCTAAGTATACCAAATGTTGGGTTCTAAAGCCCTAAAAGATAATTGTCACCGCGGCATATTGATTTGATGGAAGGTGTTGTTTTCTTACATGACGTAGTTACCATGGGCTAAAGCACTGCTGACTCTAATCTGAGAACCTAAGGAGAATATTGTGAAACTAGTTTCAATAGGCCGTAGTCATCATACTATAGGCTAAAATGCCACAGAGTCTAAATCTAAGAACCTTAGGGATTACCCTATCAAAAAGAGGCTACAGGATGCAACCACCACTTACCACAGGCCGGAGTTAGGGATTAAAATAATATTGGGATGTTTCATGGACTAAGGAAGCCCTAGATTACTAAAGGGGTATTTTATCATGTCGCGGCCACTCACTCGAACAGTTCAGTATCTAATGTTGGTTAGTTCAAAGATTGAAGACCCAGAATGTTAAGGGTTTGTTTAAGAGCATCAAGAACATTTATATGATTTCAATACGATTCAACACAAATACATGCCATATTATAGACACCCCATTTTGTTACCCCCTAACTCTTCTAAGGTCCCTAGCACCTCCTTTCATCACTACAAACCCAGGTCATGTCTCGAGTACTGACCTGGAAGCCATCGGGCACTCCCTGGCTCAGTTTGAGCAAAAATTCAAACTCTTCTTCTCGACTGAGATTGAATGAATCTTCGAAGTACACTGAATTCCCTTTCTAACGGCTCATCCTGTGCGCGATTCTGACTTACCATGCGGACGAACGATCCGTTTGCATCCGAAACTTGACCTAGAGGCCACCGGGTGCTCCCGAGCTCTGTTTGACCTAAGTCAACTCTTATTCTAGACCGAGCCTAAATTAATCTTAGAAGATAACTAAATACCCTTTCCAACGGTCCATCCCGTGCTCGATTTCGACTTACCATGCGGACGAATGATCCGTTTGACTCCAAGAGGTCACAGAGTGCTTCCAGGGCCCGGTTGACCAAAGTCAACTCTTCACACCGAGTCAAACTCTTTGGAACGTCCAAGTACATCTCCTAACTTTTCCAATAGTCCATCATGTGCACAATTCTAACTTACCATGCGGATGAACGATCCATTTGCGTCCGAACGATTTCCTATCTAATGGACCGACAAACGCTTCCGAGCCATATTTTACCCAAAGTTAACTCTCGAACCCGGGAGTGGTCCAAAGGACTTTCAAATATCTCTGAATTACCTTTCCAACGGTCTACCCCGTGCACGATTCTGACCAATGGTTTGCCCTCGACAGTTAATTTTTCGAAAAGGCCTGAAACACACTACCAAACGGCAGGTTCCAGACCCTGCCTATCGGCAGGTGGCGATAGGCAGGACCAGGTCTATGCCAATTGGCAGTGACCTAGGCCTATAAAAGGAGGCCTTCAACTCATTTGAAATAAGAGCACGGATCTGATAAAATTCACTCTCAACAAATCCCAGAAACCTCTCTTGAAGGCAACGTGATTTAAACCTCCAAATCCCTCTTTTACTTCCATATTTCATCATCCTTTTCATCAAACTTGGTGAATTAGACACTCTCCATCATCATCCAAGTGCAAGGGTTGCTCTCCCACATTCAAGATCAAGCTTAAGGTCTACAAGAAGGTCCATCTTTCTCAACTTTCTCTTCAAATTCTCTTAAATTTGCAATAACTTGTTTTATTATTTAGCACTTTTATTATCTCATTTCATACATCCTAATATACTTCTTTATTTAGTATTATTGCACATCTCTTATTTTCATATAAATAAAAAAACCCAAAAAACAAGAAAAAGAAGGTTTGTTCATAAATTCCAAATGGGGATTCTCATACTTTTCTCACACTTTACTCACAACTAAAACACTTTTTTCTACACACACACACTCACAAATAAGAGATCCCCCATTTGGATTTATATGATAAACCCACCCCTCATTTTGTATGCGAACTATGTGGACTTTGATGCCTTTATAGGCCACGTAGGCGTCTCGGCGTAAAACCCGAGACTCGAGTCGTTTTTCTCACTTTTTCTCTTATTTTCTATTTTCTCTAAATCCAATCTCCTTATAATCTCTATAGTTGCTCTTAGTGATGTATTACTCCATATGCTTTATCATTCCATTATAACGATCAACGTAAGGGTAATCGCGTAAATTTTACTTTCTAAGATTATTCTTATATCTTCCTACGGATGACTCGATTTATCTCTTCCATGATACAAGTCAAAAATTTCTATCTCCATTATATATATACACATGCACACATATCACGGGGAAAAATAAAGGAAAATAGCAAATATCCATGACAGACCGAAAGGACGGAATGGGTGCCTAACACCTTTCCATTTCGTAACTAAGCCTCCGAACCCTTCTCGAATCATTTTTGTTTCGCATGCACCAGTATGTCTTTGAATTCCATCCTTCGGGATGGCTTCCCCTTTTTATTTTGTCTGTTTTGAGTAAAATAGACTAGCAACTCTGAATCTCTCTACATTTTTCCACCTCATCTCAAATGATGTCGGTCGAAGCGCTCCCGAGAGGGATGCGCGGGACCCGAGGATCCTTTTCCTCCGCGCGCCCACCCGTGGGCGAGTATCGGGGATGGCCACAGTGGCAAATCTGCTGGGGATATGTATATTTTAAGGGTTTGACTCTATTTACATGGATGTTATATTTGTGTATGTTCCCCCTTTTTCCCATGTGTATCCCATGCTTATGCTTATGTTCACACACTTGTAGAAAATTCTCCATGTACACTTCGCACCATGTGCACCTAGGATCACATATATCTACATGTTGCACGCATCACCCACCCATACTTGGTGTACCTTTGGTACTTGTACTTGCTCCCTGTTTGGCATCATAAGATACTAATAAGAGAATCATGTATGATTCACAAGACATCACCAAAGGGCATTGATATCGACCAAATTTTACCCAGTAACTGGAGGGTCACTTCGTGATGGGCGCTGGTCCGGCAGGTCGCAGTTAGCCTAAGCGATATGACTCTCACCTTCCATTGGCCAAGTACCTTCGACATATATCGAACGGTTCCCCCGCATCATACCGCTTGACCTAATTCATGATGGGAGGTATATCGTAGGGAATTCATTCATGTACGCCGAGTATATCGAATTCGCTCTCACACGTACCGTCCCCACGAGGTATATTGTGAGGTAATTCGCGTACACTCAAATATATCAAATGGATTGTCCACACATACCGATTGCCCGCAAGAGCAAGATGTATCTCATGAAAGTCACGCCAAAGGGGGGAACCCATGCTGATTCACCCAACAAACTACATACCCGCATATAGGTGTTAAACCTAGGACATGCACTTTAGATTGCCGGTTTCGACCCGAAACTCTACCGAAATTCCGGGTCGGTCTGCCGCCCGAATTTTTGCGCATTTTTAAAATGGGATCCTGTCCGTGAGCCTGGTTACAAGTCCAGACGTAGCTTCGCATATATTAAAAAACCCCACTTTTCCAAGCTCGGATCCCGTCCGACATTGTATTTAGGAGAATTAAATATAAGTGAGAACATAATAATCATAATAATCATGCTGATTTTCGTCTCCAAAAACATTTCACCCTTCTTTATCAAAAATCCAAAAACATTTCTCCTTTCTTTATCAAAAAATAAAAACAAATAGTTTCTTCCCTTTTTCTCAATAATAAATCTCATCCTACGCCTTCTCAGGTCGATCGCAAGCCCTTGGCCTGGCTCCCTATTGGCTTCGGTCTTCGGTCAAATCACCCTAGAGTTTCATTTGTTGCTCTACTACTTCTTTCGAGTTCGAAATCCATCCACTTTCCATGGAGAATACATAACAAGTACCAGTTATACAGCCGGATCTGACGACCGTCCAAGCTCAGCTCGTGTCCAAGATTGACAACCTCCAAACTGAGGTTCGAGAGATGCAACGAAACTAGATTCCTATTCCTCAAGAGCCCAAGGCCCTATTACCTCGTGCTATGGGTCCACCCGAGCCTATCTGGGTTCCCGAAGAATATCAGCACGCTCCACGTGCCCCTCCTGTCAATGGGCCACCGCCTGCCCAGCTTCCAATGCCAAACATTGCCCAGCCTATGGCTAACCTGCCGGTGGTCGTTGATCCAAAGGAGGAGGAGTTGAATAAAGTTAAAAAGGATCTCAAGATGCTCACCAAGAAGTTCAGCCAAAGCAGGATATCTGGGAATTACATGGATTACACCCACATGTCTCCTTATGCTAAAGCGAGGTTGCCCGAGAAGTGCAAGATGCCAAATATCGTGAAGTTCAGAGGGAGTGGACCCCCGATTGTTCATCTTCGTAGTTATCATCGTTCCATGACTCTACTAGGGGCTTCTGAAGAAGTGATGTCCTAATTATTTTAGTAAACTTTGAAGGATAGTTCCCTCCGATGGTTTTTATCTCTTGAGGAATCCAGAATCTGCAGCTGAGAGGATGTAGCTCAAGAATTCATGTCACAGTACAAATACAACGAAGATCTTGAGGTCACCCATCGTGATTTAGAGATGCTCAAACATAACCCTGGGGAATCAGTCAGTAACTTCATAACCCGTTGGAGGGAACAAGCAGCTACCATGACCAATCGGACATCCGAGGAAGAACAGGTCAACATAGTGAAGAAGAACTTCTTTCCCCGTGTTCGAGCGACGATGGGAGGACAATATTATCCCCACTTCCGAGCTCTCAGATAGGCGGGAGTAAAAATCGAGGAAAACCTTGTTAAAACAGAGGTTGAATCGAAGAAGGTGTCTGGACAGTTCAACCCTAGAAAGTATGACAAGCCTGCCAGTGCTACAGTCTCAACCATCAACAACATCTCTCAGCCAACCACATCATGGGAACCAGAAAGTCGCCCTACCCCCATCCGAAGGGAATACACTGAGTTCCATGCTCCCCTATCTAAAGTTTACAAAGCCCTGTTAAGCCAAAACCTCATCAAACCCTTGGATCCCCGTCCATTGGTAAATCCACCCCCAAGAAACTTCAAGATCGATGCTCACTGCGCCTTTCACCAAACTTCCGACCATACCACCGGCCAATGCTTTCACCTCCGAAACGTAATCCAAGATCTCATTGATCGGGGTACCATCGCCCCACCATCCAATCCTAAGCCAAACACTACTCACAATCCACTTCCAAATCATACCAATGCCCTCTTCTTAGAAGAAAACCCAGGTTTCGATCCATCAACTCAAATCATACCCCTATACTCTCCTAAACCTCTTCAAATTTGCCCGTATGTCCTCCAACACCCTTCTAGCCTCGCTAATCAGGCACTGTCACTCCTTACCAGAGCGTGCATCACTGTCCGTACATGTTCTGGAAATGGAAGTATGGAATTGTCAGAAGTGTTCAACCAACTCCTAGAGTTTGGGCTGAAATTGCCCTCACAGATGGTCATCGATTGCCAGAGGTTCAGCACACTGTTCTTGGAAGCATGAAAATGGGACCGAGATTCAAATAAGTAGGTGGTACCAACCGACGAAGTCAGCCTAGATGATGTTGTCCAGATTATAGCAGAATTATTCGGGCAAACCAACAGCATTTGTAGTATCATCGGGTTACTTGACACTTTGAATCTACAAGGGTGCTTGGTCCCTTCAATCACACATATCCCCACAGAATGGGATAACTTGTATGAAGAAGCCATTGAAGTTGTGGAATGCATCGACTTCACAGGGAAAGACATAATTGTTACCACCAGATGGGGGGAAGAATTTGAAGATTCGAGTGAAGAACAAGCTTCAGGAAGAGCTGGCCCAGTAGTCGACATATGTGGGATGATATCATTTGAAGAACTCCTCGAAGAAATAAATAGGGTGGCAGCACAACTTGAGATTGATGAGGAAATGGGATTCATGTTCTTTCCTTCTTCAGTAAATCACATGACCAGATCAGGGAGATATTACCAGGTTCTAAGCTCACTACCAGCAAATGGCAAAGGGAAGGGCGTTGAAAACCTTCCTATGCCAGATATGACCATTGAGGAGAGCAAGATCCTCGATCAACTGAAGAAAACTTAAGCTAACATCACTCTATAGGGACTTTTCATGTCTTCCTAGGTACACAAAAATTCTTTACTCAAATTACTCACCGGACCCATAGTTCCTCCCTCTACCACACTAGAAGAAGTGATAAATCTGGTCGGATCCTTGACCTCTACCCGAATGCTATCATTTTCTGAAGAAGAAATCCCCAAAATTGGGCCGAAAGTTTCCCACACCAAGTACAACCGCTCATTAAAGATGCCGAAGAGACTGAGGAAAGCGATTCCGAAGATTCCTTCAACTTACAGATACTGGGGCTGGCACTCTGCATGGTTCATTTAGGCACTAAATCAATGGACCCATCTCGTCTAATTAAAGCTGCTGATACTCCTCTATTCAACTGGCATGTTGCGCCAGTTCTACCTCGTGAAATATCCCTAACCCCAATGTTTACCCTATTTCTTCTTATGTTGTCTATCCTTGCTGAAATGTAATCGAGGCCTCTTTTGATGAGGTTCTCAATGTTGTTTTTCCTATCAATGAAATAAATGAAGATTTTGAGTATCTTGTTGTGCCTTACATTAACTGCTTGAATTCTAATCAAACTTTTGATGATGATGATTTTGCAAATGAATAATTCTTAACTGATCTAAATAAGGTTAATAATAAACAACACAACTGCGTTCAAGTTAATGATGAATAGACTGTTATTATTAATCTCGATTCTAGTAGCCAACTGCGCGAGATTAGGATAGGGGCCACCCTTGACAAGCATGAGCACGCACAACTCGAAGAATTGCTGAAAGAGTTCGTAGATGTCTTCGCATGGTCCTATGATGATATGCCCAACATCGATCCTGAAATAGCTCAACACGAGATCTCCACTCTCCCAGATTACAAGACGGTTAAACAAAAATTGAGAAAAATCCGCACCGAATGGTCGCTCAAGGTCAAAGAAGAGGTGGTTAAACAGTTAAACGTGGGTTTTATTCGGGTGATCGAATATCCCACATGGCTAGCCAACATTGTACCTGTGCCAAAATCAGGAGGGAAGGTTCGAATGTGTGTAGATTACCGAGATCTAAACAAAGCTGTTCGGAAGGATAATTATCGGCTACCCAATATCGACATGATCGTGGACAACACAGCCAGTCATGCCCTCAAGTCATTTATCGACGGGTTTGCCGGATACAACCAAATCAAGATGCACCTCGACCACCAAGAAAAAACCGCATTCATCACCCCATGGGGAACCTTTTGCTACACCGTTATGCCATTCGATCTCAAGAATGCTGGGCTAGCTACTAAAGGGCTGCCACAACCATCCTGCACGATTTGATCCACAAGGAGGTCAAGGTTTATGTGGATGATATGATTATCGAGTCCAAAACTAGAGAAGGTCATGTTCCTGCTCTCTGGAAGTTCTTTGGATGACTGCAACGGTATCAGATGCGACTTAATCCACAGAAGTATGTCTTCGGCGTTACAAAGGGAAAACTCTTGGGATTCATGGTCAGCGAAAAGGGTATAGAAGCAGATCCTGCAAAGCTGAAGGCCATACTTGAGAGGCCACCACCCCGAACAGAAAAAGAATTCCGAGGTTTTCTTGGGAAATTACAATATATCAGCTAGCTAACCTCCATCTGTGAACCGATCTTTAAGCTCCTTCGAAAAGATTCAACCAAGGTTTGGAATGAGGCCTGTCAAGAAGATTTTGACCGAATCAAACAATATCTGACCCAACCTCCAGTTCTCATGCCACCACAGTCTGGTCTCCCTTTGCTCCTATACCTAACCATAACTTGTATGAAGAATCCGTTGAATTTGTGGAATGCATTGAATTTACATGGAAAGACAGAATTATTGCCACCGGATGGGGGGGAAAATTCGAAGATTCGAATGAAGAACAAGCTTCAGGAAGAGCTGGCCCAATAGCCAACATATGTGGGATGATATCATTTGACGAACTCCTCGAAAAAATAAACTGGGTGGCAGAACAACCTGAGATTGATGAGGAAATGGAATCCATGTTCTTCCCTTCTTCAGTAAATCACATGACCAGATCAGGGATACATTACCAGGTTCCAAGCTCACTACCAGCAAATGATAAAGGGAAGGGCATTGAAAACCTTCCTATGCTAGAGATGACCATTGAGGAGAGCAAGATCCTCGATCAATTGAAGAAAACTCAAGCTAACATCACTCTATGGGGACTTTTCATATCTTCCCAGCTACACAGAAATACTTTAATCAAAGTGCTCACTGGACCCATAGTTCCTCCCTCTACCTCACCAGAAGAAGTGGTAAATCTGGTCGAATCTTTAACCTCTACCCGAATGCTATCATTTTTTGAAGAAAAAATCCCCGAAATTGGGCCAAATCACAATCATGCACTCAACATCTCCGTTGAAGTTATGGGGAAGTCCGTGCCACTCTCCCTTGTCGATAACGGATCTGCCTTGAATGTTTGCCCTCTGAGAACCTTCAAGTGTTTAGGCCTGAAAGAAAGAGACCTCACTCCAACCTCCGTCGTTGTACATGCCTACGATAATATCCGTCGTGAGGTGATGGGATCTATAAAACTTATAACTATCGTTGAATTCCAAGTCATAGACATCCCAACTTGTTTCAACCTGTTACTCGGACGACCCTGGCTTCACAATATCAAGGGTGTGTCTTCCTCGCTCCATCAGAAATTGAAGTTCTTTATCGATGGGCGAGTCATCACCATTATGGGCGATGATAAAAATATCGAGGGTGCAAGCACCAGCAGTTCAATCCTTGAGATACAACACGGGTCAAATAATATGCTCCTATCAGGATTTCGAATTGAGCCACTTCTAATCCCGACAGGGGACGGTTTCAAAGAAAGGGTTTGTCCAGAATATGACCCTCATGGCAATGTCAATGTGATTCAGATGTTCAGAGACATGCACTTCATGCCCGGACTAGGACTAGGACAAATGCAGCAATGGATACTTGAGCCCATCGAACTAAAGAAAGCTTTTCCTCCTTGTGGCTTGGGGTATCAACCGTCAGAACAAGAGCTCAGAATGATCCACCAGTCTCGACCGAAGAGAAGATTAGACTGCACCCAAACTATCCCAGGAGACTCCTTGAATGGACGATTCATCAAAGAAGGCGAAGACTTCCCCTTTTACGATTTTCCAGAACCATGGTATGACCACAGAGATAAGAAGATGAAGCCTGGAATGGAGATCTTTTTCCAAGATAGCTACCCATGGGCTGAAAGTTTCCAACACCAAGTATAACCTCTCATCAAAGATACTGAAGAGACTGGGGAAAGTGATTCCAAAGATTCCTTTAACTTTCAGACACTAGGGCTGGCACTCTACATGGTTCGTTTAGGCACTACATCAATGGATCCGTCCCATCTGATTAAAGTTGTTGATACACCCCTCCTCAACTGGCATGCGGCACCAGTTATACCTCTTAAAATCTCCCCTAACCCCAATATTTACCCTATTTCTTCTTCTACTGTCTATCCTTGTTCAAATGTAATCGAGACCTCTTTTGATAAGGTTCTCAATGATATTTTTCCTATTAATGAAATAAATGAAGATTTTGAGTATCTTGTTGTGCCTTACATTAACTGCTTGGATTATAATCAAACTTTTGATGATGATGATTTTGCAAATGAACAATTCTTAACTGATCTAAATATGGTTAATAGTAAACAACATAACCGCGTTCAAGTTAATGAATAAGAGACTATTGTTATTAATCTCGGTTCAAGTAGACAACTGCGTGAGATTAGGATAGGGGCCACCCTTGACGAGCATGAGCGCGCAGAACTCGAAGAATTGCTGAAGGAGTTCGTGGATGTCTCCGCATGGTCCTATGATGATATGCCCAACATTGATCCTGAAATAGCTCAGCACGAGATCCCCACTCTCCCAGATTACAAGCCAGTTAAATAAAAATTGAGAAAGTTTCGCACCGAATGGTCGCTCAAGGTCAAAGAAGAAGTGGTCAGACAGTTAAACGTGGGCTTCATTCGGGTGATCGAATATCCCACATGGATAGCCAACATAGTACCTGTGCCAAAATTAGGAGGGAAGGTTCGAATGTGTGTAGACTACCAAGATTTAAACAAAACTACTCCAAAGGATTATTATCCGCTACCCAATATCGACATGATCGTGGACAACACATCCAGTCATGCTCTCAAGACATTCGTCGACGGGTTTGTCGGATACAACCAAATCAAGATGCATCCAGGACATCAAGAACAAAACGTATTCATCACCCCATGGGGAACCTTTTGCTACACCGTCATGCCATTTGGTCTCAAGAATGCTGGGGCTACCTACCAAAGGGCTACCACAACCATCCTGGATGATCTGATTCACAAAGAAGTCGAGGTTTATGTGGATGATATGATTATCATGTCCAAAACTAGAAAAGGTCATGTTCCCGCTCTCCGAAAGTTCTTCGAACGATTGCGACGGAATCACATGAGACTTAATCCATAAAAGTGTGTCTTCGGAGTTAAAAAGGGAAAACTCTTAGGATTCATGGTGAGTGAGAAGGGGATAGAAGCAGAGCCTGCAAAGGTGAAGGCCATACTTGAGATGCCACCGCCCCGAACAGAGAAAGAAGTTCGAGGTTTTCTTGGGAAATTACAATATATCAGCTGATTTATCAGCCATCTAACCTCCATCTGCGAACCAATATTTAAGCTCCTACGAAAGGATTCAACCAAGGTTTGGAACGAGGCCTGTCAAGAAGCTTTTGACCGAATCAAACAATATCTGACCCAACCTCCAGTGGTCATGCCACCACAGCCTGGTCTCCCTTTGCTCCTATACCTAACCATAACCGACACTGCAGCTGGGGCTTTGCTAGCCCAATACCTTAAAGACTACCGCAAGGAAATATCCATCTATTACGCCAGTTGCAAATTAGCCGGGTACGAGGTCAACTACACTCCTTTGGAAAAGAGGTGTGTCGCATTTTTCTGGGTCACCCAAAAGTTGCGACACTACATGCTCGCCTTCCCTATCAAACTTGTATCCCAAATGGACCCCATCAAATACCTACTTGAGAAACTCTCCTTATCCATTCGAATGGCCCGCTGGTTGATGCTCCTAACCGAGTTCGATATCGTGTACATCACACAGAAAGCTATTAAAGGAAGAGCCATCTCTGACTACCTTGCCGATTACCCTGTAGAAGAAGCAGATGTCTGGATCTCCAAATTTCAGGATGAAAATATCCTCTGCACCGCTCAAGAATTCCTTCGATGGAAAATTTTCTTTGATGGTGCTGCCAACAAAAAGGGATATGGCATTGGGATACTTCTGATCGCCCCAGATGACTCCCATACTCCCATCGCCATTAAATTGGATTTCCCTTGCACCAATAACATGTCGGAATACGAGGCATGCACAGTAGGCCTCAAAGTTGCTCTCAAGAAAGGTATTCAATACCTTGATGTCTACGGGGATTCTGCCCTCATCATCGATCAAGTGATCAAAAAGTGGAAAGTCAAGGATGAAAAGATCCAACCCTTTCATGCCCAGTTAGAAGAGCTAGCCTCCCGATTCTGATATATCACCTTCCATTACCTACCTCGAGCAAAGAATAACCTAGACGATGCTCTCACTACCTTGGCCTCCATGGTCGACATGCCCAAAGGAATAACAATGACCCCCTTCCTATTTCAAAGGCAAGGGAAACTAACCCGCTGCTACCATATCGAGCTTGTCTCCCCCAAAGATCTCGAACTAGCCGACTATTGATACTATGATATCTGGTGCCTCCTAAAACATGGTAGGTATCCTGAAGGTTCCAACCAGAAAGACCGAACAACCCTCCGAAGACTGGACGCCTAATACATCATCTGTCATAAAACTCTACTCAAAATGAACTTCGATGGAACTTATCTACACTGTATCGCAGGGGCTGAGATTGAGAAAATAATGCAGAAAATCCATAGCGGGGAATGAAAGCCCCACATGAACGGTCACATACTTGCCAAGAAGATCATCTTACAAGGCTACTATTGGACCACCATGGCCCTGGATTGCACCGCCTATGTATGGAGATGCCTCAAACGCTAACAGTTCTCCAATCTTCAACACTTGCCTCCGCAAGAATTATACAACATGACCTCTCCCTGGCCATTCTCCACCAGGGGTGTCGACATCATAGGGAAGGTTACACCAAAGGCTTCAAACGGACATGATTTCATCCTAGTTGCCATTGATTACTTCACTAAATGGGTCGAAGATGAGTCATATGCAATATTGAACGCCAAGAAAGTGGACAAATTCCTTAAGAAGAATATCATCTGCCGATATGGCTCCCGCACGAGCTAGTGTCAGATAACGGGTTAAACTTTGAAGCAAAAGTCATGGAAATAGTCAGTGAGTATGGGATTCAGAGACACAAATCTTCTCCCTACCGACCTCATACCAATGGTGCAGTTGAAGATGCCAATAAGAACCTCAAAGCTATTATAAAAAAGATGACCGAAAGTTGTAGGGATTGGGCCGACCGGATCCCATTCACCCTCTGGGGATATCGAACCTCAATACGAACCTCTACTGGGGCTACCCCTTACTCTCTGGTCTACGGCATGGAAGCAGTCCTACCTGTGGAGTTGGAAATACCCTCGCTACGCGTCATGCTCGAAAGCAAAGTTAGTGAAGAAGACTGGTGCCAAAGCCGTCTTGATGAGCTAGCCATCCTAGATGAAAGAAGATTGAAAGCTCTTTATCACATACAGGGGTGACATCTCCGAATAACACGATCATTCGATAAAAGAGTCAAGGATCGCGGTGTCCGGGAGGGGGATTTATCCCTCAAAGAGATAATAGAACCCATCTGGGACCCCATAGGGAAATTGAAGCCCAATTGGAGCGGCCCTTACATTGTGAAGAAAATCTTATCCGGCGGTGCCACCATGCTCACAGACCTAGATGGGGAAGAGATGGCTCGTCCAATTAACCTGAACCATCTCAAGAAATTCTACCCGTAGTCCGAAATCTCGATGGGCTACGACTCTTTTCATCCCCCTTCTATTCTCTAAAAAAAACTCTCTTCATTTTCCTCTACCCAGAACTACGTGGGCCTGATCCTCTGCAAAAACTATTTTTAAACAGATAAAAAACTTTTCAAAAACCCCAGAGGTACGTAGGCATCTCATACACCTCACATGAGTGCGACCCTTTCTTTTTCACAAAATACTATTCTTTTCTTACCTCCGAGAACGACGGTTCATTCTAAAAAATACTTGAACAAAAGGATTATGTATGCCTTAGAGATCAGTATAGACAATTCAAAATACAAAATTCATCGAAAGGCACAGCTGGATGATCAGAAACTTATTTATTTCATTAATAAGAAATTACAGTACGGATTACATAAAAAAAGGAATGAATAACTCCATTCCCCCTACTACCATAAAAAGTCAAATAAAATCCCCGCATCTATTACACAAATAAACTCTCCAAGAGTCCTACCCACAGCTACCAGAGGAGCCTGCACCCTCATCATCTACATCCTGAGGTCCCCAAGTTTCCCCTGCCTGAATAGAGTGCCGTAAACACTCCATGGACCGACAAACCTGAACCATCTTCGAAAAGACCAAAACACCCCCTTCCATGGTGTTAGATAAAATAAACCATCTTTATCCAGTATCCACTGCAGCATCTTGCTGACTACTTTCCTCCACAACCATTTCATATAATCTTTGGGGACATGCCAAACTTTCCCGACAGACTGGGAGGTACGGGTCGACGGACACTGATTTTCCCACAGAGATCCAAACAACAGACGCAGGCGCTCAGTCAAATCTTCTACCAGAAAGAAATTCGAGGTCCGAGGTGGCATGACCTGTGCCCAGCCAAACTGGCACAGAAGCTGCCAAGGGAAGTAAAAAGAGGTTTATCTGAGACCAACCAGCAGCACGTATGAGTATTCCCCTAGCTCCAGAACAGGCAGCAACTATCCCCACCAAGTCACTGACCAGCGTAGACTCCGAGCCCCATGCTCCACAAGCCAATTCTACCAGCTCTCAACATACAGGCCAACGCTGATAAAGTAATGCGAAAAGAAGTTGGGTACAGCCGACAAAGGATATTCTGGAGGAGTCGCCAAGCGGAGTCTTTCAGACAACCACATGAACAGCATCACGGGGCTACCCCTCAAAAAGTCAGAACGACCTTCTCTCCAGGCATACAGAACATTCAGGGTCTTCGCTAGTATCACCGTCGCAGGATTACGATGGTATGACATCCATGAAGTAATGGCTGCAAGTAGCGGGTTCACATGCAGTTCCCCAGTCATCAGCAGTAATTTTGAAACCAGGATTAGAACAACGACTCCAGTATAGACAGCATCACCTACTTCCTGCAAATGCAGAGACTGCAGCACCGCCGAGAGGGAGATCATTCCTCCAGCAACCAATGATCTGGCCACTGAAGGTGAAACATGAAGAAGTCCGACCAATAAATTCCTAGGAGAACGGGAAAATTTGGGCAAAGCTGCAGCAACACCGAGATTTACACCCAGCATGGCAGAAAACTCCTCGTAGGTAGAACAAACTTCATCCAACCCAAAGCGGAATACATGGTCTTCGGGGTACCAGAACTGTACCACCGCCATCAACAAGTTCCACTCAATTGGACGATTGCACCACAAGGAGACTCGACGCATGTTGAAAGCATCATAGTCAATATTATAAGAGGGCATCACTTCCAAGGCTTTGAGGTAGTTAGAAAATTCAATGCTACCATGGAGAGCCATCTTGGAAAGCTAAGAGATAATGGGCAAGTAGGTAAGAATGAAAAGGTGTGATGAAAACACTCCACCCTTACCCCTTTTTATACTCGAGAACCCTTACAAGAGACATAATCCCTGCAGAAATCGGAGGGAACCCTACCCCACAAGGTACCAAAGGCTGAAGAGGGTACCATTCAAAGCTTTGAATAGATGGGACTGGACTGAACTGCCGATAGGCAGGATAGGGTGCTTACCGATCGGCAACCGCCCCATTTTTAGAAATTTCCCTTTTTCCTCTTTTGTCGAATCAGAAAACTCAATAAAAATAAATTGATATTCTTAACAGAATTTCAAAATTTCTTTTCTCCTTATAATTTCCCTTTTTAATTAAAAACTTTCCTTCAAAATATTCCAAAAATATTCCTTTTTACGGTCTCAACAGCAAAGTAAAAAGCGTATGTGCATGCATTCATCATTAAATAAAAGATAATAAAAAACTCCATTGCATTTCATATATCTATTTTCTGTGTTACATCAATTTTGCAGGAAATAAAAAGAAAAAAAGCAAAAACAGTGGGACTCAGCCCGAACCCACATTCTCTCTCTCTCTCTGTCACCCACCTTTCCCTCTAAGAGCTTCCACCCCTACGACGTGCTCTCTTTCCCCTACGGCAAGACAATGCGCCACCACTACCCGAGATGGAGTCCTCTCTGGACGAAGCAGACGGCACCACGCAAGAATGAACAGGAATCGCATCCCGAATATGGGCAGTCGCTGAAGATATCCAGTCTCTGATGTCCCTTAGCCAAGTGGTCGACACCTGAACTTGTTGCAAGGAAAGGCGAAATCAGTATCAAAGAAGAGATGACCAAAATAGAAAAGAAAGAAAGAGAGGAACAGAAAGGTATACCGTAGGTCGAAGAACCTCCTCTGTCAAACCTAACTCCTTCAGATCCATCGCATGAGGACGGTGAAACATAGGCACCATCCCTCCATCAGCCCGTCGAATGTTGTATGAGGGGGTATGCAACCGCACAAAAAGGAACCTCTGAAGTCGTCGCCGCCGCAGATGTCGTCGGACCACCGCCATTGTGGGAAGATCCCAGCGCCCGACTCGAACCCGCAGGAGGTAAAGGCAGGGCATCATATATCCTTGGCGCCATCAACCAACTCGTCACAAAGTCCACATAGTCATACGGCGCAGCCGTATCGGTGTACAAAAAGTAGGACTCGTCAATCATCATCGCGATCCTTTCATCCTCCGAAAGTAGTAGCTCCCGCCTCATAGACGTAGGAGGTTGCGTAGGTGGCACCACCACCTCCTCCTCAGCAATCTGACGAACCACCCTCTCCCCGAGATACCAAGAATGGTCGAACTCATACGCCAGCAAATGCCTCATCCGCGCGTTCACCCCAGTAGCCCCTGCATCCTGAACGGTTGTCCTCAGGGATAAAAGTTCACCTGAAAATCTCCAAGAAAGCATAAATCAATACAAGATCAGAAGGTGCAAAAACCAAGACTGAAATGGAAAGAGTCTTACCCTACCACTGGTCAGGTCATTCAAGACTTGACGCACTGCCTTCAGAGAGAGAGATCCCTTCGACTGCCGATTGTCCTTATGCCATGGATACAATGGACAGAAGTCCCCAACAGTGTCGTCCTTCAAAGCGATCAGCGGGGTATTGCACCCAATCACCTCATAGAACCATGTCTGAATTCACAAAACAAAAGAGACGCATAAGGAAAATGCGAATGCATGAAAAGAAATGCGCAAACTGAACAATACCTCAAGAAGGTAAGTGGCTCCAGTAAAGGTCTGCCAGCAGCACCGGCTGAATGCATTTAGAGAAGAGTAAAGGGTCGCCAAAGTCAGACTCCCCCAATCATAGAAAGGGATGTTCGAAACATCCTCAGGTACGATAAGAACCACAAATGAACGACATCGTCGCTCGACGCCACCATGAAACCTCCCAACACAAGAAAAATGAATAACAGGGCCATCTGCCTCACTTGCAGCCCGTCCTCCACATCAATCACCCTGCCCAGCAAAACATCCTTCAGTAGGGACAGCCGGATAGAATCCCTATAAACTATCCTCCCTACATCATCAAGTGCCGCACACACTGCCTCTGGTCTCACCCGTAAAGAGAGATCCACCTCTATCTGCTCCCCATCACAATCCATCCCCAACAGCTGTTGCACGTCTATGGGAGTCACAGTTATCTCCCCGAAGCCAAAATGGAAGGTGTGGGTAGTATCCCACCACCTCTCTCCCAAAGCGCGCAGGACCGCTGTCGAACGAGGCGTCTCATCCAGGGCAAATGCCAACCTCCCAAAAACCCGCTGATGATACCACCCAATGCACCACAAGTGGGAGATGCTCCCACACATCCCTGAGCCCCGTCGTCCCGCGGGCGCGCATGCTCTTCAAAGAAATATCAGACTGGCAAAAAGGAGAAGTCTCATCAAAAGTCAAGAAAGAAAGAAAAGTCACCAAAAAGAAAGGAATGCCAAAGGTCAGGTTACTTACATAACCGTCGGGAATCACTCTCGAAGAGCGATGATGCGACGGCTCCCGCGGCAAAGTCCGCTCATCCGCAACAGGCTCAAATGCATCAAAGGAGTTCTCACTCCCCAAAGAAAGAGGCGCCCTGGCCCTCCACTCCACATTCGCCCAGTCATCAATGGTCAACCACTCCCGGTGGACTGCAGTGCTCATAAAAGCGGCCATTTCTTAAAGATCGGAATGCTAGAACGATTTGCAGAGAAATCACAGAAAGAGAGAAAGCAAAAAAGCTGTGAAAAAATGAAGGGATTCGCCCCCTTTATATAGGATGTCAAGCGCCATGCCGATCAGCACTAATTCCTTACCTTCCCGAGGTAGCCCAAAAGTCTGTGCCACTACTGAATGGCACCCCTGATACCATGCCGACCGGCACCCCCCCTTAAATTTTTGTACATAAATTCCCAAAAAATACCAGAAAGCCCCGAAAAATCCTTGAAAATTTCCTAAAAATCCCAGGAAGGATTTAGAACATTTTCACCAAGCAAATTTCACATTCCCTCAAGCGGAACCCCTCTTTCCCAGCGAAATCCTCAAAAACCAAGTGAATCTCCTCCCGATAAAGCTCCGGAGGATCTCTAAGGATCATCTTGTCACTTCCCCAGCGGAATTCTTCCAGCACCAAAATTGGTTTTCCCCCCTACGAGGCCTCCTAAAGAAATAAAAGCTTCCCCAACTATCAGCTCCCCAGCTCAAATCAAAATCACAAGGCACTTTCTCCAGCGAAATCAAAATCCCATCTTTATCCACTAGGTCAGAATTGACCTCGGTCTTGGATCGTCACCTGAGTTGGGTCAGAATTGATCCCGGACCTCGATCATCACCACTCGTAGGTCATAATTGACCTCGGTCTTGGATCGTCACCTGAGTTGGGTCAGAATTGACCCCAGTCCTCGGTCATCACCACTCTTAGGTCAGAATTGACCTCGGACTTGGATCGTCACCTGAGTTGGGTCATAATTGACCCCAATCCTCGGTCGTCACCACTCTTAGGTCAGAATTGACCTCGGTCTTGGATAGTCACCTAATTTGGGTCAAAATTAACCCCGGTCCTTGGTCTCCACCACTCTTAGGTCAGAATGACCTCGATGTTGGATCGTCACCTAAGTTAGGTCAGAATTGACCTCGGTCCTTAGTCGTCACCACTCTTAGGTCAGAATTGACCTCGATCTTGGATCGTCACCTGAGTTAGGTCTGAATTGACCTCGATCATCGGTCGTCAACACTCTTAGGTTAGAATTGACCTCGGTCTTGGATCGTCACCTAAGTTGGGTCAAAATTAACCTCGGTCATCGATCGTCACCACTCTTAGGTCAGAATTGACCTAGGTCTTGGATCGTCACCTGAGTTAGGTCAGAATTGACCTCGATCCTCGATCATCACCACTCTTAGGTCAGAATTGACCTCGATCCTTGATTGTCACCTGAGTTGGGTCAAAATTGACCTCGATCCTTGGTCGTCACCACTCTTAGGTCAGAATTGACCTCGATCTTGGATTGTCACCTGAGTTAGGTCAAAATTAACCTCAGTCCTCGATCGTCACCACTCTTAGGTCAGAATTGACCTCGGTCTTGGATCATCACCAGAGTTAGGTCAGAATTTACCTCGGTCCTTAGTCGTCACCCCTCGTAGGTCAGAATTGACCTCAATCTTGGATTGTCACCTGAGTTAGGTCAAAATTGACCTCGATCCTCGATCGTCACCACTCTTAGGTCAGAATTAACCTCTGTTATTAGATCTTCACCCTAAGCCCATAGATTTGGCTTTGACCCGCAGAATTGGTCATCCCCTAGCACCACTTCAGGTCCTCAAAATCGACCTAAACCTTTAATCGTCATTCCATCCCCAGCACACCCCTCAGGTCCTCAAAATCGACCTCGACCCTCTGAATCGGTCATACTCCCTGAAAAGTATCATGTGGTGTCTATTCGATGGTTATTATTTGTTCCAAACTCACCCATAGAGGACCTCTATAAACACCCCATTCCGTTACCCCCTAACTCTCCTAAGGTCCCTAGCACCTCCCTTCATCACTACAAACCTAGGTCATGTCCTGAGTACTGACCTGGAAGCCATAGGGCACTCCCTAGCTCAGTTTGAGCAAAAAGTCAAACTCTTCATCTCAACTGAGATTAAATGAATCTTCTAAGGGCACTGAATACCCTTTCCAATGGTCCATCCCGTGCACGATTCTGACTTACCATGCGAACGAACGATCCGTTTGCGTTCGAAACTTGACCTAGAGGCCACCAGGCGATCCCAGGCTCCGGTTCACCTAAGTCAACTCTTCAGCTCGATCGAGGCTGAATGAATTTTCTAAGGGCACTGAATACGCTTTCCAACGGTCCATCCCGTGCACAATTCCGACTTACCATGAGGATGAACGATCCGTTTGACTCCAAGAGGTCACTGAATGCTTCCAGGGCCCGGTTGACCAAAGTCAACTCTCCACACTGGGTCAAACTCTTTGGAATGTAGAAGTAAATCTCCTAACCTTTCCAACAGTCCATCCCGTGCGCGATTCTGACTTACCATGCGGATGAACGATCCGTTTGTGTCCGAACGATTTCCTGTCTAATGGATCGACAAACGCTTTCGAACCATATTTGACCCAAAGTCAACTCCCGAAACTGGGAGAGGTCCAAAGTACTTTCAAAGATCTCTGAACCTTTCCAATGGTCTACCCATGCGCGATTCTGACCAACGGTTTGCCCTCGGCAGCTAATTTTCCGAAAAGGCCTAAAACACACTGCCAAACGGCAGGTTCCAGACCCTGCTTATCAGCATGGGTCGATATGCAGGACCAGGTCTATGACGATTGGCAGTGACCTGGGCCTATAAAATGAGGCCTTCACTCATTTGCAAGAAGATCCCAGATCTGATAAAATTCACTCTCAACAAATCCCAGAAACCTCTCTCGAAGGCAGCGTGATTTAAACCTCCAAATCCCTCTTTTACTTCCACTTTTCATCATCCTTTTTCATTAAACTTGGTGAATTAGTCACTCTCCATCATCATCCAAGTGCAAGGGTTGCTCTCCCACATTCAAGATCAAGCTTAAGGTCTCCAAGAAGGTCCATCTTTCTCAACTTTCTCTTCAAATTCTCTTAAATGTGCAATAACCTGTTTTATTATTTAGCACTTTTATTATCTCATTTCACACATCCTAATATACTTCTTTATTTAGTATTATTGCACATCTCTTATTTTCATATAAATAAAAAACCCAAAAAATAAGAAAAAGAGGGTTTGTTCATAAATTCCAAATAGGGATTCTCATACTTTTCTCACACTTTTCTCACAACTAAAATACTTTTTTCAACACACACACTCACAAATAAGAGATCCCCCATTTGGATTTATGGGATAAACTCCACCCCTCATTTTGTATGCGAACTACATGGACTTTGATGCCTTTATAGGCTACGTAGGCGTCTCAAGGTAAAACCCGAGACTCGAGTCCTTTTTCTCTTATTTTCTATTTTCTCTAAATCTAATCTCCTTATAATCTATATACTTGCTCTTAGTGACGTATTACTCCATATGCGTTATCATTCCATTATAACGATCAACGTAAGGGTAATTGCGTAAATTTTACTTTCTAATATTATTCTTATATCTTCCTACGGATGACTCGCTTTATCTCTTCCATGATACAAGCTGAGGATTCCTATCTCCATTATATATATACACATGCACACGTATCACGGGGAAAAATAAAGGAAAATAGCAAATATCTATGAGAGATCGAAAGGGCAGAATGGGTGCCTAACACCTTCCCATTTCGTAACTAAGCCTCCGAACCCTTCTCGAATCATTTTTGTTTCGCATGCACCAGTATGTCTTTGGATGCCATCCTTCCAGATGGCTTCCCCTTTTTCTTTTGTCTGTTTTGAGTAAAATAGACTGGAGACTCTGAATCTCTCTACATTTTTACACGTCATCATAAATGACGTCGATCGAAGCGCTCCTGAGAGGGATGCGCGGGACCCGAAGATCCTTTTCCTCCGCGCGCCCGACCGTGGGCGAGGATCGGGGATGTCCACACATATGATCCATGCAATGGAAGATTAAGGGTTCATTTCATCATATAAAGATTAATTCAAAAAACAATTTGGCAACAATTACAATTATTTATCATTCAAATGTGTTCAATTCTTAGAAATAATCAAGACCCTAAGTTTCTATCAAGCAGTTGTTTTTTTTTTCTCAGAAACAGATATGGAAGATATAATCCAGAAAAATCTAATACGAGTTCAAAAAGCAGCAGACATGATTCAAGATTGGGACATTCTCAAATGCAGAAATTCAGAAGATTGGTTGGAAAATTACCTATAAATGGAGAAACCAATGATGCTCAGCCTCAAACCGCCTCAGGACCACCACACGCAGCCTTGAAAATTTTCTCGAAAGATCAAGAAAAGAAACAAACAGAGGTTGGCTATCCATATGCTCTCAGAGATTTGGAAAACATAATGAAGTCCACGGCCGAAACAATTTATATAAGAGGGCGCGAGAAGACGAAGGGTCGCCTTGAAAGTACCGCGGAACCTTAAGAGGACTTAACTACTCATTCCCAGCCCCAATCGCAATCTCTTGGCACTTCGACTTGGTGGCTTATTGATAGCACAAATATTGCACCACCTGCTGCGGACGTTACTCAGACACAGAACTTATAGCTCGCGGCCCTACACAGCACATGGTGCAGCCCTACTCAGCATAGGGTGTGGCGCATACCACTTGGCCTTATATACATGTTGTAGCCTAATACTACAGGGTGCGGCACCCACAGCTTTAGCCTCATGCATAATGCAACACTCAATATACATGCCTATACTTGCCTTACAGGCCGCATCCCTCTCTATTATAGAAGCTCCAAACTTGATGCACGTCACGTGCACAGGGCATGTGACACAACTCACATACCTCCTATAAATAGAGGACCACACCTCGAAGTAAGGGGATCAGTTCCGCTCCCCCTGGGCAGATTCTACAATACCTGGCGAAGCCTTGCCAAATTCTCTCTATACAACCTCAACATACGGCTTGGGGGCTACTCACCTACATCGTAGTCATATCTCCGACACTCCCGGAATCGCTACAGCCATGTATTATCCCTTGTTCTCATACTTGTACGCCTCTTTAGGCACGATTATATTGTACAATGCAATACATATAATGATAACGGAGTAATGCAGTGGACGTAGGCCTATTTTAGGGGTTGAACCACTCTATGTCTTATCTTCTCTCTCTCTTTACTCGCTTTATTTGTTTATTATGCACATTATGCTTGACTTACTGGTACGAGAATGATAAGTGGAGGATTTCTCATATCATCATCAACCCTTGTCGATAGGGGAGGGGGTCTCTCCGAGGCTAGGGTTTGCTCCTAGTGTCGGCCAGCCACCTCTAGGGAAAAATCCTAGATGGCTGATGTCGATTTGGGAAGTGGGAGGTAGACCGGCCACCTGAGGTTGATTTCAGCCTAGGTGGGAGGGTGTAGGGGTTGTTCGAGTGGCCTCTGGGGGAGTTCAGTGGTAGATCGGGGTCAAAAGTGGGCCACCGAGGCTAGCCGGTGGTTGGCCACCACCTCTGCCGTGCTCGTCCACCTCGAGATGGGTGTCTGGTGGGATAAGGTTTGCTGGATCCTTCTTTTTTGGGGGGCAGTGGTGTAGAGTGAGTGGAAGCAGATGTGTTAGGGTCAGGGTTTTAAGTGGGGTGGGGATGGTATGAGAGCGCCTCGTGGTGGACTCCGGTGGTGGGAGGTGGGTGTAAAAGGCATCCATTCGGGCCATTAGATTGTTCAATACCTCCTCGAAGAGGTCGGTGCGAGCATCCACAATCCTCTTAGGACCCATTCATTGTCTACGATGTTTTTGTGCCTACACAACAACAACAACAACAATGGTGGAATGCCCGTGGATGACGTAAATGACGTGAAATAAGAAATAATATGAAAATATTTCACATCCCAACTCTCTCTAATAAATCTCAAAAGGATCGAATGCACGAAAGTAGGCTACAAGGTGGGTATTCAAAGGGGGAGGTAGCTTAGGCTCTAAGCAAAAGATCTACTTACAAGTATCCCCCTAAGGGCCTTTTACTACTCCCACCTCTAAATACTAAATAAAAAGAAAAATACAACGAATCAACAAAAGAAAAGAAAATAATAATGAAACTTTAAAAAAATGATTTTGTCAATTTGATTTTGCATAGATTAATTTATTGTCATATTATAAAATAACAAATATGTGACTGAAACTTAAAAATGATTTTGTCAATTTTATATCGCATTGATTAATTTATTATCATATTATAAAATAACCAATATGTGAATGAAACTTAAAATAAATGATTTTGTCAATTTGATTTATCATATATTAATTTATCGTCATATTATAAAATAATCAATATGTGAATGAAATTAAAAAATGATTTTGTCAATTTGATTTTGCGTCGATTAATTTATTGTCATATTATAAAGTTAATAATACGTAAATGAAAAAAATGATTTTGTGTTGATTGATTTATTGTCATATTTTAAAATAACCAATATGTTAAAATTTATTTTATCAAATTATTTAAGAAAAAAAGTCATCAGGAACAGAAGAATGTTTAACTATGTGAGAAAGTCCTCAAAGATGTTTTTTTTAGTTTTATTTCATATTTCTTGGTTACTTTATTCTTTATGGTTTTATTTGTATTTTTAATATTATTTTGCTTTTTTTGTGAGGCTTATGCCTCAATATGCCTCAAGGCTTACTCCTCTCCTCATTGGAGCTTAAACGCCTTGCCTCGCCTCGCGCCTTTTAAACATTGGTTGTCATAACATTAAATTTTGATTGTCGTCAAACACACGCACTTCGCACCAGTAATACATTGTAACTAACTTTTTTTATCAACTGAATCCAATCAATTAACGAAAATGCATCCATCGAATGCCAAGACATGAACCCGAATGTCAGTGTCCATGCTCCACTCTAAAAAGCGCAAGATCCGAGCCATGTTCTCTTGCTCACCTCCCGTTAGCATATTAAATGGACTTCACAATTCTCATTACAAGACACATAATTAGACCTAATGCACATGGTAATCAAGATATCTTATTAGGAAAATAATTGGGGTTGTGTGTAGAAGATGAGAAACGTATATGTAGAGAGAGTATGCTGAAGAAAAAAGAAAAAGAAAACTTACTCGGATCAAGTCGTGGATGTTCACTAAAGTGAAGAAGATAATTATAAGTCAGAGCAGTTGAGGTCTTTTGTGCGCGTTGGAACAATTCGTTGTTCGAAGGTCGCCAGGTTTATTAGTATTATTATTAGAGATAATTATTAGGATTTATCTTTATTTAATTTCCTAATTTGATTAGGTTATCTAGTTCCCTTAAAATTATGAGATTTTCTCCCCAAGTTTAGGGTTATCTATAAATAAGGCCTTTGGCCATCTCTTGTAATCAATTTTTTTATTAATGAGATTTGAGAGATTATTTTAGAGAAAATATGGTTTGATTAGTATTTTTGGTCATGTGTGTGTCAATTCTATTGTGTTCCATATCAAAGTGGTATCAGAGCTGCATTCGCTCCTGATTTTCCACACAAGTGTGCGCCAGTTGTGTGAGTATCAAGGTCATGAGTTATGGAAAGAGCTCATGGAAACCTATCGTACGATGATCAATGTTCCAAAACTAGCCACCATAGTAACGCCACCACCAATGGTGGCGGGATTTGACTTCGCAGCCTAGTTAAAAAAATGGGTGAACAAATAGAGGTTTTGAAGATAGAGCGATGACGAGAATCCATTCGGCGAGTGTAACAATTCAAAGAGGTGGGATTTTGTCTACTTACGAGGTGGGGCGGCTAAGGCTGGAAAAACCACCCAAGGTCGAACAATCCTCTTGACCACCCCATACCACCTCGCCTCTGGTAGGTGGCCCCCAAACCCAAGCCTCTACTACCTTCGAATCACAAACCGCTTGTTGCCTAATAAAAGATGTATCCAAAGCACCCATATCCAACCTTGTCCCTCCCACTTTACTCCCTATGCAAGCCCCATTAGTAGTTGGGTTGAGGGAGGTTGTACAAGAGATAAAGGAAGAAGCTAGATTTTTCAAGGGATCAAGTGTTAAGGGGTTTTTTAATGAAAAGTTGGGCTTGGAGGTGTTTAAAGAGAATGGGCGGCCCATCTGGACTTTGGTTGGCTTTGACCAATTTTTTAGTGACAAATAACTTGGGTTGGAGGTTAATGGTCCAAAATTTGATTTTTTTAGTGTGGAAAAATTTGGACAACCCTCAATTTTTAAAATGTTAATAAAAAATTTGTTTGAGCCCAAATGTTTGAGGAATTTTTTTTTACCCCCAATAAAAGTTAAATAATGTCCAAAATATTCAAAGTATTTATGGGTGTGGCACAGACTTTTACAAATCTCTTTACAGCTCGTGGTAAAGCTTTTTGAAGAAGGGGAGAATGACATGAATTGGAAATAAATAATATATATATATATTATATGAGGGGGGTATTTTACAGTTCCAAAAAATCAACGGTTGGAAACAATTTTTCGGGGGTGATCTAATGGTTTGATATTGTGCCATGTGGGATTATACCAATTGTGACATGGCACAATCCAAAAAAAAAAACCTTGAACACTCACTCCCCCGTTTTCTTCCTTCCCCTACCCCTGATTCCCCAACCCTTCTCCCCTGCTCCAACTCCTCTCCCCTTCCCCACCCTCTCCCCTCCCCGCTGCCCCAACCCATCTCCCCTTCTCTGCCATCTCCCCTCCCCTCTGCTCCCCTCTATCCCCTCATGTCTGCCCCCCTCTCTCCCCCTCCCTCTTTCAACCGTCGCCCCGCTCCCCGTTCCCCACTCCGGCGCACAGCCGCCCCTGCCTCCATGCTCCGGGGCTTGCACACACACACACTCATAACTCACTCACACACACACACACACACACACACACACACAGAGATCACTCACGTACACACACACACAGAGATATAACCCACTGATAAGTCTCACACACACACACAGATCATGTACACACACACACATTGATGCTGCGATTTTCTTCAGATCTTTCCACAAATTTTGCATCTTCAATGATTCAAGGTGCAATTTCTAAATTTCTGATTGTTTGATTTATTTGTCATTCAGATCTATTGTTTTAGAAATATGGGTTACCCACTGAGATTTTTTTTCAATTTAGGGTTTTGAAATTAGATTTGGGGCACCCACTGAGATTTTGTGATATTCTTGAATTTAGGGTTTTGAAATTATATTTGGGGGTTTTCTTGATCACATTAGAGACATTTTTTGGTTTGGTTCTATAATTTGCAAAATTGA
The DNA here is from genome assembly GCA_949130495.1 of Sambucus nigra. Classification (NCBI taxonomy): domain Eukaryota; kingdom Viridiplantae; phylum Streptophyta; class Magnoliopsida; order Dipsacales; family Adoxaceae; genus Sambucus; species Sambucus nigra. Next base: position 321,266,748 of record OX422214.1, on the reverse strand, counting down.
TTTGTGGTTTTATTTTGAATAATTTTTGTTAGTTTTGGGAGTGTTTTTTTACTTTTTCAATAGTGTTTGGGTTGGGTTATTCAGAGATTACTTCCAATACTGTGAGTATTTTTCGATTTTGAATAATTTTTGTTAGTTTCTACTTTTGCTTTTATAATTTAGGAATTTAGTAGTTCTTGAAGATTTTTTTTTTTCATATGTTGAATTCCACATGCTTGAAAAAATAATCAACTGATTTTTTTGGGAAACCTTTTAGAAAATATATGAATTGATACAAAGAGCGTGAACAAGTTAAATCAAACCAAATTAAATTCGTGGGACATGTTTTGGTGAAATTCGTAGATTTATGTCATTATATAATGAATATGTTGCAGGTAACCATTGGATGTGTTTCTGGTAATGCCATCTAAGTTTGATTTTTTTTGTGTTCTAATTTAATTTATTTAGCGTGTATTTTAGTTATTGGCTTACTAATTTTTTTCTTTCTGATGCATCTCAGGTGGAAGCTGGACTCATTTAAGCAATTATTTTGCATAAATAAAACGCATTCAGGTACATTTTTTTTATAAATAATGTTTGGGGAAGTTATTAATTGTTTGTTCCCAAATCTTCTCCATATTGGAATGGATAATTACTATTACTTTTTATGATGTTTATTGAATCCCATTTTTGTATCCAATTTTTTCCATTCCTATTATTTGAATTACATCAATATGTTAGACTTTGTGGATATTTTTATATTGTTGGATTACATCCAATTTGGGATTTTTTTTATATTGTTGGATTTGTTGTTTCCCCTTAAACAGGGTGAATAGTCCAATAAACAAAGGAGATTATGCCCAATTGTTTTTAAAAAATGACACTTTTTAGAGATAGTGATTTCGACTGATGAACAGAAAAAGAAAGGATAGGTTCATAACTTTTTAGAGACATTTATTTTAGTATATTTGATTGGTTGAATGCTAAACTTTGTTTTACAGATAGCAAAAGAAAGGATAGGCTCATAACCACTTTATTGATGAGTAAGAATGGGAGATGCTGAACTCATAATAGTAAGTACATTTTTTTGTTTTTTCCCTTTCTCACTCTACTCTGTAGTATACAATACACATGTAATCTATATTTTAGGGTTTGTTAATGAGGGTTTTTTTCCGTCTTTTGTTTAAGATAGTTTGATCAACAAGTGTTTTTCACCATTATCGTAGTTTTACAAAAAAAAAAATTGCGTATGTTATTGACAAAGATTTATTTAAGTTGCTTGCCCATATTGGTCTCTCATATGTTGTAACATTTTTCATAGAATCTTTCATCTATATTGATTTACTCAACTTTGTTTGTTTCTAACCAAGGTGAATAAATCCCACATATAGGAAGATGGTATGAGCACGGGAGTGCACGAATAAATCCCACATGTAGGCTCTATAGCAGCAGTTAACTCTATAGTAGGCCCTGTAGCATACCAAGAAGTAGCCATTGATTTATTTGATTCGAGTTCAACTTCAATCGTGGTCATTGTCGGTTCTTGGCTACTCCATATGCTATTGTTGCAAGTCTGACATCGCTTCTTGAAGCCACTGTTGCCCTCATCCCGCTGCCGCAAAAAAGGTAATCTCTCCCACACATGTTCTCACCTACAATTTTTTTGGAAAAATTATTTTTTTCTTGGTTTTGCCGCTGGAGTTTCAGTTTTGTTGTTTCCATTCTTCATCTTTGGTAGAACATCTCAATATTGCATTTCATGTTTCATGAGGTGGGCTTATTTAAATTTTGTTGGCAATGAATTGCATCAGGTATGCAGTAGTAGCAGGTGGGCTTGGGGGGGGGGGGGGGGGTGGAAGCAACAGGTAGGGGTGATTGGGAGGCTGAGTGGTGATGGGCACCAGCAGGTAAAGGGTGATGGCAGGGGCTGAGTGGTGGTGGCTTGGGGTGACAGGTGGGTCGGAGAGGGGGGAAGCAGCAGGTAGGGGATGATGGGAAGCAAAAGGTGGGGGTGGGGGTGGGGGGGAGGGGGGAGGCAGCAACAGGTGGGGGTGGGATGGGGGAGGCTGCATCAGGTGAAAGGATTGAAGGATAAAATTATTTGCTCAGGTTTGCTCACATCAGATTTTAGTTTATATATTTATTTTTTTAAGATGTTTTTTCCATTGAAGCTTTTGTTAGGCGATTTTTTTTTATATTGTTGGATTTGTCATTATCCCTTGAGAAGGGTAGATAGTCCAATAAATAAAGGAGACTCTGCCTAATTTTTTTAAAACTTTGACACTTTGTTTTTTTGAGACAATGAGAATTTATTTGATGAATATTAACTATTTGAATGTTGTTGGACTATTTGTTATTTGTTAAGCATGGTGAATAGTTTATCAACAAAGGAGATTATGACCAATTGTTATAAATTACTTTTTTTTGTCAGGAACGATATCTTTGCCGTTTTGCAATTACGTACTTTGAAAATTTTTGCCGTTTTGTAATTATGTGCTTTCGAAATTTTTGCCGTGTCTTCAGGCACGGGCATTCCGCTAGTATATATATATATATATATATTATCATATTTATTTATAAGTAGATAAATATTAGTATTATTATTAGAGATAATTATTCGGATTTATCTTTATTTAGTTACCTATTTTGATTAGGTTATTTAGTTACCTTTTTAATTACGATACTTGCCCGCCAAGTTTAGAATTATATATAAATAAGGCATTTGGCCATCTCTTGTAATCAATTTTTTTATTAATGAGATTTGAGAGAAAATATAGTTTGATTATTATTTTTTTCCTTTATTATGAAAATAGTGAAAATTTTGGATCCCTTACAAATCCAATTTGGAATTTCCAAGTCTGAGGTGAATCCTATTCGAATCCAAAATTAAAATTATTAATTTATTATGATTTTTTCTTGGGTGCGAATTGGGGCAAAACAGGTGTTTTACCTACACTCGACTCGTGTGTAATTCGGACTCTTCAACCCTTAAAGAATTTGTGCTTCATGGCTTGTGATGCATCTCCTCATGAGCGGGTCACTAAATATTATTGTGCAGTGTGCACCAACTGCCTAGTAAATGACTAACTGGCCTTCTAAATGGATCGAGGTAAACCAGGTACTCATCTCCATTGTCATTCAAACCCATATAAATTAATCACTTTTAAGCAATGTTTGAAGTGGAATGAGGCGGATTTGAGGCGTTGTGCTCTAGTGATGCGATGCATAAATCACAGAATTAGTGTAGCATTATGAAATCACCAAAATATTACAAAAATACTAATATAATCACAAAATACTGTATAGTGGCTTCGTTTTAAAAACATTCATAGTCATTGTAACTAACATAAAAACATTTTAGCAATGTAGCATTACCATGTCATCGCCCCAAAAGTCTATAATCAATGTCGCCAATAAAAAATATTGTATCATCAAAAAACCATCACAATGAAGTCGCATCAACCAGCAGAAAACTTAAACGATGATCAATAATGAGGCCAAAAGCAAGTGTTAAATCATATCCATTATGATGAGTAATACTCACAAATGATATTTTTAAAAATATAAAATAAACATTAGTCATAATTAGATAACCAGTATCAATTATCTTCTTAAAAAAATAGTATCTCTCTTATTCGTTAGCCCAAAAACTTCCACCATGCATATGCACCATTCTCCTCGTTTTGAAAAAAAGTCAGTCCAAAGCTGGAGTCAATTAAAAGTCCACGTGACAAAAAAGTAAATTTTCGTATTTTGGATTCTTCAAGTATATATTTGAAAACGTAAATATGCAACATCATTATATATATATATATATATATATATATATATATATATATATATATATATATATATATATATATATATATATATATGGAGAGGGAGAGAGAGAGAGAGAGAGAGAGAGAGAGAGAGAGGTTCACAAGTGAACCAAAATAATGAACATTTTAATGAACCTAATAAGACATTAAAAAATAACCCTTTACATGCACTGCCATCCAACCCTGTAGCTACAATTATGTCGTGAATATTAACATGTACTGCCATCTAACTGCTATTGCATCTCTCTTATCTATCAATGAAGTCCCTGTAGTCTCAAGGTTGTTTTTAATGCCTCATCTCGATGTGAGCCTCAAGGTATATGCCTCGTACACCTTTTTAAACACTGCTCCTAAAGGGGTTTGTTGTGGTTTGTTGGACCCAATCCTATATCCATATATATCCGTATCGATTCATATTACAAAGGTAGAATTTTCTAAATCAACACCTTAAGGGTGTTTGTAGAATGAGAGGGTAATTCATTTACTAAACCAACATCAGCAGCTCGGTTGAGATTTTACGTTATGATGTAACAGTTGAGGAGGCCTGGGAGGACACTCGTTAAATGGGGAGAGGGAGCATAGGGACATGGAAGGGAATAGGGTTTTTTGGGATATTCCATAGACGTTAGGGTCGCAGTAGTTTTGGGAGGGTCTAGGACATGTACTGCTGTAACGATTATAATTTTTTTCCTTACCATCGGCCTAATCTATTGGACTTTGGAGAAGTGACTCACGAGCCTCGCTAGTGATCTGTGGTCGCACAACTTGGAGTTTTGGGGAGTCTCACAGGGAATCAAGGTTCTTAGTCTTCATAACAATGTCCACTGCTGCCCGTGAAAGGATGGTGGCATCAAGTGCACCAGCAAAGACAAGATTGTGGGTCGTAAGGATTTAGTCTTGTTGCAACTTCGTCCATTTATGTGACTCACATTGGTACCTATATAATACAAATCAGTTGACTAGGTATCGGTACCCACTACCTAAACAAAACAGTTACGTATACCTACATATCAACGAAAGACTTGACTCGTTATGACATAATGATTTTTTTACCGAAACAGCCAAAATCTTGGCATCTTGCTGAGTCGATGCACGAGTTTTATTAATTTTTTTATCCTCTAAATAATGTTTTGTTTCATATTTGAGTCATGAATCATGGGTTAGAGGTTCAATGCGTTGCATTAATGGGCACATGGTCTTTCATAGATTCTTAACCTTCTGAGCCAACGAAATGGGGGATGCGATGTGACCATAACTAAGCTTTTGTGAATAATCAAGATATATAACTATAAATATTAGCTTAAAAATTGCAATTCCCTTATACCGTATTTATCAATTACATTATTTGGAGATTGCATGCTTATATTTTTTGGAACAATGCAATTGGAAGGTGCATCATGTGCCAATGTAATCAATTAGACAATTTTATGATGATTTTGAACTTATGTTAGATCCATGTTATTATACATACTTTTCTAAAATTTTCTATTTTTTTTTTCAAAAAAAGTAGGGTTCTTTAAACAGCATATCGTATATTGTTGCGTATTGACTGAAACTGATCCCAATACCTAGTTGAAAATTAGGTGGCCAAGTCACAGACTGATACCGCGTCTTTAAATCATGGTGTGACTCGAATTGAGTTCCAACTTTAAACCAGTGGTTGAGGCGAGCTGGTGCGACGGGGGCCCTAGCTTCCTTGTCACCTCTTTAATCTTTGTTATGTTATTACCAGGTCGTTTCATTATCATCACATTCTCTATTTTATTTCTTCAATTTGATTCTTCCATATTGGAGTGTGTAAGCTTTTGGAAGTATGATTCTAACTGCAATGAGATACAGAGTATCATCCCCCACCCATAATGATCTCATGATGATGCCAATTAGATGTATATCAAACACATAGCGGAAATTAGCAATGAACTCCTATGCAATGCAAAAAATATCTTAAACATTAATACGCTTCTAAACAGGTTCCACTAACTAATAAGAATATTATGTATTCTATAAAGTTTCTTACTATACTGGGTATGAAACTCACCGTTTAAGGTTGCCTGCTGCTTAGACCCCAACTACATAGTTGCAATGCCATGTCTTCTCGCCAAGGCCCAAATATATATAGAGAGGCTCACCTAGTTCTTGGCCCTAAGAAATATTTTTCCAATTTTTTTTATTTTCTCTTGAAATTTACGTTCAAGTCAACCCACATTCAAAAAATTAGGTCAAAATACATTTTGTAGCTATTTTTAAAAAATCCACAAAAAACTGCTAGCGGATATCCTTAGAAATAAGGTAATTTGAGAAGTTTTTTGTGTATTTTTTAAAAATAGCTACAAACTGTATTTTGACCTAATTTTTTGAACATTGGTTTATTGGAAGGTTAATTTCAAGAGAAAAATAAAAAAATTGAAATACAAGTTTTTTAGGGCTTACAACTAGGTGTGATGTATGAATGATGTATAGAGCATGATGTAGGTGAGAAATCTCCTATATATATATACATGTTTGCCTAGTGTTTTAGTGTATGTATTTTTATTCATATCGTGATCTGACTACCTTGACTTTGTTGAATTTTTAAGTTCATGCTAATAGTTAGTTTCTATAAATAGTATATTTGGAACTAAAAATGAAAACAACCTAGGCATATCACCTTATGCCTTTTAGAACATTGACTATACTTATATCACCCATGACAACGGATCCTCTACGCTCATTAAGGTGTTTGTTAGAACCCCTTTTTTATTTAATTAGTAGGTTTATTTTTGGAGTTGTAGGATTGCAAGGAAGTTGTCTATGAATGGAATGGAAAGTGCTGGAATTTCCAAGGTTCAGGATTTGTCAGTTATTACAATAAAAGAGGGAAGGAAACTATTTTGAAGTGCATACCTTACCTTGAATTTGGTACATTGTTCTCCCCCTTCCGAATTTTTTTTCTTTAGCCTTAGTTTTTATGCTGATTTGTTGAGCATATCTATAATCTGTCATCCGATTACGTTCACATATATTCATTCGATGTCAATGTCTATATGTCATAGGCTCTAGGGGCTGAATCCATGATTTGCTAAGGGGGGCAAAGTTTAATATTGCCATTTTTCAATAATTAGGGATCTATTAAGGGGGCAAAGGTATCAATTATCTTCTTAAATAAATAAATAGTATCTCTCCTATTCGTTAGCCCAAAAGGTTCCACCATGCATATGAACCATTCTCCTCATTTTGAAAAAAAGTCAGTCCAAAGCTCGAGTCAATTAAAAGTCCACGTGCCAAAAAAATAAATTTGTGTATTTCGGATTCTTCAAGTATATATTAAAAAAATAAATTGATTTTTTATTTAGAGACTTGGAGTTTATTTTTTCTATTGAAAATTCACAAGAAGATAAATCACAATCTTATAATGTGTATATAATTATTTTAGTTAACCTTTCCCCTTTTTTAGCACTTCTATTACCCCCTAACTGAAAATACTCCAGATCTTTAGTTTCTCCCCTTACCTTAAAGGAGCATATGGATTCGTTTAACACCCTCATCTACCACCGTCATTTGTATATTTATTTCACTGTTAATGTTTTCCAATCTTTGCTTACTTTTACCATTTGAAACAAGATAGATTTCCTTAATTTGTATCTTAATACAAGTTGATTTGAACTTGATTTTGTATGTCGTTGATGGAACCAAGCTAATCAAAATCCTCAAATACCTACAACAAATATAAAATACTAACAATATAGAGGTAAGTAAGGGATTATCGAACCAACTTCAAGGATGAAACACATAAGAGAAAAATTTGTGCAAGTCACTTTTTCTAATTACTTTTTTTTTTTGTTTTATATTTTTCTATTTTTTTTTATGCTTTTTCAATATTAAAACAAGTTTTGAGGATGAGTGAATATGACTAAGGCTAATAACAAAAGTAAGAGTAATCAAACTAAAATAAAGTGTGACAAAAATACTAGTGAGTAATGGAAATTAGTGAGAGTGTAACTAAATGAGATAAAAATATTCAAGGGAAGAGAAATCCACCCTCAATTCCCCAAATCAACTAAGCTTGTATTATTTTAATTTCGTTAATTTCCAAAACATTTAATTAATTCAAAAGCTAATTCTCATTAAACTAGTGAATTAATTAAATACTCTTTTAGAAAAGCAAATTTAATTCCCACAAGCACTACTCTAATTGAATTAAAATTAACCAAACAAATCATCCCCTAGGAAGAATTTGTCCAACTAATTTTAAATTGAAAGAAGTTAATGAAATCAAGAGTAGATGAAAATTAGATTAATATTAAAATCAAATGGTATGTCTATCTCTAGCTTAAACCACTTGATCAAATATTAATTAACTTTTCATACCTTTTTCAAGGTTGATTTTCCATTTCTCAATGTGAAAATAAAGTGGGAATCAAATGTACAACTCAAATGAAATTATCAAAATTAAAATTACAAACTAATTTGACTTGGATTCATGAGGGTTTCAATCACCCCTTGAATGAGATGATTAGCCCTCCATAATCATCATCCAATAGAAATTAGAATCAAATAATAGCATACAATGAAAATTAGAGAGGAGTAATCAAACCAAATAGCCTTCAATTGCTTAAATTCTTCAATTCATCAATCATCTTACTTAATTACAACACTCAAAAAAATACTAAACCACTAGAAAAATTAAAATGTGTTTTTCTATCTAATTCTCTCTCTATTCTTCTCTCCAAAAGTTCTCTAGTTGATTCTCCCTTGTAAATGGGTCTTCATCCTCATTTTATATGCAATGGAGCAAAGGGGTACAATTGGAAATTGGTTAGGGTGTGCACATGAGGGGTGTGAGGTCATGTGGGTGAGGTTGGGGAGGATAAAATCTGATTTGTTAAATGGGGGTAGTTTGGGAAAAAGGGATAAAGGTTAGTTGGGGGGTATAATGGGTGAAGTGGGTTAAAAGGTTAATTAGGCACATGGGGTAATGGGTTTATTTTTTTGGTTTTGTTGGCAGGTGAGAGAAGTCGTGGCAATTGGCTTTGAAATGGGTCTTGGCTTGTGTAGAAATGGGTAATGGAGTGTGGAATTGGTTTGGGGTTTCATGGAGGGATAAGGATATTGGGGATGGGACGGATTGGATTCACGATCCGGGCAGGGGTGAGATGCCGTCGCCGGATTGAGGGGAGAGAGAGGGAGGTTGCCGACGCGGTCTAGGCAGTCCGATCGATGCCGGAGAGAGGAGCGGGTCGCAGGTGGCTCGATTAGTGGGCGCCGGCAGAGGGAACGCCGACGGAAGTGGGTTGAGAGAGAGGCGCGAGGTTGACAGCGGCCTGAGGTAGTAACAGCCGGCTTACAGGTGGTTTCGAGCCACCACCAGTAGGTGGTGGCATTTTTTGGTTGGGTTTGTGGGGTTATGTGGGTTAAGGAGAGAGATATTTGGTTTTTGGTGTTTTGGTTATGGAGATATGGTGGTGTGAGTGAGATGAGAGAGAAAGAGGTGGGAGGTTTGAGGTTGAAGATGGGTAAGAGGTGATAAGGTGTGTGAGGGTGTAGGAGAGTAAGTGTGTGGTTGGGGGTGTATGGAATGGTGTGTAGGATAGTATGTGTTTGGGTGTATGTGTGTAGGATAAGTTGGGTAGTGTGTGTATTAGTTTGGACCCTAATAAAAATAAAATCTAAGTAATAAAATAAAACTAAAAATCTAAAAATTAAATTACTATACTAAAAATTAAAATCAAGACTCAATAAAAATAAAACTAAAAAGAAATAACAATGTAAATCTATTAAACTTAAAAATTAAAGTCCTAAAAAAAATGTAACAAAACTAAATTCCTAAAAACTAATCCTAAAAAAATAAAATAAAATAAGATAAAAACTAAAACTAAAAACTTAATAAAATAAAATAAAATTATATTAATAAAAATAGAAATAAAATATAAAAATAGGAAATAAAACCTAAAAAATGCTAAAATAATCCTAAAATTAAAATGACTCAAACTAGAAATCTAAAAAATTAAAATAAAATAAAAAGGGAACAAACCAACACACACGGGTCTTGGGTGATGGTTTAGGGACAAGTTTAGGCTCGGGTAATATTACGGGGTTGGTATTTAGCTCCAATGTAACTGTAATTGACCTCGAAATGTAGCTTTTGGCACCGCAACTACAGTTAAGCCTGCATGATAAACATTTACGCGCATAAGACCCATATTGTCGAGAATTAGCAACTAAAATACATCTATTTGGTGTATAAATTGTACAGTTTTGGGTAATCTCTTTAATTCGTTGGTTATCTTTCCTATTTCATTTGAGTCTTATAATTCAATCTCTATTCCATACGTTTGTTTGTAAAATTATTTAATCTCCTTCATTCACCTGCCAAATTTTTTTGTCTCAAAACATTTATAATTTCTTGGATTCACATGATACCGCTCTTAGAACAGAATGATGTGTTGGCATGACCTCAAGGGATCATAAAATAGACCCCATGACCCACCGGTGAGCCGAAAGTGTATCAGCTTCGCATGATAAGTGCAGCATGTGCTCTTGTTATATCATGTCAGTGAGTTTCTACTCAATCAACTTCAGTGTGCTACTTTTTCAAATATTGACTCGTTGCATGCAGTTGCAATTTAGAAGGTCGTAATGTAACAGATAAACCAAAGATTAGGTTTATGCCTCCCTACACCCTTGTTGATCGAGATCGAATTCGTAATGGTCTATAAACCATTTTACCCCTTAAATTCTTTAAAAATCTTAAATTATCATTCCATCCCTAACTTAAAACCTATAAAAGTACGTAAAACCAAATCTCTACAATTAGCCAATATTATCCCTTAAATTTTTGAAACTCTTTAGTTGCCATTCCAGCTCTAACGTAAAACTTCTCTCTCACAACTTGTTGCTCTTCTTATCACAAAATCCAACTCTCTCTCTTACCCCCAAAGTTTCATCACCCATAAGTCCTTGTTGCTTCTAAGGGACGAACACTTTACGATGTAAGAAATTTGATTTAGATTTTTTTCATATCTGATTTCATAATTGTAATTGGCAATTCAGATTTTATTAAATTAAATTCAATAACAATTCAATTTCATACTTTTTATGTATTTATTAATTTATTTATTTATTTGGGTGTTCATAGGATGAAGATAAGCCATGGTTGTGCAGGTTTCCATTCAATTTAAAAACATTTTTGCTATCTCATGGGTGTTCTATTTGTATTGTAGTTAAATATGGGTTTCAATTATTTTCACTCTTGTAATTGATCTTTGCTATTTCATGGTCTGTGAATGGGACTCAGGGTTTCATTACTTTACTGAATATCTATTGAAAGAGAAACTAATTGGGTTGTTTTGATTTGGGTGTTCATTTTTGTTTGTTTCTATATTGTATCAAAAGAAAAACGAGAAATAGGCTAAACTGATTTCACGGTTTGAATACGATTCACACTTATAATTTTAGTATAATTTATACATGTAAGTGATTTTAAAGCTTCCAATTTTGTTCAAAATTTCTTCTTCTATGTGTTATGTAGTCTCAATCATAACAAATTTTTGCAATTTTGGGGGTGGGTATAGGTCCATGAGTTTCTTTTACGGGGCGCGGTTGGTGGAGGGTAGAATGGAAGTCAGGGTGGCGGGTTGCGGTGGTACCCAGCCCCATTGACATTTCTAAAAGAAACTAAATAACGTATTAACACATAATTAGAAGTTGGAAAGAAAGATTTATAACCCACCAAGGTGGTTTCAAATAATAAGAGTACATCTGAATGAATATATGGGATTCTATGAAGCAAGAGCACGAGATGACATGACACGCTAATGTGCCTTTTTTTGAAAATTATAGAATGCGAGGACACGTTGGATATAATATATATTATCTACTTCCTACGTATCGAATTAAGAATTAAGAGCAGAGTCCATTATTCCTTTTTGTCTGACCTAAATTAATAGTCCATCACGTTCCTTTTTTTGGACATAATCAATGAACTAAATTGCACGATAATGAACAAGTGTTGATCCTGGTCATTGGTTGACTGTATACTTAATTTACTAATGCTGAATTCACAAATTACAAATGGGATAATATAAAAATTTGTGTATTCCATTACTCATATTTTCATTAACAACTCAATATCTATTGGAGATTTAATTATCTAGATATAATAAAGAAATAATAAATAACACTAATACAATCACTTCATTCTTTCATTGATTTTATAAAAAATAAATACAATTTATCATGTTAGTTCTTCAACAAACTAATGCATAAAGTTAAGTATTTCGAACACATTAGATAATATATTCTAGACAAAACAGGTTGTGTTAATGGGATATGCATGATAAGAGGGGGATGGTTCATAATATTGTGAATTCGAATTCGCTCGTGTTAAATTGGACACAAGGACATCAGTTATCTAGAGGGATGAATTTTCAGTGTTTTGCAACCACTGTAGATGGATCCATTGTTGTTGGGCCACTTGATAAGAAGATAAGATTGTATTCGAAGACTTCAATGAGGCAGGCCAGGGCTGCCTTTCCAGGGCTTGGATCTCCTATCACACATGTTGATGTTAGCTATGATGGGAAATGGATATTGGGAACCACTAATACATATTTGATCCCTATCTGCACCATTTTTAATGACAAAGATGGGAAGACCAAGACTAGATTCATTAGTAGAATGGGGAATAAGATTCCAGCTCCAAGGTTGTTGAAGCTCACTCCTATGGATTCACACATGGCTGGAGAGGATAGTAAGTTTCATGGTGGCCAGTTCTCACAGGTAAGCTACTCATATTTATTATATATCTTAACAATATGATATAGTGTTGATATTGAACTGCTCAATTTCTAATTTGAAATTTCATGATATGAGCTCGGCCAGTATCTCTATGGTATGCCAACTATGTTTGTAGCTGGAATTCTTGTTGACAACAAATTAACAATAATTTAATGTTGATGTTAGCGTTAATATGGTTGTTAGAAGTTTCTATGTAGAATATTGGTCTATTCATGTTGAAACTATGTAAAATTTCTTACTATGTTGCAACATTCCCTTAATTGTTTATTTTTTTTTAATCAATAACATTTTCTATATTGGTGATACGTATGCTTTTATTGAACTGCGTTGAGGTCAGTGACAACCGACAGCAATCACTAAGGGTGAGGGAGGAGAGAGGAGTGATAAATGAAGATAAAGATGATCTAGAGTGAGGGAAGGAAATAACTGAGGGAGAAACGAAGAGGAGAATTTGAGAGAGACATACGGTAGATAACCTATGTAATAAGGACACACTACAAGTCTTTTGTTTTTGTTATTCCATTCTAGTTGTACTACTATACCCTAAGATTTTTTTTTCCCTTTAGGAACATGTATAACTGGTTATTTTGTAAGTGTTTCAATACAATCAAGAGAACAAAGTTTTTCATTTTTTCACCTGTTGAACAGCAGAACTTATTTGCTAACTGTTGCTTGGAAATATTTATGTACAATTAAGAGAACAAACTTGTCATATTATCCCCCGGTGAGAAGCAGTGCATGTTGCCAGCTTATAGAGCAAAAGCGGGAGCATGATGGCGGATATTTACAGATTTCTTTTACATAGGTTCGCAATAAATGAATCTCATGGAAATGATTGAGTCTATTTTTTATTTTATTTTTTTAATGTCACTTCGTTTAATGTAATCATGTACTCCACATTGTTCAATGTTATGTACTTGCTTTCTCTAGACTGTTTAATAACAAATAGAGCTTTTCTTAATGGGAAAGGAGGAACACTGATCAGACAATGTACTTCTGAATTCCTGAATCAAATATCTTGTAATAAAGGAAAAATATTTTTATGTTTTGCAATGTTATTTAGGAAGAAGTTACCTTAAATTTCAATCCGTATCTAGCTTTGAACTATAGCCGTCCTTTTATAAATATAGGGTTAGTGGGAATTTTTAATTGCAAACTCATTCCTCCTAGCTCCCAAACTTTATGGACTCCTAGACACATAACAGATGTTTTTAAGGGATGTTGTGATGTTCTATCAATGGAAGACTAATTTTCTTCTTGAATAAATTGCTTTTATATTTTTAAAGAATAAGTATATTTTTTCACAATCGTTGTAAACAAGTTGAACTGAGTCGTGGTACTTAGATTGGTTCATTTTTCACTAAAATCTGACTAATCATCTATTTATTTTTCATCTCCAGTGGTTAGTCATAGTGTGGCCATCCCCGATCCTCGCCGTGCAGGCGGGCGCGCGGAGGAAAGGATCCTTCGAGTCCCGTGTGTCCTTCTCGGGAGCGCTTCGGCCGACGTCGTTTGAGATGTGGTGTAAAAATATAGAGAGATTCAGATTCGCCAGTCTATTTTACTCAAAACAGATAAAAGAAAAAAAAAAGGAAGCCACCCCGAAGGATGGCATCCAAAGACATACTGGTTCGTGCGAAACCAAGACGATTCGAGAAGGGTTCAGAGGCTTATTTACGAAATGGGAAGGTGTTAGGCGCCCATTCCACCATTTCGGTCTCTCACGAATATTTGCTATTTTCCTTTTGTTTCCCCCCGTGATATGTGTGCATGTGTATATATATAGAATGGTGGTAGGAATCCTCGACTTGTATCATGGAAAAGATAAAGCGAGTCATCCGTGGAAAGATATAAGAATAATATTAGAAAAATAAGATTTATACGATTACCCCTACGTTGATCATTACAATGGAACGATAAAGAATATGGAGTAATACGTCACTAAGAACAAGTATATAGGATATAAGAAGATGGGATTTAGAGAAGATAGAAAATGAGAGAAAAAGTGACAAAAAAGGACACGAGTCTCGGGTTTTACCCCGAGACGCCTACGTAGCCTATAAAGGAATCAAAATCCACGTAGTTCGCATACAAAACGAGGGGTGGGGTTTATCCCATAAATCCAAATGAGGGATATCTTATTTGTAAGTGTGTGTGTGTGTGTAGAAAAAGTGTTTTAGTTGTGAGGAAAGTGTGGAAAAAGTGTGAGAATCCCTACTTGAAATTTATGAGCAAACCCTCTTTTTCTTGTTTTCTTGGTTTTTTTTATTTATATGAAAAAAGATATGCGCAATAATACTAAATAAGAAGTATATTAGGATGTTTGATATCAGATAATAAAAAGTGCTAAGTAATAAAACAAGCTATTGCAAATTTAAGAGCATTTAAGAGAAAGTTAAGAAAGTTGGACCTTCTTGAAGATCTTGAGCATGATCTTGAATGTAGGAGAGCAGCCCTTGCACTTGGATGATGATGGAGAGTGGCTAATTCATCAAGTTTGATGAAAAGAATGATGAAAAGTGGTAGTAAAAAAGGGATTTGGAAGTTGAAATCACGCTGCCTTCGAGAGAGGTTTCTGGGATTCGTTGAGAGAGGTTTTTATCAGATCTGGGCCTCCTTTGCAAATGAGGTAAAGGCCTCCTTTTATAGGCCCAGGTGAGTCCCGATCGGCATAGACATGTTCGTGCCTATCGGCAGGTGCCGATAGGCAGGGTCTGGAACCTGCCATTTGGCAGTGCGCTTCAGGCTTTTTTGAAAAATCGGTTGCCGAGGGCAAACCGTTGGTCAGAATCGTACACGGGGAATACCGTTGGAAAGGTAATTCAGAGACCTTCGAAAGTCCTTTGGACCGCTCCCGAGTTCGGGAGATGACTTTGGGTCAAATATGGCTCGGAAGCATTTGGTGGTCCATTGGACGGGGAATCGTTCGGACGCAAACGGATCATTCGTCCGCATGGCAAGTCCGAATCGCGCACGAAGCGGACCGTTGGAAAATTTAGGAGATGTACTTCGACATTCCAAAGAGTTTTACCCGATTTGGAGAGTTGGCTTTGGTCAACCGGGCCTGGGAAGCATTCGGTGACCTCCCAGAGTCAAACGGATCGTTCGTCCGTATTGAAAGTCGGAATCGCGCACGGAATAGACCGTTGGAAAGGGTATTCAGTTCCCTTTGAAGATTCATTTATCCTTGGTCTAGTTGAAGAGTTGACATAGGTCAAACAGAGCCCGGGAGCGCCCGGTGGCCTCGAGGTCAAGTTTTGGACGCAAATGGATCGTTCGTCCGCATGGTAAGTTGAAATTGCGCACGGGGTAGACCGTTGGAAAGGGTATTTAGTGCCCTTCGAAGATTCATTTAGTCTCAATCGAGATAAAGAGTTGAATTTTGGGTCAAACTATACCGGGGAGTGCCCGATGGCCTCCAAGTCAGTACTCGGGACATGACCTGGGTTTTTGGTGATGAAGGGAGGTACTAGGGACCTAAGGAGAGTTAGGGGGTAACAGAATGGGGTGTCTACAGAGCCCCTCGATGGGTGAGTTTAGAACAAATGATGACCGTCGAATAGACACCACATGATGCTTTTGAGGGAAGATGACCAATTCATAGGGTCGAGGCCGATTCTGCGGACCTAAGGAGTGTGCTGGGGAAGAATGACGATCGGGGGTTTAGGTCAATTCTGAGGACCTGAAGTGGTGTTAGGGATGGTGACCAATTCTTTAGGTCAAAGCCAAATTTGCGGGCTTGAGTGATGAGGGTGACCGTTTATGTGGGTCAAAGCCAATTCTGTGGGCTTAGGGTGAAGATTTAAGAACCGAGGTGAATTCTGACCTAAGAGTGGTGACGACCGAGGACCGAGATCAATTCTAACCTAACTGAGGTGATGATCCAAGACCGGGGCCAATTCTGACCCAAGAGTGGTGACGACCGAGGACCGAGGTCAATTCTGACCTAACTCAAGTGACGATCCAAGATCGGGGCCAATTCTAACCCAAGAGTGGTGACGACTGAGGACCGAGGTCAATTCTAACCTAACTCAGGTGACGATCCAAGACCGGGGCCAATTCTGACCCAAGAGTGGTAACGACCGAGGATCGAGATCAATTCTAACCTAACTCAGGTGACGATCCAAGATCGGGTCCAATTTTGACCCAAGAGTGGTGATGACCGAGGATCGAGGTCAATTCTGACCTAACTCAGGTGACGATCCAAGACCGGGGCTAATTCTGTCCCAAGAGTGGTGACGACCGAGGACCGAGGTCAATTCTGACCTAACTCAGGTGACGATCCAAGATCGGGGCCAATTCTAACCCAAGAGTGGCGACGACCGAGGGCCGAGGTCAATTCTGACCTAACTCAGGTGACGATCCAAGACCGGGGCCAATTTTGACCCAAGAGTGGTGACTACTGAGGATCGAGGTCAATTCTGACCTAACTCAGGTGACGGTCCAAGATCGGGGTCAATTCTGACCTAAGAGTGGTGACGACCGAGGACCGAGGTCAATTCTAACCTAACTCGGCTGACGATCTAAGATCAGGTCCAATTCTAACCTAAGAGTGGTGACGATCGAGGACTGAGGTCAATTCTGACCTAACTCAGGTGACGATCCAAGACCGGGGCCAATTCTGACCCAAGATTGGTGACGACCGAGGACCGAGGTCAATTCTGACCTAACTCAGGTGACGATCCAAGACTGAGGCCAATTCTGACCCAAGAGTGGTGACGACCGAGGACCGAGGTCAATTCTGAACTAACTCAGGTGATGATCTAAGACCGGGGCCAATTTTGACCCAAGAGTGGTAACGACTGAGGACCGAGGTCAATTCTGACCTAACTCAGGTGACGATCAAAGACCGGGGCCAATTCTGACCCAAGAGTGGTGACGACCGAGGACCGAGGTCAATTTTGACCTAACTCAGGTGACGATCCAAGACCGGGGCCAATTCTGACCCAAGAGTGGTGATGACCGAGGACCAAGGTCAATTCTAACCTAACTCAGGTGACGATCCAAGACCGGGGCCAAT
Source organism: Sambucus nigra (assembly GCA_949130495.1). NCBI lineage: Eukaryota > Viridiplantae > Streptophyta > Magnoliopsida > Dipsacales > Adoxaceae > Sambucus > Sambucus nigra. Next base: position 321,249,153 of record OX422214.1, on the reverse strand, counting down.
TCTGTCCCAAGAGTGGATAAAGATTGGATTTTAATTCTGCTGGAGAAAGAGCTTTGTGATTTTGATCTGACCTGGGGAGCTGATAGTTGGGGAAGCTTTTAGGAGACCTCGCAAGGGTGAATAACCTATTTTGGGTGCTGTAAGAGAATTCCGCTGGGGAAGTGATTAAGTGATCCTTACGGATCCTCCGGAGCTTTGTCGGGAGGAGTTATCACTTGGTTTTTGAGGATTCCGCTGTGGAAGAGGGGTTCCGCTCGAAGGAACACGAAGTTTTCGTGGTAAAAAGGCTTTAAATTCTTCCTGGGATATTTGGGAATTTTTCGGGGATTTTTTGAGGTTTTCTGGTATTTTTTGGGAATTTCTGTACGAAATTTAAGGGGGGTGCCGTCGGCATAGTATGAACGGTGCCATTCGGTAGTGGCACGGACTTTTGGGCTGCCTCGGGAAGGCAAGAAGTCAGTGCCGATCGATATGGGAGGGTGAGATGCCGATCAGCATGGCGCTTGGCATCCTATATAAAGGGGGAGAATTCCCTCATTTTTTTCACAGCTTCTTTTGCTTTCTCTCTCTCTGCGATTCTTCTGCATATCGTTCTATCATTACGATCTTCAAGAAATGGCCACTTTTGTGAGCACTGCAGTCCACCGAGAGTGGTTGACCGTTGATGATTGGGCGAATGTGGAATGAAGGGCTAGGGCGCCTCTTGATTTGGGGAGTGAGAACTCCTTTGATGCATTCGAGCCTGTTGCGGATGAGCGGACCTTACTGCGGGAGCCATCGTGTCATCGCTCTTCGAGAGTGATCCCTGGCGGTTATGTAAGTAACCCGACCTTTGGCATTCTTCTCTTTTTGGTGATTTTTCTTTCTTGACTTTTGATGAGGCTTTTTTTTTGCCAGTCTGATATTTCTTTGAAGAACATGCGTGCCCATGGGACAACGGGTCTCAAGGATGTCTGGGAGCATCTCCCACCTGTAGTGTGTTGAATGGTATCATCAGCGGGTAAAGGGCGGTTGGCATCGGCGCTGGATGAGATGCCTCGTGCGACAGCGGTCTTGTGCGCTTTGGGAGAGAGGTGGTGGGACACTACCCACACCTTTCATTTCGGCTTTGAGTAAATGACTGTGATTCCCATAGACGTGCAGCAGCTGTTGGGGCTGGATTGTGATGGAGAGAAGATAGAGGTGGATCGCTCTTTACGGGTGAGACCGGAGGTAGTGCGTGCGGCACTTGGTGATGTAGGGAGGATAGTCTCTGGGGATTCTATCCGGTTGTCCCTGCTGAAGGATGTTCTGTTGGGTAGGGAGATTGATGTGGAGGACGGGATGCAAGTGAGGCAGATGGCCCGGTTATTCATTCTGCTGGTATTGGGAGGTTTCATGGTGGCGTCGAGCGGCGACGTCGTTCATTTGTGGTTTCTGTCGTACTTGAGGATGTTTTCAAACATCCCTTTCTCTGATTGGGGGAGTCTGACCTTGGCTACCCTTTACTTTTCTCTGGATGCATCCATCTGATGCTACCTGCAGACCTTCACTGGGGCCACGTACCTTCTTGAGGTATTCTCCAGTTTATGCATTTATTTTCTTGCATTAGCATTTTCCTTTCATGCATTCGCATTTCCTTATGCGTCTCTTTTTGCTTGTGAATTCAGACGTGGTTCTATGAGGTGATTGGGTGAAATACCCCACTGATTGCTTTGAAGGACGACACTGTTGGGGACTTCTGTCGATTGTATCGATGGCGTAAGGCCAATCGACAGTCGAATGGATCTCTTTCCCTGGAGGCAGTGCGTCAGGTCTTAAATGACCTGACCAGTGGTAGGGTAAGACTCGTTCCATTTCAGTCTTGATTTTTTGCACCTTCTGATCTTGTATTGATTTATGCTCACTTGGAGATTTTCAGGTGACCTTTTACCCGTGGGGACAACCATTCAGGATGCGGGGGCGATCGGGGGGAACGCGCAGATGAAGTGTTTGCTGGAGCATGAGTTCGTCTATTCCTGGTATCTCGGGGAGAGGGTGGTTCGTCAAATTGCTGAGGAGGAGGTGGTGGTTCCACCCGCGCAGCCTCCTACATCTATGAGGCAGGAGCGACTGATGTCGAAGGATGAGAGGATCGCGGCGATGGTCGGCGAGTCCTACTTGCTATACACCGATATGGCTGCGCCGTATGACTATATGGATTTTGTGACGAGCTGGTTGATGGCACCCAGCATATATGATGCACTGCCCTTTCCTCCGACGGGTTCGAGTCGGGCGGTGGGGTCTTCCCACAGCGGTTGTGGTCCGTCAGCATCTGCGATGGCAGCAACCTCGGAGGTCCCTTTTGTACGGCTGCATACCCCTTCATACAACATTCGACGGGCTGATGGAGGGATGGTGCCTATGCTGCACCGTCCTCATGCAATGGATTCGGAGGAGTTGGGTTTGATAGAGGAGGTCCTTCGACATGCGGTATACTTTTATGTTCCTCTCTTTTTTTCTTTTCTATTTTGGTCATTTTCGCTTTAATACTGATTTGGTCTTTCCTTACAGCAAGTCCGGGTGTCAACCACTTGGCTAAGGGACATCAGAGACTGGATATCTTCGGCGACTGCCCATATTCGGGATGTGGTTCCTGTTCCATCTTGCTTGGTACCGTTTGCTTCGTCCGGAGAGGACTCCAGCTCGGGTAGTGGTGGCGCATCGTCTCGCCGTAGGGGGAAGAGAGCACGCCGCAGGGGTGGAAGTTCTTGAGAGAGAGAGAGAAAGAATGTGGGTTCGGGCTGAGTCCCATTGTTTTTTCTTTTTCTTTCTATTTCCTGCAAAGATGATGTAACACATAAAACAGATATATGAAATGCAATGGAGTATTTTGATTATCTTTTATTTAATGATGAATGAATGCATGCACATGCGCTTTTCACTTTTCTACTGAGACCGTAAAAAGGAATATTTTTGAATTTTTTTTTTGAAGGAACGTTTTTTATTAAAAGGGGGTATTTAAAGGGATTTTGAAATTCTGTCGAGAATATCCATTTATTTTTATTGGGTTTTCTGATTTGACAAAAGAGGAAAAAAGGTAAATTTCTAAAAGTGGGGAGGGGTGTTGATCGGCAAGCACCCTGACCTACCTATCGGCAGTTCAGTCCAGTCCCATCAATTCAAAGCTTTGAATGGTACCCTCTTCAGCCTTTGGTACCTTGTGGGGTAGGATTCCCTCCGATTTCTGCAGGGATTATGTCCCTTGTGAAGATTTTTAAGTATAAAAATGGGTAAGGGTGGAGGGTTTTCATCACACCTTTGCATTCTTACCTACTTGCCCACCATCTCTTAGCCTTTCAAGATGGATCTCCCTGGTAGCATTGAGTTTGCCAACTACCTCGAAGCCGTGAAAGCTATGTGCTCTTATAATGTCGACTACGATGCTTTCAACATGCGTCGAGTCTCTTTGTGGCGCAATCGGCCTTTTGAGTGGAATATGCCAACGGCGGTGGTATAATTCTGGTACCTCAAAGACCATGTATTCCGCTTTGGGTTGGAAGAAGTTTATCCTACCTATGAGGAATTTTCTACCATACTGGGTGTAAATCCCAGTGTTGCTGCGGCTTTGCCCGAATTTTCCCGCTCTCCCAGGGATTTATTGGCCGGGCTTCTTCACATTTCGCCTTCGGCGGCTAGATCATTGGTTGCTGGAGGAATGATCTCTCTCCCGATGGTGCTGTAGTCCGTGCATTTACGGGAAGTAGGTGATGCTATCTATGATGGAGCCGTTGTTCTGGGCCTGGTTTCAAAATTACTATTGGTGACTGGGGAGGTGCAAGTGTACCCACAACTTGCAGCCATTACTTCAGGGATGTCATACCGTCGCAATCCTACGGCAGTGATATTGGCGGAGACTCTGAATAGCCTGGATGCCTGGAGAGAAGGTCGTTTTGACTTTTTGAGGGGTAGCCCTGTGATGTTGTTTATGTGGTTATCTGAAAGATTCCATTTGTCAACTCCTCCAGAATATCCCTTGTCGGCCGTACCCAACTTCTTTTCACGCTACTTCATCCGCGTTGGCCTGTATGTTGAGAATTGGGAGAATTAGCTTGTGGAATATGGGGCTCGTGGGCTGTATTGGTCAGTGCCTTGGTGGGGAAAGTTCCAGACTATTCTGGATCTAGGAGAGTATTCATATGTGCGGCTGGTTGGTCTCAAACATACCTCTTTTTATTTCCCTTGGTGGCTTTTGCGCCAATTCGGTTGGGCGCACGTCGTGCCCCCTCGGACCTCAAACTTCTTTTCGGTAGAAGATTTGACTGTGCGCCTGCGTCTGTTGCTTGGGTCTTTGTGGGAAAATCGGCATCCGTCGACCCGTCTCTCTCAGTCTGTCGGTAAGGTTTGGCATATCCCCAAAGATTATATGAAGTGGTTGTGGAGGAAAGTACTCAGTAAGATGTTGGCAGTAGAGACTGGACAAAGATGGTTTGTTTTACCTGACACTATGGAAGGGGTTGTTGTGGTATTTTTGAAGATGGTTAAGGATCATCGATCCATGGAATGTTTACGACACTCTATTCAGGCAGGAGAAACTTGGGGACCTCAGGATGTATATGATGAGGGTTCAGGCTCCTCTGGTAGCTATGGGTAGGACTCTTGGAGAGTTTATTTATGTAATAGGGAATGTATGTGGGGATTTTATTTGTCTTTTTATGGATTGGGGAAGGTAGTTATCCATTCCTTTTTCTTATGTAATCCGTACTGTAATTTCTTATTAATGAAATAAATAAGTTTCTCATCATCTAGCTGTGCCTTTCGATGAGTTTTTGTATTTTGAATTATCTATACTGATCGCTAAGGCATACATAATCCATTTGTTCAAATAATGTTAGAATGAACCGCCGTTCTCGGAGGTAAGAAAAGAATAGTATTTTATAAAAAAGAAAGGGGCCGCACTTATGTGAGGTGCATGAGATGCCTACGTACCTCTGGGATTTTTTGAAAATGTTTTTAAAATAGTTTTTGGAGAGGATCAGGCCCACGTAGTTCTGGGTATAGGGAAATGAAGAGTTTTTTTTAGAGAATAGAAGGGAGACGAGAAGCGTCGTAGCGCGTCGAGATTTCGGACTAGGTGTAGAATTTCTTGAGACGGTCCAGATTGACTGGACGAGCCATCTCTTCCCTATCTAGGTCAGTGAGCATGGTGGCACCGCCGGATAAGATTTTCTTCACAATGTAGGGGCCGCTCCAATTAGGCTTGAATTTCCCTCTGGGGTCCCAGATGGGTTCTACTATCTCTTTGAGGGATAAATCCCCCTCCCGGACACCGCGATCCTTGACTTTTTTATTTAATGATCTCGCTATTCGTCAATGGTACCCCTGTATGTGTTAAAGAGCTTTTAATCTTCTTTTATCTAGGAGGGCTAGCTCATCAAGACGGCTTTGGCACCAGTCTTCTTCACTAACCTTGCTTTCGAGCATGACGCATAGCGAGGGTATTTCTAGCTCCACGGGTAGGATTGTCTCCATGCCGTAGACCATGGAGCAAGGGGTAGCCCTAGTAGAAGTTCGGATTGAGGTTCGATAGCCCCAGAGGGCGTATGGGATCTGGTCGGCCCAATCCCTACAACTTTCGGTCATTTTGCTGATGATGGCCTTGAGGTTCTTGTTGGCGGATTCAACTGCACCATTGGTCTGAGGTCGGTAGGGAGAAGATTTGTGTCTCTGAATCCCGTACTCGTAGACTACTTCTGTGACTTCTGCTTCGAAATGCAACCCGTTATCTGATACCAGCTCGTGCGGGACCCCATATCGGCAGATGATATTTTTCTTGAGGAATTTGGCCACTTTCTTGGCGTTCAATACTGCGTATGACTCAACCTCAACCCATTTGGTGATGTAATCGATGGCAACCAGGATGAACTCATGTCCGTTTGAAGCCTTTGGTGTAACCTTGCCTATGATGTCGACACCCCGGGTGGAGAATGGCCAGGGAGAGGTCATGTTGTATAATTCTCGCGGAGGCAAGTGTTGAAGGTTGGAGAATTATTGGCATTTGAGGCACCTCCGTACATAGGCGGTGAAATCTTGGATCATGGTGGTCCAGTAGTAGCCCTGTCAGATGATCTTCTTGGCGAGCATGTGACCATTCGTGTAGGGTCCGCATTCCCCGCTGTGGATTTTCTGCATTATTTCAGCCCCTACGATGCAGTGTAGATGAGTTCCATCGAAATTCCTCTTGAGTAGAGCTTTATGACAGATGATGTACTGGGCGGCCAATCTTCGAAGGGTTGTTCGATCTTTCTTATTGGAACCCTCGGGATACCTACCATGTTTGAGGAGGCACTAGATATCATAGTACCAGCAATCGGCTAGTTCGAGATCTTCAGTGGAGACAAGCTTAATATGGTAGCAATGGGTAGGTTTGTCTTGCTTTTGAACTAGGAAGGGGGTCATTATTATTCCTTCAGGCATGTCGACTATGGAGGCCAAGGTGGCGAGAGCATCGGCTAGGTTATTCTTTGCTCGGGGTAGGTAATGGAAGGTGATATCTCGAAATCGAGAGGCTAACTCTTCTAAATGGGTATGAAAAGGCTGGAGCTTTTCGTCCTTGACTTTCCATTTTCTGAGCACTTGACCGATGATAAAGGCAGAATCCCCATAGACATCAAGGTATTCAATACCATTCTTGAGAGCAACTTTGAGGCCCACTGTGCATGCCTCATATTCCGTCATGTTGTTAGTGCAAGGGAAATCCAATTTAATGGCGATGGGAGTGTGGGAGTCATCTGGGGAGATCAGGAGTATCCCAATGCCATATCCCTTTTTATTGGCAGCGCCATCAAAGAACATTTTCCATCGAAGGCGGTCTTGAGTGGTGCAGAGGATATTTTCATTTGGGAATTCAGAGATCTGGACATCTGCTTCTTCTATAGGGTAATCAGTGAGGTAGTCATAGATGGCTCTTCCTTTAACGGCTTTCTGCGTGACGTACACGATATCGAACTCGATTAGGAGCATCAACCATCAGACCATTCGACTGGATAAGACGGGTTTCTCAAGAAGGTATTTGATGGGATCCATTTGGGATACAAGTTTGATGGGGGAAGCGAGCATGTAGTGTCGTAACTTTTGGGTGACCCAGACAAGTGCGACACATGCCTTTTCTAAAGCAGTGTAGTTGACCTCGTACCCGACTAATTTGTGACTGGCGTAATAGATGGATCTTTCTTTGTGGGAGTCTTCAAGGTATTGGGCTAGCAAAGCTCCGACTGCAGTGACGGTTATGGTTAGGTATAGGAGCAAAGGGAGACCAGACTGTGGTGGCATGAGAACTGGAGGTTGGGTCAAGTATTGTTTGGATCGGTCAAAATATTCTTGACAGACCTCATTCCAAACCTTGGTTGAATCTTTTCGAAGGAGCTTAAAGATCGGTTCATAGATGGAGGTTAGTTGGCTGATAAATCAGCTGATATATTGTAATTTCCTAAGAAAACCTCGGAATTCTTTTTCTGTTCGGGGTGGTGGCCTCTCAAGTATGGCCTTCAGCTCTGCAGGATCTGCTTCTATACCCTTTTCGCTAACCATGAATCCCAAGAGTTTTCCCTTTGTAACACCAAAGGCACACTTCTGTGGATTAAGTCGCATCTGATACCGTTGCAGTCATTCAAAGAACTTCCGGAGAGCGGGAACATGACCTTCTCTAGTTTTGGACTCGATAATCATATCATCCACATAAACCTCGACCTCCTTGTGGATCAAATCGTGCAGGATGGTTGTGGCAGCCCTTTGGTAGGTAGCCCCAGCATTCTTGAGACCGAATGGCATAACGGTGTAGCAAAAGGTTCCCCATGGGGTGATGAATGCGGTTTTTTCTTGGTGGTCGAGGTGCATCTTGATTTGGTTGTATCCGGCAAACCCGTCGACAAATGACTTGAGAGCATGACTGGCTGTGTTGTCCACGATCATGTCGATATTGGGTAGCCGATAATTATCCTTCCGAACAGCTTTGTTTAGATCTCGGTAATCTACACACATTTGAACCTTCCCTCCTGATTTTGGCACAGGTACAATGTTGGCTAGCCATGTGGGATATTCGATCACCCGAATAAAACCCACGTTTAACTGTTTAACCACCTCTTCTTTGACCTTGAGCGACCATTCGGTGTGGATTTTTCTCAATTTTTGTTTAACCGTCTTGTAATCTGGGAGAGTGGAGATCTCGTGTTAAGCTATTTCAGGATCGATGTTGGGCATATCATCATAGGACCATGCGAAGACATCTACGAACTCTTTCAGCAATTCTTCGAGTTGTGCGTGCTCATGCTCGTCAAGGGTGGCCCCTATCCTAATCTCGCGCAGTTGGCTACTAGAATCGAGATTAATAATAACAGTCTATTCATCATTAACTTGAACGCAGTTGTGTTGTTTATTATTAACCTTATTTAGATCAGTTAAGAATTATTCATTTGCAAAATCATCATCATCAAAATTTTGATTATAATTCAAGAAGTTAATGTAAGGCACAACAAGATACTCAAAATCTTCATTTATTTCATTGATAGGAAAAACAACATTGAGAACCTCATCAAAAGAGGCCTCGATTACATTTCAGCAAGGATAGACAACAGAAGAAGAAATAGGGTAAACATTGGGGTTAGGGATATTTCACGAGGTAGAACTGGTGCAACATGCCAGTTGAAGAGAGGAGTATCAGCAGCTTTAATTAGACGGTATGGGTCCATTGATGTAGTGCCTAAATGAACCATGCAGAGTGCCAGCCCCAGTATCTGTAAGTTGAAGGAATCTTCGGAATCGCTTTCCTCAGTCTCTTCGGTATCTTTAATGAGCGGTTGTACTTGGTGTGGGAAACTTTCGGCCCAATTTTGGGGATTTCTTCTTCAGAAAATGATAGCATTCGGGTAGAGGTCAAGGATCCGACCAGATTTATCGCTTCTTCTGGTGTGGTAGAGGGAGGAACTATGGGTCCAGTGAGTAATTTGATTAAAGAATTTTTGTGTACCTGGGAAGACATGAAAAGTCCCCATAGAGTGATTTTAGCTTGAGTTTTCTTTAGTTGATCGAGGATCTTGCTCTCCTCAATGGTCATATATGGCATAGGAAGGTTTTCAACGCCCTTCCCTTTGTCATTTGTTGGTAGTGAGATTAGAACCTGGTAATGTCTCCCTGATCTGGTCATGTGATTTACTGAAGAAGGAAAGAACATGAATCCCATTTCCTCATTAATCTCAGGTTGTGCTACCACCCTATTTATTTCTCCGAGGAGTTCTTCAAATGATATCATCCCACATTTGTCGACTACTAGGCCAGCTCTTCCTGAAGCTTGTTCTTCACTCGAATCTTCAAATTCTTCCCCCCATCCGGTGGTAACAATTATGTCTTTCCCTGTGAAGTCGATGCATTCCACAACTTCAATGGCTTCTTCATACAAGTTCTCCCATTCTGTAGGGATATGTGTGATTGAAGGGACCAAGTGCCCTTGTAGTTTCAAAGTGTTAAGTAACCCGGTGATACTGCAAATGCTGTTGGTTTGCCTAAATAATTCTACCATAGTCTGGATAACATCATCTAGACTGACTTCGTTGGTTGGTACCACCCACTTGTCTGAATCTCGGGACCATTTATGTGCCTCCAAGAATAGTGTGCTGAACTTCTGGCAATCGATGACCATCTGTGAGGGAAATTTCAGCCCGAACTCTAGGAGTTGGTTTAACACCTCTGATAATTCCATACTTCCATTTTCAGAACGGGTACGGACAGAGATGCATGCTCTGGTAAGGAGTGACAGTGCCTGATCAGCGGGGCTAGTAGGGTGTAGGAGGAAATATGGGCAAGTTTGAAGAGGTTTAGGAGAGTATATGGGTGTGATTTGAGTAGAGGGATCGAAATCTGGGTTTTCTTCCAAGAAGATGGCATTGGTATGATTCGAAAGTGGATTGTGAGTAGTGTTTGGCTTAGGATTGGTTGGTGGGGCGATGGTACCCTGGTCAATGAGATCTTGGATTACGTTTCGGAGGTGAAAGCATTGGTCGTTGGTATGGCCGGCAGTTTGGTGAAAGACGCAATGAGCATCAGCCTTGAAGTTTCTTGGGAGTGGATTTGGCAATGGATGTGGATCCAAGGGTTTGATGAGGTTTCGGCTTAACAGGGCTTGGTAAACTTTGGATAGGGGAGCATGGAGTTCAGTGTATTCCCTTCGAATGGGGACAGGGCGGCTTTCTGGTGCCCATGATGTGGTTGATTGAGAGATGTTATTGATGTTCAAAACGGTAGTACTCGCAGGCTTGTCATACTTTTTAGGGGTGAATTGTCCGGACACCTTCTTTGGTTCAACCTCTGTTTTAAAGAGGCTTTCCTCGATTTCCACTCCAGCCTCTCTGAGAGCTCGTAAGTGGGGATAGTATTGTCCTCCCATCGTTGCTCGGACATAGGGCAAGAAGTTCTTCTTCACTATGTTGACCTGTTCTTCCTCAGATGGCCGATTAGTCATGGTAGCTGCTCGCTCCCTCCATCGGGTTATGAAGTTACTGACTGATTCTCCTAGATTCTGTTTGAGCAGCTCTAAATCACGATGGGTTACCTCAAGCTCTTTGTTGTATTTGTATTGTGACATGAATTCTCGGGCTACATCCTCCCAGCTTCGAATTCTGGATTCCTTAAGAGATAAAAACCATCGGAGGGAACTATCTTTCAAATTTTACTGAAATAATTAGGCCATCACTTATTTAGAAGCCCCTAGTAGAGTTATGGAACGATGATAACTCCATCCGAACTTCTCGATATTTGGAATCTTGAACTTCTCGGGTAACCTTGCTTTATGATAAGAAGACATGTGGGTGTAGTCCATGTAATTCCCAGAGATCCTGACCTGGTCAAACTTCTTGGTGAGCATCTTGAGATCCTCTTTGACTTTATTCAACTCCTCCTCCTTTGTATCAACGACCACAGGCATGTTAGCCATAGGCTGGGTAATGTTTGGCATTGGAAGATGGGTAGGCGGCGGCCCATTGGCAGGAGGGGCATGTGGAGCGTGCTGATATTCTTCCAGAACCCAGATAAGCTCGGGCGGACCCATAGCACGAGGGAATAGGGCCTCGGGCTCTTGAGGAATAGGAACTTGGTTTTGTTGCATCTCTCGAACCTCAGTTTGGAGGTTGTCAATCTTAGACACGAGCTGAGCTAGGACTGTCGTCAGATCCGGCTGTATGACTGGTGCTTGATCTGTATTCTCCATGGAAGATGGATGGATTCTGGACTCAGAAGAAGTAGTAAAAGAACGGATGAAACTCTGGGGTGATTTGACTGAAGACCGAAGCCAATAGGGAGCCAGGCCAAGGGCTTTGCGATCGACCTGAGAAGGCGTAGGATGAGATTTATTTTTGAAAAAAAAGGAAGAACTATTTTTGGATTTTCGATAAATAAGGGAGAAATGTTTTTGGATTTTTGATAAAGAAGGGGGAGATGTTTTTGGATTTTTGATAAAGAATGGAAAAATGCTTTTGGAGATGGAACTCAGCATGATTATTACAATTATTATGTTTTCACTTGTATTTAATTCTCCTAAATGCAATGCTTGACGGGACCCGAGCCTGGAAAAGTGGGGGTCTTAATATATGCAAGGCTACGGTTTGGACTTGTAACCAGGCTCACGGAAAGGGTCCCATTTTAAAAATGCACGAAAATTGGGTGGCAGGCCGACCCAGAATTTCAAAAGAGTTTCAGGTTGAAACCGGCAATCTAAAGTGCGTGTCCTAGGTCTGACACCTATATGCGGGTATGCAGTTGGTTGGGTGAATCGGCATGGGCTCCCCTCTTTGGCGTGACTTCCACAATATACGTCTTGCTCTTGTGGGCAATCGGTACGTGTGGACAAGCCATTTGATATACTTAAGTGTACGTGAATTGCCTCACCATATACCTCGTGGGGACGGTACATGTGAGAGCTAATTCGATATACTCGACGTACGTGAATGAATTCTCTTCGATATACCTCCCGTCATGACTTCGGTCAAGCGGTACGATGCAGGGGAACCGTTCGATATACGTCGAAGTTACTTGGCCAATGGAAGGTGAGATTCATATCGCTTAGGCTAACTGCGACCTGCCGGACCAGCGCCCATCACGAAGTGACCCTCCAGTTACTGGGTAAAATTTAGTCAATATTAATGCTCTTTGGTGATGTCGTGTGAATCATGCATGATTCTCTTATCAGTATCTTATGATGAGAATGCCTTTATTGATTATGCCAAACAGGGGGCAAAGTATAAGTACCCCAAAAGGTACACTAAGTATGGATGGGTGATGCGTGCAACATGGGGATGTACATGTGATCCTAGGTGCACGTAGTGTGAAGTGTACATGGAGAAATTTCTACAAGTGTGTGAGTATAAGCATAAGCATGGGATACATATGAGAAAGGGGAACATGCAGATATGGGGGAAACATAAGCAAATATAGCATTCATGTAAATATAGTCAAGCCCACAAACAAAACACATATCCCCAGCGGAGTCACCACTGTGGCCATCCCCGATCCTCGTCGTGCGGGCGGGCGCGCGGAGGAAATGATCCTTCGGGTCCCGCGCGTCCCTCTCGGGATCTCTTCAGCCGGCGTCGTTTGAGATGTGGTGTAAAAATGTAGAGAGATTCAGAGTCACCAGTCTATTTTACTCAAAACAGACAAAAGAAAAAAAAAAGGAAGCCACCCCGAAGGATGGCATCCAAAGACATACTGGTGCGTGCAAAACAAAGACGATTCGAGAAGGGTTCAGAGGCTTATTTACGAAATGGGAAGGTGTTAGGCACCCATTCCACCCTTTCGGTCTCTCATGAATATTTGATATTTTCCTTTTGTTTCCCCCCGTGATATGTGTGCATGTGTATATATATAGAATGGAGGTAGGAATCCTCGACTTGTATCATGGAAAAGATAAACGAGTCATCCGTGGAAAGATATAAGAATAATATTAGAAAAATAAGATTTAGGCGATTACCCCTACGTTGATCATTATAATGGAACGATAAAGCATATGGAGTAATACGTCACTAAGAACAAGTATATAGGATATAAGAAGATGGGATTTAGAGAAGATAGAAAATGAGAGAAAAAGTGAGAAAAAAGGACTCGAGTCTCGGGTTTTACCCCGAGACGCCTACCTAACCTATAAAGGAATCAAAGTCCACGTGGTTCGCATACAAAACGAGGGGTGGGGTTTATCCCATAAATCCAAATGAGAGATCTCTTATTTGTAAGTGTGTGTGTGTGTAGAAAAAGTGTTCTAGTTGTGAGGAAAGTGTGGAAAAAGTGTGAGAATCCCTACTTGAAATTTATGAGCAAACCCTCTTTTTCTTGTTTTCTTGGTTTTTTTTATTTATATGAAAAAAGATATGCGCAATAATAATAAATAAGAAGTATATTAGGATGTGTGAGATCAGATAATAAAAAGTGCTAAGTAATAAAACAAGCTATTGTGAATTTAAGAGAATTTAAGAGAAAGTTGACAAAGTTGGACCTTCTTGAAGATCTTGAGATTGATCTTGAATGTAGGAGAGAAGCCCCTGAACTTGGATGATGATGGAGAGTGGCTAATTCACCAAGTTTGATGAAAAGAATGATGAAAAGTGGAAGTAAAAAAGGGATTTGGAAGTTGAAATCACACTGCCTTCGAGAGAGGTTTTTGGGATTCGTTGAGAGAGGTTTTTATCAGATCTGGGCCCCCTTTGAAAATGAGGTGAAGGCATCCTTTTATAGGCCCAGGTGAGTGCCGATCGGCATAGACCTGTTCCTGCCTATTGGCAGGTGCCGATAGGCAGTGTCTGGAACCTGCCATTTGGCAGTGCGCTTCAGGCTTTTTTGGAAAATCGGCCGCCGAGGGCAAACTGTTGGTCAGAATCATGCATGGGGCATACCGTTGGAAAGGTAATTCAGAGACCTTAGAAAGTACTTTGGATCGCTCCCGGGTTTGGGAGATGACTTCAGGTCAAATATGGCTCGGAAGCATTTGTCGGTCCATTGGACAGGGAATCGTTCGGACGCAAACGGATCGTTCGTCGGCACGGTAAATCCAAATTGCGCATGGGGTGGACCGTTGGAAAGTTTAGGAGATATACTTTGACATTCCAAAGAGTTTGACCCGGTTTGGGGAGTTGACTTCGGTCAACTGGGCCCGGGAAGCATTCGGTGACCTCCCAAAGTCAAACAGATCATTCGTTCGCATGGAAAGTCGGAATCGCGCACGGGATAGACCATTGGAAAGGGTATGCAGTGCCCTTCGAAGATTAATTTAGCCTCGGTCGAGCTGAAGAGTTGACATAGGTCAAATAGAACCCGGGAGTGCCCGGTGGCCTCTAGGTCAAGTTTCGAACGCAAATGGATCGTTCGTCCGCATGGTAAGTCGAAATCACGCACAAGGTGGACCATTAGAAAGGGTATTCAGTGCCCTTCGAAGATTCATTCAGTCTCGGTCGAGATAAAGAGTTTGACTTTTGGGTCAAACTGAGTTGGGGAGTGCTCGATGGCCTCCAGGTCTGTACTCGGGACATGACCTGGGTTTTTGGTGATGAAGGGAGGTACTAGGGACCTAAGGAGAGTTAAGGGGTAACAGAATGGGGTGTCTACACATAGTGTATAACATGAATAGAAATCATTTGGACATTGCTTGTTATCGCACTTTTTGACCTTTCGGGTTAATATAGTATTTTAATACACTGCATAGTCTTAAAGACTCGTATTATGTAAATGTCTACATAATTGTATCTTTTTATATAATTGATTTAAGTGATAAAATTTCATTATATATGTTCATAAATGCATATAAAATAGTAAATGGAGTATAAGCTTAAATGAGTAACGAGTATGTTGTGTTTCAGTTAATCGAAGTCGGGAAACAAGAGCGATGCCTAGTGGCAATAGTCGGCAAGTTTAGTATGATATGAAACTTCCAGCAGGTGAAGAACAGTGGGAAAGAGTGCTACCATAATCAGAAAGGCCTCAAGAGATGCTATTGTTATAAGATAGTCTCAAAGGATGAGTCCATCATCGAGAGTCGGTTCGTTCATGACAACTTTGCTTTTAGCAACTCGCCTGAAGCTCCACTTTTGGTGGAAACCCCCGTGAAAGTTTCTTCTTTCAGCATGCCTGGAAGTGGTAGGCATAAAACATGATTCACCATTACAACAAGCTTCTTCTTGACGTGTTTTATTATTCTACGTAGATGATTTGGTTTTGCCTTTTAGACTTGATTGTGATTTGTTGGTTTGTTTGTATAGAAAGGTGGAAGTTGAATTAGCTGCAGATTTTGAATTGTGTAGAATCGCTACAGCGAAAATATTGCGAATTCTCAAATAAAATTCAATTTTAATTAATCCTAAATTTTAGTTAAACCCTAAAACATGCATCTAGATGATTTATCAAATAAAATAAAGGATGCACGATAAAATAAACAATTTCAGGAAAAATCCCCCAAAGGGGTAAAACCTTTTTATTTTCACTATAATTTGTAAAAACGGTTACACATATTACAATGAAAATAAGAGCGGCATACGAAATACCCTCAGGCATTGGTTTCGATGTCTCGGCTGGAATCTCCCGCAAGAACTCCAGGTGGTCAGCAATGAAGAAGATAAACGTCTTCTCCACAAGTTGTGAACTTTATAAGGACTCCCTCCATAATAGCACGCAGCTATCGGTTGTAGAGTTCTCCCCACAAAGAATGAACAAAAGAAAAAGTTGTGTTCTTGAAAATTAAAACAATTCACTAAATCATATGGGAGTTTTGTGAATTGAAAACCCAAAAGGGATTAAAACCCTAAAGGAAGAAGCCTAAAGAATTCTGCTTTCGCAGTTTTTCTGTTCTGTCAAACGCTGGGACTTCTTAATGAAAACGCTACCAAATAATGAGTATTTATAGTAAAAATGCACCACCTCAAAGAACAAGCTCGTTCGAAAGAGATCAGCATGTCTCTTGAACGAAGGACAACTGTCACTCAAATGAGATCGCGTGACATGGCTATCTCACACGAACGACATGCTATGTCGTTTGAACGACTGTTGCGATAAAAATTATTATTTTAATGTCTGCTTTAACACTTAGAAAAATACTCATTCTCAAATTTTGACAAAAAAGTCCGCTCCAACACTTAGAAAATATTTTATAAAAATATCCCAAAAGCTCTAAGTGGAAAGTTAAGGTATTAAAAACATAACCTTACCAAAGTAAACTTTGCAGAGTCTTAAATGATGAAGAACTTGATTAATTCGAATCTGTCTTTGATGTAGATTGATCTTCGAATGATCTTTGATGGTGTAGCGGTATATGACATAATTAATTGTTAACGGGCTTATAAAAATACATCCTTACAAATTGAGGTTTCCTTGTTTAGTGTGAACCCTGTTGCTTTCTTCTGATTGATATATAAATACAACAGTAGTTGATTGTGAGAAAATACGTTCACAGTAACTTTGATAGTGTTTGGGAACTTCAATTATAAAGCTTTTGGATTGGAATGGAAGTCATAATATTAGTTCAAAGTTTAGACAAATTTTGTTCCAGTTTCATTTTTATAGCATTAACTCGGAGCTTCAATTCACGAGTACCTTCCGTTGAAGGCTTGGTTTTAGCTAATATCCTAACTTTGAATGTCCTAGAGAAAATTATCAGAAGAATAATGAAATAGGATGATCTCATTATCACATCTTAGAACCCAATAAAAATATAAACTAAATTTAACAAAAAATAATTGAAAAAAAAAGAATATTGTCCTAGGTCAGCTTTGATTCATGTCGTATTTCTAATCTGAGCATACATCTAGTGGGGTCTACTGGGATTGGAAATGAATTTCTTTTTCAACTAGAGAAAATCAGGTGAGCGACAATTCAGGTCCATATTTTTTAACTAGATGAATTTCACGACACTAGTTCAGAATTTCAGATTCACTTGGAGATACCTAGGTTCACTGGCCTATCCAATGCAGGTTTAAGCATACAAGCACGAAAGTACGAGTAGTGGCCCAGTCCAATGGCAACGGAGTCGATTTCCCAAAATATATAAAAAGTTGTTTTTAGTGGCCTTTTGTTTTAAAGTTACAGAGCCATAATTTAATTTGAACTCTTACATGCTTAAAATAATGAAGTTATTAGTTAAGGATCCAAACATATAAATTTTTAAAGGCCCAAATTATAATTCAAAGACGATTTTATCATAATTTTTACTTTTCTAGGATTTTATTATCTCTACTTTTACTTTTATTCACTTTTTCTCCAGCTCTCTCTCTCTCTCTCTTTCTCTCTCTAAAGCCTCTACTACCCACACCAATATTGGGCCTGCCATTAGCTTTTGCCTCTAGCTATTGCTACAAATTGTCTTTATTTTTCACTAACATAACCTTTTGGTTGTGTGAAATTAATTGATTCTTGTTCCACTTGGTTAATATCTTTATATATTTTTCATATATAGAAGGCCCCCCAGTCAATTTTTTGCTTTGAGCCCTCAATTTTTTAGGGCTGGACAGGCAACTCACTTAGGTCATTGAGTTTACTTATTTTCTCATTATAAAACACAAATGGTTGAAGATAATAAATATGTATCAACCTCGCTTAGAACAATAAAGCAATTTGTAATTCTAGATTCTATTACATGGATTCAGAACCTCAACTAGTTTTGTAAGATCACAAATTAATTAAAGCCTGCACTAATATCTAATAGAAAAAGACAACCTGCTTTCAATTTCACTCATGTTTATCGCACACCCTTGTTGACATTATTTACATGATTCCAGGTAAATATTATGGTCAAACCACAATCAAAAGTCTTCCCTCACAAAGCGTTACGGGCAATAATTCAGCACACTATAGCATCTGCGAGCGATGATATCCCCAACTCCACAGTAGTCATTTTGTAGTGCTGAATGAAACCAATCAACAACATGGAGAAGAAAAAATAAGTTGCATTTAAAATCACTTTCATTGTTGAAATAGTAGTAAGAGTAGCATACCTTTTGTATCTGGGCTTTGTTTTCTCTTTCTTTCAGCTCTTCCACCTCAATCTCCTTACCCTTGATAAGTTTTTGTATGCGCTCATTTAGTCAAACAATAAATCTACTATTATGTAATCTTTTCTTTTTAATCATTAAACGAGATTTGCTGCTAACGGGACCCCCAAAAGTTAAGCTAGGCACCTAGGCTACATGTACATTGCTCTAGGTACAATGTACAACTGTTTTCATAGAGAATTATAAAGAGGCCCTGTAAATATTTTCTATTAAGTGACACCCACTTATGAACTAAAGCAATTGGATGAAGCCCAATTTTTTATTGAATTCACAAATACCTTACTAAAATTAGCAGGTACTTTATGAAATTCATACATATACTAGTAATTGACAGATACGTCATGAAATTCACACAAACAACTGGTAAAAATCATTGATACTTAACTAAAATTCATGCATACTTTGTTATAATGCCTGATTTAAAATGTCTAAATAATCCAGGCTTTTCTAGATTATAACACTTGATGAGGGGACTAATTGCTAAACTCCTTTTTTATAAGTAAATTGTGGGTAAAAACTGTGGTGCCCTTAGCAAACACCTTAAAACAGAGTGATACCAAGGATGACATCACTCTGCAATAAATATTACATTAAGGTCTCACCTCATCAGTAGAATAACCAAAATGAGCCACAAGGACATAAGTGTAGCTTTCAGAGATACCGCATCCTTTTAAGGTTTTCGATATCTAAGAAGAAAGGATACCTAGAAGTTAATTATACTGAAAGAAATGATAAAAATAAACTAAATTAAAGAGTTAAACAAACAGGTGAGTTACGTGTTTAGAGCCTGAGTAGTTGTATACAAGCTTAGAATGAAGGGTACGTGTTGTTATTGAGTCACATGATTTAGCAATAAGTTTCTTATATGCAACTACTAGAAGAGGGAAAACGTCTGCGATCTGTCTCAGGTTTCAATGAAGTCATATTATAGATGCCCTAACAAAGATAATCCAAATAAGAGAAAAACTATATAAATAGGACGATATTGAATTATATGCAAGGCATGTAAAGTACGCCCACAAGTGATGTATTGAAAAATGCTACTTTTGGTTCCACTATTCCAGCTTGCATCAAATCCAAAAGTTCACTGCGAAATAATTAAAATTTATTAGCCGTGAATCTCTCTCTCTCTCCCATCCATAACACATACACTCGGATCATATTTTAGTATAAATAAATAGATCTAATGCTAGATGCTAGTGGAATACTATGTGATCAATTAACACTTGTAAGGCTAAATCATATGTTTTATAAGACAACTATAAGACACGTCAAACTATATTAAACAAAATATTTGGCAAGAAAAAAATAGCATGTTCAATCATGTTGCAGAATGCTAGTTATGAAGGAATTTAGCATTCCATCATAACCTTTATCAATCCATCAAAAATTTCGTTGAAAATTCCTCCAATGGACTCAAAGGAATTTTCGATGAAGTATTTGAAGAAGCCTAGGAAGATTTGGCACGAAAATTAGTCCAAACAACCCACACAGACTTTTGAGATGACTTAAAGAAGTCTGTTAATGTGCTTGATGCCAAGATGGAAACTTATGAACGAGCTTGGGTGGAAAAGGCCATGAGTGAACAACCCTTGCATCTGGAAAAGGAAGTCATCCTTACTAAAAAATTTGACAAACGTCGGAGTAAAGCTAGTTCTATCCATTCAGCCTCACAATAAGTGTAGTGGGGGTATAAAGAGTCCAAGAAGGCGGTGTCACAATGGGTACACGAAATTATTCCTGACCCATTAAGATTGAGGGTGGATGGGGAGGACAGTGATGAAGAGGATGGCATTCCACTCACCCACCGCTCGTTGTACGCCGATAAGAGACCGGTTAAACAAATAAAGACTTACCGTGATGGTTACACCACGGTGTGAGGTATGGTGGTAAACCCCTTTATGTTCCACCCAACGAACGCGTGTCATGGGTACGGAAATAAAGGGTGTGTGAATAATAACTATCCATTCAAAACGACAAGAGAAAAACATCATAACACGGGCCTGAAAAATTAGCTCCCTAAACAACCATGTTGGGCAGCCCCAAGGAGCCAATACAGGTCATGATGAGTACCCCGAATATGTATTATTGGGTGGGGTATTCATAGAGGACAACCTTAATACCTTGATTCGGTTGTTTGGCAAGACCATGCATGGTGATGTACGGATATGTGTGGGTATGTTCAATGGAAAGATAAATTTCGATGCATTTAGTAGATTAAAGATAGATTGTGAATATCTAAGGAATTTAAATTAAGGAGTGAGACTTAATTTATAAAGCTTGAAAAATAAAAAATGTGAAATGTTACATGAGAAATGATTAACATATACGAGAAGTTAATAAAATAAGGTATTGTATGGCCGATACGAGAACTTAGATATGTAGGTAAGTTCAGTTGGATACTTTAGTCTAGTTAGCTTGGGTAGTATAGCTAGGTGGGATAAGTATAGGACGTTAGGCATGCACTATAAGTGAGAGGTGAGGAAACTCAAGGGAGTGTACGTGATCTTAACATTTGTAATCAATAACTGATCTTTATTGCGATAAATTACTTTCTAAATATTTTTAAAACGTTTTGAGTACTAACTCTTGCTATCAAAATATTTTCAAAGCCTTTTAGGTGTCCAGCCACAGGGACGCCAGACTTGAGGACTTCATTCTAGGGACTCGGAGATGTAGCACTGTGGATGCTAACAGGATTTTGATTAGACGATTCTACCTTTCAGATCTAGTGTAGGATCATATTTTATATTCCATGTATGGACATGTTGTTCGTTGACAGTTTACAGTTATTCAGTTATTTAGTATTATATCTTACTATGGTTTTGTATTTTAGCCGATCGTTTACTCATCAAGACTTTTATTCATTCATATATTGTGATGATTGGACTCTAGTTTATTGTGAATGTCTACTTAGTAGTCCACATTGTTCGTTTATCTATTTTAAAGAAAGACAAAATTTGGCACCAGTCTAATTTCACTTGGGTGGTTAGTGATTAAAAAGCCTTCGACAGTGATGCTAAGAATGAGCCATATGAGAAACTTATTTTAATTTAATAAAGGCCTGATGACCTGATGTTTATTTAGGCGAGGTGTCACAAAAAACTGTGGAGATCTTTTTAGAAGAGTTTTAGAATTCAAAACCAATGAAAACATCCTCAAAAAATTGTTATTCCGTCGTACTCTTTATGTTGGGTGTCTCTAAAAAAGAGTTAAGAATGAAATAACTGAAGAAAACCAATTCTTGAAAAACTTGTCGGTTTGTTTGAACGAAGTAGCCCAATTCATTCAAATTAAGTTCTCATTCGAATAAGCTTCTAACAAGATTTCCAACGACAAACCAGAGGAAGCCAATTTTGCCTCATTCGAAGTTTGTTGGATCAGATTCTAATGAGGTACAATTCTCATTCGAACGACTTGGATTTTTTTTTAAAAACAAGTCTAAAAACATTATAGAAAAATAAACACCCAATTATTAAATATCCAATAATAAAAAATATACGCATTCATACGTGAGAGATCCTTGGATCATGAAGATAAAAACTGGACATGATGATGAACATTATATCTTAATCACTATGTCTTCAATCAAACACGACATAGGCTTGAAAGGTCAAATATACTTAAGTCCTGGCCCATGATTAAAATGTTTTGTCCAAACACGTAATAAGCAAAAATACATAAAAATTGACTCTGTCCCAAATTTTTCCTTACAAATCTCCCCCTTTGGCTATTCCCTAACAAAACATAAAATCAAAATCCACGGGTCGTCAACTCATAAAAAAGACTCAATGCCCAACCCCAAATGGAAAACGTATAAAGACTTGACAGACTCACGCTGAGTAACTTTGCTCTGGTGTAAAGTTTGTCGCATCATTACAAACCTACACAATTAAACACGTCTTCAAGTGAAACTAGAATAAATAACAATATAAACTGCATAATAATAAACCCTCCCTCTTTGTCTAACAATATCTACCTAAGTTGGGACGTCTTCCCCCTAAGGCAAAAATCTCCTTCGGACCATAAAGATTGAGATAACATTTTTCCCTTTTGTTCCAGAATAGACAAAGACAATGATGAATAATAAAACTATTTCTGCTACATATAACCCAACATCTCCCTAAATGAAATATGGGTAGGCATAAAGGAAAAATAAAGTATATCATACAATGATTTGTAGTGCAGCATGTAACAACAAACAACTTGGCAACAGAGGTATAAATAATCTAAACAATGATTAATTAATACCAATTTTGATGCAAGAATGATACCAACTTGAATATTCAATGAAGCACGAGATACCAATGTAAACAAGAAAAAAGAGATATCAATATGATCATCAATAGCAACTAAGGATTATTTGGTCGATTTTTAGAATTTTGGAGCATAATGCTAGGTTGGATTTGTCTTTAAGTTTCTTATAATTGTAGAAGAAAGTGAATATTTATATTTTTGAGATTTTGGTTTTTTGTGTTGGTTGGTTGGGTATTTTGACCTTGGTTATATTTTAAGATTTTGGTTTTTGGTTTTGGTGATTTGGGTATTTTGATTTTGATTCTTTTGAAGGGGTTAAATTGAATTTGTGGTCTTGGTTTGCAAAATCTAGGAGTAAGATGGATTGTTACATGCGATGTTATAAGTTTGGAAAATTGAGTTATTTGGTCAGATTAGTTAGGGTTATCGCGAGATTTTAGTAGGGCGTGTATCCTTTAGGGAGGCTAAGATTTAGTCAAAAATCCTAGAGTAGGGTAACTAATATATTTGATGTTCATACACAAGTTAAGCACAGATGATACCTAGACGCAGAGTCTTGGTAGACCGCGCTAGGGTTATACGAAATTGCCTATAGCTATGTTGCGTGTTTCTAGTGTAGGTTAGGAGTAAGACTATACCTAGATTTAGGAACCCTGTGAGTTAGGGTCAATGATGTATGAGATCGATGTAAGGTTAAAGTGTGATTCACCTTAGTGATGCCAAGTGTGACCCGATAGTGTTGGGTGTTCATGTGTTTATTTTAACCCGTTAGCAAGGGTTATATATGTTTGTCTATTTTGTGTGCAATGCATACCATGTGTGAGTGCTGGGAAGTAGTGTAATATAGGGAATATAATTTATGGGGAGTGTACGACGTTAACCACACTAGTACCCTGGTGATAGCGATAGGCTTTACTTTGGTCATTTTACCCCGAACACTATTGCTTACGTAGAATATAGGGGGTTGCCAACGTATAGTCATTGGATTTGCGATGGATGGTCATCGTATATGCTTGGGTACAGTAGTTAGGTAGTTGACGGGAAAGCGTAGTGATTATACCCTGTTGATTCTTTGAGGTTATATGGGTGAGATTACCTAAAACTATGCCTAGTACGCGCAAGAGATCCCTAAAAGCAATAGGGATAGGCCTTCGTTATATACGAGTGTGCGAGTAGTCCATTTACTTGTACATGCTGGGAATTGTACCTATGTGTGGATGTTAGATGTAGAGATTGTCTTACTCTTATTATGTGTGATTTCGTGTTGCGGTATTGGAGATGGTTGTGATAATTATTGTGTTATACTAGAGATGTATATGATTTATAGTAGGGATGCATAGTTACATCTTTATGACTCTGGATTCTTATATTCTATATATTAGAGGTGCATATTATATTACGACATGAGATAACCTGGATTGATAGATTTAAGATATAAGACAGTTAATAGTACCTTGGTTATTTTACGGGATGTACTTTAGGTTTGAGACCACCGTACAATACATGATTCATAATGTAAGTGATTAACCTAATACCGTGCTATTAAGGGATAAGGAATTAAGAGGTAAACTTTATTCGTATGGGTTGAATATGGGCTTAGGATTAGAACCGCATGTTAGTACAGGTTGTTGGGTTGGGTATTTAATAACCTAAAATTCACTCAAAGACGAGCGGAATATGTGTAGTTATATAGTAGCCCAAGTTCAACTATAATCTTATTCTTCATAAATTTGTTATTTATGTTGTTGTTATACCTATTTTTCACATGTTTTAGACTGCAATAGTTGCCATAAACTTTGGTTCGTTGGAGAAGCACCTCTAGTGGCATTGTACTCTTCATTCCTAGGATGTAGGAGTCGAGCATTGTAGCTCACCCAACCTATGTATTTATTTGGATTTAGCAAGTCCTTGTATTTTATTGTTTATTTTCTTTATCATTCCGAACCATATATTATATGAGATACATTTGTAATCTAGAGTTATATTATTATATTCACAGTGATTGGTATGAGATGTGATTTTAGTTTGTTCAACATTTATTATCTCATCATATTATTAATTTAATTTTATGTATTTCGTTATGGTGAGAATGATACCAAATATGTTTTATTCTCGTGATTTTTGTATTAGACTAGATCAATCTATTTATGAATTTTACATAATATACACAAACAAAAACACATGTATATGAATAAAATTAACATATACATTATAAAATTTCATGTATACATTGTAAAAATATGTGTATATATTTATTATACCTCTAATACGATATTATTAGAGGTTTAACGAGGCTTTAATGCTCTCTCAATATTAGTATATCCAAATGGCATTCATTATATCCCGAAAAATGTGTTGTATGATAATACCCATTTGGTCTCCTTCTGTATCTATTTGTATTCTCATATGTTTAATGTTTCATTTTTATTTCATTGTACCACCCAAGTTTCAAGTATCTAAAATGCACAACCCAAATCATCAAAAAAAATCTCAACGGTCTCGAAAATACATTAAAATAAATAAATTCTCATTTACTCAAACCTTAAATCTCAAGGTTTCTCTCTCTCTCTCTCTCTCTCTCTCTCTCTCTCTCTCATTACAAACACGTGTATTTAAGGCACAATATAAGACTCAATATTGTTAGTAATTAAATAAATGTGAGAGGTTTTGACTTAATATTGTTAGTAATTAAATAGATATGTTGGTAAAATTTAGTATACTGCAAGTATATTTTATTTGTAACAAATATGCAACTCATATTTATACCTTAGTCCTTATGTATTTGATTAGTGTAAAAAATTTACTATAATCTATTTTTTTTAATTCTATGCAATTAAATAAATTATAATTGTTCCTATTACAAATGTTGTTGGGTTGATTATAATCATTATATAGTGAGAGATATTGATGATGTAGTGAGAGCTTTTGACTTAATATTGGTAGTAATTAAATAAATTTGTTGGTAAAATTTAGTATAATATAAGTATATTTTGTTTGTAAGAAATATGCAACTCATATACATATCTTAGTCTTTTTGTAGTTGATTAAAATCAAAAGTCTAATAATATAATCCATTTTTTTCTTAAAATCAAACGTTTAGATATTCTGCCTCCGATTCTTTGTCATGGTGGTTCAATTTCCCCAGTTGCGATTACAAGGGAAATGCAGTAAACAACTACAACACCAAGGTGAATGCTCGAGAGATGAAGTAGTCACGTGACAGGGTGAGTTACTAAAGCACCTTATACTCTTGACTCACTTGAGTTTACATTGTATAAGTGCTCATCTAGTTTGGAAATTGTGATAAAATTTGAGTCATATTCCCTAGATACCAAAGAGCCTCAGATTCTTCTCATGATGCCTAACTTGATTCATTTGAAGGTCAAATCTCAATCACACACACACTTGGATTGCATAAATTTTTATATATTGCATTATTTGCTTGTGTGTGAATTGTGTGTGTTAATTCCCTTTCAAATTTTCTTTTAATAATTTTTGGGAATTTTTAGATGATTTTTAAGAAATTTAATTTTGGGTTTTAAAACTTTTGGGGTCATTCCGTGATTACTGGTTTTATCAGTTCATACCTGAAAGTTTGGCTGGGTAGAATTCGAAAGCGCTTGAGACTTCAGGGTGTCTGTGTAATTATTTTGAAAACACGCGCATTTGGGTGCATCTGAGCCTTACACCTGTCATTATTACATCCGCCGGATTTGTGTTTGTTTATACACTCAGAACCTGTGTGAATTCTCAGCCCTTGGATTTAGTTAATCGATGGTCTGCATGTGTTTTATCCCAATCCCAGTGAACCCCCTTTAGACCAATCAGAGGACGTTTATACCATCGCTTATATTAAACCGTTGGATCATCGTCAAACCCTCAAGACCAAATCTCAGCCTTTGGACTTGATCAGTTATTCTCGAACCTTCCTCGCTCAGTATAAAAGGAGGTTGAGCCACTTCATTTCAAAATCTTTTGGTTAGTTAAGAGAGAGAGAGAAGAGAGATAAACCAGAGAGAAAATCCTAAATCGTTCAAACCCTAATCTCATTTTCAAACCCTGAAATTCCTTTCCAAAATCAGTTTACACCAAACACCAAACCTGAGTGTTTGAGAGTTAGTTTGTTAGTGGTTTGAAAGCTGTCCGTGGGTTGAATCCTCTGAGTTTGATATCTTATATCCAACTTAGACATTTTAGGTTTGATCTCTATTTCTTTTTCATAGAAACAGTAGATCTTACTATTGCATGTCATATTATACTTAGATCTGTATTATTTTAGTTTCCTATCTTGAGAAATAGAATTTGTTGATTATTTTTTTCTGTAAATGTTTTTCACAACTATAGAATCAACAAACTCTTTTATGTTTCTAGTTCTTATGAAACAAGACTTCTGATCTAGTTGGAATCGCAATCGGTGGTTTACAATTTCAAAAACATTTTCAAAACCCTCTAAAATTGTTTAAGACCTTGGCAGTCTTCCGAGCAAGGTAACCTTGGATTCTGGGATTATTTTAAAGATCAAGAAAGTCTATAGTTTCTAAATAAGAGAGAAACTGAAACATTTTTCATTTAGATCTGTTCTATAATTTGATAGGACTTGTTTGTATAAATAAGTGTGTGTGTGTGTGCATGCATGTGTTAGAACACTGTCACAAACACTTGTCACACTACAACACAAGAAGTGTTGGCTGTAAGATCGTGAAACGTCAAGAGTCGACGTAAAGTTAGAACAAAGTGTGGAGAAGTTAGCAAGCTTAGAAAGCCACATAAACATCAAAACTGCAGAAAAGTTAGAATCAAATCAGTGGGTGCATATTCTAAACTTTTATAGGTCTGTTTTGTATGCATGTGTGTTAAATAGTTTGTAACTTGTAAATTTTCTTTTAGTGGATTTTTGGTTTATGACTTAGAAGTCACCGTGGATGTTTCCTCAGTTGGGTGAGGTTTTACCACGTTAGAAACTCCTTGTACTTAATCTTTCTACATCTCCTCATCTCATTCTGGTTAGGGTGATGATTTAACTGTGTTAGTTTTATTTTTTAAAACTTGTTACATAATCTTGAACATCTCTCGTACATTTTTTATTAAACGCATCTTGTGATTAATCTGTTTTGATTTAAAGAAAAGAGTTTCTGCAAAAAATAGTTCGGAGTTACCTAGACAGTTTAATCCTGAATTAAACGACTTAAGTAACAGCTTTTCAATTGGTATCAGAGCTTGGAAAATTTTCTTTAAAGATCTTGTGTTTCTGAAATATTTTTCTTAAAATCAAACAATGGATGAGAAATCTGAAAGATTTGGTAACTTGTCCAGACCTCCTCTCTTTGATGGAAAAAACTCCCCTTACTGGAAAGTAAGGATAGTTGCTTTCATACAAGGAACCTTGGGAGATGATGTCTGGGATATTATTGAAAATGGATATACTTATCCTACTAAACCAGCCACTGAAGGAAGCAATGAGAGGATTAAGAAAGAATTAAGTGAATTTACTCAAGAAGAGAAGCAAGCCTCTCTGAACAATAACAAAGGCAAGAATGCTATTTTTATGTCTATAAATTAACATGAGTTCAAAATGATCTCATATTGTACTACTTCTAAGGAAGCTTGGGATATATTGGTTACTACACATGAAGGTGACACTAGAGTTAAGGCTGCTAAAACACATATGCTTATCCAACAGTATAACTCTTCAATCATGTCAGACTATGAATCATTTGATGACTTTTACATGAATTTTACTGACATTGTGACCAAATTACATGCTAATGGGAGAACTTATGATAGACTTGAAATTATCTCGAAAATTCTAAGGTCATTACCACAGAGATTTGTTAACAAAAGATATGCTATTGAGGAAATGAGTGACCAAAATCTTACTCCTGAATTACTCAGTAGTAAACTGAGAACTATGGAAATGGAACTACAATTTAAGAGTTTTTCTTCTAATATGATAAAACCTGAGCTTTGTATTTCCAATAATGATTCTGATGAGGAATGTGATATAGATAGTTTGGATAATCAGATTGCCTTGATGTCAAAGAAGTTCAAGAAGATTGTGAAATTTAGAAATAAAATGGCAACCAGACAAGGTAAGCAAAATTATCCAACTCAGTCTAATCACAAACCCCATGATAAAGGTCAAGACAAATGATAAACACCCAAAACTGTACAATTTATACCCCAAATAGACGTACTTTTGTTGCTAATTCTCGGCAATTTGGGTCTTATGCGCTTAAATATTTATTTTGTAGGTCTAATGTGCATTGCAGAGTTCAAATGCTTAAATCAAGACAATTGTGCACAGAATGGAGCTAATTTCCTCTCCCGTACCCTAACCCGAGCCTAAACCTATCCCAAACTTACCCCAAGCCTGTGTGTGTTTTATTTGTGTAATTTTATTATTTTTTAGATTTTTAGTTTGAGTCTTTTCTATTTTTAGGATTTATTTTAGATTTATTTAGTATTTTATAGCTTTCATTTTCTATTTTTCTATTTTATATTTTATTTAGTGTAATTTTATTTTGATTTTTATTCTATTAGTTTTTAGTTTTAGTTTTTATTTTATTTTATTAGGATTAATTTTTAGGAATTTAGTTTTATTAGATTTTTTTTCGGACTTTAGTTTTTAAGTTTAATAGATTTACATTTTTATTTTTCTTTTCATTTCTTTTTAGTTTTATTTTTTATTGAGTTTTTATTTTATTTTTAGAATAGAAATTTAATTTTTAGATTTTTTATAGTTTTATTTTATTAGTTAGTTTTAGTGTTATTTATAGGGGTTCAAATTAAACACACACACATAAACTCCCTACACCTAATACTACTTATCTTACACCCTCAATCCCACCATATTCCCATACACCCCCCCCCCCCCCCCACACACACCTTATCACACCAAAACCCATCTTCAACCTCCCATTTCTCTCTCATCTCTCGTACCCCCCATTAACATCCACAAAACCCACTCCCTAACAACCCCTCCTTCAACCTCGACCACCTACCATTTCCGTCGGCATCGCCCCTCTCTCCCAACTACCAACCCTGACCCCCATTCCGGCGGTTTAACCTGCCGGAGACCCATCGCCAGCTCAGAAATCCCAAGCCCGACTCCACCATGGCTGTGACCCACCTGCCACACCTCCGGCGTCATCGCCGGCAAGTCCGACCCTTCCCCCTAAGCCCTCATCTCCTCTCTTGCCCAAACCGAACCCGCGGCCGCACACCTCCAGCTACCTCCGGCGCCCCGATCCAAAACCACCCTCCGTCTACCATCTTCAACTTCCGGTGACCCAGAAACCCAAATACCCATTTCCCATTTCCCATTTCATCCACTTCTCCAAAGTAAAAAAAAATCGTGCCTGCATAAACCAAACAAACAAAGCCAAAAGCCAACAAAACCCATGTGACATAAAACCATTTAACCCCGTTTCCTATTCTACCCCTAACTACCCATATTTTACCCAATACCCAAAAATACCCTTATAACAAAATCATATTTTTATTCCCTCTTCCAAATATCCTCACACCTCACACCCCCATGCACATGTGCTCTCACCTTTCCCACATGTTCACCATAGTCAATTCTCATTTTTACCCCTACCTTCATGCCTTGTATAAAAAGAAGAAGAAGACCCCATTTATAAAAGAAAAAACTTTTAGAAAAGAAAATTCTAGAGAGAGAATTGTAGAGAAAAATACCATTTGTAAATAGTTATATTTTATTCTTTTTATTTTTTTTTAGATATTTGTGAGGATAAATATTGATTACGATTTATTTGAGTGTTGATTTTAATTTCATATTACTTGGATTCTCAATTGGAGGGTTGTATGATTCTCATTCAAGGATTGAAGTTTATTGAATTCAAGAGATTGGTTTGATTATTCTTCTATCTACTCTTTTATATTAAATACCTATTGAATATTTGTTTATTATGGTTGATACCATGTTAGGCTAAAAATCCCTTTCAAGGGGTGGGGTGAAACCCTTATTTGATATTATTTTAGTTTAATTAGTTTGATTACTTGAAATTTCCCTTTGAATGTTAATTTTGATCCCTCGCCTTTAAATTTATGCCTCGAGAGAGGGTAAATGATTTTCGAGAGAAAATCAAAATTCTAGTTATAATACCCATTTTAGATTCGAACTAGAGATAGGGGTTTCTTAAGTGGGGTATTATAACTTGAATTTCAACTCTAAATTTGTTTTCTAAGATTTACATAAATTTTAATGGATCGATCCTAGCGGGTGATTAATTAAAAGGAGTGTATATCTATTTTCTAGAGTTGTGGGGTGTTAAACTTAGTTTTCTAAAATATTACTATTATAATTACACTTGCAACGAGAGTTGGTTTGTAATTTTGATATTGATTTGGGAGAATTCAAATAATTAAATTAATTAATTATAATAACTAAAATTTGTGGTATAATCCCATTCCTTGATTGTTCTCATCATTATTCACCTCACTTTATCTCTTATTTTTAGTTTAGACATTAATTTTCATTTTAGTAATTTTCTAGTTACTTTTCATCTCACATTAGTTTAGTTATTAGTTTAAATCATTTCACCTCACCCTATTGTTTTAATATTGAAAAAGCTAAAAGAAAATTAGAAAAAGTGAAAAAGCACAAAAAGAAAATAAAAAGTGAATTACAAGTGAATTTGTCTTTAGCTTACTCCCTAGAAAGTGGATTGATACCCTTACTTACCTCTACACTTGAGTTGTTATATTTGTAGGTGTGTGAGGTTTTGATTAGAATGAGCTTGTACAACAACGACAAATATACGCAAAAGTCGTTCTATCAAATGGCGCCGTTGCCGGGGAGATAAAAAAGTTCTTTTCTATCAAATGGCGCCGTTTCCATTCTTGGGATCGTGAAGTGCTCGGAGCGGATTCAATTTTGTGATTCACTTGTATTGCATTTTTTTTTATTTTTAGTACCATTTTTTTTATTTTTAGAAGGCTTGTATTTAGGATTATTCTATTCTTGGCTTGTATTGAGGTGCATAGGACATCATTTCTTTTTCATTTAAAATTGTAATAATCGAAGACAAGCTTGATAGGGAAACCGGACAAGGTAGAGAGAGGGCGTCCAAAGCCGAGGAAAAGAAGCCTCTCTACCTTAGGTCGGTAGAACTCCCGGGGACGACTGAGATAGGCGTGATCTTCCCCCGTTCGACTCAAATTTTTCGACACCCCATGGTGTAAAAATCGTGGGAGGTACATTTCTTAAACACTCGCGCCCCTCCTGTTAGCGAGTCCATTATTGTGTGTGCTTTGTGTGCTCTTATTTCATTTTATTCTCGCATTTATTTTTGAATCGTGTGATGAATTAATTGACTAAGACCTACACCCGATCACTCACGAGAAGGGATTTCATCACCCGACTCACTCGCTTACCATTGTGTGCTACCCTATCCATCATTAAATTTAAAATCAATTAACTAGGTAGCCCACTAGGAGAATATTTTGCAAAGGCGATCACTTAGATTTCCGTGAATTTTTATCGCCCGCGGACTTAATTAAAATTTGACTACCCTTTCACTAAATTTAAAGATAAAAATTGGCTATGTGCTAGTTAGGAACTTTCCTTGACTTGTGTGCGTGTCCAATTTAATTTTTTGGTAGTCGATTTTAGTTAGTTCGTGCAAACTCAAAGAGTCCATATTTTTTCCCCACCCTTTTCTTCCAAAAAATTCAAAATATTTTCTTTCATTTTTTTATTAAAAAAAATCAAAAAATATTTTTCTTCCTTTATTTTTTACAAAAAAATCCAAAAATATTTTTCTATTATTTTTTACAAAAAATCCAAAAATATTTTCTTTCCTTTTGAAAAAATTCAAAATTCAAAAAAATATTTCTCTCCACATGGCCGAAGAACGTCCTTTATGGGACTACTTTGATCATTTTTCATTGACACGTGACACGTGTGAGAGTGATCCCGAGCTGTCTCTTTATGATATTCTTAGTCTTTTCACCTCTCTCACGAGTATTGTTTGTACTCTTGACCCACCATGCATGCACCTCCTATTTCATCACCCTCGGTGTCAAGTGTAGGCATGTCTCATCATTTGTTGTGCACCCATTGTTATTATGCCGATCACATGTCCCATGAGTGTCCATACTTGTCATATCCATCGGAACCCACCACGGACCATGTGTATCCATATGATACTGTCCCGGAACCCACATCGGCCTATTCTCATGACATACCCAATCCCGATTTGTGTGAGTCCCCGAGCTATTCGTGGAAGTTTGATCACCCGTCCACGCAATATAAATCCCAACCCGATATTGTGGATCCTCACACTAGAGTTAAGGCTGCTAAAACTCATATGCTTATCCAGCAGTATAACTCTTTAATCATGTCAGACTCTGAATCATTTGATGACTTTTACATAAATTTGACTGACATTGTGACCAAATTACATGCTAATGGGAGAACTTATGATAGACGTGAAATTATATCAAAAATTCTAAGGTCATTACCACAGAGATTTGTTAACAAAAGATATGTTATTGAGTAAATGAGTGACCAAAATCTCACTCCTGAATTACTCAGTAGTAAACTAAGAACTGTGGAAATGGAACCAAAATTTAAGAGTTTTTCTTCTAAGCCGATAAAACCTAAGCTTAGTATTTTCAATAATGATTCTGATGAGGAATGTGATGTAGATAGTTTGGATAATCAGATTGCCTTGATGTCAAAGCAGTTCAAGAAGATTGTGAAATTTAGAAATAAAATGGCAACCAGGCAAGGCAAGCAAAATTATCCAACTCAGTCTAATCACAAACCCCATGATAAAGGTCAAGACAAACATCACAAGGACATTCATATGAGACCTAACAAAGATTTCAAGAATATTGAATGTTTTAGATGTGGTAAATTGGGTCATATAGCACAAGATTGTAGAGTTAACTTGAACACAACCAATAAACATACTAGGGCCAACATTTTCAAGACATGGGATGATTCAAGTGATTCTGATAATGAGGAACCTGAGTCATCTGAAGTTTTTGATCCTTGCATGTCTTTCTTTTCAAAGATAGTCTATAATGATGATATGCCTATGCCTAAGTATGAGGATAATGATAATATCTCTACTTCTGTTGTTATGAATCATGCTGCTAATGGTTTAAATGCTTTAGTTTTTTAGAACAATGCTAGTTCTACAACGGGGTGTGTAAGTCAAAGGGAAAACAATAATGACGATGTCAATGTGTGTGTGAGTTCAAGAATTGAATCCTTAGGGGTAACTTCACACACTACACTTAGTGATTTAGACACTGAAGACCTCCTTGATATTGACATACTTTATGCCAAAGCTCTCAAGAAAAGCTCTAGACTAAAGAAGATAGTGAAAGATCTCACTAAGAAACTAGAAGACCTAAGTCTAATGGTTAAAATTAACGTTGAAGAGTATACTACCCCATGTCTAACTCATGAAAATGAAGTCAAAAGTTTTGATCAAAAGCTAAAAAATTTGATTGAAATAAATGAAACTCTAGAGAAAAAATATAAAGGGACATTATTAGAATTAAAAAATTCTATAGAAAAGACAACAACTGTTTTCAAAAATTTTTCTAAGTTTGAAAATAATTCAAATTGTTTTGATGATTTTGTTGTTGATTCAAAAACTAATTCTGATGATCGAACTGGAATAGGATTTTACCCAAATTCAAAGACACAAATTAAAAATTTTGAACCAATCAAGTTTGTGTCAGGTGGCAAAAGACCTATAAAAACCTGCCCATATTTTCAAGCCTTAAATGATGAGTTTGATAAAAAAAATAACAAAAGTCGGATATTGGGGAACCAAGTCACTCTAAGTGTGATAGTTTGCCTAAGGCTAAATACGTCTGCCCTCCGATTAGGAAGAGTGAATCTACGTTTCAAACTGTACTCCCTATGAATAAGGTTCAACGTCAAAATCCCATAAAACCTATGTTTAGAGATTTTCCTAAGGAGATACCCCCTTCAAGCAATCTGTATTGCTCCTACTGTGATATACATGGACATTCTTTCGAAGGTTACTACTTTAGACGTTTAGTTAATCCTGTCTGTAATACTCCTTTATACCAAAACTTTAACTACACTAGGAGAATTCGTAACAATTATGTTCTGCCTAAACAACCAGACAAAAACTCTAACTTTAGAAAAAGAAAAACCAGACCTAAAAGATCATCTACAAGAAGGGTTCATAGGCACTTTCCTAAACCAAATGCTCATATTCTCCATAAAACTCAAATGCATACGCAAAATATTTTTCAACAAAAATCTAATGCTCACAAATTTTATCAAATGAGAGAAAATATGCGCAAAACAAAAATAAGAGCTATTTGGGTTATAAAAGATGAGTTATTGCCCCAGTTGAAGTGTAACATTGTGATTACTGCTTTAAAAGCTGAACACACTCCTTTTAGTTGGTATTTAGACTCTGGGTGTTCAAAATATATGACTAGAGATGATACAAAACTTTTAAACAAAACTAGCTTTACTGTAGGAAAAGTTATTTTTAGTGATGGTGTATCATCTCAAATCATTGGTAAAGGAACACTCCAGGAAGAAAGAATGTCTGTGCTTGAAAATGTTCTTCCAGTAAAAGGTCTTAAGGCTAATCTACTTAGTATCTCGCAATTCTGTGACTCAAATCATACTTTCACCTTTTAAAGAATAATTGCAAGATTTTAAATGAAAAAGGTGAGTGCATAATTACAGGTTCAGGACTCCTGACAATTGTTATACTGTCCTGAATAGTACTGAGGTCTGTAACATTGCCAGAATGGATGACAATGAAATATGGCATAATAGGACGGGTCATATAAATTACGATAGCCTTAGTAAATTGTCTTCACAAGAAATAGTTAGAGGAATTCTAAAGATCAAACCTATTTCTAACATTGTATGTGGATCATGTCAGGAAGGAAAAATTGTTAAGGAACCTCATAAGAAAGTTAAAGATATCCTTACCTCTAAGCCCTTGGATCTCATCCATATGGACCTAATGGGTCCTTCTTGTATTGTTAGTCTATGTTGACACAGTTACATTCTAGTTATGGTAAATGACTTCACCAGGTTTACTTGGGTAGCCTTCTTAAAACAAAAGTTAGACACGTTCAGAACTTTTTTGAAAATCTTACTTCGTATTGAAAATGATAAGGACAGTCAAGTAAATAGAAATCGTAGTGATAGAGGAAGAGAATTCATAGATACAGGTGTTATAGAGTATTGTGACTATAATGGTTACAAACATGAATTTAGTGCTCCTAAGACTCCTCAACAAAATGGAATTACTGAGCGAAAGAATCATACCCTTCAAGAGATGGCACGAGTTATGATTCATGCCAAGTATTTACCTAAATATTTTTGGGTAGAATCAATTTGTACTTCTTGTCACATTATTAATAGGCTCTATCTTAGAAAGAATTCAAAACAAACTCCTTACGAACTATGGTATGGGAAGAATTCCAATCTTAAATACCTTAGAACTTTTGGTAGTACATGTTATGTTTCTAAAGACAGAGAACACCTATCCAAATTTGAGACTCGTGGAGATAAAGCTATGTTCTTAGGATATTCTCCTGACAGTAGAGCGTGCCGTGTTTATAATATTCACACAAAGACTTTGATGGAATCCATAAACGTTATTGTAAGTGACACTACTGTTGAGAGTAAGACTGGAGAACCAACTATTGTTGAAGAGTTTGAAAATGTTTTAGAAAAAGTCTCTCCAGAAATAGATGATTCTTTACCAATTGAGAAATCTGAAGTACCTAACTGGGTTTGTAAAGATCATCCCATTGATAATATTGTTGGTAAACCTTGTGAGCCTGTACATACAAGATCTCAATTAAGAAAATATGCTCATTATGCATGCTTTGTTTCCCTTGTGGAACCAAAGAATGTAAATGAGGCATTGAATGACCCTCAATGGATTTCTTCTATGTAGGAAGAACTTCTTCAATTTTTCATTCATGATGTTTGGTATCTTGTACCTAGGCCTGATCATAAAAAGGTTTTTGGCACACGTTCTCTATTTAAAATTAAAACTCATGAAAGTGGGATAATCATTAGAAACAAAGCCATATTAGTGCCTGAAGGATATTCTCAAATTGAAGGAATAGATTTTAACGAGGCGTTTTCTCTTGTTACTTGCTTAGAATTTGTTCGTCTCCTCTTTGTCGTAGCCTATTACTTGCATTTTATGCTTTATCAAATGGATGTAAAGTCATCCTTTCTTAATGGAAGCTTGACTGAAGAGACCTATGTTGAACAACCCAAAGGGTGTATTGACCCTCAGTATCCAAATCATGTTTATCGTCTTAAAAAGGAGTTGTATGGTCTAAAATAAGCGCCAAGAGTCTGGTATGAGCGTCTTTCCAATTTTCTCTTAGATAAAGGTTTTAAGAGAGGTGGAAATTATCAAACCCTGTTTGTCAAAAAATTTGACAAAGATATTATTATAGCTCAAGTTTATGTCGACGATATCTTTTTTGGATCAACTTCCCCTTCAGAAGTTAAATCATTTTATGAAATTATGCATAAAGAATTTCAAATGTCTCTTATGAGGGAGTTGTAATTTTCCCTGGGTCTTCAAGTCAAATAGAATTCAGAAGGTTTGTTTGTTTCGCAATCGAAATATTCTTTAGATATTGTTAAAAAAACTCGGGCTTGAAAGTGCCAAAGAAGCTAGAACTCCCATGAGTACTACGGTTAAATTATCCAAAGATGAGAGTTGAAAATCCATAGATCCTACTCTATATCGTAGTATGATAGGAACCTTACTATACCTTACTGCCTCCCATCCTGATATTATGTACGCAGTTTGCGTGTGTGCCCATTATCAAAATAATCCTAAAGAGAGCCACTTAGTATGTGTAAAAAGAATCATTAAATACATAAAAGGAACTCTAAATTTAGAACTCTGGTACACCAATGATACACCTAGTACTATAATAGGATACACTGATGCCGATTGGGAAGGGTGTACTGATGATAGTAAGAGCACATCAGGAGCGTGTTACTATATTGGTAACAATTTGGTAGGATGGAGTAGTAAGAAACAAAACTGCACTTCTTTATCTACAGCTGAATCTAAATACATAGCTGCTGGTAGCTGTTGTGCTCAATTACTTTGTCTTAAGAAAATGGTAAATGATTATGGTATTCAAGAAGACCAACTGAATCTCTATTGTGATAATCAAAGCGCGATCAATATCTCTATATATCCTGTTCAACACTCGCGAACAAAACCTATAAAAATTAAACATCACTTTATACGCGAATTAGTTGAGACTAGGGAATTAGAAATTAATTATCTTCTTACTGATTTGCAGCTCGCGGATATGTTTACAAAACCTTGGGATTAGAATAGATTTCATTATTTGCGAAAATCGATAGGAATGGTTTGTGCTGAATAATCTCATGTGACTTAAATACTTTTTCCCTTTGTCCATTTGAGACAAAATGGGGGAGAAGTTTGAGTCTTATGAGTTCATTTTTTCTTCTATATATGATTAAAAATCTTGATCTTAATCTTATATGCAAGAATCGGTATCATTGTCTTCAACAGATGTTATTAGGGTATTGGTTTGTAATTGGTTGAGTTATGTAATTTTCTTTTCCTAGGAAATGGGTAGATAGATTTTGTATAGAAATAGGTTTTTCTTATTCTCTTTCGTACCCCTACGAGTCCTAGATGACTCAAAGGATATTTTGTCTCATATTTCCAAAGGGGGAGATTGAAGCACCATATACTCTTGACTCACTTGAGT
Organism: Sambucus nigra; assembly: GCA_949130495.1. Classification (NCBI taxonomy): domain Eukaryota; kingdom Viridiplantae; phylum Streptophyta; class Magnoliopsida; order Dipsacales; family Adoxaceae; genus Sambucus; species Sambucus nigra. The sequence goes on along the minus strand of OX422214.1, from coordinate 321,211,093 downwards.
CTACATTGTATAAGTGCTCATCTAGTTTGGAAATTGTGACAAAATTTGAGTCCTATTCCCTAGATACCAAAGAGCCTCGGATTCTTCACATGATGCCTAACTTGATTCATTTGAAGGTAAAATCTCAATCACACACACACTAGGATTGCATACATTTTTATATATTGCATTATTTGCTTGTGTGTGAGTTGTGAGTGTTAATTCCCTTTCAAATTTTCTTTTAATAATTTTTGGGAATTTTTAAATAATTTTTAAATGATTTTTAAGAAATTTAATTTTGGGTTTTAAAATTTTTGGGGTCATTCTGTAATTACTAGTTTTATCATTTCATACCTGAAAGTTTGGTTGGGTAGAATTCGAAAGCGTTTGAGACATCAGGGTGTCTGTGTAATTAGTTTGAAAACATGCGCGTTTGGGTGCATCTGAGCCTTACACCTGTCGTTATTACATCGGTCGGATTTGTGTTTGTTTATACACTCAGAACCTGTGCAAATTCTCAGCCCTTGGATTTAGTTAATCGATGGTTTGCATGTGTTTTATCCCAATCTTAATGAACCTCCTTTACACCAATCAGAGGTTGTTTAAACCACCTCTTATATTAAACCATTGGATCATCGTCAAACCATCAAGTACAAATCTCAACCTTTGGATTTGATTAGTTATTCTCGAACCTTCCTCGCTCAGTATCAAAGGAGGTTGAGCCTCTTCATTTCAAAATCTTTTGGCCAGTTAACACAGAGAGAGAGAGAGAGAGAGAGAGAGAACAGATAGAGAAGAGAGAAACTAGAGAGAAAACCCGAAATCGTTCAAACCCTAATCTCATTTTCAAACCCTGAAATTCCTTTCCAAAATCAGTTTACACCAAACACCAAACCTGAGTGTTTGAGAGTTAGTTTTGTAGTTGTTTGAAAGTTGTTCGTGGGTTGAATCCTTTGAGTTTTAGATCTTATATCCAACTTAGACATTTTAGGTTTGATCTCTATTTCTTTTTCATAGAAACAGTAGATCTTACTATTGCATGTCATATTACACTTAGATCTGCATTATTTTAGTTTCTCATCTTGAGAAATCTAATTTGTTGATTATTTTTTTTTGTATATGTTTTTCACAACTATAGAATCAACAAATTCTTTTCTATTTCTAGTTCTTATGAAACAAGACTTCTGATCTAGTTGGAATCGTAATCGGTGGTTTACGATTTCAAAAACATTTTCAAAACCCTCTGAAATTGTTTAAGACCTTGGCAGTCTTCCGAGTAAGGTAACTTTGGATTCTGGGATTATTTTGAAGATCAAGAAAGTCTATAGTTTCTAAAGAATAGAGAAACTAAAATCCTTTTTGTAAGGACATTTTTGTCCAACATACTTGTATATGTCATTAGCCGTAACACCGTTGCAAAGATTCAAAGTCCATTCATCATCAACGGAATCCGAAGATCAAAAGAAAGGAAGAATTCAGAAATCCAGTCAGCCGGACCGGTCCGCCTAAAATTAATACGAACCGATCCGTCTCTGACTACCCCGGACCGGTCCGCCTTTATATAAAAAGAACCGATCCGCTGAGACCCGGACCGGACCACCCCGGACCGATCCGCCGTGCACTTTGAAGCCAGTGAGCCCAGAACCGAATGCGAACCGAATCAGCTTCAAATTAAAAGAACCGGTCTGCTATCGGACCGATCCGCCTAAGGCTCGGATCGGTCCGCCCTGGATAAACTCTGCCAGATCGTGTGCAGATTTTTAGGGTTTTGGCTTCCTATTTAAACCACGTTTGGAGGTTGGTTTTCTTAAGACTTTTCAACGATTTTCAGAGCATATCAACCCTAAAGTCTTCACCTATTGAGTCCTATGATTCTAGGTTTTTAGATTCACACATCTTCCATATCTATGTGAATCAAGTTTGGTAACCCAAGAACACCATTGATGTTGTTCAACCCTTGTGAAGTGGACCGCTCCTTCCTCTTCATTGCAGCCCTACTGGAAAGGGATAATTCCAGCCGCGACTACAGAATCCGATGCCTGCGAGTAATTCTTAGTCAAAAACTTGTATTTCAGTGTAATCCGATTCTAAGCCGCTTCTCTTACAAATTATAGTGAATATACAAATGGTTTTGCCCCTTTGGGGGATTTTTCCTTAACTTTGTGTGTTGAATAATTCTTGCATGATTTCATATTGTTTCAATCACACCTAGTTGCATGCTTAGGGTTAATTTGGGTTAAAAATGGTATTTATTATATTATTTCTTAATTGAACGCAAGCGCCAACTCTTTCAAATTAGTATCAGAGCGGGTTACGCTAATTTATCGCGTGATCCTGATTTTTTGAGGATTTACTTTCTGATACAATTTGTCTACTCACGTTTTCAAATTGGTATCAGAGCCTGTTGCACTAAGTTATTGTGTTTTGATCCTGATTTTGCAAAAATGGCTTTTGATGGTTTTGATGATCTTCGATGTCAAATTTTTGAAAAAATTAATTGGAAAATTCACACGAACACTTGTTTTAAATCTTCTGTTGAAAACGAATCTGAGAGGTGTCCTTGTTGTGAGGGTGTTGGTCACACGTTACATGAGTGTACCACAAATTTAAAGAAGAAATTGAATAAACCGATTTCTCATGTTTCTACCCTTAGTGATTGTGATTCGGAAGAAGAATTTTTTTTATGCTTCTAGGCGAGAGTTTCCCATCCATGTGATTAGTGATAGTGAAGGTGATGGGAGTGTGGATGAAAGTGAGGAGGAAAGTGTAGATGAGCATGACTTGCAAACTGCTTTCAATGAACTTTATGCTGAAACTTTGAAAACAAAGAAAGAAAATTTGAAATTAAAAGCTCAGTTGAAAGAATGTGCCATAAAAAATAATGATTTTTTAGTTGAAGAACTTAAGGCTCATGTGAAAATCTTGAAAGAGAAGCTTGAGTACGTCGAGGGTGAGAGAGATAGTCTTAAAGGGTTGATGGAGACTATGAAAAAGGAGCTTTTAGAGTTTGAGAATTCTAAACGAGTACTTGAATCTAGGATAGGTGAACTTGAGGTGAAATTGAAAGATTCAAGTAAAGTGAAATTTGATTTGGAGTCTAGGTCTGAAAAACTTGATAAGATTTTAGGCACAGTCGAGATCAAAACTGATAAGGGTGGGATTGGTCTTGAAAAATATGTTGCACCCATTCCCACACGTGTGAGAGAGCCTCCTAGGTTTGTTAAGAAAGAGACACCTACGGGTGTTAGGAAAGAGCCCCCTAGGAACATCGTGAGAGTGCCTCCTAGGATCATTAGGAGAGATCCACCTAAGCAAATTCAGAAAGCGCCACCTAGGAATTTTAGGAGAGGGCCACTTTTAGGTAACACACACCGCCCGATTTACACTTGCACACATTGCGGTAGGCAAGGTCATCTTAGGCAATTTTGTTACAAGCTTTTAAATAGACCTAGAAAGGTTAATGGAAGAATAAATTCTATTCTCAAAACCCCCACACTTCGTTACACATCAATTTGGGTTAGAAAATCGGATTTAGAGGCTTATGGTTTATTTGTCCACGATTCCCGTTTGCTTGCACGTGATTCACCCCATGTGAAATAGTTTGGTTGATTGTGATTGCATGTTTGTCATACACTAGTTGTGGTTTCATGTTATATTTTTACTAGTGTGATGACTTGTACTTTTTGTATAAATTCTTGTTTTTGAATTTTGTTTTTGAAAAATACAAAAAGATTTTTGTTTTTTGTTTACACCGTTTATGGATGAACACTTTGGATGACCGAGTCACAACATCATTCCATTATTTTCATGTGACTATTTGATAGTGTTTTGAGACAATAGGTCAATTCATCCATGTGCTTTATAATGTTTGGAGTCATTAAGATGTAATTAAGAGTTACCTCCTACATGTTTGACTCATGTTTCCTTTATTGCACACATGCACGGATTTGTTTGATTATTGTGCTTGCCTTATCACATGTTGGTTGGGTGTTTTCACTTCAATCCTGTCCTTAAAACGAACCAAGCGCGATAAATTTTGATAAGGAAATTGTGCATATAAAAACCTTTTGTGAGTTTGTGTGCTTTATTTGTAAAACGGGGAGGGGCTGCGAAAGGTATTTATCTATCCTTTGCGCAAAAGCCACCGTTAAAAAGGACCTAAAAAATTGAGGAATTTTATTATCCGAGGTCCAAAGAGGTTAAAAGAGCTCGAAAAAATTTAAAGGCAATAAAAAGAAATTCATGCCAATTATGGGCCATTTAGGTTTTTGCACCAATTCTCCAAAGTTTGAGAATTTAGATCACCTCTAAAAGAAAATATATATGAGGAATTTTGGTTGGAGAATTAAAACGGGTTTGCACGTCCTTGAAATTCTTGAAAATGCGCTATATAGTTTTGGACATTATTGGTGTGGAAATCACTTTGACTTTGATTTGTTGATTTGCATAAGACGATGTCATCTAAATTCAACAATTTTTTCACCTAAGGATACTTTTGATGTTCATTCGTTAGGGGTACACATATGCATCGTGCACATATGATTGATTGAGTTGATTAACCTATCGAATGTGTTCACACCCATTCATTCCATTTCCATGACTTGGTTGTTTGAGTCTAAATCCATGGTGTGATTTTTGTATCATATTTGTTCATATTGGTATCCTATCTTTGTATGAAAAATTTTGAAAAATCAAAAATAGTTTGTGTTTTTTTTTGTACCGTGACACCCCGATTTTGCCTATTTGATTCATTCTTCTCATTTGTCTATCTGGGGACATCATAAAAAGGGGGAGAAATAATTATCATATTATGGGGGGAGTTTGAATTTTGGGGGAGTTTTTGAGATATAGCTTATATTCTTATCATATATTGGTATCCATATTTATCTCATTTCAATCTCGATACGTCACTTGGTATTTGCTTTGTCTCATGTGTGTAGGTAATCCCATGTTGCACACCCTGATGAGAAAAGCGGTGAGATTTCTGAAGATTTGAAGAACAAACGATGCAACCTTAGTCATTTGTACCACTTTCAGTTTTTGGGTTCATGGAAGGGTAGATTTGTATAGGCATTGTGATTATAGATAATTCGGATTTTTTATGTTTGTTCCGGCATAGACATAGGGGGAGATTTGTAAGGAGATTTTTGTCCAACATACTTGTATATGTCATTAGCCGTAACACCGTTGCAAAGATTCAAAGTCCATTCATCATCAACGGAATCCGAAGATCAAAAGAAAGGAAGAATTCAGAAATCCAGTCAGCCGGACCGGTCCGCCTGAAATTAATACGAACCGATCCGCGTCTGACTACCCCGGACCGGTCCGCCTTTATATAAAAAGAACCGATCCGCTGAGACTCGGACCGGACCGCCCCGGACCGATCCGCCGTGCACTTTGAAGCCAGTGAGCCCAGAACGGAATGCGAACCGAATCAGCTTCAAATTAAAAGAACCGGTCTGCTATCGGACCGATCCGCCTAAGGCCCGGACTGGTCCGCCCTGGATAAACTCTGCGAGATCGTGTTGCAGATTTTTTAGGGTTTTGGCTTCCTATTTAAACCACGTTTGGAGGTTGGTTTTCTTAAGACTTTTCAACGATTTTCAGAGCATATCAACCTTAAAGTCTTCACCTATTGAGTCCTATGATTCTAGGTTTTTAGATTCACACATCTTCCATATCTATGTGAATCAAGTTTGGTAACCCAAGAACACCATTGCTGTTATTCAACCCTTGTGAAGTGGACCGCTCCTTCCTCTTCATTGCAGCCCTACTGGAAAGGGATAATTCCAGCAGCGACTACAGAATCCGATGCCTGCTGGTAATTCTTAGTCAAAAACTTGTATTTCAGTGTAATCCGATTGTAAGCCGCTTCTCTTACAAATTATAGTGAATATACAAATGGTTTTGCCCCTTTGGGGGATTTTTCCTTAACTTTGTGTGTTGAATAATTCTTGCATGATTTCATATTGTTTCAATCACACCTAGTTGCATGCTTAGGGTTAATTTGGGTTAAAAATGGTATTTATTATATTATTTCTTAATTGAACGCAAGCGCCAACTCTTTCACTTTTCATTTAGATCTGTTCTATAATTTGATAGGACTTGTTTATATAAATAAGTGTGTGTGCGTGTGTGTGTGTGTGTGCATGTGTGTGTTAGAACATTGTCACAAACACTTGTCACACTACAACACGAGAAGTGTTTGCTGTAAGATCTTGAAACGCCAAGAGTCGACGTAAAGCTAGAATAAAGTGTGGAGAAGTTATCAAGCTTAGAAAGCCACATCAACATCAGAACTGCAGAAAAGTTAGAATCAAACCAGTGGTTATAGATTCTAAACTTGTATAGGTCTGTTTTGTGTGCATGTGTGTTAAATAGTTTGTAACTTGTATATTTTGTTTTAGTGGATTTTTGGTTAGTGACTTAGAAGTCACCGTGGATGTTTCCTCAGTTGGGTGAGGTTTTACCATGTTAAAAACTCCTTGTACTTAATCTTTCTACATCTTCTCATCTCATTCTGGTTGGTGTGCTAATTTAACTGTCTTAGTTTTGTTTTTAAAAACTTGTTACATAATCTTGATAATCTCTCGTACATTTTTTATTAAACACATCTTGTGATTAATCTGTTTTAATTTAAAGAAAAGAGTTTCTCCAAAAAAAACAGCTCGGAGTTACTTAGACAGTTTAATCCTTAATTAAATGACTTAAGTAACTAGTTTTCAGTTACTTGGTCGATGGCAGTGACGCACTTACCCTGACACGTCTTAATCTTGTGTAGATGGTCACCACAAAAATTGAGGTTAGTTAGCAGACATTACAAGAAATAGGAAGTAATCCTCTCCCCAATTCAATGGAAAAATTGACTAGTTATTGACATAAGTATAATCCACGCCATCCCATAAGTTTATTTGAGATATCTCTTTTAATCTCGGGCATAAAAAATTAATCCGTGTTGATTAAGGTAACATTGTATCCTTAGGAATAGTATAGGTGCCTTTTCACACATGCGATTCAAAAATTAAATTATGAAAAGTACATCCGTTAACAAACTATTTCAAAAAGATTAATGTTATGTGTCCCAAATAAATCCCCCAAAGCCTCCCCAAAAATGCATCAAGCATTTAATGCATTTTGGGGAGGTTTGGGGGGATTTATTTAGGGTATGTATCATTACTCTCTGAAAACATCCCTCTCTTAACATGTCTTTTCTTATAAAAATTCTAGTATGCTACAAAAAATGGATTTGAATTTCGTGATAGTTTAGTTTTTACATACTTGAAAATTGATATGTTTCTCACGAATTGAATTATAATTGAAATGTTCTGAAATATTTATCTATGTTGGATTATAAAGTACAGGCACCCACTTGTGCATATATATATATATATATTATTGTTATGTAACGCACCCCCATGAATATTAGCAAATTTTTTTGTACCGCTGCACTCTTGTAAATTTTTACTAGATAATATTAAAATTAGAGGACCAGTGATTAATAATCTATGTATTGGAGATCATTGATATCTTGCAGCCTTACCCCTGCCTTTCCTTAGAGTAGTTGCAAGAGTTACATAAATTCACAAATAGTTATGTTAATAAAAAGACAGTTCATTACGTGTTCGCCTAGTGTTTATTTTATATAACTAGTATAAATTTATACTTAACTTAGTTCCGCATTTATAAATAATTAAGTTTTCAGTCTCTGGATGAATGTTGGTATTGTTAAATGCAGAGGCATATGATACAGCAACAAGTGGACATCCGCACAATTATCCCACTACGGCATTAGGCGAAGGCATATACCGCATCCTAAAGCACCACGCTGCCAGTTCGAAAGGAATGGCAAAGAAAATGCACACTAATTTGGTTTACAAACTCGAACTCCTAACCGAACACCAAAAAAATGAACTCCAAGAGTCACCTAACATCGAACGCGAAGGCTGATTCGTAATTCAAATAAAGAACCCCGATCAATACCAACACTCTTCGTCTTCGGGCTCGTCGTTTAGAGGACTTCAAATCAAGCGTAAGGCCGTATTTTCGGCCCACCTGCAGGGGCATTTTGGAAAATTGAGGTATAGTCCGGCGAACTCGCCAGATTTATTGAACTACGAGGGGTGCAATTTTTTGCTCATATTGGCGCCAGATGACGTAAGGGAGGAGCTCGGGTTGGAACTGAAAACAAAAGAGGAAGGTGAAGAAGAGGAAGAAGCATACTCTTATTCTGATTTGATACATACTTTTGGGGGAGACTGCATCAGCTGCTGCCCTTATCAAAGGCACTTGGGTTTAAGAAATATATATGTATAATTATTTTCCATCCAACTTAGTAGTACTATTACTTCTAGTGAGTAGGCTTTAGTTTTTGTGCTTTATATGATGTGGACGTTTGACTCTACAAGGACTTTGTAAGTTCATGTTTGTATGATATTGTGTAATGTAATATGGCTTGTAAAAAATGGTTTTTATATATGGTTCATGCATTTTGGTTTGGGATATTAAGGCTTTGTTTAGTTTTGAAAAATAAAGGTTGTTTTTCAAAAAAAAAATCAATTTTTCTAATAAAAATAGAAAAATAGAAAATGAATTCCAGTTTGATATTTTTTAAAACAGAAAATTGAAAAACGATTTTCAAAATTTTCAAGAAATTAGTTCAACAAGTCTTCATCATTTTTATTATTCTTAAAATTATATTTTCCAATTGAACTTTCTATATTGTATATTTAGATTCTTGACTTTTTAGTAAATTACATTTTAATTTCTTTGTTTTTTTTAAAAGATATTTTGGTTGAAAATTTTGAGAATTGCATTTTGGCCTGATGTTTCTGTAAAACGGATCATTTCTTTTAAATATTAAAAAAAATATTTTAAGTTGATTTTTTTGTACGGTATTTAAATATGTGAGGGAACCTACCAAAAAATTAGAAAAAATTATTTTGAGCTAATGTTTTTTTGTTGTTTCGTTGAAATGTTTATATACTGTACCAAAAATTAACTCAAAATATTTTTTTTAGTATTTTAAAAAAAAGGTCCATTTTTGGGTCCTCTCGTTGAGGTATGTTGGAGATCCTCCCTGATATACAGTGAGGATCTCCAACATACCTCATATCAACATATCTATGAATATATCCATTAAACAAATAGCATAAAAATATATTTTTCGACCAAAAATTAAATACATAATCTTCATATTGAGGAAATCATCTAAAAATTATAACTTGAAGTGGGTGAGATGATGATCACAAATTTTAATGGTTACAATTGCACGTATTCATCCAATTTTCAAATCACCCACTTCCAAGTTGTATTTTTCGATGAATTTTTTTGTAGATGATATCCTCATTATGGAGATCATGTAAATCATATTTGGTTAAAAAAAATTTGTTATTTTTGAAAATTAGTATTTTCATTGGTAAATTGAAAACTGTCACTATATATATATATATATAAAGCCTCCTATAAGAACTGTTTTATGGTGCAGATCCCGATACATACTTTTTTTTAAATAGTAAAAAATGATTTTTTTATGAAACTTCATGGATATGAGATCCACGATGAGAAGGCCATATTCAATTTGATTCATCAAAAAATTTAATAAAAAACCGTTGAGGTGAGGTGATAGATAAGAAAATGGTATAAATATAAATTTTCAAACCAGCCACTCGATTGATTGAATGTTTTGATGAAACTTATATGATCTTCTCACTGTCGATATCATATCAATGAAGTTTCATAAAAAAAATCAATCAAAAAGTGAGTGAGATGATCGTCAAAATTTCAACGGTCAAAGTGCATATTTATACCATTTTTTAACATATCACCTCATCTCAGCGTTTTTTTATTGAATTTTTTGATGAAAAAATTTGAAGATGATCTTCTTATCGTGGAGATCATATCCATGAAGTTTTATAAAAATAAAACTTATGTTTTTACTATCTTAAAAAAAGAGTATGTATCGGGGTCTGTACCATTAGGAGTCCTTACAGAGGGGGCACTCTCTCTCTCTCTCTCTCTCTCTCTCTTTCTTTCTCTCTCTCTCTCTCTCTCTCTCTCTCTCTCTCTCTATATATATATATATATATATATATATATATATATATATAGTGGTGTTAATAATAACATATTAACAATTTAAACCGATTAAAGACTAAAGTTAAGAATAATTCTAATGAAACTCAAACTAAATCTTAAAGGCAAATCCGTTGAGATGTCAAACACACATTAGATGATATTTAACATGAGCATTATGTGAATTTTCAGCATTAACCGATATGTGTCTAACTCCTCGTTCTAAATTTAATTATGTCATGATGTGATGATCACATACGAGTGGCAAAAAGGGTTGTTGCTAATGGATTCTTTCGTAAATCATTTTCAAGTAAACCAAGTTATCTTAATATTTTTTACATTTAGAATAAACTTTTGATATTGTCTTTATAGTTAAATACAAAATTGATTCTGAAGTTTGGAATGGTTTTTAATTTCAATTATTGCAGTGTTAACCCTGAAGTATTTAAAGTGCACAAGACTAATACTTCGTTAAACCGTCATCATAATTTCGTGTTCCAATATAGAAATATTTGTTAATTAATTCTAAGAGTGGATGCTATCTATGTTAAAAATTATTTTACTATAAAAATCAGATTTATACATGATTCGCTCTCACATACTTATACATTAAGAAATGAAAATATTCAAATATGGTTACACTTTTGATATTGTCTTTAGAGTTCAATACAAAATTAATTCTGAAGTTTGGAATGGTTTTTAATTTTAGATCAATTGTTTAAATTATTGTAGTGTTAACCCTGAAGTATTTAGAGTGTGCAATGTTAATACTCCGTTAAACTGCCATTATAATTTCACTACCAACATAAAAATATTTGTTAATTAATTCTAAGTGAATGCTATCTATGTCAAAAATTCATTTGCTATAAAAGTCATATTTATACATTAAGAAATGAAAATATTCAAAATATGGCTACTCAGGAGATTATACTTTCCATAAACATATCTTGACATCAAACTATATCTAATAGAGCCAAGTGCTATTAAAAAACATTGTTGCACATGCGTGTACAATTTAGGTTGATTTGAAATATATCAAAGCCACAAATATATTTACCTATGATAAACTTTTTTGAAGGATCAAGAGATCCCTTACAAACTACAAAGAAAAATAAAATATAACACGCTCACACATTCATACAATGTCCAAAAGTGCCCAAATGCTACAAATTTCATGTTATTATGTTTAATCGCAACAAAAATGTCGCACGCACCATACCACTTTAAGATGGCATCAAAGGGCCTCTAGACATGTTTTTAATGTAATTTTATAGTAGATGTGTCTCTTATAATCTTACTTACCAAAATATAAATAATGTTAAATGGGCAAAAATCACTCTAACTTTCAGCTGGTTTTTCTTAACCTTTACATACACACATCAATATATATATAAAGGCCACGTCAAGATTGTTGAAATGTTAACTCAAATAACAGATACAATTACAACCGTAGCTAACCAAGCTTACAAAAACAATACAATGGAGATGCTTCACTTGGAGAAGGTGTAGGTAGTATAGCCACGGGAACTTGAGAGGGGGAGATGGAGATGGCAATGGAGATGGAGATGGAAATGGAGATGGATGAGAAGAGGGTAAATCAAGTGTACTTATAGATGGAGTTGTCGTAACCTGAGGAGATGGTATATCAGACGGAGATGGAGCTGTCGAAGAATCATTAACCACATTGATGTCCACCTTTTGCCCATTTGGGCAATGATTTCGGTCCCCACAAATGAAGTAATGGTGGCCGATATCATTGAGAGTGATTGAGTCATTTCCTGATGCGTAAGTGACATACATGGGGGCTGACGCAATGCATGATTCATACACATCTTGTGAAACTTGTATCACGTCGTGGACTCTCGTGTACTGAAAAACTGTTCACAACATAAAATGACATTTATTCGATACGGTGAAATTAATAAATTGTATAATCATTTCCTATCTAAACATATTATTTTTAGCATATTATGTAGTATAGATCACTTTTGTAACTAATTGAAAATCTCATTTGGTCCAGTAATGTGATAAACTAACTAACTCCTCTCAATCAAATAATATACATCTGATTTAATAATCTCTCACTTTATGCACATTTATGTATCCAAAGTTACTTTTTGGTTATTTTCAAAACGTTTGTATAAAGTTGTGATTTTTCCATGACAACTACACAATGAAATCAACTAAATTGAAGTAGCCTTAATCGTACATTTGAAAAGTAGAGCTCCATATAAAGTGACTCAAAGAAAGACTCTTATAATTAACAATTCACTTTTTTAGGAAAAACTTAACACTCGGAAGACCTTTTTACTTTTTTGTGACTGTGTTGATATGTCAAATACACATATTTTTTATTACTACATTTTATTAATAATAAGATTTTCAAGAATATACTACTTGTATTCTATTCTCTCTGTTCCAAATTAAGAGCTCATGATTCTTTTTGGTGTTGTTCCATTTTAACGGTTTACTTTTCTTTTCTTAACATAATCAGTGAACCATGTTTCATGATGGTGAACTAGAGTTAATCTTCACAATTGATTGAGTCTATACTTAATCTATACGAAATAAATACATGAAATCTTAATTTGAAATGGAGTGAATATTGGTAAATGAAAAACACACTACATAGTACATACCGAAGAAATCCTAGTCAATATTGTTGAAAATTGTCAAAAATAATACTTCTATTAACATTTTCTTTACAGTTCATGATTTTTTTAGGAGTTTTGTATTTAGTTCTAGCAAGGAATTATTTTTCAACTTGGATTTAATAAAAAGGATCGTAAATGAGAAGAAACATTCTCAACAAAATTCTAAATATCAATATTTATTTTGATGACCTCAAATAAAGACCATTACCATTTTTTTATAGCGATAATCAATGAGATTCTTCAACATATATTATTAAGTATACCTAAAAACACATAAATTTTTAAAAACACTAAACATATTTATCAGGTATGGTATAGATTAGAAACATAGTAAAGAGATCATATATAAAATATTTTATCAAAATATTCAATCCGAATGTAAGTAAAATGAAATAGAGTGTATATGTGCATTTTTCATTTTTCAAACTTTTGATCATCATAAGAATTTTTTTTGTACATAATCACCTCGATATGAAAATCATCTATGGTTAAGATTTTTTTTTTTTTTTTTGGATATTTGAAAAATTGGTATGTTCTTTAGGTACAAAGCTTACTATATAAAATCCTAATTTTACTAACAATCTAAATTTAACTAAATTACATCAATTAAGTGCACATCATCCGTAAATACAAATACAAAGATTTCTATATAAAATTCCATATTTTTCATGAGGGAACAACAAATGGAATGAATCACATTGTTTGGTGACTTTTTAACTTAAAAGAATCTTATGAGAAATCATATTGAGGGAGACATTAAATGATAAAATAAGACTGAGATGGAGAATTTAAGGTTTTTTTTTTCTAATAACAAAGGAAAAAACTCTCTTTCTTTTCCTAACACCCAAACACAACATTGGTGAAGGTTGAGAATTGCTAATGCAAAGGTTTTTCTAGATAATAATGGTTGCCCAAAGTTAAACACTAGTTTTCACATTGTAAATTATAGGAGAAAACTAACTGAGGGAGACATTAAATGATAACATAAGACTGAAATGGAGGGTTTTTTTGTTTTATTTTTAACTTTTAATTTAAAAATATATAAATTTTATATGATAACATGACACTATTCATCACCGATATTGACAAATAAATATTATTTATATAAGACATTTCTTAATATAGGTCATATCAAAACATTTTTTTTCTCAATGTCATATTTTTACATATAGTGAATACCTATTGAAGAAAAAACACTTTCATGGGACTTGTTGGATAAAGAAAAAACATATCGTAGATTGGGGCGACGCCCCCCCCCCCCCCCCCCCCAACACCCACCCACACCCACACCCACACCCACACAAAAAAATCCTTATTGTGCTTCCATTTTCTTAAGATTTTTATGAAATTATAGGATTTTGCAAGTCAAATTTTTTGAAAATAATTAAGAGTCGTCACCCCAATCAAAATAAAGACTTACTTGGCATATCTATGTAAATTTATAATCAAAAGTCAATATTTGGATGCTATTTATGATAAAATTTACAATTCTTTGACTTATATATGTACAAAGAACATCTATTTATACAATTTGTCATTAGTTTTTATTTTTTGTATTCAAAAAATTAATAGTTAACCAAAAAATTTTGTTACTGTTTGCTCCCCCCCCCCCCCCCCCCCAACACACACACAAAAAAAGTCAAATTCCTGCATTTGTCTAACAGGATAATTATGTAACAAACTTAAGAACATAAACTTAAGTACGATCGTGTTCACTTCAAATTATGTAACAAACTTAAGAACATATAAAGCTATGTCAAATGAAATTGATTCAAATTGTATGAAAATTATGAATGCACGATCAAATAACCCAACAAAAACTCCCACGTGATAATAAAAATAATACACATAGAGAGAGAAAATGACTCACAGATAATATCACCAACATGGAATGTCTTATTAGCTGCCCATTCTTGATAATTAATATTGTAAGACCAACCAGGAGAGTCCCCAACCTTGTAAACAGCCGCATTAGAGAATTGTAGGGAAGAAAAATTAACCAGCATGATGATCAACACATTCACAAACAAACCCATGTTTTTTCCGTAATTTAAGATGAGAGAAAATGAAACTGAAAGTCTCGAGTGTAAGTTTCACTTTTTATAAGTGTGTGTTGTTTGGACTTGCCAAGACCTTTCAATTCTATACATGGTTAAAACGGTTCACCAAGACCTTTCCCTTTCCCTTGTCATTAAGAAATATGGGTTTTCTGTAAAAGCATTTATTATTTCTCGTTTCATTTTCCCCACTGATTGGGTTTCCATTGAGAAGTAATAAATCCTTCATCTAAGCCCTTTCCGGGTAGCAGTGAGCGGACATATAAGTGTGTGTTATTTGGACTTGCCAAGACCTTTCAATTATCTAATGTAAAAAGGATGCTTAACATGGTTCACCAAGGGACCTTAATAGAGATCACTTTTTATATTACACTTGTCTTTCAATTAGCCTCCCACCACCAGTTACCCATTCTTCTTCTTTTGCCTATATCTCTCACCTAATAAATTTCTTCAAGTTGAAAATTTATTTAAACAATTTGTCCAAAGTCCTTAGGGTGATGTTTTAGTATGTAAAATGTCAAATATTACTGCTAACTAGATTTTAACTCCGCGTGATGAACGAACATTTTGTAATTTTCTTTATATCAATTTGTATAATTTTGTTTTTTAGAAATTTAATATATATATATATATATATATATATATATATATAGGTAGTTAGTTATTTTAATTTAGTCGGGCATATAATAGGGCACATGGTATATATATAGTTATTTTAATTTAGTCGGGCATATAATAGGGCACTAAAAAAGTGGTTTTCCAATTTCGTGGAAAATTGAAAATTTTGGAAAATTATTTTTCAATGTTTTGTTTTGGAAAAATTACAAACTTAGATACATTTTCTAATTTTCCATTTTTCAATTTTCCATTTTGGGAAAATATCAAACTTGAAAGAATTTTCTACTTTCTAATTTTTGTTGAAATTTTTTTATCGCAAGTGCCCTCGCCCAAACTTGGTCAGTATCGGGTTCGAGACATGGGAACAGCCTCTTCATATATGGGGCTAAGACTAGCCGGTGTCTGCCTCTCCTAGACTCTGTAGTTAAGTGAGAGTCTTGTACACTGGTTACGACCTTTTTTTAAAACATCCGCAAATAAACAAGGCCAATGTGCTTGAAATTTTCTAACTAATTTATATATACCTTTGTAGTATAAAAACATGCAGGAAAGAGGAGAAATATTTTTCTTTTATAGGCCAAAAGTGGAAAAAGAAGAAGCATATAGTGCTGATGATGTTCAACGTTTGTACATAGTTCTAAGGCCTGAGTCGGGTGAGAGGTCTATTGAAGAGAATCAATATCCTCATTCTAGTAAAGAAGGTGAAAAAATTGAATCTTTAACTGGAAAGAAAGATAAAAATACTCTAGGTGGACATGGTAGCTAGGTCAGTTTAATTTGTGCATATGTTACTATGTTGGTTTCATTGATGTGTTAAAGAAAAAATAAAGGGGTATCTCTTCATTAACTTGGTCAGCATTAAGGGTAAAAAGGAACCACGGTAAAGCCTCAAAGCAGGTGCATAAGAGTTAAATATATATATATCTCTCTCTCGTAACCCTTCCTAGGGTTGCGTGGCAGCCACCTCTTTAAACCTTACCCATGTTGATCCAAAACCACCACACCCTACATTGGTTTGGACCAAATATTTTGAGTATATACTTAAGAAGTCTCAAGAACCTGATTAAATCCAACTCAAAGTTGTTTCATCCTTCAAAGGTGAGCCTTATATTTGATTTTCTCATGAGGATATTCGTAAACTGGTAGAGCCATATAAATATCCAATTGTGGGGAAATTTTCACATAGTCTCCCTCCTCAGGATGCTATAAGGAAAACGATTCACACCATGAACCTGAAAGCCTCATTCACTATTTGATTATTAGATAAAAAACACATCATCATCAGATTATTCCATGAAGAAGACTTTTCAAGACTTTGGTTGCGCAATCAATGGTATATAGGTAAACTACCTATAAGAACATTCAAGTGGTCTCTTGATTTTCGTCCTAAAAGAGAAAGCTCCATAGTTCCAATTTGGATTTCCTTTCCATCTCTCCCAATCCATTTTTTTGCAAAATACTCTCTATTTTCAATTGCCCAATTAGTTGGGAAGCCTTTAAAGCTTGACAGTTCCACTGTATCTGTTAACAGACCTAGCATTGCTAGTGTCTGTGTTAAGGTTGATCTGCTTAGACCAAGTACTGATTGTCTTTGGATCGCTTGTGGAAAGGAAGGTTTCTGGCAAAGAATTGAATATGAGGATCTCCCCTATTACTGCACTGATTGTTTTAAATTTGTCCATGATAAAACCAAGTGTTTACTCTCTAAGCTTATCAAAAATAATGAACTTATCCAATCCAAGCCTAATCCTCCACACAATCCTAGTGCTAAACCAATCAACAACCAACCTAAAGTCCCCCAACCTAAACAAAAATTCACCTTAAAAACTATCTCCAATCCCCTGCCCTTAAGCACCCAACTCACCAAAAAAGAATCCTCGAAAACTTTACATGCCCCTGATCTTTCCAAGTCCCATACCTTAGCTGAACTTACAATCTCAGGCCAATCTAATCATTCCCCAACCATTTTTAAGAACCCAAACTATGATAGCCCGTCCCAAAATCATCTTTTAACTAACACCCCTATACCTGATCCCCACACCAGTACCCTCTCTAAAAATGAGAACCCCATAAACTCTATTGATAAAACAAATATTGCAGTCCAAATGCAGAGCTTCTATCAACAGATCCAAAATGAAGAAGTTTAAAATCAAGACTTGGGAATAATGGAAATTCTTATGCTCTCTCCTAAACGAACTGTTCTCCCAGCTAAATTCAAATATGTCCTCCTTAAACCTTTTTCTCATATTAGACTATTTGAGTATTAGTGTCTTAATTTTTAGTTTATTTAATTAAATATTAACTCACTCGCATTCTACTCTATCGGCCTGAGAGAACTTTCATACAAGAAGAACACAAAAGGAAAGCAAGTAATGGGTGAGAAAGAGCAAGATGGCGATGATGATGAGATTCAAGAGGTACAAAACGTTGAAGAAATAAATGAAAATGAAGGAAATGAGGATTTGTTAGCCGATGAGGATATTGAAGGCATTGCTCTTGATTATGAGGATGAGGATTGAGATTAGAGATGTAGAATAGAATCGTTTTTGTTCATATAGTTTACAAGATATACACTTCTAAATTTTTATAGAATTTGATGGAAGATAGAAAATTCTAGCTTTTGGAATATCATTAATATTTTATTATACTTTGGATTGGTTGATGCTTTAGGCATTATATATCACTTAATATTGCATATATTTGTGTTAAGTTCGCTTTTATATTATTTTTAGACACCACATGCATATATATCAATGTATATTAAATTATTTACATATTTATTAAAAATCAAAGTGTATCTTATGATACGATACGATACGATACGATACACGATACACGATACGATACACGCTTTTTTAGAAAATGATACGGCCCCAATACGCATTTTGACAACCTTGACGCTACCCATTGTTCATGGCCTACCCACCATCGTACGATCTCTTCTTCTCAGCCACACATTCAAAACCCCTACTTCAAACTATTAGCCATCTCTTGTTCTCGCCGCGTGCCTCCTTTCGTCTGCGAACTCTACCTGCTACCCTTCTCCTGATCAACGTCTATAATGTGGTACAAGCTCTCCCGCCCCTCAACCCTAGCACTTGAACCCACTTCTATAAATTCTCTCACTCCAACTCGACTTCCCACTAGCACCGGACAAACCAGTTTAATGCAATGAACAACGCGTCATGTCTTCTACCCATATCAGAACCTTGAAGATTCACTCCTCCACGGCCAACACAAAGATTTTAGCCTACTAGAGCTTCAATTTCTTTGTCTACTAACAAACTCCCACGCATCTCCCCATTACTTTTGAACACCTTCATCCCCCAAATGTGAATAGGTAGCCCAAATGCCCTAATCCAACACACCTCCGATCATCAATGGGATTTAGAGCAAAAAGGCAAAAGACGTCATCTATCCAACCGAGAGGCTCATCCTTAAAATAAAACTTTATTTCATCTCCAGGTTGTTGTGGTTGAGTAGAAAATACAAAAAAGAAAAGAGATTCGTTCCAAACAGAGTACACCAAAGCTCTTTACGATACAAAAGAATGTTTTTGTATCCCTTTCCGTGATTTTAGTTCTCGATCAAGGGCCAGGCTTTCAATTAGTACACAACACTTTCTTCGCCCCTCTCCCACTTACTGATTAGGGCGAGTAACTCAAGTCCCTTGTCGATCGTCCCTTCTTTACGAAAATACCGAGCTTTATGCTTTTTTCGAAAACAAAATCTTCTCGTCAACCTAAAAATGGAGGAGTTTCCTCACTGCGAAAGATGTCCCATGGATGGACGAGTTCCTAAACTTCGAAAGATATGGAACAGATGGGACGCTCCTTCACCCAAGACAACAACTCATCGCTAAACGAAGTTTCTAATAAGGGCCTACCCACCTTTCCAACCAATCAAAAAAGGTCACTCTTAAAACGTGTCAACCTCCATCAATGAATTGGATCTAGTAGCAAGGGGGATTTTCGGTCAACTGTTGATTATTGCGGTTGCAATTATGATTTCGGCCCAGTGAGAGAATTCTCAAGAGTCCTTTGCCCCCTCTCTCCACATTGAAGTACTAGACCTTGTCGAAAATACACATTTCACCACCAATCCCACACTCGTGAAAGCATCTACAACAAACACCATCCTCTTTCGTTTACAAGCTTGGGCTATGAGACCCATCTACCTTTACAACAATGGATGTAAAATAAAATAAAATCTAAAAAAATCCCATGTTCACACTAGAAAAGGGAACTAACTATCTAACCTTAATCGTCTCAAAAATATAGTTTTATAGTGTGTTGCTTATTCTTCCTAAAATGAAAAATTCAATGTCTTGCAATCAAATAATTCTATAAGCTGAACAATGGAAGGGTGGATCTCCCTTTATGAATTATTATTACTATTCATGAGTACTAATGATGCTTAAATATTTTTATTCTTGACATCGAAATACTTTTACGCCTACAACACATCTGCACGTTTTGTAAAAATGCTATGTTTAACCTTAAATACTCGTCGAAAATACACATTTCACCACCAGTTCCACACTCGTGAAAGCATCTACAACAAACACCATCCTCTTTCTTTTACAATCTTGGATGATGGGACCCATCTACTTTACAACAATGGATATAAAATAAAATAAAATCTAAAAAAACTCCCATGTTCACACTAGAAAAGGGAACCAACTATCTAGCCTTAACCGTCTCAAAAATATAGTTTTATAGTGTGTTGCTTATTCTTCCTAAAATGAAAAATTCAATGCCTTGCAATCAAATAATTCTATAAGACGAACAATGGAAGGGTAGATCTCCCTTTATGAATTATTATTACTATTTATGAGTACTGATGATGCTTAAATATTTTTATTCTTGACATCGAAATACTTTTACGCTTACAACACATCTCCACGTTTTGTAAAAATACTATGTTTAGCCTTTTCATTATTATTAGCAGTAAGGATCTAACCCTTGACTGTTCCTCCCACTAAATTTCATGTCAGCACTTTTATCACTCTGGTATGACAGTTTTTGTTAAAAAATTAAAGCATACTATAGAAAATAGATCTTGTTTACATTAATAAGATAAGCCATCATGTTAAGTCTATCAGTTTATAAAACCATTTTTCTCGAGGTACTTTACCAATAAATACTTGTGATATAATCATCAAGTAACATGATCAATAATAAGTGTAATTGACACAGAGAAATGAATATTTTGATCAATAAACCTGGTCAATTGCACATGGAATCAAGCAGCGGAGGTTATCCATTCCCAAGAAAAGGTGCGAAAATGAACTGGGAAAGGATGGAATGGCTTGCAGTAATGAAAATTAGGCAATTGAGTCACTCCAATAATTATTTTATATAAATTTCTGAACCGTATAAAATCTACCAAAAAGATAAGCAAGGTCCTATGCCACTGCTTTTTTATTTTCACCAATTTATTTTGACTTTCATTTATGCAATATGTGGGGTGGGGGGATGTGGGGGAGAGAGAAAGAGATATCAGATCATAGTCAGTGCAATTTGTTTTACAAAAACAATGACTACGGGGAAGACTAATAATACAACAAAAGAAGCGAGATCCTCCAGAACGAAACAAAATGAGCCCAAAAACCAATGAAAGATAACCTAAAGTGGAATTTTTATACATAAAAGAACAATATAATGGGAAAAAAGAAGATACTACATGCAAAAGAGGAGAAGGAGTATAACAGTTCGGTCAGAAGCATAAAATTAAAAAACTATCAATGAATAATAGGCCACTAATCCGGCTGAATATCAGGAAGCACCACCCCTCAAAAGGCACCCTACAAAAATCAAGAATTTCTCTTCGTAGAAACACCCCAAATTATAGCAAATATATTTCATTTTGATACTTCCCATCTCTCCTTTCTCCACACCCCAAATATTTCTCAAGAAACGACACATTTATAGAAGTTGGACATACCCAATAGTCCCCGACAAAAACAAAAAGAAACGAAAAAAGATACCAATCAACGCCATAGTGAAATATTAATAGGCATGAGCCTTATAGACTACCTACACAACACATAATTAGGAACAAGACTTTCTAGGGGCCCCGAGCCTGAGATAAATAGTGAGAGCTTACGGGTCGAAACTCTAATGGGTTATTTCACTGTGTAATTGGGAGGTAAAAAAAAAGTTTACTTCTTAATTCTCTTCAGGGTAGGATTATCTAAAAATATGAAAAGCAAGCCTCCATAGTAGTGATGTTAAGGTAATAGAGATTCTAACCATGCAAATCAAATGACAGCAATGGAATGTTGAGGCAGTAATAATGAGTAAATTTGTATCATGAAAGAGACTTGGACCATCTTTTTTCTTAAGGCAAAAACACTAACTAAAGATCGTGCAAGAGCCTCCCCTTTTGAGGAAAGTTTTACCTTTCCAGACAAAATTAGCCACGAGTAGAACGGAGGAGAATTATAAGTGCAAACAAGATACAATTATGAAATTCATGTAAATTGACGGGACTCACATAGTTCTTCGTAAGGGTGGACATAGGCTCGCGAAGCCCGCCCAGTCCGCCTAAAAAAATAGGGCTTAGGTAAGATAAAAAGGGACGAGAACCGGTCTTGAAAAAATATTATAGGCCCAATTTTTTTTGGACGGGTCTGGGAAAGTATTCTTAGGCCCGCTTAAGCTCGGCCTGGCCCGAGGCCCAAGAATTATATATATATATATATATATATATATATATATATATATATATATATATATTTCTAGTTTAGTTTTTATTCCTTTAAGTTAAAAGTTATAAAAAAAAATATAAATAGGGAACATTTAAAAATATCAATTCGAGGATTTATTTGCTCTTAGTCTTGAGAGTACATTCTAAAATTAATTTTCTAATTTTAGGTAATAAATTTGCTAAAAAATAAAATTTATTTTAAAAAAAATGTGTTTGGGCCTGAGCAACGGACCTAGACGGGCATGGGACAGCTCAATTTTTTATAGGCCCGACCCATGGCCACCCCTAAATCTTTAAAACAAGACGTTGTGATGAACAACATAGGAATGGGTAAAGGTTGTGGCGACATACTATAGAACAAGATCTCTTTGGGAGTCTGTGACTAGAAATAATAATGGAATTCTTCCCAATGGACATAATTTCAAGGTCATGGTAAAGTGTTCTTCCCAATGCCCCTTGAAGTTTTTTTCTCAAAATTTGTTCTTATTCATTGAAAAGATTCATTACCAATATGGGGGAGGTGGGAAATTCAGCACTTAGGGTGATCACTAAATTGGGGAGAACACCTTGTGTGCTTAACCTCTAAAACTTAACCTTTTCTGTCAACTCTTCATGCTCACATCCATTCTTTGGTTTGGAATTCTATTTTGTCATACTTTAGGGAATCACATATACAAAAGGAATCTTAACGATGCATAATTAGAAGAACTTGTCTCTCCCCTTGACTTGGTTGAGGGGTATCCTTTCATTAAAGATAAGACTGATAAAAACGATTTGGGTCTAGGATGTTCTCTAGCCATTCCCCTTCCCCTTATTTTCATCCTTACAGAATGATATTTTTTTTAATCAGAAAGAACCTTATAGAATGATATTGAATATAGGGATTTCTTCATAAGTTCACATATTTGCATTGGTGATAGCCCTAAAAACTGTGAACACTTGTGAGTTGATCCAACAGAAGAGACCAAGCCCCCTTCTTTCTCCATCATGGTATATCTCATGCAAAGTGGATGACAAAAAACATCAACCCCCCTCTTACATTGAAATTTTTTAGATTTTCATTCAAATACAGATTTCAGGGATTCATGGTTAGGCGTGGCTTTCCTAACTAATGTTGTGATTTCATCGTTATTGACTAGATACCTTTTAAATAGTAGGGGCTTTATTGTTTTTGGAGATGTATAGTCGTGGCTTTGGCATAGAGCATTTTGTTCGAAAGTGATGTCTCGGGATAGAGAAGGGGAGAAGGAGGACGTTTGAGAAAAAGGCCTTTAACCAAAATTATGTTTCCCTTATTGTAAATAACTAAAGAGAGGTCACTGCCCAAAACATGGTTTGTTCACGATCCGGATCTCTAAATGTGGCGTTTCCAATTTAACATTGATGATTTTATCTATTGTTGATAATAATGGAACCTTGGACTACAATAACAGAATAAATGAGAAGAAAAATGACTTCTCAACTAATATAATATAATAATGGTTCGTATATCTTATTAATATATCATAGAATGTACATATTATATACTACAAACATTGTTATTGAACTCTTGTTGGGGTTCTTTTAGCAGTATAATCATATCTAGTGAAATAATTAATCCGACCCCTAACACACCGAGTACCGTAAAGCAACGTAACCCATACCCATTACTGTATTGCGTATTAGATCGACCCACGTACTAGGTAACATTGATCTATTATACTATTTCATCATTTTTATAGTTCATTTTTTTAATGTAATCAAAACATGAATCATTGATATTGATGCAAACCTTGAAAATTGGATCTTCTTAAATTGGATCCAAAGAGAAAAAAATAAACACAAATCTAAAAATTATATTAATAAGCCAAATATTCTATCGTTTCAATGGGGAATTAGTACATTTATAGGCCTTAGATGAAGGCTCTAGAAGGTGCTAGTTATGCATGACAACTCTAATAGTACCTTCGAGAAGTTCTCATCTCTAAACACTAAAATAGGACAAGTAAGACAAAAGAAAGGAAAATTACAAATATAGCCCCTAATGTTTATATCATTATTCACTCATTTAAAAAAGTTCGTCCTCGAACTCCAAAGGACGAATCGGAGAAGCCCGGCTTGAACGGACAGATCTTTCCAATATTGTACCCATAGTTTTAAAAGGCGAAACGAGGCGCGCCTTTAGGCGAGGCGAAGGGAAGGGCTGCTGAGGCTTACACCTCTGGAGAACCTTCCTGACGCTTACGCCTTTGATTGAAGTGGCGTGCGCCTCTTATTTAGCCGCTGATTAAAAAAAAGGCACGTGGATTCATCAGAACGACTTGCGTTAGCTGCTGATTAAAAAAAAACCGAATGAGGCTCAAAATCTATCACAAGTCGAAAACGAACCTCTTCTCTAGCAGGAACCCTAGCAGCCGAACCAATTTAACAACAAAAGACCACTGAACCACTTTCAAAACGAAATATCCCCTTTTTTCCCTCTTTCAGAATCCGATCGTATTCTGTTATTTTTTTAGTATATATATATATATATATGTTATTATTAGCTTCTGTTATTTTTTCAGTATATATATGTTATTTTTTCAAAACCACTCATGCATGTACAGATTTTGCTGTTGTATATTTTTTTTAGTATATATATATTTTTTACTGCTGTATATATGTATATATGAATATATATATTTTTTTGATGTTGTATATATCTATATTTGTGTATGAATATATGTGTATGTATATATGTATATATATGGTTTTTTTACTAACACAAAATCTGTATTATTGTAGCGAGTATCAATTTTTAGTGACTTTTGTGGAAAAAAGTTGAGGCTTATGCCTCGTGCCTTTTAAAACTTTGATTGTACCCAGCCATGCCACACAAAGAGATATTTAACAATACTTTTTTCTTCTGTAATCTGGGCTCAAAATAATTTTCTTCAAGTTTTGGGGGCCCAACTGCAATATTTTCCAACTCCCTAAAAATTCGAGGTTGCCCAGTATTTTCAAGCCCAATAAAATCAACCTTATCAGATTTTGGATCCAAAAGATTGAAACCAGCCACCTCGGATTTATTAAAAATATGACCTAATTTTTGTTTGAATAAATTCATCCAGCTCAATTACTTCAAACTGAAGGCCACTGCCCACTTTTGCTTCACAACCCTTAAGATCCCAACTTTTAGACACAACTTCAGGACCCAAATATACCTCCACACATCAGAGACCCACCAATTTAGTATCACAAGAATCATTGAGTGCTCTCATTGAACCATCTTCGTTCTTGGACTATCTCCTTCAATCTTAACGTAACATCCCTTGTCCACAGCAACAATAATGGCCATTTCAATAGTCAAATCAGCGATCTTTAGGGAGAGAGACCATTGACATCGAGTGGTGACCTTCCGTTTGATATAGCAACTTCGATGAGGTCAAGAAGGACGTCAAAAGGGCTATTTTCTTCCCCTAAGCCCTGATCTTCGTATGTTTCAATTTCTGATTGATTTTCTTTTTCATCAAACTCGATTACATCATCTGATTCAACATAAGTTTCATTGCCTTTTGTCTCAATCGATGACAAATTTGATAATATACAGTAAGTTAGGGTTGGAATTCAAGATGTTGCACACCCTAGTGAATTGGGGTGAGGTTATGGTTTTGATCGGAAGTCAGTGTGTTAAGGAGCGGTGTTTCGGGTCAAGGGGTTGTAGAGGGTTTGCATCGGATAGATCTTGATCGGAAATTGGGGGATGCGATGGTGAAAGAAGTCTCAAGTGGCCATTGGTATGGCACGGTGACCATTGCAATTGCTTGCAATAGGTCTTCATAGGACGGTAATTGGGTGGAAGTGTCTGGTTGACTCGCAACAAATCACTCAGCGCATTCATTGTAAGAGTGGCTCCGAACTCATGGAACATTATCTAGCCTACACAATAAGTCTTCATCAGATTCAGCCATGTGAATTTTCTTTTATGGACCCATTAATAGTGATGGGTTGGAACCACACACACACCAAAGAATTCATCATGCTTTTATACCATTTGATGCAAACACCAAAAGTTTGATCCAGACAAGCATAAATCTGAAAATTATATTAACAAGCCAAAGATCTTCACAATGGGGAATGATTCCAGAAGGTTCTAGCTATGTATGAGTTGTCATAGGATGAGTTATCATGCATCATTACTCTAATGGTATCTTCAAGAAACTCTTATCCTAACTATAATATCTAAGAACTAAAATATAACAAGTGTGACAAAAGATGAAAGAAAGTAAATGTATAAATATACCCCCACCTTATTATTTAAATCAGATATATATTATTTACATAAAATGGGGACATAAAGGCGGTTTGGATTGAGTTCGATTCCCGTGTTGCATTAGTAGATCGACGTCTATGTTAGGGTGATCATTTTTCTCTAGTGATGCATGTTCCCGTGCTTGAGGCCGAGCTTTCTCAAGAGGAGGAGAGACGAAAAGTATGGGCCAAGAGGGAGGTGTCAAAATTATTATAGGAAGGAGGAGCTTTAATTTTTATTTACGAATTTTGAATTATATAGGTTTTAGGAACTGTTTATAAATGAAATTTACGTCGCATTAGCGATTTTGTTTATGTAATTATATTTTCCATTTTTTGGCGGGAGTTTTTGGTCCCGGATTATCTAATGCCTATAAAAGGAAAGACTCATCTTTTAATTTTATATACATCTAATAGTAAAAAATATTGAATGATGATATGAGAGAGATATAAGATTGAGAGAATTTTCATTTGATTATTACGTGACGCTTACATGAGTTAAAGCCAATAACATTACGGAATACTGTAAGCTAAGTTCAGCTCAAACCTATCAAATAAAAGGGAAATCTACAAGACCCGTAAAGTTTAATCTCTTCCAAATAACCACCTTTTTCCATTTTGTTGCCGTTAAAAGTTCTAGCATTTATTTCATTAGATATGCCCAAGAAAGAGAACAATATACACCTCCATAAGCATCTCACATCTTATCAGGAAAGAAAGAAAATCAGATAAGGTCGATTAATATCAAATTTTCATCAAATCTTTATTATTTAGGGTCATAATAAAATTAAGACAACACAACATAGACCCTCCCTCATAATGACGGTAATTGGAAATAAGAGCATCATGGAGAATGACAAGCAATACAAACTAGTAAAAGAAAAAATAGAACAACCTTCAGTTTATTACCCTCACAAAAATGAGTTAGATTAAGCTCATGCCGTATGTCTAGCCAAAAAAAAAAAAAGTTGCAAATACACGAGGATGGACTTCAAAAGGCTCAAATGAATGACTTCAGCACCAATTTGAGCATCCCACTAAGTATTTTTTTTTAATTTGGAATACCACTCGGTCTTTTTTAAGGTCATACTTGTCTCAATCATCTTATGCCATAAAAACTTTGATTCTAAAGGGAACTTGGAGAATCACTTCACCACTTGAAAAGTATCCTTACACACCAAACTATTGAAGCCCAAACCCCTCTATATATTATACCTCATAACTAATAGTTGGATCCCTCTTATTTCCACCCACCCATGGACGGAGTCAGGATTTTAGGCGAGTGGGGGGGCAAGTCCATAGCCAATGGCGGGGGGTAGGGGGAAGCTGCATGGCGAACTTTTTAGGGGGGTTTAGTTAAAAACTGCTTGAATACTCAACAGTTTAATCCTAAATGTTTCATTCAATCAAAATTGAAATTACTCGACATTATATATTTAAGACAATGATTTGTGAAAATGCCTAAAAAGTAACAACTTTCAATTTAGGTTTACAAATATAATCAATAAAATAAAGCAAACATGAAATATCCCCCATTCACCCCCACCCACCCCACCCCCCAAAAAAATTGAAAAATACTAAACTAAACCAACATATTA
The DNA here is from genome assembly GCA_949130495.1 of Sambucus nigra. Classification (NCBI taxonomy): domain Eukaryota; kingdom Viridiplantae; phylum Streptophyta; class Magnoliopsida; order Dipsacales; family Adoxaceae; genus Sambucus; species Sambucus nigra. The sequence goes on along the minus strand of OX422214.1, from coordinate 321,183,136 downwards.
ATATTAGATGAAAAACTGAGAATTTTGCGACAAAAAAATAAATAAATAAATAAAAAAGGCATCGGAAAAGGAAGTGAGTTGATATAGTTGAACTAATAACATTGCGATTTTTAAAATTACATTTGTATATAATCTATTTTCACCCCAAAATATATTATAATACTTTATGCGTATGTTTTTAGAAATAAAATGGAGTAGGGACTTGAGCCCCCACTGAACCCCATGTGACCCCATCCATACACCCACCCCTCATTAATTTCTCTATCTAATTAGCAACGTGAAGAGAGAGACATAAGAAGTAAGAAACCTCAAGCATACACTTATACTGGGCTACGAAAGCTTTTACCTGAATAGGCGGAAAACTTATCTTTCCAATATGATCCTCACCAGTGAAAACAACCTGCAAGGCACCAGCCAAAGTATAGTTCACGTTTCAAAGATCGAATTAGTAGATAGACATAGTTGACCCAACTGAATATTGAACAGAAAAAATAATGGACAAAGTTTTGCCACACTTTGCTATGAATATCACTACAAAGCTCACCTTATTGTATGTGACACATTTTGCAACCTTCACCATGTTCTTGTAGAAGGCACCGTGGAGAACACTTACATGTAAGGGCAGTAGAGTGAAGCAAATCAATAATGCATATTGAACAATGCATGCCGATTCTATCAACCATTTAGTTTGGTAGATAAACTAGGAGGTCATTATTAAATACACTATAAGCAATATAGGACTACAGTTTCCATAATCAATTCCAACTTCAGATTTTTATTCTTCAAAAAATAAACTTTGAAGTAATGCCTAAGACTTTGAAGCACAATTATTTGGCAAGTGTGAAAACATGAGATACAAAAAGGATAGTATTAAGAAGCTATCCTCAGAATAATTCGATTCGTTTGAGTTAAAAACTAGGCAAAACTTAAAATACATAGTTCTGATTTTTTTTTAAATTATAAATGCATAGTACTTACCCACCAACATAATCAAAATCTGAGAAGATGAAGGTCTTTGTGATGTCAAAACCACATGCTATGATGTCTTTAGCATTCTCACGGGCAAGTCTCTGGCTCTCCTCTACCGATAAATTCTTCCACATGCACTTCTCATCATCAGTTAGTTGTATAACAAGAGGAACCTTAAACGCTTCTTGCAAATATCTGCAACCAAAAACAGTCAAAATAATAAAGAATAGTATCGAATATTGGAATTAATTAAAAGCAAAAGTGAAAAGGGGGCTACGTGGTGAACTTAAAGGGAATGAGATGGCCCAAATACAAAGCTTCAGAAGAGGGTCCTTTGCCTGTATATAAGTAAAACTTTTCTCCCATCTCGTAAGCATCCAGAATGTCATTCAAATCTCTGTGGGCGAAGAACACGTCGCGGTGGAGGAAAACGTGAGGGGAACGATAAGTTAGACGTTCAACTCGATCGATTAAGGATTGATCCAGCCTCTGGCAATCGAATTTGTCAATGAGATTGTCGTAGTCTATCTTGCCACCGTCTTTGGCCGACACTTCCAATGGGTTAACCAATTGCTCTGCCTCAGCCTCTCCGTCTTCTGTCTCGTTTGTTTTCTCCGTCCCTTTTTTTTCTTTCTAGTAAAAGTGTAAAACGTAAACCCTGATGTTTTAGTGTTAAAACTCTCCTGCTGGGTTGAGTTACCACACTTGTACCCATACAAACTTATAAAACTTATATGGGTACCTCATGTCAAAATTAAGAATCTAACCACCAACTAAAACGTTTGTGTGTTTTCCCTTTTCTTTTCTCATTGGGGATCTAATGCCTTTTAGTGGAGAAAGAATCATATTTCTCATTGTGTGCTAAATAAAAAGGTTATTAGGTTTTTGGTCGGTCATTTATGCAATATATTACTCTGAGTAACAAAATTTAACGTAATATCATTTTCGGTATCATGAAAGAATCATCACGAGTTGATCCAATGGTTCAAATCAACTAGGTTGGGTTAACTTATAACAACCTCTCATAATACCGCTTCATTGCAATTGCCAATCTTATTGGTTTTTACAACTCTAAGGGCTCGCACGCTTCGAGTGACAATGTGTACATGTGAAGTTCCAAGGGACCTTGGAGACGAGTCGGATCACACATATTGATATATGTGTTGAACAGTATTATGATAGCACTTATGTTTATGACATTGTGCGTATCCTAATTTCATGAGTGTTTTAGGATCAACCTTAATTTCTTTAGAAAGCGGTCACATTTTTTACACTCGTGTATGTAAATCAAATTGAGTAATTCTGCAAGTCACATTTATTTGATTTATTGAGAAATGATCTTTCACCCTTCGTCATATAGAAACCAACATCATGTTGAGGAAAGAAACTTGACACTCAAGTTTGTTCGATTCCTTAAAGGAGGATCACGATTAATTGATGAAGAATGGAATAAATTAATAAACAATGGTTATAAGACAATTGCAAGAAAAAATATCACAAAACATTGATATATATGGTTCGGAAAATTATGCATGTGTTCGCAAGTGATGGTGGTGTATATTTATTCACTAAATATTCAAGACTACAAAAATTACAAAGCACTCAAAATCAAACTCAATATTTTAAACACTCTTATTCTTCTCTCAATATTTCTCCAAAATTGTGTGTTCTGTGATATTTTTTCTTGCAATTTTCTTATAACCGTTGTTTATTAATTTATTCCATTCTTCATCACAAAACGTTGATTTGAACCGTTGGATCAACTCGTGATGATTCTTTCATGATACCGAAAAATTATATTACGTTAAATTTTGTCACTCAGAGTAATATATTTCATAAATGACCGACCAAAACCTAATAACCTTTTTATTCAGCACACAATGAGAAATATGATTCTTTCTCCACTAGAAGGCATTGGATCCCCAACGAGAAAAGAAAAGGGAAACACACAAACATTTTAGTTGGGGTTTAGATTCTTAATTTGACATGAGGTACACATCTAAGTTTGTATGGGGACAAGTTTAGCGGGAGAGTTTTAGAACTAACACCTCAATGTTTACATTTTACACTTTTATTAGAGAGAAAAAAAAGAATGGAGAAAACAAACGAGACGAAAGACGGAGAGGCAGAGGCAGAGCAAGTGGTTAACCCATAGGAAGTGTCGGCCAAAGAATGAGGCAAGATAGACTACGAAAAGCTCATCGACAAATTCGGTTGCCAAAGGCTGGACCAATCCTTAATCGATCGAGATGAACGTCTGACTTGCCGTTCCCCTCACGTTTTCCTCCGGTGCGGCGTGTTCTTCACCCACAGAGATTTGAATGACAATCTGGATGCTTACGAGAGGGAAGAAAATTTTTACTTATATACAGTCTCTTCTGAAGCTTTGCATGTGGGCCATCTCATTCCCTTCATGTTCACCAAGTAGCCCCCTTTTCACTTTTGCTTTTAATTAATTCCAACATTCTATACCACTCTTTATTGTTTTGACTATTTTTGGTTGCAGATATTTGCAAGAAGTGTTTAAGGTTCCTCTTGTTATACAACTGACAGATGATGAGAAGTGCATGTGGAAGAATTTAAACACTCTTATTCTTCTCTCAATATTTCTCCAAAATTGTGTGTTTTGTGATACTTTTTCTTGTAATTGTCTTATAACCGTTATTTATTAATTTATTCCATTTTTATCGCAAAACGTTGATTTGAACTGTTGGAACAACTCGTGATAATTTATTAATTTATTAATCAAACTCAATATTTTAAACACTTTTATTCTTCTCTCAATATTTCTCTAAAATTGTGTGTTTTGTGATATTTTTTCTTGCAATTGTCTTATAATCGTTGTTTATTAATTTATTCCATTCTTCATTACAAAATGTTAATTTGAACCGTTGGATCAACTCGTGACAATTCTTTCATGATACCGAAAATGATATTACGTTAAATTTTGTTACTCAGAGTAATATATTGCATAAATGACCGACCAAAAACCTAATAACCTTTTTATTTAGCACACAATGAGAAATATGATTCATTATCCACTAGAAGGCATTGGATCCCCATAGAGAAAAGAAAAGGGAAAATACACAAACATTTTAGTTGGGGGTTAGATTCTTAATTTGACCTGAGGCACCCATCTAAGTTTGTATAAGTTTGTATGAGGTAGGGGTGTTCACGATCCGGTCAAGTCCGATTTTTAGAATTTTTAAGGACCGAATCGATTAAACCGGTCCTAAAAAATGGACCAAGACCGGACGGATTATATCGGTCACCCGACCCTAGTCGGTTCGATTTTTCATAGGGTCAGTACGGTCTAACTTGTCGGTCCTAATCTTATTAAATTAATCACTTTAAAAATGAATACCTGCTATTCAAACATATTAATGCTTGCAATTCAAAAAATAAATAATACTATTAATTTACTTTACAAATTAACTCTAAAAATACTACCTTGCAAATTAAACTCTAAAAATAATGTTTATAATGAAATAACCCCTAAAAATTAATATTTAGGATGAAAATATAAACCCTAAATATATTTACATTATTTATAAATATATATAGATCAATCATATCATTTTTTTGGAATAAAATGTAAACAGAGTTAGAGCCATATGATTCCAACTCATGATCAACTAGAAACATTTATGAGAGAGAGAGAGAGAGAGAGAGAGAAAAAATGATTGGTGCCAGCATGTGATGATTTAATCATCCATATCAGGAATGAGAAGCAGAGAATAAGGAGGATGATACCTTACCTGAGAACGAGAAGCAGCGTAGACATAGTAGACAATGGCGAGGCAATGTAGATAGAGAAAAAGAAGCAGCGGCGAAGCAGTTGTTGGGCTTGGGTGTTTATGGGGTGTGTGGGTGAACTTCACAATCGTGTTTGTAGAGGAAGAGAGAAAAACGGCGGATGGAAGGGAAGAGAAGGAAAAAAACTTAAGTTTGTTAGGTCAAATCACCCTAAACCGGTTTTCTGAAAAACTTGAATTATAACACATAAATATTATAATTATGTGTTTGAAAACAGGTTGTCAAACGAATTTTTTTATTAGAATTGTATTTAAACACAAAAAATAGAATTACAGTTGCAAACCAAACAGGGCCTAAGGTTGTTGGGTGTTTGTTTAGGGGTGCGCGTGTATGTAGATTAGGGTTTTTTCTTTTCAATTATTTACCAGCGTACCCTCCTTAGGCTTCTTTTTCGTCGCTTATTTTCCTCGATTTAATATTTATGTATACATATAATTAAAATATATATTAATATGTATAATCGGTCCGGGTCGGTCGAGATTGATTATTTAATGCGGAGGACCGAGGACCGGACCTAATTAACTGGTCTGCAAAAAAAACTGGATTGTACCGGTGAAAAAAACCCGATAAAAATAGGGCGGTTCGATCTGATCTGGTTCGGTTCGATCCACCGGTCCAATCGATTTTTTGAACACCCCTTGTATGGGGGTAAATGTGGTAACTCAACCCCAGCTGAAGAGTTTCAACACTAACACCTCAGGGTTTACGTTTTACACTTTTACTAGAGAGAAAAAAGAGATGGAGAAAACTAACGAGACAGAAGAAATAAAGGGAGAGGCAGAGGTAGAGCAAGTGGTTAACCCATGAGAAGTGTCGGCCAAAGACGGTAGCAAAATTGACAACGACAAGCTCATCGACAAATTCGGTTGCCAGAGGCTGGACTAATCCTCCAGGCCTTGTTTGCGAGTTCTATTTTGGAGAGAAAAGAAAGTAAAGGAAGGGAAGGGAAAGTGTGTTTCCTTTCCTTCGTTTGGGAGTTTAAGTAGGAGAGAAAGTGACTCTCTCGTTTGGGAGTTTAAAAGGAGAGAAAAGTAAGAGAAATTTTTAGAAAACTTTTTTTTAATGAATTGTTCCTTCCTCTCCTTTAAAAATTTATTTTCCTCTCAAACTCCCAAACGCAGGAAAGAAAGTTATTTTCTTTTCTCTCCCAAACTCCTTTCTCTTCTCTTCTTTTCTTTTCCCTCCTATTAAATTTCCCTTATTTTCTTTTCTCTCCTAATAAAATTTTCCTTTCCTTTCCTTTCTTGAACCTTGAAATTAATCCCTCACAAACATTACCCCTCACTCTACACAACAAAATCGAACTCCACCATCTAAAATCAATAATGGGAAAAAAGTCTTCCACGAATGAATCCCATTATTGATTTTAGATGGTGGAGTTCGATTTTGTTATGTAAAGTGAGTGGTAATGTTTGTAAGGAATTAATTTCAAGGTGCATGGAACTCAATATTACAAGGTGGCCTCACGAAAAGATTAACAACTTGACAACCCTCAATGAGGGTTGTCAAGCTGTCAATCTTCCTGTGAGGCCACCTCTTTTATTCATAGCGGTGGGACTGAGTTGCTACTACAAATCGTTCGTCTCCTGAGCATAAGTTGAGTTCCCTGTGAGTCCACCTTGAGTTCCATAGAGTGCCCTATATTGGTGGTTCTTGATGAAGGCCACACTCATCGTAATGAGAGGAGTCGTATTTGAAATACTCTATCAAACTCCAAACGGGAAATGCATCATATTAATCGGGACTCCATTCCAGAACAATTTCAATGAGCTCTACAACACGTTGCATTTGGCAAGGCCAAAAAGGTAGATTTTCTTACCAAACATGCCTTGTGAGGGTGAAAACCTAAATAACCTCCCAAACGACCTCGTGAGAAGTGCAAATACCTCGCACGGGACCAATGTAACTCCTAGGAACCGATTGCGTGGTCACGGGACCCAAAGGTTTGAGAATATGATGATAATTTGAGAAAATCCACACTTAGGCTTGAAAACGTGCCATTAGAGGACGAAATCCCTTAGAGCCTCCCAAGAGACCCCTTTAGGGGAGCGATCACCGCACACAGGACCAATGTAACTCGCGGGAATCGATCGCGTGGTCACGGGACCCCCGGTTTGAGAATATGATGATAATTTGAGCAAATCCACACTTATGCATGAATACGTGCCGTTAGAAGGGAAACCCCGAAACACCCACCATATAACCCCTAAATAAGTTTGAACACCTCGCACAGGACCAACATAATTCGCAAAAATTGACTGCGTGGTCACGGGACCCCCGGTTTGAGAATATGACGATAATTTGAAAATATCTAAAATTAGGTTTAAAAACATGTCATTAAAGGGTGAAAACGCAAAGCACCCCCCTCAAACGGCCCCATGAGAAGTGTTAGTGCGGGGGTGTTGGTGCCTCTTACGGGGCTTTTTAGGGATTTTTTCTGAGGTTTTGTCCCCTGATGGTATGTTTTAATCCTAAGTCTAGATATTTTGAAATTAATGTCGTGTTCTCAAATCGAGGGTCCCGTGATTATTCAACAACCAAAAATCAACAACAAGCAACAAGGAATAATTATCCCGCACTCCTTCTAACACACTATACAACAACAAGCCAACAATCAATAATTATCTAATAGCGAAACTAAACAAAACCAATAATTATCTCGTAGTCCTTCTAACATACTATCCAACAATAAGCCAACAACCAATAATTGTCCAACAGCCAAACCAAACAAAACCAATAATTATGCCATACTCCTTATAACATACTATCCAACAATAAGCCAACAAACAATAATTATCTAGCAGCCAAACCGAACAAAACCAATAATTATCCCGTACTCCTTCTATCATCTAAAAAATTTAAAAGATAATGCATATTAATTATATAACTACTTCAGTTAAAGTAAAGAGTACCTGATTCCTGCTATCCACGATGGCCATTAAATAGAGTCTTCTGAATGTGTGATTGGACCAAATTGATACTGGAGCCCCCAATGTATTCTTTTACGTGTACATTTGTTGACTAGTTTCTTTAATACAATCTTCATAAAATCAAGCTAATTTAACTTCTTTTTATGAACACTGCATCCATGAAACTGATCAACAAATGTATATGTATAGGAACACATGGAAATTGAGTTGGGTTAAATTGATCCAATCACAAACTCAAATAACTCTATTCTCAAATCGAGCGTCTTATGAAAGTAACTAAATATTCGTCTGATCATAACATATTATCAAAAGTTAACTTACATAAATCATATTCAACATTCGTAAAAGTAACTAAACATTAATACATCAAAGTAAAGCGCTAATATAATGTCAATATCAAAATAGGATACAAATAAGATTGATAAGGTTAACATAATGTTTTGATACTCAATCTTCCTCTAAATCAACTAAAAGATCCTTCAAATTAGGGTTGTCTTCAAGAGCTGACTGTAACTCTTTTGGAGCCTTCAATGCATCCACTTCAGTAGTCATACCCTTTGGTGCATGCACAATAATAGACCAATTTCCATCGTTTATGCACTGTGAGTAGAATGCCTTCTTTACGTTCTGAAAGGCACAAATAAAAGGCTCGTCGATTATGCGACCTTTACTCTTCAGCTTTGATAAATCTATCGTAATAAGTTTAGAGTTAGGATCAACTTTGCAAGCATTCGTAGTATCCTCCACCTTTACCCAATCATAATAGAATACGATTTCTGTGAAATCTAAGTAATCAAGTTCTAGGATCTGTTGGATTGTCACATAATAGGTTAGCATCGTATTCTTTGGATTTTTATCGCTTTTGCTAGCGATACAGGCGGTCAAGGCAAAAATTGATATTCCACTATTTTGCGTCAAAAGTTTTTCCTCATATGGATATGAAATGAAATCAAAACCATTGGTGCAGAATTTGTTAAACTCTTTCGCATGAAAATTAGGGCTTTTTGCTAGGCGTGTAAGCCTGGAACATACATTACCTATTTTTAGAAGGTGCATTTATCAATGAATTTGAATTAGGGCATGTTTTTATCACACACGAATAAATAATCGCACACATAAGATGTGAAATTTACCTCTTTTGATACCCATGCCCTAAAATCAGTTGTCGTGCAATTTCTCCTTTGATTTTGGGCGATTTCATTCTCATACTTCATATGAGTGAATTGTAGATTTTAGTTCATAAAATATAAAATTCATATAATCAAAGAATAAGAATTCAATAGATACTCATTCTCTCCATTCTTCGACTTTATCTTGCAATTCGAAGACATGACGAGTTGCTTGCTCGTATCGTATATTTGTGAGTTTCACCTCTTTAGGGTTCCTAAATGGTAAGTCGTCCTCAAACTCTTTAGGTTCCTCGATCACTCCTCCTCTACGAGGATTGAACCTCCTCACCTATTATTTTGGCATATATTCCCTAGCGTATAATAATTATTCCATAGTTACGTATTCTTCAGCAAATGACCCTCCAGTATATCGTATATTCTCTACATAATCTTTAGAGGTTTTCATCAAGCGCTCAAAAGGATACATTTAACGGGACCACATAATAAAGCTTCATCGCATAAATGCCCAACCAAGTGAATGTTGATATCGAAGAATGGCGCAGTAAAATATTTTCTCTAATACACAAACTACCTCGGCTAAAGTTTCTTTTGTAGCTTTAATGTGCCTTCTGTTTACCACTTTTGAACAAAGTAGGGTAAAACACAAACTGATTTGCATAATTGCCCGACATATATCTTTGTGTTCAGAGAAGCAATACCAAAATAATAGAGAGATTAATTGGACGATTACATGCTAGTCGTGAGACTTGCACTGTTTTAAGTCATTTGCTTGGTAGTTTACGACACTACGTAAATTACCAGAATAACCAGTTGGAGTCTTCAAGTTGAACAACGTGTCTAAGTGGATCTTATTCTCACTAGTAGTCTAAGTGAAAATAGCCAGAGGGGTAGAAATTATTCCTGTTGTAGGATCATTCCTCTCAGATGTTCTGTAACATTATTTTCTATGTGCATCACATCAATTACATGCCTTACACGATGATCTTTCGAATATGGAAAATCAATAAAATATTGATCATCTGGACCATGGTTTTGCTTTAGTAGGGTCGTTAGGATCTCCCATTGCTTTACGCTTCAGGTTTACAAACTTGGGGTGTTTGCCTATGTACTTATTCCCCATAGTCACAGTTGTCGCATTCTCCTCGATCTGCTGACCAAAAGGCCGACCAGGTTGCATCCGACGCTCGTGACCAATAGGATAAAAGTTAGACTTCTCATTCCCGATAGGGTGACTAATCGGCAGAAATCTACGATGATTCGTGTAACTCATCTTACTACTATGTTGTAGCCAAATGGCTTCAGTTTCCTCCCCACATATGGGACATCCATAATAACCATGAACATTACAACCGGACAAGGCCCCATAAGTCAGAAGGTCGTGGATCACCCATATCACCATTTCTTTAAGTGTGAACTCTTCACCCTTGTGAGAGTCGAACGGTGCCACGCCTTTATCCTACAATTCTTTAATTTCTTCGATTAATGGGGCTAAGAATATATCAATATCATCACTTGGAGCTTTCGGCTTGGGTACCAATAAAGATAATAATGTGAACTCATTTCTCATGCATAGTGTCAAAGGGAGACTTAAAGGCGCCATGAGAACTGACCAATAACTTTGACTAGTACTTAAATTACCAAAAGGGTTAAAACTATCAGTTGAGATCGCAAGACGAATGTTGGAGGATTCTTTTGCAAATTCATGGTGTCATGCATTTGAAATTTTTCAGACGAGTGAATCAACCGAATGACGCATCAAATTCCCACCCACCTCGCATAGAGCGTGCCATGTCATTGCCTCCGCTATCCACGGTATAGTAAAAAAATCATTTTAACCGGGACCTAAGTGAAAATACTTCAAAACCTTTTGTGGGACTTGCGAGCTCTTTTGAAATTTTACAAATTTCTCATGTACCTTCTCACTAGGGCTGTGTTTCGGCCGGATCGGATCGAAAAATGCCTCTTCGAAAAAAATTCCAATTTTTTCAGAAATAAAATAACTATTCCGATCCGGTTTTTTTGAAAAATTAAAAAAAAAATCCAAATTCGAAAAAATCGAAAAATCGGAAATTCAAAAAATATATTAAAAATCCAGAAATTTCGGAAATTCCAAAATTTCAAAAAAAGAAATTATGGATTTTCGATTACTCGAAATTCTCATTTTCAAGAAACAAAGAAAATGGCTTAACCGAACATGTAAATACATGAGGATTTGGCCAATTTTTTCATTTGTGTAGAAGTTAGGAGGATATTCTCCTTTTATAGAGCATATTTTGGAGCCCTCTCCCTCTACCAACCGATGTGGGATATGAAAAACTTTCAGAAAATCGAAAAAGAAATCAGAAAATATTTATGAAAAATCGGAAATAATTTGGAAATATCAAATCGGCATAGTTTCGAAAAAATCGGATCGGAAAAATCAGAAAATCAGAAATTCAGAATTACTTCCGATTTCCGATCCGATTTTTTTTCGAAAAAATCAAAAATCGGCAAACTAAAATTTCATTCCAAATTCGAAAAAAATTGGATCAAAAATCGAAAAAATTGGGAAGTTCGAAAAAAAACACAATCTTACTTCTCACAAACGACATATCTAAACTCGCCGTATACTGGGCATTCATCTTTCTCTCCATGTTCGCGGTACAATATGCAATCATATTTGCATAAATGAATAGATTTATATTTCAATCCTAAACCCTTCAAGCTCTTCTTGATGGTAGGATAATTATCTGATAACGTGTTCTCTTTTGGGAGAATTTCTTTAACCCATTTAAGAATTTCGGTTATGCTGTTCCTAGACAAGCCAAATTGACTCTTCAAATTATGCAAACTAATCATTGCATATAATACCAATTGATCTTCATCGCAATATTTATATAATGATCTAGCCGCATCGACTTTCAACCGTATATATTCTCGGTCTCCTGGTAGTTCAGTATAAAATTGTTCATTGTGCGCATTATTTGTCTCCATAAGTTGGTGGTTTTGGTCGTGGTGGACTCCATAAGCATCGTCAATTAGGTCGGTCAATGGCTGATGTGTTGGTGAATCATTTACCACTTCCACCCGTTGGTGTTCTGTTACGTGGTCGGTTACTGGTAATTCTTTGGGAACATAAGGTACATGTTTTTCACCATGGTATGTCCACTTATTATAATCTTGACAAATTCCCCACATTATTAAATGTAACTCAACATCTTCTAAAGATTTCTATTTTTCGTCTATACAATGGGTCCGCGGACACCAAATCTTCTTGTTTTTAAGGTTCTTAAAAGCGTATCTAATAAATTATTGGACGCCTTTAACATAATTATTTGTTATTCGATTAGTCTCCCCCATCCACTATTTGTATTGTGGAAAATCCATTTAATAATCTTCAAATTACAGTCCTGTGTTGACATGATAATATAAATATCATGTTGCATAAATATCATATTGCATAGTAAAACACTAATATTATCATAGTAAAGCACTAATATAGTCAACAACACACCAATCAATCAAACTATGCAATAACTTAAATACAAGAACACGCCAATCAATGATACTACCCGACCACTTAAACTCAAATTAAATAAATTTGTCTACTGATATTATTACAACATATGAAAAATATTACTACATCTTCATCAAGCGATAAACTAGCGAAGTGGTAAAAGAGATTAAATATTTTTTTTAAAATTTCCCTTCTCCACTGTCGACGTGCGCTGGATTAGATTCACAACCCTCATATACGTTATCAACCAGGATCTGACACTCACCCTCTTTCAAAGGTCGATTATATACTAAAGTTCATACATGAGTGGAGATGAGCGTGCAGATCCCAACGACAAATTTGCCTCTTAGGTCCTTTATATAGTATTTCTCGCCATAGTCAGCGTGGGTTGTTGAGGATGATCCAAGACATGTGACATACTGAGGCACTGAGAAAAGGAATGTTGAAGGAAGAACCGGAATCTATGGGGGCAATGGAGAATGAGGAAATTTTTTAGGAGGATTCAGCATCTGTGGAGGAAAACCGGGATGCGTTAGGGGCTGCAGGGGCATACGACCGGTTAAAAGGGACACAATCTATGAAAGTTTATCATTCACACCTCCCAACTCATTTCGTAGCCCCATTATATCCCCTTCAGTCCTAGAATGACGTTCATCATTGGACGAAAAACGCTTATTAACAGAATAAAGCTCGTCCACTATAGGGGAAGAGTGTTTGAATCTTATTTTTGACATATGCGACCCCAAACCTCTCGCCCTCCCTATATGATCCTTACAAAGGGTTTATGCAAGGGCATCATTGTCAATGTCGTCACACGAGCTTGAATCCAATGGACTACTGATAGACTCTATTGATTATAGAGTCTTCGCCAAGTGAGGAGGGAATTTATTATATTTGTCTCGTCTAGCATGCACGTATAAGTTGGACCTATTCGGTGTCTTTCCTTCATCTAGGGTGCCTTTTGTCTTGGTCGACCACTCGTTCCTCAAATATTCATAAGATTTCGAGCCAATCTGGTGGACATCAGTTTTTTGGTCATTTTTTTGTCCCTTTGCAGCATTTTTAAGTCCTTCGCCTCATTTTTTAGAAAATCATTCCATTCACTGATTGGCATCTCAACGTTTAAAGGCACTTTATCTTTGAGCACCAAAATGTCGGAGCTCGATGCTCCCTTAGAGAAATGCCATTGCCTAAAGTTTCTTCGATATGTTCGGAGTTGTTCAGCAACCCAAGAAAGAGCTTTATTTTTTTAGTTTGTCGAAAATGAAAACTGTTTGTTGAGTTGCTCGTAGATGTCATCTTTAATAGCTTTATCTATGAGGTTCCAATTGTCAGCTTTTCCCACTTCCACATTAATTTTTGTCAAGGACAAACACTTGGCTTTAGATTATTGAACGTGATTCTTTTCTCCTGTGGGGTAATTTTACAATAGAGATAACCTAATGGGATTCTTCTCAACTGACCTGGCAGGTTCAGGAGTGTTAGGCATGTCTGTTAGATTATTGGGAGTACCTGGTCTACTGCAACTCAGAATAGTGGAGTGTATTTCTGGTGGAGATGTGTATTTGTCACCAAATGGTGATGAGAATTCTCCTTGTGGTTGTGCCATGTCCTCGGTTGGAGCTTTGTTTTCGTTACCGCTCGAAATTTTCTAAAAAAAATAACAAAAACTCAATGTGTATCTATAATGATAGATGAATAATTTCAAAGTTCAATATGAAATTATAACTAACAAAATAAATTTGTTGACCATATATTATAATCTACCTTTTCATGGTAAGATTTTAACAAAAGTTCAATTTGTCTGATCTCCATCCAGTCGGGATTTATTTTTAAAAACATATGGATTTTTACACGTGGCCAATTAGGAGGAAGTGTATCTTTAATGGAGGAATAGATGTCAGCGACATGAAATCGAAATCTCATCCTCTTCAGCCTATTGGTAAGATTGAGTTTGACGTGCATATGTCGTGAGACATCACAGTCTTCGTCAATGCCCTTTATATGTAATTCTATCTGTGGGTACCTCGATTAATTGTATTGGCCGAGAGGTGTAGCCTGACTGAGCCCTATCAAAGATAGGGTGTGTCAGGCCCAAAATCTAAGGTCCTATAAATAGTTAATTCGTCAAAGACCCATTCAACCCCTAAAATCTCTCAAGAGATATTCTAAGGATTATGGGCTAATGTGGAGGTGCCCAAACCCCCACTCTCCGAGAATTACATGTATATATTGAACCCCCAGTCCGGGGAAAAAGACACGCAATTGTAAACAACTCCCCTGGAGTAAAGAGATATATAATACAGAGAGCATCACCATGGACATAGGCCATTTTATCGAACCACATAAATCTTGTGTAGTGTGTGATTGCAGTTATTTTGTGTTCTTTATTTATTTTGGTGATCCTATTTGCTTATTATTTGTGTTGAGATTTATTTTCATCACAATTGGCGCCGTCTGTGGGAAAAGGTTGTTTTCCTTTAAGAAATCCTTCACTAACAAGAACCTATAATGTCTGGTCACAGCAGTAATGCCCCTCAAGTAGGGGATATTCAAGAGCAACCTACCCCTCGCAAGGTTAGATCTGAAGTTCGACGCTCAAATCCCAGGCCTCGCCCAAAACGACAAGCCTTAGAAGAAAGTCAGGGACTAGCCCGGTCCATGCAAGTCTCCAGGATGATCGATGCCTATGAGTCCAGGCTCCAATAGCAAGAGGAAGCTACTCGCAAGCAAGAAGCTTGGAACGCTAGCCTCAAGAGAAGACTGGAAAAGATGGAGAGAGAACTCCATCGTAGCATAAGGCAACGTCATTATCGCTCTCCTAACCCTCAGGCGAGTTGGTCTCACAACCGAGGAAGGATCCCTACACGTGGATCTCAAAGATTTGAGGGACACGGGTCAGATGACAACTTGCCCGAGCAACAACAATCAGCTCACCGTTACCAGAGCCCAAGTCGAGGGGATGACGACATACGAAATTTGGTCCGGAGAGAAATGGACCAACACCCAGCACATCGGGGTGCCAGGTCGACCAGAGAACTTGCCAGGAAAGCTCTCAGGACCTAGATGAAATCCTCTTTCTCAAGGGAGATATAAGAAGCAGAAGAAGAAGAAGAAGAAGAAGAAGAAGAAGAAGAAGAAGAAGAAGCCCCCAAGAAGTTCACAATGCCTAGATTCAAAATCTACGATAGAAAGACTGATCCTATCGACCACGTTAGGCAGTGCAGGCAGGTCATGACCCTCTGGAACCATAAGGACGCGTTGATGTGCTGGATCTTTCCGTTGAGCTTACATGATGTGGCTCAAAAGTGGTTCGAGAAACTCCCTTATAAATCCATCAGAAGCTTCGAGTCCCTTGCAGAGCTCTTCACAACTCGCTTTATTACCAGCAGCTCCCATCCGAAGAGGATGGATGCGTTGTTGATAATGAAGAAAATGCCCCGGGAGAGCCTCAGAGACTATATGAAGAGATATTAAGAGCTATTTAACGAGGTCGAGGACTACTCAAAGCAGGTTGTCATGGCATCCTTTAAGATTTGTTTACCCATCTCCTCCCTCTTGCACCAGCCTGTCACTAAGAAAGAGGCTACGACCATCGACGACTTAATGGCTCGTATTGAAAAATATGCCAAAGTTGAAGATGTGACCCACCTCAATGTAGGGGGAATGGTTGCGCCAAGTTCACCAGGAAGGTCAGAGATAAAACCGAGAGTCAAAAGAAAGGAAGTAATAATGGGGGTAACAGGGGCCCTAAGAATGGGAACAAGAGTGATGCCCATAATTTTTAAGGAACCAATCTATAAGATTTTGGCAAAAATCAAGGATGAACTGTTCGTTAAGTGGCTTAGGAAGATGGGCGGAGACCCCTCAAAAAGGAAAAATGCACTGAGATGTGCATTCCATAAGGAGGGCGGGCACAAAATGGATCATTGCAAAGCTCTCAAGTCTCACCTTGAAGAGCTAACCCAGGCTGGGCACTTGAACAAGTTCGTAGAGAAAAAGGCAGAAAAGGCAGCTATCAATGGAGATCGGAGACCCGATAATATGCGCGAGGAGGACATCGGCCATGAGTTCACTGTAATTCTTGGGCCGTCCAACCTAAATCAGATTCAAGGAAATAAATCTTGGATGGAAGTGAAAAAGCTTACGGCAGTAATGTAAGCTTTTCATATTGATCCAGCCAAGACACAAGCTGAGAAGCGTCGGCGAGCTGAAGATATCGACTACAACAAGCATATTGTGTTCACAGAGGAGGACATGGGGGGAGTAAGAACCCCACATCATGATGCGTTGATCACTATACTCATGATAGCTAACTATGACGTTGACAGATTGCTCGTCGACCAAGGTAGCTCATCCGAAGTAATGTATCTCGACCTACTTAGGAAGTCGAAGTTAAGCGTGCCGACCTAAAGGAAGCCACTGTTCCTCTAGTTGGTTTTGCTAGGAAAGTAACCATCCCTTTGGGGAAGATTTTCCTACCAGTAAGGGCAGGAAACATCTCCAAAATGATCGAGTTTCTCGTGGTTGATATTGATTCACCCTACCAAGCCATCCTCGACAGGGGATGGATGCAAGCAATGAAGGTCCTCCCGTCTACCTACCATCATAATCTCAAATGTGTGACTAAACGAGGAGTAGTGGAGATCCATGGGGATCAAGCGATGGCAAGGAGGTTCTTTATAGCAGCCATCCACCCTAGAAAAGAAAATTGAGAAAGCGTAGTGAGAAGTTGGCGAAATCTTGAAAATGCAAAGAAATTTGAAGCGACGTCAAAAAATGGCTTCTCCAAACAAATTTAAACCCTTTCAATCATGACGCATAAATAACGAAGAAAATCTGCCTCCTGTATTTGCTAAAGAAAGACACTTCGATCCCCAAGGTGCGATGCAATTCACAAAAATACCATCGAGGTTGTTATTTAAAATTATTGTGCCCAAATTGTGATCCAAATTTTTTTTGGGAAATTGTGGGTACCTCAATTAATTTTCACGGCCCAAAGGAGTATCCTGACTGATCCCTATGAAAGATAGGGTGTGTTTGACCCAAAATCTAAGGTCCCCTAAATAGTTAATTCGGCAAAGACCCATTCAACCCCTAAAATCTCTCAAGAGATATATTCTAGGGATTACGGGATAATGTGGAGGTGGCCAACACCCCCACTATCCGAGAATTACATGTATATATTGAACCCCCAGCCCGGGGCAAAAGACGCGCAATTGTAACCACTTCCCTGGAGTAAAGAGAAATATAATACAGAGAGAGCACCACCGTGGGCGTAGGCCTTTTTATCGAACCATGAAAATCTTGTGTAGTGCATGATTGCAGTTATTTTGTGTTCTTTATTTATTCTGGTGATCGCATTTGCTTATTATTTGTGTTGAGATTTATTGTCACCACACTATCCATAATTGGCGAATTTTTTTTTTGCCTTCTCTAACATCGTAAGCAAGGTAAATGGTCTGTCGAGATTATGTACGCGAAATATATATTGCACAGCTTCATCCTAACATTCTGGTAGGGAAAACATAGTACAATCGAACAAGTACTGTTGCTGGAGATGAACTCCGCGGTTTACAAGGTAGTTAAATTATTCGATCTTCCTATTCCCGTACCAATAAATTGGAGTACCCACTAATTGAGGCTCATTAATGAAAGATGTAAGCGTGTTGTCCAATTGCAATCTTTCCCACTCTTGTTGTCATTTATTAACACCGTGACTCATTTTTTCTGAGAAAAATGAACAAGGGCATGATTATAATTTCTATAAATAATGGCTCTAATGAATCATTAATGAGTTATTATGTAAGAGGGCGTGAATATGATTACTATATATTATGGCTCTAATGAATCATCAATCGTTAATTTATTAGGTTTTGAATACCTACTTTTGTTATTTAAGCCATCAATTCCTAAAATCAATCCTAAATCGTACATTTTACTTTTGTCATCTTACTACTTTTGTCATTTAAGCCAATGATTCCTATAGATTATGCATTTTTGGGACTTAATTTTACAAAGCCTCTAAAATTAATCCCAAATTTAGCATCAATATTAATAGAGATGTATTTTTTTATATTTCAGCCCCAAACTTAAACCAATAATATCCATTAAATTAAAATTTGCCCTAGTTTGAAACTTAAACCAACAATATCCATAAAATTAAAATTTGCCCTACTTTGAAACTTAAATCAACAATACCCATTAAATTAAAATTTTCCCTAGTTTGAAACTTAAACCAACATTAGTCATATAAATGTATTTTTTTTCTAGGATACACATACACATACACGTTTACAGTATAAACATACATATACACAATACACACAATGATAATGTATACGCACCTACATACACACACACATATATACACGTGTATACACACACACACACACAGAAATATGCACACAAAGAAATACACACGCACATAAATACATAACAAGGAGAAGATTGAGATTACCTTTGAGATTGAGATTGAGAGAAGGAGATAGTTGAAATCGCCGGAGAGAGGGAGGGAAAATGAGGGTTTAGAAGTTTTTGAGGGGAATGAAAAACTGTTCTGCGTTTTTTAAGTATAAGGACACTAGTCACGGCTTAGGGTTGTGACCATATGACGTGACCCCTTTATTTTTAACATGTCGCGTGGAAATAAGGCAATGGTCAGGGTCAAAAGTCGTGACTCATATCATTTAATGGTCACAGACTTAAGCCATGACCATCTCCTTGTGTATTGGGGTTTGTGGTCGCGGCTAAGGATCGTGACTATATCCATGACCAAAATTAGAGGGAAACTTGGCGTCATAATGGTCACGGAGGGGTCATGGCTTAGGGATGTGACCCATAGGAGTCAGGGTCTACAGTCATGACCACATACAAGATGACCTATGACCACACCGAGTCATGGATTTGGTCATGCCCATTTTGCCTCTGGTCACGATTTTGGGTCGTGAACAGTTGTTCACGACTGTGAGCCGTGACCCCTTTATCATAACCATTTGCATGATTTGGTGTAGTGTCTCTATGTTTTTCCCTCCCCTCTGATTTTGGGGTCAGCCCGTGTCAGAGGAATTCGACTCGAATAGCCACAATGATAATTCCACTAGGTAAAATTCTTAGAGGATTGGACTCTATTTTCACATGGGTGTTATTTATTTTACTATTTTACTTTTATAAATGTGTACATATGCCCCCACTTATATGTTCTACTTACTCTCGTACTTACATCTTTTATATATGCCTCGCTCCTATCATGATGTTTATATTATCTTCTTATCACATATTTCACCATTTACTCACTTATAGTCACCGTGTTTCACACACCACTTGTAGATACTCGTATTTAGTCACACTAGCACAAACTCTCATATTTTTATCACTTGTATATAGCTTCCCGCTTACTAACATGTTTCACACACCACTTATAGAAATCCATGCTTAGTCTCACTAGCATACACTTCCACATTTATATATATCCACATATTTCCTTTATCACACATATCCACATGTCACTCTCCCACTTTGCACATATTTCTCACACACCTTGTATCTATCACCATGTCTTGTATAGTATCCATCCTCCATATACTAGTTTTATTCTCCATGCCTATCCCCCTTTATCCCATACTACTTGTATATCTTATGCTCTTCCTCGTAGTGGTAGTATTATTTCTCGCTTAGCATACATAAACAGCTCCATAAAATACTAATTATGACCCATGCATTCTTGCACACTACATCACTTGAGCATTGCAATATTGACCAAAAATTTGTCTCGTGATGAGGGGACACTTCGTGATGGTTATCGGTCATGCATGCATGTTTAACCTAAGTGATATTACCAAACTCATGACATGAGGTATATAGTAGGGAACTCGTTTACGTACATCGAGTATATCAAATTCGCTTTCACACGTACCTTCTCTATGAGGTATATCACAAGGCGATTCACGTACACTCAGGTATATCAAATGGCTTATCCACACATATTGATGAATGATTGCACTTATAGGCAAAAGGTATAATATGGAAGTCATGCTAAAGGGGTTAACCTTTCCACTAACCCACCAATTGCATCAACCTTATATAGGCGTCCACCTTAGAACATTCATACCTAGTTTGCCGGTTATAAAGAGAAACTTTGTCAAAATTATGGGTCGCCTTACCACCCATTTTTTGTGCTATTTTGACCATTTTTAAAACAAGACCCTATTTATAAAACAAGATCTATGAATCTAAAAATAAGTCAAAGTGTATCTAGCATCATGTACCCTATTTTTTCCAAGGCTTGGGTCCTATCCAACATTTTTCTTGCATCCTAGGCAAACATAATATAAGTGGAACCTAATAATAATAAGCATGCACAAGATTTTTCCTTTCTCCCCCTTTTCAAAGTATACCAAAAATATTTTCCCCTTTTCAAAAAGAAAAACATAAATACCAAAAATATTCCTTTTTCCCTCAAAATAAACCCAAAAATCATTTTTTCCTCTCAGGTAAGATTGCATACCCCAATTTTAGCCTGTCTCCCTATTAGCTTCGGTCTTCCGTTAAATTACCCCGAAGCTGTATTGCTTCCCCGACTGCTACCATCACTATCAAGATATCCCTTTAAAAGTTATTCATGGAGAACATTGACCAAGATATGAATGCTTTACGAAATCAGATGACCACCTTCGCCCATCTCAGTGCTCAGATTGACAACCTCTAAAAAGAAAATTCAATACTTAACCCCTCAACCAGAATCAAGCCCGTTGAAATAACCAAAATTCATATAATCTCACCAAAACCCCTTAAAATTTGCCCTTCATTTCTCCTACATCCTACAAGCCCTGTCAATCAATCTCTGTCACTCCTCATCCAAGCATGTATTATCCTTCGTACCTATTTATAATGGGGAGGTATGGAATTACCTGCAATTCTAGGCCAACTTCGAAAGTTAGGGCTAAAATTACCCTCAGAAATAACTTTTGAGTGTGAGATATTCAACTATTTTTTCATGGAAGCCCAAGGTTGGGCTCGATAATTAGATGAATGGATTGTGCTCGTGGAAGAATTCAACCCAAATGATATCGTGTAAGTCATAACAAACATGTTCCTTCAGAAAAGGGAGATATACACCATCCCCAAGTTACTTATGATCCTAGAACTCCAAGGGTGTATGGTCCTTTCATTCCACCACTTTTTCACTGAGTGGGAAGATCTATACAATGAATCCATATAAGGTGTTGAGTGTGTTAACTACTCTTGGAAAGATGACACCATTTCCACCGATTGGGGTGATGATTTTGATAGTTCGAACATTGAATCGGAGGGTGAGTATTTCCCCTTCTACAGGTTCCCTGAACCGTGTTATGACTCTGCTAATAAAAAGATGAAATCGCTACTAGAAATCTTCTTAGAGGATGACATCGCCTGGGATAAAGGGAAGAAACCTAAGATGGAGTGATAGCCGGCGAAAATCGTGGCGCAAGTGTATAAAGTTAAACGTCGATCGTTGTTTTCGGTCGCCTCGCTATACAAACAAACCTAAACTATGACTACACTCTTTTAAGGGAGTATAGAGGCCAGTCCGGGTATCAAATCCACAGGGAAATGTTGTTAGGATTTAATTGAATTAACAGTTCTAAAATAAAAGTGTAAAAGATGTTTTGCTAACTAAAAATAAAGAAAATATAAACTATGCATGTGTTAAATAAAATTAAGATTAATAAAGAGATCAAAACTATAGGACGCGACTAATATCCCTCACCTCGGCTTAACACGTATAAATGGTTATATGGGACTACGAATTCATTAAGACCAGTTCTCGTTTCGACAATTAATTAAATCCATAGTTGTCACACCCTAAATCGTCATAAAGGCCTAATAAGATTTTGGCGTCAATAAATATTCCTGAAGTTACATACGAAAGGTCATAAATATGGATAATATATGATATACCCCATTAAATCTCCTAGGCATAATAAGTAGAACAAACCCATCGAATTAAATACATAATCTCCATCACCAAAGAAAAATAACATATTAAACGCGAGGTGCATTCAATCCATCACACCTTAGACTAAACTAGCTAGAAACCATGGCAAATGACAAGTAATAAATAAAAGAAATAAATCTACGCTAGAAAGCAATAAATGAAGCAAGTAAATAAAGAAATGGAAGCTTGAATAAATGGAGAAGACAGTAAAGAGTGTTCTTACACAATCGCAACGGGTAAACCCACTATACTAGCAAACCCTAGGAGGGAGAAAAAGCCACACCCAAAGTTATATCCAAACCCTAGCTCCCAAAGAGAAAACAAAGAAAAACCTAAATAAAACTAATTATATCTTTATTACAAAAAAAATATCTTAAATAGTAAGTTGGGAAAAGAAATAGAAAAGAAAAGGGAAAAGAAAATGCAGAACAATATCTCGGAGAAAACAGAAGGGTCGAGCGATCGATCCCTAGAGTCGATCTATCAATTGCACATGTATCAACCCATTGTCTTCTGCGAAATGCAAAATTGGAGGATTCAATCGATCGATCCATCAGGTCATTCTCCCCTGCTTCTTCTTTTCTTCCCTTGCTTTGGTTGGTTTGTGGATCTCTTCCGCTAAAAGTCTCGTAACTTCTTCATTAGGGATCGGATTCGCGCACCGTTTACGGCAACACGAAGCTTGCTCAGAGGACTTTCGTGGAGATGTTGGACCAGATGCCTAAGCTATGAAATGTCTAAATAGCCCTTGCGGGTGCAGATTTGTACAGAAATTTATCTAGAATGCGTTCGAACTCTATACTAAGTACCTAAATACCTACAAAAGCTCAATTAACCACTGCAAAGTATGTTAACATAGAAATCCAAGGTTGTCTGGTTAATGAGCATAAATATAGGGACTAAGATACACGAGGGGGCTAATAGTGCGTAGGTTAACGGGTGAAATACGCAATATTTACGTCATATCACCCCCTAACTTACACATTATTAGTCCCTAGAAATGAAATAGGAAACACTACAAGTAAACTATATAGACAAGAGATAGTACAAAATGGGATAAAAAGATAAATGGCACTTTCGCAGGCGAACGATTGCATTTCGCATATGCAATAAGCTGTATGAATGTCGTCTCGTGAGGATTTTCAGGGATGAAACCCACGAACATCAAATATTTTTCTCAAAATATGCCCAACCCAACATGCGATAAACTCAACAACAACGAATAAGATTTCAAACATGCTATCAGCATATTGAATGAATTTAAGCTAAAGTTCGTTGTTATTAACAGGTTAAATGCACCTCATAAAATTAAAACTTTAAAAGTGAGTGGGGGAGAGCAAATGCAAAATATGATTCGGAAAAAACTTATATAAACTGGATAAATAACATTAAAGAATGCACATATTCAATCCTCACGAGCATTACACTCATCAAATGAATTCACTCAAAATAGGGAGGTAACACACGAAACATGCAGGCATGAGGAGTGAATGCAAACGGAAACTAGGTCACACACATGTCACTAATGAAGAACGTCATATAGAAAATGAAAAACATGCAATCTCAATAAAAGATCTTGCAATTAAAAGAGGCAAAATGTATTTTTATAGATTATCAAAACTATTTAAACTTTTAAATTGAACTCATCCTATGATCACATAGGACTTGTATAGGGTTGTAATGTAGGTTAGGTTCTGGTTATGAAATGAAGGAAATATGTACGGATTCAAAGTGTTCGTAGATGAAAAACTCGGGATAATGGGAACTTATGGACAATTTCAAAATTGGAAAATAACATCCATAACAAGCATTAGATATGAATTTGGGGAGCGACAAGGATTATTTAAGCGCATATATACATCATCTACAAAATTTCTCTTTCCTTTTCTTTTCTTCTTTTTCTAAATTTTTCTTTTGTTTTATTTTGCATTTTTCGCTTTTTATTTTCTTTTTCACTACACTTTCTTTTCTTTTCTCACTATTTTCATATGCTTAAATTGCAACCACACTACACAACATCATTCAATCCCAAACAACATTCCAAACAAAGGCATGGAAGGTAATATGTATGGTTTAAAACTCCAATGCGGAGTTGATTATGGGATTTGGGGTAATGAAACGAAAGGCTAATATTTAGGCTCAAAGGGGTTGACTAGGGAAAACATATATGGTGAGGCCAAGACTAATATGGGTGACATAACAAGGATGGCCTATGATAATTTCCTAAAATTTACGCAATTCTCGAGTCAAAATAAACTTTTGAAAATCATGCTCAAGTAACACAGTTCATAAATAAACTCAATTAATGAACGGTCAATGAAAGAATAGAGAGATTACCGACGAATTTAACGTTTTCAAAGAGGAAAGAATAGTGTATACACTCACAAATGAAGATATGTCTCTAATCTCAATCGGTGTAAGTAAATAAAATGCAACAAAAGATTACCGAGTTATAAAAATCTTAAACCAAATCAATAAGCAAGAAAAGTGCATTTGCTCATGGGATTAAAGTTTAATTCGTGAAGTTATTCATAATATTAATGATTTGAGGACTAAAGTATAATAACTTCTAAAATCGAGAGCATGCATCATTAAGTTGTCTATTGGACCAGGCAATTATTAAAATTTATCATCGGAAACAAACACAAAATGCCCAATAAAGGAGACAAAAGAAAGAAAATCTTTGTGAAATTTTTATTTTTTTCACATGAAAAGCATGTTTGGGAATAACATATAATCAATCAAAGAAACTACCAAAGAATGGATAGAATATCCCACACCCCCTAACTTAAAACTTAACATTGTCCTCAATATAAATTAAGAACCAAGTTAAGAAGGGAAAAGAGCGATATTACCCAAGATGGAGCGATCTCGTGAAAGTATAAGTCCAATGATTCTACAAAACATGTTAGTACCAAGCATAACAAAAAGAAGTAACCAAAATTTAACTAATTACACTAGATAAAAAAGTAAGAAAAATAAAAGATAAGAAAAATAAAAACTAACTATTTATAACCTAAAAATTGGACTTCTAACTAACTATACACTAGAAGTCTAAATTTTTTAGGATCCACCCAAAAAACTATTTGACTTTGGAGGATCAACGGGGTACCCTCCCTTTCATTCATACCTTCCCAAAAATAAGAATTACGCTTGAACAACGGAAGGCATGTGTAAGGCGTAAGAAATGAACCATCCCCGATTAAAATTTTTGGAGGGAGGATGAGGGATTTGGATAAGATGGGTGACAAATACATAAGGGGGCAAAAAAAATAGAATCTTCTTCCAAAGATTTAGCAACTTGAATGGGAGGAGGCGCACATGGAGGCAAAAATGCCTTCATGGAAAGCAACTCGAGCAAGTACTCCTCATCGGTGAAAAGCTTAAACGTTTTAAAGTACGGAACCAATTCATCGAGTACTTGTATCGGTTCGATAACAGAGAATGAAAAGGGAGAGGAAAGAAATTAAAAGTCAAGAGATGAGTCATCACCGTTTGAATTTTGAGTTTCGAAGGAAATAAGATAATTTTCAATGGCATATTCTTCTTTGGGGGAAAAAGAAGAAATCATTTCATCGCAAATGGATATTACGTCCATTTCATCCTCACTTTCATTCTTTATTATGCAATGGGCCAAATGAGGGATGATTTGTTCCAAAGTAGGCACGTAATCCTCATTTGGTTCAAAACATTCCTCGACTTTAAAAGTTGTAGAAGAAAAATCATCATTGGGTTCAAATAATAAATCCAAGTCACGCTCCCAACAACGATTTTCTTCCCGATAACGGTTAAATCTCTCAGTTTCAAGCATGAGCAAACCCTCACCAAAATTCATCGGTGGAGGCGCGGATTCTTGAAAATGCGAAACTTGAAAATCATCCTCGGAACTAGAATCAAAATCATTATTATAAGAATTTTGAAAGCTAATGCATCTAGTTTTAACATTATTATCGTAAGGATTTTGTGACCCAAAATCGAAATGATCATTCCCAAAATTTCCATAATCCATAACATGACTTTCGTAATACTCACCCAAAGACATTTTAGATGTTTCAATTTTTTGGGTATGCAAGTATTGACCAAAAGTGATAGGCGTAGGGGGATTTTGAGAATTATCATTACAATTACCGAAAGAATTAGAATAATCCATGCTTACTAAAAAATAGGCTCGAGATGGCAAATACCACAAAGTGAATACACGACCGAAAAATACAAGCGTTTCTTAGTGCTCAAATGTACAAATCCTACAAAAAATACAAATAGAAAGAAAATATTACGAAACACTAAAATAACTAAAATCTAAAACAATAATTCCTCGGTAACGGTGCCATTTTGATTAGCCAGGGAAACTGCGGCGCAAGTGTATAAAGTTATACGTCGATCGTTGTTTTCGATCCCCTCGCTATACAAACAAACCTAAACTATGACTACACTCTTTTAAAAGAGTATATCGGTCAGTCTGAGTATCGAATCCATAGGGAAATGTTGGTAGGATTTAATTGAATTAATAGTTCTAAAATAAAAGTAAAAGATGTTTTGCTAACTGTTGATGTAAAAAATTAGATTATCTCTAATTATTCAATCACAGATAAAATAAACAAAACAAAAGAATTTTTAAAGTGGTTCAGCCTTAAAAGAATGGCCTACGTCCACTGTTTTTCTTATTGCTGACTGTTTAAGAATTCTCGATAACAGGTTTTTACCAAGAAATTCCGAGTACCCTTACAATGAGGATGATACCATGTATTTATAGCCCTGAGGCTGTACATATGATAGGGTAATACATAGTTGTTCGATAGGCGTATACGTCTGTATGATAAAAGTCCGCATTTAATGCGCATTTAATCCTCTTAATTGTCTGGTAATAAATGCTCTGATCGAGGTGCAGCTCGGACTGACTAAGTTGCTCGGAGCACCTAAGTATCTCGGTATCTACGAGTTGCTCGGTGTAGTAAAGTTCCTCGAGGAGCACCTACTGCTCGGAGTATCTGAGTTGTTCAGGGAAATTGAGTTCCTCGAAGTCAAGGTGTTATTCAGAAGTGTTTGTTTGTGCCATGTAGATTGCCACGTGTCTCTACTTCATTGAGCCATGTCAGCAAACTAAATTTGGTATCAACAGAACCCCCAATGTTTCACAGTTCGAGATTGAGGAGTGTGGAACATTCTTCTCGAAATATGGCGGGATTAAATGGTCATGCTGAATTTTAGGAGTGTTTTCTTTGTATTTATTTTTCTTTTTGAATTCATAGAATCAGACTTTTTGAATTTTTCTAACTTCTTCGGTCTCCGGGCCCTTTTTGTCCTTTTAGACGCCGGTAGCGCAAACATATCTCTTTGTAATCATTATTTTTACCCCTTCCCAAGGTAAGGTATTTAAGCGTTGCAGAAAATCATATCGTCTCTTCACTTTTTCAAATCTATATCTTTGAGTTCTCCATTTCTTCTCTATCTTGTGCGTTCATCCCTTCCATCGTTCGTTGTCAACTGATCCATCCTTTTTTTTCTGTAAGATCATCTTCCTTCTTTTTATTTCCTTTATTCATCACGGTTTACCTTATTGAGTCGCTTGATAAGTTTCGTTCTAATTTCTCTATTCCTTCATGGGTCGTTTCGGGGGAACTTTCTGAACCTTCAGATTATTTTCGTTTGTCTTAGGGACATTGGTTCCCCAGTCTCTTTGTAGCCGAATGTGGCTTTTCATTTCCCCCAAACCCTTTGTGTCTGGAATTCTGTCAATATTTTGACGTGGTTCCTGCAAAAATAGCCCCTAATACATGGAGAATAGTTAATGGAGTTCATAGATTAAATCAGATTCATGGAACTCGTATAGGAATTCCAGAAATTATGTTTTGATATAGATGGGTTGTCAGCGACACTACTTTTTACTTGAAAACTAGGTTTTTAAATAGGGATTTAGTGGTCAATCTCCCAGATGCCAATAGGGATTATTTCGAGCATGGTGTTTTTATGAAAAATTGGCAACATGCTCCACTAATTGGAAATGATGTGTATCAGGGTCCCAGATGTCCTCCCTATGGCAATGGGATAGGTTGTTTTTAATTTACTTTATTTTTGAAATTATGCTTTCTTTGTGTTTGATAAAATGTGTCACTAATATTTTAATTTTCATTTATTTGCAGTTGACAGCAAAAGAAGGTCTCCAAAAGAGACATAAGTTAACTTAAAACATCTGAAACTTATCTGGGGTTTGCATCAGACTGTTGCCGACGAGCATATCAGATCAGCTTCATACTTTCTGCAGTATAAGAGTTACACGTCGTCTTTTACTGCTCGTCCAGTGATAAGTGACGTAGAACCAGTACCAGCTTCTGAAAGTTCTTCACCTGAGTCACATATTCCTCTGAGTGAAAGAATGAAGAGAAGAAGAGCTCCTGCCCACTTCAAAAAATCTGCCTCTATTGCTGGAGAGGAAAATAAAAGCAAGCAGGATGTCCCAGAAGGTACAAGACAACTTGATGCACCTCCTCCAGCTGTTACTGCGAAGGTTGTCGAGAAGCCCCATGTGGCTCCGAGCAAGGTTGCAGCTATTTCCTCTCCAAGCGAGGTTATAGTTATATCACCGACCAAGACGACATCCTTGGTCGAGAGTGTTCCTGTTCCCATGAGGAAGCTGAAGAAGATATCCTCGGTCAATTTGGCTGAATCCATCTCTCAGCCCCTGACTATTGGAAGTGGTGTTCCCACTTTTGTTGCTCCGAGCTCTGCCATGAGCTCGGTGAAGTCTTGGATCATCCCTGAGATTCAAGGTATTGAAGAAAATATTTCCCGGGATAGGGTTACCAATTTAGCAGCTCAGCACATTGCCTCAGTAAGTATTGCTAATATAAACTTTCATTTTTCCATGTTATGTGCTAGCACTGACTTACAGTTATTTTCTTTTTCAAGTTGGTAACTTGTTTCATTACAATTCTGAAGAAGGACGAAGCCATCAAGGCGTTCATCTCCTCTGGTGGTGTAGAGGAGGCTTTTATAGGTCGGACGCAGTCTTTAAAAGATTCTCATCAGAAGTATGCCGATGATAAAGCTGCTTGGGAGAAACAACTTAATTCCACCGAGCAGGAGAGGGATAAAGCTGTTGAAGTCTCCAAGGGGTTGGAGAAGAAAATAAAAGACTTGGAGGAGAAGAACAAAGAGCTCGAGGGGAAGCTCCAAAATGCTGGAGAGCTTGAAAGTAAGCTCAAGTCTGCTGAGGACGAGTTAAACAGGCTTCGTGAAGTAGGTCGTCAGAAGGAAGAAGTGGAGAATAAATTGAAGGCTGCCGAAGAACTTCTGTCTGAGAAGCTTTCCTTGGAGAAAGTGAAAAGAAAATTGGTTGTGAAAAAGTCCTTCAGTGCTGGCTGGGACAAAGGTTGGAATAAGGGTTTGGCTGCCATGGTCTCACAAATGGAGAATGGCAACCTCAAATAATTCAGGGATGGTTGGGTGGCTGCTCTGACAGAGATGAATGTCGATGAGAACTCCGACCTATTTCAGCGACACATTCATGGCCCCCCTCCTACTCCCGGGGAAGAAGAAAAAGACGAAGCTGCCTCCGAGGAATCTTCTATGATGGTTGGGGATCAAGTACCTACTCTTGAACTTCGCTACGAACAACCCCAACCAACTATTACTCCTACCGAGCAGCTCCAGTTAACCAATATTTCAGCCGAGTAGCTTCCAGCAACCTTCTGTGCCATCCGAGCAACCTTCCTCTTCGTCCCAGCCTCCCGAGAAAGTTTTGGGAGACAAGGAGAAGGTGTAGAGTTGTTTGGACTTTTCTCTCTATTTTATTTTCTTTGTTAAATGTAACTCTGAACTATGTACTTCTCTTTTATGATGCAATAAAATTTGAAATTTTGATTGTTCATACTGTTGATTCTCGTCTTCTCGTTCTATCTGCATTTTATTGATTCTTTCCATCTCTTTTCTTTACTAGTTTATGGCTAGAATGGAACTCTTGTCAGCTCATGATACAAAATTATTGAGACAATGCAATGAGTACTTCAAAGTTGGTCATACAGATATGACTGAAGCTCAAATCGTTGATATCCTCGGTCAAGATGCTTCAGAGCAAGCAGTTGAAGCATACCAGTATTTAAAGTGTCTGCTTGACCAGGCAGTGGCTAACAATGTGGCGTATTATGAAATGATTGAAGACCTCCAGGGCACTCTCAAGGAGCTTCAACAACAATATAAGGAGTCTACAACCCTTTTGCACCAGGGATATGAGAAGAAGTATCAGATACCAAGTGCTGATAAAGGATATGATAGATTGATTGCTGCCTATGATGTGAGGGAGAGAACTTTGAAGACCGAGGTCGAAGAGCACAGGCAGATAGCTAAGTTGATGGAACAGGAAAACAATAACTTACGAGGAGAGATATCTCAATTGAAGTCTACAGCATCTTCCTCGGACGCCTTAGTCCCTGTCAACGACGAGGGTTTCTCTTTCTTAGAGGTCGAAAATGCCAATTTGAGAGACGAATTGGAGACTTTGAAGAGAACTGGAGCCTCTACTTCTTCTCGTGGTCGAGTAAGAGGTTCTCGGGGACGAACAAGAGCTGCTCAGCTTACTATTGAAGAGAAAAGAACTCAATCAGCTTTGGATAATTAGGCCTTCCAGCTAATGGCGAAGAATCAAGCATTAGCAGAGATGTCCAAGAAAATTATGAATTTGGATGAGCAGCTCTCTGCACAAAAGTCTGCCTTGGAGAATAAAGAACGTTTCATAAAAAATCTCCACGACCAGCTGGAAAGGTTGACTTATCAATTCCACAAGCAACCTAGAGAATTTTGGATGGCTGGTTATAATGAAGCCCTCTATCACCTCGATGACCGGATTCAGCAGTCAAACAACGAGGGGTACAAGAAAGGATGGTTAAATGCCTTGGGTGTGCTACAATTGGAACAAGGTCATTATTTGTGGGATTACTATAATCCTGGGTTGCTCGACCTGCCAGTGCCACCATTCAAACTCGACATGAGCTGGATTCCTGCTCGGGCAATCCCTCAGTGTTTGATTTACAAATATCTTGGCGACTACAGTCTCCATTCCAATGTTGAGATATCTCGCCCGGAGCACCTACTCGATCGGCCATCTGTGATGAACATCAGGATGCTCAAAGACCTTAATTTCATAAATTTCCCTTATGCCTTAGACGATCCTCCTGCTGGCGAGGAACCTGTTTCAAAAGCAGAGGGGAAGAAACCAATAGAATAGGAATCTTGATGTAATAATTAATATGTATTTCATTCTTAGTGTACTTTGTTTTGGATTTAATAAAAACTTCTATTTTTCTTTGCAATCTTGATTGTCATTGTCATGTAGATATTTTGTAAAACATTTCACTTATTTACTAATGAATGTGCATGCATATCTGTTAAAAAGATAACAATATTGTGTTATTTGCTGATCAACTAAAGTTGGTGAAAACTTATTGTCGACTATCCTGAATTTGTGGTAATCATTTGACGACTAACCAAAATGGATGATATTTTGTTTCCCAACCAACTTGGTGGTAATTTGAAATGTTACAAGTATTAAAAATTTTGCTTGATCACTTTTTAATTTTAATCCATTAGTTGACTTTTATCACATAATCCTGCTTTGTTTAATAGAAATGTTCCCGACCAATCGTAGTTGACAGATTTTCATTCCCGACCAACCGGATTTGGTGGATTTTCTTTCCAACCAATCGTAGTTGGTATTTCGGGGAAATATGTTTTATTCCCGACCAACCGGAGTTAGTGGATTTTCTTCCCAACCAACCGTAGTTGGTATTTCTGGGAAATATTTTTTATTCCCGACCAACAGGAGTTGGTGGATTTTCTTCCCAACCAACCGGAGTTGGTATTTCTGGGAAATATTTTTTTTTCCCGACCAACTTATAGTTGGTGGATTTTTTATTCCCAACCAACCGGAGTTGGTATTTCTGGGAAATTTTTATTCCCAACCAACCTGAGTTGGTATTTCTGGGAAATTTTTATTCCCAACCAACCGGAGTTGGTATTTCTGGGAAATTTTTATTCCCGACCAACTTATAGTTGGTGGATTTTCTTCCCAACCAACCTGAGTTGGTATTTGTGGGAAATTTTTATTCTCGGCCAACTTATAGTTGCCGGAGTTGGTATTTCTAGGAAATTTTTATTCCCAACCAACTTATAGCTGGTGGATTTTCTTCCAAACCAACCGGAGTTGGTATTTCTGGGCTTGATGCGTAGTGTGCAACACTAGTACTCCGAAAAAATTTCAACAAAAAGAGAGAATTGGGCGAAATAACCAAAACTTTATTCATATCGAAGAAAACTGCATTACATAGAGATGAGACTACTGATAATATTTACGAAGATGCTCTGCATTCCATGCATTCTTAAACTCCTCCCCTTCTAAAGTTTCAATTATATATTTCCCTGTTCGAACAACCTCTGTTACTCTGTAGGGCCCATGCCAGTTAGCTTCCAGTTTATTGTGTTTTTGAATTACTTTCTTCAACACATAGTCCCCTTCTTTCAGGTCGCATTTCTTCACTCTCTTGTTGTAGAACAAAGTTGTTTGTTGCTGGTAAGCAGCATTCCTGATGGCTGCTTCTTCTCTAACTTCCTCAAGCATGTCCAAGTCTAACCTTCTCATCAATTCGCTGACAGGGGAATTAAAGTTCAGTACTCGGTGTGTTGGGAGGCCCAGCTCGGCGTTATAACAGCTTCATTTTCAAATGCCAGCATATATGGAGATTCTCCTATTGCTGCTCAGGGAGTGGTACGATAAGCCCACAGAACAGAATGTAGCTCGTTGATCCAATTTGCCTTTGCATCATTTAATCTTTTCTTCAAGCCATTCAGCAGTGTCCTGTTCGTCACTTCAGTTTTCCCATTGCTTTGAGGATGGCCTGGTGCAGAGTGGGTTTTTAGTATGTTCGACTGATGACAATATGCAGCGAACTCCTCGTTGTTAAATTGTGTTCCATGGTCGGTGATGAATGCATGGGGAAGACCATATCTACAGATGATATTTTTCCAAATAAATTCGTATACCTTTTCGTACATCATGTCGACAAGAGGCTCGGCTTCCACCCACTTAGTAAAGTAATCCACTGTGACGACGAGATATTTAAATCTTCCTCTGGTCGTTGGAAGTGGCTCGACAAGTCAATTCCCCACATGGAAAATGGCCAAGGGGAAGTAATGGGTGTCAACAATGCTTGGGGAGTTCTCCGGATGGTGGGGAAGCGTTAACATTTGTAGCATTTTTTGGCATATGCTATGCAATCAGCCCTCATTATCGGCCAATAGTACCCCTGCGTCATTATCCTTTGCAGAAGTGTCTGACCTGCTACATGGGCTCCACAAGACCCTTCATGGACTTCTTCGATCAAGGCTTTCACTTCGGCATGATGTACACATCTCTGCAAGCCATCTATGATTCCTCGTCTATATAGAACACCATTGGTCAATACATAACGAGCAGCTTTAAACTTTAGCTTCTTGGCTGCGAGTTTATCAGTTGGTAAATACCCTTCTTCAATATATGCCCTAATAGGATCCATCCAAGATGGTCCTAAATCAACAGTAATAAAGTTCATCATCAGATCTTCATCTATGCTCCGACTAGCCAAGACTTCAATTGGGATTGTTCTTTATAGCTCGGTGCGTGTGGCTGATGCTAAACGAGCTAAGGCATCTGCTCTGGAATTCTCCGAGCTTAGTATTCTTATTGTCTTCACTACCATCAGACTGGATAAAATTTCCATCGCTTTTGCATGATACCTGATCATTAATTCTCCTTGGGCTGTATATATTCCTAGTATTTGATTCCCGATCAACTGCGAGTCACTGAATACAATAACTTGCTCTGCTCCTATGGTTTTTTTCCAAACTAAGACCTGCAATCATAGCTTCATATTCAGCCTCATTGTTAGAAGCCTTGAATTGGAAGCGCAGAGCGTACTCCATATCAGCCTTATCCGGGCTGTTTAAAACAATCCCTGCTCCACAGCCTGTAGTGCAAGATGAGCCATCCACATATAGGTTCCATATAGGTACCTCGTCTTCAAATTTTTGATTGGACAGAGTTCCTTGGTGAAACATTTGCTGCTTCCTTTTGTCCTCCTGTAGCGCTTCTTGCTGCTCATCGACCATCTTCTCTTGCTCGCCGACAAACTTCTCTTGCTCGTCGACCAATTTCTTTTGTTCATCGACCAACGTAAGTTGATCGGGGTTTAAATTCGATGATCGTGTAACATCCACAGGTTGGTCGGTATCTGGCTTTTGCTCCTCGGAGGTATCAGTGTAGGTGAACTCTGCTATAAAATTTGCTACTGCCTGCCCTTTTAGTGCCGATCTAGGCTTATAAATTATATCATATTCACCGAGTTCTATTACCCAATACATCAATCTCCCTGATTTTTCTGGTTTATGAAGATCTTGCCTCAACGGCATATCGGTATACACGACTATGGTATGAGCTGGAAGTATGGCCTCATTCTTCTACTCGCTTTGATCAGCGACAATGCCAACTTTTCCAGTCTTGGATATCTGATCTCTGCTCCTCGGAAGGCCTTACTAGTGTAATAAATTGGTTTTTATACTCCATCCTCCACTCTTATTAATGCCGAGCTAACTGCATTTTCTGAAACTGCCAGATATAAGTACAATCTTTCTCCCATCACTGGCCTGGACAACAGTGGAGGTGCGCCCAAATATTTCTTCAACTCTTGAAAGGCTTTCTCGCATTCTTCATTCCATTCGAAAGTCTTTCGGAGCGTTTTGAAGAATGGGAGGCATCTATCAGTTGCTCGTGATACAAATCTGTTAAGTGCTGTTACTCGCCCTGCAAGACTTTGCACTTCTTTCTTCGTCGTTGGAGATCGTAGTCCTAATAGAGCTTTGATTTTTTCAGGGTTTGCTTCAATGCCTCGTTGATTGACAATATACCCGAGAAACATGCCTTCTCGTACTCCGAATATGCACTTGGTCGGGTTCAACTTCATTTGATATTTATCTAATTGATCAAAGGTCTGTCCTAAGTCAACTAGATGGTCAGCAACTCTCTTGCTTTTTATCAGCATATCATCAACATAAACTTCCATATTGCAACTTATTTGCTCTGCAAACACCTTGTTCATCAGCCGCTGATATGTTGCACCTGCATTTTTCAAACCAAAAGGCATAACATTATAACAATAAGTTCCCCTAGGGGTAATGAAAGAGGTACTCTCCCTGTCATCAGGTTTCATTTTAATCTGGTTGTAACCAGAATAAGCATCCATGAAGCTCAACAGCTCGTGTCCCGAGGTAGCATCTAGTAATTAATCAATTCGGGGCAAAGGAAAATAATCCTTTGGGCATGCTTTGTTAAGGTCGGTAAAGTCTACACACATTCTCCACTCGTTGTTCTTCTTCTTCACCATTACTACATTTGCCAACCAGTCTGGATATTTGACATCGTCAATAAAGAAAGCTTTCTGGAATTTCTCAACCTCTTCTTGTATAGCTTGGTTCTTCTCGGGGTTGAACACTCTTTGTCTCTGCTTCACTGGTTTGATCTCCTTATTCACATTAAGTTCGTGACATAAGAAATTTGGATCTATTCCTGGCATATCCTCATGACTCCAAGCAAAAGTTTGTTTTATGCTTTTTAGGAAAGCTATCAATTCCTATTTTAGTGAGGAATATAACGACGAACCTATCTGAGTTGTTCGTTCTGGATGCTCGTCGTCCCGAATGATGTTTTCAGTAGCTTCCACTACCTGACCTTTCACGAGTTGCGACTCGTCTCTAGGATCCAATATTTCAATCTCTGCACCTTCATCCACTTGGTAGGTAGTAGTCTTTTTCCTAGATTCCTCCAGCTCTTCCTGCTCGGCAGATGAGTAGTAATATTCCCGAGCTACTTTTTGGTCACCTTTTATAACTCCTACTCCAAAATTGGTTGGAAATTTCAGGCATTGATGTACCGTAGATGGTACTGCTTCGAACTTCTTTAATCCTACCCTTACCATGATGATATTATAGGCTGATCGGACATTCTTATCCATTACAAAGAAGCGTACTTTTTCTGTTCGACAAGCATGCCATGTACCAATGAATATATCCAACTTGATCGTCCCAAGTGGAAAAACTTTTTCACCAGCAAAATCGAGGAGGGGCCTGTGATAAGGCTCCAGCTGAGACAACTTTAGATTTAAGCTGTCGAAGCACGAGTAGAACATAATATCAGCCGAGCTACCATTATCAACCAGTACTCTTGAGATCATCACTTCCTTCATTCTCATTTTGATCACCAATGGGTCATCATGAGGATACAGCACACCTGCAAGGTCGTTCTTTGAGAAACCGATGACCAGTTTTTCTTTGTTGACCTTTCTCGGGCGATCATCTTCATCCAAGTTTATTCGTTGAATATATGAACAGGCTTGAGCCTCATTGAGGTAAGCTTTTCTTTTTGCAGTAAGGTCTCCACCTCCTGCATCTCCACCTGTAATAACATTACAATCAAATGATCCAAAACGTATTGAAAATACCTCACGTTCTGGCTGCCTTGGTCTTTTGGGGAGATCGGGGTCGTCTTCTGGATCATCTTCATGGTCTCTTTTCTTGTTCTCCTCTACTCGACGAGGAGATCTAGACCTCTCTTTTGCTCGGTCGCTGCTTCTTCTTTCATTTATACGATTAACATACTTTGCCAGTTTTCCTCGTCTAATGAGTGCTTCGATCTCATTCTGAAGAGTTATGCAATTTTTGGTCGTGTGGCTATGATCTTTGTGGAACTCGCAATATTTGGCCTTATTCCTCCTGTCAGGGTCTGACATCATTTTCTCTGGCCATTTTAGCTCCTCGTTGTTCTTGATTTCTTCTAAAACGTGGTTGATGTCTACCTTCAAAGGAGTATAATTTTCAAATTTCTTCAATACCTCCCATGATGGCTTTGTTTTTGATTGCTTGTCACCACCATTATTCTTATGCTCTTTCTTTTTAGCCTTATAAACCTCCACCTTGGTCTCTTTGGTGTCCATGTTCTTCTTCGCAGCCACAGCCTCCTCGACATTCATGATCTTGGCCGCTTTTGCCATCAGTTATGACATGGTTCTGGGTGAATCTTTAGCCAAAATGTAGTACAACTTGTTGGGCAACATCCCACTCATCATAGCAGTAATTGCTGTCTTTTCCTCATAATCAATAACTTTGATTTTTTCGTTATTGAAATGAGTTATATAATCCCTGGTGCTCTCACCTGCTTTTTGTCTAACACTTAACAAGTGTGCTACTCGTTTAACCGGTTTTGCTCCAAAATAGAAGTTTCCAATGAAGAGCTCGGCCAATTGAAAGAAAGTTGAAATCTTACCCCGAGGAAGATTATTGTACCATATTTGAGAAGATCCTGTAAGAGTTCCCGAAAATGCCCTGCATCTCATCTCATCTGGCACAGCATAGATGTCGGTAGCAGCTTGGTATTGCTCTATATGAAGGACAGGGTCGGTTTTTCCATCATATTTAGGAGTCACAACAGGTGCTTTGAACTTTGATGGTGTGGAAAAATCCACAATTGCCTGTATAAAAGGCATCCCTTGAATAAAAGTTATTTTAGAGGATTCTTGGCCTTAACCATTTCCCCTAGTCTATCCTCCAACCTTTGAATAGAGCCTTTCCATGCATCCTTTCCCTCCTCGGGCCTATTGGTTCGAGCAATTGATCATGTTGAAGTCGCTTCCTGGGATCTATCTTGTCGAACAACTGGTTGTGATTAGGCAGAACCCTCTCTTAGATAAGATGGTCGTCGAAAGTTTCTCGACATAGCCTTAGGAGGACTTTTATTCTTCCTAGGGTCCAATCGATCAAAAAGAGAGACCCTACTTAATCTTTCCAGTGCACTAGTCCTTTCTGGAGAGAGAGTGATGTGTTGTTCAGTATCTGTGGCTCGTACTAACGAAGTTCGATCCGGTTGATAAGAAAAATCATCAGATTTCTCAGTGCGATATGAATCGCTTTGCCTAATGCGCGAAGAAACTAAACGGGTATTTCTTTGAACACTTCGTTGTCCCGAATAGGTCGACGCTCCACCTTGGATAGTTTGCATGAGTTGTCGCATAGTCTCTTGTATAGGCGTCTGGCCTTGAGCCAAATTGGCCATAATTCCAGCTAGATCTTGGACATTTGGAGGAGCGGATGGATTCAGGGGGTTTCCAGCATTTCGATTATTGGATTCCGGATTATCAGCCATTGGTGATAAATTGTTTTGGTAAAAAATGAGAATTTCAATCGTTTCCCACAGACGGCGCCAATCTGTTGATGTAAAAATTAGATTATCTCTAATTATTCAATCACAGATAAAATAAATAAGACAAAAGAATTTTTAAAGTGGTTCAGCCTTAAAAGAATGGCCTACGTCCACTATTTTTCTTATTACTGACTATTTAGGAATTCTCGATAACAGATTTTTACCAAGAAATTCCGAGTCCCCTTACAATGAGGATGATACCATGTATTTATAGCCCTGAGGCTGTACATATAATACGGTAATACATAGCTGTTCGATAGGCATATACATCTGTATGATAAAAGTCCGCATTTAATGCGCATTTAATCCTCTTAATTGTCTGGAAATAAATGCTCTGATCGAGGTGAAGCTCGGACCGCCTAAGCTGCTCGGAACGCCTAAGTATCTTGGTATCTACGAGTTGCTCGGTGCACTAAAGTTCCTCGGGGAGCACCTATTGCTCAGAGTATCTGAGTTGATCGGGGAAATTGAGTTCCTCGAAGTCAAGGTGTTATTCAAAAGTGTTTGTTTGTGCCATGTAGATTGCCACGTGTCTAAGACAAAAGAATTTTTAAAGTGGTCCAGCCTTAAAAGAATGGCCTACGTCCACTGTTTTTCTTATTGCTGACTATTTAGGAATTCTCGATAACAGGTTTTTACCAAGAAATTCCGAGTCCCCTTACAATAAGGATGATACCATGTATTTATAGCCCTGAGGCTGTACATATGATAGGGTAATACATAGTTGTTCGATAGGCGTATACATATGTATGATAAAAGTCTACATTTAATGCGCATTTAATGCGCATTTAATCCTCTTAATTGTCTGGTAATAAATGCTCTGATCGAGGTGCTGCTCGGACCGCCTAAGTATCTCGGTATCTATGAGTTGCTCGGTGCAGTAAAGTTCCTCGGGGAGCACCTACAGCTCGGAGTATCTGAGTTGGTCGGGGAAATTGAGTTCCTCGAAGTCAAGGTGTTGTTCAGAAGTGTTTGTTTGTGCCATGTAGATTGCCACATGTCTCTACTTCATTGAGCCATGTCAGCAAACTAAATTTGGTATCAACACTAACTAAAAATAACGAAAAGATAAACTAGGCATGGGTTAATTAAAACTAAGATTAACAAAGAGATAAAAACTATATGATGCGACTAATATCCCTCACCTCGGCTTAACACGCATAAATGGTTACACGGGATTACGAATTCATTAAGATCGGGTCTCATTTCAACAGTTAATTAAATCTAGATTTGTCACACCCTAAATCGTCATAAAGGCCTAATAAGATTTTAGCGTCAATAAATATTCCTGAAATTACACGCGAAAGGTTGTAAACACGGAGCATACATGATATACCTTGTTAAATTTCCTAGGCGTAATAACTAGAACAACCCCATCGAATTAAATAAATAATCTTCATCACCAAAGCAAAGCAACATATTAAACGCGAGGAGCGTTCAATCAATCGCCCCATAGACTAAACTAGCTAAAAAGCATGGTAAATGACAAGTAATAAATGCAAGAAATAAATCTACACTAGAAAGCAATAAATGAAGCAAGTAAATAAAGAAATGGAAGATTTAATAATTGGACAAGACAATGAATAGTGTTCTTACACAATCGCAACGGGTAAACCCACTATACGAGCAAACCCTAGGAGGGAGAAAATGACACACCCAAAGTTATCTCCAAACCCTAGCTCCCAAAGAGAAAACAAAGCAAAGCCTAACTAAAACTAATTATATCTTTATTACAACAAAAAAATCTCTTAAATAGTAAGTTGGGAAAAGAAATAGAAAAGAAAATGCAGAACAAAATCTCGAAGAAAACGGAAGGGTCGATCGATCGACCCCTGGAGTCGATCGATCGATTGAACGGGTCACATGCCACTGTCTTCTGTGAAATTTAAAATTGGAGGAGTCGATCGATCGACGATTAGGATCGATCGATCCATCAGGTCATTCTCCCCTACTTCTTCTTTTCTTCCCCTGCTTTTGTTGGTTTGTGGATCTCTCCCGCCAAAAGTCTTGTAACTTCTTCATTAGGGATCGAATTCGTGCACCATTTAAGGCCACACGAAGCTTGCTCAGAGGGAAACAACTTTCGTGTAGATGTTGGACCAGATTCCTAAGCTATGAAATGTCTAAATTGCCCTTGTGCGTGCTGATTTGTACAAAACTTGTCCGAAATGTGTCTGAACTCCATACTAACTGCCTAAATACCTATAAAAGCTCAATTAACCCAAGAAAAGCATGTTAGCATAGAAATCCGAGGTTTTCTGGTTAAAGAGCATAAATATAGGGATTAAAATACCCAAGGGGGATAATAGCGCGTAGGTTAATGGGTGAAGTAAACAATATTTGCATCGTGTTATGGATCCTCCGGCAAACGAAGGCATGAAAAACACTAAAAATTATGGGGATTGTGATATCGATGAGTCGTTTAACCTGAACACACTAGGACTGGACCTCTGCATGTTCCGCTAGGAAGTCATGTTATCTAACCCATCTGAGAAGATCACTGCTATTAAAGCACCCTTCCTCAATTGGCATACCATTCTTGTTCAACCCGCCCAAGTCAACCTAGACCTTGCCATCCATTCTACTCGAGCCTACTATTTTTTCCTATATTTTTTATGTAATTGTAAGGTTTTCCCCTCCTGCTTTACTTAACTATCTCCGACACTGCAGTAGGAGATATACTGGCCCAATATATTGAGGAATCCCTTATAGAGAGAGCAATCTACTATGTTAGTCAAATGCTAATTGGGTATGAGGTAAATTACACTGCATTAGAGAAGGTGTGTGTTGCCTTAGTCTGGGTCACACGAAAGATTCGGCACTACATGATTACATTCCCTATCAAACTGGTGTCCCCAATGGATCCCATTAAATACCTATTAAAGAAGCCCACTATGTATAGCCGCATGGCACGCTGGTTGATGTTACTCGTTGAGTTTGACATTATTTATATCACACAAAAACTTATAAAAGGGAGAGTCATCTTCGATTACCTTTATCAAAATCCCATGAAGGGAGCTGAGCTTTGCATCTCCGAATTACCAAACGACGACATCATCTATCTACACCTCCCACGAGGACCTCAAGTGGGAGAGTTTTTTTGACAGGGTTGCCAATAAGAAAGGGTATGGTATTAGGATACTCTTGATTGCCCCCGGTGATTATTAGACCCCAATTGCCATTAAGTTGGATTTTCCTTACACCAATAATATGATAGAATACGAGTCATGCACCGTAGTGCTCAAGAGCTCCCTCGAGAAAGGAATTAAGCACACGAATGTCTATAGAGAATCGACCCTTATCGTGGGGAAAATCTTCATAAAATGAAAAGTTAAATACAAGAATCTCCTACCTTGCAATGCTTACTTAGACAATTCAAATATATCAACTTTTATTACCTTCATCGCTCAAAGAATATCCTAGCCGACGTACTAGAAACATTAGCCTCCATGGTTAATATGCTTGAGGGAATAGTAATAGCCCACTTTCTAGTCCTGGAATAAATTGCACCTACCCACAGCTACCACATCGAACTCATTACAAAAGAAGATCCAGATATGGTAGAATTATGGTAAAATAACATTTAGCGCCTTCTCAAACATGGTAGGTATCCATGAGATGCTGATAAGAAAGATCGTGTGATTCTTCACAAGTTGGTTGCTCAGTACATCATCTGCAACAAAGCATTCTTTAAGAGAAACTTCAAATAAACCCACTTGCATTGCATAATAAGGATTGTAATCGAGGAAATGATGCAAAAAATCCACATTGGGGTGTGTGGGCCTCACATAAACGGTCATATGCTTGCCAAGAAAACCATTCGTTAAGGGTATTATTAGATCTCCATGATTCAATAGTGCACTAATTATGTTCGAAGATGCCTTAAATGTCAGCAGTTTGCCAACTTTCAGCACTTGCATCCTCGAGAGCTCTACAACATGACTTATCCCTGACCCTTCTCCACCTAGGGCATAGACATCATCGGGAAAGCCACTCCTAAAGCTTCAAA
Source organism: Sambucus nigra (assembly GCA_949130495.1). Taxonomy (NCBI): domain Eukaryota; kingdom Viridiplantae; phylum Streptophyta; class Magnoliopsida; order Dipsacales; family Adoxaceae; genus Sambucus; species Sambucus nigra. The sequence goes on along the minus strand of OX422214.1, from coordinate 321,140,537 downwards.
TGGGTACGAATTCATCCTATTCACCATTTATTACTTCACAAAATGGGTTGAATTCGAGTCATATGCAAAACTATATGTGAAGAAAGTAGACAAGTTCATAAAAAAAACATCATTTGCCGATACAGAGTTTCCCATGAGTTGGTGTCAGACAATGGGTTCCATTTTGAGGCTGAGGTCATAAAATTAGTTAACGAATATGGAATTTAAAGTCACAAGTCCTATCCTTATCGACCGTAGACCAATTGCATTATCGAAGCTGCCAACAAAAGCCTTAAGACCATTATCAATAAAATGATTGAAAACTACAGAGACTGGACCGATCGGATCCCATATGCCCTCTGGGACTACCGTACCTCCATCAAAATACCCATTGGGGCTACACCCTATTCTCTCATATACGACATGAAATTGTTCTCCCTGTCGAACTGGAAGTACCTTCTTTATGGGTTATGCTAGAAAGTAAGGTCAATGAAAAAGATTGGTATTAAAGTCGCAATGATGAACTCTCTCTCATAGACGAAAAGAGATTGAAAGTTATATATACATACAAGGATACCATTGTCATATTACGCGACCATTCAATAGAAAGGTCAAGGACCGCGGTGTCCAAGAAGGAGATCTTGCCCTTTAGGATATTGTAGATATCGTCTGAAATCCGAGGGTAAAGTTCAAATCCAATTAGAGTGGCCCATATATTGTGAAGAAAATCATGTTCATGGTGCCGTTATGCTCACAGACCTCGACGGAGAAGAAATGGCATGTCTAGTCAGCTTGGACCGTCTCAAAGGTTTTACGATTAGTCTGAACTCTTATTGCGTTACGACTCTTCTCATCCCCCTTCTATTCTAAAAAAATCCTCCTTCTTCTCTACTCAAAACTACGTAAGACCTAATCCTCTCAAAAACCCCTTTTCAGAAAAAGATAATCTCACAAACTTTCAAACCCCACAGAGATATGTAAGCAGTCTATAAGACATATATGGGCACGATCATTTCTCTCTCACAAAATTCTTTTCTTTTCTCCCTCTAAGAATGATGGTCTCCATTGTTATTTAAATGAAAAAAAAGATTATGTATGCCTTAGCGATCGATGTAGATAGTTCAAATACAAAATTCATCAAAGACGCAATAAAATAAGTCAAAATTATTGTTCTTTTATTAAAAACCAGGAATACATCTATTATATGACATATGAATGAGGGGAGTGATAAACAACCCAATCTCTTACAAATCCCAAAAAAGCATAAAAACCCATACCATTAACATCTTCATAAAAAAATCGAGCATCTACTAAACCAAAAATAACCTTCCCATAAACCTCTCAGTTACTACACAAACTTCTCATATCCCAAGACATTTCCTTAAACTACCTGATGGGCCCTCTTCATTGTCATTGCTTGTCCCTGGAGGACCCCAAGAATCCCACTCCTAGTTACAACCCCTAATGCGTTCCATGTGAAGATAAACCTTTATAAGATTGGAGAAAACCACGACACCGTCTTCCAAAGTGTAGAACATCACAAGTTATCTTTGGTGAGTTCCCTCAACTAGAATCTTCTTTACCACCCCCTTCTATAACCATTTCAGGTAGTCCCCCGATATGAAACTAACCTCCCCAACAGATTATGATGTCTGGGTAGACGAACAATGTCACTTCCATAAGGTCCCCAATATCATCATCAAAGACTCAGTCAAGTCCTCCACATGAATGAAGTTGATTATGCATAGAGGAACGATTTGCTCCCATCCTACTTGGCACAAAATCCGTAATGGAAAGTAAAAAGATGTATAATAAAGGCCCACCAACCACGCATACCGATAATATTCTAGTTATAAGATAGGCTACAAGTTTCCCCACCTAGGTATAGACTAACAAAGACATTGGGGCCCATGCTCTACGAGCCAGTTTACCCAATTCTCTATCAACGGGACAAAGCTAAAGAAAGGCCTAGAAAAAAATTGGGAATGAACGACAAGGGACACTCAGGAAGGCCCACTAGGGGCAATCTCTCGAATAACCACATAAATAGAATGATAGGCCTCTCTCGCAAGAAGTTAGATTGACCTTTCTTCTAGTCATCCAGACCATTCAGAGTCTCCGCCAGTATCACAACAACTGGACTACAGTGGTAAGACATCTAAAACACTATCGTGGCTACTTGAGGGTCGATCGTCATGTCACCTGTAATAAAAAAATAACCTAACTGTCTATCCTAGGGCCACAACACTTTCAGACTCGTTATCAGTACAGTCTTTTTGATACACCGAACTCAGTACAATGAAATAAAGGCAACTATCTCCACTTGACATTAAGCTTCCTATCTCCTCATCTGTGAGACTAACCAAACCAATAGTGGTTTTGGAAAAATATGAATGACATGAGTGTAAGAAGAGTGCCACAAAAGATTAAAAAAAAGTGCACCTGAAGTAACAAGCTGACAAGCATGCCAGGGATATGTCAGTCACACCCTATTTTGGGAAACCCTCATTCCTCTCTTCTAACACTTTTTATTTCAAAATAAGTCCCTTAAAAGGGAAGCTCTTTGAAACCAAGCCCCCAAGTCCCCCCTCTTTTCAAATATGCCAAAACATATTCAAAAATGCCGAAAAAAACATTTCCCTACTTTTCCTCAAATAAGACATCACCAGAAAATTAAAGTGCATGTACAGTAAGCCACTAAAACAAGATAATAAAAAAAATAATAGCGCATCATTTTTGCCTTTTGAGTCTCATTTTAGGTATAAATAAAATCCACTAAATCAAGCATGCAACATGGCCAATGCCAATCCCCCCAGGTACCAGATGTACTCAAACTCATGTGCCAACAACCTCCACATATGAGCATGCATGCTCGCAATCCCCGCAGACCTAGAAGACAAACGCCAAGGGTAGAATGTCACATGTTTCCCCAACAAGAGTTAATAATCTACAAAAGTGTAAAATAAAGTATTAAATCTATAGAAAAGATGGAAATCGACAATAAACCTTTACTTCCCCTAAGAAACCTAAGAGGTCGTGCCATATATCCATAGATACCTCCCCAGCTATGCCTATCAGTACCCCCCTTAAAATTCCATTACAAAAATGCCAGAGAAGTCCAAAAATGGCTCGAAAAATTCACAACAAACTCTCAAAAATCCCCGCGAGGTCAAGAATGTTACTTCTTCGAGAAAAACTCATTAAAAAATAATGAACTAATTACAAATTTCTCCTCAGTCCCCAATAGGATCATAAGCAAACATATCAGCACTCACAACACTCTCATCACCATTATACTGTAACACCCCGTATTTCTGTGCATGTAATATTTAATTAATTCGGGAAATTTTAAATTATTTGTGTGTCGTAATTTAATTGAATTAATTATGGTAATATTTATTTAAATATTAATCAGAGAGTGAAGGGTTAATATTTAGGGAAATTTAAATACTAAGTGAATAGTAATAATTTATTTATGTCATAACGTGTACTAGTGCCGTGGCATTTATTTATCTCAATCGGGAGTCGGTATAGACTAATTTGGGTGTGAGATAAGAATTTTTATAAATTAATTCGATGTCGATTTTGGGTGCACGATTGAGTCCGGATGGGCCGAGATAGTCGAAAAAGTGTACCCAAGGGTAGTAAAGGGGTTACGGGGTATTTTTAGGCATAATCGGGCCCACACGGGGCTATTTGGGTCACTTGGGCTTGGCCCATTAGGCTAAAAATGGGATTTAGATTTAATAACTAATTGGGAGAAAAGGGAAATGGTAGAAAACACAAATCTAAATCCTAAGTTTTGAGAAAAAACTATAGGGAGCAGTTAGAGTGCATTGGGGACCCTTTGGGAGACAAGACTAGGGACGAATTTGGGGGATTCATCATCAACCTTGCGAATCTCACACTCAGATAAGACCCTACGAACCCATAAGGCAAGTGGTTAACTTGTTGTAGCTTTTTATTTATGTTTTCAATTCATATTTGTGTGATGTGGAAATCGAAAATTCGTTTTGGGTATAAAGGGGTACAAAAATGGGGGTTTTGTAATTGGAAAACCAAAAGGTGAATTTGTGTAGGAATTTATTGTGTTACATGATTCTGAGTAGATATTTAACTTTGATTAATGAACGAAATTGGGATAAATGAATGAAATTGGGACTGAACAAAGAAAGCCCAAAAATTTCCCAATTTTTGAATAAGTAGAGATTTGTGGGAATTAAGTCATGTTTGAGGTTTTAGGGGAGGTCCTAATCATGTTCCCATGTGTTAAAAATGTTGTCTACGTTTGGGTTGAACCATAGAAGAGGTTGGAGTTGGGAGAAATTCGTTAATGGCTGAAATAGCATTGGAGAAGACGAAGACATGTTCGATCAATCGATAGATGACTGGGATCGATCGATCGATGGTCCAGGATTTTTGACAGATCGGCCAGTTTTGTTATATAAGAGAAATTAATTTAAAATTCGATTCCCATACATTATTTAGTGAGAAATAAATATGGAACATAATTTCCTAACAATTATAAGGGAAGTAATTGGGATTGGGAGGGATTTATGTGTGACGCTATGGTTAATTTTTGGGAAAAATATTCCAAAATAATTAAATACGGATTGAGTGGGCGAGTCCGGGTATATTGGTTGAGCGATGCCAAGGTATTAAATCAATTAAGATTGAAAGCTAATTAATTCGGAGTCGGGAATTTAGACTCGGTTATTATTTTATTCTTGGGCCATGAGAGCGAGTCTGAGTATATTGGTTGGGTGACACCAATAATAATTTAATTAATTAATAATGAGAGTTGTACCATAAACTCGAGATGCTAAGTATAGGGTAGTGTTACGAACTCAGTACACGATAAAGCCGGGATATTATATATTTATATATATACGGTGTGCGATAGTATATATATGGTGTGTGCATATAAATATCACTGATTAGATATTATTAATATATATACTCTAGTGCTATCGGAGGAGGTTGCGTGATGTGGGTGAATCCCCTAGCTTGAGGAGTAGGGTGAGTATATCCCCAGGTCATAGCGTCCGTTATATGGGTGAGGGGCTTATCTCACTTTCAAGGAAGGACTATGACCGCCTCCATTATGTTTATATTTTTGGCCAAGTTAGTGTGTGTTTCTGACTTGGGGGTAACTAGGTTATGCGAGTACACCTAGTTTGATAGCACTTTAGAGAATACATCCGGTGAGTTATTACTTGGGAGGATGGGTCAGATTTATATTCAACATATGTGTAAATGTTATAATATGGTTCTACGTATATATTGGGATAAATAGTTATAAACGGGTCATTAAATGCATGAAGTGAATTGTATTAATTATATATGGGTTATATTCACATTCAATATGTGTGATTGTTGTAAGATAACTGTACGTACGTAATGGGGTGAATAATTATATACGAGAAATTTAAATACATGGAGAAAAGTGTATAAATCATATAACTAGTGAATGTTATATGGCTTTCAAGGAAGGATGATTAACTGAGTTAAGGCGATAAATATCTTATAAGTCATACATTAAAATACTCGGGATTGAGTAGGGTGGTTGACAACAGTTATATCAAATATCTAGTTTCGGGGTAGAGGACTAGGTGAGATATAAAGAAGGCGTTAGGTGTGCATATTAGTTGAGGGGTGAGTCTGTCCTTAAGGGAGTGCGACACTAACTAAAATATGAAGCACATTCATGCAGATTTTATTACTGCAAGTTAATCATTTGCTAAATATTTTCAAAATATTTTGGGTTATAACCCTTGCTATAAAATATTTTCAAAACCTTTTAGGTGTCCAGCCACATGGACGCCAGGCTTGATTCATTCCTGGGATTCGCTGCAGCAGCATATGTGGATATTGCAGGATTTGGATAGGCGCCTCTATTCCTTTCATTCCTAGTATAGGGATTTTCTAGCAGATATTCGAGCATGTTGCTCACAGTTTTATTTAGTATTTATTTCAGATACTTGAGATCCATTATTATTTGTCTTTACATTTGTGTTGGACTTTAGCCGATGGTTTATTCGGCCAGTTTCTTATTTATATGTGATGGTTGGATTCAGTTAGCTTGTGATTGTTAATGATTTATTTTCGAACGAGTATTTCATTGAATTAATGAAAGATAAAACTTGGCGCCAGTCTAATTTCACTTAGGTGGTTAGTAATTAAAAAGTTTCGACAGTGATGCTAAGAATGAACCAACTAAGAAACTTGTTCTAATTTAATTTAGGACTGATCACCCGGGGGGTTAATTAGGCAGGGTGTCACATATACTCCCAAGTGGAACCAAAATCCAAGTGCACCGGCACTCGCAATAACTAGCACCCTCGCTAACGGAGCCATAATTAAAAAACACTCCCCGCTAATAAATCTTTAGGATCATAGAATTGACCTAGGTTCGCAGAATTGACCTCGACCCTTTAAATTAATCATTTCAAAATCTTTAGGTCCACATAATTGACCTAAGTCCGCATAATTGACCTCGACCATCTGAATTGGTCATTTCAAAATCTTTAGTTCGCGAAATTGACTTGGGTCCGCTGAATCGACCTCGACCCGCTGAATCAGTCATCTCCACTCTTTAGGTCCGTAAAATGGACCTCGACCTATCAAATCGGTCATATATACTACTTAGGTTTGTAGAATTGACCTCGGCCCCTAAATTGTTCGTGTCCAATCCTTGGGTCCACAAAATTGACCCGACCTGCTGAATGAGTCGCTTAAACTCTTTAGGACCGCATAATCAACCTCGACCCTCTGAATTGGTCGTCTCCACTCCTTAGGTTTGCAGAATCAACCTCGACCCCCTCAATCGATCACCTAAACTCTTTAGGTTTGCAAAATCGACCTTGACCAACTAAATCGATCATCTTCACCCCTTAGGTCTGCAGATTCAACCTCAACCCTTTAACCTGCCATCTTTTAACCCCCAGCAGGGTTTCCAATCGTTGAACATTGATAAGGTGTCTATCTTTTGATGACCTTCGCTTGATCCTAGCTCTCCCGGTTGGGGTCTCTATAACACCCCATACTAGTACACACTGTACTTTCCTTGGTCAGTAAGGTAAGATTATGTCAATAGGTAGGATAGGGTCCATACCGATCGACACCCCCTTTAAACCCTAAGTTTTTTACTATTTAAGAAAACCACGACCTCATTCCCAAGTGTCTCTTTCTGAAGTCAGAACATTCCTATTATAATCAGTGCGCCGAAAATATATTTTTGCAAATATTATTGCCATTTGCTTACATCACTCTCATCCATTTTCACCCCACTTTCCATCCTTACCTCACCACAATCTAATCATGATAAAACCAGCCTCCTACCATTGCCAAATCAGAATTAGAGTTCTCTAGAAACTCTATCCTTATTCATTTACAACTCACTCCAATAATAGTAGTTGTTTAGTTTTCTCTCCACTTTTGAAATATCTTTATTTCATTCCATCATATTAAAACTAATTTCACTTTTCATCATTTAGTACACAAAAATCTTATTTTCATAAAATCTAAAAAGCCCAAAGAGGGTTTTCTTATAAACCCTAAATTATAATTTCTTCATTTTCCACACTTTCTACACTTGCGCACCCCCACCCTTGGATTATATTAACCTACGTGCACTTTGATGCTCTTTGGGCTACGTAGGCGTACTGAGCAATTCTTTGGATTTGAGTCATGTTTTTCTTTTTATTCATTTTATGTTTTCTTGTGTTGTAAGTTCGCGTACTCCTACATATTTGTGTTTCGCTCTATATACACATTCACTTCTTCATAGTGATTTGTGATTTGATGGACACATATTATCTTTTTATGACATTTCTTTATACATTCCTTAGGATGATTATGCTTCGTCTTTCCTATGATGCGAGTCAGATGATTATTTTCACTTGTTATTCACATCGCACACCTGTACACACGTATCACATTTTAGAGAAAATGAGAATATTATCATAGCCTATGAGAGACCGAAAGGGAGAGATGGTTGCCTAACACCTTCCCATTCCATAACTTAGTCCCTGAACCCTTAATTCATTTGATTTTATACTCATCAATATGTCTTTTGATGTCGTTCTCTTTGGGTGGCTACATTTCTTTTGCCTATTTTGAGAAAAATAGGATGGTGACTCCATTTGTTTATGTTTCTCCCCATTTGATGACGACTGGTTTAAAACTAAGGCAGTCTACGAAGATCAGTGCGAGTAGCAAAAAAAGGATTCCCATATCCTCGAATCCTCGCACGCGCGGGAGAGAGGGATTTTTCGAGTTTCCCCCCCTCTGATTTTGGGGCCGATCCGCTCTGAAGGAATCCAATCCAAATGGCCACAACCCCCAAGAGGTTGAACCTGGTGTTAAAGTGTGCATCTCATAAAGTTTATGATCACAAGATTAAAAATTTCAAGGCACTCAAGTCTTACCTTGAGTAACTGGTTGAGATTAGGCATCTAAATGATTTTCTACAGAAAAAGGAATGTGCAACATTGCCTATACGCGATCACATACTAGATAATGTCCCAGACGATGATATGGGACACGAGTTTATGGTATTAGTGGGGGTCCAATACCAGATAATGTCTTGGACGAATGCTTAGGTCATGAATTTGCAGTGATTCATGGAGACTCAAACACAAACCAGATCAAGCAAAATGCCATTAGGATGGAAGTTAAGAAAGTCGTAACAGTGATAGAATAATTTAAAATTGACCCGTCCAAGCCCATTGCGGGCAAATGCGGACGATATAAAGATATTGACTATTCTAGGCACATAATTTTTACAGACGACGATCTAGTCAGAGTAAGAACTCCCCACCATGATGCTCTCATAATCACTCTCAAGGTTTCTAACTCGGGTGTGGATAAGTGACGCGACCACAAAAGTATCTAAAGTGCGTGCTTATATAGGCTCGAGTGCAAGCCTGTCACGTTAGTAATAACCCGGTAAGTCGGGGTCGAATCCTCAGGGAAATAGGCCGTGAAGACGTAGCGACGTAGGCCTACTACACCATATGGCTATTTTGTAACTAATAAATTTTTTAATTTGTAAGTGTTTATAAAAGTTACAAATTTTACAAAAGTTTTGAAAACTTACAAACTTTGTGAGGGTTCGAAACCGTTGTAAAATTTGTGATTTTATTAATGCCAAAACCAAAAAGGGTTACATCTCTCCCAAAAGGGTTACACCCCAAAATCGCACCCAAAATTTCCCCCTTGGTAAAAGTTTCCTCCCCCGTCCACTCAAACCGCACCCAAGTTTCCCCTCCTTCCCAAAATCGCACACATCTTTACACTCAAACTGCGATTCTGATTTGAAATATTGGAGTCTACAATTCAATCGCAAAACCTTAGATTTAGGGATCAATCGCAAAAAGTTGATTTAGGTATAACTCTCTCTCTCTCTCTATATATATATATATATATATATATATATATATGTGTGTGTGTGTGTGTGTGATCTTTAAATTGTTTCGAGTCAATACATTGAACAAATCGGGTGTGGTTTAAACTGACCCTTAGTTTCAACATGTACATCTACATTCGTAGTTGCATAATAGGTGTTCGATAAAATTCTTAACCTAGGTATTTCACATTTTTAGCGCTGTTTTTCTTAGATTTTATATGTTCCACAAGAGTTATGTGATATGTGAGTTTAGGATTAGAGGATATGTTATTTGTACGAGTTTGGGTGATTTTTTTGTTAAACTAATAGGTGGGGAATGAAGTGAAAATGGTCTCCAAAGCTACGGTTATAACTATTTTATTACGGGCAATGCCTTGAATAAACATTTTTAAGTCATTTTTTCTGAATGGGGGGTTAGAATGTTTGTTTTTTTGGGGTTAGAAGGTTATATTTTTGCATCTATCTCAGGTAGAAGGTTATATAACTGACTGTCGTTGCTCCGTTTCTTTCACCGCCTACAATTAGTTCATTTTTTAACTGAACTATATATGCAGATTTAATGGGTAGTTCACAACTATATAAAGATCCGATGGTGTTTTTCATGGATGCTATAAGTAAGTTATTGGCAGGTCCTCCCTCACTCTGTACCTATTTTGTTTCTATTATGAGTTTGTGAGATTATTTTGTAAAAGTTTATTTTTTAATTTTTTTTGCATGAGATTAAAGAAAGTATATGCCTTGAGTTCAACCACATTTTAAGGTAACTAAGATAATTAGTATTCGACAAATATTTATTTTTTTGAACAGTTGATAATTTGATTTGGTTAATAAATTTATTTTGATTTTTTATAGAGAATACTAAAGGTACATGAGGCATTTTGAGGAGCACCTAAGGTAAAACCTTCATTTCGAATTCTGTTGGAGCACGTGAGAAAACAACTACTCAATTTGGGTTGTGAGTTCCTGCATTGAAAAATGTTGGAGAACCGTGTGTAAACCAATGTTGTGACATCAAATGGTAAGTTTGTATTGCTGAGTCAATGTCGTGTATCATATATTGCAGCGTACTAAATCATATGCTGCAACTGGTCATGTGTTTCTTACTGACTTACTGCTATTGTTGATTATTATGTTTATTATCAATGATATATTAGTGTTATTTCTATGTTATTCAAGTTGAGATTGGGATGAGCTTTTTCAAACTCTACTGTTCCAAGCATGTGAGATTGGGATGATCTTTGACAACTACTACAGTTTTGACAATTACTACAGTTTTGAAATCTATCGAGGCCAAGATTTTAAGACCATTTTCCAAGTAATCCGCCATTGTGTTTTTTAACAACACTTTCTCCTCCCTCCCTCCTAAACAAATTTTTAATTTTTTTTTTTTTTTAGAAAAATGGAAATTTTATTCAATAAAAGAGAGAATAGCCCTCTCTAGGTGGCATACAAGAAGATGAAATCACTTAATACAAGAGGGGATCCTTAAATGAGACCTTAAAGCATCTAATCTAATTGCTAGCTTAATATTACTGGTGATTTCTTCTAGATTATTGAAAATGCAAGACTTTTTTTTAGCCAAACTAAATCTAGAAAGAAGGGAAGCCACTGTAGTAACTTATGGAGAGCGACAAGAAATGGTATACTGAGCATTCGAGAGAAGATTCTTTAGGTCTTGAATGAGAGGAAGAAGTTTCCATGGGGTTGATGAAAATGAGAGAATACTCGCAAGATATTTTGATTCAATCTCTATATCTAACTGATCAAAATTATTATCCTTACAAAAGATTATATTGTCTTTAATGGCTTGAAGCTTTATATCTTGATTAGAACCTCTATCTGAGCATAAAGCTTTTTCCCATTTGAATCTACCATGGTCATCTTTAATAACAATTCCTGATCCTTGAAATAGCCTTGAGTCTTCCACTCCTGAACAATTCAGCTTTAATCTTCCTCTAGGAGGATTCTTCCAAGACTGATGAACTAAAGACTTGTCCTTCAGCATAAAGTTGAGCTTGAACATTTTCAACACATCTAAGCTGATCTCTTTTCCTTTTTATTTGAATATGAGAAACTGTCCTTGCTCTGAAATAAAATCAATGATCTTATTCACTATAATCTTGGAATTCATATATTTTGATTCAAATCTAGCTTTGCTTCTGCTCAACTAAATTAACCAGATAATATTAACTGGGATAGCTTTTGACAACCACTGAGATGTTTTTGATTGCCCTGTCTGGATCCACCATTGAATGAAGGATCCATGAATTGAATGGGGTATATTAGGAATTCCCATAGTATCATTGAAGAATTTCCAAAGTTTGGAGGTAACTGGATCTATTATGAATAGATGAATCATAGTTTTCGAGGAATTTAAGTAGGAGGAACTTGGAGAAACTAAGTTAATTCCAACTTTTTGGACTAGAGCATCTAAAGGAACACAATTAGCTAACATCTTCCAAGCAAGACATATCTATTGAGGGGAATGTTTGAATGCCATATAAAATTATAAGTGAGAGAAGAGAGTTTTTAGGTTCTTGAGATTTCATAGGCAAAGGCAAAAGAGAACTTTCCATTTTTTGAACATTTCAAAATCAACTGATCATTTGCCCAAACTGAATTTTACTATAACCTCCCAAACTGATTGGATTATTCCAAAACTCTGAGATCCATTTCTCCTCTATACATTTGTATATTTTTTGTTCATGAATATAGCCCAAAGACTTTTTCCTTCCTTGAAATTCCATGCCATTTTGACATTTGCAGCTACCTGAGCAGTTGCTAAGTTCCTGATTGTCAGACCTCTTTCTTTGCGAGGAAAACATAAAGAATCCCATTATTTTCAGTGAAATTTCTTTCCATAGACTTTATTAATTCCATTCATCACTTCTCACTTCATTATTATGTTATGTATACGGATTATATATATATAATTAAGAATTTATGTGTGACCACATCACGAGGAGCAAGAGGAAGCATGCATGGCATGCAAAGTAGGGGCAGTGCTGCAAGTGCAGCACCTGGTCAGCGTCAAATATGGGGTCAGTATTGTTTATGTGATCAACGTCAAGTCTGCCCTTATTTTTCATTGCTTTTTTCACATTCTTTCTTAATTGTATTATTGATGTTAATGTTACTTATGTTCTTAAAGAACTTTTGGTTGAGTAAAGCTAAGCACTTTAAACATTGGTTGAGTTAAGCACTTTTGGAGCTAAATGAATTTTGCTGGAATGTATATGTTTGATTAAAAGGTAAGAAAATGAAGATTGAAATGAAGTTTAAGCAAATTTTGTAAATGGTTGGATAAAAAAGTTTGGTGAGAGCATGATTAAAATAAAGAATCTGCTCAAAATTCACAACATGATAGTAAAAATTAAAGGCTAATCATTTATGTTATGTACAGTAAAATATATATCAATACCAACTGTTAAGTATTTATGTTTGGATCCCGTTTCCCCTGTTTTGAGATACTATATCCACTATTATATTATGTTTCATTTATTTATTTACTTTGTATGTGTATTTTGTTGTTAAAGACATGTGAGTTATTAGCATTCAAACCATTACATTTTTTAATTGACTCATTTCAGACTTAACATAATCAATGAAAACAAAACATATTGTGTAGTATTATTATATACCTAAGTTGACTTATAGTCATAGTTCAAAGACTCAACTGAAATTGAATTGACTAATGCTTTGCATCTTCAATTATATTATGGGTTTGCTAATGCTTTACATCTTCTTCCTTGCAGAACTTCGAGTCGTGATCGGTGTCCATAAATCGAGTACTAAGCTATGAGATACAGCAACCCCAACTTTTCCCATCCTCACTGGAAAACCAATAACAACAATCTCATTAAGGTGATTTTAGTTGCTTTGTCATTTGTTTCTTCAATAAATCTTAGTGTGTTCGATTGCACAAATATGGTTTGGAAATTTTTTCCTCCCACCCAGATTATGGTACAACTTGTTATAGTTTGAGAAATTTAATTTTCCAACTTTTAGAGTGTGTTTGATAGAAAATATGGAAAAGCTGAAAATTTTAGCCAAGCTCAAACAATAAAAGAGAAAATTTTAGCGTGGAAAATTATATTAAGGAAATATTCAATATGGGAATCTTTTCCTTTTCCATTGTTTCTGTCAATCACACCCTTAGTCTTTGTAGTTGTTGATTATTATTATTGTGTTTCTTGCAATTCTGGCACAACTCAGGGTAAACCCAAATTTGTCCCTTTCAATGATGAATTGACGGAAACTACTATGCATATATATGTCACATCTTTTGCCTTTAGAAACAGGTTATGTATTATTGTGTTTAACACTGTTCTATTTTACAAAGTAATTCTAGATGGTATCACCTTGGATAATGTATTGTTGATAAAATATGTGATTTATCATAACCATTCCAAGTTTTACTTTGCTTCAGATTCATTTTTTATTACCCTTTTCTTCTCTCTATTTGGTTTAGTAATCACCAAACTAATACATTTTTATAAAATGAATAATATTGTTAGCTATAAGTTAATGCTTACTTTTTCAGTAGAGTTCGATTGGACTAATTGTCTTTGATGAGGTATTATCTGATTATGTTTACCTTTTGAGTTGTCAATTCTAGTGTTACTTTTAATTTAACGACTTTCACTATTGTTATATCATTGTTCTAGAAGTCTTAAAAGTGATTGTTATATCTTTTCCTCACAAAACCAAAACAAAACCAAACTCTCCCTCTCTTATTCAATCTTGCCGAAAAATTCACTCGATCAGAGATCGTACGGTCACTCAATGTCTCCCATCAAGTAAATGAATCTCTCTACATGTATATCATAGTTAATTAGAGTTACAGCTACTTATTCTTATTCAATGCGTTAGGGTTGTGTTTTTTCATCTTTGTTTTTATTTTTGTTTTTCTATGTTTTTACTCATTGATATTGTGTATGTATTTGTATGGTTTCTGAGAGAACAAATCATGTGTAAATTTATTTGGAACCTTTTATACCTTCGACTCTGTGAGTGTTAGAACAAGTAAACAATTCGAGTGAAGTAATTAGGTGACTATAAAATTCATTTTGTCAATGAAAATATATGGTGATTTTCTTTGTCACATATCCTATCACCAACCGAACAAGGAATGTATAAATGTTGCTTCATACACAAAATCTGTGCAATTTTAATGAAGTAAATTTAAGATTTCTTTCATAGCTTAATTTTATATATTTGTCTTTTCCCTATTTCTTTTGGCAGATGGATTTTGTGAAGAAATAGTTGCGAGATTGAAATTTTCATGGAAGCTTGGCTGAAACAACATTTTTGAGGTATGAATCCTGTGAATCTAAATTAGGAGTGGAAGAGGCAAATCAAGAGGAGAATTGAATTAACTCGAAAAAATTGTGAGTTAGGCTTGTGCATATTTGTTGTCATTATATGTTTTGCATGTTGTTGTTTCTTGATAGGTGAAAGACATATGGGTGATCAAAAATGATGCCAGTTTCATCACCAAACTCTTGTGTTTCCAGCTTAAGCGCTAACATATTGGACTTTTCTTCCAATAAGGCAGATGGGAGGTATCCACCTGGAGATCGTTCCTCCGAGGTATGGGGACAAATAACTTTTCTTTATTTTATAAATATCTAGGTTTGGGAGATCAATTTTAAGATTTGTATCATGTTGGCATTAGGTCATTAATTTTTCTGTAATATAACTAAAAGTGTTCCATAAGTACATATGGGATCTTTTCTGAGTAAGACTTATAAATAACTCATTCATTATGTATAAATTATTTTGATTGTGAACTTGTTAATCGAGTTTGTAAGATTTATCAAAGGCGGCCAATTTGGATTTCAGTTAATCATCTTTATTTATATGTGAAGTGCAACAGCACTGCCACTGGTGGGGCACCTAAGAAAGCTAGAGTTCAACCTTCATCAACACAAACCCCCTTCAAGGCAATTTACACAAATCTCTCTCTCTCTCTCTCTCTCTCTCTCTCTCTCTCTCACACACACACACACACACACACACACACACACATCTCTTTGTATTACTGTTGTCTTTCTTGATTGTCTATTTCGTCAAGGATAATGATTCGTTAACTCTCTCTCTCTCATCGCATCCACATACGAAGGGGGGAAATCATTCAATTAGAAAAAAAAGGTGAAATGATTAATGAATGGAAGTTGTCATCTGATTGTTTCTCCTTGTATATTTGTAATGGTAAGATAAAGGCGAGGAAGGAAAAATTAGGTGACAGAATAACTGCTCTTCACCAGTTAGTTTCCATGTTGGAAAGGTAAGCCCAAACTTTGCAACTAATAATCTTCTTGTTAAAGATTAATTAGCAAATAATCCTGAAATAACACATGCATATTCTCGTGTCCCGTATGTTTTGTCCATTATATATTAACAAAAGAGGCATAAAATTGGCACTTTGTACTTTGTCTTTTTTTCCTGAGAGTTAGTTTATTCAGTCTACTGAATTCTTTATTTGAACTTATCTTATTCTGGGGATTTCAGTGATATTATGCATTTTCATTGTAATTTGAGCGTCTATCTAATCTTTTGACCCTATACCCTGTCCTGTGAAAAAAAAACTTTTGATAGTTCTAAAAAGTTCTTATGAATCCTTTTAAGTTGGCGTTTTGGTTCGTAAATGTTAATGAAACACGATCTCAAAACTTCATGTTCATAACATGCAAAAACACTCTGTTGGTATGTTATTATGGACATGTTACATATAATATTGAAGGTATCTTTCTTTTGATGTCAAATAAAACCTATGGAAGTGGTTATCTCTAAAACATGTTTTCCTTTTTTTTCAAATTTGTGTTTCTGATTCCTGATGTTGCTAGCTCATGTTAATGCAGGAAATAGATGCAGCAACATTCAAAGTATTTAGTAGTCACAAATGGCACATTGGAGTTGTGTGTGATGTCAAGTATGATTTTATTTATGATATAAGTATATGGTTAATATGGAATTTCTTGTGCTTATGATATTAATTGGTGATTGTACTAAAATTCGTTTTGTAGCCAACTTCCTCACGTAATGGAAGCTTAAAGTATTCAGTTCTAGTAGTAATTCAGCACACGCATGCATAGAGTCAACTTCGATTTCATTTTTTATGCACTTGGAGAGTGATTAAGCGATGAGACGGTGAGTACTGGTAGTGGTCTCTTGAGGTAACTAGTGCCAATGATCTTGTTGACACGATTTCCTTGCCATACTAAAAGGGTTGTGGCACATGTGTATTTGGATACAATAACTAGATGTATGAAGTTTGTTAAGGAGAATACTCAATATATACCTTTGGTGTGATTGCTTCCTTTCTTGATGAGAGTGTTTGCTTATGTCGAACATATCATGAAGTATTGTATGAAAGTGTTTGGATCCAATTGTTATGTTTTAGATGTTTTTATTGTTTGTTATATGTGAGGTTGGTGGTATGTGGTGGATAATTTTTTTTTGATATTTTAATTTATGTAAGTGTTCGTAACACTTACAAAATGAACATTGTTTTCCTTACATGTTAATATTTGTAAGTGTTTTGAACCGTTAAAAAAAATATATATTTTCTTTTCTAAGTGTTTATAACCGTTGTAAAGTAAAAAAGGTTGCTGAATTTTGCAAGTGTTCTAAACACTTGCAAACGAAAATTTTGCAAGTGTTTAAAACACTTACAAAAGTTTAATATGCAAGTGTTCAGAACATTTACAAAGTTTTTTGTAACGGTTGTTCAAAATGGATATGTATTTTCAATGAACACTTGTAAATGACATTTGCAACGGTTTTAAACACTTATAATTTTTTTGCAACGCGCCGATTTATAAGTGTTTTAAACACTTACGAATTCCATTCGTAAGTGTTTAAAACAATTACAAATCGCCTGTTTTGGTTAACCCTAAATTGACTCTAAAAGAAATAAAAAAATGATGAGAATGAATTAACAACTATCAACTACATGCAAGTGAATTAAATTAACTTACGAACTAAGCATGCACAATTGATTTAACTTGTGATTGTCAAAATATAAATGAAAAATTAGGTCGGAATACAATCCCCCATCCCTAGTGTATTCACCAGTAATAACCTTAATTATGAATTAAATAATTAATCAAATCCAATCTTTATTTATCTTAAGCATTATGTATATGAGGTTCAATCCCACACCATACGTAATCAAAAGATAGAATAAAGCGATATTATAGTAGCTACATCCGTGTTGCAGCTTAAGCATCCCGGTTACTTAGGGCAAACAAGATCAAAAGGTCTTACAACGATTGTGATCACCACACAACACGATTTAATCATTCATTTAACTCAGGAAATTAAGATTACACCCAGGCAAACCACATCGAGTTGGGTTCATGCATCCCAACCCTTAAAAATCTAGCCTATTATGGTGAAATTAATGAAAACTAGAGTTTTTATGGTGCATGTGATAGAAATCATAGTGTAACTACTTTTAAATAAGAATTACGATGTATTATCTACTACAAATGAATTAACTACGTAAGAAATATTAAAACAAACTAGTAGAAGAGAGAAAAGAATCAACTTTATTTCCGCACTAGAACTTGAAAGTCCACAAAACTTGATTAATTGAAAAATTAGGGTTTTTACCCTTTCTCTCTCTCTAAAACTAAACTAAAAAGAAGCTCCCTGTGTCTTTGAAGACATGGGGATAAATAACCTATGAAATTACAGGAGTTCCACCCGTGAAGGACTCTGATTTGAAATAGGATAAACACAAAGAAAAATGACATCCGGTCCAGACTGGTATAAACTTTTAGTCTGGACCGGTGTGCAAAATTTGGCAATGTGTTTTGGGGTCCCAGTCCAAACCATTTTTGGAAATAATCGGTTTGGACCGGTGGTTAAAATTTGGCAGATAATTTTAGGCATCCGGTCCAGACCATTTTTGGAAATAATCGGTTTAGACCGGTATGTGAATTTTGCCAGAGAGTTTTGAGCATCCGGCCCAGACCCTTTTTGGTGATAAACGGTTTGGACCGGTTTCTTAATGCAATTTCTCCTATTTTCTCTTCATCATCTCTTCTCTTTAAAGTTTTGTAACTTCTGCTCCGAAACTCAGATTTGGATGTCGTTTCTTCCTACATACTTCTAGACTCGAGGTCTTCGACTTTCGTTTTGGGTTCTCGTCCAGATTCCTGGTGTAAATTATTCTTTTGCCCTTTTGATTTTTCTTCTTTTCTTTCGATTTCTTTCTTTCGCTCATGCATTAAATGCCAGTAAAAATTATAAGAAATACACCAAACTCGTGGTACTTGTTAGAAGAAGTTGTTAGCAATTATATGAGATAAATCCATGTGTTTTACATCATCCGAGGTGATAAAAGCCTATAAATTAAGGGGATAAATCGAAAGAATTTATGCATAATCAAATCCCCTTAACTTAGAACTTTGATCGTCCAGAGCAATGTAAAAGATTCAGAACCGGGGTCAAACTCTTTATTAGGATAGAATACCACTTTTGCGGGCAAGCGATTTCATTGAGCGCATGCAACAAGCCTTTAAACCCCGAGGTTACCCCAGTAGGACAAGTTGTGTCTCGTGAGGATTTATAGTGAATTTACCCACAAAATTTGTTATTGACTCAAATAAAATTCAAAATACTTAAAAATTGTACAATTCAAACTTTCCAGAAAAATAGTCACTATAAATATGCATTTCCAAGTCTCAAATCATCGTGTGTGTGTGTGTGTGTGCAAAGCCAGAAATTTAACCGTTAATTTCCACCGATTGATCATTACGTTACTTTTTTGAAAATTCGTTTTGATTTCAAATTCTCACGTATGCCCTCACAACGAATCACTCAAAATTTATGACTTATTCTCTCGGTATATGTGATATAAGGATTAAATGCTATGGACACAAATGCACGCATATAATGTAGAAAGACGGACTATTTGAGGTGAAATGGATCTCATCAATGAGATACGGTTATTCGGAAAACGGGAAACATCGCCTTTTATTCACACCATTTACTCTCTCTTATTATCTTTTATATATTAGCTCTCCACGCAGTATTTGATTGTTCAAATTGGACTCGACTGGACTTTTACGGGTTATCGGGTATAATAGGGAACGGATATGAATTTCAGAATTGGAAAATGTTCCTAGGATGTCCATTTGTGCTTTTTCGGGCTTTTTTCTTCTTTTTTTCCATTTTTCTATATTCCTCTTTTTCTTGTTGTTTTTCTTGAGCACTATTCTATTTTTCTTTCCCCTTTTTATTGAACTTCCTGGCCTTTATTTGATGAACATTCACTTTTCACAATTCTGGGCTAACTTGGTGTTTCGGGTTATCAAACGAAAGGAGCCAACACGGATATTGGGCTCAAATGGGGTAGCAAAAGGGATGAAATTTTTTCACAACTTTTTCTGGCCGTATTTTTGGGTAGCAATCGAAGGCCTACTTTATTGTCCAATTCAATAATCGAATTACCATAAGCATCTCGAGATTTATTAAGTTTAGAGATATATTTAGCGTTTTTCAAGGTAATATCTCGTACAATTTCCCATAACCGTTCAAAACAAAGAATTGAGATCCTCAATGACTCATTTGACACTGAAAAGAGCATTGAGTTAACTATTAACTTGGATTGATTTATATTATCGCAAAGAGTGATAGGCTCGAACCTCACCGGGTTAGTTAATCTCCACACTTATTCGTAAAGTCGTCAATTTTCGCTCAATTTCCATCTTTGATCAATTTTGGCTTTATGCATATGATTTTTAACAACTTGAGACTTTAAACATCATTTGGTGATATTTTTGAAAAATTCAAATTCCAATTTTTATTTATTTTGAAGAAAAATATTTTTGGTTTTTCTAGAAAATTTTCAATTTTTAAGGATTTTTGAAATTTTCTTATTTTTATGGGCATTTTTGAAAATTTGTGAAGTTTTAGAAATACGGGCATAGCACCCCCACCCCCCCCCCCCCCTAACTTAGACTTTTGCCTTGTCCTCAAGCAAAAAGGACGAAAATCTAACTAAGTGCGAATGAATAAAACAAGCAAATAAACAAAATGCGGAATTTTATAGATAAGCAAGACTAGGATACATGAGGTTAACAACAAAAAACTACAAGAAACTGTTATCATAACCAACAACAGTGAAAAACCTTCCCAAACATCCACATACATAAGCCAACCAATAATAGAAAACATCATATCAAAGCTTCACTCGGGTGGAGGATTAGAGCTGTCGGGGGCGTTAGGGTCATATAGGGATGGCAATTTAATCCGCCCCGTAGGAGCCCCCCCCCCCCCCCCCCCCGGCCCGAGCCAAATGGGGTGGGTTTTAAATCCTGATTAATGAATTAGGAGCGGGTATGTGTTTAAAAAAACGTTTATTAAATGGGGCGGGTTAGGAGTCAAGTTAAATAAAACCGCCCCGCCCCGCCCCGACCCGTTTAACTTATGCCTACATAATTACCCTTTATATGTATGTTAATTATAATTAAACCACACACACATATATATATATATATATATATATATATATATATATATATATATATATATATATATATATATATATAGAGAGAGAGAGAGAGAGAGAGAGAGACACACACACACTAAAAAACCTTTATTTGTATATTAATTTTGTAAAAGATCTTGTGAAAACATGGATTGAAATACGAATCATTATAAGCCTCTAAGACTATAAATTAATAATTTTAACTTTACTATTTTTAAAATTAACCCAACCCGTAGGAGCCCCGACCCGCCCCGTTTATTAAATGGGGCGGGTTAGGAGTTAATTTAAATAAAAACTAACCTGCCCCGCCCCGTTTATTAAATGGGGCGGGTTAGGGTTTTGCCAAACTCGCCCCGTTGCCATCCCTAGGGTCATAAGGATCATAGAAATATGACGGGGGAGGTGCATTGACGGACAGTTGATACATTTGAGCTTGAAGGCGATCCTACATGCTCGTATCACGTCATTAAGTACGCTGGTCTTCCTACCAATTAGCGTCGTATCGCTCGATGAACCCGAAAAGTTGTGTTTCAATGCGGTGAGGTGCCTATCAAAATCTGTCCCCGGAATCTCAAAATCAGAATCGGCCTCCTTATCGGAATTCGCAGCGCCCTCTCCCATAATGATGTCATCAGGCTCATCCGCATCCTCCTCAGACTCATCCTCGCTATCCTCCTCAGACTCATCCTCGCTCGACTCGTCATCATTGTCCACCACCCTTCTTGCTTGTATGATTACGCATTGTTTCTCACTTTTGTTGAGGGTGGCCTGCCCAATAGGATTAGGTAGGCGAGGGGAGCCGGAGGGAGGCTCTATGCCGGCATCGACTAAAAAGGATGTGATGAGTCGGACATATGGGAGAGGGGCTTTACCCTTCTCATCTAAGGCCGCGAATAAGATATCTTTGTAGATGATATGGGCCAAGTTGATCGGAGTGGTGAGAGAAGGGTAGGTTTGGGAGGGAAAAGTTTTTTGGAGGGAAGATGGGTGGCATTTTGGGAGGGAAATCGATTGGGAGGGAAATAATTGGGTTAGGAAGGGGGGCTGCATATTGGGACAGCATTGCAGAAAACCAGAAGTAGGTATGGACTGTGTGTCCAGGTCCATTCTGGACCGGTGTATTGATAACATGTGTACATGTTGTTGCCTTGTTCGTATTTTTACACATATTTTTTTTTGTATTGTCATGTTGAATTACATCTTATAATTATTAACCAAAGTATGGTATAAGGCCCAAAACGAAGGAACCAAAATATAACATTCACATAAGAATAAATTTACAAATGCGGTTAAAATTTGACAACATTTTAAAGTTTTTTGTGGAAACAAAAGAGGCCACATTTTCCAGTATATGCTTATCAATAGGTTTCTGACAACTCCAAGAACCCTGTTAACTCCGGCCTCATCTCTCTAATTTCTCTACCTACTTTTTCCCGCCTCCATCTTTTCAGTAATTATGTCTCACAGTAGCTCTGGTGGTTAGTTTCACCTTCATCTCAATCATTTCTCATGTTTTCTTAAATCTTGCTCTTTCTTGATCTATTGATAATTCTTGGGATGACGTGAAGCTCAAGTCTTGCATTCTCACACCATTGAAATTTTCTTGATGGGACCCACACTGATATTAATATATGCGTAAAGAGCTATAAAAAAATAGATATAATACACCCAAAAAAAACTATACATGCTACAACTGATAGCATCTTAGCAATTTACACTGCCCAAGGAATACATGTGAAGCCCGAGATAATAATAAATATATAAAAAAAAATTGTCTTGACAACGTATGAATTATAACGTTTGAAAAGGAACTTTTTTAAACAAAAGATGTGAACAGGGGCCACCTTGTCTTTTTAAACAAAAGATGTGAACAGGTACCACCTCCTCAGACACCTCGGATCTTTGAATCATCGAGTAAACATCAGGTACTTTGATGACATGTGCAAAAATAGGGAAATGGAGCGAGAATAAAATTTCACACTTATCAATAAAGCTAGATGTTAAAAAAAGTATTTCATAAAAAACGTTACATATAAATCATATTTTTATTTATAAAATAAAATCGACGAAGCCATAAAAATACAATTTTATAAAACAACTGTTTTTATTAAAAAACGTTTTAAAAAAATAAGTTGTTTTATTAAAAATTTATCATCATCATTCACTCTCTCTCTGATTTCTAATCCCACAGACGCAAAAACACTTGTATATCTATAGATATATCTCAGAAGCCATAGAATAAAATTTAGCAGAAAAATTTTATCCAACAAATTTAAAAATTTACAGATATATAATTGCACCATCATGTAAATTATATGTAGTAAGATAAATTGGCAACTGAATGATCTATAGGGCTTGTTATTATTTATATGTAGTAGGGTGAATTAGAAATTGAAATATTGAATGAAATGCCTATGGCTTCATATGTAAAAAAGTAAATGAAGTCATGTTTAAGTATACTATTGTATGAATTGTAGGGACACCAACCAAATAATGCATGGTACATCAAACTGCCAATTATTTAGAAATAAAATCAACTTTTTTATGGATTTTAATAGATATTAAGTCAAAGTGTGAATCCAATTTAGTAAATTAAATAAATTTCCCCATCTTAAGTAGGAACATCACCACACTACATAATATTGAAATCTCACAAAGTCAGAACCCAAAACTATTGAATGTCTAATCAAATAATGAGAAATGTTGTTAATAACACTTATTAGGAGGGTAGAGTACCTATGTAAGTCATTATTGAAGGGAACTAAAATGATATATCTATTGAAATAAAAGTAGATAATAATTCCTATCAATACTTAATTGTCAAATAAGTAAGTAAGTTGGGCATTTCTTGGAAAGATGTAGCCTTTTAAAATATAAAATCTGAAAAACATACATGTAAAGCAAATAAATTCATGCATTTTCATTACAGAGAATTAATATAATTTTCTTATAGAATATGGAAATAAATGTTTAATCCCAGAAGTTGAGTAAGGTACACGGCCTCGACAATTACATGAATATTAAAATATAATTAAATACATGAATAGTATGAAATATGAACCTCAGAACTTATGTTCTAAATAAAATTTACTTATCACCACACACTACATACGATGGGCATAAGTTTGAATTCTCGATAATGTGAAATACCAATTTCTCTAGTCAAATGCCGCCCATTTTAGTTGTTTGAAAAGAAAAAGCTTGAAGATATTATACATTGGATGTAAGTTGATAAGATAAATAAGAAATAGACATTTGACAATAAAAAGATATTAAAGCATAAGAATACTTATATTTATATTTTCATTTTTAGGCAACATATTAATCTGGAGAATTTAGTAGTGTATAGACTTCAGGTCCAAACGCATTTTAGTGTAGCAAATCTTCACTGTATCAATAAATTTTTACTTTTCTAGTACATAATTAACATTGTAGAATAAATTACACTCCCGTGGCTTTCCAACAACTCAAAAGAAAATAAAGTAACAATATGAAGGACATATACCAAAACCATAATGTCGCATTCAAACTTAATAACAAATTTTGCAAAATTTTGATCAAACAAACTTAATCACGCTTTTAGTGCGACACATTTAGCAATTTATACAAAGCATATGACTTAAAAATTTGGGGGATGTATACCATTCGTTGTGTCATATGTCTTGGATATTGATTGAGGTTGTTCATATATATATGGAAATCTCATGGTACAACTAAACTATCATTTATCTAAATTAACAATCAATGAAGATGAGTCTAACTTTTATCATCTCAAGACTCGGATAGGAAAAAAATGTAAGAATAATATAAATGAAGACTCTAAAATATAAATTAAATCCAACGAAGAAATTTACTTAGTATGTCAACTTAAATACATACTCACCTCTGTATCATGGCTAGTTAAAGACCTCCTTCAAACAGTTGATATGCACAATCTTCCTCTTAAACACACATTAACTCAAACTGAAAAGTTTGTTGCACAGCTAGTTATAAAAACTTATGAAGAGAAATAGTCCTTTAAATATGAAATATAGGAAATCTAACTCATGTATTTCATATACAAAACTAAAATCGTCATTCATTTATGAAATCAAAATTGTGTGCTCAAATCTGATTGTATAATCATCATTTAGATATGAATTTTTTTTGGAACAGTAGAAGTATCATATAAATCATATCTCAAAATTACAAAGCAACAACTTTGTCAAAGGAGCATACAGTCGCAAATGGCATGGAAACGGCCTAAGTTGTGGTAGTGTAGTTGGATGGGACATTGGTCCGAGTGGTTTCAATATAAGTTAGAGAAAGAAAAGAGATATGAGGAGCAGGATCTACAAGTTATGTGAATAGGGACACTAATACCCATTGTGAAAGAGGAGAGAGAAGCTAATTTGGGGGGAACAAACAATCGCACGGTAATAATAACCTTTCATATTTCGGAGTAAAAAGGCGACGCATCCTCTCTTTGATCTGATCGAGCATTCCACTTGTACCAAGGAATGAAGGTAGGGGAGATCAGGATCTGTCGTTGCTATTTTATTTTAGAAGAGGAATCCCTTTATTGAGTTTTCATTCTATGTCAACAATAGGACGATTCATGTATCTGAACTTGTATATCTCCTCAATTGATAAACATTATATATATAGTTATAAGTAGAGAAAGGGACATGGACAGGGCCGTCTCAAGCAAAATCGGTCCCTAGACTAGAAATTAACATGGGGCACTTTTTTATTGTAAAAATTATTATATTATATTAAATATACGTTACGAATAAAAAGTAAATCTAGCCGCTAAAATATAATTTCTTCTAATTATTTCACATAAACAAACAAATATATTATAGAATAATAGAACCTGATCACGGCAATGTATATTCAACCTGATTATCCGAACAACAAACTTTTCCAATTGAAAAAAAATTCACTTTCAACCTGTCAACATTTAAAAATATATTAATAGAATAGTCATTTAAGTTTAAACAATTTCATAAAATAAAAAAGAGCAAAAAAGTAAAAAAATATATATAACAATATAATATAAATAACATATAGTATATTATTATATATATATAAAACAAAAAACAAACCTTGTATGAGAGAAGTTTTATAGTGCCACCAGATTTTTTTTTGAATGAGCAATTTTTTTTCTTTGTATGAGCAAAATAGAATGCGGAAGAGGAGAGTGGAGTTTGGAGAGAGAAGAGATGAACTGTTAGTGGAGAGAGAGGAGAGAGAGAGAGGAGAGAGAGAGAGAAGAAGAAATGAAGGGATTGTTATTTTAGAAGAAATGAATCGTGTACTTTTAATGGGTTTAGTTGTTTATTGAGTTGTTTTTAATAACCTTGAAAATAGGAAGAGTTTTACTTTTTTCAATGAATGTATTTATTTATATATAATATAATAAATAGCTATTAAAATTAGGGACCCTTAAATAGAGGTGGCAATTCGTGTGCGTCGTGTCGTGTCGTGTCGTGTCGGATTCGTGTTAAGTATTAGTCAACCCTAACCCGACCCATTTAACTAATCGTGTCAGATGAGCAAACACTAACGCGGCGTATTTATTATCGTTTCGTGTTCGGGTTGACCCACATAACCCATTAAGTAAAATATAAAATAATTTTTTCCTTCTCTCTTAACCAATCATACCACTCATAGGCCTACAATAACTTAAATTTAATTAATTTCAACTTCTTGCAACACATAAATAATTTATCATCCGATTCTCCATGAATTTTATAGAATGCCTATCAAGATATATAAATTATCTAATATATTCTCCATAAAATACGAGTTAAACGGGTCTACTCGTGTCATTTTCGAGTTATACATGTTTGACACTAACCCAACCCGTTTATTATTCGTGTTGGCGGGTCGTGTCATATTCGGGATCGTGTCAAGAAATCGTCAACCCTAACCTGCTAACTTCGTATCGAGTTCGTGTCGGGTTATCGTGTCGTGTCAAAAATTGCTACCCCTACCCTTAAATATGGTGAGGCCCTAGGCAGTCTCCTCACTTGCCTAAGGCTTGAGCCGACACTGGACGTGGGCGGTAGTGGAAAGCCAAAAGGTGGAAACTAAATGGCAGGGAAGATGAATGGGGTATACTTATCTCGGAAAACAAACGGCATAAACGAAATGGGTACTAAATAGGAATTTATTGCTATTAAAACCTCTAATACTATCGTGTTAGAGGTATATAATAGATAGATACATATTTAACTAAAACAAATGAAATTACCTATTTTATATACTCCTAACTCTAAAGGGACTATACAAATAAATATTATTGTGCCACAAGAATTATATTTATAAACCTAAAAATTATTATCCTAAAAATTCAAATATAAAAACGAACATGACTCTTACCTTAATTCTCTATTATAATTTTAGGCATTACGAGATACATGACAAAGATATAAAATAAACATCGCATGAATCAACCATAAAATGAATAGACTTCAAAATTCGTATCATATTCTATCTCAAACTCCAAAAACGGAAAACAACATCTTTTACAACCCAAAATAAAAACAATCAAAAACGGAATTTCTTAACAAGGATTAGAATCAGTTGGAGAAAAAAGCTCAGGCTCAAGCCTTCCCCTACAAAGGGGACAAGTAGAGTTTTCAGAAAGCCATGCATCAGCGCAATTTAAATGAAACCCATGATTACAAATGGGTACCAGGCGTACCGGTTGGTCTGCCTCAATCTGGTCCAAACAAACCGCACATTCATTTCCCAAAAAGTCTTTACCGGTGAGTTTTGGGAGTTTTTGGAGATCTTCTTTTGAGAGTCCTTCAGTGGGGATACCTGACTGGCTATCACGGGTATTGGTATTAGTGGGGGATGGATTTACCGGTGAAGGGATATCTGACTGGCGATCACCGGTATTGGTGGAGTACGAGATATTGGTGTAGCATCTCAAGCAGACGTAGAAGAGATACGGTACGCTCAAAATGGCGCAGGGTATTATCACAGCGACACACACGGACGGAAGCATATTTTATGGTATTGTGTGTGTTTTGTGTACGTGGGGGGATTTATATAGAGGTTTGGGTCCCCTGTTTTTTTAAAAATGCTCGGCAATGACAAATGACTCTTCTTCTCCCCTGTTTTTTAAAACTTGCCCGGCAAGGTCAAATGAATATTATTCATTGGCATCCCTTCAGATTTCGTCCCTTCAGATTTCGTCCGCCCAAATCTCACCCTACACAATGCGGCAATGGAAAATGAGTATTATTCATTGCAAGACTCTTGGCATCCAAACCAAGGTACTTACCACTCTCCTCTAATCATGAAAAAATGTGTAATTTGATTTTGCATATTAGTTGTTTGATGTTTTTACTCTTTGATTCTTATAGCCCTCTTCATAAATAAGCTAATAATGTTATGTCATATTGTGTATCTCTATAATTCCTTACAAAAGCCTCATTTTTATGTTTAGATTCAATACGATTAACAGAAATCCAAGTTATTCAGTTTTTTTTTTCGCTGTAATTATTAATATACATCTAAAACTAAATGGAACTGCATAAAAAAGTAAACAAGTATTAACTGTGTAAAAGATCTACCGTCACCTGATAGTATTTGCCCGTTAGCCATTCACCACTATTTGTCCCTTAACCAAGCTCTTCATTATTCGTCCCCGTCGTCGTCATTTTTAACTCTCCGTGGCCATTGTCGTTCAGGTAACAATTTGTTTAGTTTCTGTAGCATTGATGAAAAAATATCTTAATATCCCAAAATTGTCTTTTTGATTGTTCCATCAGGTTGAGGTGATGATGAGTCGATGTCTATTTACACGTTTCATTTTAGCTGACCAAATTGAACATTAACTCTGTTCTGAACCATTTCTAAATGGGGAAAAATAAATTAGTAATGCGATCGATGGTTAAACAAATTGTTATATCTGAAATTTTTACATTCACTACTATTTAAATACAACTGAAATAATCCCAACTTGATGTACTCTTAATGATATATATGAAAAAATCTATGTATCTATCCGCTTATTTGTGACCAATCATCATTAACGGTTAGATTAGTAATTGTGATCAAAGATTAACTTTTGAAACCAATATTAACCATAGTAGTTGAACCATCAGATCAACCAATATCAAACATGAATGCAACTATTTCGCAGACTATGAATGCAACTGTTAAACCAGTACAAACCATGTACTCTGTGATGGACAAATTCTGATTTATTATTTACGTGCCATCTTTGGATTGACTTTGGTGATTGGTATTTGGCTTTTACATTTTTGATCTTTTTGATAACCAATTGAACTGCTATAGACGAGGGCTGTCTACATAAATTGCTCTACTGCCTAGATAAATGGCTTTCTTTGGTTGTAGCTGATACTGTAATATATAAAACTATAATACATTACATTCCAATACTGAAAAAACTCAGTCTGATACAAACAAATTCTGATTTATTTTTTACGTTCCATTTTTGGATTGGCTTTGGTGATTGGTACTTGGCTTTTACATTTTGGATCTTTTTGATGATGAATTAAACTGCTATAGAAGAGGTCTGCCTACATAAATTGCTAGCCCTGACCAAGTCTAAACAACACTGAACGGAATATAAACTGCATCTGCCATGTGTTCCAAGAAATGAGGAGAGTTTTAATACTTCTGTTGCAAATAATCAGCCAGCTTCGAATGACTAAACACACGTGTATTTAAATATCGAATTTTGGGTCAAATACATTCTTCATCTGGATAATCGCCTCCTTTCCTGCACCGCAATCTCATATATTTGTACAAGTGCGTTTCATTAACCGAACACATAACTCGAATCTCTTCGTTATTTCCATCTCAAACTTCATTTCTATGCTGCCATATGATACCACAACAATAGCTTAAGCTATAAGTGTCGTCGTTAGGCTAGGATTGGGTAATTAACTGGATTATTCTAATTAATAACTCCAGTTTCCTCTGATTTGAAATTTATGAATCATCTTCTAACTAATTTATAGGCCTAATTTGTTAGGGTTATGACCATAATCTTACGATATTTGGTCCTTTCAGACCAAGACTAACTTAGTACGTTGAGACGGTATACTTATTTTTTTTGGGTTTTGTTCGAGGATAATTATTTCCTAATTTTGTGTAAACTATATTATGTAATTCTCTATTTAAATATGATCATTACAGTGAATAACCTTGATTCTACCTTTGTATAAATCACTTTTATTTTAACTACTTTCAGATTCCAAAATATCAAACGTAGTTTCCCTTTTTTCATAAAGAAGCTTGGAAAATGACAAGAAACGAACGTGAAATGCTTTTGAAGTCAAACGCATTGTACGCTCGGAAAGATGTGATTTGATGTTGATAATCCGTCACCTTGAGCGTCACGTTTCTCAAAACGACTTCATGATAGAGAATATGAAGACTTTGTTGAATACTCAAAGAGCAAAGTGAAAAAGCCTAGATTTGAGAAGTTAATGATATATACAAATGCATTGCAAATGTGCCTGCACTCAAGACAATTGACAACGATGGGAAAATCGTTCCCATGAACTCTGGTGATATGCTTAAGGAAGATCTTTGTTCGTCATTGCCACTTATCGTACTTGATGAAAGCTATGAAGGAAATTCAAGCAACTCCTATGTTGACTATGTCATTATTGACTGAGCTTGATGTTCCATCATGTCTTTTGAATCTCCAATACTATGATGTTTTCGTTCATTTTGAATATGTAATAATCACATTTCAATAAAATACTATGTTGACTATGTCGTTATTGATTCAACTTGATATTTCATCATGTCACATCATTTACCCAAACTTTGGTGTCTTCCTTCATTCTTAATATGTAATAAGTACAGTTGCAACTGGTTAACATTCAATAAAAAATTGAATTTTGCCTGATCGCTTTACATCTTCACATGTTCATTTATGGTATTGCAATTTCTTCATCCTCAGTCATATGATCTATTGACCAACAAATCTTTATGGTCATCTATTTTCATATACAAAAGTTGTATTTCATATTCGATAAATAGTACGAAAAGCAAACACATTTTCGAATAAATAATTGTTATCTTTCTCTAATTCTACATTTCTTTATGTGGATACATAGTTGACTCTGATCACACAACTATGAAGTAAGTTTCGTCACGTTCTGTCGTTCGAGATGACGGTACTTTTATCCATACCAAGGATATGAGCAGTTCATGTCAGCAAGAGAGGACTATTTCAAACTATTGTGGCTATACATTGATAAATGTTCAAGATTGTCTTCATAGTTTCAAACCGATGGACACTGCTTCCAACTATTGTGGTTATACAATTGGAAGTGTTAACGATTGTCTTGGCAACTTGAGTCGTGAAAATGCTTCTCTCAAATACTGTGGCTACACCGTAGGAAGCGTTGACCGTACTCTCAACGCTTTAAGCGAAAAAGAACGTATGCCAAAAACTTCATCGATGATAAGTAAGAAACTTTGAACTTTTTCGTAAAATACTACACTTTTTGAAAGGAAACATTCTTTCATCATATTTATACATATCGACCATTAACATATTATTGAATATATAGGAACTTACTGGCTACCAATGGATTTCGGGATTCCTACACACACGTGCCCATATTATAACGCTATTCTTTGGTATGAAGAAAGGAACAACAAGAGTAAGAAACCTAGAGTTCCCATATTCAGCATATGTTGGT
This sequence comes from Sambucus nigra, assembly GCA_949130495.1. Classification (NCBI taxonomy): domain Eukaryota; kingdom Viridiplantae; phylum Streptophyta; class Magnoliopsida; order Dipsacales; family Adoxaceae; genus Sambucus; species Sambucus nigra. The sequence goes on along the minus strand of OX422214.1, from coordinate 321,108,958 downwards.
AGGTTGAGTTAGACTACCCATGATGCGCCAATCGCCTGAGCTTTTGAATAACCTTTTGACATCAAATGATCGAGTTAGGTTTTCAAGTTTCAAAGGCAATATAAGAGCATACAATTCAATTTTTGCCTTCACATCTACTGGTGCAATCGTAGACAATCGTATAAACAATGGTTCTGCTCCGTACGTTTATCGTATATGTTGACAAAATCATCACAAGATCGGTTCACTATTGCCCGTAACGGGAAAACCTCCAAAGTTTGCACAACTTTACATCTACGACACTGAAAATGAGGTGAGCAATCGAATGAGATCCTTGGGTGGGGATAGCAATTCATCTAGACTTGATTCAACCGTTGTGTCTGATTTGTTGTTGATGATTGATAGAAACAACGAGCTTGCTAAAGTCTTCAGGATGGCTCGAGATCGTTTTAATGAATCCGATGTCTATACCGTACGAATAAGAATTCTCAAACAAAGTCTTTCTGACCCAGCAATTTACAATTTACCCAGTGCAACAGAGATTGTAGCATTAATTGTTAGGGATTTTACTGAAGATAGTTCGAGCAGAGATGTCATAAATACTGATACCTCAACTACTCCTTTCAACCCTTGCATACACGATTGAATTCCAGAAAAGAGGTCTACCACATGCACATATCCTTCTTTTCTTGCATGCAGATGCTAAAGCAACCGACACCATCGGACATTGACAAAATAATATTAGCAGAAATACCCGATTGTAAATCAGACCCGTTTGGATATGCCGCTGTATCTCAATTCATGATCCATGGTCCATGTGGACATGCTAATCCAAAGTCGCCATGCATGATAAATGGATTTTTCTCCAAGCATTTCCCAAAGCAATACTGCAACCGAACAACTTTTGATGACAACGGTTTCCCTGTTTATAGGCGTCAAAACAATGGAAGACATGTTACAAAAATGGGCTTAAAGGTTGAGAGCAGATTTGTGGTACCACACAATCTCGATTTGGTTGTCAAATATCAAGCTCATATAAATGTCGAATGGTGCAACAAGTCAAGGTCAATTAAATATTTGTTCAAATATATCAACAAAGGACCTGACAGAGCAAGAGTTGTACTTGAGCATGCTGAAGCGAGAACATCTGCTAATGGTGAAGATCAACCATCAACAGTCGATGAGATTAAAAACTTCCTCGATTGCCCATACTTATCTGCATGTGAAGCGTGTTGGAGAATATATGAGTTTGATATACAATATCGAAGCATTGGGGTTGAAAGACTTACATTCCATCTGCCCGAAGAACAAATCATGACTTTTAAGGATTCAGATCATCTCGATACTGTGATTGATAGAATTGACATAGAGAAGACCATGTTTACTGAATGGATGGTTGCAAACAGCAAGTATGAAGATGCAAGAAAACTGATATATGCGAAATTTCCAAAAGAATGGACTTGGAAATCTTTAGAGAAACAATGGACACGAAGAAAGTCAGGTACATGCCTTGGTTGTATTGTATATGCACATCCAGCATCTGGAGAAAGATTTTACTTAAGATTATTGTTGAACGTTGTCCAAGGAGCAAGGAGTTATGAAGAGGTGAGTGTTAGAGTAAAATTTAATATATGGGCTTATATATAAAATAAATATGAATTATAGGCTATCAAATAAAAGTAGGCCAATTAAAGTGATTAATTTAAGTTTTGGGGCCTTACTAATGTATTATTAAGTGTGGGTTTTATTGTGTAGAGACAAGCGTAATTTCTATTTTTATGATGGGTTAAAATAGAAATATACGAAATATGAAAAGACACGATTGTGTTATAAATAGGGGTCATGGTCCCCAGATCACACAACACCAATCTTCTGATTCCCATTGTCAGAGAGAAATTTAGAGAGGAAATAAAAGTGTTGATTTGGAAGAGCATAAGACCTCAGACTCAGATATTTTAACTTTCTGTCATGGATTCAGGTACGCTTCCGTAAAATCAATATTTATATTTCTTGATAATTTAATATGACTGTTCCTGTTTGTGTGATAGTTTTCACAAAATAGAAATTAATCCATCATGTGGTATCAGAGCCAGGTTCATGTTGAATTGTTGAGAATATATTAGGAAGGTATTGATATTAATTTTCGGTTGCAAATATTTTTTCAAAAAGGTTTAATATTTCAGAAAAATTTTGGATTCAGAAATATTCTCGTTTCATTACGATTCCAACGATATAAAATTCATGAAATTTGGACTAGCGGTTGATTTGATGGTAGTGAAAGGTTAAAGGTTCGACTCTTGGTGTTTCATATTTAAGCCTCTTAAATGATGAAAATTATGAAGGATCTCAACAGTTTTTTCTTTATGTTGTTTCTTTGGATATGGAACCACTGCAGCTTCTTTATCCTTCTTTCTTTTCTTCCCCTTGTCCTTGGAAGTACTAGCCAAATGAACACTTTCTGTCTTATCTTGCTTCAGTCTTTCCTCTTCTTGCACACAATGTGAGATGAGCTCATTAAGAGACCAAGTCTCCTTTTAGCAGTTGTAGCTCACCTTAAATTAACTGAATTGTGTGGGAAGAGATATCAGAACCAAATGCAAAAGCAAATCCTCAGATCAAGCTTAAGTGCTCTTAACTTTGAAGCGAGATGAGACATTTCCATAATATACTCCCTAATGTTCCCATTACCGTTAGTTGCTATTTTGTTGGATACTCTGAAAGATCTAGGGGTTACAAATTTTATGATCCTACTACCAAAATAATTTTTGAGACTGGAAATGCCCGGTTCTTTGAGGATGTTGAGTTTGCCGAGGGGGATAAGGTTAAGGATTTTGGTTTTGAAGAGGAATATGTTGATATTCCCACAGCTGTTATTAACATTGATTAGGATCCAATTCCTGACATTGTTCAAGAAGCAGATCTTAATCAAAATAATATCAAAGAATCTCCCATTCTAGAAGAACAAACTCTACCACCTCCAGAACCTATGCCATTAAGGAGATCCACTAGAGAAAGAAGAAGTGCTGTGCCAGATGATTACATTGTATTTCTCCAAGAACATGAGTTTGACATTGGTGCGGTGGAAGATGATCCGATCACCTTCCGTCAAGCCATGGAAAGTTCTAAATCTCAAGAGTGGATTGATTCCATGAATGAGGAGATAAAGTCCGTGAAGGACAATGACGTTTGGGATCTTGTCCCATTACCTGAAGGTAAAAAACCCATTGGTTGCAAATGGATATTTAAAACCAAGAGGGATTTGAAAGGTGATGTGGAGAGATACAAAGCCCGTCTTGTCGCTAAAGGCTTTACACAGAAAAAAGGCATCGATTATAAAGAGACTTTCTCTCCGGTTTCATCGAAAGACTCTTTTAGGATAATAATGGCACTTGTGGCGCACTTTGACCTTGAGCTTCATCAAATGGATGTTAAGACTGCGTTTCTCAATGGTGACATTGATGAAACAATATATATGGTGCAACCAGAAAACTTTGTGTCGGGAGATGCAAAGAAAACAGTTTGCAAATTAAAGAAATCCATTTATGGGCTTAAGCAAGCTTCTCGTCAATGGTATTACAAGTTTCATCAAGTTATCATCTCGTTTGGTTTTGAGATGAATCTGGTTGATGATTGTATATACCACAAGTTCAGTGGGAGTAAGCATATTTTCTTGGTTTTATATGTTGATGACATTTTGCTTGCCACCAACGATATAGGTATGTTGCACGAAACCAAGAGATTTCTTTCAAAGAAATTTGAGATGAAAGATCTTGGTAACGCTTCTTTTGTGTTGGGTATACAAATACACCGAGATCGCTCTCGGAGTACACTTAGTTTATCACAAAAGAGCTATATCGAGAAAGTTCTTAAAAGATTTGGCATGCATGATTGTAAACCAGGTGACACCCCTGTAGCTAAAGGAGATAAATTTAGTCTCAGTCAATGTCTCAAGAATGATTTTGAGATTCGGGAGATGCAAAAGATTCCTTATGCATCAGCAGTAGGAAGTCTTATGTATGCTCAAGTATGTACGCTTCCGGATATTGCGTACATTGTTGGCATGTTGGGAAAATACTTAAGTAATCCTGGAAAGGATCATTGGACAGCAGCCAAGCGAGTCATGAGGTACTTACAGAGAACAAAAGACTACATGCTCACCTATCGGAAGTCAGAACAGTTAGAGATCATCGGATATTCTGACTCCGATTTTGCTGGATGCCAAGATAGCATGAAATCTACTTCAGGTTATATCTACTTACTTGCTGGAGGTGCTGTATCGTGGAAGAGTGTTAAGCAGTCTATTATAGCTTCTTCCACCATGGCAGCTGAGTTTGTAGCTTGTTATGAGGCGTCCAATCAAGGAATATGGTTGCGAAATTTTGTCACGGGGCTGCGTATTGTGGATGGCATTGAAAGACCACTTAAGTTATTTTGTGACAATAAATCAGCAGTACTATATTCCAACAACAACAGGAGTTCTACGAAGTCAAAGTTTATTGACATTAAGTTCCTAGTTGTAAAAGAAAGAGTTCAGAGTGGACTTATATCTATAGAGCACATTGAAACAAACTCCATGATTGCGGATCCGCTGACTAAGGGATTATCACCCAAGGTCTTTCATGAGCACACTGCTCATATGGGCGTAATTTCTTTTCAGGATATGTCAGTTTAGTGGGAGTTTGTATTTTATATGCTTTCATAGACATATTTGATTTAATGGATATTGTATGGTTATTTACTGCAGTAAAGTATTAAGTTTATATTCACTCTGACTTTATATGGTTTGATCTCACTAAGGTTTAAAGAGGACCAGTTGGAAATAGGCATGGTAAGATCACATTGCATAAAATTTCCATGCTACACATCCACACTTGATCTTTGTCATTAGTTGCATTGATATATGTGATCATTGATGGGTCTACTTACGAAATGTGTAATGACGATCGCTTTGATTCTCTATTGGTGCAATTAATGGACAAGATTGTTAAGATACATAAAGTTTTGATAGTTAAAACTCATGAGCTCATAAAGTATAATTCAAATTTATAAGGTTACATATATATATAGCCCAAGTGAGAGATTGTTAGAGTAAAATTTAATATATGGGCTTATATATAAAATAAATATGAATTATAGGCTATCAAATAAAAGTAGGCCAGTTAAAGTGATTAATTTAAGTTTTGGGGCCTTACTAATGTATTATTAAAGTGTGGGTTTTATTGTGTAGAGACAAGCGTAATTTTTATTTTTATGATGGGTTAAAATAGAATTATACGAAATATGAAAAGACACGATTGTGTTATAAATAGGGGTCATCGTCCCCAGATCACACAACACCAATCTTCTGATTTCCATTGTCAGAGAGAAATTTAGAGAGGAAATAAAAGTGTTGATCTGGAAGAGCATAAGACTCGGATATTTTAACTTTCTGTTATGGATTCAAGTACGCTTCCGCAAAATCAATATTTATATTTCTTGATAATTCAATATGAATGTTCCTGTTTGTGTGATAGTTTTCACAAAATAGAAATTAATCCATCAGTGAGGACTTTTGACGGTGTTGTATACCCAACTTATAAAGCTGCATGTTACACCAGAGGCCTACTTGGAGATGACAAAGAATGGCATGACGCAATTTTGCAGGCTTCTCAATGGTCAACTGGCCATCAACTACGAGAATTGTTCGCAGTAATTCTAATGTTTTGTGAAGTTAGCAATCCCGAAAAACTGTGGGAAGCACATTGGGATTCGTTATCAGACGACATACTGCATCAGCAAAAGAAGTTGTTAAACTTTGATAATCTGGTCTTGAGCGAAGATCAAATTCATAATTATGCCCTACATGAACTAGATGAGATTCTAAAGAAAGATGGTAAGTCATTATCTGATTTTCCCCCAATGCTAAAGCCCGACCCATCTCTAATACGTGATCGGGGGAATCATTTGTTAAGAGAGGAGTTATGTTACGACAAAAAGGAGATGGAGGATGAACACGCCAATCTATTCAGCGGTCTTAATGTTGAACAACTCAACGTATATAATGCTGTGATGCAATCTGTATATGAAGAGAATAGAGGACTTTACTTTGTTCAGGGAGCTGGGGGAATAGGGAAAACTTACTTATACAAAACCATCCTTGCACGTTTAAGGTCTGAAGGAAAAATTGCCTTAGCAGTTGCTTCGTTGGGCATCGCCTCTTTGTTACTTCTCGGAGGCCGTACTGCACATTCAAGATTCGCAATTCCCATTGAAATTAATGCGGATTCGACTTGAAATGTTCACCAAGGAACCCAACTGGCGGATTTGATAAAAAGGACAAGTTTGATAATATGGGATGAAGCACCCATAAATCATCGTCATGCTTTCGAAGCTCTTGATAAAACTCGTAGAGATATTTTGTGTTCAGAAATTGAAGAGTCTTTTGAGAAACCATTTGGGGGTTTAACCGTGATTCTAGGTGGGGATTTTAGACAAACTTTGCCCGTTGTGCGCAAAGGGAGCAGAGAAGACATAGTTAAAGCCTCTATCAATAAGTCCTACCTTTGGGACTCATGCTGTGTTTTAAGCCTCACACAAAACATGCGCATACATGACTCTGCAGCATTCACCGAATGGGTATTGTCTATGGGTGACGGGAAAATACCAATAGAGTCTTTCGATGAAGACGAGGAACCATGTTGGATTAAAATTCCGGACGATTTCCTTATTGAACAAACTGATGACCACATCCCACGAATCGTCTCCGGTACATACCCAGATTTCCTCAAGAATTATCAAGATCTAACATATTTGAGGGGAAGAGCAGTAGTGACACCAACTAATCAAACAGTTGATGAAGTCAACGATTACATGCTTCGATTAATACCAGGGGAAATAAAGACATACCTTAGTTCAGATTCCGTATCCAAGATGTCAGGAAACGTTCAAGATCAAGATTTAATGATCCCTATAGAATTCCTCAACATTTTGAAGTTCAATGGAATTCCAAACCACGAGTTAGAATTGAAAGTCGGTTCACCAATTATGCTTATTAGAAACACCAATCAATCAGGACTTTGCAATGGAACTAGGCTAATAATAACGCAAGTGGCTCCTTTGGTCATTGAAGCAAAAATAATTACAGGATCCCACATAGGAAACAAGGTCTTCATACCAAGGATAATAATGTCCGCAACTGATTCAAATTGGCCTTTTATTGTGCAAAGAAGACAATTCACAGTCAGAATTTCATTCGCAATGACTCTCAACAAGAGTCAAGGACAAACACTACATCAAGTGTGCATATACCTTCCTAAACCAGTGTTTAGTCACGGCCAACTCTACGTGGCTGTTTCAAGAGTAAATAGTAGTTCGGGTTTGAAGTTCTTCATTAACAATGAAAATAAAGAACATTACAACTACACGAAAAACATTGTGTATAAAGAAGTGCTATCCCAGTTGAAAAATGGTAAATAATTACAAATACGGTTTATGATATAATGTATTATACATATATTATTTCGTGAAAATTCATACATTAAAATGCATTTGTACATGGAAATCATATATATAAATAACTTTAAAACAAATGCAGATAGTTAATGGCCTTTGAAACTTGCCACAAAATTTGCGATCTCCGCAAAGGAAGACATGACTGGACATTAAAAAGTACGTCTCCCAAGGATATGGAAACCGAAGAACTTTAAGCGAGAAAACGAAACTGTTTCACTTGTCATGCTGCTTCTTGATGAGAACGTACGTACATCTTATCCCTATCTTAAAAATTGCTTATATTTCAATTGACATTCATCTTATGAATCATATATTCTATCTAACACAGGGTCATGCTATTCACGCATCAATTCGACCGCACATGCTGGATAAATACGAGAGCAAACTCATCGAAGGAAAAGTATATTATATATCGAACATCAGGGTGCTTGAAAACAAAATTAACTACAGACCGGTTCCACACGAATACATGCTGCAATTCTTACCGTCAACTATTGTCAAAGAAGCACCTGCAGACACCGAGATACAAATGCATCTCTTCAACTTAGTCGAGTTCAGCGCCTTAAGATCTCGAGTTCAAAACGACACAGATTTGACGTGATTGCTTTATCATAGATTATATAAATTCTATATAACTATTACAATTATATTCCTAATTCAAAGTTATACATTAGATGTTATTGGGATAGTTGTTTCCATATCACCAACATCTACTCAAACGTCGTATGAAAGAGTGATGAAGAAAAGATTTCTTAGAGCTGGACAATCCGAGGTATTAAGTACTCCTATTTAAATCATATATTACATAATCTTTTCAATTTATTACCAATTCTATAATTCAGCATTACTAACTAACAACTTAATGTAGAGGAGAAAGAATAGGTGTTACTCTCTGGGGAGATAACACTAATGATATTACAGAGGAAGACTGCCGTAACTGCTCAGCCTCAGTTATAGTAATTGTAACGTCATGTACTGTGAAGCTCTTCAACGGTAAATTTCATACATTTTTATAGTCTTCATTAATTAATCTTTAAAATAAACTTTATACATAGATGACGATTGTGAAAAAATAATACCAAATTTATGTTTTATAGGCCGTCATTCACTTTCCACAACAAGTGCTACCAAAGTTTACATTAATCCTCCCATCCAAGAAGTAAATGAATTCAACACGATGTATGTACTATCCAATCCCAGTTTTATTCAATTAACGTTTCTATGATAGAAACTAATCTATAAAACATATATTATAAGGTTAACTGGCGAGCCATGTACTATCATCTACACCGGCCAAAATCAGTCAAACTCAATAAGTGGGAGCCAAATAGCAAAATAGCAACAGAGGTCTTCAACATCGCTGATATATTGGAATTACGTGCACAATCAAGAGAAGAGGTGAAACATACACTTTTATATGAAGAAACATATATTCATAACTAATGCATAATTCTTACTAATTGCTTTTTAATAACAGATGAAATGGATTTGCTGCAAAGCAACGATAACGGAGATCGAAACTGAACGTGGATGGTACTACAATTCGTGCAATCTCTGCAGCAAAAAGGTTCAATGGGTGGGAAATCAAAATTGGTGTCAAACATGCAACATTGATGTTAAATATCCAAAACCAAGGTCCATTTATCATCAAATTTATAAGTTGATAAATATTATGCCTTAAATATAATTACCTCAACCATATAGAACTTTAATAATTTACACTTCTAATTACAAATGTTATACAATTACAACAAGCGACCATTTTTTTATTCGATATAGGTACAAAATACAAGTACGTGTCAAGGATAGTTCAACGTACACATCATTCGTCCTCTTTGACAGAGTTGCGGAGTCCATGCTACTAACTCCAATTGAAACGGTTCTCAAACCCGAAACCATCGTAAGATTATTTACGAAAATGAATAACATATACATGAAATTTAAATTTTATATACAAATAACATTATTAATTCACAAGATTTTATAATACAGGCCAACCAAAGGAGCATACCGAGCCAACTTACAAACTTGATTGGCACTACGCACATCTTTCAACTGAAGCTCACTTCCCACAACTTGGTCCTTGGATGGCAGAACTACACCGTTACAAAAATTGTTATGGACAACTTTCTGGAAACACAGTTTCAAAAAAATGTTCCTTCAAAGGTGACACACAAAGAATAAACCTCTTCTATCAATATTCGTTAGTTTGGCATCAATCTACTAACTGTTTTAACTAACTTTGTTCATCTTCCAGGACAACACTGGAACTTCTGACTCGGAAGCGCCGATTACGTTCAACACCAGCATTGATGATCGGGTATGTACACTATATATACAAGGCTAAAGCATCGACACCCCTGCATTATTCTTTTTTGGCGATGAACCATTATGCTATTCTTATTGCAAAAACCTGCAACTGTACACTTCTACTCTTTATAAAAACCACTTATATGCCACTAACAACTGTTGATAAGAATTTTCCATAAGGGCTCATTACACCTTAATGCACACTTAACACATCATACATATCCTCATAAACATACCAATGTATGATATGGTAACCTTTAAAAATTTATAACAGTTGGTTCAAGTGTATATTATTTATCACTTTTGATAACTTGCACTCAGCTACTATATATACAAGGCTAAACCATCGAACCCCCCTGCATTATTATATTTTGGCAATGAACCATTAAGTTATTTTTTTGGCAAAAACATCCCCCTTTACAATGCACTTCGTTATAAAAACCCCTTATTCTTATTATCATTAGTGGTGACGTCTAATACATGACACTCAACTGCTGTAGACGAATGAGCAACATTGTTTTCTTAATGGTACACCCGGTTGATATGCTTATTGCTAAGAAATATTTCTATGAGAATCATCCTAAGTTACCTCACCTCACTAAGTCCAGTCTATGGGCCCTTAGCCCAAGGATAGAGACAGGGCCAATGCTTCGGTCATACTAGATGACGAGGCTTACCGAACTACCTTTGCCGTAACTCAGAGAGAGAAGGCCGCTGAAGCAGAATCCGAATACGACTTTAAGATAGATGTAACTAACTTTCCTTCCTTGCTCTTAATTCCTATTACGAAATACATCTTCTTCTATTATGTTGTAAACATAATCACATTTTCATAATTTACTGAATTTTGTTTACAACTATTACCCTTCATCAATTCATGATCATTTCTGGCATGCATTTCTTCATGTCGAGGACTACACACCTCACTTTCTCAATAATTTGAGCAACGTCAATTCACATAGGGCATGTCTTTGCCTGCTTAGCCTACGATTTAGTCATAATAGTTGGAACATATTATTACTCATTGAATACATTGTGTTCGTTTACATACATCAATTATTTGAGATTAAAACTTCTTCAATTCATGATCATTTTTTGCCACCGTTGGATCGGGACAAGGTCTGCGGCCTGCCACTTTCTCAACATCGGGTCTGACATCGCTTCATTACACAATGAAATTCTCATAACAGTTGTAACTTAACGTTCATAATTTCAGAGTACACACCACCATCATCTACCATGTGTTCTTTATTATTAACCCTTCCTCTCCTAAACCAACTAACTCTACCACTTAAGATACTTGACATATCCTTACAATTTATATTGTTTTATTTGCCAATCGTAATACTTTTATTTTGTTTTGAATTTAGGAATTTGGGTTTTTCTCAACCGTGGCTTTCTTTTAGAGTTTTCTGGTTACAATTCACATCTTTAAAATTGTTTTACTAGGGAGGTAATGGATCTTCATCACCTGGTCGCTTTAGATTATTAGAGAAAATCAACTGTGTAAGCAATGACCAATAGTTTCTAAGATTTGACTTCCAAAACTCGCACATCTTTATAGAATTATTCATGAACTCCATGACTCCGAACTCAATAAGGAACTTGAAGACCTGTTCTGAATGGGAATCCAACATTTGCTGGCGGTCCACCTACACGATGCGAGTGACTGATAATATGATTGAACATCATGTCCTTCTGTACAAGGAGGTATGGCATCCTTCTTGCTATATGTATAGCATTGAGCATCCACAATTTTCTTCTAGATGAAAGTTTCTTCTTGCTGAGCTAAAAGACTCGAAAGTTTATGAGAGAACTCTTCAATTGGCGTCGACGCGCTTCCCTTTTTCGTAATCAGTGAACTTCCGCGTGTCCTGCTTACGGGTGAGGTTAGAACAAAGTAACCTCCAAGCATATCGCGAAAACAAGTCTCAAACATCCATTGTTACTTTAGCTACCTAAAAACTCTGAAATAACTGTACACTGCCACTTTATGATTACGTTTAGCAGTGTTCTTTCACAACGAGTCTAAATTTCCTTCATTACGCTACGGTTGGATCATAACAGTTGGAACTTCACCTTAGTCATTGCATATATTGTGGTCAGACATCGAACCTTAATCAATTCATCATGACTTTAGGACTCCGTTTGTTCGGGCAGACTACTGCACACAAATAATTTCTAATTTATTTTAGCAGTTTACTTTTGCATAGGTTCTGAATTTGCTTACTTAGGCTACAGAATGCTCATAACTAGGAGAAATAAACCTTACACATTGCATACGTTGTGGAAATTTACATACTCCACTGATTTGATAACAAAAATGATAGAATTATTGCATTTGTTCGGACTTATCAAGGACGGGACATTCAGATGTTCTGCTATCAATCATCATCTCAATTGATAAATTTAACTCATATCTATAAAATGATATTCTAAAGCATATTTACTAATCAAATACATGTTTGCGATTTCTTTATCATGTGTATATGTTTCAACCTTTTTGGATTCGGTTTGGTCATGTCAACGAATGCACATAAACAGTTTATAATTACTTTGATCAGTTTAATTTCTCATAGGATAGGACTTTTCTTCCGACTAATAACAAGGGGAAAAAAACCTTACTCATTGAATACATTGGGGAAATTTACATACATCAATGATTTGACATCAAAACTTATCCAAACATAAAAAATTATATTCTCCATTGTTTCACTACTCCTCATTCTCAATACATTATTCAATCTAAAACAGTTGAGTCCTTACTACCCTATAAAGCCATTGATATTCTCATTTACTATTGCCATTACTTTGCCTATTCTTTAATACAAAATTCAATTATGTGCCTACAACCCTGTTTTGATTCTTCTATTATAAATCCTTTGACATTCTCAATTGATTTTTCATTATTCTAATTATTTTTTATCTATGCTGTTGATTTTCTTTGGTAATCTTATCGCTTCGATTCTTTAAATTTAGTTCAAATTGATAGATAACATTTCTTTGCAAACAAATAGAATACAAACTCCATTTAGGTGTTTCACATCTTGCTCAATTGAAATCATCTTAGGACTATGGAATTTGAAGTACCTGTTACCATATCATACATTGGTATGTTTATGAGGATATGTATGATGTTCATAATATCTACTTAGAATATGACACATTATATAAACTCATATAATGAACGTATTCTTTTTGCCATGGTGTATAACGTTGAGGTTTGCTTGGTTAGAATGGACCGGATACTTGAATATAACTTCTTCTGTTTATATTTATTTATCAGTTTTTATATTGTAACGCCAGAATTGTGAACGACACAATCACAGAATTTTGAACAACTGTTGTCTTCTTTCTTGCATACTGAGCACATATCTATAAATCAATGTCTATAAATCATTCATTCAACAATCATGATCTTAAATATCTGTTTAACAAACGGTTATCAGGGAATTCCCATGTCGCAGCCCAACGCAGGAACAGTAAAGGTACAACTATGCTTCTTTTATGCTACAAAATGATCAGATCAGTTGGAAGTCAGAGTGAATTCAGAAATCGAACACAATTCACCCAATGTCACTTGATGGATATACGAAATATTAATGCCTCCTCTGATTCGACGTTAATTCCTTCATCGCGAATACCTCCTCCTTTGGAACCTAAGTCATTATTTGAACAGGGAATTGCTGATGATTAAGAACGGTTCTTTTTTTAAAACGATGGATTACATCATTCTTCTGTTTTAGGGAACAAATTCGCCTTAACATCAACTTTGTTGGCCGCATTTCGTTAAATTCTTGATAATTCAAATTAATCATTATTTAACACAATCATATTTCTCGATTGTTCATTGTTTTTCACCTAAATCAATTATTCGTCTGTACAAAATCGGATTCAAGTTTAAAACATCAATATACTAACTTTTTTCATCAAATTTGTTCGTGTTTCAGCATTGCACCGACACTTCTGGTTCGGAATCGCAGATTATGTTCAATATACTATCTATTAAACGTATTGTTAACGGAATTCTTACATATTTCAGCAAATCATGGGAACTACTGAATCGGATTCGCAACAATTGGTCAATGAAATATCACCCGCACAGGTACATACAATATACAAACACTTTTTAATATTTAGACATCTTTAATATATACATATCGTAAATCTAATTCTCATTTTACAAAAATACAATAAAAAGTACAAATTTTATTTATCAATATTCATATATAGATAAACGTTGGGCTTACAATTGTTTGGATATTTCATTTCTTACAGTTTGGGGTTATTCATGTAATATCAAAAATTTATATTAATTTGATTCAACTACCTTTCAATTGCTCGCAATAATATAGACTTAAACTTATTCATTGCATATATTTGCAACAATAACATACAACCTTTACTTGAGATTTACTAAAAACATATTCAAATCGACGATGTAATGCAGGACGCTAACGTACCAAATCAGAAAAATGTTGCGGCAAATAGCGATGACGACAGCCACAAAAGATCTTCAAAGAGAATCAAATCTTCAAAGTATAATTACAAAAGTTAAATTACATAAAATTATAGTCATTATTACAATATATTACATTCTAAATATACTACAACTATTTAACAAACATTTCGTTAATTTGCAGGGGCAAAGGAATACAAATCGAAGACTGAGGGAGTCACAACCTTAGGAATTGATGAATATATTATCTATTTGCAATCGTCATGACGTTTACTTATTCGTTTAACGCTCAATACCGGAACAATTTTGCTCTTTTAAATCATATTGACGTGGTCATTTTTATTTACTGCTTAATACATTTCATCATTTATAGAAAACGGCCATTATGGGTTCCACTTATTTCAATATATTGAATTTTATCTTTCCATTGCACATTTAATTACCTATTATGCTACATCATCCGTCATTTCAATTTATTAATAACATTATCTAAGAAAATACATATATTTTTTGTTTTACACACGTACGCCTGCGCATCGCGCGGATTACATGGTATTATTTATACCTCTAATACTATCGTATTAGAGGTTTTAATATCATGTAATGCACTTTTAACTCGCACTACTTTAAACACTTTCATTTAACGTCATTAATCACCTCATATCATATATATATATATGTTTTACATTTACTGTTATTTAAAAGTAAAAAACAGTAAAAATGACACATAAAAACAGTAAAAAAGTTGTTTATAAACATATATTATTTTTTACGTTTATTGTCATTTAAAAGTAAAAAAAAGTAAAATTGTTATATATATATATATATATAAAATAATTTTTTATGAATATATATAAAAACTCTTAAAAAACAGCAAAAACAAATTTTTTTTAAAATATATATTTAACAGTTTTCTCAAATGCTTTTACAAATATATATGAAAACAGTTATTTTTTAAATGTTTTTAATAAATATATATACAGACTGTTTTTAATACAAAAAATAGGTAAAATAACAGTTAAAAAGTTTTATAAATATATATAAAAACCTTTCTTTTTACAAATATATATAAAAACTTTTAAAAAATAAACGAAAATAGTTTTTTTTACTGTTTTTATAAATATATGCAAAATTAATTATTTTTTAAATGTTTCTTAGATATATATAAAGCCTGTTTTGAACTATTTTTAATTAAAAAAAAAGGTAAATAACAGCTAAAAAATTTATAAATAAATATATATATATATATATATATATATATATATATATGCATATGTCCAGTTTGTACGCTGTCATATATCATTTAGCACCGTTATAAATTTGTGTAATCATCTCAACAAAAATTGTATGCCTATCAATACTTCTTTCCAATTTTGTGTAGTAAACTCAACAAAGTTTTTTCATAATTATTTAGAGTCGACTACATGAATCTTAAAGGGTTTTAGTAAGTGACGTGAAGTTGCCTTTTACAAATAATATTTTTACACCATTCATAACTTTTAATTAGTTTTAATCTGTTTGACTATTTTTTGAATGTTAAATACATAGTAAAAATGGATTAGTTTGAGATTGTCAATCATAGAAATTCTTTAACAATTTGTAAGTTATAATTTGGACACAGTCGTCACTCCTAATTTTGAATAATTGTCCCTACTGATAACAAAAATATAAACCATAATATATTTACAAATTCTATAAACTATTATCAATTTATATTCTTAGGATTGCTTTAAAAAAATCTTAAGTATTTTTTCTATAAAACGTCCGCGCATCGCGCGGGTTACATGCTAGTATATATACAAAGAGAGTAGATTGAAAGGAATTGGGAAGTTGGACCGGCGATTAATTGTGAAGTTGAAAGGAATTTGGGGAGTTTTTGGAGAAGGGTATAGCTATTCACACTCCAAAAAATCTTCTAACACTCTACTTTTTTTTCAAATAAAAGTTAAAGACTCTTATACCCTTATGATTAATTCTTTTCATTTTTTACACTCACAAAAAGATATAAACCTCTTTTTTACCCCAAAAATTATATACATAATTTAAAAAAATGAACTATAAAAAAACAAGGACTGTAAAAAATATTATATAGTTAAAAAAAATGAACTATTAAAAAAAAGCAAAAACCTCTTTTTTACCCTGAAATCATTTTTTTTAAACAAACAAGAACACGACTCAATTAAAAAGAGACACGACACGTGACAAAAAAAAATATTCTCCACCTAAAACGAGCACCACCCAAATAAAAACAATACGACGCAAAATCTTTTTTTTACCGAACACGAAAACGATCAACTAAAAATACTGTCCGACATGAAATCTAATTTTTATTTGGCTAACACAAATGCAACACAAATAATAGTGACACGAAACAATACGACATGCTACAAACTTAAAAAAAATAAGATAGGAACACGACCTAGTTAAAACGCGTCATGCCATAAAATATTATTTTTTCACCTAGCACGAACATGACTCAAATTAAAAATATAAAAAACACTAAAAAAAACTTTAATAATTAGATTATGTTAAAAAGGAACCATAAATAGAAAAATGGAATAAATGGTTCTTGAATTTTAAAACAAAAAAAAATGTTAATATTTTATTTTATCTAACACGAACACAGTCTAATTAAAATACAACACGATAAGACATGGATTCTCATTTGTTTACCTAACACCACCCAAATAAATGTGACTATATTAAATCTTATTTTTTTAATCTAACATGAACATGATCTAATTTTTGTTTATCCAACAGTTTTTTATCAAGAAAAAAAACGTTCTTTTTAATAAAATTGTATTTTATTAAAACTGTTTGTAATAAAAATTGTTTTTATTAAAACTGTTTTTTATTAAAAATGCAAAACAGTTTAAAAGGGTTTAAACTGTTTTAAAAAATACAGTTTTAAAACTGTTTAGCATTTTTAATAAAAATAATTTAAAACTGTAAATAGTTTAAAAAAAATACAATTTAAAATTGTTTTAAAAAAAAATCAATTTTAAAACTGTTTTACATTTTTAATAAAAATAATTTAAAACTGTAAACAGTTTAAAAAAATACAATTTAACACTGTTTAAAAAAATACAATTTTAAAACTGTTTTACTTTTTTAATAAAAAACAGTTTTAAAAATGTTTAATATAATACAGTTTTAAAACTGTTTTACATTTTTAATAAAACATTTTTCTTAATAAAATGTTTTTTTTTTAATTAAAACTGCTTTTTATTGAAATTGTATTTTATTAAAACCGTTTTTTTAATAAAAGACTGTTTTTTTAATATTAAAACTGTATTTTATTAAAATTGTTTTATAATTATTAAAAAAACAGATTTGAGGGACTACATTGGCCAAAAAAGTTTTGAAATATTTTTTTAAACAGATATGAAAAATAAAAAAAAACAGTTTTTTATAAAAAAAATATTTTTTTATTAAAAATACAAATTTTTAGTTGTTTTTCAAATACATTTGTTTTAATTGGAGACAAAAAAGTAGAAATTTAAATTTTGTAAATTTAAGGGTATAATTGACATTTGGTTAGAAATTGGAGCGTTAGAAGAATTCTTTGGAGTGCCAATAGCTACTCCCTTTGGAGAACTCAAGAAAATTGCTACAAACACAATTATGACTTAATAATTATGAAATTAGCCACATGTCATTCTTAAAACCATTTAGGCTTCTATTTTATATATATACATAGATTCGTGTTTTATTTTGGCCTTTAGTTTATAGCATAATTTCATTTTGGCCAATGCATTCGGTAATTATATAATTTTAAAATATTAAGTAAATAATATTTTATAATTATAAAAAAGTGACAAGTTTGTCGACAAAATTTCCTCTTATTTATCATTTCGATTGTGGCAGTATTAAGGGACCACTACGCTCCAACAGGAATGCCATGCAAATCTAGGATTTGAGTTGTTTTTTTTATATATTTATAAGTAAATGAATCATAAAAATTAAAAATCATTTTCGTTCGGTCATTACGTGAAGGCGAATGACAATCACCCTGTAGTAGTTCGAATGTTGCACGAGGGTTACTACCGCAATAATCGAACTATCGCCATAACTAATCCATTGGAGTTGGAACTAAATTTTGGTTAAGAAAAGTAATATTGGGGTTGTGGGGACCTAAATAAATTAGGCCTAATTAAAGACTGGCCGATCAAGCCTAATAGAGAGAGGCACGCCCCACCTAACTCCTCAAAGCCAACACAAGTATTTGTCACGTGGATAAATGTAAATACTTATCACATTCATATTGATAAGCTCAAGTTAGTTACTTATAACACTACACAAAATCCTCCGAATGGTCACGTCCCAAGTCCGCAACCAGATGATCGTGGACTTGGGCCGTGACCATCTCAATTTTTAGCGTGACCATATTCATTACCACACTGAGTCATGGACGCTCTGAAAGTGGTCGCGGATCAAATCCCTGACGACTGTGGGTCACGAACTTGGGCCGTGACCATCTTGGCGCCAAATTTGTGCCAAATTTCCCTCCAAGCTTGGTCGCGGATGGGTCGCGGACTTGGACCGTGACCATAGGCATGAAGAAGCACAAAACATACACATATCGGGTCACGGCTAGGGGTCGTGACCATTTATTGGTGCGGGTCACGGCTATGGGTCGTGATCATCCGTCAACTGAAATCTTTTGCTGGTCACACATGGGGGTGGTCACGGCTGTAGGTCGTGACCATTCGTGAATTAGGTAGCAACTCTAAGGAGGTTATGGGTTACGATGGTGGGTCACGGCTCTAGGCCGTGACCATGTCATTCATAAAAAAAAATAAGTGCTTGATTTTCATTTTCATTTGCCCCTTTTCATTTTCATTTGTTTGCTTCTCTCTCTCTCATCAAAGACGAAGCTACGGTCGACCATAGTTTCTCTCTCTCATCAAACAATAATGGTTTCTCTATCTATGGAATGCAGTCTCCCGGTATCATCACCGTTGGCTCCATTACCCGCACAGGCCCAAGCCCCCTTCAAAACCCTAAGGCATCGTATGGTGAATGAGATATAAAATCTTATTTTCACATTCCCGCTCTTTTATATCCATTTATTTTTCGCATCCGCAGGGAGGAAAATGGTGTCTCTAAAACTACATAAGAGGCCGCCGCCAGCGTCCTCAAGTGCGGCAAAGGAAAAGTTTGGTTCGATCCAAATGAAAGCAACGAAATCTCCATGGCCAATTAATGTACGTCTCTTTCAATCTCCATCATTACAATTTATTTTTCTAGCTCATACTTTGTTCTCTTTGTTCAAATCATATTGTTCTTCTTCACTTTGTTCGCTCATTAATATTGTATTTACTTGTGCAATTTCAATTTTTTTGATCACTTTTATTCGTGTCGACAGTGCTTTGTGGCAATGGGATGACTATCGAGGTAAATTCTTTTTCCTAAGAAAATATATTTTCTATTAATTTGTTGTGTTTTGCCCATAACATAAATTTTTTATATTGTTGGGTCTCTTCATTCCCATTACCGATTAAGTATATTGTCAAATTATCTACATATTTAGTTTTGATTAAACGCTTATGGTATTTCCACATATTTAGTTTTTGATTCATATTTATGTTTCTACATATTTAGATTTTGATTCATATTTTAACATATTTAAGTTTTGATTCATATTTAGGTTTTGTAAGGACACAAATTTCCAATTGAGTCCTTTGTAGTTTTGGCTCAATTCCGGACAAAAACGTTTGAGTCATAGGATAGAGTAGATTGATCATCTTTCAAGCCTATGACATGTTTGTTGAAGACGTAGAGGCCAAGTGTATAAAGCTTCATCAAAATGCCGTGGTTTATGTGCCTCGTTTCAACGTCATTAACAGTGGTTTCATGCTCCCAAGGTATGAATGCATTACATATATATATAGGAGCTTGGAACAGTTTATATTGGGTGTTAGGTTTTTAAAACTGCATTTTGTTTTCAGAATGGTTTCTATTAAAACTTATATATAAAGTATATAAAAGTTTCTGGGTTTAATAAAGAATTTTTGAACATTCTGTGAGTTCGTTCGAAGTGTCGTTCGAACGAAATTGTCGTTCGAACCACAAGTCGTTCGAATGAGATTGCCAACGACTTCCCATTATGGCATACTGGAACTTCATTCGAAATGTCGTTCGAACAAGATGGTCGTTCTAACGAGATTTGTAATGAGATTCTAACGAGTTCATACTGGAACCTCGTTAGAAGACTCGTTCGAACGAGAATGTCGTTCGAACGAAATGTCGTTCGAACGAGATTTCGCGGGAACAGTTTTTTGGAAGTTTTAAGCAGTGTTCTCCCACTTCCCCACTTGTTTCTTAACTGATTTTTCTCAGACTTTATTATGTGCGGGAAACCATTTTTCTAATCCATCTTTTTCATATCCTTCTAACTCTTAGAGAGTGTTTAGAGAGCAAATATAAAGATAAAAAGATCAAGTTTTGAGTGTTAATTTTCAAAGAGAAAATCATTTACCACTCTAGTTTTCACCCATAGTTTTATGTATCCAAGTTCATATATATACATCTTGCTTGGAGGTTGGCACCGGGTTTATCTCTACACCAAATTGAAGAGAGTGTTTGGGTTTGCTTATAAATCCCACAAAGAAGAAGTTGTTTATGTTGATTTACCCACTTGGAGAAAGGCTCCTAGTTCGGGTGACGATGACCATATAAAGTCCGATCGGTGGATTCCGAGACCGTGGTGGAACTCCAAGGTTATCCGCTAGGAAGAGGTGTCTACAAGAAAAAGCGTCGGGGCTTGAGACGGATCAAGTCGTGTGATGTAAGTCTTTTGTCTTGTATTTGTAAAACCGTATCTAGTGAATTTGTGGCTAGGGCCGTCCGAGGTTGTTTCCCGTCTTGGTTTTTTCCTCGTACATAGCGGCGTAGTGTGATTGCTTTATTTTTATCTTGCTTAATGACTTAGAACTCATACTTAGGATAATTCAAGATAAAGTTTATTTAATTCAAGTAATTTGTTAAAATTGGTTTAGCTTATTTTGTTTAAATGAAAAATATGTCTTAGGAAAATTCTAGGACTTGAATTATTTTTGTTTAAGTGAAATCAATAGTGTGTGTGTATCAATCATATTTTCACTTGGTTTAATTTTAATTTGTTAAAGAAATTAAAATTTGCTTTAAGTTGAACTATCACAACAACGCTTCCGCATCTGTTTCATAAAAAGGAAATAATATTTCTTAGAGAAATTAAAAAGGGGGCCCTCCGGGCGACGACTTCAAATTGGTATAAGAGCCAAAGCAATAAATTATTTCATTAAAGATCCTTTAAATAATTTTTTGGCTAAAATGGAATTTTCCCCATTTTTAAAATTTCCTATTTTCGATGGTTCTAACTACGCGTATTGGAAAGCGCGAATGAAATCGGCACTAAAATCTATCGATGAAAGGGTTTGGATGTCTGTAGTTAACGGGTGGTCTCCACCAACTCATTTAATTGAAAATGAACGTGTTCCCAAACTGGCCGATAGATGGACTGAGAATGGGTTTAAACTTTCTAATTTTAATTTTTGTGGTTTAAATGCCTTATTTAGCGCTGTCACACCGGATGAATTCCGACGTATTATGACGTGTGAGACCGCTAAAATAACTTGGGATATTTTACAACTCACTCACGAAGGTACAAGTGTCGTTAAAGCTTCGAAACTCCAAAACCTCACCACTCAATTTGAAACTATCAAAATGAACGATAATGAAACTTTTGATGAATTTTATGCTAGACTGTCCGATATTGTCAATTCATCTTTTAATTTGGGAGAGAAAATACCCGACAAGCGAGTCGTAAAGAAAATTTTAAGGTCCCTTCCCGATAGATTTATTCCAAAAGTGACCGTTTTAAATTCTTTACCAACTTTAGCCTCTACGAAATTAGAAGAGCTTGTAGGTGATTTACAAACCTATGAACTAGATATGTTTCCCTCTAAAACTGAAAAGAAAATTGAAAAGGGCGTTGCTTTAAAAGCCCGAAAAGAGGTCAAACAAGTAGTAGAGAGCGAGAGTGATAGTGACTCGGAAGACATGGCTTTGTTTGCTCGTAAATTTAGAAAATTTCTTAAATTTAACAAAGATAAATTCAAAAATGATTTTAAGAAATTTGAAACTCCTAAGTATGGAAAAGCCGAGAAGATCCCTAAACCTGTTAATGAAAACTTAAATAGGGACGAGTCTAATAGATGTTTTGGTTGTGAGGGTTATGGCCATAAGGCTTCTGAGTGTCCCACTAAACTAAGGAAAGAGGGTAAATGACCCATTTCATATAATGCGACCCTTAGTGATAGTGATAAGGAAGAGGGACCCGATTCCCCCACTAAGCCTAACTTTGTGGATTTTATGGCTAGTCATGTGAGTGATAGTGAGAACTCATCACTTGATGAAACGTTAACACATGACACTTCCAAGGTCATAGTTTATGATTCTCTTGTTTTTGATGATAGTGAGAGTGGAGAAGAAAGAGAGAGTGAAAATGAAGAAGAGGTTAATGTGAGTGAACTTCAAAATGCTTTTCAAGAACTTTATAAAGAATCTATTAAATTGAAAAGAGCTAATTTGAAGTTAGAAGCTAGTTTGAAAGAACGTGTCAAGGTCGTTGATAATAGTATGTTGGTTGAAGACCTTAGGACACGTGAGAAAGCTCTTCTAGAGAAGCTTGAATATATAGAAGGCGAGAGAGATAACCTTAGGGATTTAATGGAATCCTTGAAAAAGGAGCTTCTTGCTTTTGAAGAGCGAAATGTTTTATTAGAGTCTAACATTTTAGAATTGCAAAATAAATTAAAAGACTCTAGTAATGTCAAATTTGATTTGGAGTGTCGTTCGAAAAAATTAGATAAAATCTTAGGAACGGTCCAAATTAAAAATGACATGTGTGGTTTAGGCTTCAATACTTGTAATGAATCTACTCATAAAGTCAAAACCAACGTTTTAGGAGAATCTACTAGGAAAGCTTTTAGAGATCACTCCATAGGTAAATCTTTTCGACATGTTTTTACTTGTACACACTATGGTCGAAAAGGTCATCTTAGGAAATTTTGTTTTGATCTTAAACGAATTCCTAAAAAATCCCAACGTAAAGTAACCAATGTATTTAAAATTCCTACACCCTAAGATACTCATTCTTCATTAATTTGGGTTAGGAAATCCGACTTGGTTGCCTTGCAAAATAGGGTTTTTGATTCTCATTTACTTTCACATGCTTCCTCCCTTGCTAAATCTAAAGGATGAATGTGTTAGTGTTTGCATACTTTAGCTTTTTTACTTCATGCTATATTCACATGCTAAATGTATGCTTGTTTAATCATTTTCTAGTCTATGCTCCATGCTTATCACATACTAGAATTATGATTTTTGTTTATATTTCGTATTATATTTCCTTCATTTTGTTTGCATTAAATGAAAAATACAAAAATATTTTTTTTTATCATTTGGATTTTATCTCTTTGTAATTTAAGCTTAATGAAAAATTCAAATGATTTTTGTTTGTCTTTTGAGTATATATTTTTTTATTTTTGGTTAAAATTTTCAAAAACTCAAAAAGGTTTTATTTTGTGTGTATTTTAGTTTGACACACTTTATGTGGCATACACTTGTGTTTGAATCCCATCTTTTACGCTCTCATGTGGCTAGAACTTTTGGTTTAGATTGTCAATCCTTATTAAGTTCTTTACCATTCTTACATGGAGTAGTTGGGTTTTGTGTTGTTTAAATGGATTCTATTTTTATATGCCTCTATTCACACATGCACGAGCTCTTTTGAAATTTTAACTCCATATGTATATTTGAGCTATGTGAGGTGTTCTCCTTCCAATCTTGTCATCTACATATTTGTGACTTAGGAGGACTAGTGCATGTCAAAATCCGTTGCACGTGAGATTTGTGTGAAAAATGAAAACATGATAAATAAAATGTGCACAGGGAAGGGCTCCGAAAGGACTTAGTGATCCTTTGCGATTGTAAGCCACAGTTTTGAATGGACCTAAAAGAAATACGTGGTCCAAAGGCCTAAAAACAGAAAATATGGCATTAAAAGAAAAATAATTGCCAAGGCCTATGTTTGATTCATATATTCATTCAAAATTAATATATGCTTATTGAGAGAGATTGGATGGTATATCAACGGTTTGCACAATGTCCATTTATCCTAGTTGTGTATTTCATGTCATGACTCTATTGGTTTGTAGAATCATCAATATGCTAGGCTTGTATGCATTGTGTATGGTTGTTCATTGAGTTCAATCTATATTGTCACAATAGGTTATATTCAAATGTGATGAAGTTTGCAATCAATTGAGAACTCCGTGAACATGTTTTAAGTGATTGGGTCTAAATTTAATCGTTACTAGTTCACACCCCAACACTTCCATTTCCATATGACACATTTTTGCCATATGAGTATGAAAGACTCCTATTATATTTTGTGTGTGTCATTTGTGTGTTTATAACTATATATGTGTATACTTAAGTCTCTTTGATATATATTATGTATACATATATCTGATATTTTTGTCTAGTCTTTGTCTTGATTTCTATTCCATATATGCTTTAATTCATACTTGGTATCCATCTTATTCCATTCTTTGTTGATATCATATGCTCCATAATTTATATATCATATTGGTATCATTTTATTGCATCCTAGTTGGTCTAAGTTATTATTTGTTGGATTATTTATAATTTTGTTGCCCATATGCATTAATGCACAATTACATTTTTGCTTCTTTAAGCCTTTGTCTATTCCTGAACAAAAAGGGGGAGAATGATAGGGGGCGAAAGGGTATCTAATCATCTAATCCTATTATTATCATATCTTTGTTTAGGGGAGATTTATCTTAGGTGGAGACGTCTTTCTAAGTAGGTCATTTGTTTGATAAAGGGGATAATTAATTTAGTGGGAGTAGTTACTTTACTTGCATTAAATATTTTGACATTCCCTATGCGTGTAATGTGTTTGCTTAAGTGTGCAGGAAATATTTTATAAAGCGAAAACTTTCAACGGCAAAGATTGTTGATCCTTTGGGGTATTTGTGTCAAGCATTGTAATTTTATTTTGAGTGGGACTTTTTATTAGTCTAGTAGAGCTTGACGGCCCTTTAGGATTTTTGTATAGTTTTTGTCCCGGAATAGCCCAAGGGGGAGATTTGTAAGGACACAAATTTCCAATTGAGTCCATTGTAGTTTTGGCTCAATTCCGGACAAAAATGTTTGAGTCATAGGATAGAGTATATTGATCATCTTTCAAGCCTATGGCGTGTTTGTTGAAGACGTAGCAGCCAAGTGTATAAATCTTCATCAAAATGCCGTGGTTTATGTGCCTCGTTTCAACGTCATCAACAGTGGTTCCATGCTCCCAAGGTATGAATGCATTACATATATATATAGGAGCTTGGAACAGTTTATATTGGGTGTTAGGTTTTTAAAACTGCGTTTTGTTTTCAGAATGGTTTCTATTAAAACTTATATATAAAGTATATAATGTTTCTGGGCTTAACAAAGAATTTTTGAACATTCTGTGAGTTCGTTCGAAGTGTCATTCGAACGAAATTATCGTTCGAACCACAAGTCGTTCGAACGAGATTGCCAACGACTTCCCATTATGGCATACTGGAACTTCGTTCGAAATGTCATTCGAACGAGATGGTCGTTCTAACGAGTTCATACTGGAACCTCGTTAGAAGACTCGTTCGAACGAGAATGTCGTTCGAACGAAATATCGTTCGAACGAGATTTGGCGGGAACAGTTTTTTGGCAGTTTTAAGCAGTTTTCTCCCACTTCCCCACTTGTTTCTTAACTGATTTTTCTCAGACTTTATTATGTGCGGGAAACCATTTTTCTAATCCATCTTTTTCATATCCTTCTAACTCTTAGAGAGTGTTTAGAGAGCAAAATATAAAGATAAAAAGATCAAGTTTTGAGTGTTAATTTTCAAAGAGAAAATCATTTACCACTATAGTTTTCACCCATAGTTTTATGTATCCAAGTTCATATATATACATCTTGCTTGGAGGTTGGCACCGGGTTTATCTCTACACCGAATTGAAGAGAGTGTTTGGGTTTGCTTCTAAATCCGACAAAGAAGAAGTTGTTTATGTTGATTTACCCACTTGGAGAAAGGCTCCTAGTTTGGGTGACGGTGACCATATAAAGTCCGATCGGTGGATTCCGAGACCACGGTTGTGCTCTAAGGTTATCCGCCAGGAAGAGGTGTCTACAAGAAAAAGCGTCGAGGCTTGAGAGGGATCGAGTCGTGTGATGTAACTCTTTTGTCTTGTATTTGTAAAATCGTATCTAGTGAATTTGTGGCTAGGGTCGTCCGAGGTTGTTTCCCGTCTTGGGTTTCTCCTCGTACATCGCGGCGTAGTGTGATTGATTTATTTTTATCTTGCTTAATTACTTAGAACTCATGCTTAGGATAATTCAAGATAAAGTTTATTTAATTCAAGTAATTTGTTAAAATTGGTTTAGCCATTTTGTTTAAATGAAAAATATGTCTTAGGCAAATTCTAGGACTTGAATTATTTGTGTTTAACTGAAATCAATAGTGTGTGTGTATTAATCATATTTTCACTTGGTTTAATTTTAATTTGTTAAAGAAATTAAAATTTTCTTTAAGTTGAACCATCACAACAACGCTTCCGCAACTATTTCATAAAAAGGAAATAATATTTCTTAGAGAAATTAAAAAGGGGGCCCTCCGGGCGACGACTTCAGGTTTTGATTTGTATTTGGGTTTCAATTGAGTTAGTGGATTTATGAATTTCAAATGTTATTTTTTGAGTTAAAGTGGGAAGGGTGGGTTGCGATTCCAATTGGGTTTTACGGGCTGGGGTGGGTTATGACTCAGGGGGTTAAGTTGGGGCAGGTGGCAATTCCAATGGATTTTAGTGGGGGGGGGGGGGGGGACTGAAACGACGGGTTAACGGGAGTGAGGGTGATGATTGAGTATTATAGAATTCTACTTTTTAGGGAATTTGGTTCTCTCTCAAGCCAATATTTGTGTATTTATTTTATTTCAGGATTAATTCAAGGTTTTGGAGGATGGTTTTTCAAGATCCATAAGGTAATCTGAAAGTGAATATCACATTTTACATGTATCTCAATCATAACCTTAAGTTGAGGTTTTTAATTTTTTTTCTCTCAAATAATCATTTTTTGTTTCAAATTTGAGATTTCTCATATTAACATTTTTATCCCTGCTTTTATGGTTATATTATGTGAGTAACATGGTGGCTAAAGGTGGAGGCAATATGATACACTACATGCTTTGGGTTGTTCTTGATTACTATTGTTTTGGATTAGTTATTTGCAGTATGTGCTTTGGTACTGTCACGTAGTGTGGAAAACAAAGGTTCGTAAAAGAAATTGAAGGTGGTCAGCGATTTTGATGCTTAACATACTGAAATTAATTAGTTTGCATCCCAATTTTTTATGTTTTCACTCTAATTTCAGTATGTTAAGTTGAAGTTAAATGGTTTGCATCCCAACTTTTGGTATTGTGTTGTTTGCTGGTGATACTTAACATGATTTGATTTTAATATATGAAAACGTTTACTGGCTTTCTCTTCAGTATAAATGTTGATTGTAATATGTATTGGTGCTATTGGGAACCCAACTTGACCATATAATGTTGAGGTAATAGTATATTTATATCACTGCATCAGTATCATCCTTATTTTCATTGTTTTTGTTTGTTTTCAGTCCTTATTTGGTTATCTGCTCTATTTATATTTTTGTTTTTGTTTGGGGTTTTCAGCTTTTCAAGCTAGGTCCCATCCAATTACTTTACATATCTGAATGTTGGGAAGCTAGAAAAGAGGTATGCTTTTATTTTTTATTTTTCAAAAAACTGAGGTATGGAATTTTGCTATAATATCAATTTGGTTTATTTCGTTTGTGGTCTCATATTTTCTTTCTTTTGTTTTTTTGGGTTTGGAATCTTTTAGGTACTTGATTCTTGCGAAGGTTTGGGCTATTATGGGGCTACTATGAGGTGCTACTGGGATGCTATGGGGCTACTACGGGGCCTCTACGTAGCTGATATGTGTAATGTTCCTTGTTTTGGCATTCCGACTAAGTCAGATCTTTTTTTAAGGTGTACACATTTACTTATTACCTTTTCACCCTTGTTACTTTTTATATGACACTTGCTTTCAATTTTTGTTTGGGATTCTTGAATTGTTTTTGAATGGTGGATTTGAACATTTAGATGGCCATTGAGTTTGTTGGCCCTAGGAATTTCTAATATATCGCGCTATTATTTGAATTATTGTTTGGGATTCTTGAATTGTTGTTGACTGGTGTATTTGAAAATTTAGATGGCCATTGAGTTGGTTGGCCCTAGGAATTTCTAACATTTAGGGTTGTGATTAAATAGAATATGAAAAAGACATAAATAAAACATATTATAAATTTCAAAATCTTACTATTAAAAAATGAATAATGCGAAACGAAACATAACTCTATATAAATCATCACTATAAACATTACTCCTGAATAAATGAAACGTACTTACCATGGTCAAGTGAGAGGTACCAACACCTCGCATTGGATCGATGTAACCTGTAGGAACTGATCACATGGTCACGTGACTCCCAGTTTGAGAATACGATGATAATTTGAAAATATCTAGACTTAGGTTTAAAACATGAGGTTAGAGGTGGATACCTCGAAACAACCCCCAAATGGCCCCATGAGATCCACCGACACCTCGTACGGAACTAATGTAACTCTTAGGAACTGACCGCGTGGTCATGTAACTCCCAGTTTGAGAATATGATGATAATTTGAAAATATTTAGACTTAGGTTTAAAAACATGACGTTAGAGGTAGAAATATCGAAACAACCCCTAACGGCCCTGTGAGAGGCATTAACACCTTACATGGGACCAATGTAACTCGTAAGAACTAACCGCGCGATCAAGGGACCCCCGGGTTGAGAAAACAACAATAATTTGTAAATATATATACTTCGGCTTAAAAACATGGTGTCAGAGGGGGAAACCTCGAAATAACCCCCAAACGGCCTTGTAAGAGGAACCCTTGTAACTCGTTGGGATTGACCGCGTGATCATGGGTCTCCCGATTTGAGAATACGACGATAATTTGAAAATATCTATACTTAGTCTTAAAAACATTGCGTTAGAAGGGAAACCCCGAAATAGCCCCCAAACGGCCCCGTGAGAGGCACCAACCCTTGCATGGGATCAATGTAACTCGTAAGAACTGATCACGTGGTCACCGGACTCCCGGTTTGAGAATATGACCATAATTTGAAAATATCTAGACTTAAGCTTAAAAACGTAGCGTTAGAGGAAGAAACCCCAAAACAACCTTCAAACGGCCCCGTGAGAGGCACCAACACCTCGCACGGGATCAGTGTAACTCGTAGGGACTATCCGCATGTAGGGGTGGTAATTCGAGCTAATAGGCCGTGTTTGGGTCTGGCCCAACATGACACGACTCGATTTTATCCAACCCAAACACGACATGACACGACGTCGTGTTTATTTTTACCAACACGAACACGACCCGTTAATAACACGACCCGACAAGAATAGCACGATAAAAAAATTGTATCAATTTGACACGATTGGCATGGTCCGATACGATAACCCGTCAATTTAAAAACACGATAACCCATCAATTTACTATGTCCATTTGGGTCTAAATATGGTTCTAATTGGGTTGAAAATTGTTCGTGTCAATTGGGCTCTAACGGGTCATTGTCGGGCCAGTTTCGTGTCAATTTCTTAGCACGAACACGACATGACTCGCTAACGGGCTTAAAAAATTAGGTTCGAACACGACCCGAACACGAAAAGCTATTTTAATTTCATGTTGGAGCGTGTCATATTGTCGTGTTCGGGTCCGAATTTCCACCCCTACCCGCGTGGTCACGAGTCTTCCGGTTTGAGAATACAATGATAATTTGAAAATATTTAGACTTAGGATTAAAAACGTGGCGTTAGAGGGCCACACCCTAAAACATCCCCTCAACGGCCCCGTGAGAGGCACCAACACCTCGCATAGTACCAATGTAACTCGTAGGG
This sequence comes from Sambucus nigra, assembly GCA_949130495.1. Taxonomy (NCBI): domain Eukaryota; kingdom Viridiplantae; phylum Streptophyta; class Magnoliopsida; order Dipsacales; family Adoxaceae; genus Sambucus; species Sambucus nigra. Next base: position 321,078,651 of record OX422214.1, on the reverse strand, counting down.
ACTGCCCGTGCGATCATGGGACTCCCATTTTGAGAATACAATGATAATTTGGAAATATCTAGACTTAGCCTTAAAAACACCAAAAGTGTCAAAAATATTTTTCCCTTTTTTAAACAAAAACAATTCCTTTTCCCCTTTTCAAAAATAAATTTGAATCATCTTCCTTCTCAGGTCGATCGCATACCCGATTCTTGATCTGGCTCCTTATTGGATTTGAACTTCCATCAAATCGCCCCAAAGCTCCGTCAGTTCGCATGCAACTTCCTTCGAGTCCCAAATCTACCTTCATCAGTCCTCCATGGAAAACAACAATAAAGCACCAAATGTACAACCTGATCTGATGGCAGTCCAGGTCCAACTCAGTGTCAAGATTGACAACCTTTAAACCGAGGTTCATAAGATATAGTGAAACCAAATCCCAGTTCCTGAAGAACCCGAGTGTTGGAACACGAGGCCCCTAAGTTTTAAAATTTAATAATAAGAAGTAATTTCATTTTAGAGATGCGGAAATGAGATCGTTCAATTAAACAAGTACATAAGCAACAAATTTTAATTTCTTTTACAAATTAAAATTAAACCAAAGTGATATTAAGTTCAACAACACATGGATATTTCACTTAAACTAATTTTACCCAAGTCCTAGATTTTTTGCCTAAGTCATATTTTCAATATTACCAAATTAGGCTAAACCAAATTTTAACACATTAAAGTTAATGACTTGAATTAAATTAAAATATACCCAAATTAATTTAGCACCAAATTAAGTAAGTAGTGATTTAAACCAAAATTTATCTTTTTACCTAAGCATGCATTCTAGGTGAGTTTATAAAAGATAAAATAACCAAATAACCACTACGCCGCGATGTATGAGGAAAAACCCACAATGGGAAAAACCTCGGATGACCCTAGCCTTAAGTCCACTAAGTATGGTTTTACAATTACAAGACACATGACTTACTTTCTCGACTCGACTCCTTTCAAGCCTTGATGCGTCTTCTTGTAAACACCTCCGCCTAGTCGACAACCCCGGAACTCCATCGGAACCTTGGATTTCACCAATGAGACTTTAGGAACACCGTCAACCACACATGGTGCCTTTCACCATGTGAGAATTCCGCAGAAAAACAATGAGACTTTTCTTTGAGGTATGTAGAAGTAAACCCAAACTTTTCTTCTTCAAGGTGTAAAGATGAACCGGTGCCAAACACTCCAAGCAAGATATTCATATGGAAACTTGGAATAAACAAACTACGGGTGTAAACAAAAGTGTTTAAAGATTTTTCCTTGAAAAATAAACACTCAAAAACATGAACTCTTTCTTTTTAGAATTTTGCTCTCAAACTCTCTCTTGGAGATTGTAGTATGTGAAAAAGTTAATTCAAAAGAGTTGGTTCTCGTACCTTTGTAATTCAGTCCAAAGTTAGTGGGGAAAAGTAGTGGGATAGAGGTGAAAAACTGCCCAAAACTGCCAATTTAATTTCCCGCCGAAAATCTCGTTCCAATGAAGTCTCGTTCGAACGACCTTTTTGACGCAATTCCAGTGGCCTGAGGAGAAATCTCGTTGCCAAACCCGTTCGAACGACATTCTCGTTCGAACAAAATAACTCGTTCGAACGACAATATCGAACGAAGTTCCAGAGGCAAGTCGTTGGCAAACCACGTTCGAACGAAAAAGTCGTCCGGACGATAATTTCGAACGAAAATACAAAAAGCTTAAAAATTCGATTTTAGCCCATAAACTTTATTTTAAAGTTTTAAAGAAACGTTCTGAAAATAAACAACAGTTTAAAAAAAACTTACACCCAATACTAAATGTTGTAAGCTCCTATATAAATATGTAATGCATTCATACCTTAGGAGTAAACGAAACAAATGTTGTTGACGTAGAAACGAGGAACAATAAACTCGGCATTTGATGAAGCTTTATAATCTTGGCCTCTACGTCTTCAACTAACACGTCATAGGCTTGAATGGATAAACTTGAACACTATTCTATGACTCAAAATTTTTGTCCGTAATTGAGCCACAACAACAAAGGACTCAATTGGAAATTTGTGTCCTTACAAATCTCCCCCTTTGTCTATTTCGGGAAAAAAACCAACAAAAATCCTAAAGGGACGTCAAGCTCTACTAGACATAGAAAAAATGTCCCACCCAAAATAAAAAATACATTGCTTGACTCAAATAACCTAAGGATCAATATCTTTGCCGAGTTGCCATTTAGAAGAATTCCTACACACTTAAGCAAACTATCAAACGCATAGGGAATATGAAGAATATTAAATGCAATTAAAATAATTTACTCCCCCTTAAAATAATTCTCCCCTTTACTAAGTTAAATCTCCTAAACTAAGATACGAGTATAGTAGGATTAGATATCATTTCTCCCCTATCATTCTCCTCCTTTTTGTTCAGGAATAGACAAAGGATAAAAAACAATTTAAAACATGATAAAGCTTAGAGTGATAAGAATATGAAAGCATATGGGAAACAAAAGAAAAACTAATCCATGCAAATAATAACGGATACTATGAAAGAAAATGATACCAATATGATACATAAAGTATTAAGCATGTGATATCAACAAAGAATGCAACAAGATAGATACCAATTATGAAGAAAAGCATAGATGGACTAGAAAGCAAGGCAAAGACAAAAAATAATATCATATATATACATAGACAAATATACCAATAATGCACATACACATATATATAGATATAAACACATAAATGACACAAAATAAAATAAGCTTTTCACACTCGTATGGCAAAAATATGTCATATGGAAACAGAAGTGTTGGGGTGTGAACTAGTAACACTTAAATTTAGACCCAATCACTTAAAGCGTGTTCATGGAGTTCTCATTTGATTGCAAACTTCATCACATTTGAATATAACCTCATGTGACAATACAGATTGAACTCAATGAACAAACATACACAATGCATACAAGCCTAGAATTTTGATGATTCTTCAAACAATTAGAGGCATGACATTGAAAGTACAACTAGGATAAACGAACATTGTGTAAACCGGTTATATACCATCCAAACTCCCTCAATTTAATCATATAGAGTTTAATATTTTGAATGAATAGATCAACTAAACATAGGACTTAGCAATTATTTTTCCTTTTAATGCCATATTTTATTTTTAGGCCGTTGGACCACGTATTTCTTTTAGGTCCAATCCAAACGGTGGCTTACTCGCAAAGGATAATATTTTTCCTTTCGGAGCCCTTCCCCATGCACATTTATATATATATTTTCATGTCTCACAAATCTCACGTGCAACGGATTTTGACATACACTAGTCCTCCTAGGTCACATAACATGTAGATGACATAATTGGTAGGAGAACACCTCACAAAGCTCAAATATACGTATGAAGTTAAAATTTCAAGTGAGCTCGTGCATGTGAGAATTGAGGCATATAAAAATAGAATCCATTATAACAACACAAAATCCAACTACTCCATGTAAGCATGGTAAAGAACATTTTAAGGATTGACAATCTTAACCAAAAGTTCTAGCCACATGGGAGCGAAAAAGATGGGATTCAAACACAAGTATATGCCACATAGAGTGTGTTAAACTAAAATACACACAAAAAAATCTTTTTGAGTTTTTGTCAATTTTTGACCAAAAATAAAAATATTTACTCAAAAGACACACAAAAATCATTTGTGTTTTTCATTAATCTTAAATTACTAAAAATGTAAAACACAAATGATAAACAAAAATCTTTTTGTATTTTTCATTTAAGGCAAACTAAAATGAAGGAAGTATAATACAAAAGATAAACAAAAGTCATTATACTAGCATGTGATTAAGCATGGAGCATAGACTAGAAAATGATTAAAACAATCTTACAATTAGCATGATGATATAGCATGAGACACAAAAGCTAAAGTATGCAAATAAAACTAACACATTCAACCTTTAGATTTTGCAAGGGAGGAAGCATGTGAAAGTAAATGAGAATCAAAAACCCTATTTTGTAAATCTACCAAGTCGGATCTCCTAACCCAAACTAATGACGAATGACTATCTCAAGGTGTAGGAATCTTGGCTACCACGGTTGCCTTACATAGGAATTTTCTAGGACCTCGTTTAAGATCAAAACAAAATTTCCTAAGATGACCTTTTCGACCACAATGGGAGCACCTAAAGGCTCGGCAAAAATATTTACCTAAGGAGTGATCTCTAAAGGCTTTCCTAGGCGATTCTCCTAAAACATTGGTTTTGGCTTTATGAGATGATTCATTACAAGTATCGAAGCCTAAACCACAAGTGTCATTTTTAATTTGAACCGTTCCTAATATTTTATCTAATTTCTCCAAACGACACTCCAAATCAAATTTGACTTTACTAGAGTCTTTTAATTTATTTTCTAGTTCTAAAATTCTAGACTCTAGCAAAACATTTCTCTCTTCAAACTCGAGAAGCTCATTTTTCATTGACTCTATTAGACCTCTAAGTCTATCTCTCTCACCTTTTATATATTTAATCTTCTCTCGAAGAGCTCTCTCGCATGTCCTAAGGTCTTCAACCAACACACTATCATCAACGACCTTGACACGCTCTTTTAAAAAAGCTTCTAACTTCAAATTAGCTCTTTTTAATTTAATATATTCTTCATAAAGTTCTTAAAAAGCATTTTGAAGTTCACTCACATCAACCTCTTATTCATTTTCACTCCCTCTTTCTTCTCCACTCACACTACAATAAAATCAAGGGAATCATAAACTTTGACCTTGGAAGTGTCATGTGTTAAAATTTCATCAATAGAATATTGCTCACTATCACTCACATGACAAGCCATAAAAGCCACAATGTTGGGCTTAGTGGAGGAATCGGGTCCCTCTTCATTGTCACTATCACTATGGGTTTCATTGAAAGAAATTGGTTGCTTACCCTCTCTCCTTAGTTTAGTGGGGCACTCAAAATCCCTATGGCCATACTCTTCACAACCAAAACACCTATTTGACTCGTCCCTATTTAAATTTTCTTTAAGAGTTTTAGGGATCTTTTCAGCTTTGTCATGCATAGAATTTTCAAATTTCTTAAAATTATCTTTAAATTTATCTTTGTTAAATTTAAGAAATTTTCGAAACTTTATAGCAAACATAGCCATATTTTTCGAGTCACTATCACTTTCACTCTCTACTACTTGTTTTTCCTCCTTTCGGGATTTCAAAGCAACACCCTTATCTATTTTCTTTTCCGTTTTAGAGGGAAACATGTCTAGTTCATAGGTTTGTAAATAACCTACGAGCTCTTCTAATTTCTTAGAGGCTAAAGTGGGTAAAGAATGAAACACGATCACCTTAGGAATAAATTTATCGGGTAAGGACCTTAAAATTTTCTTTACTACTCAATTGTCGGAAGAGGAATTAACAATATCGAAAAGTCTAGCTTAAAATTCATCAAAAGTTTCTTTTTCATTCATTTTGATGGTTACAAATTGAGTGGTGAGGTTTTGGAGTTTCGAAGCTTTTATGACACTAGTTCCTTCATGAGTGAGTTGTAAAATATTCCAAGCTTCTTTAGCGGTTTCACACGTCATAATGCGACGGAATTCATCTGGTGTGATCGCGCTCCACCTCGGAAATTAAAATTAGATAGTTTAAATCCATTCTCACTCCATCTATTGACGGGTTTCGGGACACACTCATTATCTACCAAATGTGTAGGTGGGGACCACCCGTTAACGACAGACAACCAAACCCTTTCGTCGATAGACTTTAGTGCCGATTTCATGCGCGCTTTCCAATACGCATAGTTAGAACCATCGAAAATAGGAAATTTTGAAAACGGGGAAAATTCCATTTTTAGCAAAAATATTTAAAGGATCTTAAATGCAATAGTGATCCCGCTCTGATAGCACTTGTTGGATCACGAGGCCCCCAAATTTAAAACTTAAACAATAAGAAGTAATTTCCTTTTAGAAATGCGAAAATGAGATGGTTGAATTAAACAAGTACATAAGAAACAAATTTTAATTTTTTTACAAATTAAAATTAAACCAAAGTGAAATTAAATTAAACGACACATGGATATTTCAATTAAACCAATTTAGCCCAAGTCCTAGATTTTTGCCTAAGTCATATTTTCAATATTACCAAATTAGGCTAAACCAAATTTTAACACATTAAAGTTAATGACTTGAATTAAATTAAAACATACCCAAATTAATTTAGAACCAAATTAAGTAAGTAGTGATTTAAACCAAATTTTATCTTTTTACCTAAGCAAGCGTTCTAGGTGATTTTATAAAAGATAAAATAACCAAATAACCACTACACCGCGATGTACGAGAAAAAACCCACATCGGGAAAAAACCTCGGACGACCCTAGGCTTAAGTCCACTAAGTATGATTTTACAATTACAAGACAGATGACTTACTTCCTCGACTCGACTCCTTTCAAGCCTTGACGCGTCTTCTTGTAAACACCTCCGCCTAGTCGACAACCTCGGAACTCCATCGGAACCTTGGACTTCACCAATGAGACTTTAGGAACACCTTCAACCACACATGGTGCCTTTCACCATGTGATAATGTCACAACAAAACAATGAGACTTCTTCTTTGAGGGATGTAGAAGTAAGCCCAAACTTTTCTTCTTTAAGGTGTAGAGATAAACCGGTGCCAAACACTCCAAGCAAGATATTTATATGAAAAGTTGGAATAAACAAAGCATGGGTGTAAACAAAAGTGTTTAAAGATTTTTCCTTGAAAAATAAACACTCAAAAACATGAACTCTTTCTTTTTAGAATTTTGCTCTCAAACTCTCTCTTGGAGATTGTAGTATGTGAAAAAGTTAATTCAAAAGAGTTGGTTCTCCTACCTTTGTAAGTCAGTCAAAAGTTAGTGGGGAAAAGTAGTGGGATAGAGGTGAAAAAATGCCCAAAACTACCAATTTAATTTCCCGCCGAAAATCTCGTTCCAACGAAGTCCCATTCGAACGACCTTTCTGACGTAGTTTCAGTGGCCTGAGGAGAAATCTCGTTGCCAAACCCGATCGAACGACATTCTCGTTCGAACAAAATAACTCATTCGAACGACAATATCGAATGAAGTTCCAGAGGCAAGTCGTTGGCAAACCACGTTCGAACGAAAAAGTTGTTCGGACGATAATTTTGAACGAAAATACAGAAAGCTTAAAAATTCGATTTTAGCCCATAAACTTTATTTTAAGGTTTTAAAGAAACGTTCTGAAAATAAACAACAGTTTAAAAAAAACTTACACCCAATACTAAATATTGTAAGCTCCTATATAAATATGTAATGCATTCATACCTTAGGAGTAAACGGAACAAATGTTGTTAACGTAGAGACGAGGAACAATAAACTCGGCATTTGATGAAGCTTTATAATCTTGGCCGCTACGTCTTCAACTAACGCGTCATAGGCTTGAATGGATAAACTTGAACACTATTCTATGACTCAAACGTTTTGTCCGAAATTGAGCCACAACAACAAAGGACTCAATTGGAAATTTCTGTCCTTACAAATCTCCCCCTTTGTCTATTTCGGGAAAAAAACCAACAAAAATCCTAAAAGGACGTCAAGCTCTACTAGACATAGAAAAAATGTCCCACCCAAAATAAAAAATACATTGCTTGACTCAAACAACCTAAGGATCAATATCTTTGCCGAGTTGCCATTTAGAAAAATTCCTACACACTTAAGCAAACTATCAAACGCATAGGGAATAACAAGAATATTAAATGCAATTAAAATAATTGACTCCCCCTTAAAATAATTCTCCCTTTTACTAAGTTAAATATCCTAAACTAAGATACGAGTAGAGTAGGATTATATATCATTTCTCCCCTATCATTCTCCCCCTTTTTGTTCAGGAATAGACAAAGGATAAAAAACAATTTAAAACATGATAAAGCTTAGAGTGATAAGAATATGAAAGCATATGGGAAACAAAAGAAAAACTAATCCATGCAAATAATAACGGATACTATGAAAGAAAATGATACCAATATGATACATAAAGTATTAAGTATGTGATATCAACAAAGAATGCAACAAGATAGATACCAATTATGAAGAAAAGCATAGACGGCCTAGAAAGCAAGGCAAAGACAAAAAATAATATCATATATATACATAGACAAATATACCAATAATGCACATACACATATATATAGATATAAACACATAAATGACACAAAATAAAATAAGCTTTTCACACTCGTATGGCAAAAATATGTCATATGGAAACAGAAGTGTTGGGGTGTGAACTAGTAACACTTAAATTTAGACCCAATCACTTAAAGCGTGTTCACGTAGTTCTAATTTGATTGCAAACTTCATCACATTTGAATATAACCTCATGTGACAATACAGATTGAACTTAATGAACAAACATACACAATGCATAGAAGCCTAGAATTTTGATGATTCTTCAAATCAATAGAGTCATGACATTGAAAGTACAACTAGGATAAACGAACATTGTGCAAACTGGTTATATACCATCCAAACTCCCTCAATTTAATCATATAGAGTTTAATATTTGGAATGAATAGATCAACTAAACATAGGCCTTAGCAATTATTTTTCCTTTTAATGCCATATTTTATTTTTAAACCGTTGGACCACGTATTTCTTTTAGGTCCAATCCAAACGGTGGCTTACTCGCAAAGGATAATATTTTTCCTTTCGGAGCCCTTCCCCATGCACATTTATATATATATTTTCATGTCTCACAAATCTCACGTGCAACGGATTTTGACATACACTAGTCCTCCTAGGTCACATAACATGTAGATGACATAATTGGTAGGAGAACACCTCACAAAGCTCAAATATACGTATGAAGTTAAAATTTCAAGTGAGCTCGTGCATGTGAGAATTGAGGCATATAAAAATAGAATTCATTATAACAACACAAAATCCAACTACTCCATGTAAGCATGGTAAAGAACATTTTAAGGATTGACAATCTTAACCAAAAGTTCTAGCCACATGGGAGCGAAAAAGATGGGATTCAAACACAAGTATATGCCACATAGAGTGTGTTAAACTAAAATACACACAAAAAAATCTTTTTTAGTTTTTGTCAATTTTTGACCAAAAATAAAAATATTTACTCAAAAGACACACAAAAATCATTTGTGTTTTTCATTAATCTTAAATTACTAAAAAGGTAAAACACAAATGATAAACAAAAATATTTTTGTATTTTTCATTTAAGGAAAACTAAAATGAAGGAAGTATAATACAAAAGATAAACAAAAATCATTATACTAGAATGTGATTAAGCATGGAGCATAGACTAGAAAATGATTAAAACAATCTTACAATTAGCATGATGATATAGCATGAGGCACAAAAGCTAAAGTATGCAAATAAAACTAGCACATTCAACCTTTAGATTTTGCAAGGGAGGAAGCATGTGAAAGTAAATGAGAATCAAAAACCCTATCTTGTAAATCTACCAAGTCGGATCTCCTAACCCAAACTAATGACGAATGACTATCTCAAGGTGTAGGAATCTTGGCTACCACGGTTGCCTTACATAGGAATTTTCTAGGACCTCGTTTAAGATCCAAACAAAATTTCCTAAGATGACCTTTTCGACCACAATGGGAGCACCTAAAGGCTCGGCAAAAATATTTACCTAAGGAGTGATCTCTAAAGGCTTTCCTAGGCGATTCTCCTAAAACATTGGTTTTGGCTTTATGAGATGATTCATTACAAGTATCGAAGCCTAAACCACAAGTGTCATTTTTAATTTGAACCGTTCCTAATATTTTATCTAATTTTTCCCAACGACACTCCAAATCAAATTTGACTTTACTAGAGTCTTTTAATTTATTTTCTAGTTCTAAAATTCTAGACTCTAGCAAAACATTTCTCTCTTCAAACTCGAGAAGCTCCTTTTTCATTGACTCTATTAAACCTCTAAGTCTATCTCTCTCACCGTTTATATATTTAATCTTCTCTCGAAGAGCTCTCTCGCATGTCCTAAGGTCTTCAACCAACACACTATCATCAACGACCTTGACACGCTCTTTTAAACAAGCTTCTAATTTCAAATTAGCTCTTTTTAATTTAATATATTCTTCATAAAGTTCTTGAAAAGCATTTTGAAGTTCACTCACATCAACCTCTTCTTCATGTTCACTCCCTCTTTCTTCTCCACTCTCACTACAATAAAAACAAGGGAATCATAAACTTTGACCTTGGAAGTGTCATGTGTTAAAATTTTATCAATAGAATAGTGCTCACTATCACTCACATGACAAGCCATAAAAGCCACAATGTTGGGCTTAGTGGAGGAGTCGGGTCCCTCTTCATTCTCACTATCACTATTGGTTTCATTGAAAGAAATTGGTTGCTTACACTCTCTCCTTAGTTTAGTGGGGCACTCAAAAGCCCTATGGCCATACTCTTCACAACCAAAACACCTATTTGACTCATCCCTATTTAAATTTTCTTTAAGAGTTTTAGGGATCTTTTCAGCTTTGTCATGCATAGAATTTTCAAATTTCTTAAAATCATCTTTAAATTTATCTTTGTTAAATTTTAGAAATTTTTGAAACTTTCTAGCAAACATAGCCATATTTTCCGAGTCACTATCACTTTCATTTTCACTCTCTACTACTTGTTTTTCCTCCTTTTGGGATTTCAAAGCAACACCCTTATCTATTTTCTTTTCCGTTTTAGAGGGAAGCATGTCTAGTTCATTGGTTTGTAAATAACCTACGAGCTCTTGTAATGTCGTATAGGCTAAAGTGGGTAAAGAATGTAACACGATCACCTTAGGAATAAATCTACCGGGTAAGGGCCTTAAAGTTTTCTTTACTACTCAGTTGTCGAGTATTTTCTCTCCTAAATTAAAAGATGAATTAACAATATCAGAAAGTCTAGCATAAAATTTATCAAAAGTTTCTTTTTCATTCATTTTGATGGTTTCAAATTGAGTGGTGAGGTTTTGGAGTTTCGAAGCTTTTATGACACTAGTTCCTTCATGAGTGAGTTGTAAAATATCCCAAGCTTCTTTAGCGGTTTCACACGTCATAATGCCACGGAATTCATCCGGTGTGATCGCGCTCCACCTCGGGAATTAAAATTAGATAGTTTAAATTCATTCTCACTCCATCTATCGGCGGGTTTCGGGACACACTCATTATCTACCAAATGTGTAGGTGGGGACCACCAGTTAACGGCAGACAACCAAACCCTCTCGTCGATAGACTTTAGTGCCGATTTCATACGCGCTTTCCAATACGCATAGTTAGAACCATCGAAAATAGGAAATTTTGAAAACGGGGAAAATTCCATTTTTAGCAAAAATATTTAAAGGATCTTAAACGCAATAATTTAGCGATCCCGCTCTGATAGCACTTGTTGGAACACGAGGCCCCCAAATTTTAAAACTTAAACAATAAGAAGTAATTTCCTTTTAGAAATGCGAAAATGAGATGGTTGAATTAAACAAGTACATAAGAAACAAATTTTAATTTTTTTACAAATTAAAATTAAACCAAAGTGAAATTAAATTAAACGACACATGGATATTTCAATTAAACCAATTTAGCCCAAGTCCTAGATTTTTGCCTAAGTCATATTTTCAATATTACCAAATTAGGCTAAACCAAATTTTAACACATTGAACTTAATGACTTGAATTAAATTAAAACATACCCAAATTAATTTAGCACTAAATTAAGTAAGTAGTGATTTAAACCAAATTTTATCTTTTTACCTAAGCAAGCGTTCTAGGTGATTTTATAAAAGATAAAATAACCAAATAACCACTATGCCGCGATGTACGAGAAAAAACCCACATCGGGAAAAAACCTCGGACGGCCCTAGCCTTAAGTCCACTAAGTATGATTTTACAATTACAAGACAGATGACTTACTTCCTCGACTCGACTCCTTTCAAGCCTTGACGCGTCTTCTTGTAAACACCTCCGCCTAGTCGATAACCCCGGAACTCCATCAGAACCTTGGACTTCACCAATGAGACTTTAGGAACACCTTCAACCACACATGGTGCCTTTCACCATGTGAGAATGTCACAGCAAAATAACGAGACTTCTTCTTTGAGGGATGTATAAGTAAACCCAAACTTCTCTTCTTCAAGGTGTAAAGATAAACCGGTGCCAAACACTCCAAGCAAGATATTTATATGGAAACTTGGAATAAACAAATCATGGGTGTAAACAAAAGTGTTTAAAGATTTTTCCTTGAAAAATAAACACTAAAAAACATGAACTCTTTCTTTTTAGAATTTTGCTCTCAAACTCTCTCTTGGAGATTGTAGTATGTGAAAAAGTTAATTCAAAAGAGTTGGTTCCCGCACCTTTGTAAGTCAGTCAAAAGTTAGTGGGAAAAAGTAGTGGGATAGAGGTGAAAAACTACCCAAAACTGCCAATTTAATTTTTGTCGAAAATCTCGTTCGAACGAGATTTTCTTTCGAACGATGTCTCATTCGAACGACCCTTCTAACGAAGTTCCAGTGGCCTGATGGTAAATCTCGTTGCCAAACCCGTTCGAACGATATTCTTGTTCGAACAAAACAACTCGTTCGAACGATAATATCGAACGAAGTTCCAGAGGCAAGTCGTTAGCAAACCTCATTCGAATGAAATTCTCGTTCGAACGAAAATCCAGAAAGCTTAAAAATTCGATTTTAGCCCATAAACTTTATTTTAATGTTTTAAAGAAACCTTTTGAAAATAAACAACAGTTTAAACAAAACTTACACCCAATACTAAATGCTCGAAGCTCCTATATAAATATGTAATGCATTCATACCTTAGGAGTAAACAGAACAAATGTTGTTGACGTAGAAATGAGGCACAATAAACTCGGCATTTGATGATGCTTTATAATCTTGGCCGCCACGTCTTCAACTAACACGTCATAGGCTTGAATGGATAAACTTGAACACTATCCTATGACTCAAACGTTTTTGTCCGAAATTGAGCCAAAACAACAAAGGACTCAATTGGAAATTTGTGCCCTTACACTGAGGTTCTATTTCCTCATGCCATAGGTCCGCCCACTCTCGAGGCTATTTGGGATCATGAAAAATATCAGAATTCTCCATGTGCCCAGCCTACCAATGAGTAGTCGCTAGCATAGCTCCCTATACCAAACCTTGCCCAGCTAGGGGCTAACCTTCCAATACCCATTAAATCCCAAGGAGGAAGAACTGAACAAGATCAGGGAAGACCTCAAGTTGCTATCGAAGAAGCTTAACCAAGTTAATATATTTGGGAACATCATGGACTACATTCACATGTCTCCCTACCCTAAAGCAAGGTTGTCAGAGAAATTTAAGATGCCAGCCATCGAGAAGTTTGGGGGCAACGGGATCCCAATTGTTCACCTTCACAGATATCACCGAGCTATGACTCTTATTGGTGCTTCTAAAGAGATAATAGCTCAGATGTTCCAATAAACTTTGAAGGACATCACTTTTCATTGGTTCCTATCCCTCGAAGAATCCAGAATTCGTAGTTGGGAAGCTGTCACTCGAAAATTCATATCACTGTATAAGTATAATGAATAACTAAAGGTTATATGTCGTGATCTATAACTTCTTAAGTAGAACCCTGGAGAAATTGTCAGCAGCTTCATAGCAAGGTGGAGAGGGAAAGTTGCTACTATGACCAATCTACCCTCCAAAGAAAAATAAGTCAGCATAATAAAGAAGAACTTTCTACCCCATATCAGAGAAACTATGGGAGGTCAGTATTACCCACACTTTCGAGCCATTCGAGAAGCGGGTGTGGAGATTGAAGAAAGTGTTACCAAGACACAAGACGAGCTAAAGAAAGTATCCGGACAATTCACTCCTAGATAGTATGAGAATCCTGTCAATGCCATAGTCTTAACCATCAACAATATCTCCCAGCCCGCTACCTCTTGGGTGCCAGAAAGTCGCCCTAACCCCGCCAGAAAAGAATAAACCAAGCTCCAAGATCCCCTCTCTAAAGTCTACCAAGCCTTTTTAAACCGAACTCTTATCAAACCTCTGGACCCTCATTTTCAAACCCACCTCCCAAAGTCTTCAAAACTAATGCCCACTGCGATTTTCACTAGTCTACCGGCTATACTACTGATCAGTGCTTCTATCTCCTAAATGTAATCCAAGGTATAATTGACCAGGATATCATTGCCCCACTAGCTAATCTTAAGCCTAAAACCACTCACAGCCCACTTCCAAACCACAACAATTCCATCTTCCTAGAGAATGACCCGGAATTCGACCCATCTACCCAAATTTTTCCCAGTAAAGCACACATCATACCCGTATTTTCACCTAAATCACTTAAAATTTGCTCATATTATCTCCTACACCCTACTTGATTCGCCGACCTAGCTCTATCGCTCCTCACGAGGGCTTATATTACCTTTCGTACCCGGTTTAAATAAAGCGATATGGAGTTACCGACTGTTCCGAATCAGCTCCTAGATTTTAGGCTGAAATGGCCCCCTGAAATGACCATCGAATGTTAGAAGTTCAGCATCATGTTCATGGAGGCCTGGAGGAGGGTTCGAAAGTCATATAATTGGGTGGTACTCGTCGATGAAATCAGTTTGGATGATGTAGTGCAGATTATGGCAGACATGTTTTGACAGACCGATAAAATTTATAATATTTCTGATCTACTCACTCCTTTAAATCTTTAAGGTCGGTTGGTCCCTTTGCTCTCACACCTCCTCGTTGAGTGGGAGGATTTATATGAAGAAGTCGTTGAGGTTGTGGAATGCATTGATTTCTCTTAGCAGGAAGACATCATCGCCACTAGATGGGTGGACGAATTTGACAGCTCTGATGATGAATTGAGTCAAGAAAAGTTCTATTCAGTAATAAACATGTGCGGGATAATCTCTTTTGAGGGCCTATTGGGGGAAATCAGTAAATTAGCAGTATAACCAGAAATCGATGAAGAACAGGGTTTTTATTCTTCCTCGCTTTCGTAAACCATATGACCAGATCAGGGAGACACTAACAAATCCGAATCCTCAAACATCAAGAACAGACAAAAAGAAAATGGAGCTGCCAAAGAACTCCCCCCGCCAGAAATGACCATTGAGGAAAGCAAGATAAGACTCAAGCCAACATCACCTTGTGTGGAATCTTTATATCTTCTAAATTGCACCGAAACGCTCTGATAAAAATTCTCACTAGGCCCACAGTCCCTCCTTCCACCAATCCAGAATAAGTCATGAACTTGGTTGGACCATTGACCACCACTAGACTCCTTTCCTTCTCCAAAGAAGAAATTTTAAAGATCGTCCCATATCACAATTATAGCCTCAATATCTCCATTGAAGTGATGGAGAAGACAGTCCCTCTTTCACTATTTGACAATGGATCCGCCCTCAATATTTGCCTATTAAGAACCTTCAATTACTTGGGGTTAAAAGTAAGTGACCTAACTCCTACTTCTACCGCAGTGTGTACCTATGATAATACTCATAAAGAGGTGATGGGATCCATAAAACTCATAATAAGGGCTGACCCTATCAATCCCGCTACTGAGTTTCAAGTTATTGACATACCCACATACTTCAACCTATTGCTTGGTTGGTCGTGGCTTCATAGCATTTAAGGAGTATCCTCCTCCCTTCATGAGAAGTTCAAATTCTTCTCCAAGGGATAAGTCATTACCATTTTGGGAGATGATAACAGTATTGAAAATGCTAGCACCAGTATTACTGTACTAGAAATACATCATGGGACGAATGATATGCTTCTTTTTGACTTCATGGTTGATCCACTTCCCCTTCCAACTAGGGATGATTTCAAAGACCGAGTACATCCAAAGAAAAACCCTCACAATAATGTCAATGTGGTATAGTTGTTAAAAAATATGCACTTTATGTTCAAACTGGGGCTGGGGCGACATCAACAAGGGATCCTGGAGCCCATAGTTCTAAAAAGGCCTTTCCTCCGTGGGGCCTGGGCTATCAACCTTCAACAAAAGAACTCAGAATGCTCTTCCAACCATGGTTAAAGAGAAGTTTAGAAGATGTCAAGATTGTTTCGAGGGATTCTCTAAATGGAATATTTATCAAAGAGGGTGCAGACCTCCCCTTTTATCTCTTTCTTAAACTATGGTATGATCATGTGGATAAGAAGATGAAGCCATGGATGGAAGTCCTCTTTTAAGACAACTAATCTTGGGCCAAAGAGTGCCAGCATCCTCTCACTCAGAAAATTGTAGACATTACTGAGTTCTTAGAGGGAAGTGACTCTGAAGACTCGTTCAATTGGTAGACACTGGGGTGACACTTTGCATGATCCATTCAGGCACCATATCATCAGACCCTTCCACTCTGATCAAGGACAGCGATGCACCTTTCCTCAACTGGAATGATATACTAGTCCCACCTGCTGATATATAACTCAACCCAGTTGTTTACCCTATCTCTTCATCTATTATTGTTCCTCCTTTTTCTGATAACACTATAATTGAGACCTCTTTTGATGAGGTTCTCAATGTTGTTTTTCTTAAAAGTGAAAGAAATGAGGATTTTGAGTATTTTTTTGTGCCTTACATGAATTGTCTTGATTTTAATCAAACTCTTAATGATGATGATTTTTCAAATGAACAATTCTTAACTGGTCTTAATAAGGTTAATAACAAATAATTCTTAACTGATCTTGGGAGTGAGGTCATGCCCTCTATTTATAGGGTCAGGGGTGGTTCCAATAAGAATTTTCCTAGTTCTTCTTATTGGTAGGTGACCCTAAACACACAGCCGATATGCAGGGAACTGGATTTGCTAATTGACAGTCTCGTGCACATTTTCTAAGAAAAATGGTCATAAAACTTAATCCGTTGATTCGAATTGCACATGGGGCATACCTTTAAAAAGGTAATTTAGATACCTTCAAGAGTCCGTCGGACCTCTCCCGGGTCTGGAAGTTGAATTTGGGTCAAATGTGGCTCGAAAGCGCACGTCGATCCTTTGGACGGGAGATCGTCAAACGAAAATGGATCATTCGTATGCATGGTAAGTCAGAATCGCGTACGAGGGAGACTATTGGAAATTTAGGATATGTACATTGACATTCTAAAGAGTTTTACTCTATTTGAAAAGTTGACCTCGGTCAACCGGGGCCCGAAACTGCCCGGTGACCTCTCAGAGTAAAATGGATCGTTTGTCCACACCGTAAGTCAGAATTACGCACGGGGTGGACTGTTGGAAAGGGTATTCATTGCCCTTAGGATATTTCATTTAGTCTTGTTCGATCTAAGAGTTAACTTTGGTCAAACGGATCTTGGGAGCATCCGGTGGCCTCCGAATCAATTTTTGGGAGAAATGGATCGTTCATCTGAACGGTTATGCCATTTTGCACACGGGTCAGACCGTTCAAAAGGGGTTTTAGTGACCCTCAAAGATTCAAAGAGATTTTGCTTTGACAATGAATTTGATTGAGGTCAAATCGGGGCCCGAGAGCACTTGGTGGCCTCCGAATCGATTTTGGAAAGTATATGGTCCGTTCATCTGAATCGTTATGCCGATTCGCACATGGGGTGGACCCTTAAAAAGGTTATTGAGAGCCCTTAAAATATTCAATGACCTTTCACTCTGACGTTAGAGTTGATCGGAGTCAAACGGGGCCTGGGAGCACCCGATGGCCTCTAGATCGGTACTTAGAGTGCGACCTAGGATTTGTAGTGAAATGGGGAAGTTCTAGGGACCTAAGGAGAGACTTAGGGGCCTAGAATGTGGTGTCTACACCCATGGTCTGGGACACTTCATTTGGTCAGGGATTTGGACTATGAACCACCAAAATGGTCACTCCAGAAATGGTCACAACCTTTGGCCACGACCCACAATCTTCGTCAACAACTTTGGCCTTAACCATTCGCCCAATATGATGTAGTGTATATTCCATCAACTACGTCAATAGTCAACCCATCATCATCACATCATTGCACCGACTCTCAGCTAGGTTCTACCTCTTTAACCATACGAAAATTTCATTTATAACCCCAGTGTCCGTAGAGACGTCCATCATATAAAATCTATAAAATATCAACCAAATAATCCTTGGTTCTACAATACTATACCCATAATCCACATTTGGGCAACTGGAAAACATGTTGGCACACACCACACGTTGTAAAGTCGAAATTACCATCACCTTTGTAGTCCTCCTTCTCGGCTCAACTCACCATTTTATAGAATCATTTTCTATTTTTCCCTAATTGTCTCTAATAGGGTTACTCACAACCCTACATTCAAAATTACAATTCTTAACTAAAACATACTCTTTCCTTGAGTTTCTTGGAACCCACTTGTTCTTAAATCTTGTTTATAACTAATACACTAACAAAATACACATCTATAATGCACATGTAACTCCATCCTCATACAACTATCTAATTAGTCCTCTCAACTCGAACCCACCAGAAAATCAATGCTCTCATTTCTATTTTCCACCCACATAATTAGTCTTTAACCCTAATTTTGTTACCTCATGCTAGGCTCACTACTAAGTCCAAGCACTATCATTTTATCATCATCCAGATCACAAACGGTTTCACCACATAAACGAGCATTACTCCAATCTGAGCACAACACTAATGTAACCCTTTAGTTAGAATTAATCCCCATTTAAATTTTCTCATTAAAATCCCTTAATTTTGCTAAGACGCAACAACCCATTACCCTCTCTCTTACGTGCACAAAATTTTCATAAGGTCATTCTACTAGGCTAAATTTCCATCACAACCCATATTATCATAAATAAAGCCCAAAATTCTAATAGGCTCCTCAATAACTAAAGTCCCTTTATACCTCCAAAATGGACTCAATACGAAAGACATTCACTAACATGTGCCCCCAATAGTCTTTAAGTTGCTGACTTTACCCCCAAGCAAGATAATTTCTCGTAATAATTTGTTCACAACTATGGTGAACACCCTTGTCCAACCACCCATACTATGCTTTACCATTAACTTGTAACAGTCCTTATTCTCATGCTTTTATAAGCTCAAATACTCCACAAGTCTTAATAACACTCAAATGATTGAGGAATCGACTCACATGTCATCGTGACACCGGATTACAAAATCCTATAATGGGCTCTAGACCCATCAAAGAACGCTCATCAGAAAACAAAACGGACGCACCATATATCCTAAGGACACTAGAACTTAGATGCACTGATACCAATTGTAACAACCACCATTTTCTCAGGTAAAGGTTGGTCAGACACGATATGCCAAAGATGGCGTTTGTTTGTCAATTAATACCATTCTCAGCATCAAACCATATAAAATATTTATTTTCAAATCGCATTTGAATTAAAATAGAATTTAAATCAATAACCAAGGTCAGTATAAGTCCAACATCCACCTGATATAAATGAAAATCCAACATCAGCATAAGTACCTCAAACTCACTGAAATAATATAGACTTCGGGCATATTCCCATACAATAATCCCAAAAGTAAAATACTGAAATAAAAAAACACTTAATCTAGAATCAACGATCTGAACTCCGATAAGAAAAATGAGACTGCAAGGTTGATCTCTCAACATTCATGCTATCTTTATCTAGAAACACCGGGGGGGGGGGCATTTATAATTTTGGATCAGCGCCAAGATTTGCAAGAATTAACTTACTGAATTTGATTTGCAAGAATTAACTTACTGAATTTAAAGTGCAAAAATACATTTAATTCAAAGTAAATATCCCCCATCGTTACTCACATATGTTAAATACTGTAATACCCCGTACTTTTGGCTATATTTATTTTTGGGATTAATTAATTAAATGCGTATTAATTGGAAATTAATCCGGGTTAAAATACTAACGAGATGCGAGTTGGTATTTGATTATGTGCATACATGTTTTGATATATGTATTTGGTATTATGAAATTTGTCGTGAGATTTATATACGGCATTTTTGAAATTTTGTTGAGACGCGTGGGACCGCCGCGTCACGGTGTAATATTTTGATAATAAAAGTGAACTTAAAATCTATAATCCGTATGGTCGTTTTGAGTGCGCCAACGCGTCCGGAAAGGTCGAGATAGTCAGAAAACACTAACCGGGGGTATAGTTTGGGTCCCGGGGTATTTTTAGGCCATACCGGCAACTTAAAGGGTATTTTGGTAATTTTACATTTTGAGGAATTAAAAGTGACGAAAATTGGTTAATTAAATCTGATGTGGATTTGACCCACTAAGCCCATAACCAACCCTTATTAACCTAGAAGGCTACGTAGGTTATCATTTAGGTTTTCTAAGTTCCCCAAATCAAACCCTAGCCACCTTAAGCCACCATTGGAGAAGGAGCTTGGAGAGAGGAGATTCTGCAGAAAAACATCATCAAACCTACACCAAAGTCAGAAATCGAATCAAGGCAAGTGACTTTATTCCATTTAATTTCAGAGAATGTCTTTTCCATGTTAGAAATTGGAGAATATCAATTGTTCTTGAAAAATAAGGAAAACCCATGTAGTTTAGATCATAGAACTTGAGAAATTTGAGAAGGATTGCATGTAGAATGATAGGTAGATGTTCTTACTGATGATATACATGATTGGAAAGAAATTAAAATGGATTTTGTTGGGTTAATTCATGATTCAAAATGTTAGGGTTCATGTTCTTGAGATAATTGGGGAAAAGTGTAGAAATTCATATGTTGATTGATGTTAAAGAGATTTAATCCTTGAAAACATGTTAGGAGTTGACTTGAATATGTTTAGGATCAATTAGAGACCATAAAACGTTGTTGGGATGAACTTTGGAGGAGATTAGAGGTGTTAAAATGGTTTAAAACGAATTGGGGAAAAATCTGGGCCGAAACTGGTCAGTCGTTAGAAGCAGTCCCCAGGTCGTTCGAACGAACTCGTTCAAACGAGCTTCTAACGAGTTGACCAGTCGCTACTAACGAGAATGGATTTCGTTCGATATCTCGTTCGAACGAGATATCGTTAGAAGGTACAGTTCGTTCGAACGAACTGGGAA
The DNA here is from genome assembly GCA_949130495.1 of Sambucus nigra. NCBI lineage: Eukaryota > Viridiplantae > Streptophyta > Magnoliopsida > Dipsacales > Adoxaceae > Sambucus > Sambucus nigra. Next base: position 321,057,663 of record OX422214.1, on the reverse strand, counting down.
CTCGTTTGAACAGCCTCGTTCGAACGAGACTTCTAACGAGTTGGCAGAGGAATCTCGTTCGAACAGTCTCGTTCGAACGAGACTTCTAACGAGTTGACAGTTTGGTCCTTTTTGGACTGTTTTGATTTTTGGAGTCCCGTAAGCTTGTTCGAGGACATAGATAACATTCCGATGAGGATGTAAGGATAGAATTGGGACATTTGGGTATTTATGATAAGGAATTTACATACGAGAGTTGTATTACATGGACGGTTTGGGTTGAGACGTGAGTGTCTACTACGACGTGAGAAATTATGGCGCGTATGATTACAAACCGGAATAGTACAAATTGTGATAATTATAGTTAGTACGAGAGTGCAATATGTACTACGATTAAAATACGGTATTACTAAGATGTGTGTTTACTTAGTATTGGTATATGGATTGTGTGTATGACATACCTACCATACTTGCTATCACGGGAGGTTGCGTTCGCTTAGGACCCTCTAATCCTTGTGTGCCTACGGGGGGGATATAGACTGGTACCTCGATGAACATAGGTCAGAGAAAGACTTATTGGGATGTTAATAAGTCCGCTGATCGTGGGAGCGTAGGTATGTACGTGACCCATGTGATGTGACTGTGTTCGCCTCCACTATTTGTGATTTGTGTTATCTGGACTATTCCTGAGAGATTCGGAATATGTGATCCTTATGTACGTGATGTACCGGGATGGATAGCAGAGTATGTGTGCACCACAGCTTAGTTCTCGGGGTGCTTGTATTGTATATTTATGATGTGAATAATATACACTTAATTAATAAGAACATTCATGTTAATGTTGTATAAATAGTTACGGTATTGTTTCGAGAAACATAATGAGTTAGCTGATAGAGTAATATATTGCATATTGAGCATCTGAGTTTACTATCTAATTACGAGCGTTATATGTTAATAGAACCGGGTAATAAGGGTAGGAACTATTACAGTCTAGCTAGTTATGATGTCACTTAGCTAGTGGTTTATATCGTCGTAGATGGGTACTTACGTTAGGAGTGCACAGTTAGACGAGAGGTGAGAATATCATGTGAGTGCACGTCCTAACATGTACTTTGCATTTAATGTTTTAAATGTTTTTAAAGCACTTGCATGTTTTTAAAATATAACTCCACATTCGGGCTTTGACCCGTTTGCTTTTCAAATCTTTTTCTTGTAAAACCTTTTTAGGTGCCCAGCCACAGGGACACCAAGCATAGGATACTCATTCAGGTGACGAGCTGTAGCTGTTTGTGGAAGCTATAGGGATTTGCATGTAGACGCTTCTATCTTTTGGATTCCAGAGTCACTATCTATCAGTTGTAGGGCATGTTGCCCATTTCTATTTAGAGACATCTTTTACATTCCAGTTTTCAGACTTTAGTATGTATTATTTCAGTATTCAGTTATTTATTTCTGTTATGGGATTGTAGTGAGGAGTTTTCCTCCAGACTTTATTTACTCTATTGTGATGGTTATTCGTTTTACTTCAGTATGGTGAATGGTGTTATTTATTTCTTCTTTACACTTGTTGCATGTTAATCAGACTTAAATTAAAATTTGGCAACTTACTTTTTAAATACTAGGTGGTTAGTAATAATAAAATGTTTTCGTCAGTGATGCTATTAACTGAGCCAACTTGGCATTTTGAATTAATTTAATAAAGGAGTAGCTACCCGATATTTAATTAGTCGGGGTGTCACAAATACCTCACCCCTCATCTAAGTGCAGTACTACAAGTATAACTACCCAAGCCCAAGATAATGACTGATGATTGTGACAATTTAATATAAGATGCATCAAGAATAGCTAACGTACTGAAATGTATTCATCTACATTCATATTACCACCTCCCCAAGTATCCTATTCGTATTACACGTAAAAGTGTCATAAGCATCTATTATGCACACTACATAGTATTGGGTTTGCAATTTATTTTCTACATTCTTAGACAAAACGATTCATCTCATTTAATTTATTTGATCGAATCGTAATAATTTACATTCATGATACCAAATCCCAAAGTATCCCAGTCATGTTACACGTAAAAGTGACATAAACATCTATTATATACACCACAAAGTATTTGGTCCGCAATTTATTATCTACATTCTTATACAAAGAAATTAATCTCATTTAATTTATATGATCATATATATATATATATATATATATATATCCTTCCATATATGTGACACTCATAGACATATACCAGTAGTGTCTCGTTCGTACTCTATCGGTAAGTTCGAAGGAATTTCTTATCCAATCAGACATCACAAAACACACACAAGTGGGGCGGTCCCTAAGCAATTCACCAATTCACAGCCTATACCCATCGGTGATAAAGGATCCCAACATCTACATTTACCTATCGTAAGTGGCACTGCTACGTAGTACCTATAATAATGACCTACACAACGCCTAGCCCACCTATGCCGACGTGTGATCTAGTCCCGAACGCGCGCAATCCCAACCAATAGGACGGTCCATAAATATACGTATGTCTACATAAAAATATAAATACATATATAATACCACACAATATGTATAGGCAATTAACTCTATAATTACCCCCCAAGAAAAAAAATCAAAATTTTCAACTAATATTCTTACATTTGGATTTACCCATCTAGTTAAATGACTGGTTACTAGTTTCTAATAGCACCACCCCGTATGCGTATCCATAGGAAGATCCCACATTAATAATCGACCATCTAGTTAATTATTAAAAATCATCTTTTTTATAAAAGGGTTTAATCATCTAGTTAAATGAAATTACCCATTTACTATTTCTATCACAAAAATATTTTTAATAAATTTCCCATTCGTCCAAACACCGTCCCACCCAAAATGTCTAAAACACCTAAACGAGCCTACAAAGTCCCCCGAAATGCATCCCAATTATTTTTACCCAACATACATATTTTCATCACATTTGATTACTACATGACCATACGTTAATTAATGTTCAATTTATTTTCAATGAGTGAACCCATTATGCCCAATTGAATCCAATCAAACGTGTAATCACAAATAAAAATTTATTCTCAATTTAATTTAAATTCTACCGATTTGATTCAAATCCCACCGATTTAATTTATTCTCAAAATTTATTTTAAAATTATTTAATTAAATTATGTCACAATATTTTATTCAAAAAATGTGGGTTATTACACCAGTCGTGCTTGTAGGCGACATCTTGTGCTTCCTACAATCTCGTTGGGGAATTTTGTCGGCCTTCATCATAGCCTACCGACCAAGCTACTCAGGGACCCATCATGAATAAATATCGAAGCATTTTGTTATCACAGCTTAGACCTATCACAATAGCATTGCTCCTTTAAGCTCTCTCTTCGGCTTCAGAAAGTTTATTCTTCAAGTCATCATTTTCTGACAGGACTAAAGCGCCGACCTCACCCACATCCTTGGATTCTGCCAACTGGCCTTCCAGTCATATATTTCTTTTTGTATGGAATCACTCACATCTTCCAAGTCCTTGAGGTTGTCCTTATTCTTAGCGACCTGGGTGGATTGGTTCTTATAGGCGTTAGTCCTCTTTCTTAGAGCCTTACATGCATTCAGAAATGCTCGGCGATCTTACGCACTAGCATCTCGCCCGAGCACGTTGTCTAATTTACTGGAAAAAGGAATTTCCTCGGCAACAGTCTACAACATCAAAGCAAAATAGGCAATAGTTTAACAAAAAATACATAAATTGGCACACTCAAATGAAAATACTATTTTCATAAAGCAAAATAAGGGGTAGGCAAAGGCATTACAATCCAAGGAAAGAAAAAAGTTACAATGCATGAGAAAAAGAAGAAAAAATCCTAAAACTATAGGCTTCACTTCTTCATTAGATCTTCTGTTTCAGCCTTCTTCTCCTTGGGCACCACCTCATTTGCCTAGTCGGCAAGACGGCTGGTGGAAGGCTCTTCGTCAGCTACAGGGGGAGAACCTAGATAGTGTAGACTAAAGATCTTAGATTCAGTGGCGACTCCAATATTGGCCAAGGCCTAATCCCAGTCTTTCTTGAAGCTCACCTTTTGAGCATAGGCGATCTGGACCCTGGCATCAGCATACGCCTCATCCTAGCCCTGGTCGAAGTTGGCATCCTTGGTGAGAGGGATTTGAGCCACCTTCATAGTCATCCGAGAATTTTCATTCGATAGACGAGTGTTCTCCACCTCCAACAGGTTGTTCTAGGTTTTTAGTGAGGCCATGACCTCAGTAGTGATATTCTTCTTCTCGTAAGCCTCTTTAGCCTGGGCCATGGCCTCCTCAGACTTCTGGAGGGCTTCAGTCAGTTCATTATTTAATATGGATTGGTCGGCGTGACCATCCAGAAGACTAGTAAACTCTACCACAAACTGTAGAACAAGAAAAAAATTAAGTGTTAGAAGATTTAATAAATAGCAGTCAAGCAGACCTGATACATACCTGGGACAGAGTTAGGGATTCTTGGAGAGAAGGCTAGTTAGGCTATTGCATCTTCAGCCGCTCGTGATCACTCACGAACACTGGCCCCTCAGCAAACTAGGGGCAAGGATTGGAGTGTGGACCACAAACTGGATCTTAAAGATGTTGAGGAGAGAAGGGGGAATATTATTATTCTTCGAAGAGGCTGTAAGGGCCTTCTTCTTCTTCTATTCCTCCTTCTTTTTATACTCTTCCTTCTTCTTCTCCTCTTATTTCTTCTTGGGAGCCAAACTTGGATCACCAGACCTAAAGGATTCACTCTCTGCCTTATTTTGGGATTTATCCCTGTCATAAAGGAGGACATCATCCTCATTATCATTATCATTATCATCATTAGAAACTAAAAGGACTCTTTTCCTAGTAGGATCCATTAGACCATCTTCATCCTCTAAAGAAGAAGAAGTTTCCTCATAAGGAAGAGGAAGATGAGGTATGTCGTCCACTGGGCGAGCAATGAAGCAGCTGGTGATGTTGGTGTACTAAAAAAAGCATCGAAGACCTGGATTTTTCACCATCAGGCAAATATTCGTTCACCCTCTAAGGTTTTAGGAGGTCAAAAATCTTGATATCTCGGAGAGAAGGCTACCTATTTTTCTTGTGAATTATACACAGACAATCGAAAATAAAATTAACATCAATAGAGCAAACTATAAAGCATAATATGAATGATTAAAATACCAAATGTTAACCTATATGATCATCCCCCCCCCCCCCCCCCGTTAGGGCATAGAAATCCCATGTATTCTTTGACCTTAGTGAACGGTGGATGTTGCCCATTTCTGGCAATGAACCCCTGATCCAAATACCCTTTTGTTGGAATCAGGGAAATTTATGACCAATGCCTTCTCGACCTTCCTCTCCTTTAAATAAAGGAGTCCATCAGAAGTACGAGAACAGGTGTAGCAATACCTGATCTCTAGGATGCACAGGTTGGTCCGATAAAGATCATTTATCAATTGAATCCACTGACTATTCGCCAAGTATTATGGATACACTGAGTAGGGTCCACCCCAAAGAATTCAAAGAAATCTAAAAATAAAGAATTTTGGGGAAATGTCAACCTCCCTTGGAATATAGCTGGGGTATTAATCTGGTGTCCCCATCGGCGTCTCTAACATCTTTGGGCATGGGGGCCACACTCGGTTGTAACCCGAGAAGGAATAGAGTAGGCTTTCCTAAAATCTTAAACACTTTTTCCATGAATGGTCGACATTTTTGGAAGACTAAATTATCACTATATATGACGTATAGAAGGAAGAAGAAGAAAGCTGCCAAAGTAATTGTTGATGTAAAAAATTAGATTATATCTAATTATTTAATCACAGATAAAATAAATGAGACAAAGAAGTTTTAAAGTGGTTCAGCCTTATAAGAATGGCCTACGTCCACTGTTTCTGTTATTGATGACTGTTTGGGAATTCTCGATTACAAGTTTTATCAAGAAATCCCGGTCCCCTTACAATGAGGGTAATACAATGTATTTATAGCCCTAAGGCTGTAATGTGAAAGGGTAATACATTCAATGTTGTACATGTGAAAGGGTAATACATTCAATGCCCCTTAAGTGTATACATCTGAATGATAAGCATAAGCATTTAACGAACAGTCAAACTGTTGGTTATCCTGCTATTAATGCTTTGTTCGAGGTGCAGCTCGGACTGCCTAAGCTGTTCGGACCGCCTAAGCTGCTCGGTACTCAGAAGTTCCTCGTAGAGTTCTTGTTGGTCGGAGCGTCTGAGTTCCTCGGGGAAGCAGTGTTCCTCATTGTAGTATGGTTCCTCGGAGCGTCTGAGTTCCTAGAAAATGTTTGTTGTTGTCACTTAGATTGCCATGTGTCTTCACTCAATTGAGCTATGTCAACAGACTAAATTTGGTATCAACAGAAGCCCCCAATATTTCATAGTTCGAAATTTGAGGAGTGTGGAACATTCTTTCTCGGAATATGGTAGTTTTAAATGGTCATCCTGAAATTTAGGAATCTTTTGTATTTATTTCTCCTTCCAAATTCGTAGAATCGGTCTTTTTTGAGTTTTTCTACTCGCTTCGATTCCCGTGCCCTTTTTGTCTTTTTAGCCGCCGGTAACGTAACCGTCTCTTTTTTTAATCATTACTTTTACCTTTTCCCAAGGCAGAGTATTTAAGCGTCACAGACAATCCCATCGTCTTCTACTTTTTCAAATTTGTATCTTCGAATTTTCTCTTTTCTTACTCTCTTGTGCGTTCATCATTTTCATCGTTCATTGTCAACAAATCCACTCTTTTTCTGTAAGATCTTCTTCCTTCTTCTTCATTTCCTTTATTCATCATGGTTTACCTTGTTGAATCTCTTGATAAATTTTGTTCTGATTTTTCTATTCCTTCATGGGTTGTTCTGGAGGAACTTTTTGAACCTTCTGACTATTTCCGTTTGGTTGAGGGACATTGGTTCCCCAGTCTCTTTGTTGCTGAGTGTGGTTTTTCTTTTCCGCCAAATCCTTTATGTCTCGAATTCTGTCAATATTTTGACGTTGTTCCTGCAAGAATATCTCCCAATACATAGAGAATAGTTAATGGGGTTCATAGACTAAATCAAATTCATGAAACTCGCATAGGAATTCCAGAAATCATGTTTTGTTATAGATGGGCTGTTGGTGATAATACTTTTTATTTAAAAACTAGATTTTTAAATAGGGCTTTAGTGGTCAATCTCCCGGATGCCAATAGGGACTATTTTGAGCACGGGGTTGTTATAAAAAATTGGCAACATGCTCATTTATCTGGAGATGAAGTGTATCAGGGTCCCAAATGCCCTCCCTATGGCAATGGGATAAGTTATTTTTATTTCATTTTATTTATTTTGAAATTATGCTTCCTTTATGTTTGATAAAATGTGTCACTGATATTTTAATGTTTATTTATTTGCAGTTGACAGTAAAAGAAAGTCTCTAAAAGAGGCAGACGTTAATATAAGGCATTTAAAACTTATCTGGAGTTTGCATCAGACTGTTGCCGACGAGCACATTAGGCCAGCTTCATATTTGCTGCAGTACAAGAGTTACACCTCCTCTTTCACTGCTCGTCCGGTGATAAGCGACGCAGAGCCAATACCTGCCTCTACAAGTTCTTCGCCTGAATCACATATTCCTTTGAGTGAAAGGATGAAGAAAAGAAGACCTCCCACCCTTTTTGAGAAACCTGCCTCTGGTGCTGGAGAGGCAAAAAGAAGTAAGATTGACGTCCCAGGAGAGGGGACACAGAAAATTGATGCACCCCCTCCGGCTGCTCCTGTGAAGGTTACCGAGAAGCCCCCAGTGGCCCCGAGCAAGACTGATGCTCCAAAAGAAGTGATTGTCATATCACCGACCAAGAGTTCCTCCTTGGTCGAAACTATTCATGTTCCCCCGAGGAAGCTGAAGAAAAGCTCCTCTGTCAATTTGGCTGAAACCATCTCTCAGCCCCTAACTACTAGAACTGGTGTTCCTACTTTTGTTCCCCCGAGCTCTGCTATGAGCTCGGTGAAGACTTGGATCATTCCCGAGATCCAAGGTATTGAAGAAAACCTTTCTCGGGACATGGTTACCTCATTGGCTGCTCGCCATATTGCTTCTGTAAGTCTTATTGTTTTGAACTTTTCATCTTTCCCTTGTTATATCTGTCTCTGATTTGCTTTCATTTTATTTTCACTGTTAGTGAGCTGCTTTAATACAATTTTGAAGAAAGATGAAGCTATTAAAGCTTCAGGCTCCTCATTTGGTGTGGAGGAAGCTCTGATGGGTCTGACGCGGTCTTTGGAAGATTCTCATCAAAAGCATGATGCTGACAAGGCTGCTTGGGAGAAGAAACTTACCTCAACCGAGCAGGAGAAGGCTCAAGTTGTTGAAGTCTCCAAGGGGTTGGAGAAAAAAATAAATGATTTGGAGAAGAAGAATAAATAGCTCGAAGGGAAGCTCAAAAATGATGGGGAGCTTGAAAATAAGCTCAAGGTTGATGGGGAGGAGTTGGGTCAACTTCGGGAAGTAAGTCGGCACAAGGAAGAAGTTGAGAATAAACTGAAGGTTGCTAAAAATCTTCTGTCCGAGAAGCTTTCCTCGGAGAAGTTAAAGAGGAAGTTGGCTGTGAAGAAATCTTTTAGCGCTGGCTGGGATAAAGGGTGGAACAAAGGCTTGGCTGCCATGATCTCGCAAGTCGAATATGGTAGCCTCAAATACTTTAGATATGGATGGGTCGCTGCTTTACAATAAATGAAAGTTGATGAAACTTATGAATTATTTCAGCGGCACATCCCTGGTCCCCCTCCAACTCCTGAAGACGAAGAAGAGGACGAAACTTCCTCTGAGGAGTCTTCCATTGTGATGGGAGATCAAGTTTCTCATCCCCCAGCCATCCAGCCTACTAACGAGGAACTTCAGCAACTCGCTACTTCATCCGAACAACTTCTAGCGCACCTCGAGCAACTTTTTGTTCCCTCCGAGTAACCTACCTCCTCGTCCCAGCCTCCCGAGAAAGTTTTGGGAGACAAGGAAAAGGTGTAGAGTTGTTCGGGTTTCTCTTTATTTTATTTTTCTTTATCAAATGAAACCCTGAACATGTAACTCTGAACTTTGTGATATAATAAAATTTGAACTTTTGTTTATGCATACTGTTGTTTCTCCTCTTCATGCTCTGTTGGTACTCTTATTGATTATTTCTTTTTCTTCTTCTACTAGTTTCTGGCCAGGATGGAATTATTGTCTGCTCATGATACAAAGCTGTTAAGACAATGCGATAAATATTTTAAAGCTGGTCACACAGATCTGAGTGCAGCACAAATCGTCGACATCCTCGGCCAAGATGCTTCGGAACAGGCAATTGAAGCCTACCAATATTTGAAGTGTCTGCTTGATCGTACAGTGGCCAATAATGTAGCTTATTATGATACGATTGAGGATCTCCAAGGCGCTCTTGAAGAACTTCAGCAACAATATAAGGAATCCACTGCCCTTTTGCACGAGGGGTATGAGAATAAGTATCAGCAAATCATTGCCGACAAGGGATATGATAAACGATTTGCTGCGTACGATGTGAGGGAAAGAACTTTGAAAGCCGAGGTTGAAGAGCACAGGCAAATAGCCGAGTTGTTGGAGCAAGAAAATAACAACTTGCAAAGAGAAGTATCTCAATTAAAATCTGTTGCCTCCACCTCAAATGCTTTGGTCCCAGTGATTAACGAGGGATTCTCGTTCTTGCAGGTCGAAAATGCCAACCTGAGGGATGAGTTGGAAACCTTGAAAAGGTTTGGCCCTTCTACTTATGCTCGTGGACGAGCAAGAGTTCCTTGGGGACGAGCAAGAGCTGCTCGGATTCCTGTCGAGGAACAGAGGACTCAATCTGCTCTAGAGAACCAGGCCTTCCAACTAATGGCGAAGAACCAGGCATTGGCTGAGATGTCTAAGAGGATCAGGGATCTAGAAGAGCAGTTTTCTGTGCAGAATTCTATCTTGGAGAATAAAGAAATCTTCATAAAAAATCTCCACGAACAGCTGGAAAGATTGACATATCAATTCCACAAGCAGCCCAGGGAGTTCTGGATGGCTGGATACAACGAGGCTCTCTACCACTTGGACGATCTTATCCAAAATGCAAATAATGAGGGCTACAAGCAGGGATGGTTGAATGCCTTAGGTGTGCTGCAACTGGATCAGGGTCAGTACCTGTGGGATTACCATAATCCTGGGCTGCTCGACCTACCAGTGCCACCATTCAAGCTTGATATGGGTTGGATCCCTGCTCGGACCATCCCTCGATGTCTGATTTCCAAATACCTCGGCGATTACAATCTCCAATCAAATGTCCAGATATCTCATCCCGAGCACTCCTAGATCGACCATCTATGATGAATATCAGGATGTTAAAAGATCTTAACTTCATAAATTCTCCTCTTGCTTTAAACGATCCACCTGCTGGCGAGGAACCTGTTTCAAAAGCAGAGGGGAAGAAACCAATAGAATAGGAATATTGATGTAATAAATTTGTATTTCATTCCTGATGTATTTTGTTCTACATTTAATGAAATAATTTTATTTGCAAATCTTGACTGCTATTGTCTTGTAAAACTTTAAATCTGTACATGTGTATCTGTTAAAAAGATAACAATATTGTGTTATTTGTCGATCAACTTATTGTCGACTAGTTTGAATTTGTGGTAACCATTTGATAAAAAATGATGTTTTGTTTCTCGACCAACTTAGTAATAATTTTAAAAAGTTACGAGTATCAAAAATTTTGCTCGATCACTTTCTTGTATTCATAAAATGTTTTCGACCAACCAAGGTCGGTAAATTTTCCTTTTCGACCAACTACAGTTAGTTGATTTTTCCTCTACGAGCAACTTTGGCACTTTCTGGAATAATTTTACCTCCCGACCAACTTTAGTTGGCATTTTTGAGAATACATTTACTTCCTAACCAACATAAGTTGGTATTTTTAGGAATAGTTTTACTTCCCGTAGGAATACATTTACTTCTTAACCAACATAAGTTGGAATTTTTAGGAATATATAGTTTGACTTCCCGTAGGAATACATTTACTTCCTAACCAACATAAGTTGGCATTTTTAGGAATACATTTCCTAACCAACATAAGTTGGCATTTTTGGGAATAGTTTTACGTCCTGTAGGAATACATTTACTTCCTAACCAACATAAGTTGGCATTTTTAGGAATACATAGTTTTACTTCCCGTAGGAATACATTTACTTCCTAACCAACATATAAGTTGGCATTTTTAGGAATACATAGTTTTACTTCCCGTAGGAATACATTTACTTCCTAACCAACATATAAGTTGGCATTTTTAGAAATATATAGTTTTACTTCCCGTAGGAATACATTTGTTTCCCGACCAACCTTAGTTGGAGTTTTCGAGAATAAATTTGAGTAGTCCGAGTTTTGCCGAGTAGTGTGTAGCATTAGTATTCCCCGAAAAACTTTCAATAAAAGGAGAGAATTTAGTAGAATATTTTCATTTTATTCATACTGACGGAACTGCGTTACATGAGAATATACATCACTGATAATACTTGCGCAGGTGCTCTGCGTTCCATGCATTCTTAAAATCCTCCCCCTCTAAAGTTGCTATTCGGTAAGTTCCTGGTCGAACAACTTCTGTAACTCGGTATGGTCCATGCCAGTTTGCCTCCAGTTTGTTGTGCTTTTGAATCACTTTCTTTAGCACATAGTCTCCTTCTTTCAGGTCGCACTTCTTCACCCTCTTATTGTAGAACAAAGCTGTTCGTTGTTGGTATGCAGCATTCCTGATGGCTGCTTCTTCTCTAACTTCCTCGAGCATGTCTAAATCCAATCTTCTCATTAAGTCGCTGATAGGGGAATTGAAATTCAGTACCCTGTGTGTTGGGAGGCCCAACTCGGTTGGTATAACAGCTTCACTTCCAAACGCCATCATATATGGTGATTCTCCAGTTGCTGCTCGGGGAGTAGTACGATAAGCCCACAGTACTGACTGTAACTCGTTGATCCAGTTTGCTTTTGCGTCACTTAGTCTTTTCTTCAAGCCATTTAGCAATGTTCTGTTCGTCACTTCAGCCTATCCGTTGCTTTGAGGATGGCCTGGTACCGAGTGGACCTTCAAGATATTTGATTGATGACAATAGGCAGCGAACTCCTAGTTGTCAAATTGTGTTCCATGGTCTGTGATGAAGCCATGAGGAAGACCATATCGACAAATGATGTTCTTCCAAATAAATTGGTACACCTTGTCGTACGTCATATCAATGAGAGGCTCAGCTTCAACCCATTTAGTAAAATAATCCACAGTGACCACGAGATACTTAAACCTTCCCCTGGTCGTCGGCAGTGGCCCGACCAAATCTATTCCCCATATGGCAAATGGCCAAGGGGAAGTAATGGGTGTCAATAATGCTTGGGGAGTTCTTCGTATGGAGGAGAAGCGCTGGCACTTGTCACATTTCTTGGCATAGGCTATATAATCAGCCTTCATCGTTGGCCAGTAGTATCCTTGCATCATCACCCTTTGCAAAAGAGTCTGACATGCTACATGGACTCCACAGGACCCTTCATGGACCTCTTCAATTAAATCTTTCACCTCGGTGGGATGCACACATCTCTGCAAACCTGCTATAATTCCTCATCTATATAGAATACCGTTAGTTAATACATATCGAGCAGCTTTAAACTTCAATTTCTTGGTTGCGAGCTTGTCAATTGGTAATTCTCCCTCCTCAATATATGCCCTAATGGGATCCATCCATGATGATCCTAAATCGAGGGTAATAAAGTTTATCTCCAGATCTTCATCTATACTCCGACTAGCTAAAACTTCAATTGGTATTATTCTTCGTAGCTCGGTACGAGTAGCTGACGCTAATCGGGTTAGGGCGTCTGCTCTCGCATTCTCCATTCTTGGTATTCTGACCAGCTGAATAGCAGCAAATTCCGACACCAGCTCCTTTGCCTTTGCATGATATCTGATCATTAATTCTCCTCTGACTGCATATACTCCCATCATTTGGTTTACGATCAATTGCGAGTCACTGAAGACAATAACATGTTCTGCCCCCATGGTTTTTGCCAAACTAAGACCTGCAATCATGGCTTCATATTTAGCCTCATTATTCGAAGCTTTGAATTGGAAACGTAGGGCGTATTCCATGTCGACCTCGTCCGAACTGTTCAAAACTATCCCCGCGCCACATCCTGTAGTGCAAGATGAACCATCCACGTACATACTCCATATAGGTAACTCGTCTTTAAATTTCTGATCTGACAGAGTTCCTCGATGGAAAATTTATTGCTTCCTTTCACCATCTCCTGATATTTCTTGCGGTTCGTTGATCATCTTTTCTTGCCCTTTTACCAACCTGAGCTGGTCTGGGCTTGAATTTGATGATCCTGTAACATCTACTTGCCGTTTTACCAAGCTAAGTTGGTCTGGGCTTGCATTTGATGATCCTGTAACATCCACAGGTTGATCAGCGAGCAACTTTTGTTCCTCGGTGGTATCAGGATAGGTGAACTCTGCTATAAAATCTGCTACAGCTTGCCCATCTGGGTTCATAGACTATATCATATTCACCGAGTTCTATTGCCCAGCACATCAATCTTCCTGACTTTTCTGGTTTATGAAGGACTTGCCTCAATGGCATATCAGTATATACTACTATGATATGAGCTTGAAAGTATGACTTCATTCTTCTACTTGCTTCGATCAATGCTAGTGCCAATTTTTTCAGCCTTGGATATCTGATCTCTGCTCCTCGGAAGGCCTTACTTGTGTAGTAGATTGGTTTTTGTACTTCATTCTCCACTCTTATCAATGCCGAACTGACTGCATTCTCGGACACTGCCAGATACAAGTATAATTTTTCTCCCATCACTGTCCTGAATAACAGTGGAGGTGCTCCCAAGTATTTCTTTAAGTCTTGGAAAGCCTTCTCACATTCATCATTCCACTCAAAAGACTTTCGGAGCATCTTGAAGAATGGGAGACATCGATCAGTTGCTCGCGAAACAAATCTGTTAAGTGCTGCTACTCGTCCTGTAAGACTTTGCACCTCTTCTTCGTCGTTGGGGATCGCAGCCCTAATAGAGCTTTGATCTTTTCAGGGTTAGCTTCAATGCCTCGCTGATTGACAATGTATCCGAGAAACATGCCTTCTCGTACTCCAAATGTGCACTTCGTCGGGTTCAACTTCATTTGATATTTATCCAGTTGATTAAAGGTCTGGCCTAAGTCAACTAGATGATCGACAACTTTCTTGCTCTTTGTCAGCATATCGTCAACATAGACTTCCATATTGCAACTGATTTGTTCAGCAAAGACTTTGTTCATCAGCCGCTGATATGTCGCACCTGCATTTTTCAAACCAAAAGGCATAATATTATAACAATAAGTTTCCTAGGGGTAATGAAAGAAGTACTCTCCCTGTCTTCAGGTTTCATTTTAATCTGGTTGTAACCAGAATAAGCATCCATGAAGCTCAGTAGCTTGTGTCCCGAGGTAGCATCCACCAGTTGATCAATTCGGGGCAGTGGAAAGTGATCCTTTGGGCATGCTTTGTTGAGGTCGGTGAAGTCTACACACATCCTCCATTTGTTGTTCTTCTTTTTCACCATCACCACATTTGCTAACCAGTCTGGATATTTAACATCTTCAATGAAGCAAGCTTTCTGGAGCTTCTCGACTTCCTCCTGTATAGATTGATTCTTCTCGGGACTGAATACTCTTCTTCTCTGCTTCACAGGCTTGATTTCCTTATTCACATTGAGTTCGTGACATAAGAAATTTGGATCTATCCCGGGCATATCCTCATGACTCCACGCAAAAGTTTGCTTTCTGCTTCTTAGGAAAGTTATCAATTCCTGTTTTAGTGAGGCTTCCAACGATGAACCTACTCGAGTAGTTCGTTCAGGGTGCTCTTCGTCCAGAATGATGTTTTCAGTAGCTTCCACCACTTGACCCTTCACGAGTTGCGACCCATCTCTAGGATCCAATGTTTCAATTTCTGCCCCTTCATCCACTTGATAAGTAATAGTCTTTTTCCTTGATTCCTCTAGTTCCTCTTGCTCGGCGGATGAATAATAGCATTCCCGAGCTACTTTCTGATCACCTTTCACAACTCCTACTCCAAAATTTGTTGGAAATTTTAGGCATTGATGTACCGTAGATGGTACAGCCTCGAACTTCTTCAATCCTACTCTTCCCATGATGATATTGTATGATGATTGAACATTCTTATCCATCACGAAGAAGCGTATTCTTTCTGTTCGACAAGCAGGCCACGTACCAATGAATATGTCCAATTTGATTGTCCCAAGTGGAAATACTTTCTCGCCAGCAAAACCGAGGAGGGGTCTATGATAAGGCTCCAGTTGAGATAGCTTTAGATTTAAACTGTCGAAGCACGAGTAGAACATGATGTCTGCCGAGCTACCATTGTCTACCAGTACTCTTGAAATCATTACCTCCTTCATCCTCATTTTGATCACCAATGGGTCATCATGAGGATATAAAACACCTGCGAGGTCATTCTTTGAGAAACCAATGACTAATTTCTCTTTGTTCACCTTTCTCGGGCGGTCCTCCTCAGCTAGATTTATTCGTTGAATGTACGAGCAAGCTTGAGCCTCACAGAGGTAAGCTTTTCTCTCTGCAGTAAGGTCTCCTCCTCCTCCATCTCCACCTGTTATAACATTACAGTCAAATGACCCAAAGGGTATTGAAAATACCTCACGTTCTGGATGCCTTGGTCTTTTGGGAAGATCGGGGTCGTCTTCTGGATCAACTTCATGGTTTCTTTTCTTGTTCTCCTTTGCTCGACGAGGAGATCTAGACCTCTCTCTTGTTCGGTCGTTATTTCTTCTTTCGTTTCCACGATCAACATACTTTGCCAGTTTTCCTCGCCTGATGAGTGTTTCAATCTCATTTTGAAGAGCTATGCAATTTTTGGTCATATGACCATGATCTTTATGAAACTCGCAATACTTTGCCTTATTCCTCCTGTCAGGGTCTGCCTTCATTTTCTCTGGCCAGCTTAATTCCTCGTTGTTCTTGATTTATTCTAGAACATGGTTGATGTCTTGCTTCAAAGGAGTATAATTATCAAATTTCCTCAATACTTCCCAAGACGACCTTGTTTTTTAGTGTTTGTCATTACCATTGTTCTTATGCTCTTTTTTCTTAGCTTTATCACCTTCCACCTTGGTTTCTGTAGCATCCATATTCTTCTTCGTAGCCATAGCCTCCTCGGCATTCATAATCTTGGACGCTTTTCCCATCAGATCTGACATGGTTCTAGGTGGATCTTTGGCCAAAGTGTAGTACAACTTGTTGGGCAGTAGTCCACTCATCAAGGCGGTAATCGCTGCTTTTTCCTCATAATCAATGACTTTGAGTTTCTCGTTATTAAAACGAGTTATATAATCTCTGGTACTCTGACCAACCTTTTGTCCAACACTTAACAAATGTACTACTCGTTTAACTGGCTTTGCCCCAAAATAGAATTTCTCAATGAATAACTCGGCCAGTTGAAGAAAAGTTGAGATCTTACCCCGAGGAAGATTATTATACCACATTTGAGCAGATCCGGTAAGGGTTCCCGAGAATGCTCTGCATCTCATCTCATCTGGAACAGCATAGATATCGGCTGCAGCTTGGTATTATTCTATATGAAGGACAAGGTCAGTCTTTCCATCATATTTGGGGGTCACAACAGGTGCTTTGAACTTTGATGGTGTTGGAAAATCTACAATGGCCTGGACAAAGGTGTTCCTCGAACAAAAGTTCGTTGTAGAGGGTTCTTGGATTTAGCCATTTCCCCTAATCTATCCTCAAGCCTCTGAATAAAGCCTTTCCATGCATTATTTCCTTCATCGGGCCTGTTGGTTCGAGCACCTGATCGCGTTGATGTGGCTTCCTGGGATCTATCTTGACGAGCAGTTGGTCGCGACTGGGCAGATCCTTCCCTTAAATCTGATGGTCGTCAAAAACTCCTCGATGCGACTTTAGGAGGACTTCTACTCCTTCTAGGTCCTAATCGATCAAAAGGTGATACCCTGCTTAACCTCTCTAGCGCACTAGTCCTTTCTGGAGAGAGAGTGATACGTTGTTCAGTATCTGTGGCCCGCACTGACGAAGTTCATCCAGGTTGATAAGAAAAATCTTCAGATTCCTCAGTACGATATGAATCAGTACGCCTAGTACACGAAGAAGGTAAACCGGTATTTCTTTGAATACTTCGCAGTCCTAAACGGGTTGGTGCACCGCCATGGAGGGTTTGTATGAGTTGTCGCATAGTTTCTTGCATGATTGTCTGGCCCTGAGCCATATTTGTTATTATTCCAGCCAGATCTGAAACATTTGGCGGAACAGACGGATTTGGAGGGCTTCCAGCGTTTCGATTGCTGGATTCTGGAATATCAGCCATTTGTGATGAATTATTTTTGATGAAAAACGATATTACCAGTCGCTTCCCACAGACGACGCCAATCTGTTGATGTAAAAAATTAGATTTTATCTAATTATTTAATCACAGATAAAATAAATGAGACAAAGAAATTTTAAAGTGGTTCAGCCTTATAAGAATGGTCTACGTCCACTGTTTCTATTATTGATGACTGTTTGGGAATTCTCGATTACAAGTTTTATCAAGAAATTCCGGTCCCCTTACAATGAGGGTAATACAATGTATTTATAGCACTAAGGCTGTAATGTGAAAGGGTAATACATTCAATGTTGTACATGTGAAAGGGTAATACATTCAATGCCCCTTAAGTGTATACATCTGAATGATAAGCACAAGCATTTAATGAAAAGTCAAACTGTTGGTTATCCTGCTATTAATGCTTTGTTCGAGGTGCAGCTCGGACCGCCTAAGCTGTTCGGACCGCCTAAGCTGCTCGGTACTTAGAAGTTCCTCGTAGAGTTCTTGTTGGTCGGAGCGTCTGAGTTCCTCGGGGAAGTAGTGTTCCTCGTTGTAGTATGGTTCCTCGGAGCGTCTGAGTTCCTCGGAAATGTTTGTTGTTGTCACGTAGATTGCCACGTGTCTTCACTCAATTGAGCCATGTCAGTAGACTAAATTTGGTATCAACAGTAATAGATAAGGATGGAGACTTACAAAGGTGAAGAAGTGCGAAGACGAAAGCTCTCGAGTTTTGATAACAGAAGAACTGGAAGCAAAGTGACAGTTTAGTGTTGATACAACTAGGTTTGAAACCTTGTGCACAATCATCAAGCACGACATCCAAGGATATTTTAGCGCTTCACTTCATGCCCCCTGGAAATTCTGTGTAATCATAAGTTTACCCTACCGGTTCAACTTCATAAGAATGGATTAAAATCATTTGAGCATAAGGCAACAATAAAACCTATTGGCCCAACAAACATTAGCCCAAGGGATTTAAGGGTAATGGTGGGGACCTAAATTTATTAATTAGGCTTAATTGAAGACTGGTCGATCAAGCCCAACAATGTAAGAGGAACGTCCGACCCAACTCCTTAGAAACAGCACAAGTATTTGTTACGTGGATAAACACGAACACTTATCACGTCCATATTGATAAGCTCAAGTTGGTTACCTATAATCTCAGACGAGATATTAGGGAGTCACCACACGAGTCAATAACAAGCTGGGAGGGTTCCTTAAACGACTCAACCTCTACGGTCTTACACCATTATAAATACATCCCATACCTCAGGGTTAAAGCGGATTTAATTTCAAAACTTTGAGAGAACATGATAAAATACAGCGACCTCTTTGTGGATGTAGGTAATTTGCCGAACAACGTATATTCTTGTATTATGTGATTAACATCTTATTTTCATTCATGTATTTCCTTTTGGAATCCCTTTTATTCTGATTAATTTGTACTCATAGGGGTATTTTTCACAATACCCTATGGATTTTTACATATCAATGAGTTATAAAAAAATGAATTTGAATCACGATTTAGCCTAAAACTTATTATAGTTCAATTATATATTTGGCAAAAATAATACCCTCAAGAATATTTATTAAAGTATTGTATTTTTAAAAAAAATCTTCACAAGTGCGATTTTAATGCAAAACTGCAAGTGAACGTATGATTTCTTTCTTGCCACATATATGGAATTCGCACATTAAAGTGTAATATTAATAAGGGGCTTTAAACATAAACACATAAAAAATTTGAGTTCAATATATGTTATGTTCTATTACAAATATGGCATATGATGTGGACCAATGATACAATAACACATGTCATCAGAAGATGCTTATCTCACTTACTGAGTGTGTTCGGCATAATATTTCTTTGGTTGGCTCAATATTACTCTTGGGTGGCTGGGCGGCCGATGAAGAACGAATCAATGTTATTAGTTACTCACTACACGTACGGGCTACACATGGAATATATACAATCTCCCTACTCTTCCATTTCTCTTTCATTATTTATCCTATAAAAAAAACTCAATCTCACGGGAATAGAGGACTGAATCCTATTCTTTAAAGATTTAATTTAAGAGCCATATACAAAACCCTAGAGATATTATTAAGATCTTGTATCCACTCTTGATACAAAGTAACCTCGCGCTTGTGATTCATGTAGGCACCTCTTTGGGACTGAACTACATCAATCTCCTATTTCATTATCTATCTCACAGCTCTCAAATTCAAGCCATTAATCTCATTATTTGTTATAGTTTATTATTAG
The DNA here is from genome assembly GCA_949130495.1 of Sambucus nigra. Taxonomy (NCBI): domain Eukaryota; kingdom Viridiplantae; phylum Streptophyta; class Magnoliopsida; order Dipsacales; family Adoxaceae; genus Sambucus; species Sambucus nigra. The sequence goes on along the minus strand of OX422214.1, from coordinate 321,037,987 downwards.
TATGTTTTAGCTAAGACTCGTAAAATCTCAATAACTATCTGTTTAGCTAAGTGCATTATCAGTTTATGATATTACATAAACTAAAAAAAATAAATATACTAACATAAACATAAAATGAAATGTTTTGGGGGGACTATAGATTCTTTAACTCGTTTAAAATTAACGCTCGTTTGACAACCCAATTTAATGCTGATTTAAATTTCGTGAAATTAAAATTGACCTTTCAATTTTATTTTTACGGCTTGAAATTGAATTGTCAATTAGACCCTAATATATTTACGAGAAATTTATATTTTTTTTGTAGCATACCATGAGGTGTTCGAGTCAGCTTACGTGCACCTCGACTAATCTCTATTCGCTGTTCGTGACTTCCGCTGGTCAAGTCGAACTAGGGACTAAAACCCAATCCACTCTCAACACTGTTCAAGTGACAGTCTTATACCACTGAACCAAGAGGCTTGATAGATAAATTTGCATTTGAAAAATAATTTCCAACAACGAAACTCTGATGTGAGGAGGTGACGTCTATTTATTTGCGATGGCAAAGGCTGGAAAGAAAAACAGAAAGCCATGTATTACTATCATGACAAAACTGAAAACAACATCTTTTACAACCAAAACTAATAACAGTCAAAATCTAATTTTTTTAACAAGGATTACTATCATGACAAAAAAGCTCAGGGGACAAATACAGTTTTCAGAAAGCCATGGCATTTTAGATGGAACCCATGATTGCAACCGGGTACCAGGCGTACCGGTTGGTCTGCCTCAATCTCGTCCAAACAAACTGCACGCTCATATCCCAAAACCAAGTCTTTACCGGTGAGTTTTGGGAGTTTTTGAAGATCTTTGTTTGAGAGTCCTTTAGTGGGGGATGGTTTTACCGGGGAAGGGAGGTATTGGTGGCGTACCATAGCAGGCAGATGTAGACGATTAACACTACGCTCATGCCAGCGCAGGGTAGAAAGAGAGCAAGAAACATAGAAAGAAGCATTTTTATGCTACTGTGTGTGTTTGTGTTTGTGTGATGGAACAATCTCCAGGGTGGCTGGGGAGAGGGTGCGGTGCACATCATAGCGTACGGTAAGGGTTGTGAGAAAATAGGGGTATTTATACACAGAGGGGATGATATGAATGGGTGTTCGTGTTTGGCTGGATGGAGTGTATTGGGGTCTTAGCTCGAGACGAGAAAATGGTGTATTTTGAGGAGTTTTTTTAATTTGAAAAGTGAATTTAAGAGTATTTTTGGTCTACATTCATCACTTGTTTTTTTGTCCAAAAATGCTATTGGAGCCGAAATTGTTATCGAAAGTGGAGGGACCAAATTAGGTGGAGGATTTTTATTGGTTGATTTGTGGGATCCACGTCAGTGAGATAAAAGAATCCACCAATAGCATGCCACCACGTGTATTTTAATTCGAAATTTCGATTCCAATAGAAGAGCTCTTTTTGTGTCATGCCATACCCATATATATTAAGGTTTTAAACGACAATATAAAAAGTGTAATATTCATGATTTTTTTTAGGTTTAAAAAAAATGTTAAATATAAACTAAAAATTTTCAATTAATATGATTTTGATATTTTTTTATGTTAATACATCCATAATCAAGTTTGATATATTCTTTGTCATTGAATATCGTCACAAAGAAATTTTCACATTTATCAACAAAAAATGAACTAAAATTAAAGAAAATTTGTAAAATGTATCAAAATCAAATCAGAGTGTAAAGGGTAATGCTTTAATAACGGATTTAACAAAAAAAATCTAAAGATATACTTTTTATTTAATTTTAAATTTTTAATTAAATATATTTGAAATATGAAGCATAAGTATCCGGTAATGTTAATATCTTTATGGTAATGTCACTACATGAACTAACATTTATTTTTAAAAACATGTTAAACTAAACATTAATTGATATATGTTTAGGGACAAAAGATTAATTAACTCATAGTTTAAGAGACAGTTACATTTAAATTAAAAAATAATTTCTAAAAAGAACCTGTGTTGCGAGAAGGTGACGTGTATTTATTTTTGGTTGGTAACAGCTGGAAAGCAAAACATAAAGTGTGATGCATGGGCATTTTTCCATATGACGTGTTGCGTGTGTCTCAAGAATGGGTGTTAAATGACACATTTCATGTGCGTTTTGAACCACCGCTATTTAATTTATGATGGTTTTATGGGTGGGGTTTAATGGTATTTTGGTGGAATTTTGATTTCGGTTAAAATATCTTTTCTAGTGCTTTGTGTCGACTTTGAAGTTTGAAACTGTAGCTGCTCTGTTTGCATAGAAAAAGGAAAGGTGAATTAATTACAGGTGTAAAATTATGGTGCCCTTAATAAAAGCTCAACTCATAATCTGAGTCATAATATTCAAGAGAAAATATACTAAGAACGATGCTATGCTGTCTCATTGGAAATGACGAGTATGTATTTTGCTATATAGATATTTTTAAAATATAAATAATTAGGCTAAAAATAATTAAATTAGTAAATAAAGTCATTGTTTTAAATTTTTACGATACATAGATATTATAATTTGGATCTTATTATAACTCTATGTATTAGGAGATGATATACATCACAAACTAAAGTATAAAATGTTGGAATATTTTATATATTCCAAATAATTTATTGTGGGCTCATATATTAAAATGGTAATTATATTTGAGCTTCAATTTTAATTGGGCAAATGAAGTGATCTAATTAGGTAAGCTCAAAAGACTTCAAGAGTAAGTATGGAATTCGAAATGTTTGATTATCCAAAAGTCACCTATTTGTTACTCAAGAGTCATGTTATATAAGAGTCACATATTGGTTACTCAAGAGTCACCTAATTAGAATTTATGGGGTTCTAACTAGTTATCTATATAATGAAGGGCTCTGGTCCCCAAGGCTAATGCACTCAAATACCTTCCTCCTCATTCCATCAATTAGATAGAACTCATAGAGAGAGGGATTAATCTGTGAAAGACCTCCAACCCCATAGTCTCAATCATCACTATGGATTCATGTATGAAGTTCCTATAATTCTTTTATAAAGTAATTTCGATAAACTAATATGTTGATGAATTTTATTTAATATTCCAACAAGTGGTATAAGAGCCTCTTCATATTAGATTATTAGGATTGGTACTGTGATTGTAATTTAGAAGTGATTTTGTTTGATTTATCATACATATGATCTCGTTAGAACCCATATGACTTTTAGAATTCTATGTAGAATTTATGTATGATTTGTGATAATTTTCATAATCATAGTCCCAAATTGATTAAAGATTGTTAACCCAAGGTGATTTTTCATTTTCCTCAAAAGGGTTTAATTCATAATGGATTTGGATGGATTAATTCAGTTTTTTTCAAGATTAATATGAGAATTGTTGAAATCTTGATTTAGAGAAGGATGTTTTCAACGGCATATGTGGTCATCTGTAAACGTAGAAATAAACAAAATCCATTGGGAACAATGGGCACCACCCTATCTCGACGATTTGACGTCGTTTAGACCCTAAAAACGCATTTTTTGCCATTTTTTTTTGTACTAATGTCAATGCTAATAACTCTCGCTTAAAAATTGATTTTGCGATTTCGCGAATTGGAGAGTGATCTTGAAGAGATTGTTTATGTCACTGTAGTGATAACTGAAATTTTTCCATTTTTGGAAAAATAAATGAGCACTCAATCCATTTTTTTTTTTGGGGGGGGGGGGAGAATTCATTCTAATTCAATATTTGTGGGAATTTTTTCTAAATCAGTTGTTTTTGTGAGAATTATTTCCAAATGCATATTTTTTTTGGAACAAAGGCAAGTATAAAATTAGGTGTACCAAATACTTGCATATTTAAATAAAAATCATTTGGTTTCAGATTTTTAATAAAGTTTGATTCCCATTCGGGGTATTTTCTTAAAAAAAATACCAAAATTGTATTATATCTTGAAATGAATTAATTAAATTAATACGTTGCCAAAGTAACCTCTATTGGATAGATTAATTTATTTTGAGATATAAAAATGATGTTAATATATTTATTATTCCCGCGGGTAATAATCGGCCCAAAGGAAGATTATTATTTGGCTGAATAATAAATATATATGTAGAATTAAATATGTGATAATTCTATAGTTTTCATGTGGATAATTAATCGGCCCAAAGGAAGGTTAGTTGTTTGACCGAATTCTATGATGTACAATTAATCAGCCCGAATGAGAGTTAGTTGATCGAATTTATTATCAATATTTTTTTCGGGACTGAGAGTATCACTTACAAGTTAATATTTATGTCCAAAAACTAAATGTTAATATTGTGCTAGGTCTCTCATTGATGGACCCACCATTCCACCATTACAATTATATAAAATTTATGTCTTGCATTTATCAGTTTATTTAATTATAATATGCCATGACATAAATTTTAAATTGGAGCTTTTGTAATTTATTTGTTCTTTCGGATTAAGTTACTGCTTATTCTGTTAAAATTACTGCCAACATGATCTCAATCCATGTGCTTAACGGTACAAACTTTAAGAACTGGAAAGTGGACATTCTTATAGTATTAAATAAAATTCATCAACAGATTAGATTATAGAAATTACCTTATAAAAGAATTATAGGAACTGTGTACCTGACTCCATAGTGATGATTAAGACTAGGGGGTTGGAGGTCTTCCACAGACTAATCCCTATCTCTACAAGTTCTCTCTCATTGATGGGAATGAGGAGGAGAGTCTATGAGTGCATTAGCCTTGGGGACCAGAATCCTTAATTATATAGACATCTAATTGGAACCCCATAAATTCTAATTAGGTGACTCCTGAGTAACCAAGGTTACTCTTGAGTAACCCGACTCTTGAGTAACCCGTAGGTGATTTTTAGGTAACCACACATTTCGAATTCCATACTTACTATTAATGTCTATTGAGTTTACCTAATTAGATCACTTCATTTGCCCAATTTAAATTGAAGCGCAAATATAATTACCATTTTAATATATGAGCCCACATTAAATTATTGGGAATATATAAAATATTCCAACAATCTCCCACTTGGGCTACATAATAATTCCAAATGTAATTATATCCAATAACCTTATGTGTGCACCAAACTACTTTCTAAATTTAAGACATCTCCCGAATCAATCTCGTCCATCTCCTATATCAGTATGAGACCAAAGCGACATTCGTTACATTTATGTGGTAACTCGATCCACCAATGATCACCACACTAAATATATTCAACGACATAGATCAAGTATGGATGTATGGCTGGAAATTACATGCAATGTGATCTCAGACATGCCTATTTCCAATTGGTCCTAACTTTATTCCTTAGTGAGATCAAACCTTAGTCTTTTAAACCTTAAGTTATACCATAATTAAAAGACAATACATTCAGAGTAAACAACAAACTGAAAATACCATCAACTTTATTCTGCAAAAAACTGAAACATACATAAAGTATCTAAGTAGTGTCAAATGAAGGAACATTAAACCGAATACAAACTCCCACTAATGCTGAATATCATCAAACTTAACAACACCCATATGAGCAGTGTGCTCATGAAAGACCTTGGGTGGTAAGTCTTTAGTAAGCGGATACGTGAGCATGGAGTTTGTTCTTATATGTTCAATAGACACTATCTTACTCTGAACTCTTTCCTAAACAACAAGAAACTTAATGTATATGTACTTAGACTTCAATAAGCTTCTATTGTTATTTGAATATAAAACTGCTGAATTATTGTCACAATATATCTGTAGTGGTCTTTTAATGCTATCCAAAATATGCAGCCCAATGACAAAATTTCGCAGCTATATCGTATGATTTGTTGCCTCATAACAGGCTATGAACTTTGCTACCACGGTGGAAGGTGCAATGAGTGACTGCTTAGCACTCTACCAAAAATAGCACCTCCAAACTACATGTATACATAGCCATAAGTGGATCTCTTAGTGACTGGCAACCCGCAAGATCGGCATCAGAATACCCAATGATCTCCAAATTATATGACTTCCGATAGATGCGCATGTAATCTTTTGTTCCCTATAAATACATCATAACCCATTTGGTTGCTTTCTAGTGATCCATTCTAGGGTTACTCACATATCTGCCTAACATACCCATTATGTACACTAAATCCGAACGTGTATATACTTGAGCATACAAAATTCTCTCAATAGCTAAAGCATAAGGAACCTTTTTCATTTCTACACTTTCAGTCTCATTCCTGGGGCATTGACAGAGACTAAACTTATCTCCCTTAACAACGGGAGTATCTCCTTCTGCAAAATCTTTCATGTCAAATCTAAAGAGTACCTTCTCAATATATCTCTTTTGGGATAATCCAAGGATACCCTGAGAATGATCTCGGTGTATCTCAATTACCAATACAAAAGATGCGTCCCCAAGATCTTTCATTTTAAAATTCCTAGTTAGAAATCTCTTAGGTTCGTGCAATAAGCCTACATCGCTGCTAGCCAATAATATGTCATCGACATAGAGCACAAGGAAGATAATTTTACTCCCACTTAACTTATGATATACACAATCATCTACTTCATTAACCTCAAAATCATATGCGATAATGACTTAATAAAACTTGTGATATCATTTACGAGAAGCTTGTTTGAGGCCATATATGGATTTCCTGAGTTTGCAAATCATAGACTTTGGATCAACTGGGTCAAAGTTTTCTGGTTGCACCATATATATGGTTTCCTCAATATTACCATTGAGAAAATCCATTTTAACATCCATATGATGATGCAACTCTAAATCAAAATGATCTACAACTACTCATAAGGTTGTTGAGTTTGCTCTTTTGGAATAATTCTTATATTTTGAGTAGGGAAGTCCTCATTGTTATCTCCTTCAACACTGTCAGCAGGCTGAACAATGTTTGGGAGAGGAATTTATTCCTCTTCAAATACAACATTCTTATTCTTGACCGTATCTTCCCCCTCAAACTCAACATCCTCAAGAAATCTCGCATTTCCCATCTCGAAAAAGGACTTAGTTGAGGGATCATAAAACTTGAAACCCTTAGCCTATTCAACGTACCCATCAAAATAGCAGGTAATAGTTCTTGATTCTAGTTTATTTTCAATTGTCCTATAAGGCATTTCCTCAACCGGACACCCCCAAATGTATAAATGACAAGTTTTCAGCCTATCCATAGTTCATAAGGGTTTTTTAGCTACCGCTGTACAAAGTACTCTATTTAGAATATATATTGCAGTCTTAAGTGCCTCTCCCTAGAGTAAATATGGAAAATAAGAATGAAGAATCATACTCCTTACCATGTCCTTAAACTTTATGTTTCGTCTCTAGGAATTTGGCAAAAGGTTCTAGACGTTGTTCACATGATCTATCATATATGCCCTATATGCACCGCCACAGTCAGATTTGACAACTTTAAACTTCTTGCCTAGTTAATTTTTAACTTTGGCTTTGAATTCCTTAACATGTCCAGAGCTTGAGACTTCTAATGAATTAAATATAAGTATCCATAATGAGAATAGTTGTCTATAAAAGTGATAAAATAATGTTGTCCATTCCATGAAGCCATAGGGAATGGACTGAAAATGCCAGTATGTATCAATTCTAAGACATCATAAATCCTTTTGGCACTTAATTTCCTTATATTTGTCTGTTTTTCCCTTTATACGCCCAATACAAACATCAAAGTCTGTGAAATTAAGAAGTTGAAGTATTCCATCTGACACAAGTCTTTATATTCTCCTTTTGGAGATAAGAGATCAAGTTAGCAAGATTATGATATATTTTTTTGAGCTCTTTACATATGTGGTTTAAGGTGGAGGCACAACCAATTATCCAGTTGTTAAATTTTTTGGGAGGAGATGGATATGGAAAACTAACTATATGAATCATGTCCTGTCTTTGAGGATGATGGGAGATTGGGAAGGTTTTGGTTTCCCTATCCCCGGTTTTTCTTTTTCCGTCATTCATGGATTTTTGTATATCTCTTGTATATGAGTTGCCGGCTCCTTAGGCAGTTTTGTTTAATATAAAACTCTCATTGCTTATAAAAAAAAATAGGAGTCAAGGTTCCCTTTGTAATCACTTCTAATTTAATATTGAATATAATTTGGGAGAGGTTAAACCCTGTTTTATGTGCTCGCATATATCGTTTCTGCACATTACAATATGATAATCACTACACCAAAATGGCCAAAATGGCACCTTTCAGCCGGCCACCCTTGTCACGGTCATTGATCGTGACAAAAAACACGCGTTTTGTGTCACGGTCATTGACCGTAACAAGACCGTGACAAGTATTGTCACGGTCAAGGACCTTGACACGACCGTGACAATCTCTTTAGTAAAAAAAGCCCTAGGCTCTTTTTTCCCACCATTTTTTGGTTTCCCTCTTTCTCTCTCTCTATAAGCGATTTCAGCGCCTCTCTCTCTCTCAGGTATATTTTTTTCCTCACTCTCTTTCATTTCTATATGTGTGTGTATGTGTGTATATATATGTGTGTATATGTATGTGTGTATATATATGTGTGTATATGTATATGCATATGTGTGTGTATGTGTGTGTGTGGTGGGGGAAGGGGCAGGGGGTGGGTGGTGGGGTGTGTGTGTGTGCAGTTGTGCTGGGGGTGGGGTGGGGTGGTGGGGGTGGGTGACGTGTGTGTGGTTGGGGTGGGGTGAGGGGGGGGAGGGGGTGGGGGAAAGGATCGGGAGATGGGTGGGGGGGGGGGTAGGGGTGGGGGGTTGCGTGTGTGTCTATGTGTGTGTGCGCGTAGTGTCCCTTGTAAATAATTGATTGATTATTAATTTTTTTAGTAAATTAATATATGATTGCCCCTTATTGTAAATTAGTAAATTAATATATGATTGTCACTTATTGTAAATTAGTAAATTAATATATGATTAATTATGAAAGTAGGATTGCCCCTCATTGTAAATTAGTAAATTAATAATTGAGTAGATGAATTAGAAGGAGTACGGGATACACATTTGTTGTTGACATTGCTATTGGATTATTTTGTTTAGTAAATGTTGGGTTGGTTAGTTTTAAAAGTGGCATGATCACTGGATTATTGTCCATATGGGGGTGGGATTTTTTAACTTTTGAATAATTGAATTTGAATATAAATAAGACATAATTAAATGAAACATACTATATATAATTATTAATCATTATTGGATTATTGTGTGTGTGGTGGGGGGCAGGGGGTGGTGCGTGTACGTGTACGTGTGCGTGTGTGTGGTGGGGGAGGGGGTGGGGCAAGGTGGGGGGAGGGGGGAGGGATGGGGGCAAGGTAGTTTAATTGAGTAGATTAATTAATTGAGTAGATGAATTAGAAGGAGTACGGGATACACATTTGTTGTTGACATTGCTGTTGGATTATTTTGTTTAGTAAATGTTGGGTTGGTTAGTTTTAAAAGTGGCATGAACACTGGATTATTGTCCATATGGGGGTGGGATTTTTCAACTTTTGAATAATTGAATTTGAATATAAATAAGACATAATTAAATGAAACATACTATATATAATTATTAATCATTATTGGATTATTGTGTGTGTGGTGGGCGGGAGGGGGTAGTGTGTGTACGTGTACGTGTGCGTGTGTGTGGTGGGGGAAGGGGTGGGGGCAGAGGGTGGTTTGTAGTAATTGTACATATTTGCATGTCTGCTTCTAATTTTTTTTATCTGTACTAATAACATTTTTTTATAACAAATGTCTCCTTCAGGTATTAGGCAAGGATGATGATGATGTTGGTAATGATGATGTCATCTGGGCTCGGTGGTAGCGGAGGCGACGAGGGCTCCTCGGCCCCTAGGCTCCCCGAATATGGAAAATTTAGGATTACCATCGAGAACAAGTCGGAGCTATTAACGAGATCCCTCGAGCTGCTAAAGATGATCATCGATCCGGGGTTTATGAGTTGGAAGGAGGTGCCATATGAGCTCAAGTTAGCTGTTTGGGCGGCACTACAGGTAATATATTTATATTTATATGAATATTTCAATTTTAATTTCAATTTAAATTTAAATTTCAATTTCAATTTCAATTTCGATTTCGATTTCGATTTCGATTTCGATTTCGATTTCGATTTCGATTTCGATTTCGATTTCGATTTCAATTTCATTTTTTATTTATATTTATTCGCAACTAACATTGTATTTGTTGGACAGGAACAATTCAACTTGGATTCAAAGCTACATGATTCCGTCTTGGAGCAGTTGAGGGAGCAATACAAGACGCGGAAGAAAAATATGCGGATATGGTACTTTGGGAAAACACGAGAGTCCATTACCCAATGGCGTGAATCCGTCCCGCCCAAGGAGCCGATCTCATTGGCACAATGACAAAAGTTCATTGACAATGAGATCGGGGAGCGACAATTGGCATCTCGCCAATCGGAGAGGGAAAATCGGGCAAAAAAGACGGACGTGCACTACTCTGGCCGGACGTCTTACGCCGAGGTGGAGCATAGGATGAAGGTAAGATTTAATTTTTCTATAACTACAGAAATATATTATTCTTCATTATTTTACTTTGCGGGGCCGATACTAATTTTACTTTATTTTATTTCAGGGGGTAGGGAGTGGCCCTGGGGGTAAGTGTGACACCCCGCCTAATTAAATATTGGGCGATCACTCCTTTATTAAATTAAAATCAAGGTGAACAGTTGGTTCATTCTTAGCATCACTGTCGTAAAAATAAACTTTTCCAAATTAACACCCGAATTAATTAAGCTAAGTGTAAAAACCATTTTTAGCCTTTCTAACCAAATTGTATTTATAAAGAAAAACTTATTTATTTAATTATTAACCACATTTTCAATAAGTAAGAATCATACAACAATTATCCTGAAACATAATCCAATTACTTTAAACATTCAACATCCAAAATCCCAACATTTAAAACTAAATGTAAAACATACATGCTGAATAATTCCCAAAGTAACAGTACTAGAAATAACTGAAATACAAATGTCCCAATAAAACAGATAAATAGTGGAAGGGGCGACACATGCCCAATAACTGAGAATGATAGAAGAGGAATCAAGTAAATGAGATCGTCTAAGCAAGTGGCCTGCAACTCCCACCTAAGCTGCAGCACGTTCCTCCCAAGGGATCCTAAGCAAGACGCTCATGTGGCTGGGCACCTGTAATATATACATATATATACAAGAGAGAGAGAGAGAGAGAGAGAGAGAGAGAGAGAGAGAGAGAGAAACGGGTCAGAGCCCAATAGTGTATATGATTTAAAAATTGTTTAGCAAGTATTTAAATTGATACAGGCCAATACAACAACATATTAGTGCGACACTCTCTTGAGAAATTCTCACCTCTCTTCTAATGTGCACTCCTATCGCACTAACCCTCCTAATGGTTTAACTCATCATATATCACGCTATCCTTTCCCAATAGTTTAACTTATTTTAGGTTATTCACAGGATTCAAGATTTAACGATTCAATTGTTTGAAAAGAATATTTCAATTAGTAACCAAAGTTCTCATATTAACTTTATTAATGAATAAAGTTTTCCAGTGTCATATTATACTTTCTCAAAACAAGTATCTACAATTTGAGTCATCAACCATGTCCTACATATCAAATCACAGTAGGCAGTTCCAGATTTCATAATTTCATATATATATATATATATATTAACTACTCATATAATATATATATATTATATCAGCACCCCAAATAAAACTATGGTGCGGGCATACTCTACTATCCAATCCCTGTATCGACCACACTAAGGGAAATACAAGATCGGAATCACTCTCGAACTGTATCAACATATAATCACAAACAAGATTGAGGCGAATCATAGATTCCAAGTCTCTAAGAGGTCAGTACATACCCTCACGTCTCTTAGGACCGTCTGAACTATCGATTCGATAGCCTGTACCAAGGATATCTATCTCCTAGGGTACGAATCAATATCCCCCATAAGGCAACACAGGATAAGATCGTCCCAGCGCGTTAACCTCAGGGATAGCAAGTAGCGCGGGCATGGTTTTCACATGTATATAATATATGCATACACAATCATATAAATATACCACTTTTATCATATTAATATTGGTTCCTCTCATCACCCATAATTACAACATTTATCCTTAAATTTTCACATTATTAGTATTACGTATAAGAGTTCGTTTCTAACTTTAACTCGAAGGGTTTTCTCATCTGAATACGTAACATGCATGGACTCTATCCTCCCAAGTATAAAATTCAGTAAGGGTCCTTTCTATGTTCCAACGTAACCCTCTTACGCAACTCTCTCGTTAATTCAAAAATTCATCAACCCTTAAGTAATTATCCCACAAGTACAATTCTCGTCTCATATTAAGAATCCCAAAATTATTCATATGTCCTACTGGTCCTCCATATCTCCCAAAACATTTTATTAAGGATGACCAAGAATTATTTCACATTAAATTGACTTTCAACTAATTAATAAGGGGAAACATGAGTCTGCAAGGAGGGGTCGATCGATCGATCAAGCAGGTATTGCGATTTCTGCAGAATTGCAGTTACGGGTTCTAACACATTTCTTCATCCAAATCAATATTTTACAATCCCAAACGTCTCAAAATTTTTACTACTAACATCCTAACATGATATTATACATTTTCTACGTAAAGCATGTAGATTTCTACCATTAAACATGGATTAACAAGCCCCAAATTCATATAAAACTTCAAGAACCCTAAAATTTCATTAACATGGTTCTAATCCATCTTTTCCAGAATTTTCTTCTTATAAACATCATAATTTCGTGGGTAAATTCCTCTACATGGCAAGGGTTTCCAGAATTATCATTTAAACCATAACTATATGCGATTCCTATCTCAAACCTTAAGTTTTCTTCCATAAAACTCATCCTAATCATTCTTACACTAATATGAAAGATGCATCAACGAAATAAGCAAGATAAACACTTGCCTGGGATTTTTGGTGTTCTGATTTGCAGATGATTTTGGTGTGGTTGCGTAGCCCGTTGCGCGATCTACGCGTTGTTGGTGGTGGTGGTGCAAACGGATGACTTTTGGGCCTTGGATTGCCTTGGAAGCTCTCTTCTTCCCTCTCCTATGGCCGTCACTTGCCTTTGGTTGTTCTAACCCTAGAAGACAACCTTAGGCATCTGATATAACCCTAAGAATTTCGTGGGTTTAATTACCCATAATTGTGAAATGTCCAAAACGCCCTCCCGGGGTACTAATTAGGCGTAAAAATGCCCCGAGACCCAAACCAAACCCCCAGGTACATATTTCTGACTATCTCGACCCTTCCGGATGCGTTGGCGCACTCAAAACGACCATACGAACGACTTATAAAATATTCACTTTTATTTATCAATATTTATTCCCGACGCGACACAGGCGCGTCCCGACTTAAATTTCCATAATTGTCATTCTATTCACTCGTGACATTTAATAGAACCAATATTATATATTACTTTGCTCATTAGTAATATTCAACAAGTTTCCCATAATTACTAACTCTTGTCACGTTAATAATTATAACATAATTAATTTCCAGATTTTTATTAAATAATTAACTCACATTAAATTTAATAAATTCCCAAATTAATATAGCATAAAAATACGGGGTATTACAGTAAGCACATATGCTCGATACTTATGTGGCTCTTCGGACGAAGAAGGTGAAGGAAAATGAGGTGTCCCCGAGCGTCGCGGCCACGATTGTAAGTAATCTGACAGTTTAATTTTTGTTAATTACGTTATAATTTTTTAGTTTACTTATTTTACTAGTCATGTGCTTTTTATCGTTTCAGGCAAAGCTTAAGGAAGTGCATGAGTCGCAATCTGATGCCGACAAGGCGTCTTTGTCCACAGACGCACTCAGCCAAGTGTTTGTCTCTGATCGCAAGGGGAGGACAAGGGGGTGAGCTCGCGGGTGGTCAAATCTAGGATCATCGGATTGGAGACGAGCGACATCGGGTTGGCTCGAACGGTGAATTCACATGACGCGAAGCTGTCCCGTTTGGAGGCGACAATCCAAGATATGTACTCATTCATGAAGCATACGTTGGGCGGAGACCGTAAGGGGAAAGGTAAGGAGAAGGCGGTGGAGGAGGAGGAGGTGCGGGAGGACGAGGATGTGGACCTCGCTGCTTCATCACCGACACGTGCGTACTTCGATGATCCACTTCCTTATTTGGCTCCCTTCCCCAGACCGATGTCGACAATTGGTTGGGCGAGCGTGTTCATATTGGACGCATTTGATGGCCAGCGGATAGGGCGGGGGTTGAGGGACTCAAATATCGTTCAGGGTGGAATAGTTCATGGACGTGCGCTTCAAGAGATCGAGTCCAAAGTGCTCGTCACGCATGTGATACCCGGGAAGGAGAACTCCCTATTGTGGTTGCGTGAATAATGCGGCACGATGTATATTAGTGGGTGTGTCAATTCGTATATCTTGTGTCCTACTCACCTCCTCACATTTACCCCAGACATGTAGTGACATTATTTTTAAGTTGGTACATTTGAATTATATTTGGATTATATCGTCATGTGTATTGTTTCTATTTTGAATATATATTTGCATTATCTTTAGTTTGTTTGGATATATGATGTTTGAACAGGTACAACATTGCTATAACAGGTACAAATATACTGCTGGGCAGTGGCAGTGGCCATACTGCCCATCAGATTTTTTTTAAATTCTGCCCATAATTGTCACGGTCATTGACCTTGACAAGTCCTTGACAAATAAGGTTGTCACGGACTTGTCATGGTCATTAACTGTGACAATTTTTTTTTTAAAGGGTCAAGGCTTTGTCACGGTTATTAACCGTGACTAAACTTGTCACGATCATGGCCCGTGACACGACCGTGACAATTCTGATGAACTTGTCACGGTCAATGACCGTGACACGTCCGTGACAAAAAAAGTTGTCTCGCCCCGAATTGTCACGGTCATTGACTTTGACAAGTTGAACTTGTCAAGGTCAATGACCGTGACAATTAGGCAGATTTGGTGTAGTGACTTCTTACTTCTTTGGAGTGTGTACTTTTTCGTCTCTCTTTATTTCTCTAATCTTACTAGTCAAATTCCTTGGAAAATATTAAAGTTGGTACAAATGAATTACACGTGAACATGAATTACGTGTGAAGTCTTATACATTTTCAGTGAAACCATATATTTTTTTCAGTTCACCACGGGAGGATCTTCGATCCCATGGAAACTCATTTGGAGAAGTGCATCCCAATATTGGATTTATTTTTTCATATGGGAGGTATCTTGGGGAGTGATCGTTTCACGGGACAACCGCACAGTGCGGGAAACAAAAGATGTGAATTGGTGCTTCATATGCAAGAAGTCATACAGAAGTATAGTCCATCCCTTCATTGTGAAATGTCATTTAAGTTGAAAGTATGGCTTGCTCCTTTTTTAAGAAGCTGGTGTAGCTTGGGTTATGCCTAGCGATATTGCAAGGTTTTTATCTTGTTGGTAGTAACCTCTTGCTATGGAGTTAGGCTATGTTAGTTAGTCCCGGTATGCCTCTTTTGGTATATATGTACCGAACTGAATAAACACCACAATGAGGGATGATGCCTTTTGAACTTTATGGCTAGGATGTCAATGGTTCGGTCTTTTTATTGGTTTTTTGTGTTTTTTTTTTAGAGAAGGGTTCATGAACGGTCTTAGCTATAGGCAGATTAGGTCGTTGCCTAGGGCCTCTAATATTTGGCAGGCTCAAATTTTTTTTAAGAAAAGAAAATATCTAAAAAAACTCAGGTATAAAAAATATTATAAGAAAAAAATTAGAGTTCACCACTTAAAAAGTGCCCCAAAATAAATAAAATGTGGTCCACTTATAACAAATTTCAAAATAAAAGTCCCCAAAATAAATAAATCTAAATCCACTTACACTGACAATGGGCTGAAAAAATGATCTAATTTAAAGGCCCACTCAATGATTCAAAATAAGCCCAAACACAAAATACACACCCAACCCACCTACTAAATCCTACGGAACACATTTCCCTTATTTCATCTCTCTCTTACTTATGTCCAATGGTCGAAAGAATCCTCACAACAACAACCTCATTTCCCTTATTTCTTCTCTCATTCCTCACACAAACAAACCCAAAACTCTCCTCTCTTTTACCTCTCTCATCTTTCTGTCGCCTCTCCCTCTCTTGTTCTCCTCTCTTACTTGACTTGTTTATTCTATTTTCAATATGTCTACTAGAAAATATTCCTCTGGTCATGAAAAAAGACAAAAACAAATTAAAGAAGAAACACAAAAATTAGCGAGGTCACTAATTAAGTATTTTAATAAAGCTAAAAAGCAGAAAATGAAGAAAATGAGCGTGTAGGATATGAAAATTAAAAGAGTTTTTAACAAATGACAATAGTTGTCATATTGATATAAATGAATTGTTTGTAGAATTGCAAATTTTGAAAAGGGCTTTACGAAAAGAAATTTAAAACTAATTCAGGTGTTAAACTATATTAAAAGAAGGAATTGTTATTTTCTAAGTGCTTGGATTATTTATAATATATTTTGACTATACCCGTTACAGTTGCCTCGGCCGAATGAAATTTTTCAAAGTTAAAAATAATAAAATCTTACTCTCGTTCTACTACATCACGAGAAAGATTAAAATGGATTAGCTATCTTGTCGATTGAAAAAAATTGTTAAAAAATAAAACTTAATGATTTAATTGATAGTTTTGCATCAAAAAAATGCGAGAAAACACATTTTCTTTAATTTGGATGTTTTTTTAATATGTGCCCCCATTTGGTTGTTCGCCTAAGGCCCCAAAAATGTCAGGGCCGGTCCCGGAAGGGTTGCCCCCTTGTTTTCAGTGCTTTTGTTACTGATATTGGCCAGAGATAAATATATAGATTACATGTGAATTCCCCCAGATTTAAACAAAAAGATCATGCTAATAGAATAGAATAAGTCTACACTACCCAGTTGTAAACACCGGGGTAGTACTGGGTACCCTTTTTTTTCATTGATTTCTCACGTGAAATGAGTTAAAAATAAATAGCATATATTAAAGAGTCCCTTGAATATTTTTTAATACACGTTTAGTCCATTTTTTTTTTTTTTTCAAAAAGTCCATCAACATACCGCTAGCGCGGATTTTAAAAATAAGATAATATTGGTTAAATGAGTGTTTGAGGGATTTTTTAGAATAAAATAACAAGGTTTCGACTAAATGTATATCAAAAAATATTTGAGAGACTTTTTGGTATTTGATCATAAAGATAATTCAAAAAAATAATTTCTTATTAGAATAGTTTTTTTTAAATTAGTATTTTTAAAAAATTATTTTTAACCCGTTTAGTCTCTCAAACACCCATTTATCCAATATTCTCTTATTTTCAAAGGCCACGCCAGCGGCACCCTTTATTTTTAAACTTTTTTTTTACAACATTTAAAACATTTTTTGTATTTCTTAAAACTGTTTAAATGCCCGCGTTAAAAAAACTACTTTAATAAGAAGTTGCTGTTTTCTTATTATTTTTAACTCATTTAGTCCCTCAAACACCCATTTACCCAATATTATCTTATTTTTAAAGGTTCGTGCCAGCTGCACCCCTTATTTTTAAACTTAAAAGCAAATTTTGTATTTCTTAAAACTGTTTAAATGTCCGCGTTAAAAAAACATTCTAATAAGAAATTGTTGTTTTGTTATTATTTTTAACTCATTTAGTACATCAAACACTCATTTACCTATTGTCCTCTTATTTTTAAAGGTCCGCGCTAATAGCACCCCTTATTTTTTATTTTTATTTTAAAACATTTAAAACAATTTTTTTTATTTTTTAAAACTGTTTAAAATGTAAAAAAAAATGTTTTTATTATTTATATTAATATTAAAAGTTTGAAAACTGTTTAATAGTTATTTATATTTACAACTGTTTAACTGTTATTTGAAAAAAAAATTATTTATGTTAATAGTTTTTTGAAAAATAAAAACCTGCTTAACAATTATTTAAAATAGTTTAAAAATATATAAAAAAAAACGTTTTTTATTTATATTAAACTAACTTCTATTTTTTAAAACATTTTTTTTTTTAAAAAAATATAATTTTTGTACTAAAATAGTGTTTTTTTAACAATACGTTATTTTAATTTATAATTTTTTTTAATAAAACATCTTTTTTTAAATATAAAAAAAGCCAATAACCCTAAAAAACTCATTCATGTAATGAGAAACCAAGAAAAGAAAAGAAAAAATCCCCTCGCTGTAGTAACCCGGGGTTAAGACCCGATTAGTCTAGCATTGCTCAATAGAATAACCAAATATTCAATTTTAATACTTATTATATTCATTCTTTGTGCACAAGAGCAATAAAGAAGAGCGGGAATCTCAAGTGTTAGTCTAACAGCATCGGCTCTTACCTCTCCGCCTGACGGTCAAGAGTTTGAATCCTCTTAGGGCCACCTCTGATAGTGGTGTCCTGGTATGTTCGAATCGGAGTTTTTAAATGTATTAGTTAACAGGACTGGGTATTCCAAGTTATTAAAAAATAGGAGAAAAGGAAACCGGAATTCATGAACAGAATGGAACAAAATCAAACCACACATGTTCGGTCCGCATTCTTAAAATGCGGACTAGTCCGCACAAGAGCATATATATATATATATATATATATATATATTGTATTTAATAATATTTTAAATATATATTATAATAGTGATAATATTATATAAAAAATCTCCCTCATATAAAAGGAAAACGGCACACACACACGGCTCCTAAGAGTAAAAAATTAAAATGTTACAAATCAAGTGGTCAAAAGTATATGTTTTGACATATCATTATTTATTTTTTTAATGAATTTTTTTATAAAAATCAATAAATAAATTCTATTGGATAATCGGATCGGATCCGAATCCGTTGAATATAAACGGATACGAATTTGAATTTGCCTGATCCGGTCCAAATCCAATCCGTTTACAGGCGTAATTGTGAGACATTTATACGAGACAAACAATGGTAAGCTTAAGAATCCCACATCAAAATAGAGGAATATCAGGTCAACATTTGGTAACATCTCCCTGCGAACCAAGTTAGGGTATGAAACTAAGATAGCCAGTACTTTTCGAGTAAGAACACGGGCTGCCCAAGCACTGGCGGATGCACATGGGGACCAAGGGGGGCCTTAACCCGGTTCAATTTTTGAAAAAAATAAATATATATACATAGGTTTTTTGGTAAAATTTCAAACTTTAAGGTATAACTCTAATTATATTCTATAATCCGCCCCTTGTCAAATTTCTGTAATTTGTGGCCCAAACATATATGCCAAAAAAAAACTCGAAACATATAATTTGTAGTCAATTTGGATGAACTATAATTTGTATAAAATTCGAAATAAAGTTATAATTTGTATAAAACTCGAAATAACCCTAAAAAAATCGTCTCGGGGGCTCCCGTCCCCCAACCCCCGGCACCACTCAAAACTTTGGTCCCGGTTGACGAAAAATCCTGGATCCACCACTATGCCCAAGTAAATTCGTTGATAGCAGATGGGAACCTTTATAGGGAGAGCGAGAGTAAGCTTTAACTAGTGCAGTGTTTCTCATGTGCATCACATTACTGCTTTAGTGTCTGTTAAAAATTGGTATAATGTAAAATCTTCTTTTAATTGCTTCCCAATGTAAAATTTCTTGCTTTCATTCTCCCCCTCTTCCAATGTTGGCTTGTTTCATTCAACAACACACAACAGTTGGATTACATCCTCGGGGTTATCCAATAAAACTGTGACTTGATCTCCAACTTAACTAGTAGTGTTTCAAGAATGAAGCTTTTAGAATGCCTTGTAGATAATACTGTGTCATTATTCTGTACAGAGACCTGGTAACGGAACCGTTGGGACAAATCAGGACTTGAGAAGCTTTCAAATAATATTGGAATATATAAAAGCACTTCCAGTAAGTATGTTTTCCAGGTTATTTGTTACGTAAATCAAATCACTTGTCGTTTCCTACTTATATAATGCTTGTTATACTAGATGTACCCGGTACAAAATATGATAGACCCTCCAATTTGATTGTCTCATTAGATTTGATGTTCCAATTTCAAGAATCTTGCTTTAAACCATTTGTACCGATTGAGCTTTCACACTCTATGGCGTTCATTCTGAGCACAATGTTTTGATAGACAAGGTTTTTGAATTTCCTCCTCGAGATAATAGCATAACTAGACTTAACCCCCCCCCCCCCCCCCCCCACACACACACACACCCCCACACCAAATTAGGCTCTAATTTTTTAACTTCTAGGGCCATGTCTATTTATGTAATTATCTCAGGGGCAAAGTAAAGATAAAACTGAAGAGATTAAATAATGTAAAGGAACAGCAAATTGCATTACACATTTCGATGCCTCAAACCTGTAAATGGTGTGGTTACTAATGCTAAACTACATATAGTTCGAGTAATAGATCCAAAAATATTTATGGTCAAATTGAATCATCTCATATGTCACACGTGATTTCAATATTAACAATCCACATGACAGGACAAGTATACAACCAAAATATATGAAAATTTTCTTTATAGT
Source organism: Sambucus nigra (assembly GCA_949130495.1). Taxonomy (NCBI): domain Eukaryota; kingdom Viridiplantae; phylum Streptophyta; class Magnoliopsida; order Dipsacales; family Adoxaceae; genus Sambucus; species Sambucus nigra. Next base: position 321,017,430 of record OX422214.1, on the reverse strand, counting down.
CCTTACTGTTGGAAATTATGTAGAAAATGTATAAATATAACTCTTTATTGTATCACAAAAATGTCAACTTTAATACAACAATGTAACTTTATGAATCTTCAAGGCGTGATGTCACTTTCCTAAATACAGTATTTACCCCACACGAATAACTTCGGTATACAAACGGGAATCCGCAAATCCGTACTCAAGATACAATGAAGCAACTTGCACTGCCTGCAACTTGTATATTTGAAGATAGCCCTTGGATGCAACAGCGAAGAACAGTCAATCAAGTTCTTATTCTGTTTATGTGCACAAAACAGAATAAGAGAATTTGTATCTCCTGGAAATTGTAAGAGAGTAATAGCAGGGTTTGGAAATCTGAAACTTTTTTTTTGTTATCAATCTAATTTCATTTTAGGCAGCCTTTATTTATAGATAATGAAAGTCTTTGTCTTCAAGAGTCATGACTGTTGGATTAACAGTCTTAATCAATTCCGAAATGGTATGACTGTTAATTACCAACAGTCTTAAGTCATTTCCGAACAGGTATAATAATACCGAATCGGTTTTGCACGGGTCAACCAAAAAGTGATCGCGCCCGAGCTACCGCGATCCGACCCGAACGAATCCCGACAACCCGCTACCATTGCGGACACGCGGTGTGCGAAATGCAAAGTGTGCCACTAGCGCCTCTACAGCCCACTGCCCTGCACCCGCACGTGCGCGTGTGCGTACGGTGCTTCGCACCGTATTGAGGTCTCTTGAATAGCCTCTTAAATGCTAGATGAATTAACTCTTCATCTTCCATTTGTACTTATTGAGTGCACAAATTCTTAATATTTTTCCAATGTGTGGCTCAAAGGTTGCCCACTCCTTTTATAGCTTAGTGGTGACACTTAGCTTTGTACATTTTCTAATGTGGGACACTATCCCCTTTTATATTTGGGTTAGCTTCCCACCTCTTCCGCACACTTCCAATGTGGGACAAGCTTTTTAAGCTTTTACACCCAAAACTGTTACTCACTTATTTTATAAAATCTCCAACATTCCTCCACCATTTTCAAAATAAGTTTTGTAAATCTTTGATTGTCTGTAAGACTGTGTATAAGCATTGGTGTCTCACGACTTGAACCAATACCTGTGAAGATTCGTCAAGGCTAACCATGAAAGTATAGTAGACTTGTCTTTAAAATATCAATCCATATTGATCAGCCGGATTTGTCTTCACACACAAATCTTTTAGTCACTGATTATCCATATAAGCCGACACATGTATTAGGCCTTGTGTCTGTACCTTGATTTCATGAGTGCTTTAGATTCAAGCCCAGTTCTCATAGGAAGCGGCACGACTTCCACACTAATATAGGTAGATTATCATAGGTGTCCATGTAACTTAAAACACCATAAATCTATTAAGGTTAAACTCATCCTCTTTCATTATTCATTACATGTTCTAAGCACTTATCCTTGGGATGTTAAATTTTATAGTGCTTACAATCACGTCGTATGATGTACTTTAATCATTGAACTTGAGACTTGAATATATCAAGTTTGAAGTTGAGTTTCCATCAAGAGTGATTATTATTAATGGGCTTTAGTCCCATCCATATTGATGTCTTAGACACCAGTCCTCTTGCAAGACCTTTTGTAAAAGGATCAGCTAAATTTTGACTTGATTTTACATAATCCACTGTGATTACACTATCTGTAATCATTTGTCTGACATAACTATGTCTCAGGCGAATATGTCTAGATTTTCCATTGTATACTTTACTATAAGCTCTGGAAAGTGTAGACTCACTATCACAATGTATAGATATTGGAGGCATTGGTTTTGGCCAAACTGGAATTTCAATTAATAAAATCCTTAACCATTCTGCCTCTTTACTAGTTGCAGCTAATGCTACAAACTCAGCTGCCATAGTAGAGTCAGCTATACAAGTTTGTTTCTTTGATCCCCAAGAAATAGCTCCTCCACCAAGAGTGAAAATTCATCCACTTGTTGAGGAATGATCCTCCTGCTCAGTTATCCAACTGGCATCAGAAAACCCTTTTAATACTGAAGGATATCCACTATAGTATATACCATAGTCCATAGTTCCTTTCAAATATTTTAATATTCTATTGACAGCATGCCAATGCAATAAACTTGGATTACTAGTATATCTACTTAATTTACCAATAGCATAAGCAATATCAGGTCGAGTATATGTCATGGCATACATTAAACTACCAATTACTCGTGCATATTCCAATTGTGAAATAGCTCTACCATTATTAGGGATCATCTTTAGCGGTGGTTCAAAAGGTGTACTAACAGGTGTGCAATCAAACTGATTAAATTTCTTTAAAATTTTCTCAACATAATGAGATAGAGTGAGAATTATATTTTTATCTTTCCTTATTATTCTCATTCCTAATATGACATCAGCTAAACCCATATCTTTCATATCAAATTTAGAAGACAGAAAACTCTTTGTATTATTAATGCTTTCTAAATCAGTACCAAGAATTAACATGTCATCTACATATAAACAAATGATCACACCTTTACCATTAGCAAATTTACTATAAACACACTTATCAGATTCATGAATTTTAAAACCATAAGAAATAATGAATTTATCAAAATTTTCATGCCATTTTATAAGGGCACATTGAAATATCATGAACACATATAAAAAATATCATCTCAAAATTATTTTTTTACTATTTAAAAAAAAGGGTATGTTGCTAGGTATGTTGGAGAGCCTGACTCTCTCTCTCTCTCTCTCTCTCTATATATATATATATGTGTGTGTGTATGTGTGTGTGTGTGTGTCATGTAAGCATATAAAGTAGGATGAATAATATAACCACATATAACTAGACGAGATACAAGAGTAATAAAGATATAACAATAATAAATCTCTAAGATAAACAATCAATGAATAAAAATAACATCCATACAACCAACAGAATATATCATCCCACAATCACAAAATAAAGTGCTCCAAAATCTGATATGATTAGATATAACATAAATCTAAATATCCAAATATATTGTAAGAGTATTCACGTACTCATTGGAGCCCTCCTCGGTTATTGTCTTATTACGGTTTTCAAAACACACTTTGGGTTATAGTTTTACCTATCCGGGAAGCTTCATTTACGTTCAAGACCTTAAAACCAATTTTTTCATCCTCGTGCCTCATTAATCACGTTTTGGATGAAAGTTAGAAGTTGGAGAAGCCCTACACTCATGTCACTTTTTTTAACGAAATTGGAATCATGTTAAAAAAAATTATGTGTAAAACTTGTGTTTTTCCCCTTTTATTTTTCTTTCTTCAAACCCTTTTGAATTATACGAAAACAAACAATATTAAGCAAACATAGTGGATTCATTGTAGATAAGGTTTCCTTCATTGACAACGATCCCTAATAGTTATTTTGGAAAAAAAAAACTCTGGTAGAGACTGCAACTTGTTTCTTTGGTGATTCGAGGTAGTGAAGACCCCCACTGAAATGATGCATCCCTCGTTGGTTGCCTTGTTCTCACTTAAAGATGCCAAAAAAGATCTGGTATGATTTGTGACGTTCTTCGCCGCTAGTTCGCTCCACCGAAGATTTTCTTCACTGCATCTATTTATCTAACTTAGTTTGCTTGTGTGCGAGTGTGCGGGGAAATATTGTGGTCTTGTCAATGAAGTGATTATCTTAGTCTTTTGATCGTCAGACGATTGTGTATCGTTCGATGCTTCAATTAAGAAGACTCGTGCTCCACTTTGAGGAGACTTAACAATGAGTGCTAAATAAATCTAATCAACTATAATCTAAGAAAAAATATGTAAAGTGTAGAAATATATGTGAAAATAAAGTTCAAACTGAAAAAAACTGTGAAGTAAGTTAAATAAACTAAAAGGAAAATAGTTTACACTAAGGAAACTAAAGCAAGTTACACTAAGGAAAGTAAAGATAGTTTAAATATAAAGACAAATGGACTTTTCATGAAACATAAAAATAATAACAACAAATATATCTTACAAATTAGTTCGAACAAGAAGAAAGCTATAAAGAAATATAACGAAAAAGAGATTAAACGAGTAAATGTTTTTTTACAGGGGTCATCTTTTCCTTCGTCCTTTATCTGCTTATTTATAGATTCATTTGTGATGCAACTTCTATTGTAACTAATGGGCGGTTATCCATTTAAATGTTCCCTTATAGGTGCACTCACATCATTACAATCGCTATTCAAGTGTTCATCCCATGTTCAAGGTCTTGACTCTGTAGCCATTTATATTAAACTGGCCCATTATGTTATCGATTGTAATTACCAGAAAGTATTCTCACGTGACTAAACTTTATTGGTCGATGATAATAGTGTAGAACATACCCCTAACATTAATTACTTTTATGAAAAATTAATTAATGGACTATTGTTTTTTACTCGCGTTATTCCATGTTCATTCATCATTACTTCATAGTAAATGGTTCTTGAATATATGCCTTTTAGCGATGAAAACATCTTCATCATTAATCTACTAGTCTTTTGGTATTTTAACTGAGGTTCATGTCTTTTCTCTTCCCATCATCTTTGTAACAATAATGGCTTCGAAAGAAAATAACAATGTCCATTCTAAGAACAATTTTGAGCCTAAATCATCTTCAAACCCACCAAAGGATAATGTATATCCTTGAGCGTCTACTCATGCCTCCTTGGACCAGTTGTGTGATGAAAATAAGCCAATACTAGTAGTTGGGTGACATGGGACATAACCATTCCTACTGAGCGCGCTCCCATTACAGATCCTAATGTTCTTTCTCCACCTATTTTCGGTGGATTTTGTGTTATTGACATTGAAGATTCTGAATAATCTTCAAAAGTTTCATTTGAGCCTTTTACAGATTATGACGGATCGTATTATTTTAGAGTCTTCGATGGATGATCTGATCAAATACTCTCATTTCCTCCTTATGGGGAGATTGTTTTATTTGATGAATTTAATGAGCCTCAATTTGACGATGTAGAGGCCATGGATGGAGTTGAAAGCGTTGAGGCCTATAATGAGTATATGGTTGAGGGTGAAGAAGATAATCCTAACCTCAAAAAGCCTATTGACCAAATCCATCATCATACCTTGGTCCACAATGGATATTTACCAACCCCAACTTTTGATGACACAAGTGTTGGTCACACTCTCATTTGCCCTCGCTTTCCCTTTAAAAATCTACCACAATTGACCAAAGGATTTGAAAGAGTTTATTTGAATGGATAAGATGATCAAAAGGACTTAGGTTTAGAAGTTATCTCATAGAAAAGTAATCTCATCAAAGCGAGGGAAATGAAAGAGGAGGCTCAAGAGGTGAGTATGGAATTCTAATATCATAAACCATTGTTTTTGTATCTAATTCAAGATAAAGAATATTTAGATTTAGAGGAAAAATATCTCAATTACTCGTGGAACACACTCCACCATTTTGTAACTTATTCATTTCCTCTTTAATATACAATTAAGAGAAAGTAATGCTTTATTACTTTTTAGTTTTTGAAATCTCCAATTCTGAATATCAATGGAAAACACTACTTTTGTTTCGATTCATTGTTTAAGGCTTATGTCTATGCCAATGTTTTATGTGTTGCCTCACTATGTGATATATTTTTATCTTTATTTTTTGGTTAATTTTAATCAAACCAACTCTGCCATGCTAGCATAATGTTTATTTTTTATATACCCACGGATAATATTATTAAGGTGGTCATGCTTAATTAATAAATAATTAGAAGTGAAACAAATTAAAATATCATTCTTAACATATGACAAAAATATGATATACTTTAAAATTTACTTAACAAGAATAATAAATTAATAAAAAATATTGAAAATAACTATGCAACATTGAATTGGATCACATAAAATTTCCCATTAATTGAAACACTCCAATTACATCTAGTTAATATCTCTGAATAATACAATGTGAATATACCATAAAATTGTCTCTTATATACAATGGCTGGAAGGGAAACTAAAGGATAAAATTAAGAATTACCAATGATTCAAATGTACTAACACTCTCAAATGTTGCTCATGCATTTAAAATCCCATATTGCTCCATATTTTCAATCCAATTCTAACTCAAGCCTGAAATATTAGTCAATAAAAGCGGGTCAAAATCCCGCTAGTATACCACCTACTGATCTCCAATAGGGTACCAGATGTATTAAATATCATAGCATAGTCTTTTAATCAATCAAATGGTATGTAGCTACACAGAGGAAAATGATTCTTATGAGTAAGAAATGAGAAATAATGAACGAGTCCACACAGTACATTTTTATAATAAACAATCACTAATGAATTCATAAATTATAATCTTTTATTACTCCCATCGTATTAATATTCTCACTATGCATTAGTTGATAATTATAATTTTTGCAATTAAATTTCTTATTTACTATAAAAGACTGTAATCGTTTCTAGCCTCCAATCCCTCTCAATTTAACTAGTCCCCGACACACATGTAAGAGAAATAATAAATAAATCTACATCATAACATAGTCAAACCTCCACCATATACACCTCAAAACATCACCATAATATATATCGTAATCGTGTTTGGCCCTAGTCCCCGTTAGAGTCACCTTTCCCATGATATGTAAAACAAAACCACCCTCCATAATATACACCCCAAACACATCATCGAAATATACAACCTTCACTATATACACCCCAAGACCATGATCGTGACTAGCTCCAAGTTCCCGTTGGGGTCAATAGTCCCACGACACGCAACCCATCATAAAAAAATCCAAACTTCACCATATACACACCATAAACACATCATCACAATATAAATAACCTTTATAATACATGTAAATAAAAGAAAACCATGACTCCTGGTGGAGACATGAACTAACACAATATACCATAATAAATTACCCTGGCTCATTGAACCACTCATGCATAAATCAATAGACTATTCCCTCTCATCACACAAACTTGTATTAAAATATTACTACTCATTAGTATCCATTCCTAATTTATTTGTTTAGTAATTTCCATCGCCGTCGTGTTTAGCACTTTAACAAGGGTACGTACTTTTAACTCAAACTTTCATGTTATTAACTTTTAGACTTTATTGCCCTTAGACATCCTTACTATATTTCATATATATATATATATATATATATATATATATATATATATATATATATATATATATATATAATATCATCATGTACTTTTGTAATGATCTTCATATTATTACACTTTCTTCTCTTTAGAATTATATCATATACATAAATAACCACAACTCATATAATCAAGACATTTACTCAATCGAGTTTTATTTATCGTATTCAGAGTTTAACATTATATTCATGTATGAACTATATTTCATTACCAACTTTATTTTCTTGTGAGTTTAATAAATTAACCATTATAAAACATCATTACCTATCATTCATAATCTTATTATACCGCCCCCATTATTTCCAAATTCTAACTAGTTTAAACTTCATGCTGGTACGTCTGTTAAATAAATCTAAACAAACTTCACCATATACACACCATAAACAACCCACTGTAGAAGTCCAAGATTGAGAAGCGTCATCGCAAGGGTCACTGCAGAAATGACATTCGAGAAGTGCCACCACAAGGGTCACTACAGAGATGACATTTGAAGAAGTGCCCCGCAAAGGCCACTGCAGAAGTCCAAGATTGAGAGGGCCACTGCAGAAGTCCAAGTTGAGAAGGTCCACTGCAGAAGTGACATTTGAGAAGTGCCTCGCAAGGGTCACTGCAGAAGTCCAAGTTGAGAAGGGCCACTGCAAGGGTCACTGCAGAAGTCTAAGATTGAAAAGGGCCACCGCAAGGGTCACTGTAGAAATGACATTCGAGAAGTGCCACCGCAAGGGTCACTGCAGGAATGACATTCGAGAAGTGCCACCCCAAGGTCCCGACAGAAACTCATATTGAGAAGGAACCCACCCAGGGTCCCGACAGAAACTCATATTGAGCAGGAATCCCCCAGGGTCTCGGCAGAAACTCATATTGAGCAGGAACCCCCCAGGGTCCTGACAGAAACTCACATCGAGAAGGAACCCACCCAGGGTCCCGGCAGAAACTCATATTGAGTAGGAACCCCCAGGGTCCCGACAGAAACTCATATTGAGAAGGAACCAACCCAGGGTCCCGACAGAAACTCATATTGAGGAGAAACCCCCCAGGGTCCCGGTAGAAACTCATATTGAGAAGGAACCCACCCAGGGTCTCGACAGAAACTCATATTGAGAAGGAACCCACCCAGGGTACTGGCAGAAACTCATATTGAGAAGGAACCCCACCTAGGGTCCCGGTAGAAACCCATAATGAGAAGGAACCCCAGGTCCCGACAGAAACTCATATTGAGAAGGAACCCCCTAGGGTCCCGACAGAAAATTATATTGAGAAAGAACCTCACCCAAGGTCCCTACAGAAACTCATATTGAGAAGGAACCCTCAAGGTCCCTTAACAACAGAAAATTTCAGGGCGAGGAACAGTCAAGGTCCTCCCCTTAGCTTCCAAAAAAATAGGCCAGGACGAGGGAGTGGCTAACATGAGAAACTCCTCAGTATGAAACGTCATTCTTTAAAAGAACATCAGTATTAACACTTTGCTTTCTTGTACAGGTAGCCTAGTTGAGCAGGCAGGGCTCAAATAGGCCAGTTGGGACCTCCTGGGAGTTTTAGCTTGGCGGCTGAGGGATAAGGTATGTTGAGCAAGCTCAACCACTTAGCACTATATGATTGAGATAATACTAGTAGAAAGACCCAGAAGTCACTCAAGACTACACACACTTCACACTTGGTAACAAGTGAAGTGAGCAGCCAAAGAGTTGGCTGCTCACAAGGAATAAACTCTTTATAAAAATGACTTTTCCAGAAGAGGGGGTCCTCGAGGTCCCTCTCAAGAAAAACAATAATTTTAGAAGAGAGGGGGTCCTTAAGGCCTCCTCTCTCAAGATTTGCAAAAATTGCACCACAAGTTACCGTTTCAAAAGATATTTACAAAATCAGATATCTTGTCTTCATTAGGAGACATATGTGCTTTTTGACTTTGGTTGGCGCCAGTTGGCGCCTGCAGGAGGGGCAGACAGGGCTGCCTTCAGTAAGGGACAAATGGTACACTTCAGACATTGTTCTCCACCAACCCTTTCAATTTTGGCGCCCAAAAATGCTAACTCAGCCCTAATACCCAAGTATAAATAGACCTCTGGGCAAGGTCAATAGACAACAAGAAGAACAATTGAAATTGCACTGTTACTCTGCCAAAACCACACCAGACCTACTTAGTATTCTCTCCCTGCTCATTCTCTTAGTGCTGAGTGCCTTGTTCTTTCACTCCCCACTGACAGCCATCATTCTCAGGTGTTTCCCTTGAGAAAATGACTATTTTTGCTGTGAAAGTTCATCTTCTTGAAGGGAGTGAGTTGAAGCTTGAGTTCCATTATTACCAGAAGGAGAAGGTTTCTTGAGAAGTTGCACCAGAAGACCTTGAAGACCTTGCAGGCAGTGTCCATTGGAATGGGTCACGCCTCACCCTTTCCAGATATTCATAGACCCCAGTCTCACTACCCTCCTATAGAGAGTTTAATAGAGAATTATCTTTTCTTTCTCCCATTTGACGTCATTTACGTCAATTGGTATCAGAGCCTAATCGCTCCACCAGTTGTTATTTTTGTTGTAAAAAAATAAAAACTCGTAAACAACGTCAAGGTGGATTCAAGAATGGATGAACACCTCCGCGACAAACCCTTTCGATCAACTCTTGGAAGCCCTCAACCAATTGAAGGCCCAAATGGAAGAGATCAACGCACGAAATCCTCCACCGACAACCAACTCGCACCACGATCCCCTCATTCTCCAAATTTTGACCTACACCGCCACCACCCCCAAGGACACCTCGAACCACTCACCCCCATTAACCCTAACCCTAGCGCCCGAAACCCATCCACCCAGGCTTTCGCAACCCATTTCACACCACCACCCAGAGAAAATCCAAACCCTAACCCTATTTTACCCACCACCATATCAAAAACCACCATCCAAACACCCCCTACCACCCTTCCACCCCACCACCATAAATAGTTGCCCGGAATACCAAAAAAAAATTCCAGACGCTACATCCCAAATCGAAACAGCCCACCCAGTCTTCACATACCCAAATCACACGATCCCAGACCCAAAACCCACCTAATACAGGTTGTTGTTGCCCTGTTTTCCCCCCAACCACCACTTGCTTATTCCGACCCCCACCCAAGCCAAAACCTTATTTTCCCGACCCCAACCAACCTCCAGACCACCGAAAATCCTCTCATCCACCGGATACCTCCTTCAAAGCGGATCGCACCAAGAAACCCATCAGACGGTTCATACTTTCACGTTGGCAGTCCCTGATGCACTTCCCGCCTCAAACCACGGCCAAAGGCAGCCGACTTGCCTTAATGAAGGTCGTCCGGCACAGGCCAACCCACCTGACCCATTTACGACCTCACACAACCCCGATCGACCCCCGATCAGCTTACCTGGCTTGCGTCCAATCATCCTCCACACGATCGACCATAATCCAGCAGTAACAAAGCTCGGACAGTCTCCGTTGACCCCAATTTTAGCAGCTGGACAACTTCCGACATTGATCCGCACACATCTCTGATAAAAATCAGTGGGCAGCACAATCAGCACTTAATCCATGATTGGATCACCCAAACGAAGGTCAATGGCTAATTTTTTGTTCAAGAACCTATGTTTCTTTACCCCGATCCCTCTAAGATCCACCCGAAATCCATCAAGAAACCTTCTCCCCCAAAATTAATCCAATTTCAACCCTTTTTGATCCATTTCCCTTCTATACAACTCAATCAATCTTTTGTCCTAGATGAAACCCACCAACAATTGCAAGAACTAGGGTTTGGCACCAAAACCTTGGTTTTTGACCCCGATGGTATATATTTTTTATGATTGACATGTGTGGTATGAGGAAGAAGATGAAGATTAATGCAATAATTGAAGAATCTTCCTCAATACTTTCAGAAATTACATTTTGACCCCTCAAGTTTTGCCTCTTCCACAATTTTGAAATTTTTTTCATTTGACCTCAACTTTAAAGTTCGACTACAAACTTTTTCGAAAGTGGAGAGAACGATGTAAATGAAGAATTAGGGGTTACTTTTAGAGTTTTATTGTATTTTTGTTATTTTTCAGTCTTTTATTTTTAGTATTTTGTTATATTTTCCTTTTTTTGTTAGTAATTAGAAGAAGGAAGGTTAATTGGCTCTTGGAGACATAAATGTAATTAGATACTTAGCTTAGAGGCCAAGCAACCTCCTTCCTATAAATACCCTTTTGTAGCGTCGTTTGAGGCATTCTTCCATTTTGAGATATTTGATTAGAAAGAGTTTGAGAGAGAATTATCTTTTCTTGCTCCCATTTGACGTCATTTACGTCAATATATATGCAAGTGTGAGTGTGAGTGTGCATATCTATGTGTATGTGAAGTGTGTATATGTATACGTATATTTGCGTGTGTGTGTGTGTGTGTTTTAATTGACAATAAAGAGAATCAGAGAGAATTATTGATATTTTAGTAGCTAATAAAGCTTTTTGCATTCTGGGATGATATATACTAAGTAGATATTTACTTAGAAAAGAAGAACATGAAGAAAAAAATGATGAGTAATAACCTTTCTAGGTATGTAGTTTGTATTGGTTGTTTGTGATGGTAAATATTTACAAGGACAGTAAATATTTACTCTCAGTCATTTTACTGTGAGTTAAATGTTATTTTCTTCTTCTTCTTCTTCTTCTTCTTCTTCTTCTTCTTCTTCTTCTTATTATTATTATTATTATTATTATTATTATTATTATTATTATTATTATTATTATTATTATTATTATTATTATTATTATTATTATTATTATTATTATTATTATTATTATTATTATTATTATTATTATTATTATTATTATTATTATTATTATTATTTTTGTTTTAAACATCTTAGTAAATATTACTAGAGGTGACGACAGTTAGAGTGGTGGGGGTGGTAGTAGCGGCAGCTTTGTGGTGGTGGTGGCAGTTGCAACGACATATTGCGATGAAGGTCGTTGGAGGTGATGGTTCTAGTGGCGGAGACAAGTGGTGGCGGTGGCGGAGGCAAATTTGAATGATTAAACAGGGATTTAACTATTTTTCATATGTTAGGGGTATTTTTGTCATTAATACTTTTCAATTTAGGCTAATAGGACTTATTTAAAAGTTGCTTAATTAATAGGACTAATATAATGAAAACTCTTTTAAAGGGGATTATAAAACCTATAATTTTATTTATTTTTATTGTGGGGGGCATTTTTTTTCCTTTACCCCCTTAAATAATTTGGTATTTAGACTTACCCCTACACATTCTTTAATTAGACTCCCCGAACCCCCCCAACACGGGGTCACATGTGCATCAACCCAAGTCTACCTTATGAAATATGTGTTGCATGCACCAGAGGGTTATTCTAAATACAGAATTATCTCGAATCCATCAACACCACTTTTTTAAGAAAAAAGATTCAGGACAAAGAAACTTTAAAGAGACCAAGTTCTGATTGCCATTACGAGTGGCAATGGGGTGGGTCGGGTCGGGTCTTATCGGATTTGTGTCAAATCACCTCCACTCAAACCCGACCCATTGTGCCTTTCGTGTTTACCGTGTCGTATTTAGACTTGCCCCCCCACACGTTCATTAATTACACTACCCCCCGGGTGGCATGTGCATCAACCCACTTGGACCTTATTCATTATTTGTTTCATGCACCCAGGGGTGAGGTAGCGTGGGGTGGTTTGGGGTTAAGTCTATTAATGAATGTGTAGGGTGTACGTAAAAAAAATTGTCGAAAGATGAACGCTGTATCAAATATCAAAGCACCAGATTCGTAATACCCTACAAAGATTTAGAAACCACAAATTGAATCCTACCTCCTGTGTATCACGGTTGTTGGTTACCGGCTTCTTGTCATTACTTTCAACCACTATGTGACGAAACTGACTGTTGGGAACATCTTTGATGATATGCCACTTGACAAGGAACTGCCCACTCCATTTATCTTGCTGCCAGTAATCCACATTCTTGTCAAAACCTACAGGTCCAACATTTTCAACCACTCCACAGAACTGAGCACTAGCATTTACCTGCATATAGTCACAAAAGAAAAGTATAAAATCAACTCAAACATAACAAACTGCTAAAAAAATAAATCGGGTATACAGAAGCAACGAAAAGCATTTTAAAAAAGGGGACACATAGGACTCGAATCCATGCCTAATGTATTACAAGAATCTGCTATCTTTTATGGTTTGTTTTACTTTACTGCTGAAATAATTTGGTATTTAGAGATGGACTGAATTATCCCACGGGGTAAAGTAAAAAAATAAATAGTTTATTTACAGATGAGCTCTACAACTAGAGGTAGGCCACCACAATTTAAATTAGCCAACTGTCCCTAGCGAGATTTGAACCTTGCCTGGGAAGTCAAACCATGCAATCTAAAGATCATTGATAAGACCGTGCTAGTCTAATTGTAAAGCAATTGTATTACTATGAAAACAATAAAAGTAAACAAATAAAAGACATGCATTTCTGCAGTAATGTTCATTCCATGTAATTAGGAAATTCATAATATACTTTGTATAACTAAAAATAATAAAGTAAATTTCAGCTATGGCCCCTGAACTTTGGCCAGTGTAACATTTTGCCCATCAAACTTCTTTGTAACAGTTAAGCCCCTGAACTACATTATGTTTGATCAATGGCCCTTACTTCCGTTGTTTCATTAAATCAAAAGCAATTAATTGAGAAAAATGTTTCTTATCACCCCCAAAACCAAACCCCATACCCAAAATGACTCCAAACCACCATTCAAACCCATTATTTGTAAAGTAATAACATGTTCTATCGATATTTTTTTCTTCATTTGAAAATAATTTGGAGTTATTTTGAGTGTAGGGTGTAGGGTATAGGGTGATAAAAGACATTTATGTGCTAATATAATCACGTGGACTAATTTAATTATATTTAATTGAAAAGTTGACGGAGGTCCACTGGTGCAAACATAACATAGTTTTAAGGACAAAAATATTACAAAAAAGGTTTGAGGTCCAAGATGTTACACTGGCCAAAGTTCAGGGGCCGCTAGTGTAATTTACTCAAAAGAATACCAATCACAACAGTTTGGTGCTGGAAATAGTCAACTAAAGTACCACTTTTTATCTATATTCTCACACCAATCAAACCTCGAAATCGATAAACTCACCGAAAACAAAAGAAAAATACGACGGTTGCTTTTCTTCTCCTTTGCTTCTTGATAAGCAGCATCTAATTTTCTGTTTCCATTAGGAGTGCTGGCCCAGACACCATATTTAATACTCTTGTGGACATTGTCCTCGCTGTAAGATTTGATGATGAAAAATTTAGCATCTGTGTATTCCGTTACAAAATCTGAGTGATTATAAGAGTCGTTAGGGACTAATCTGTGTTTGGTACTATTAGTAGGACTATTTTCATTGTCAATATGAGTTTTCGGTTTGGAAGCTCTCGGTCCACGGTTTTGCTCACTGAGAATATCAAGTGTACCGCTACAACTGCATAGCGAACCGCTTCCCTTAACATGCCTCCTGTCATTATCAATACCAAGCCAGCCCCTACTGTTTGATCGCATACCGGTTCCAAAGTTGGAGCTTTGAACATAGACGCTATTGAAGTAGCCTCTATTATAAGAGTTTGAACCAAATCCAAATCCATAGAATGGCCTTAGTTGTAGATAAGCCTGCAGGAGATAAACAATAAGAGCATTAGAAATATAGCCATGACAAACTAGTTCTCAGGTTCAGAAATCAAACAGTTCATTAGTATAATAGCTGTCAGAGCTAGCATAGCAGGATGTATACACGCACTTATGGTCAACCAATGTTACTATTTGACCCGGCAAAATATGACACGACATGATAACGCTATACGAAACTACAAATTATGTGTTAATTTGTATGGACTTAACGGGTTCGGATTCTTATTGGGTAGAACTGATAAGACACAATAGCTAACAAATCCTGCCGGTTAAAAGTCACTAACCTGTTGGTCAGTGACTTTTAACGGATACCTATTGGCCCGTTAACAATTACATATACTTATGTATAGAATATAATATCTGTTGGTTCCACGATAGACCTTACGTACATAAGATAAACCAAATTGGTTGCATAGCATCTAGCTTCCATATTGAAATCTCTTAAAATAATTAGTTCTCTTGGTTGCTTAAAAGTTGTTCATCCATATCATTTAACTCCCACTTGACCATGCATGTCAAGTCACCGTATTCACTGCAAGGTTTTTTTTAGAGGATGAGGAAAATGTTATCCACAATTAAACACGTTGTCGGTGCTCAGCCTACAATGAGTTGTCTTTCTTGTAAATGGGCTGGTCAACCAAAATGACAATGTTATTCATTTGCAGTGGGCCATATTGTACCCGATAAGAAACTGAGTCATGCACGAATTTATGGGAGCCATTTCACCTAAAACCAATTGGTGTTAAGGAGGGAAAACCTTTAATCTTTTACGGGTTTACTCAACATCATTGTCCCGGGAAAAGGCATATGTTGTACTCTCATTCCAACCCAATCGCCCCAACGAATGACAAGGATAACAGTCGAACCCGTGGCCATTTGGCTCCAATACCACTTACCCTGTCAGATCTAAAGCCACCATCTCACCTAAAACCAAGTGGTTTCAAGGAGTACAAACCTTTAATCTTTTACAGATTCACTCAACATCATCCTGGGGCAAGGCATTTTTTGTACTCCCATTCCAATACACCTCATATGATCCAAATAAGATAAACCCAATATGAGTTGTCAGGTCTAGTTACTAATGATAATATCATGATGACAATAAAAAATATTAACTTGCTCTCAGGACACAACTCTACGATGCACCTGGTAGCGCATTTATTTGGAGAAGAACAAAGGAGGATTAACTTTCTGATATTCGGTGAAGAACTTAATAGGTAAATTACATTCAGCTTAGCTTTTATGAATAATACAGACAGTTCACAATCTTAGGATTCCTAGGAGTCCAATGTCCAAAAGGTAAGAAGACCAGCACCTCTAAATTTCCAGGATTTCAAAATAATGGCAGGAAAAAAATGAAATCCATTAAGAGCTACCAATGAGAAAAATCCATAATGAATAAAAGGTTCCTAATACATATTCATCCTCAACTTATTTATTTTCTGATAAGATACTTTTTGTCTATTACTGATTATGCAAGGAGAATAATGCCATCCTCCACAATTACACGAATCTAAACCCTATAGCTAGACTATATCCAGGCCATACCACCTTCCCTCTGTATTATAATAACTTTAAGGTGATTGCTATATTGCATCCCATCAAGTATTATCGCTCAACGATAACAGTTCAAAAATTTTGTGCTAGTGATAATTACAAGCACATAATTTAAACCAACTTTAATAGCTCTCTGGGTAGAAAGTGTATCCCGTGGATTAAAATTTCATATAAAAGAAGGAAGTATAATCTACTTATCAATTAACAGGCCAACATTTATGAACCAAGAGCAAAATAATTTCCAAAACTTTGAGAGAAGCCAAATTGACATCCAACATCTCTATTCGTGTGTCCACCGAAAGGGGAAAAAAACAAAACAGAAGATCATATCGAGTTGTCAAAAGCATGCATAAGGTTTCTATACTTGTAATGATACATGAATAGGTAAAAGGGACCAAACCATTCCAACATTTTGCCCGAATGACACAAGGGTGCCAATTGTTTGAGGAGATACTGATGGTGATAATGAAGTAAGTGACCTCCGCCTGTCCGAGGATTTTGGATAATCCGACCAAAGGCTACCGCTTCTCAACGATTCAAACCCTTGCCATGAATCCTGATAACCAAGACCCCCGTGATTTCCAGAAATATTATCGTTGCCAAAAGAACCACGTGGAGAGGGATAAGCAGGTCTGTGCCCATAAAACATTCCATCATCAACTTGTTGGCTAGGGAATTCATCTCTGGTTGTGAAACGGGAGTTGATGAAGTAATATATGGCTGCTGAGAATGGGTATTGTTGAGGGGAGTGTAAGTGGGAATCTTCTCCCACATAAGTGACAGCAGAATATGGTCCATATGGCATTTTTGGACTGTAACCATAACCCGTATGATAAACAAGAGGATTATCATTGTAGAGACCCTAAAAAGATATTTAAAAAAATTACAGCGAGTTCTAATCATATATATAAACTGTGTAGAGATGAAAACTTAACAGATATGTCTTTTTTGTGTCATCTCCATGAGTTGATACAGTAATTAGATATAAGCCGCACATGTCCAATAATTAGAGTTACCCCCCGGCATGCATAAGGTACAAGCGAGTTGATGTATAAGGTCCAACGGGTTGATGCACATGCAGAAAGGGGGTAACTCTATTTATTGAACATGTAAGGGGTATCTCTAAATATGCATTATTCACGGGGTAAAGTTAAAAAAATGAAAAGAAAAATATTGTAACTTACAGGTGAGCTGGTATCCAACCCTTCAACATTAGCATATGGAGGAGGGTATTCATCCCATTCACCAGGGGCATTTTCATAACCTGGAGTGACAAAATGATCCCTTCAATCAGTGTCTGAAAGTTTAAAAAAGGGGCATAGTACATAAAATTTAGTATAGTATATGATGTGGAATTACCCACCGCAGCACTTCATAAATACTGAGACTGGGTGCCATTCAGGCTAAACCATCAAAGTTGTCTAGTCACTAGGCCATTCTCTATTTCTTTTTATAATAAACGAATTTTAATGACATATGAAGGTGACGTAAACTACACGTCAAAAGACTCCTAAATATATCTAACACCTTTTTAGAGAGAGAAATACTCTTTTCTATTCAAAATTCAACTCTACCTCAAATGAGGCTTACATGTGGGTATTTAAAGGAGAGGAGTAGCTTAGGCTCCAATCTAAGGCCCTAATTATAAAAATGCCATTACTACTCCCTACCTTTGAATACTAAAACAAAACAAATGAAAATACAATAACAAAATAAAAGAAAATTAATAAAAAGAAATAAAACTACTAATATGCCCAAAAATGATAAAAATGACCTCGATTCACATCAGCCTCCCCTCCTTGAAAAGAGTTCATCCTCGAACTCAAAGGGGAAGACCAATGGAATCACCCTCCAAGACGGTAATCAAGACGTGCTAGGGAAGCTCCTCGGACCCGTCCAAATAGTCAGTTGGATGATCCATCGCCAATAATGCGAGGCATCGCGGAAGAGAGCAATCAGAAGCTTGGTGACAAACATTGCCACAGTTGTAGCACCGGAAGGTAGGAGGTCCTAGATGTGGAGCAGTGGGAGTAGTAGAGGTAGGAACTGAAGATGCCACTGGAGGAGGAGCTGAAGCAGAAATCGGTGTAGGTGGAGTACGTGAAGTCGGGAGAGCTGCGGACGGTGTGTGGTAAGCCTCGACCTTAGTTGCGTACTCGACCGCCTTCAGGAAAGTCGGTATCTCCCACAAACCGAGATCGTGCTGAATATGTGGCTGCAACCCCAATATATAGCGGCTGAACCGCTGATCCTCTGACTAATGAAGGCGAGCTTTGTGTACTCCACTACCGATAAGGTGTCCTGCCTGAGAGACTGAATGCGAACAAAGAGGTCGCGCTCATAGGTAGGAGGAATAAAGGACGCCTGGAGAGCGGCCTTCTCTATATAGGAGGCAATCTGACCGTCGTGCGACGGTAGCGGTGGTCGTTTCACCAAACCCGAGCAAATTCCTTGAATTCGGTGGCTGCAAGGAGAACACAGCAGCGGCCTTGAACCCACTTATACTAAAAAACTGTCTCCATTGAAGCTAACCAATTGACCATAGCATCTCGGGAGGATCGCCCATAAAACATGGGCACGTCAATGCGGATATCCCCGTGGAGGCTCTAGGAAAGCAGCTGAAGGGCTATAGATAGTGGGCCCTCATCTTGATGAGCATTTAGGCTCATCACGTCACCTAGAAAAGGCGGAACAACATCAGCAGGAGGCCGTTACATTTGTGCAGGGGGTGGATGAAGACGCTGGCATGCTGGGGTACGGGAGGAGCTGGGGGGATAGTGAGGGCACGTGCCTATCAAGTGGCCACGTTCGCCGTAATAGAAACAGTGCCGGTCTCAAAGTGGAGCATGGCGTTAGGCATCGGGTGGGGGTGGAGGTATCCACTCTAAAATATTGAGGTGGCTACCCAAAAACTGGGAGGAGGAACTAGAATGGAGTAGTGAGAGGGTGTGGTGGGAGGGCGTGTGATGCAAAGGTAGAGGGTTAGGGAGTGTAGCTAGCCGGGAGTTAAGGGGAATGGTCGGATCGTGCGGGTAGTGTGAACTGGGATCGGGAGGGTGGGGGGGAGTCCCAAAATGATGGCCCAGGCTCCCGGGGTGATCAAACAATCCGAAGGGGTGCGGAGATGACTCGGGTCACCCGGTGGGTGGGTAAAATAGGCCCGGGGGCTGAAATGAGGTGGATGCACCAAAAAATTCATGTGGGGTGGGTATTGGTATGGTAGGGGTTGGTTTTGACTAGGGTGTGGGTTTAAATCGGGCTGGGGACTTTTTTTGGGGCTGCCGAGGGGTTGGGGATGAATGTCGGCACTTGGGGGATTGGGGAATGGGCGGTAAGGGGTCGGTCGGCATGGGGAGGGGTCGGATGAAGCTTGAGTGGCTTCAAGTTGAATTTTGGGGTAGCGAGTAGAGGAAATGGGTCTTCCCGGGGCTGAACGGGGACTATCGGGTGGGTTGAGGAGGCTGGAGAGTAGGTCGGTTGGGGTGGGGGCTGATTTTGGGGGTTTGGGGAGTATGAGGTTGGGTTTGGGATTTTGGCTTCCGCACAAGGGAGGGCAGCGGTAGCAGCAGGCCTAGGGTTTGAGGGTGTAGGGCCTGCCTAGGGGGTGGGTTGCATTGGTAGGGTCATAGGGGTTGTAAGGGATGGTGGTAGAGGGGGAAACTAGGTTTAGGGCAGCAGGTTGGTCGAAAGGGTGGGGGATGGTGGTTAGAGGTTGTTTTGAAGAGAAGAGTTGAAAGAGGGCCTCAAACTTTTGATTGAATACTTGGGTTATGGTTTGAGTGTGTTGTTTTTGTTGTAGAGGCATTTCTTCCATTTGTTGCTTGAGTTCTTGAATCTCTTCCAATGGTTGTTTTGATTTCTTGGGAGTCAATGATTGTATCGTACAATTTTTTGATACAAATACACCAACACTAATGTGGAGCGACACCCGCTCTGATACCAATTTGACGAAACTATAAGTCAAACGCTCCTAAAAATATCTAACACACTTTTAGAGAGAGAAATATTCTTTTCTATTCAAAATTCAAGTCTACCTCGAATGAGGCTTACATGTGAGTATTTAAAGAAAATGACTAGCTTAAGAATCCAAGCTAAGGCCCTAATTACAAAAATGTCATTACTACTCCCTACCTTTGAATATTAAAATAAAAAAAATGAAAATACAATAACATAATAAAAGAAAATTAATAAAAAGAAAAAAAACTACTAATATGCCCAAAAATGACCTCGATTCACATCGCAAGGAGTGATGTCAATGCTAGTGAGATGGGACGTCCTACGAAAGGGGAAAAAATGTGCTCTTTGTTTCATCAAAATATAATGAAATCCTTCCATCTGAACAAAGTACATGAAAACGGAATACTGGAAAGTATTTTAATGATGATGCCCATAAAGGTTTACTCTCGAGCACAACGGTGATGAAAGATATGGATACCATCTTTAGATCGATGGCTGCAAAACAAAGGGTGTATACGTGTGATGGGGGACTTACCCTAAACAGGGGGGATTGGAATATTTTACAATATATATATATATATATATATATATATATATATATATACATATATATATATATATATATATATATATATATATATATATATATATATATATATATATATATATATATATATGTAGAGAGAGAGAGAGGCAGGCTCCTGTGCACACTAAGTTTGCACATGTGCTGGCGCTAGGCTCTCTCTCTCTCTATATATATAGATAGATACCTTAAAATACTATAAAAAGTTTAGTATATATCTTTAAAGCCCTTGATGATTGAATTAAGTGTCTAATGTATGGTAAAGCCAATTACTTCCATGCAATGAGGTGGTGGATGTTTTAGGCACTGGATTTTGAGGTGACACATTTGCAGCTTGCGGGGGATTCTAAATTTTTCTCTTTCTGGGATAACAATAGGTAACGTCTTCGATTCTCTTATTTTTTGAAATCTCGGGTCATAAAAGTGAACTTGGATAAAAGTGGGGAAGATAAATTCTGAAGCCTAAGATGTGGAGTATGGGTTGCGGTTAGAGTCTGGCCTTTGTCTTACTTGGGTTAACCATTGGGGGTAAGTCGCCAATATCTAAAACGGACTATGTAATGTATAACTGTTGGGTTGCGTGCAGTCTTTTTACCAAAGGTTTCTATTCTATCCTTATATCTTAGCGAGTGGGTGTAGGAGGACCTATTTTAAAGCAGACTCTCCATTCATTAGATAGAGAAGATAGCCAAGATTTCGAGATCCGCTCCCGAACTTATTCCAATTCCAAGATCTCGGATCGAATCGGTATTGATATACCGATTCGATCCGAGCTCTCTTATATAATTGCTCATTCAATGAGCATTCTCGATATTATGCCTTGAAGAGGATTCGAACCTCCATGCTCTTTATCATGAGATTTTGAGTCTCACGAGTCTACCATTTCACCACCAAGGCATCTTAAAAGTTAATCGTATTCCATGAATATGATATCTATCTAATGTGACCCGATCTTAGACAAGATAAACATAAGGGATGGAAAAAGGACTGCTTGTCTAGAGGGGGTACGAGATGAGTTACAAACATAAAGGTGTGAAGAGGATTGCCCTTTTTAATGGGAGACAAAAATTCACTGATAGTCACATAAAAGTACAAAAGGGGGACAAGCCGTCCAACAGTGTGATTATAGGCTCAATAACCCACAAAAGCAGTGTCACAATTTTTTACATGGCACGATGTTAATGGGTTAGGAATCCCTATTTCCTGACATGAACCAAAAAATGACATGACTTGCAAACACGAATAATAAATAGGTTGGGTTAGTATCAATCACGAAGAAACAGAAAATATCATGAATAAATCTATTTAACTGTAAAAAAATCCTGTCTTGATCGGCTATTGAATAAACTCTTGTACAATTAGATTATATTTTACTTTGTTTGTTGCTAGAATTTAAAATTAACTATGTTTTAGTTTATAAAGAGCCTATGAGTTATATGCATCGTTGAGAGAAAAGAGGACAGTAGTTTTATATTCTAGTTTACGGGTTTTTAGTATCAACAACGAGGTAAACAGAAAAGGTTAGTGTTAGACTGTCAGGTCAATTGACAGGATTAGTTACACATCGGATTAGGTTTGGATTGACTAATGCTACCCAATATAGTAAAACTCAAGTACGAAAAGGTCACGCGTTACACACAAATTTTCTCCCCTACATAAAACCCGTTGAATATAAACAATTGTGATATCCAAATAGAAGCTATAACCAAATTATATTACCACTTCTGCAGGGGAAAAAACACATGCTCTGATTTGACCATCTATCTTCAACAGTTATAATCATGATACCAGTATCTCTTTATTAATAGTCATTTTAGGATAATGGCATGAAGGCATATCCACAAAAAGCTCGAGGATACACTAGCCCACGAAGTTTCCAAATTTTGTTACTTCCCCCATAGGCTCTCCTACTCTATCCTCTAGTCTTGGAAAATTCTAAAGTTTTTCTCGATCCATAACCGCCAAACTAATGCTATCACCATACATCTTGAAAAATGTTTGCGACTCTTCTTGTTACCATGAGATACGATTCCCTTAAAAACAACTCCTTTGCATGACGGAGGAGCCCTCCCTCTGTTTCGAACCCTCTCAATACTTCCCTCCAAACAAATGACACCACCTTGCAGTGAATTAATGATCCAGGTATTCAATGAATTCGCAAAGCATGACACACCAATTAGGCGAAAGATAGCAATTGGGCCTTTTTTAGATCACATTACATGTGCTAACCTTCCCATGAATCACTTGGCAATCAGAAATTTGAACTTTCGAGGGTATACAAACACCGAAAGGATGTAAATGAATCTTCAGGTGATGAAGATTGAAAATAGCTGAAGTATGACTTATAAGGGGATCCCTTACTACTAAACCCTTATTAATCAGAAATAAAGAATGATCGAAAATGAGATCGCAACCCATGGGCAAAGCCATATAAAAGGTACACAAATCAGCCCCCCAAAAAGACATAGCCACAATTACAAAGCTGATCACAAAGAGTAGGGGCTTAATGATAAACCTACTTAGAGATAAACCTCCGCATTAAGAAATTAGATAAGAAACTAGAGAAGGATTCCTCAAAGATTAGTGACATCACAAAGGAGTGCGGGGAGTCAACCAAGTTATTTCGAGAAAAAGGCAAAGCAGGAGCTCATTCGAAGACGAAGAAAAGGTCTAGAGGAATCTAATTAGATTCACCATGTATTTTATGTATTTGTCATATATTTGTATGTTGAATCATAAATTTGAGTTATATTGTATATTAAGGTGAGGTTTCTCAGTACCAATGATGGACCATATCTGGCAGGACATAGGAGAGGTTTTATGCTATATTGAGCAATCTCACTTAGGATATAGAGCAAGGCTGCATTAAAACATGATTTAACCATTACAACACGTAAAATACCTAGTTGAGCGCAAATGAGCATCAGTCGAGCAACCACAGCTAAAACTATTACCAGCCCCAATAGAGTTACACGTTAGCCTGTTTGAGAAGTATTCGAGCAACAATAAGAGACTAGTTTTGAGCTTACTCGGTTATCTATCACTAAGTTTTGGCACCAAATTGAGTATCTTTTCACAAAAGATCTGGGTTGTCATACCATACCTAATCCATATCAAATCAGTCCTAACTCAAACACTGGCAGTTTGATGAGTAGCTAGCTAGTTTGACACTATCACACACTATGGCTCCACTGACACGGCGGCTGGTCACTCGAGATTTCACTCAGCATTTAATGGATTTGATATGTTGGGTATGGTGGACTGACCAACATTTAATGCACATGACAGTTTAGGGTTTCACAGGTGCGGGTTGAGGCTATATATACCCCGTTGTACAGTTTGAGAAAAGGAATAACTTTTATGTCAAAAGAACACAAAGAGAGTTATTAAAAACCAAAGAGCTTATACTTCCCACTATGAATGCTTTAGCCAGTTCTGCTAAGAACATAAGCATTTATTGAGTTTTAACTATTATTTCCTCATACCTCAGGGTTTGAACTGACTACCTAAGGTGTATCTAAAGTGCTTGTTTCTCTCTCTCTGACTGGTTGCTGTCAGAGATTCACTTATTGTCCTAAAACAAATTGTATTTATTATTATCATTGAGTTATACACAAAGAGTTTGTGAGCTATACACGCAAGTTATTTCCTTGTTATTAGTAAGTGTTTGTTGTTGTATTATAATCATTAATAGGGTTAAGCCTAAATTTACTCATAAACACACTAGCATCAAGAGAACCACTCGCTTACAACAAAAAAAATGAGGTTATATGTAACCATTCCAACTCAAAAATGAAATTTAATCTTCTCCCATAAGCTCTTATTTTCCACTATCGCATTCCAAATTATCTGTAAGCCGCCATAACTATACGTCCCCATAGGTGTCCACGCCTTTTCTTGTTTCCATGGAAAACCATCTCCACAATGAATGTATATTTTGTCCTTAGGAAGATTGCCAACAATACTAAATTCCACGAACGCACGCTAACACAAACTTAGAATAAACCAGCATTTTATCTAACTCTTAATTTGCATCGTAACACATAACCAACCAATCGGGCGAAAGGAGACAACTAGGTGTCCTTTGGATCAAGTAGCAAGTGTTTATCTTCTATTATGCCACAAGCCAACTAGCCAACACTTTGAATACCCAAAGTCCACTCCTTCATACCCTTATTTCCCAGACATAATCTCACTCCCTCCACCAAGTTAACTAATAAAGTAAACTCCCTCCACCAAGTTAACTAATAAAGTAAACTGCTTAATTACATTGTCTTTTAAAAATCTAATGAAGTCAAGGTTCCACAAAATAGAATCATCGATTTAAGGGTGTATTGGATGAAATTTGGAATAACGAACGGAGATCAATATTAAACAAATAATCTTCTCCCCGGATGTCCACCAAAAACCTATCCCAACTTCTCACTTTTAAGGTTACACAACGAAGGAAGGATCTGAGGCCTTTAGAATGGAAGTCAATGGGATTCTAAAACTAAAAGTACCACTATTAGAAATACTGGAGTGTTATGCAACCCATGGATGCTTCAAATAAAAAGAGGTGCAGAAAACCTCCAAACACATTTGCCCAAGATTTTAATTTTTAATTCCACACTCTCGTATTGAATGTGTATGCAGTGTAGTATCTAAAGAATAAGAGAGCTTTAAATCATGAGATTTTATAAACTTGGATCATTTCTTGTGATACATATAGGCTGAATGACTGAAAAGTACAATAAACTTCGCTCATTTTCTCAAGTTGGGCATCGAACTTTATATTCAGAATTAAAATTTAACTTTTTTTCAATTGTCAGTTTAGGCCACCGTTATCTTTCCATCCACAAAAGTTAATGGAATGCTGATGCGGATTCTCTAATTCTTGATGTGGAATTATATTTTAATTTAAATGGTGATTTAGCAAATGCCAAGTCATCAACTATTTAAATGCAACCATTTCTCTCTCTATATACACCTGTAGATGTATGTATTAGAGAGAATTACATGAGTGTCCCCTGAACTTTTGCCATTCATAATATTTTGACCCTTGAACTCTTTTTTTTGGCAACAGTTAAGCCCCTAAATTGTGTCAAGTTTGCAACAATAGCCCTTCCGTTAATTTTTCCATTAAATTTAAGAGAATTAGTCTACATGACGAGTTTATTTCCAAAAAATGTCTTTTGTCAACCCCATAGCCAAACACTATACCCAAAGTAACTTTAAATTGTACCCAAACCCATTATTGGGAAGGAAAAAAACTTTGATAATACATGTTATTAATTTTCAAATAGTGGATTTGGGACATGTGGGGTGTACTTTGGAGTTCTTTTGTTTATGGGATTTGTGTGTGGGGATGATAAAAGACGCTTTTGTCCTTAATTCAGTTAGATCTAAAGGAGAAGTTAACCGAGTGGCTTAATTGTTACAAAAAATTAAGTTTGAGGGCCAAAACATTACTATAAGTACACAAAACTTACTAGTACAATTAATTTGATCACACAAGCCTCAAAAATTTAATAGCAAAGATTATGAAGCATGGATGAATAGAGAACAATGTTCAGTAAAAATTGCTTATGTCCACGGAAGGGGAGTTTTTATTAATTGAGACTTAAGAGTATAACTTGACAGAATTTCTAAGTCCTCTCCATCCATGTCCCGCTAATGGAGTGGTAACAGTTATATATAATGATAAATATTGGTGTCGTCAAAATATTGGACTCCCCCCTCATCACTTCTCATCTCATGGTGATAAGTCTTGTTTAAACATATCCCTAACATCATAATTTACCACACGACAGCTGGGGAGTTTATCAAAATGAGATCTTTCTGTTGATTCCCGCCTTTCACAGGTATGGGCCCAAGGTCAATGTACCCCACGTGTCTTTGTAAGCTCATGAAATCCATATCCCACAATTACAAAGGGCAAAGTTTTATAATATAATCAATATATTATAGACAAATAATAAAAAATAACCAATCGAACCCCTTAACTTTGGTAACTTGGACTTTAATTTATTTTAGGATAAATTACATCAAACCCCCTAAACTATAGCGATTTTGCAAATAGCCCCCTAATCTAAAAAACCCGACAAAGAGCCCCTTAAACTATTGAATTTGGACATCTGTCAAAATTCAATAGTTTATGGAACTCTTTATCGGGATTTTCATATTAGGTAACTATCTGCAAAACCGTTATAGTTCATGCGGATTTTGTGTAATTCACTCTTTATTTTAGTAACCAATTAACTCCCCGGTTTTGTTATTTGGCAGAAAATTCATCAATGACTAGCATTGTACCATATATATATATATACATATATATATATATATATATATATATATATATATATATATATGGATTTATACGAGTATATATCATGCAGAACAAGTATGTGATACGAAGTAAAAAATGAATATATATATATATATATGCAAGGATATTTTACGGTAAACTTGCTTAAAATGTGAATTTACAATAAGGGTTAAGATTACTCCCTGGGAAAATTTAAGGCTAAGATTAAAAAACTAATTGAATGAATCCATTGAACCCAAACACTCTGAATATATACTGGGATCCTGTACACTCTTTCAAATTGTCAACACTCCAACTACCACGTCCAATCATAAACCCACCACCCATAATATCCACCATCAGTCTATCAGTTGACCATCAAATAAACTCTCTGTCTCACGCAATCCGTTACTACACTCTACAGACACTCTTCAAATTTTGAATCTCTGAAAACTCTCTCTCTCTCTCTCTCTATATATATATATATATATATATATATATATATATATATATATATATATATATATATATATATATATATATATATATATATATATTAACCGTGATCACCACCATTCTCGGTCGATCAACCGCTGATGAAATCCATTTTGTTGTGTTCTAAAACAAATGAAATCCATTTTCAGCAGGTTGTTTTTTTCAACTTCTCTTATTCTGCTTCATCTTCTCTATTCTAATATATGGCCTACTGTTACATTTTTGTCTATAGTTGGTGCCGTAAGTTTTTAGGCAAGCAATAACTTATTTTGGATGCCTCAATGTATTTTTTCTTTGGATTTTCATGTTTATAGTTTTCGAGGGTTGTCAACTTTTTCATTACAGGGTGATATTTGTATCTTTTTACAATTTGGGACATGCAGTTTTTGGCTTAAACTAATTTTACTCCACATATATTTCATTTATATCAGGCGCACTCTCTCTTAATTGTATTGATAAAGTGCGGTTTTAGCTTTTAGTTTATTTTCTACCCTTCGTTCATAAAGTATGTGTTGGTTGGATAGGTTCAGTTTATGAAAAAACTATTCGAGCTTGATATTTTACTTCGTTTGCCTGATTTCTAAGTCTGTATATGTTTAAATTTCCAATCTCCATAAAAAAATGTTTAAATCACCAATATTGTGTCATGTTCGTACCAAAATTTGTCAACTTTAATTACCAAAAAAAGAGAGTATGCTTGAATTTTCTCACAAGTACTGGTACTAAAATAAAAATAAAGTTGATGGTAGTGTAGGGTTGTTTGGAGTTGAGGTGAAACTTTGGCAAATGATTTGCATTCAATGGTATTGCGGTGGATGTTTTATGCTTTTGTGGTGGTTTAATGGAGGTGTGGCCTGTAGGACCTCTATTTGTTCAAGGTATTATTGTTCGCCTAATTCAAGCATCTTTTATTTCATAGTCACCAACTCACTATTACTTTCGCTGCATATTTTGGTAACAAAATAAAGTCCAACAATTTAACAGTAGATCATGCGTTACTTATGGATTGTCTGGGTAAATTTTATTATTTTGTAGGTTCCACAAGATCTTGTTCACGGGCTCCAAAGCTCATATTCATTTGAAAAGCCACAAAAGAGACCCACGAACCCTGATGATGACCTTGAAGATATAGTAAACAACTTGCACTACACCAAATCTGCCCATTTGTCAAGGTCATTGACCTTGACAAATCCACCTTGTCAAGGTCAATGACCGTGACATTTCGAGGCGAGACAACTTTTTTTGTCACGGTCGTGTCACGGTCATTGACCTTGACACAAAACTCGCATTTTGTGTCACGGTCGTGTCAAGGTCAATGACCGTGACACGTTTGTCATGGTTATAAACCGTGACAAAGCCGTGACTTTTTTCAAAAAAATTGTCACGGTCATTGACCGTGACAAGATTTGTCAAGGACTTGTCACGGTCAATGACCGTGACAATTCTGGGCAGAATTTAAAAAAAATCTGCTGGGCAGTATGGCCACTGCCACTGCCTAGCAGTATATTTGTACCTGTTATATCAACTTTGTACCTGTTCCAAACATCATATATCCAACACAAACTAAAGATAATGCAAATATATATTCATGACAGTATAATCCAAATATTCAAAGTAAAAATAATATACATGACGATATAATCCAAATATAATTAAAATCGACAAACTTGAAAATAATGTTACTACATGTCTTGGATAAAACTGAGGAGGTGAGTAGGCCACACGACATACGAATTGACGCACCCACTAATATACGTCATGCCGCATTGTTCGTGCAACCACAATAGGGAGTTCTCCTTCCCGGGTATGAGATGCGTGACGAGCACCCTGGACTCCATATCTTGAAGCACACGTCCATGGACTATTCCACCCTCGACGATATTCGGGTCCCTCAACCCCCGCCATATCCGCTGGCCATCAAATATGTCCAATATGAACACGCTCGGCCAACCAATTGTCGACAATGGTCTGTTGGAGGGCGTCAAATAGGGAAGTGGATCGTCGAAGTACGAATGTGTCGGTGATGAAGCAGCGAGGTCCACATCCTCGTCATCATGCGCCTCGTTCTCCCGCACCTCCTCCTCCACCGCCTTCTCCTTCCCTTTCCCTTTCCCTTTACGGTCTCCACCCAACGTACGCTTCATGAATGCGTACATATCTTGGACTGTCGCCTCCAAATGGGACAGCTTCGCGTCGTGTGAATCCACCGTTCGGGCCAAGCCGGTGTCGCTCGTCTCCAATCTGATGATCCTAGATTTTGCCACCCGCGATCTCACTCCCCTTGTCCTCCACTTGCGATCAGAGCCAAGCACTTGGCTGAGTGCGTCTGTGGACAAAGACGCCTTGTCGGCATCAGACTGCGACTCATGCACTTCCTTAAGCTTTGCCTGAAAGGGAAAAAAAGCACATGATTAGTAAAATAAGTAAACTAAAAAATTATAACGTAATTAACAATAATTAGACTGTCGGATTACTTACAATCGTGGCCACGACGCTCGGGGACACCTCCTTGTCCTTCCCCTTCTTCTTCCGAAGAGCCACATAAGTATCGAGCCTATGTGGCTTACCCCCTGGCCCACTCCCTACCCCCTGAAATAAAATAAAGTAAAGTAAAATTAGTATCGGCCCCGCAAAGTAAAATAATATCCAATAATATATTTCCGTAGTTATAGATAAATTAAATCTTACCTGCATCCTATGCTCCACCTCAGCGTAAGAGGTCCGGCCGGAGTAGTGCACGTCCGTCTTTTTAGCCCGATTTTCCCTCCCCGATTGGCGAGATGCCAATTGTCGATCCTCGATCTCATTGTCAATGAACTTTTGCCATTGTGCCAATGAGATCGGCTCCTTGGGCGGGACGGATCCGCGCCATTGTAAAATGGACTCTCGTGTTTTTCCAAAGTACCGTGTCCGCATATTTTTCTTCCACGTCTTCTGTTGCTCCCTCAACTGCTCCAAGACGGAATCGCGTAGCTTTGGATCCAAGTTGAATTGTTCCTGTCCAACAAATACAATGTTAGTTGCGAATAAATATAAATATAAATATAAATATAAATTGAAATATTCATATAAATATTACCTGTAGTGCCGCCCAAACAGCTAACTTGAGCTCATACGGCACCTCCTTCCAACTCATAAACCCCGGGCCGATGACCGTCTTTAGCAGCTCGAGGGATCTCGCTAAAAGCTCCGACTTGTTTTCGACGGTAATCCCAAATTTTCCATATTTGGGGAGCCAAGGGGCGGAGGAGCCCTCGTCGCCTCCGCTCCCACCGAACCCAGACGAAATCATCATAAACAACATCATCATCTTCGCCCTAACATCTGAAGGAGACATTTTTGCTGTAAAAAAATGTTATTAGTACAGATAAAAAAAATGTTAATAGTACACATTTCGTTTTACCTAATTGAATTAATAGTACAGATAAAAAAATGTTCTGTCTATATTATAACGTATGTGTAAGTTCTGTCAATACCATTTCGTTTCAATTTTGTAATATTATGTTTTTTCCAAAAATTTAAAGAGTTATTAAATGGGTGCCCCACCCCCACCCCCTGCCCCCCTCCCCCCGCCACACACACACGCACACCTACGCACACACACACACACACCCCACCCCTACGCACCCCACCCCCACCCCCTCCCCCCACCACGACCGTGACAACTACATATTGTAAGGACACAAATTTCCAATTGAGTCCATATATAGTTTTGGCTCAATTCCGGACAAAAACATTTATTCATAGGTTAGTGATTTATTGTAATACTCTCAAGCTTATGAAGTGTGTGTTGAAGACGTAGCGGAAAAGAATATAAAGCTTCATCAAAATTCCGGTTTGCGTGCCTCGTTTCTACGTCATCATCTAAGGTTCCATGCTCCCAAGGTATGAATGTAATTATATTTGTATAGGAGCTTGGAAC
Organism: Sambucus nigra; assembly: GCA_949130495.1. Classification (NCBI taxonomy): domain Eukaryota; kingdom Viridiplantae; phylum Streptophyta; class Magnoliopsida; order Dipsacales; family Adoxaceae; genus Sambucus; species Sambucus nigra. The sequence continues at coordinate 320,985,802 of OX422214.1, read as the reverse complement.
AATATTTATTGGGTGTTAGGTTTAATAAAAAACATGTTTTACTTTCAGAATAATTTAATTGGAACTTTAATTTAACGTATATAAAGTTTCTGGGCCAAAATAGAATTTTAGAAAAATTTCTGGAAGTCGTTCGAAATCTCGTTCGAACGAGTTTTTCGTTCTAACGAGGTTTCGTTCGAACGAGACTGCCAACGAACCTAATCTGGTCATTCTAACGAGGTTTCGTTCGAACGAGTTTGCCAACGAACCTAAACTGGTCAGTCGTTCGATATGTCGTTCGAACGAGTTTGTTCGTTCTAACGAGGTATCTAACGAGTTTCTAACGAGCCCAGACTGGTCGCTCGTTAGAAATCTCGTTCGAACGAGTGTCAATGTCGTTCGAACGAGAATGCCAGGCGGGAACAGTTTTGAGCAGTTTTTTGGCAGTTTTTACCCACTTTCCCCACTTGGTTTTTAACCAACTTTTTCAGACTTAATAATGTGCGGGAATGACATTTTCCAAAGTATCTTTTTCATACCATACAAACTCCTAGAGAGTGTTTTGAGAGCAAATTTGTTTAAGGAAAAAGATCAAGTTTTGAGTGTTATTCTTTAATGAAAATCCTACACACTCTAGTGTTTACACCCAATAGTTGTTTATCCAAGTTATATATACATATCTTTACTTGGAGTTTTGGCACCGGTTTTCTCTACCGAATTGAAAAAGAGACGTTTCGGGTTTCCTTCTACATCCCATCACAAAGAAGAAGAAGAAGTTTGTTGCGGTATTACTCACTTAGAGAAAGGCTCCAAGCTTGGGTGACGGTGACCATACAAAGTCCTATCGGTGGATTCCGAGATCGCGATGGAGCTCCGTGGTTGTCCGCTAGGAAGAGGTTTCTACAAGAAGGAGCAACAAGGCTTGAGAGGGTTTGAGTCGAGGATGTAAGTCTTTTGTCTTGTAATTGTAATTACATATCTAGTGGACTTGTGGCTAGGGCCGTCCGAGGTTTTTTCCCGTCTTGGGTTTTTCCTCGTACATCGCGGCGTAGTGTGATATTGTTTATTCTATCTTGCACAATAATTTAGAATCCATGCTTTAGGTTTAATTCAAGATAAAAATTTGGTTTAATTATCACACTCATTTAATTTGGACTTATATTAAATGTTGGGTAATGTTTAATTAATTCAAGTCATTTGCTAAAATTTGGTTCCGCCTAATTTGCTAATTTTGATAAATATAACTTTGGCAAATTCTAGGACTTGGATTAACTTATTTTATTTTGTATTGAAGAAATTAAAATTTGGCTTTGTTTATTTGTGAACCATCACTTATATACGCTTCCGCATCTCTCGAGTTTTATAACTAAAAGGAAATTACTAGCCACCTGCGTGCTACAAATTGGTATCAGAGCCAAAGCGATAAATTATTTCGTTAACGATCTTTTTAAATAATTTTTGGCTAAAATGGATTTTTCCCCATTTTCAAAATTTCCTATTTTCGATGGTTCAAACTACGCGTATTGGAAAGCGCGAATGAGATCGGCACTAAAATCTATCGACGAGAGAGTTTGGATGTCTGTTGTTATCGGGTACTCCCCACCAACTTACTTAGTTGAAAATGAACGTGTTATCAAACCCGCCGATAGATGGACTGAAAATGAGTTTAAACTTGCTAACTTTAATTCCCGAGGTTTAAATGCCTTATTTAGCGCTGTCGCACCGGATGAATTCCGACGTATTATGAAGTGTGAAACCGCTAAAGAAGCTTGGGATATTTTACAATTAACTCATGAAGGAACTAGTGTCGTTAAAGCTTCAAAACTCCAAAACCTCACCACTCAATTTGAAACTATCAAAATGGATGAAAAAGAAACTTTTGATAAATTTTATGCTAGACTTTGTGATATTGTTAATTCATCTTTTAACTTGGGAGAGAAAATACCTGACGACCGTGTTGTAAAGAAAATTTTAAGGTCCCTACCCGATAGATTTATTCCTAAAGTGACCGTTTTAAATTCTTTACCCACTTTAGCCTCTACGAAATTAGAAGAGCTTGTAGGTGATTTACAAACCTATGAACTAGATATGTTTCCCTCTAAAACTGAAAAGAAAATTGAAAAGGGTGTTGCTTTAAAAGCCCGAAAAGAGGTCAAACAAGTAGTAGAGAGCGATAGTGATAGTGACTCGGAAGATATGGCTTTATTTGCTCGTAAATTTAGAAAATTTCTTAAATTTAACAAAGATAAATTTAAAAATGATTTTAAGAAATTTGATACTTCTAAACATGATAAAAGCGAGAAGATTTCTAAAGCCGAGAAGATCCCTAAACCTAGCAATGACAATTTAGATAGGGACGAGTCGGATAAGTGTTTTGGTTGTGAAGTTTATGGCCATAGGGCTTATGAGTGCCCCACTAAACTAAGGAAAGATGGTAAGCGACCCATTTCATATAATGCAACCCTTAGTGATAGTGATAAGGAAGAAAAGCCAGATTCCCCCACTAAGAAAAATTTTGTGGCTTTTATGGCTAGTCATGTGAGTGATTGTGACAACTCATCGATTGATGAAACGATAGAATATGCCACTTCTAAGGTCATTGTACATGATTCTCTTGTTTTTGATGATAGTGAGAGTGAAGAAGAAAGTGAGAGTGAAAATGAAGAAGAGGTTAATGTGAGTGAACTTCAAAATGCTTTTCAAGAACTTTATAAAGAATCTATTAAATTGAAAAGAGCTAATTTGAAGTTAGAAGCTAGTTTAAAAGAAAGTGTCAAGGTCATTGATGAAAATGTTTTAATAGAAGACCTTAGGACACATGTGAGGACTCTTCAAGAGAAGCTTGATTATGTAGAAGGCGAAAGAGATAGCCTTAGGGGTTTAATGGAATCCTTGAAAAAGGAGCTTCTTGCTTTTGAAGAGCGAAATGTTTTACTAGAATCTAACATTGCAGAATTGGAAAATAAATTAAAAGATTCTAGTAATGTCAAATTTGATTTGGAATGTCGTTCAGAAACACTAGATAAAATGTTAGGAACGGTCCAAATTAAAAATGACACTTGTGGTTTAGGCTTCAATCCTTGTAATGAATTTACTCATAATGCCCAAACCAATGTTTTAGGAGAATCAACTAGGAATACTTTTAAAGATCACTCCTTAAGTAAATCTTTTCGACATGTTCTCACTTGTACACATTGTGGTCGACAAGGTCATCTTAGGAAATTTTGTTTAGATCTTAAACGAATTCCTAGAAAACCCCATAGTAAAGTAACCACGGTAGTTAACGTTCCTACACCCCAAGATAGTCATTCCTCATTAATTTGGGTTAGGAAATCCGACTTGGTTGCCTCACAAAATAGGGTTGTTTATTCTCATTTACTTTCACATGCTTCTTCCCCCGCTCAATCTAAACGATGAATGTGTTAGTGTTTGCATACTTTAGCGTTTGTACTTTATGTTATATTCACATGCTAAATGTATGCTTATTTTAGTCATTTTCTAGTCATTGCCTTAGTTCATATCCCATGCTAGAAATTATGATTGCTGTTTATCTTTTGTATTATATTTCTTTCATATTGTTTGCTTTAAATGAAAAATACAAAAAGATTTTTGGTTTATCATTTGAATTTTATCTCTTGTTAATTTAAGCTTAATGAAAGATTCAAATGATTTTTCTTTATCCTTTTGAGTATATATATTTAATTTTTTGGATAAAAATGTTAAAAACTCAAAAAGATTTGATTTTGTGTGTATTTTTGTTTGACACACTTTATGTGGCATATACTTGTGTTTGAATCCCATCTTTTACGCTCCCACGTGGCTAGAACTTTTGGTTTAGATTTTCAATCCTTAAAATGTTCTTTACCATGCTTTATATGGAGTAGTTGGATTTTGTGTTGTTTATATGGATTCTATTTTTATATGCCTCTTTTCACACATGCACGAGCTCTTTTGAAATCTTAATGTCACATGTTATATTTGAGCTTTTTGAGGTGTTCTCCTACCAATCTAGTCATCTACATATCTATGACCTAGGAGGACTAGTGCATGTCAAAATCTGTTGCATGTGAGATTTGTGTGAAAATGAAAACATGATAAATAAATATGCACGGGGAAGGGCTCCGAAAGGACTAAGTGATCCTTTGCGATAGTAAGCCACCGTTTATTGGATCTAAAAGAAATACGTGATCCAAAGGCCTAAAAAACAGAATATTTGGCATTAAACAGAAAGCAATTGCCAAGGCCTATGTTTGTTTGATATATTCATTCAAAAACAAAAGAATATATATGCTCATTGAGGGAGAATTGGATGGTATATCAACGGTTTGCACAATGTCCGTTTATCCTAGTTGTCTTTAATGTCATGACTCTATTTGGTTTGTATAATCATCATCATGCTAGGCTTGTATGCATTGTGTATATTTGTTCATTGAGTTCAATCTTTATATTGTCACATGAGGTTATATTTAACTGTGATGAAGTTTGCAATCAAATGAGAACTCCGTGAACGTTTCTTAAGTGTTTGGGTCTAAATTTAATTGTTGCTAGTACACACCCCTACACTTCCGTTTCCATATGAAACATTTTTGCCATACGAGTGTGCAAACTTATTGTATTTTGTGTCATGTGTGTGTTTATATCTATATATATATGCAAGTGCTCTATTGGCATATCTTTAATATCTATATATATGATATTTATTTGTCTTTGCCTTGCTTTTATTGCCCATATGCTTTCCTGTCTTTTCACCTTAAGCTTCCACATGCTGTTTATTAGTTCTTTATCCTTTGCCTATTCCCGAACAAAAAGGGGGAGAATGATGATAAGGGGGAGAAATGGTATCTAATCCTATTATTATCGTATCTTAGTTTGGGGGAGATTTATCTTAGGGGGAGACGTCTTTCTAAGTAGGTCATGTGTCTTGATAAAGAGGAGAATTAATTTAGGGAGTAATGAATTAATTGCATTTAATATTTTGATATTCCCTATGCATTTGATAAGTTTGCTTAAGTGTGCAGGAATTATTCTAAAGCGGCATCTTTCTATGGCAAAGCGTTTGATCCTTGGGTTGAGTCAAGTTTGGGCGGGTTATGTTTTGAGTCTAGTAGAGCTTGACGGCCCTTTAGGATTTTTGTTTGGTTTTTGTCCCGGAATAGCCAAAGGGGGAGATTTGTAAGGACACAAATTTCCAATTGAGTCCATATATAGTTTTGGCTCAATTCCGGACAAAAACATTTATTCATAGGTTAATGATTTATTGTAATACTCTCAAGCCTATGAAGTGTGTGTTGAAGACGTAGCGGCAAAGAATATAAAGCTTCATCAAAATGCCGGTTTGCGTGCCTCGTTTCTACGTCATCATCTAAGGTTCCATGCTCCCAAGGTATGAATGTAATTATATTTGTATAGGAGCTTGGAACAATATTTATTGGGTGTTAGGTTTAATAAAAACCATGTTTTACTTTCAGAATAATTTAATTGGAACTTTAATTTAACGTATATAAAGTTTCTGGGCCAAAATAGAATTTTAGAAAAATTTCTGGAAGTCGTTCGAAATCTCGTTCGAACGAGTTTTTTGTTCTAACGAGGTTTCGTTCGAACGAGACTGCCAACGAACCTAATCTGGTCGTTCTAACGAGGTTTCGTTCGAACGAGTTTGCCAACGAACCTAAACTGGTCAGTCGTTCGATATGTCGTTCGAACGAGTTTGTTCGTTCTAACGAGGTATCTAACGAGTTTCTAACGAGCCCAGACTGGTCGGTCGTTAGAAGTCTCGTTCGAACCAGTGTCAATGTCGTTCAAACGAGAATGCCAGGCGGGAACAGTTTTGAGCAGTTTTTTGGCAGTTTTTACCCACTTTCCCCACTTGATTTTTAATCAACTTTTTCAGACTTAATAATGTGCGGGAATGACATTTTCCAAAGTATCTTTTTCATACCATACAAACTCCTAGAGAGTGTTTTGAGAGCAAATTTGTTTAAGGAAAAAGATCAAGTTTTGAGTGTTATTCTATAATGAAAAATCCTACACACTCTAGTGTTTACACCCAATAGTTGTTTATCCAAGTTATATATACATATCTTTACTTGGAGTTTTGGCACCGGTTTTCTCTACCGAATTGAAAAAGAGACGTTTCGGGTTTCCTTCTACATCCCATCACAAAGAAGAAGAAGAAGTTTGTTGCGGTATTACTCACTTAGAGAAAGGCTCCAAGCTTGGGTGACGGTGACCATACAAAGTCCTATCGGTGGATTCCGAGATCGCGATGGAGCTCCGTGGTTGTCCGCTAGGAAGAGGTTTCTACAAGAAGGAGCAACAAGGCTTGAGAGGGTTTGAGTCGAGGATGTAAGTCTTTTGTCTTGTAATTGTAATTACATATCTAGTGGACTTGTGGCTAGGGCCGTCCGAGGTTTTTTCCCGTCTTGGGTTTTTCCTCGTACATCGCGGCGTAATGTGATATTGTTTATTCTATCTTGCACAATAATTTAGAATCCATGCTTTAGGTTTAATTCAAGATAAAAATTTGGTTTAATTATCACACTCATTTAATTTGGACTTATATTAAATGTTGGGTAATGTTTAATTAATTCAAGTCATTTGCTAAAATTTGGTTCCGCCTAATTTGCTAATTTTGATAAATATAACTTTGGCAAATTCTAGGACTTGGATTAACTTATTTTATTTTGTATTGAAGAAATTAAAATTTGGCTTTGTTTATTTGTGAACCATCACTTATATACGCTTCCGCATCTCTCGAGTTTTATAACTAAAAGGAAATTACTAGCCACCTGCGTGCTACAAATTGGTATCAGAGCCAAAGCGATAAATTATTTCGTTAACGATCTTTTTAAATAATTTTTGGCTAAAATGGATTTTTCCCCATTTTCAAAATTTCCTATTTTCGATGGTTCAAACTACGCGTATTGGAAAGCGCGAATGAGATCGGCACTAAAATCTATCGACGAGAGAGTTTGGATGTCTGTTGTTATCGGGTACTCCCCACCAACTTACTTAGTTGAAAATGAACGTGTTATCAAACCCGCCGATAGATGGACTGAAAATGAGTTTAAACTTGCTAACTTTAATTCCCGAGGTTTAAATGCCTTATTTAGCGCTGTCGCACCGGATGAATTCCGACGTATTATGAAGTGTGAAACCGCTAAAGAAGCTTGGGATATTTTACAATTAACTCATGAAGGAACTAGTGTCGTTAAAGCTTCAAAACTCCAAAACCTCACCACTCAATTTGAAACTATCAAAATGGATGAAAAAGAAACTTTTGATAAATTTTATGCTAGACTTTGTGATATTGTTAATTCATCTTTTAACTTGGGAGAGAAAATACCTGACGACCGTGTTGTAAAGAAAATTTTAAGGTCCCTACCCGATAGATTTATTCCTAAAGTGACCGTTTTAAATTCTTTACCCACTTTAGCCTCTACGAAATTAGAAGAGCTTGTAGGTGATTTACAAACCTATGAACTAGATATGTTTCCCTCTAAAACTGAAAAGAAAATTGAAAAGGGTGTTGCTTTAAAAGCCCGAAAAGAGGTCAAACAAGTAGTAGAGAGCGATAGTGATAGTGACTCGGAAGATATGGCTTTATTTGCTCGTAAATTTAGAAAATTTCTTAAATTTAACAAAGATAAATTTAAAAATGATTTTAAGAAATTTGATACTTCTAAACATGATAAAAGCGAGAAGATTTCTAAAGCCGAGAAGATCCCTAAACCTAGCAATGACAATTTAGATAGGGACGAGTCGGATAAGTGTTTTGGTTGTGAAGTTTATGGCCATAGGGCTTATGAGTGCCCCACTAAACTAAGGAAAGATGGTAAGCGACCCATTTCATATAATGCAACCCTTAGTGATAGTGATAAGGAAGAAAAGCCAGATTCCCCCACTAAGAAAAATTTTGTGGCTTTTATGGCTAGTCATGTGAGTGATTGTGACAACTCATCGATTGATGAAACGATAGAATATGCCACTTCTAAGGTCATTGTACATGATTCTCTTGTTTTTGATGATAGTGAGAGTGAAGAAGAAAGTGAGAGTGAAAATGAAGAAGAGGTTAATGTGAGTGAACTTCAAAATGCTTTTCAAGAACTTTATAAAGAATCTATTAAATTGAAAAGAGCTAATTTGAAGTTAGAAGCTAGTTTAAAAGAAAGTGTCAAGGTCATTGATGAAAATGTTTTAATAGAAGACCTTAGGACACATGTGAGGACTCTTCAAGAGAAGCTTGATTATGTAGAAGGCGAAAGAGATAGCCTTAGGGGTTTAATGGAATCCTTGAAAAAGGAGCTTCTTGCTTTTGAAGAGCGAAATGTTTTACTAGAATCTAACATTGCAGAATTGGAAAATAAATTAAAAGATTCTAGTAATGTCAAATTTGATTTGGAATGTCGTTCAGAAACACTAGATAAAATGTTAGGAACGGTCCAAATTAAAAATGACACTTGTGGTTTAGGCTTCAATCCTTGTAATGAATTTACTCATAATGCCCAAACCAATGTTTTAGGAGAATCAACTAGGAATACTTTTAAAGATCACTCCTTAAGTAAATCTTTTCGACATGTTCTCACTTGTACACATTGTGGTCGACAAGGTCATCTTAGGAAATTTTGTTTAGATCTTAAACGAATTCCTAGAAAACCCCATAGTAAAGTAACCACGGTAGTTAACGTTCCTACACCCCAAGATAGTCATTCCTCATTAATTTGGGTTAGGAAATCCGACTTGGTTGCCTCACAAAATAGGGTTGTTTATTCTCATTTACTTTCACATGCTTCTTCCCCCGCTCAATCTAAACGATGAATGTGTTAGTGTTTGCATACTTTAGCGTTTGTACTTTATGTTATATTCACATGCTAAATGTATGCTTATTTTAGTCATTTTCTAGTCATTGCCTTAGTTCATATCCCATGCTAGAAATTATGATTGTTGTTTATCTTTTGTATTATATTTCTTTCATATTGTTTGCTTTAAATGAAAAATACAAAAAGATTTTTGGTTTATCATTTGAATTTTATCTCTTGTTAATTTAAGCTTAATGAAAGATTCAAATGATTTTTCTTTATCCTTTTGAGTATATATATTTAATTTTTTGGATAAAAATGTTAAAAACTCAAAAAGATTTGATTTTGTGTGTATTTTTGTTTGACACACTTTATGTGGCATATACTTGTGTTTGAATCCCATCTTTTACGCTCCCACGTGGCTAGAACTTTTGGTTTAGATTTTCAATCCTTAAAATGTTCTTTACCATGCTTTATATGGAGTAGTTGGATTTTGTGTTGTTTATATGGATTCTATTTTTATATGCCTCTTTTCACACATGCACGAGCTCTTTTGAAATCTTAATGTCACATGTTATATTTGAGCTTTTTGAGGTGTTCTCCTACCAATCTAGTCATCTACATATCTATGACCTAGGAGGACTAGTGCATGTCAAAATCTGTTGCATGTGAGATTTGTGTGAAAATGAAAACATGATAAATAAATATGCACGGGGAAGGGCTCCGAAAGGACTAAGTGATCCTTTGCGATAGTAAGCCACCGTTTATTGGATCTAAAAGAAATACGTGATCCAAAGGCCTAAAAAACAGAATATTTGGCATTAAACAGAAAGCAATTGCCAAGGCCTATGTTTGTTTGATATATTCATTCAAAAACAAAAGAATATATATGCTCATTGAGGGAGAATTGGATGGTATATCAACGGTTTGCACAATGTCCGTTTATCCTAGTTGTCTTTAATGTCATGACTCTATTTGGTTTGTATAATCATCATCATGCTAGGCTTGTATGCATTGTGTATATTTGTTCATTGAGTTCAATCTTTATATTGTCACATGAGGTTATATTTAACTGTGATGAAGTTTGCAATCAAATGAGAACTCCGTGAACGTTTCTTAAGTGTTTGGGTCTAAATTTAATTGTTGCTAGTACACACCCCTACACTTCCGTTTCCATATGAAACATTTTTGCCATACGAGTGTGCAAACTTATTGTATTTTGTGTCATGTGTGTGTTTATATCTATATATATATGCAAGTGCTCTATTGGCATATCTTTAATATCTATATATATGATATTTATTTGTCTTTGCCTTGCTTTTATTGCCCATATGCTTTCCTGTCTTTTCACCTTAAGCTTCCACATGCTGTTTATTAGTTCTTTATCCTTTGCCTATTCCCGAACAAAAAGGGGGAGAATGATGATAAGGGGGAGAAATGGTATCTAATCCTATTATTATCGTATCTTAGTTTGGGGGAGATTTATCTTAGGGGGAGACGTCTTTCTAAGTAGGTCATGTGTCTTGATAAAGAGGAGAATTAATTTAGGGAGTAATGAATTAATTGCATTTAATATTTTGATATTCCCTATGCATTTGATAAGTTTGCTTAAGTGTGCAGGAATTATTCTAAAGCGGCATCTTTCTATGGCAAAGCGTTTGATCCTTGGGTTGAGTCAAGTTTGGGCGGGTTATGTTTTGAGTCTAGTAGAGCTTGACGGCCCTTTAGGATTTTTGTTTGGTTTTTGTCCCGGAATAGCCAAAGGGGGAGATTTGTAAGGACACAAATTTCCAATTGAGTCCATATATAGTTTTGGCTCAATTCCGGACAAAAACATTTATTCATAGGTTAATGATTTATTGTAATACTCTCAAGCCTATGAAGTGTGTGTTGAAGACGTAGCGGCAAAGAATATAAAGCTTCATCAAAATGCCGGTTTGCGTGCCTCGTTTCTACGTCATCATCTAAGGTTCCATGCTCCCAAGGTATGAATGTAATTATATTTGTATAGGAGCTTGGAACAATATTTATTGGGTGTTAGGTTTAATAAAAACCATGTTTTACTTTCAGAATAATTTAATTGGAACTTTAATTTAACGTATATAAAGTTTCTGGGCCAAAATAGAATTTTAGAAAAATTTCTGGAAGTCGTTCGAAATCTCGTTCGAACGAGTTTTTTGTTCTAACGAGGTTTCGTTCGAACGAGACTGCCAACGAACCTAATCTGGTCGTTCTAACGAGGTTTCGTTCGAACGAGTTTGCCAACGAACCTAAACTGGTCAGTCGTTCGATATGTCGTTCGAACGAGTTTGTTCGTTCTAACGAGGTATCTAACGAGTTTCTAACGAGCCCAGACTGGTCGGTCGTTAGAAGTCTCGTTCGAACCAGTGTCAATGTCGTTCAAACGAGAATGCCAGGCGGGAACAGTTTTGAGCAGTTTTTTGGCAGTTTTTACCCACTTTCCCCACTTGATTTTTAATCAACTTTTTCAGACTTAATAATGTGCGGGAATGACATTTTCCAAAGTATCTTTTTCATACCATACAAACTCCTAGAGAGTGTTTTGAGAGCAAATTTGTTTAAGGAAAAAGATCAAGTTTTGAGTGTTATTCTTTAATGAAAAATCCTACACACTCTAGTGTTTACACCCAATAGTTGTTTATCCAAGTTCTATATACATATCTTTACTTGGAGTTTTGGCACCGGTTTTCTCTACCTAATTGAAAAAGAGACGTTTCGGGTTTCCTTTTACATCCCATCACAAAGAAGAAGAAGTTTGTTGCGGTATTACTCACTTGGAGAAAGGCTCCAAGCTTGGGTGACGGTGACCATACAAAGTCCTATCGGTGGATTTCGAGATCGCGATGGAGCTCCGTGGTTGTCCGCTAGGAAGAGGTTTCTACAATAAGGAGCAACAAGGCTTGAGAGGGTTTGAGTCGAGGATGTAAGTCTTTTGTCTTGTAATTGTAATTCCATATCTAATGGACTTGTGGCTAGGGCCGTCCGAGGTTTTTTCCCGTCTTGGGTTTTTCCTCGTACATCGCGGCGTAGTGTGATATTGTTTATTCTATCTTGCACAATAATTTAGAATCCATGCTTTAGGTTTAATTCAAGATAAAAATTTGGTTTAATTATCACACTCATTTAATTTGGACTTATATTAAATGTTGGGTAATGTTTAATTAATTCAAGTCATTTGCTAAAATTTGGTTTCGCCTAATTTGCTAATTTTGATAAATATAACTTAGGCAAATTCTAGGACTTGGATTAACTTATTTTAATTTGTATTGAAGAAATTAAAATTTGGCTTTGTTTATTTGTGAACCATCACTTATATACGCTTCCGCATCTCTCGAGTTTTATAACTAAAAGGAAATTACTAGCCACCTGCGTGCTACACATATATTGTTTATCAATAAAATTATGACATGAGATAATTATAATTGTAGCATAAATTTCATTATCATGGGTTTTACCTAATTGAATTAATTTCATGAATAAAATTATTATCAATTTAAATGAAAATATCAATTATTATCCAATATTTTTGAATGAAATATTTATTTTGAATGAAAATATCAATTATTATCCAATTATTATCCAACTATTATCAATTATTTATTTTGAATGTAAATAATATTCAAAACCCCACCCACCCCCACCCCCTCCCGATGTTTATTATCCAATTATTATCCAACTATTATCAATTATTTATAAAATTGATGTCTACTTTTAGTGTTGTGTATATATGTTAGTTGATGTCATTATATTTTTAGCCTAATTAGATTCTAAGGTTATCTCAATTTATATTTTTCTTTTTCTATCTAATAATTTTCAACGTAAGAGCACAGTACATAACGTATGTGTAAGTTCCGTCAATACCATTTCGTTTCAATTTTGTAATATTATGTTTTTTTCAAATATTTAAAGAGTTATTAAATGGGTGCCCCACCCCTTGCCCCCCTCCCCCCGCCACACACACACGCACCTACTTTTAGCCCTTGTTATTCATCAAATTTGAGGCAAGTATATTAGAATATTTGTAGGACTGAAATTGATTTAGATTATGTCTATCTATGTAACTCTAAAACCTAATTGTGATTAAAATCTGATTTATATGGATTAATTCTATTACATTTATAATTTAACTAATAGAGTTGAAATTGGTGGCAATTTACTTTGGTTTGGTTTATTTCTAGTTGAATCTGAGTTAGAATTTTTAGATTATGTATACACACACACCTCACCCCACCCCACCCCCTCCCCCCTCCACCACCCCTCCCCCCCTCCACCACCCCCTCCACCCCCTCCCCCACCACACACCACCACACACACACACACACACACACCACCCCACCCCACCCCACCCCCTGCCCCCTCCACCACCCCCTCCACCACCCCCTCCCCCACCACACACCACCACACACACACACACACACCCCACCCCACCCCCTGCCCCCTCCCCCACCCTGCCCCACCCCGCCCCACCCCCTACCCCCACCCCCTGCCCCACCCCCCACACACGCACAAACATACACACATATATATATACACATACACACATAAATATACACACAAATATATATATAAATGGAAGAGAGAGAGAGAGAGAAAATGGACCTGAAAGTAGAGAGAGAGAGAGAGAGCAGCGTCGAGAGAGAGAGAGAGAGATGGAGGGAACGGCGCGGGAGGGAAAAAAGAAGGGGGATAGGGTTTTTGCTGCAAATATTGTCACGGTCGTGTCAAGGTCTTTGACCGTGACAACTCTTTAAATTATTGTCACGGTCAATGACCGTGACAATTAGTTGTCACGGTCGTGTCAAGGTCAATGACCGTGACATAAAACGCGTGTTTGGCCGGCTGAAAGGTGACAATTTGCCCATTTTGGTGTAGTGTTGATGCTAAGTAACTGCAAAAATGACATAATGATTTTATAGGTGACTCAATCCCTTCATTCCTTCTATACGAATTCAACTCTTAGAATTATTCTCCGTGGTTGAGACTAATTTTCTGGAGGATAATGTTTCAATGAGCATAGAAGAACTAATGTAAGAGTTATCTGTTTTAAAAAAATAAAAACTTTTTTGAGTGAATGTGATACAAGATGGTTGACTATATTGGTTGGAGGCATTTCAAATAGTTTTATTATTGATTCTAATACCAACTCAAAATGCAGAATTTTGTGTGTAGCTATGCCTAAATTAGAAATTAAATCTAATAATTTATTTTGGGATCGTATGTGTGAGGACGTTTTCTGATTTAATATTGTTTGTGGAAGTTATTAACCTTTTTTCCGTCATTGCTTTGTGCAGGAAGCGACCATTATTGGATTTTTATGGTGGATTTCTATGTTGTCATGTCTTTTGGAAGATACTAGTATATATTTGTATTAGTTCTCCTTGGAAAATTTGTGAAGCTCAAGTTTCCTTATTTGTTTAGTTTAACATTTTTTATAGTTACCATTATGTACATTATTTTACTAAAGAAGACTGATATTACTGCAACTGATTTACAAAAGAAGACTGGTTTTACTGCAACTGATTTGACAATTTTGAGTTTGCTAGAGTTCAACCAAGTACCAACACGATTTATACTCACACTTCCCTCTACAATTTCTTAATGGATGAAACTTTTATGAAGTTTCGTATACATCATTATTTAGGCTGTTTTAATGTAGTGTCTGTCATTAAAAAGTGTCATATATTTTCATTATTATCCATTATGTTATTATGTCCTGAATGTAGTGCCATTTCCTTTGTCACGTGTGTTTAGAATAATGTTGTGTGAAAGTTGCTGCCACTGGTTGAGTGCAATTATGAATGGAAGGGTGTGAATGTGGTCATGACACACTACTCATCTGTGGTGGTAGAACAAGCAACAAGCATCTTACTCCGCCAACAAGATTTCCAACAGCAAAGGTACGAAAACCAAATGTAGAACGCTGGTTAGAACTACTATCAACACTATTTGCATCACAAAACCGAGTACTGAATATGGAAGCAAAAGGGTTGTACAAAACTTTTCCACGAGAATTCTTAAGATAGTGCAAGATGAGTGTAAGATAGACAAACAAATTCAAAGTAAGGACGACGAGGAGAACGCATATCCTCACTTTCAATACCAACATAAGAAACATCAGGACCAGTAACTGGTAACAGTACTGAAGACATATTTTGATGCAGGAGCATAGGGCGAAGGCGAAAGTTTTATCATTCTTTCTTTTTTTAGGCTTTCTAGTCTTTAGTATAAATAGCTTTACGAGGCTCATTTGTAAACACTTTTGAGAATTGAGAATGAGAATCTAGAGAGAAAAATTGAGAAATTTCCATGACTTTTCTTTTAGTTGTTGTTGTTTAGGTTAATTTTACGCTTCAGCGCCTTTTTATTTACATCAAATTGGTATCAGAGCCTTGTTTTCTATGGGATCAAAGATGTTTGTAAATGATTGGAACTCGGGTTTGTTTCACCGGATGAAGTGCAAAATAACATCAAGAATCATTATAAAACCCTAACCCTAGAAAATAACCCTAATATCACCCCAACCTGCACCTAAATACTCCCAACCCGAAATCACCCGGAATCCTCCACCATCCGATGCCCCGTCCCTGTCCCGAAACCCTACCCGATCATAATCCAGCCCTGCCAGAATCCCCCACCATTCACCGAACAAAAAAAAAATGCCCAATCCTTGTTCATCACTGACCAGCCCTACCCCAGTTCCTCCATGTTGAACACCAACCAAAACATATTTCGATGGTTCCTAAACCCCATTTGATATATCCGAATCAAATCCTAATGCTAACGAACCCCAATAAACCCTAATTCCTAATCCACCTAAAAATTTCAGCCCTAACCTTAATTCTACTATAGCTAATTTGGCAAAGATCTTCATTGGATATCCTTCCTATATCACCCCATGCCCCACAATCCACCGCCCAATCTATTTGTAGATGGCAGGATTCATTTTGACATGCTCAGAAGGAGCTTGCAGGGGTTTCTACCGCCTATGTTCATACTCTAATGGTATCGACTTCTGTGAATCCATATTCGCATCCACCTAGTGATGATGCATGGGTCCGTACAAGCATTTTCTTTACCTTTTGCACCGCCTGGGGGCAATTATGTACAGTGATTATTGATGATGGAGGCAGACAATTTGGTGGCACAAGAGATGGTGGATATATTGAGACTACCGACAGATTCTTTGACCAACCCATTTCATATCGGATGGTTGGGTAGTGGAGCTACGCTTGCCCCTAGCAGACAGTCCTAATTTGTTTTTTCTATTGGGGATTCCCATTATGAGATTCTTTATATTGTAGTGGATATGAGAGTTTGGCACCTTTTATTGGGCAGGCTATGGTAGTTTGATCATCACAGCATGCATGACGGGCGAGCTAACTCTTATTCATTCATTCATATGGGACAAGACTTTCTCCTCCATCTTATGAGTCCATTCCCGATGTCTCGACCTTTAGCTCTGGCAGAGACCGCGGAGTCAGGCTTGTGTTATGCCTTTATGAATCCCATCATTACCCAGAGAGACAGTTGTTTCCCCACAGGTTCAGATCTTGTTGGATTATTATTCTGATGTGTGTATCTCAGCAAATGAGCTCCCTCCTCTCAGAGATGTACAACATACCATTGATTTTGTCCCTGGGACACAGCTCCCCAACCTACCCCATTACCGTATGTCACCTACAGAGCATGCAAAACTTTAGGGATAGGTGACTCAGTTATGTAACAGAGGGTACATACCATGTGCAATGTTGTCCCTTTTAGCGCCGAAGAAGGATAGAAGTTGATGGATGTGTATTGATAGATGAGCTATTAGAAAGATCACGATGAAGTACCAATTTCCTATTCCTCGGTTAGAGGACATGTTAAACCAATTCCACGGTGATCAATTTTTATTCAGGCTAGACTTGAAGAGTGGATACCATCAGATCTATAGGAAGCTCGAGGACTAGTGGAAGACTGCCTTCAAGACGAAAGATGGCTTATATGAGTGGACAATGATGCCTTTCGGCCTATCCAATGATGTTTACTTTCATGAGAGTGATGATTCAGATCCAAAGCCCTTTCATGGACAAGTTTGTGGTAATATACTTCAATGATATATTGATCTATAGATATGAGGAGGAGCATCTTGATCACGTGGCTCAGGTTTGGGTATCCTATGAGCGCAACGCTACTTCCTCACGTTGAAGAAGTGTACTTTCATGGTACCTTCAGTGACCTTTTTTGGGAATGTGGTTTCAGGTGATGGCGTGAGGATTGACGATGCCAAGGTTCGGGCAATAATTGATTGGCCTCCACTCACGTCAATATCCCAGGTTCACAATTTCCATGGTCTGGCGGGACTTTACTAGCGTTTCATAGCAAAGTTCAGCACTGTCATGGCACCAATTACAGATGGGCAAAGGAGGCGGATAGGGCCTTAAAACTCATCAAGGAGTTAATGACCAGGACACCTATCCTAGCTTTACTAGATTTTAACCATTTGTTCGAGCTGTCTTGCGATGCTTGCAAAATGGGAGTGGGTGTCATTTCGAGCTAAAACGAAAAGTCGATTGCATTTTTTAGTCAAAAGTTAACGGAAACCGCCCTCAACTATTCGACTTATGATTTCGAATTCTATGCGGTAGTGAAGTTTTGATCATCTTATCTCCTGTATAAGGAGTTCGTCATCAAATCTGATTATGAGGCCCTGCGATACCTACATAGCCAGCGGCATGTTAGTGATAGAAACGCCAAGTGAACGACATACCTCCAGAGACACACATTCCATCTAAAGTATAAACCGAGGAAAGAGATCTAGGTGGCTGATGCTCTTAGCCAGAGGTCGCATACTTTAATGACTCTTCAGAGTCAGGTTTTTAGATATGATGAGGCCCGGGATCTCTATCCGATCGATGTGGAGTTTGGACCGATATTTGCAGCTTTCCAGTAGGATGGTTTCTTACATAGGGGTACAGTTTTATGCATTCCTGTCTCTTCTCTTTGAGAGAAGATTATACTGGATGTCCACGGAAGGGGATTATCAGGCCAATTGGGACAGACTCGTACTCATGCGATGCTGAGGGACCGATTTTATTAGCCGACTATGCGAAGCGATGCCAACATCTTAATTCGATGTTGCTATACATGCCAGACAACCAAGGGGTAGCACACCAATGCCGATTTAGATACCCCCTTGCCGATTTTCGAGAGGCCATGGTAAGACGTCTTAATGGATTTTATAGTGGGACTTCCTAGCAATTCTAGTGGGCATGATTCCATTTTCATGGTGGTGGATAGGTTCTCTAAGATGTCCCATTTCATACCTTGTACTCACACGAATGATGCTTCACATGTCGCCATGTTGTATTTTCGTGAAGTAATCCGTCTCCATGGGGTTCTCGTGGTACTACGTCTGACAGAGACATACATTTTACTAGGCATTTTTGGCACACTTTGTGGCGGCTCTAACGGACATGGTTATAGTTTTCCACAACCTTCCCCCCAGACTGACGGGTGGACCGAGTTGATCAATCGGAGTGTTGGTGATCTTTTACGGTGCCTTTCTTTCGAGCACCCGCAGCGATGGGATGTTGTAATAGCAAAGGTTGAGTTTCCCTGCAACAATGTTGTTAACCGCTCTACCGATCTATCTGTAT
Source organism: Sambucus nigra (assembly GCA_949130495.1). Taxonomy (NCBI): domain Eukaryota; kingdom Viridiplantae; phylum Streptophyta; class Magnoliopsida; order Dipsacales; family Adoxaceae; genus Sambucus; species Sambucus nigra. Next base: position 320,967,366 of record OX422214.1, on the reverse strand, counting down.
TTCAAATTGTATTAGGAATGTCACCCACTATACCCCTAGACCTTGTTGAGCTTCCTCTGACGGTGCCTACTTGTCCCTTAGCTGAGGAGTTTGCAGCCCGTTTGACTTCCATTCAGGCAGATGTTCGTGCTCATCTGGAGACCACTTACGCATCTTATAAGAAGACCGCAGATGGGCATCGCCAATTTTTATCTGATCAGTCGGGTGATTTGGTTATGGTGTACATTCAGAAAGCGCGATAACAAGGCAAGGGCAATAAACTTCTCATGCAGCGATTTGGTCCATTCCATATTATTCGGACTTGTCGGTCGAATGATTATGAGGCGAATCTTCCCGAGGAGTTACATATGCATCGTACGTTCATATAGCAGATCTATTTATTTTCAGAGGCACCCATGCTCCTCCGATTCCCCTTCCTCCTTCCACAGTCCATCCAATTCGATCTCATATTGATCGTGTCAAGGGGATCCTTGATTTAGTGTCTATTTCCTCATCCTCCTGTGATTATACCCGTTATTTGGTTCGTTGGTTGGGCAAACCCGAGTGAAAAGATCCTAGATTACCGAGGCAACGCTGTAGCACATTGACCCTGATTTCTACTGCCAGTATACAGAGTACATCGCATCTTCCCATGGGTAGGAGAGTGATGCACGAGCTAAGGATGCGGGTGACAATTTTATTATTCTTTATTTTTTTGCCTTTCTAGTCTTTAGTATAAATAGCCTTAAGAGGATCATTTCTAAACACTTTTAAGAATTGAGAATGAGAATCTAGAAAGGGAAATTGAGAAACTTCCATGACTTTTCTTCTCGTAGTAGTTATTGTGTAGGTTAATTTTTTACTTCCGGACCTTTTTATTTACATCAGATATTGTCTGACATCACAAAATAACTCCCCTTTGTGGTAAGTTAATAGTAAAGTCTATGAAAGTATGCTTAGAACCTAAGAGGCTAGTCTCCAACAGATAACTAAGAACGTATTTCCATAAAGAGAGAGACAGAAATGTGATGCCTTTCCCAAATTTCGAGACGAAATTCCGTTATTAGGGGGAAAGTATGTAATACCCCATATTTTTTATGGCTTTTAATTATGAGACTAATTAAATGAAATTGCTTTTAATTATGCGATTAATTAAATTAATTTGGGATAATTAATTAGAAATTAATTCGGATTTAAATAACTAGCGAGACGAGAGTTAGTATTTAATTATGATGATAATGTTGAGTATTACTGAGTGAATATGGTAATATATGATTATTGAATTTTGTATAACATCCGTATGGTCATTTTGAGTTCGCCAACGTGTTCGATAGTCAGAAAACACTAGCCGAGGGTTTAGTTTGGGTCCCGGGGCATTTTAGGCCTAACCGACAGCATGAGAGGGCATTTTAGTCATTTTTATAATTTGAGGAATAGTGACCCATGAATTTTAAGTGAATTATATCAGCCAACATTTAGGATCCTTAGGGTTTCCATTACCAAAATCACAAACGACCATTAGAGAGGAAGTGAACGAAGTTTCCAAAGAAGAACCACCATCCTTGGACACTTTGCACCACCATCACCACCACCGGTTGGATTGGGAAGAGAGGATCACTCCCATACCACCTGCTCCAAAGGATCAGAACCTCCATTTTCCAGGCAAGTTATTTAACTTGCAATAATTCAGTCCATACATCATCCATGTTAGCTTAGAATTGGAGAATAACCTTGAAAAATGATGAATGAATGGATTTGAAGAATTAAAATCTTAATCTTGGTAGGTTTTTCATGTAGTTTAACTCCTGGGAATATAACAACCACGAAATTATGATCCATGTGTAGAGAATTATGAATTTGTATTGAGTTGTATAATGTTCTTGAAGAAAATAGGAGAACTAGGGTTTTTATGAAAAAGATATGATTTGATCCAACAAATTGATTCCCCATTATGATTTGATGATTCTAAAACATTGGAACTTATGTAGTTATGTTGGTATGATGTTAGGAGTAAATATTTGGGAGTTTGAGACATTATAGTAGAGGATTTGAGGGTTAAGTTTGATGAAACCCGTATGCAAAATTATGCAGAATCAAAATACCTGTTGGATCAATCAACCCATGAATGTCGATCGATCGACCCTTTCCATCGATCGATCGACTCCTCCTGATTTTTGTCGATTACTTCCCTTTAAGGTTTGACAAATCCCAAGTTTGTAAGAACTCTTAGGGGGTTTAATAGAATATTGTGGGACTTGGTTAAGGTCAGTAGGGTTTTAGTTTATGCCCAGAAAATGTTACACCTTATGGGATCTAATGGGATAATTACGGGTGTTTACCGAATGAGGTACCATTAGAAATTTCATAAACTGGGATTGAAATTTGGATGAATGATAACTTAAGGTTAGGACCAGTAGAAGAGGGACTTTGAATTACTGAAATAACCTTGGAGGAAAGGGTAGTGACTTAACCTTTAAGATAGGTTAAAGTATTCGGATTTATACGACGAGAGAGTTGCCGTGCTACAAGCATTACGTAGAATATCTGGGATAACATTAAAATGTGTATGTGACTCGTAATATAGGATAGAGAATGCCTATATTAATGTTGATAAATACTTAGGTTATGTGATTACCTAGTATATGGATGATTCTGTGTATGACATACCTACCATACTTGCTATCACGGGAGGTTTGATTTTTAGAAGAGGACCATCTTATCTTTGTGTGCCTTCGGGGGGATTTAGATGGGTGCCTCAAGGGCATAGGACTGTGAATGACTTATTTGTGAGTTGATAAGTCAGCTGACCATGGGAGCGTAGGTATGTGCGTGACCCATGGGTACGTGAACTATGTTCGCCTCCAATATGTGTGAATTGTATTGATACGGTTCTTGAGTGATTTAGAACATGTAAATCCTTACGTGCGTAATGCATCAGGATTGATAGCAGAGTATGTGTGCAGCGCAGGTTCCAGCCTTTTTGGGGTGCCGGATTTGTATATATATTATGCTAGTGAATTATATATATATATATATATACTTGTGATTATTCCATTGTTGCTTAGTAGATACGAATAACTAAGATATTTAAATGGGTTAAAAATGTGAGAATTTATATATCACATGAGATAAGTAATTTGATTAATGTAAATGTGATATATCAGTAAGACATATTTGGGTAATACGAGTAGACACCCTATATTAGAATGTGAAAATAGGAATTAGTACAGACTTGTTAGATAGTGGCATAACTAGGATGGGCTAAGGGTATACGTTAGGCGTGCACATTAGTTGAGGGGTGAGAAACTCATGTGAGAGTACGTAACTTACATGTATATCATATTTACTGTTTAATGCAATTAAACACTTGCTGTTTTTAAACTATTTTCACCTCGGGCTCTGACCCGTTTTCCTCTCAATCTATTTTGTTTAGTAAAAACCTTTTAGGTTCCCAGCCACAGGAACGCCAATCATAGGAGTTCCATTTTGAAGATGTGCTGTAGCTGCTGTGAAAGCTACAGGATCTCGGTATTTATCCTTGGTTCCTTCAGAGTCATTCATGTCAGTTAAGGCATATTGCTCATTCTTATTTAGAGATTGTAGATACAAACTTTCTTTATTTTAGATGTTGGTTTATTTATTCAGACTCTTGTATTGGGATTTTATTTTACTCTGGTATTATTATTGGAGTGTTTACTCCAGGCTCAGTTTATTTCATTACATCGGTTATTCATATGAGATTGTTTATGCGATTGATGGATGATGATTTAATTACATGGTTAATTGTTAATTTAATTAATAAAATTTGGCATCTCTCTATTTTAAATATTAGGTGGCTAGTAAGTAACTAAATGTTTTCGACAGCGATGCTAAGACTGAAACAACTTGATATTCTGTATTAATTTAATAAAGGAGTAGCTACCCGGTATTTAATTAGTCGGGGTGTCACAGGTGACTGGCATAGCAACTTCCTTGCCCTCTCTCCTAAGTCTAGTGGGACACTCAAACGACTTCCTTGCCCTCTCTCCTAAGCATAATTAAACCCATCAAAAATTGACAACCGATTATATAAGTTTTCACTTGGAAACATTGCAACAATTTTTAAATATATGATTTAAAAAAAAATCAATATCACACAATTTTGCGGAAAATAGGAATACTCGGTATATTTGAGTAACCTGCTCTAATGTCAATTCGTAAATAGGAATATGTGTGATAAAGATTTGAATAAATTCGCAAATTCCAACATAAACTTATTTAATTGGGGTCAATTTTGAACTAAGTAAAATCATCCCTTAAACAAGCAACTACGTGTGTGCGTGTCACCCCAATAAACACAAATATGCGAACTCACAGATTTTATGAAAATGTTCCCGAAGGGAAAAAACTTTTATTTCACTATGAATTAAATTGTAATTTACAATCACAATGAAATTTGCAATATGTTTACCTCAGCAAACCTACATAGACACGCAACCTAGAGTCAGCAATGAATTCCACGCAGCAAACCCACACGAACCACAGTCCAATCTTCAGCAAAGATCCACACGCAGCGAACCTCATTGACCTCAGTCTTCAGATGTAGAGACGCATTCTACAAGGATGAACAATAACAAAGTTTTGTTCTTGGGTTCTAAAATAATTTACACAAACTATTGGGATCTTAAGAATTGAAAACAAAAAGGTTTAAAACCCTAAAAGTGAGAAGACAATGTATTCTGCCAAAGCAGTTTCATTTCTGTTTCAAATCGAAGTTGGAAAAGCCTTTTTATAGAAAATCTAAGGTCGTGTGTCGCTCGAACGAAACAGGGATCTCGGTCGAACACTCAAACGAGCTTCGCGTGACACGGCTATGTCGCTCGAACGACAGCCAATGTCGCTCGAACGAGCCAACGCGAAAATAAATCTATTTTTTATTTCTGAAAATTCTTCTTAGCACTTAGAAAAATATTTTTTGATAAAAAATTTAAAAACTCCGCTCCAACACTTAGAAAATATTTGATGAAAAATATCCCAACACTCTAAGTGGATTGTTAAGAACTTAAAACACAACCTTACTAAAGTGCGGAGGCTTGAATGTTGAAGAACTTGTTATTCATAGCTATGTGATCTTGAACACTTCTTCAACGGTTGTAGCAGTATACGACATACTCAATTGAGAATGAATATTTATAAAATTATGTGCTTACAGACGTCGAGTTCCAAGTGGAAGATCGGGTTATTCTCAAGGTGTTACCCTTAAATGGGGTTATACATTTTTGGAATAAGGGAAAGTTAGTCCCAATATATATTGGGTCGTTCATAATCATTAATCATGTAGGAATCCTCACTTATCGATTAACATTAGACCCACTGCTCAGGTACATAATGTGTTCCATGTATCAGTGTTAGTATATTCTTGCGGGGCAAGATTGTGTATCAACATATAAACTAAGATGATATTCAATTAGAATCCGATGTTTCTTACACTGAGGAGCCAACCCGTATTTTAAACCATAAGGTACAAATTTTGAGGACAGTTGGGAGGACGAATTCACTTGGCAGTGAGAGGATACAATGAGACAACAATATCCACACTTGTTTTGAGGCATGTATATACTATTTTCTGTGAATTTCGAGGACGAAATTCTTTTTATTAGAGGGGGGAATGTAATACTCCGTTATTTTTTATTTACTTAATTTAGAGAACACTCAAATTTAAGTAGGAAATATTAGATTAATTATGTGTCAAATTATTAAAAAGAATGAATGTGCTGAGCCTATTTAGCCAATATAAGTAAAATTGAAATTTTAATGCTATTTTTAATTGTTAATTGACTTAAGTGGTTTAAGTTTGCTTCTTGTAATGGGTTTCATTGGTTTATTTGGATTAGTGGGATTATTTGTTTTAAGGGGTTTAATTGGCTTAATGGGACTATTTACTAAAGGGATGATTTGTAGGGTTTACCATTTTTGCGGCGCTTGAAGAGTTTATAGGGAGTATGGGATTTGATCTTGGATTTTGCGATTGAGTGCGTTAAGGGAAAAGAAAAACTTCTGAGCGTTTAATAGCTGAAAAGATGGCGGCTCGGAAGGAGTTGAGAAAATAAAATAGTAGCTGCCATATTAGGTTTTGTTGGGTTACTCTATTGGTTTGCGATGTCGGGATGATAAGTTTGGACAATTGTCCCTTTCTCCGAGGGGGAAATTTCAACAGTAAATGTTAAAAAAGGGGTGGGTGGCCCGGGGGGCAACCATTAATTAGGCCATTATTGGCACCAAACAAATACTTCATCATCAATAAATTATTCTCCTTTCGTTTTCTTTCTTTCTTGAAAAATCAACCCACTATTCTCCAACTTCCACCCAAGCTTTATCCAAATTAAAAAAGCTAACCCTACCTTTTATTCTTCATTTTAATAGTAAAAAAGGGATTCAAAGATTTTACAAAAAGGGATTCAAGAGGCTTTTAAGACTATTTTCGAGGGGATTTTCAATGACTAATACAATGGTTTTTACACCAACAAGAAATTTAATTCTGGGACACACTTTGAAGCAAGTGACTTTATACTCCTCTCCCTTTACACGTGTATTTGTCTAAATTCACCTAAACCTAAATTATAATGTTAAATTTAATTAGAAACCCTATGGAGTCGTGTATTCCTAATTCAATGATGTAATACGATGAATTCTAATGTTCTTATATGTCAAAAATAAATGTTGAACCCTAATAATTTGTGGATATTGAATATGGACCTTAAAATACGGAAATGTCATTTTAGGGTTTAGACGCCATTTGTAGAAATTAAAATTTTGAGATTAAAAAGTGGATAATTTAAGATTAGTAAATAGATGTTATGGACTTAATTAAAAATTAATAAATTCTGAAATTTATATACGCGTAATAAGGTTGTACCTTATGCTTTATGGGTTGTACTTTGGATAGTTATGTTATCCATGTTATAAGAACTTATGTGAATACATTTTTATATGATTTTGTACACTTGATATATATAAATAAACCCTTATGATGTAACATCCCCGTGTAAGTTAATTACACGTTTCTTTTTTGTAAGAACAGAATTTGAGCCTGAGATATTGTTGTTGTTACTATCTGTTTTATTATGTAGACAATAGATAGAGTAAGGGATAATCGTTGGTTATTGGGTAGTGATGTTGGAAAAGTTGGGTTGATTGCTCAAGTAAAAATTTAGAGCCTTGCCTTACTCTCTCGTAATAAAACCCTAATTAAATTTGTCTCAACAACTACCTTGTATGAACGAAAGTGTATCGAGGTGTCGTTATTTAGATTTCATTTCGGTGAGATGTCCCGCAGACGTAGTTTAAAGACAGGTAGGATGTAGAACTCGAACCTTTAATAAAATCAACATGATTTTATTTTTGTGCCTTATTTTATGAGAAGTCACTTGTAATACTATTGTCCCTTTAGCTCATTTCGATATATGAGACTAGCTACCTGATATGTGGGAAATAAGGGGTGCCAAAATTACTATGCTAATATTATACACAATAAATATTTACTCAACTCATATTACAAACGCAATAGAATTATACTAAGTTGACGGGATCTCAAATCGTTTTACACATTCAACATTTACTACGCTAAATTACACACAATAATAAGTAAGTTTTAAAAATAAGTTTACCAAACATGCACCAATAATTATCAACACAAAAAACAGAATTTTAAAATAGTATTTAAATCGAATGTTCTAAATACAAAAATTGAAATTTAAAATAATATTTAAATTAATTTTCTAAATACAAAATCAAACGTGCGTTAACGAGTTGAATAGTTACATTAAATTGATTCCCACGATTTCGATGCCACGTGCGTATGTTCTCTCCAATACAACCAAGTATCAAAATAAACTTTCTTTGAATGCCACCGTAAGTTAAAAAAATGTTTACTTAAGACAGAATGGTATTTTAGAACAACCCACTCCTTAACATAAATAGGTCCCCTAGTTGAGTCGTTTACCAAAAATAGTTTCCTCTAGCTTCGTTTTTAGACTCACCGCACTCCAAGTATTGTATGTAATGAAGGAAGGTTTGCAATGGCACCCAATCAATTTGAGAAAGTTTGAAAGGCTACCAAATCTGAATAATGGACAATATTATGAGTATCAGTATCATCTCCCACTCTCTTTCACTTTCAGTTTGGGTTTCAAGCAAAGATGGAGGATATACTGGGACTGCTAGGTTTCCTTCTCACGATCGCCGCCGGTTACGTTCTCACCTGCTACCGTCAGAACAAGGTATTCCGTTTTTCTCTATTTTGAGGTTTTGTGCTTTAGTTTTGTGAAATTTTGCCATTTCCTCTGTTTTATTCTGTTTTTCTCTTTTATACATGGACTATCCTTCTGTATTTCTCTATTTTGAGGTTTTGTGCTTTAGTTTTGTGAAATGGTGTCATTTTCTCTGTTGTTCTTATATTCTATTTTGAGGTGTTATATGGTGTCATTTGTTCTCTTTATCTATGTTTTTCTCTATTTTGAGGTTAGGCATATTTTAGTTTTCATGTCTTTTATTATTCATTTTTTTATATGAATCCGTGAAACATCCACAATAAAAAACATGGTATTTCCAAACTTGTTGTTTCTTAACTTTTGAACATGTTAATTTTTTATACCCTTTTCATTGAATGTCGCAGTAAACACTCATAAGTAAAAAACTCATAAGTAAAACAAATCACATTGTAATATTTTAATTCAAATATTAAACAAATATTTGAAATATAAAATAAACAAATCATAACGTCATTTTAAAACGTGTCACAATGTCATTTTAACACAAATTAAAATACTAAGATTATAGTTCCAAAATTAAAATACCAAAATTATTGTCCTAAAATAAGAAAAACAAAACTAAAAATAATAGAAAAAATCGAAAGCAAAAATTACCAAATATACCAAAATAACTAGTTATACGATAGAGTTTGCTATTGGAATGTACTTTCTCAAAACCAAAACTACTGAAATCAAATATAACGAAAAGTTAGTTTCATATTGATATACATGCAACTACTCCTGTTAATGGGTCGTGTTGGTACCCAATTTTTGTTCGTGTAAAAAATCTCTTTACTTATACAGGACCAATTAGGAAGTCGGTTTCAAACAACAAACCCAAACTCAAACTCAAATCATTATTATTAACCGATCGATTGGATTATTATATATATTTAGAATATTATATACTAAAACAATAGAGGTAATTCATTTACCTATTTAACCCTTAAAATTATAACAAATACTTAAATAAAAGCACAAAGGTAATTTTTGACCTATTGCCTTAATTTAAGCCGTGGCATATTCGACGATTTCCACGCCACGTGCTTATGTACTCTCCTTTTCAATCATTATCAAAATATACTCTGTTTGACTGTCACCGAAGTACAAGAAACGTTTATTTAGGACAGAATGGTAATTTTGAACCCACTCCTTAACATAAATGGGTCCTTCTTAGTTTAGTCGTTTACCAAAAATAGTTTCAATCTAGCTTTGTTTTTAGACTCACCTCATTCAAAGTTTTGTATGTAAGGAAGGAAGGTTTGCAATGGCACCCAATCAATTTGAGAAAGTTTGAAAGGCTACTAAAAGTGAAACCACATACCAAATCCGAATAATGGACAATATTATTAGTACCATCTCCCACTCTCTTTCACTTTCACTTTCAGTTTTACTTTCGATTTCAAGAAAAGATGGAGGATATACTGGGACTATTAGGTTTCCTTCTCACGATTGTCGTCGGTTACTCTCTCACCCGCTGTCGTCGGAATGAGGTATCTCTCTTTTATTCCGTTTTTCTCTATTTTGAGGTTTTGCGCTTTACTTTTGTGAAATGGTGTCATTTGCTCTGTTTTATTCTATTTTTCACTTTTATACTAGGACTCATGAGTAAAAAAACTCATTTAGTCATTTGTGGAAGTAGGAAAATCTGAGATCAATTAATCACATTTGATCCATTACTACAATTTTTAGTTGTTTAGATAAAGATCAATTAAAAAATATGTTCTTTCCCCAATTTTTCTTTTGTGGTTAACTACTAATTTTTTTATACACCTGTTCTTATAGAAATTAACAATGCTAAATGAGAACTGCGGGCTTGCTTATGGACTTTGTGTGGACTTGGTCCTAAATGATATCGTTTTGACCCAAAATTAACATTTTTCCTTTCTTTTTAATTTTTGAAAGAAATGCACATTTTGCTCCAAAAAGAAGTTTTCTTTGACGAAGTTCGTTAGAAGTCCTTGAAAAGTTCTCAAGTCAGTGCGCACAGGATCTTGACTGTATTAACTGAATTCTAAATTTGAGAAAATGTGATATTTTTCTTTATAATATGGGCATTTTCTTTTTGTATAACAGTGAGGTGTTGTGCTATCGTTTAAGAGTCAATAGTCAAGCCAATTTTTTTATACTTGAGCAAACTATTAGTTTTGAATGCTTGTATTGTGTGTATCTATATATAGGGAAAGGATCAAGTGAAGTCCCAGTTTGAGGACCCTGAATGAGGTCCGTTTTTTAAAATAGTAAAAAAAATATTTTTGGGCTGATTTTTTTTCTATGGTTTTTAAACATTTGGTTAGGACCATAAAAAAATAATCAGCTCAAAATGAAGTCTTTTGCTATTTTTAAAAAATTGGTCAAACTGTGTTAGTTTTTAAATCAGCTCCAAAATATTGTTTTTACTATTTTAAAAAAATGGACCTCATTCAAGGTCCTCAAACTAGTGTACCTCACTTGATCCTCTCTCTCTCTCTCTCTCTCTCTCTCTCTCTCTATATATATATATATATATATATATATATATATATATATATATATATATATATATATATATATATATATATATATATATATATATATATATATATCGTGCTATCATTTAAGAGCCACTATTTTATACTTGGATTGTTGAATGCTTTTATTGTGTGTATATATATGTATGTGGGTGGGTGGGGTGGGTGGGGGGTTATACTTTTATAATTGAAGAAATTATTAGATACTACTAATTTCTTTTCTATTTTGGTTATTAGGATATAAATGTAATAATGCATATTAATAGAACTTAAACACATAATAAAATATAATTTTCAGAATGTATTGCATTTATTTCACTTGTATGTTACAAAATAGGAGCACAAAAATGTTTATAATGAGTATTTATAGGTACAAACAAGCTGGTGTGTGAGTATGTAAAGATTAGGTGAGTCATTAATTAGATTTTCTTGATTGTGCTAGTAACTTTGGCTTTTTTCTTGAACTTTAAATGCTATGGCCTCTGCTTTATAGCTAAACTTTGTCTTACTGTTAACTTTGCTTTGACTTGTTTCAACCTTTACACCCGGTAATAACTTTGCTTTGTCGTGCTTCTAACTTTTGGAGATTATTATGGATATTTAAAGTTTTATACATCATCGACACCTCTAGATTGTTACACTAGATAAATTATTTCCCCTTCTTAGTTATTTTTTACGTATCAATGAACAAGTCATCTTATCAATGAACACGTCAGATTATCCCATTTACGTATCTTAGCCTTTCTTGGCTCAAGAGTTCGTCACATGCACTCTTTTTGTCGACCGATATGGATTTCACCAAAATGAGAAGCCTAATTGGGGACATACATTTGCTGGTAATTTGTTTGATTGTTAGTTTAGTCTCTTTTGGTATGTACTAATCTGTTATCATCCTTTAATATTTTACTTGCTGTACTATTAACCTCAAATTACTTTTTATGACCACAAAGTAGTATTTTTTTCGCAAAATTTGGTGAAGCAATTATTACATAGTGCTAATTTCATTTTTATTTTGGTTACTAGGATATAAATGTAATAATACATATTAATAGAAACACATAATAGTAACATGACAGTATTTATAATGAGTATTTATAGGTACAAACAAGCTGGTATGTGAGTATGTATAAATTAGGCGAGTCATCAATTAGATTTGCCTGATCGTTCTAGTAACTTTGGATTTTTATACTGAACTTTAAATGCTTGACACCTCTTATTTATAGCAAAACTTTGCCTTGCTACTAACTTTGATTTGTCGTGTTTCTACCTTTACACTCGGTAGTAACTTTTCTTTGTCGTGCTTCCAACTCTTGGAGATTATTATGGATATTTAAAGTTTTATACATCAACGACACCTCTAGATTGTAACACTAGATAAATTATTTCCACTTTATAGTTATTTTTTTCCGTATCAATGAACAAGTCAGATTATCCCATTTACGTATCTTAGCATTTCTTTGCTCAAGAGTTCGTCACACGCACTCTTTTAATCGTTCGATACGGATTTCACCAAAATGAGCAGCGTAATTGGGAAAAACCTTCACTGGTCATTTGTTTGATGGTTAGTTTAGTCTCTTTTGGTTCGTGCTAATCTTTTCTGATCGTTTAAGATTTTACTTGTTTACTATTAACCTCAAATTACTTTTTACGACCACAAAGTAGCATTTTTTCCCGCAAAATTTGGTGAAACTGAAAACTCATTTTGGAGGTCAAAGTTTATGAATTAAATGTTTTAGGGGGTAAGCTAAAGTAACACCAGGAAATGATGGTAAACATTATCATAACCTACAATTTTAGAAGGAATTAAAATTTAATATTTTTTTATTTTGTTTTATATCATCATTTACTTCTAAAGATCAAAATTAATTTTGAACGGAGGCATCATCATACTTCATCACTTGAGAAAGACAATAGCTTACGAAGATTGTGAAAACAATACGCGGTGACTGGTCAAAATAGACTTGGTAACACGTATCTATTACGACCCAGTGGGAATAGACTAATATTCTCAATTTCATGTTCAAAATAACGAAAAAAGAGCATGTATTGCTTTAAGATAATTCTTGTATATCAAGTTTGTGGCTTACCCATTCATCTTACTAAGGGTGTAATGTCAATAATTATTATTGGATCCACATCTCAAAATTCCTTTTGAATCCTTGAAACATTCACAATAAAAACATGGTATTTCCAAAAGGGTGTAATGTCAATAATTTGACTGAAAAATCAGCCACCCGATTGAAAATTTATATGATTAAACAATGGTTAATTTATATGATTAAAACAATAATTGGAATACACAAGTAGCATCTACATATCTATTTAATACTTAAATTTTAAAATTTCACAAGCTTTGATTTGTTCCAAGAAGTCTTTGGAAATTGAACACTGTTGAATTTGAACCATGGATGTAATAGGTTCAATTATGTCACTGAATCTATAAAGCCCTTTTTCAGAGTCCGTACGAGATTTTAGCCAAATATTAAGGCTACGTGATAGATTGAATCATTTAAAACAGTGGTTAGAGGAACAATATTAATGTTGAAAACAAGTGGTAACGCGGGAATTATCTAAAGTAAATAATTAAATCCATAATAATCTGGTCATTAAATATAACTAGTTAATGATGATACAGTATCAGGATGACTAGTTTTTTTCTCCTCTCGATACGTGTGCAGATTTAAAATTAGACAAATGGGAGGCTCTACCAACCTCCCCTTTATGTCCTTTTATAGGAGAGGTAATCCTCTATTTTGAGCACATACAGTCATTAGCCTCCATAATGTGATGTATTCCTATTTTCCTACAATACGGAGCTAATGACATGGAAGCGCAATAGATTGGCCCATTCTTTACGAGATGACGATGTCGACTGCGATTTCGTTATTGATGATTTGAGGGTATGCTTTTGAGTTTCGAATGCGGATGTTGTTGGAAACAAGATCTATCAGTGCATCTTTAGAGGTCGGAGCCACTTAGACAAAGTTTTCGCCTATGATTTAGCTACCAAGCCTCACAAGATGGACTACTACCACAGTGATGACTTTCAAGATGGTTTCGTGCCTCATGCCACCCAACAACTTCCTATACATGACTTGAGATATGTGACCGATGATATACCCGATAAGAAAGACTTCGCCACCGGCTTTGTAACCCCCCTCATAGATGTCAATTTTTTCTTGTTTGATATCTTTACGGTTCATCGCGTCAAGACTCTCGTGTGTTTGCACGTTTGAAGTTTCCGACCAAGGAAGCTCTTTGCACGTACACAATGTTGAGTTCTAGGAGCTAGAGCTTCACCATTTCACACCCTTCCATTCCTTTGGGTGGTATGTTACTTATATCTCCCTTTCTCTCTCTCTCTCTCTCTCTCTCTCTCTCTCTCTCTCTCTCTCTCTCTCTCTCTCTCTCTCTTTATGTCTGTCTATATCTTTCTCTTTATGGTATTTAAACATTTCAGGGGCCATAAAAAATAGATCAAAATGATTTTTTTTACTATTTTAAAAAAATTGGTCAAACCATTTCAAGTCTATATGGTTGCTGATAAAAAAGTTCTTAGTTTTATCAAATGTGTTGTTTATGTTTTCACTCCCATGTGAGTGACAAACAAAATCATTCAAATTATTCTACTTATGTTTTCACTGCCATTGCCACTACCACTGCTACGAATCTTGTCAAGATTAAGGACTTAAGGCCCATTACTTTGGTCACAAGCCTTCGCAATGTATTGGACACAATGCTATAAATTAATGTGGCAGTGGTTATAATTTCGGAAGCAGTAGTTAAATTTTGGACTTGGTTTTGATTGCTAACGAGATAATGGAGTATATGGAGAGGGAAATAAGGGGTAGTGTTAAAGGTTGATTCCAAAAACGCCTACACTTAAGTAGAATAATTTGAATTTGGTAATTGAAAAAAATGCTTCTTAGACAATAAAGAAGTTGGAATTGGGGTTGTTTTATCCCTTATAATATTTCGGTTATCATCAGTTGGTGCCCGGGGGGTAATTTTAAAGCTTCTAGGGGTCTTAGGCTAGGGGACCTAATGCCCCACTTTTTATTTATGCTAGTAGCAATGCTTTACGTTGAATAATGAATAAGGCAAGGTTGCGCGGTGCAATGGAGGGGTTTAAAGTTGGTTATGGGGATGTAGAGGTGTGCCATTTGTAATTTTTGTTGATGATTCCCTATTTTTTTCTTCTTAGCTATCCTTTTATTTTGTGAGGTGGCGAGGCTAAAAGGGTATTTGAGTAAAAGGTGAATGCGGGGATCAATATGGTGCCTTGTGATTTGAAGTTTTTGGCAACACAGATCGAGTTTAGTGTTGATTTTATATACTCTTTGAATACAAATTCTTCCATTGCTTGCCTCTTTGGATTCATATACTTTTGCCTTTTTGATTTTATCCTTTCAGAAAAATTTGTATGAAAGGAATATCTCGGTTTAATCTCTTTATCGGGGCTTATTAATGGGGTTAATCTTTGTATGGGGGAATAATGTATAAGGAAATGGAATTTGATGAGTAAGGGGTTTTCTTATAAGTCCTATTTTAATTTCTTGTGTGATGATCCTTCAATTCTCTTGCACCCTCTAAAGTGATACAAAACGTGCATTCGATAACAAGTAAAAAACTATTTGCTTATTTAGTAGTTCATGAAGAGGTTAATACCTGGGACGTGTTTTAAAGGAGAAGACCTTTCACATATCCATCCCTTTCTTAGTGCTGTTTATGCAAGGCGGATGTTGAAAATATGAATTATTTGTTTTTACATTATTTTTACTAGATTTTATGGATGAAAGTCGTTATGGAGTTTAAAGTTATGTGGTGCAATTGAGGGGTTTAAATTTGGTTATGAGGATGTAGAGGTGTCCCATTTATAATTTTAATATGGTGGGGGGTGTTCCTTTCACACCACAATATTTACTTCTTTGGACTTGAATGAATTGGGTTATGAGTCTTTCTTGTTTATGGAAAGTTGCGGTCTTGAAAACATTTTGGATAACATGGATGAATGCAATAACGATATATTTGAAGATAAATAAGATTGTATTGAGGGGTATGGGAAAGAATTAAACTCAATGGTTGTCTTTGGGATTTGGTCTCACAATTGTTTTAAGCAGGTTCCTTTAACTCTAATCTCTTTTGAATTGAAGGTATGTTGTTATAGAGTAGATGTTGATAATGGTAGTAGTTTTTGGCCGATTGCAGAAGGGTAGTAGTGAACAAAAAATTTTGTTGGATGGATTGTTAGCTCCTTAATTTTCTTTTGGAACTTTACGTTTGATGGATTGTTATTCCTTTGCATTTGAATAATAAAAATTCTCCATTTATAAAAGACCATTGCAAAGGGAAGAGAATATTTTGAGAAATGCAAGTGTGATAAGTAAGAATCTAAGAAAGCAAGAAGAGATGCTAAGTTTAAGGCATACGATGGTCTTTATTCAAAACTAGGAAAGTAAAAATGGGAAATTGATCTTTATATGCTTGCAAAACTTAAGAATATATAAACAATAGATTTGAATAAAGTTAAATGTATTTATAAGTGATAAATTTCAAGAGTAATAGTCCTTGATGAAGAGCTTAAGGAAAGTTGAAAACAATATTTTGAGAAGTTACTAAATGTGGATAATGGGAGTGGATTTGGCAGGAGGAACTTAGGAGATCAGAGAAATTAGGTTTTTTCATTGAATTAACATATTGGAGGTTAGAGTTGCTCTTAAAATCTATGAAAATAGGAGGGGAAGGGTTTTTGGATAAATGGTTCTTATTAAGGTTTAGAAGAAGGAATGTCTTGGCTAACAAAATTGTTTAATAAAAATATAATGACAATGGAGAAAGAGTGTTTCAGTATCTATTTAAAAAATAAGGGTATATATAAAGTTTTTCAAATTATGGAAGAATTAATGAGTCATAATTAATTTTTGGAAGCGAGTGAGTTAGCAGTGATATTGGAAACACCAATATTTGATAATCAGTATGGGTTTATACTTGGAGGTCAATAAGGGAAGAAATCTATCGATTGAAGAAATTAATAGAATGGTATTAGAGAGGAAAATAAATATTTTCATTGGGGTTTTGGAGAAAACGTACGATGTTGCAACACCCCGCATTTTCATGCATTAAATATTTAATTAATTCGAGAATTTAAAATTACTTGTGAGTCGTAATTTAATTGAATTAATTAGGGAAATCTTATTTAAATATTACTCGAGGAATAAATGGTTAATATTTACGGGAAGTTATTTACTAAGTGAATAGTAATTATTTATTTAAGTCATTTCGAGTATTAATGACAGGGTAGGCACTTATCTCAACCGGGAGTCGGTATAGACTAAAGGGGTGAGGGGATAAACAGTTTTATAAATTAGGTTGAGTCCGGATGGGCCGAGATAGTCGAAAAAGTGTACCCGGGGGTAGTAAACGGGTCACGGGGCATTTTTAGACATAGCCGAGCCCACACGGGGGCATTTGGGCCACTTGGGCTTGGCCCATTAGGCAAAAAACGGGATTTGGTAAATTAAGAAATTTGGAGGAACGATATAACGGCTGATAGAGTTTTAGAAAAAGGCTAAGTGGATTAAGGAACCCTAATAGCAGTTAAAGGCAATTTTGGGATCACTAGAGAGCCAACAAGGATCATCTTCAACCTTGGAATTCATCTTCGAATCAGACACTACGAAACGTAAGGCAAGTGGATAACTTGCAATAATATTAAATCTGTTTTGAAATTCATATTCATGTGACGTGTTTGATCAAAAATTCGTTTTGGGTGTTCATAGCATAAACATGAGGTTTTGAAAAGTAATAATCTGATTTACAAATTTGAATGAGAATTCTGGTAGAAATCTGATATTATAAACTGATACATATCTAGTAGGATGATATCTGGATAATTAGAAATGAATTTGGTGTAGGGATTTGGGATGTAAATGGGTTAAGGGTTAAAGATGAATTTTTCCCCAAATTCAGAAATTGTAGTTAATGGACGAATTGATGATGTTGGTGGATATGCTGGAGGTCCCTAATAAGGTTTCTAACATGTATTAATGCTAAGAGGACTTGAGGTTACTGGTAGAAGGAATTAGGGTTTGAGAATTTTCGTCCATGGCTGATTCTGTCTTCGCGAAGAAGATGAAGACCTGTTCGATCGATCGATCGAAGGTCTGGGGTCGATCGATCGAAGGTCGGCAGATTTCGGCAATTTTGCCCAGTTATGTATATAAAAGAAATTTATATAATAAATCCTTAGGTAATTAATTATGGGGAAATTAATACTTGAGTTTAAACCTAATTAATCGTAAGTAAAGTTAATTAGGATTTGAGGAAATTTTGGGTGACACGTCATGATTTTAAATTCGAGAGTCGGGAATTTAGACTTGAGTGAGGTTATTTCGGGCTACGAGAGTAAGTCCAAATTTATGGTGGGGGCGACACCAAAGGTGAATAAATTAATTAATGTGCAAATTAATTAATAATTAGGGTTGGACCATAAACTCTTAATAAATTAAATAGGCTTGTGTTACGGATTTAGTACATGGCGTAGCCGGGACATTTTATATTTATATATATATACGGGGCGTGATAGTATATATATATAGTGTGTGTGCATTAATATCAGAGATTGAATATTACTATTATATACTCTAGTGCTATAGGGGGAGGTTGCGCGTAGTGGATGAATCCCCTAGCTTGAGGAGTAGGGCGAGTATAATCCCAGGTCATAGCGTCCGTTATATGGGTGAGGGGTATCTCACTTTCAGAGAAGGAATATGACCGCCTCCAATTTGTATGTTAAACTAAGTTAGTGAGCGAATCTAACTTGGGTAACTAGGTTACGTGAATACACCTAGTGGAATAGCACTTGGGAAAATTTATATTTTGTGAGTATTCTTACTCGGTCGAAAGTTTGTATTAAATGTTATTTCAGTATGGTTGTGAATACTATAATATGATTAAATATATAATTAGGTAAATAATTATATAGGGGATAATTAATACATAGTGAAAAATGTATTATGTGCATAACAGGTGCGAATGTTATATGAAATTAAAAGGAGTAATGATTCAATTAAGTTGATGTTTATAATAACTTAAAAATCATGAATTAAGGCATACTCGGTTAGAGTAGGTAAAATCCAAGGGTTAAAATAAGCATTGGGTCAGGAGCGTAGGACCTAGTAAATTAATTGGAAGCGTTAGTAGTGCACATTAGAAGAGGGGTGAGGAAGTCCTCAAGAGAGTGTGGCACTAACTAAAATATGAAGAGCATGCATATTTATTTATTTATTACTGCAAGTTAATCATTTGTTAAATATTTTCAAATGTTTTGGGTACTAACCCTTGCTATAAAATTCTTTTAAAAACCTTTTAGGTGTCCAACCACAAGGGCGCCAAGCTTGACTCTATTCCAGGTATCCTTGCTGCGGCACATGTGGATGTTGCAGGGTTTTGCTAGACGCCTCCTTCTTCCATTCTTGTAGAGACTCTCTAGTAGTTATCTGAGCTTGTCGCTCACAGTTCATTTATCAGTAGTAGACTTGTTGAGATGTTTTCTGATATTTACTTGTATGGGATATTTGGACCGATGGTTTATTCGGTTAAGTGTTTAATTGTGGATGGTTATTTTAATTAACTGTGATTGTGTATTATTGTATGTTCCGCACGAGCTTTTATTTAATTAATTGAAAGATAAAAATTGGCACCAGCCTACTTTTCTCACTTAGGTGGTTAGTAATTAAACAGACGACAGTGATGCTAAGAATGGACCAACTGAGAAACCTTTTCTAACTTGATTTAGGACTGATCACCCGGGATTAATTAGGCGGGGTGTCACAGATGGTATCAGAGCATCAGGTTCTAGTGTCCTTAGGATCTGTGCGACTTTCTACGTTTCAGCGTAGCACTCGTTTGTTATAGAGCTCTATTATTAGGACCGTTGATTCATTTTCCGCTTGTGAGATATCGTATTTCCGCTGTGTATATTTTTGTATAAATTGTGTACTTATACAATTCAATCTATTTCAGATGCCACCGAGGAGACTGAAAGCGGAGAGGGCTGAGGCTAGGGATGAAATCAGGGAGGCTCATCAGGAGCCACAGGTACCGCTACCACCACCCCCACCCGAGTTGATTTTCACTACTCAGGTGGCAGTGATAGTGGCCCGGGCGGTCGAGACATCGATGAAAGCTATGGCACCTCACTTTCCACAGCCCCAGGCACGGCCTCCAGTGGCACCAGCAGTTCAGGGTCCAATGGGACCACCGTCTTGGCAGAGAGTTAGGGAGACCTTTCAGAAGGGTCACCCACCTGAGTTCCGGGGTAGTACAGGTGTGATAGAGGCTTGTGACTGGAAGAAGAACATTCAGCGCCATCTGCGCATGCTAGAGTGTATCGAGGTACAGAAGCAGATGCTGGCTACCTTTCATCTATCAGGGGCAGCCTTACAGCGGTGGGAGTCAGTTACCACCGCCGGGGAGCGAGACCTGATGCCGATAGCAGAGTTTTGGGTGCGGTTCGACCGCAAATACTTTCCACCAGCAGTAGAGACTGAGATGAGGAAGAAATTCAATGATTTAGTTCAGGGAGACCGATCAGTAGCAGACTACTGTAACAACCCGCCTAATGGGATACTGGGCGATCACTCCTATATCAAATTAAAACAGGAGTCACATATGGATCATCCTTAGCATCACTGTCGAAAATCCATTTAATTACTAATATCCTATTAGGCAAGCGTTAAAAACTTTTACTTAACTACTCTTTTTACGATCAAAATAAAACATCCACATGTTAATGCGTAAATGAAACTGAAATAAATTAAAATAACCGAACACTCGGTTCAAATATACAACCATATCGAATGCTGTACTGAAAGAGTAAATAAATGAAATTGGACCATTGGCCCGAATATTTATACAGTACCTCCTATCTAGAGTACAAGGATGGAAGCGGATATCAAAAACCTGCACGCATCCACAGCTGCTGCAGCTTACGTCTGACTCGAAGGAATTGTCATCCAGGCGTCCCTGTGTCTGGACACCTATGTATATATATAATATAGCAAGAAAGGAAAAGTAGATAAACGGGTCAGAGCCCGAGTTTTGAAAATATTTTGCAAGTGCATAAATGCCTTATTATTTTGAAAAAGGTTTTATCTCATATTTAAGTTTGGTATCGCACTCCCATGAGATACCCCTCACCTCTCCGCTAATAGTGCACTCCTAGCGCATCCCTCTAAACATCCTAGTCAAGCTACCCTGCTAGACTAGTCTATCACCCAACCACTATCAACCCTAGATAGTCCAAGTAATGTACGAGGGCTAAACTTCACCCCAGTCTCAACGCTATGCCATGTTCGTGCGTGGGGTGTCTCGCAAAGCGAAATCCAAACAAGGAACCCCCCCGATACACTACTACGCGGCACGGTCGATCGTCGAGATCCATCAGTCCCTCAGTACAGAAAGATATATATAAATATATACTATAAGCATTTATAATATTAGAGCACTAAGAATTAAACTTCTCCCCAGTCTTAACACATTGCCATATTCGTGCGTGGGGTGTCTCGCAAAGCGAAATCCAAACAAGGAACCCCCCCGATACACTACTACGCGGCACGGTCGATCGTCGAGATCCGTCAGACCCTCGGTACTCGATTCATCCATATATATATAATCATATTTTACCATAACCATCCGGATCTATCTCCCGGACTGAGGATTCATATATCAAGTATTTATCAATACCTTTATTTTTCTCAAAATTTCCCATTTCCCTTTTTATACTCAGGAAATGTAAATATAAAAGCCAATTCATTATCATGAATTGCTTTAACAAATCATATACCTTTTAAAAGCCAATTTTATTATCATAAAAAATGTTTTTCCTTTATATCATCCCATTTCCCTTTTTATACTCAGGAAATGTACCCAAAGCCATTTCCATTATCATGAAAATGCTTTGATCAAATCATGCTTCCACATCCCTTCTTCCATCCGGGAGTGTTACCGAAGCCAAACCTTTATCCCATTTCCCTTTTTATACTCAGGAAATTTAAATTAAAGCCAATTTATTATCATAAATTGCTTTAATAAAACTAAGACCGCCCCTCCGGGTTTCCCCACTGGACGCGCCCCTAAATGGCTATCATCTTCCAGGGCCTATCTATACAAGACAACCTGGGAACCTACCAACGTCGGGAAGCGGCCATATTGCCTGCGGGAAAGTCAGGACCACACCCGGAATCCCCTAACCAGTGCAGTAATACAAATGCCCATATGGCCTATGGACTATATCCAACCTGCTCAACAGCCAGGAAGGCTTCACCACAACGCGCGCAACTTCTCTTATGATAGCGATTTAGGGAGGTGTGTAACCATAATTTATCAATTATGAAAATCATTTATCTTTCCATTTTGAAAATATTCATTTATATATTTTCAAATTATTTCCATCATAACATATATATATATATATATATATATATATATATATATATATATATATATATATATATATACCTAAATCACACAGTATATACATATCTTATATATTCCTCCTAGAATATATAACCGGCCATAATGGCCTATATCATCTAGCGATGACCATAATCCCAAAGATTCCATCCAGGAATCACAATCACGCATTCATATAAGCATGATACTAAGCCCAAAGTATTTTCTTACTTTGATGACTAATAATTACCTTAATCAACTCTTAAAGGTTTATTGGATATCTCCAAATATAATAATTCACTCTAAGTGAATATGTACATATATATATTCCCAATTCCTCAAGTCCTTTAGGACATAACCCTCCATAATTTCTAATTTGGAAGGGCCTTAAACATTAAACTCAAAAAGGAGAAATAATCTTAATCTCCAAAATCTTGGGCTGAAAACAGGGCACCGGTCGACCGGTCTTAGACCCCCGGTCGACCACGGGTTGTAAATAAGCCTACGAAACAAAGCAGTAGGCCCTTTCTCCTTGACGCGGTCGACCGGCCATAGGGGCGCGGTCGACCGGTCACACCAGGTCCTCATAACTTCAATTCCTTTATTCCCTTAACCAACAACCCAAATTCATTTTCGGGGTTTCTAAACTACCCCAAAAATTATCCCGAACATCTACGACATTAATTCTAGCCGTAAATTTTCCAATTCCCGATTTGATGATTTCAACCCGGAGCTGTCATCTTGTAAAAATCATATCAAATCGTAGAAAAATCAGAAAAATATGCGGTCGGATCCCACGTGACCGTATCGAAAAGATCTACAACTTTCATGTTTTGGCCGAATGCTGAATCAATTCTTTTCCTGGCCAAAAAGGCCCCCTAATGTGACGGATTACTATTCATCGTCTTCTCCGAGACGATTTCGGCCATTAAAGCTTCTCCCAAGCTTTTGTCGCCTCACCCAACATCCTACAACCTCAACCAACTACAAATACACATATATTAAGGGTTCTAAACATCTTAGAACCCAAAACCACCAATTAATTTAGATTAAAACCTAAGTTCCACAAAATTGAAATATTATTGGGGTTTAGTTGTTTTAACTCCCAAAAACCCGTTTTATCCACGATAACCCACCCCAAAACCATTAGGGTTTGTTTATACCAAACTACGGTATGAGATATTTATGCAAAAAGATAAATAAAGCAAGTAAACACTTGCCTCGTGGATAAAATCCGACGACCTGGAGTCGAATCCGGCGGAGTTTGGCCCGAATCTCCATTTCTCTCCTCTTTTCTCTCCTCGTCTCTCTCTTCTTTCCTTTCTTTCTCTTTTCTCTCTATTCTCTTCCCTTCTCCCTCTTTAAATAGGAAGAAAAGGGGTTTTAACCCTTAAAACCCAAAAACGACTCGTTTACCCAATTACGAGTTACTTTTACCTCTAAAATTATCCGAAACTCATTTTCGACAATCGGACACTCTTTTCCGACTATCTCGGACATGCCGAGACTCACGGTGCAGTCAAAATTCCCATCCGAGGTACTTGACCGCAAATCACTATTCCAATCCAAAATAAATAAATGCGGGTTTTCCAATTAAAAATCTTACATCGTGTCGCTTTACTCAACGACGACATATAATTAAAATATTTCGACCTATATAGTCCCAAAAATAATTATAGCACCCATCGAAAATCATTCAATCCTCGAAAATCCCAAAAATTACTATTTAGGAAAATTCCCCAAATTCCAATTTATATCCAATTATGGAATTTAATGGTCTCCAGAAGGACGGGTTGTTACAACTACGAGGAAGAGTTCACCCGTTTGGCAAACTTTGTGCCAAATGAAGTGAGCGATGAGGAGCGGAAGAAATCGAGGTTTATGGACGGCTTAGCTTGGCGAATCAGGCAACACTTGATTGGGAATCCGGCGTTAGTGACGTATACAGACGTCGTTAATGCCGCACTTGTACACTGCCAGGACCATCGCTTCCATGCGAAGGGGAGCAAGCGAACAGGGGAGCCGAGCCAACAGGGCAAGGCTATTACTAGTAGTGACACAAGTGATACTCAACAGCAGACGGGTAGTCAGCAAGGGAATCAGGCTAAGAAGTTTAAGCCTGGTGGTTTTCGACAGGGTGGACAGGGGTTCAGGCAGGGGCAGTCGGGCCCGAATCAGCAGCAGCAGGTTCCTCAGGGCCGTCAGGGCCAAGGGAACAATGGGGGGCCAGCCGGGCCAGGGCCAGCCACGTCAGGGCCAACAGGGCCAACGACAGGGGGATGGTCAGAGACGATGTTTTGTGTGTGGCCAGCCAGGACATTTCAAGAGGGAATGCCCACAGAGGGGCAGAGGCCCACAGCAGGAGGCCCAACAGGGGCAATGGGGGCAATTACCACCAGCAGCACCCGCCCCACCTCAGCAGGGGCAGATGCACTACGGACGTGTGTATAACATCCGGGATGTTCCTAATCCCTCGGCGCAGCAAGCACCGCCAGCAGTCGAGGGTATGTTTCTCATTCATGGTTATGATGGTAGTATTCTCTTTGATATGGGAGCATCACATTCATTCATTAAATTAAATTTTGCTAAAAGGGCCGGACTACTAGAGACCGCGGGAGGTTTTCGGATGTGTGTAGAGTCGCCAGTTGGCAGCGGGGCCACGATTCACTCGATTTGTCGGGGTGTGGACATTTTGATCGGGAGACTTAGTTTAGCAGCGTACCTACTAGTGTTAGATATGGAGGGGTACGATGTCATCTTGGGTATGGATTGGTTGATAGGTTATCGGGCGACGGTGGATTGCTACGAGAGGACTATCGTGTTCTCCATTCCAGGACAGGAGATGTTCTTAATAGCAATTCCACTACCCGAGGGAGGATCACGCACGCATTTGTATTATATTGAGGAGGAAACCTCATAGGAGGTGGCTATTCCATTGGATTCAATTCCAGTGGTGAGAGACTTTGAGGATGTGTTTCAGGAGATACCAGGGTTGCCACCTAGCAGGGAAATCAAATTTGTGATCGATTTAGCACCGGGGATGAGGCCAATTGCTCGGGCCCCATATCATATGACCCCTTCAGAGATGCGTGAGCTGAGGGAGCAGATTCAGCAGCTTCTGGGTTAGGGTTTCATACGACGGAGTACTTCGCCGTGGGGTGCACCGGTGTTATTTGTGAAAAAGCGAGGTGGCTCACTACGGTTATGTGTGGACTATAGAGAGCTGAATAAGGCCACGATACGAAATAAGTATCCGTTGCCTAGGATTGACGACCTATTTGACCAGTTGAGAGGGGCGTCTTATTTCTCTAAGGTCGACTTAAGGTCAGGATATCATCAATTACGTATCCGAGAGGAAGATGTTCCAAAGACCTCTTTCCTGTCGCGGTATGGATCTTACGAGTTCAGAGTGATGCCATTCGGACTCACCAATGCACCAGCAGTGTTCATGGACCTCATGAACAGAGTATTCAGGGAGTTTCTCGATCAGTTTGTTATCGTGTTTATTGATGACATTCTGATCTACTCGCGTACCGAGGAGGAGCACGCAGAGCACTTACATATAGTGTTACAGACATTACGGGATCACCAACTGTATGCCAAATTCAGTAAGTGTGGATTTTGGCTACGGGAGGTTCAGTTCCTTGGCCACGTGGTGTCAGACCGGGGTATTGCGGTGGATCCAAGTAAAGTATCGGCGATGAGGGAGTGGGGACAGCCCACGACACCGACAGAAGTGCGCAGTTTTCTGGGGTTGGCCGGTTATTACAGACGGTTCATCAAAGGATTCTCGAAGATTGCGGGCCCTTTGACGAATCTTACTCGGAAAGGGGTACCTTTCACTTGGAATGATCACTGTCAATTAGCTTTCAACAAGTTAAAGGACAAGTTGACATCTGCACCCGTGCTTGCATTGCCGAAAGGAGGATTAGAGTATCGGGTTTACACTCACGCATCCTTACAGGGACTTAGGGGTGTGCTTCAGAAGGAGGAAAGGGCTATAGCTTATGCATCCAAGAAGCTAAAGACCCACGAGAAGAATTACCCCACTCACGACCTGGAGTTAGCAGCAGTCGTTTTTGCTCTGAGGATATGGAGACATTATCTCCTGGGGGAGCAGTTCACGCTATTCACGGATCACAAATCACTTCAGTATCTCTTCACTCAGAAGGATTTGAATATGAGACAGAGGCGATGGTTAGAATTCGTGAAAGACTATCAGTTTGATATTCAGTATCACCCTGGTAAGGCTAATGTGGTGGTAGATGCATTGAGTCAGAGACCGACTGGGGAAATATCAGAAGTCTGGAAGGCGAAGTGGAGAGAACTTCGATACGAGGATGATGTAGCCAGGGCTTGCATGTCAGCATTATCCATCACACCCTAGATCATTATGCGGGTTGTGGGGGCTCAGGCAGAGGATCAGACCTGCTGGGATAGGGTGAGCCAGTTGCTAGCTGAGGGAGCAAAGGGGTACTCGATTAGCTCGGAGGGAGGCTTACGCCATAATGGGAGGTTGATTGTGCCAGAGGATGCGGAATTGAGACACGCTATTATGACGGAGTCTCATGGGTCGAAATTCGCGGTACATCCCGGTGGGGGTAAGATGTATCAAGATATGAGAAGACAGTATTGGTGGGCAGGGATGAAACGGGACATAGCAGAATTTGTTTCGAAATGTGCCACGTGTCAGCTTGTGAAAGTTGACCATCAGAGACCATCAGGGATGCTACAGCCACTTGAAATTCCTGTGGAAGTGGGAGAGCATCTCTATGGACTTCATTACAGGATTATCGGCATCACAGAAGGGTCACGATTCCATATGGGTTATTGTGGATCGGTTGACCAAGGTGGCCCACTTCCTACCAGTTCGCACAGACTTTGAGACGATGCGTTATGCACAGCTATTCATAGCGGAAATTGTTAAACTGCACGGGGTACCAATTAATATTGTGTCGGATAGGGACAAGATCTTTGTGGCCCATTTTTGGCAGAGTTTTCAGGAGGCCATGGGCACGGAGTTACGTTTGAGTACAGCCTATCACCCACAGACTGACAGGCAGACCGAGAGAGTCAATCAGATGTTGGAAGATATGCTTAGAATGTGTATACTAGACTTTAGGGGAGGTTGGGAGAAATATCTTCCTCTGGTAGAGTTTGCGTATAATAACGCTTACCAATTCACGATCAGCATGGCACCATTCGAGGCATTATACGGGAGACCATGTCGTTCACCCTCTTGTTGGTTAGAGGTGGGGGACAACAAATTGTTGGGGATGGAGATTGTTCAGGAGACATCTTCCAAGATAGAGCTGATCCGAGGGAGGATTCGGATAGCTCAGGATAGGCAGAAAAGTTACGCCGATGCTTCACGGAGGCACGTGGAGCTAGAGATTGGGGATCAGGTATTGGTCAGGGTGTCTCCCATGAAAGGGGTGATGAGGTTCGGCAAGAAGGGTAAGCTAGCACCGAGGTACGTGGGACCTTTCCCTATTATCGAGAGGGTGGGGCCTGTAGCCTACAGGCTGGGATTACCAGAGCATCTTCAGCGAATACACGACGTGTTCCATGTAGCATCGCTGAAGAAATATCGCAGGAGTGAGAGGGCCTTCTGGCACATTCCACTCGAAGAAATTGATTTACAGCCAGATATCTGATATGAGGAGAGGTCGGTGGCTATCCTAGACCATAGCGAGCGGAAATTACGATCCAAGGTTGTTCCACTAGTTAGAGTACAGTGGGGTCATCACAACATTGATGAGTCTACCTGGGAGCGGGAGGAGGATATGCGGGAGCAATATCCAGAGCTTTTCATCACAGGTATGACCTAATTTCGGGGAAAAAATTCCTTTGTAAGGGGGGGAGTATGTAACACCCCGCATTTTCATGCATTAAATATTTAATTAATTCGGGAATTTAAAATTACTTGTGAGTCGTAATTTAATTGAATTAATTAGGGAAATCTTATTTAAATATTAATCGAGGAATAAATGGTTAATATTTACGGGAAGTTATTTACTAAGTGAATAGTAATTATTTATTTAAGTCATTTCGAGTATTAATGACAGGGTAGGCACTTATCTCAACCGGGAGTCGGTATAGACTAAAGGGGTGAGGGGATAAATATTTTTATAAATTAATTCGGATGCCAATTCTGAGTGTACGATTGAGTCCGAATGGGCCGAGATAGTCGGAAAAATGTACCCGGGGGTAGTAAACGGGTCACGGGGCATTTTTAGACATAGCCGGGCCCACACGGGGGCATTTGGGCCACTTGGGCTTGGCCCATTAGGCAAAAAACGGGATTTGGTAAATTAAGGAATTTGGAGGAATGATATAACGGCTGATAGAGTTTTAGAAAAAGGCTAAGTGGATTAAGGAACCCTAATAGCAGTTAAAGGCAATTTTGGGATCACTATCGAGCCAACAAGGATCATCTTCAACCTTAGAATTCATCTCCGAATCAGACACTACGAAACCTAAGGCAAGTGGATAACTTGCAATAATATTAAATCTGTTTTGAAATTCATATTCATGTGATGTGTTTGATCAAAAATTCATTTTGGGTGTTCATGGCATAAACATGAGGTTTTGAAAAGTAATAATCTGATTTACGAATTTGAATGAGAATTCTGGTAGAAATCTGATATTATAAACTGATACATATCTAGTAGAATGATATCTGGATAATTAGAAATGAATTTGGTGTAGGGATTTGGGATGTAAATGGGTTAAGGGTTAAAGATGAATTTTTCCCCAAATTCAGAAATTGTAGTTAATGGACGAATTGATGATGTTGGTGGATATTCTGGAGGTCCCTAATAAGGTTTCTAACATGTATTAATGCTAAGAGGACTTGAGGTTACTGGTAGAAGGAATTAGGGTTTGAGAATTTTCGTCCATGGCTGATTCTGTCTTCGCGAAGAAGACGAAGACCTGTTCGATCGATCGATCGAAGGTCTGGGGTCGATCGATCGAAGGTCGGCAGATTTCGGCAATTTTGCCCAGTTATGTATATAAAAGAAATTTATATAATAAATCCTTAGGTAATTAATTATGGGGAAATTAATACTTGAGTTTAAACCTAATTAATCGTAAGTAAAGTTAATTAGGATTTGAGGAAATTTTGGGTGACACGTCATGATTTTAAATTCGAGAGTTGGGAATTTAGACTTGAGTGAGGTTATTTCGGGCTACGAGAGTAAGTCCAAATTTATGGTGGGGGCGACACCAAAGGTGACTAAATTAATTAATGTGCAAATTAATTAATAATTAGGGTTGGACCATAAACTCTTAATAAATTAAATAGGCTTGTGTTACGGATTTAGTACATGGCGTAGCCGGGACATTTTATATTTATATATATATACGGAGCGTGATAGTATATATATATAGTGTGTGTGCATTAATATCAGAGATTGAATATTACGATTATATACTCTAGTGCTATAGGGGGAGGTTGCGCGTAGTGGATGAATCCCCTAGCTTGAGGAGTAGGGCGAGTATAATCCCAGGTCATAGCGTCCGTTATATGGGTGAGGGGTATCTCACTTTCAGGGAAGGAATATGACCTCCTCCAATTCGTATGTTAAACTAAGTTAGTGAGCGAATCTAACTTGGGTAACTAGGTTACGTGAATACACCTAGTGGGATAGCACTTGGGAAAATTTATATTTTGTGAGTATTCTTACTCGGTCGAAAGTTTGTATTAAATGTTATTTCAGTATGGTTGTGAATACTGTAATATGATTAAATATATAATTAGGTAAATAATTATATAGGGGATAATTAATACATAGTGAAAAATGTATTATGTGCATAACAGGTGCGAATGTTATATGAAATTAAAAGGAGTAATGATTCAATTAAGTTGACGTTTATAATAACTTAAAAATCATGAATTAAGGCATTCTCGGTTAGAGTAGGTAAAATCCAAGGGTTAAAATAAGCATTGGGTCAGGAGCGTAGGACCTAGTAAATTAATTGGAAGCGTTAGTAGTGCACATTAGAAGAGGGGTGAGGAAGTCCTCAAGAGAGTGTGGCACTAACTAAAATATGAAGAGCATGCATATTTATTTATTACTGCAAGTTAATCATTTGTTAAATATTTTCAAATGTTTTGGGTACTAACCCTTGCTATAAAATTCTTTTAAAAACATTTTAGGTGTCCAACCACAAGGGCGCCAAGCTTGACTCTATTCCAGGTATCCTTGCTGCAGCACATGTGGATGTTGCGGGGTTTTGATAGACGCCTCCTTCTTCCATTCTTATAGAGACTCTCTAGTAGTTATCAGAGCTTGTCGCTCACAGTTCATTTATCAGTAGTAAACTTGTTGAGATGTTTTCTGATATTTACTTGTATGGGATATTTGGACCGATGGTTTATTCGGTTAAGTGTTTAATTGTGGATGGTTATTTTAATTAACTGTGATTGTGTATTATTGTGTGTTCCGCACGAGCTTTTATTTAATTAATTGAAAGATAAAAATTGGCACCAGCCTACTTTTCTCACTTAGGTGGTTAGTAATTAAACAGATGACAGTGATGCTAAGAAAGGACCAACTGAGAAACCTTTTCTAACTTGATTTAGGACTGATCACCCTGGATTAATTAGGCGGGGTGTCACAGCTGTATGATAAAGTAGCTAGTGAAATAATATGGTGATTCTTAAGTAAAAAAGTTACTAGTAGATACAATGGTGTGATTAATGATATATTTGATGGTGCAATGGCTATAATTAGAACAACATGAGAAAGTAGCGAGTTTTAATTAAAGTAATTCCGTCTCTTTTCTCTTGTCATGGATAAATTGATGGGACAAATCAATGAGGTGTTGTGATTTATTTTATTTGCAAATAATATCATTTTAGTGGGTGGAACTAAGACACGATTAATGATAGATTGCGAGTTTAAAGAAACCCTATGAAATAAGATTTTTTTAGATAAGCACACATAAATGAGGGTGTGTAGAGTGCAATTTTCGTAACAATAGAAAAACAAAAAGGGGTGATGTGAAACTGGGATCAAGATATACTTTAAATTGAACATCTTCGTTGTTTAGACTAATCATCCAAAGAGATGAAAATACGAGTGATGATGATACTCATATAATTGAAGAAGGTTGGATCTAGTAGAGAAGTGCTACTTGGCGTATTACGTGATAAATGCACACCTTCGAAAATAAGGGGATGTTTTAGAGGACAACTATTAGATCTCCCATGCTATATGAGAAATAGTTTTGGGAAACCAAGGAGCAACATGCTCATAGATGATTGTAGAAGAGATTGATGTCTGGTAAAACTCAAAAGTAGAAAATTAGAAATCAACATAACTCGTAAAAGATAGATTGAGTGAATTCCTTTAAATTGTTTGGAAACATTAAAAACGTAAACTTAAAAATGATTGTAAAGAAGAGTGAATTTACTTAATATTGATGATAGTAAAGGTAAGCTATAGGCAGACCTAATCTAATTGGTGAGAGATTGTAAAAAAATGACATGATATGATGTGTTTTAATCGAGGACATTTTGCTTTACAGAACACAATGCAAAATTTAATTCTTATAGCTGACCCAAATAAGGGGGAAAAGTCCTTTTGCTGAGTTGAGAAAAGGGGCCTATGTCCCTTTTCGGGTTTTATCTCCAATGAAGTTGGTCCACTACACTTTAGCTAGCTTTTGGAGTTTTGTGGCTACTAGTAGCACACGTTTGACACCCATAATGTTTTTGTACTCACACACTCTCAATAGTATTAGGTCAATTAGCCAATACATTGAGGTCATGTGATCATCAAATGTAGGAACTTCAACTAGTAAATCACCGTGAAGACTCTTTTAAAGGAGCCTCGAATCACTCCCCTCATCATGATCTCATCATCATCAGATGAAATATTAAAAATTTCAAGAGACACCGACATCGATCCACAAATGTCTGCAGTGTTTATAGCAAGATCCTTCCCTTTATGGGAGACCTCTCTGGGCAAATCATTCATGAGGTGTCCTTGAGAAACTCAAATGAAGCCTGTCTGTTCTTCTAAAGGGATAATAACATACCTTAGGGTTGGCATATCTTGTTCGTTAAAAGAAACTCCCCTTTGTTGCTCATGGCGAGGTCGACGTGGCTCAAAGATGGTTGAATTGATGTTGGTTTGAGCAGCGATAGGTTTGAGGTGGGTTTTTATGAAAGGCGGTGGCACGAGGTTTGCGGTGAATTAGGTAGATCTTACTAAATTGTCCATAAAGTTGATGAGGGTTGCAAGGGTTTGTGACTTATAGCTGCGAGGAGGCAGGGGAAGCGATGTGAGATGCAGTGGCGAGGGGTAGAGATGGGGTGGCTCACGCTTGGTGGCGATGAAGCCATGAATCTCGCTCAAAGGAGACTTGATGCCTCCTTCATCATTGACATCCTCTTTTCCATTTCATCGTCGACATCCCCTTCTCCATTTTATTCACTTAAATGTTCTTTTTAAGTGCCATCGAGACCGTTATAACATATTTACACACAATAACAATCTACTCAATTGAGGGAACCTAAATCTGAACCTAGACCCGATACCCAATTTATGTATATAGTAGAACATTTGCGCATGACAAATGGGTGCCTCCTTCAAGTAGACAATAACCAAATTGGTGGTGGGAAGACAAATGGGTGGTAGTGAGGGTCTACTCTACCCTTATAGTAGACATTCAGGCGCGAGAGGAATGCACGGACATTCGAATGAATTGAAACCAAATGATCATTGAACTGAGGTCGAGCGCGACATAAGGACCGTTGGTGGGAAATCAACCAAATCAGTAGACATAGAGGCAAAGGAATCTTGGGCTGGAAGGACGTGAGACTAATAAATTAGTTCATCGTAATTTTAAAAGCAACCTCAACTATGGAAATGATGTCCCAACAGTTTTGATATCAACAAAGCAAGTACTTCACATTGCAACAAATTGCGCCCTGGGACTGGATTACAAACAACGATGATTAATCGTAAATTTTTTATATCAAACAATGATATCACAGTTCTAAAAAATGCAGTTTTATTTATACAAAACAAGAATATTAACTCTTCTAAAAAAATGCGGTTTGTACCAAACAACGATATCACTGTTTGAAATTTGAGTTCTTAATTAAGAAGTCAAATTTTTATAATCCATTAACACACACAGAGAAAGTAAAATATCGTGGATCAATGAACTAAAATAATACAGCAAGGGGAAAGAAAAGGACAAATGTATTTGAAGTAATATAGAAAGTAGAGAGAGTGAAACGTACGTACGGGGAATGCAGAGGTGTTTGGCAGCGCCGGCGAGGAGTGTTTTCAGGGACATGACTTGTTGGATCGCTTGTGATTTGTTCCTGTTTATAAAAATAAAAAATAAAATTTGGTTGAGCAGTGTAAATAAAAAAGAGAGAGTGTTTAATTAGAACCTTTATCTTTGAGGTAACGGCGGCAATCTTCGCGAGTGAGTTGTCAAGGAGATGGTTTCTTCGGCTTGTCAAGAATCTATGTTGGGGGATTTCAAACTTGAAATTGAGGGAGATCAATTGAATGGCTTTGATTTCAGAATTGATTTGAGAGAGTGAGTATTATTGAGCGAGTTATTTGGTATGTCGCTATGTTTCTGGCTTTTTCCATCTATTGGGGGCTTCAACCCCACGACGCCACGTACTCTCTCGCCTTTTTATTACCATTTTGTCCTCCCATACTTCTAATTTTCTTGTCGGAAACACACCCTTAGAGGAAAAATGGTGGACACATTTCGTAGACACATTATATTAAAATTTTATACCTTATTAATTTTGGTCCCGTCAGAACATCCACCAATGCATTAAAAACTTGTACATATTTTTGTCTTATTCACGGTCCACGAAATGTGTCTACGAACTGGATCTCCCTATCCTTACTCCACTCCTCAATTAACAAATTGTTTATTCAATTGCAATAAAGTAGCTTGGTTCTAATAAATCTCAATAACTTATCCCACGTTGTACAAGTCTTTACTTGTAGATGTCTTTTTATGTTTTAATTATTTTTAACACTGCATCATGTTCTTGTTTTTATCCTAAACTTGTAAAGAAAAATCAACTTACACGCATCCGTTTTAGAGGAATTCAATTAATATCAGTCACCAACTTTCATTCATTTTAATGTTCGTGAACAGTGATATCGTTGTTTGATATCAAAATTTTTACTTCTTAATTTGATATCAAAAATTAAGGATACACCCAAACAACGATATCGACTAATTTAAATTTATATGACCCTCTATTTAAGTTCTCTTGTATTTTTAATTGGTTGGATTACAAGTAGTAATACGCATCTGCAGGACATTGCTTAAGTTGGGTGTCTATATATGTTCTTTTAGGAATTTGGGAAACTTCAAACAATGGATATACTATTGAAGCGCTTGCAGGTAGAAAATCACCATCTTCTTTTATTTGCGCAAATGACCAAAACTTTGAATATTCTTGAGGTACCTCTCTCTCTCTCTCTCTCTCTTTTTAAAGATTTATTGATAATGTAACATGTCCTTGTGAAATTTTATAATGAGAGAGATTTGAGATCAATCTTACATTAAAGAACTTCACGATGCATTTTCAATAGCTTCATGAGAGCTTATTTTCTTGAGTCAAGATTGTGGCTAATGGCCAATTACTTTTGTCACTCGAATAGGGGATAGTTTTCATTTCTTCATCTTTTTCCCTTTTCTACTGTCTACCTTTTCGGTCAACAGATAGTCAAATTTAAACCACGTTTACATGTTTTTTGATGTCAAATATCCACTCATGTATGTTTTTTGACGAGGTACTTTGTGAACACCAAAATCTCATGCGCGTATCCCATCCACACTGCCCATGAAACATCACTCGGTTCCCAAAAACCCACAAGAAATCTTAGAAAAATCACTAAAAAGAATCCAAAGTAACCAATAAAAAGGCGAAACAAAAGAAAAACAAACAAATAAAAATATATGTGAGGGGTTTAACTGATCTGCTAAATCTCGTTAGTTAATCAATCAGTTAAGTGGTCCTCCCATTCACCTATAAAATCTTATAATCGACAGTATTAAATGAAATGGTAATTTTTTTCAAAAGGAGAAAGGTCCAACATTTTTTTGATGACCCCTTTAAAAGCATACTGACAGTGATTTGGATCGTCAGAAGTTACTTTCGGTGTTCAAAACAAAGATTTTATAAATGAAGCATTTGCATAAATAAAGCATCAACAGCACATAATAAGGTATGCATTTAATACCCATAATTAGTAAGTGGTTATCAATTGGAATAGTTGAATAAATAGTTAATAGTTTGATTCGGGATTTTACATCGGCACCACTATTACACCACTAAGTATTTGTACATAAAAAAAGTAAGTGATCTCACTATATTTACTTTCAAGCCTTATCCATTTCCAGCACCGTACATAGAAAGGTAAGAATTTGCATAAATTGAGTGTACATAATGCCTAAAATGGATCACCGCAGTAATTTAAACCTAATACATTTGTAACACCCCACATTTTTCACATGTAGTGTATCAGGATAAAACATAGAAGCTATGTCGTGATAATTAATTTATATCATCCACGGCATCAACGATAAAGAAATTACACTAATTATAAATCATCCATGATGTAATATTAAATAATGAACAACAATATAAATAACTGAACTCAATCATATAAAATTGAATACACTAATACTAGTTTTCACAATACAATAGTATTCAACTTAATACAAATAAACTCTTAAATATAAAAGATATTGAATAAACAATTGCAATGCAATCAACTTCTGAACTAAGGATGATGAATTGGATATCTGAGTACTATATCCCTAACCTTTCATTCCAACTCTAACTCCTCAGACTTGCTACTCTTGTATAACAATAATAATACATGTGAGAAATGTCTTATAGATTAGGGTCGGCGCCTATGAGTTTCAAGCAATATTATGTTTCTTAATAGTATTAAATGCAACCCATTTACACCCCTATGATATCACACGCCAGCACTCATGCACAATATACCTCACCTCTCACATATCTTGATGCAGTTCTAAATTAATTATACCCAATCCATAGCAAAATATACTAAGTCTATTAATCCATAAAAGTAATGCTTAAAGTAATAAGCCAATATTCCTAGTGCCTAAACATTTCTCAACTCCCGACCCTCATTAAGCTGCATGCTCGGGACGTCTTGAACATAAAATCCAAACAAGGAACCCCCTCGATAGACTATTACTTAGCTTGGTCAGTTATTGATATCCATTGGCCCAAGATTCCACATATAACATAGTAATATCCACCTAAACCAAGAATCCATCACAAGGTAAGTCCCAAGGACCCCATACCCAAAATTCCTAAACTCCCAATCGAACTAGACTCCATGTGTGGGACATTTTGTAAAGGAAATCCAAATAAGAAAACCACTAATACACTTATGTCTAACTGAACCATACATTCGATATAGTGGTGAGAGACTCCTTAAGAAAATACACAAATCCAATATATTTACATATAATCTACTATACATATACTACGTCAGCATGGCGAAATAAACTATGCTGGACCAAACCAACAGGGAGCATCTACATAAACTTTGATATACGCATATCCAATATACATATATTCTATTGACCCGGTGAAATCAGTCATTCTGGATCAACTTAACAAAGTGTTATTACCCAACCCACGATGTTTAGCGTATAAATAGATAGGCCAAACATGATTGTCCAACGACCAAGTGATATCCCAACTCAGGCTCCACATATAATCGATACAAAGAGTTTCACTACTCTAAATAAATCCATTCAAGAAGGATATACAAAAATCGCATATTGCTAATCATTCTTACTCTATATGATCAACCCACTGCCAGTGCATTTTTTCTCTTCCTTGGTAAATTCACTAAGAAGTTTCTTAATTCTTGTTGGATCAGTGGCTGAAGTAGGCTTAGTAGGATGTTCAAACCCTATTTCAATCATTTCCCAGACTTCATCACCCAGGGTTCCTTGAATGAAAGCATTCATTCATACATTCCAGTACGAAAAATTATTTCCATCAAAGAGTGGTGGTGTAGATAGGTTACCTAACTTCTCAAATTTTTCTTCCATATTCAAAAATTTTTCAGAAAGAAGTTTCCAAAATAAATTCTCAAGTTCCAGGATCACAAAAGGTGTTCCCGCTCTGATACCAGTTGAAGAAAAGCTTTAATTTTAAAAGCTTGTTTACAAGGTTAATAACAAAATGTTATAAATTGAGTAAACTCCGAATAAACTTTTTGGGCAAAATTCTTTTCAAAAAACACAAGATGTGTTGTAAAAGCTTTTCTGAATGTATAGTTTGGATTTGATAGTTGGTTACCATCTTTTCAAATTTTAATAAACATCTACTTAAGTTACCATGAAGTCATAATCACAACAACAGTTAAGAACATTCAAAGAAATAGACACAGGAATTTTTAACGTGGTAAAACCCTTAATCAAGGAAAACATCCACGGTGTCCTCTACGGCACAAGACAAAAAATTCACTAGAATAAAGAATAAAGTTACAACACTTAAGCAAACCACAAATATCCCAACCTAAGTTCAGAATGTACCTACATGAGATTCTCCACTCCAAAGGTAATCTGAATTGGACTGATCTTTTCTTGCTGCTTCTTTGCTTTTTTGTTGATCTCCTTCTCTTTGAATTCTGATTCCTACAACTCGTTCAAAATCTAAGATTCTCGTACAGAACCACAGTGTCTAAGTGTTCGTGTGAGATAGTGTTTGTGATGTGCTACTACATGTACGCATGCTTCTTAACCTCTCAAAATTATACAAACATTCTTAACAAATTACAACCGTTCTAAAATGATAGGTTATTTCTGAATCTTTTTTTTCAAACCAAGACTTATTGATCTTTCTATAAATCCACCGATCTCAAGGATACCTTGCTCAGACGACGGTTCAAGGTCTTAAACAATTTAAGTATTTTGAAAAAAAAATCAAATTATAAACCTCCAATTGAGATCCAAACTAGATTATAAGTCTATATCGTTAAAACAGATTCAAACTTAACATTCAGAGGCTGATTCAACATATTTTGACATAAAACTTCTTTTCTCAGATCTATGGATATGCTATTAAAAATTTAACTAAAGTTCTTTGTGTTCTTTTTATTTTTGTACTCACGTATTTCATAAAACATGAAATAAAAAACCAGAAACATAAATAACTCACTAGATTTGAAAGTATTTTGAACTTAGAAGTTTATATTTCAAAATTTATTGAAACATAGTGGATCTATAATACCAGATCCAAAAAGAGAAAATGAAAACAAATCGTGTGATGTTCTCTTTTTATAAAAACTCAATTTCAAGAATGAAACTTAAGTTTCTCTTAAAGACGAGTTCTGAGAGAATTAAGAACTTGAAGAGGTCCTTAAACGAAGAATAAACTCAATACGAAAAAAACACAAAAATCCAAAAAACATCTAACTCTCAAGAATAGGTTTTCTGGTGTATGAAACTTTAAGGTGTTTGGTGTTTGGTTTGGGAGAAATCACTCAGAGGTTGAACTACGAAGAACCTAAGGTTTCTTCTTTCCTTTATCTCTCTTTTCTTTCCCTCTCTTCTCCCTTCTCTCTATTCTCTCTCTACTCTCTCTTTTCTCTCCAATTTGACGAAATGGAAAAAGTCTATAATGACTGAGACTTGGGTCCTATTTATAGCAAGAGAAGAAAGATCCAGAATGTCTAACTCAATCCTATGGCTGGGATTGAATATTGACCAATTGACTTTAATCCAATGGTTCATCAAAAGCGGTTGATTAAACGATTATTTATTGGTTTACTTTGGTTGCACAAGGGTTGACTCTCAACACATACAGAACGTTGATAAGGGTGATCCAAGGGCTGAGAAGTCTTAAACAGTTTGTGTCTTAGAGAAAACACAATCGTAGCTGATGAGAATACAACACGTGTACCAATAAGATGCAATCAAAAATTCGTGTTGAAAATAATTACAAAGTGTACCGTGAATTCTCTTTTGTTTTTGTATTCTACCCAGGAAAACAATCAGTAAAGAAAATAACTTCCCGTAATCCAAATTTCACCCACAACACTTTTAAACACATGTTTTAATTAATTCAAAAATTATTTTAAAATTGTATAAAATGTTTTGAATTGAATTAAATGATTTTAAAAAGTCTTAAAGTGTTGTAAAACCATAAATGAAAATAGGAGATATGAATAATGTAGTGAGTGTGCCATATTTATGGTTTTAAGGATAGAAATAGCTTCCCTTTATGTTGATCTTGAGGATTTTCTTCGATAGGATTTCTTCATTGTACTTAAACCTTTGAGGAGATGGAGTACTCATAAAATCTAACATATTTTGTCTAGATATCCAAACTAGTTGGAAATCCTATATATGTAGACTAAAGTAAGTCAATATATAGTGTGTTCTAAATCTTCCCTTTTGGATATTAGGGACAAAATTCCCTTGAGTATTCAGAACTCGCGGGTCAAAATGAAAAATCCTATTTGTCCTATACAAAAATTCTAACTACCCATTCCCATCCTAGAACCGAAAATAAGGTAAAAAAATACATTACTCAACTATATACACCCCAATACCCTACAAAATAGTAACAAGCTATACAACAGGTCTGAAATGCCTATGACAAAATAAACACTAAATGCCAGTTTAGTTGAGTTAGAATCAGGAACAGATAGTCAAATCACTTAGTAATACTCAATATCTTCTCCCCCAATTTTTCTCAAATATACAAGGGCTATAAATCATAAAAAAGAGATCAATTGAGAGTTATCATACCTATAGTTGTGCGTAAATACTCAAATCGAATGTTATCCAATGGTTTAGTAAAAGGATCTGCGAGCTACTTTTGAGTATTCAGATATTCAATTATGTGATCTTTGGATTCGACAAGTTCACGGATAAAGTGATGTGTAATCTTAATATGCTTAGTTCGTGAGTGCATTACAGGATTTTTAGAGATATTAATGGCACTTTGGTTATCAAAAAACATAGTTAATTATTCTTCGGTGAGACCATAATCACTAAGCATCTGTCTAATCCATAGTAATTGAGAACAACAACCACCAGCTGCTATATATTGAGATTCGGCGCTAGATAATAAAATACAATTATGTTTCTTACATAACCAACCTACAAGATTATTGCCTACGTAGTAGAAATCACCAGAAGTGCTCTTACTATCGTCAGAACAACCAGCCTAATTGGCATCGGTGTATCCTACAATAGAACTAGTCATATCGTTTAGGTACCAAATACCAAATTTTAGAGTACCCTTAATATATTTAACAATTCTTTTTGAAACACCGTGTGATATCGATTCGATTCGTAAATTAATAAGATGGCACACTTATTTAATTAGAGTCTATTAAAACAGCCCCTACACATGCATCTAACCAAGATAAATCATTCAAGCCATGCATGATAAAATAAAGACGAGCAATTGAGGAAAAAACCCCTTCCGGGTAAAAACCTTTTATAACACTTTGAAAAGTTAATAAGACCTTTGACTTACATACAATCCTGATAATCGCCCACAAGACTATATTGCACGGTGCCTTCAGAAAACCTTCAAAGATACGAGAGACAACGAAAGTACCCTCCAGGTGTCGGTTCGTCGTCTTTGGCTCGTCCACACGTAGAATGACTACGCTCGGTATCCACCGATCAAAGTATGGAGATACCTTCTCCACTGAGGCTAAACAAATACACAAGATGTGTTCTTGGGTTACAAAAGGATTCACAAAGATATGGCAATGATATGTGAATCAAAACATGAGTTTGGGAACTCAAAAATATGAAGACTTGAGGTATTAGGACTCTCAAATTCGTCTATCAAAGTCTTGCAAAACAGCTCCCCCGAAGTTGGTATTTATAGGAAAAATAGATGAAGAGTTCCGCTTTTTTAAAACTCTAAAAATCTTATCAGCGTACAGGTACACTGAACCGGTTCTGGGGTACACCGAACCGGTTTGGTGGTACCATTCTGGTATGGGGTTAAAAAACAGCATTATTCAAGGAATTTTCTCCAACTTCAAAAGGTCATAACATCTTCACCGTAGCTCGGATTGAGGTGCCGTTTCTTCCAGTATCTTCGTTGCGGCGAGCTCTTCAACTTTATAGTTGACCAGACCTCTGAACTATGGATGTGAAATTACGAAAATGCCCTTGAACTTCCCTATCAAGCCTTATTTCACTGTTTTGACTTCCCTTGCGTACCACTTGCATTAAGTCCCTAAAATCTTGGAACGTGAAGTCGTTGAGGCAGATGTGGGACACATTAATGGAGATGTTGAATGCTTGATTCCCGGAATTCGGATAGAGGCCGTCATGTGAGATCGTGAGGTGACGTGCCAAATGTAGCGGCGTACGACATACATAAATGAAACATATTGGACATGAGAAAAATGTCCTTACAAATCTCCCCCTATGTCTATGCCGGTACATACATAAAAAATCTGAATTATCAAATATGAAATTGCCTATACAAATCTACCCTCCCATGAACCCAAAACTGGAAAAGGTACAAATGAATAGTCTTCATCGTTTGTTCTTCAAATCTTCAGGAATCTCAAATCTTTTCTCATCAGGGTGTGCAATTCAGAGATCATCAATGTAGTACCTACACACATGAGATAAAGAAAAATACCAAGTGACGTATCGAGTTTGAAATAAGATAAACATAGATACCAATATATGATAAGCATAAGTCAAATCTCAAAAACTCCCCCAAAATTCAAGCTCCCCCAAAATAAGATAATTATTTCTCCCCCTTTTTATGATGTCCCCAAATAGACAAATAAGAAGAATGAATCAAACAAGCAAAATCTGGGTGTCACGGTATTCAAAACAAGGCATTAAACAATATGACAAACGTGCTCTAGCAAAGAGTTGCTAAAAAAAACTTCACAAACTATTTTTTATTTTTCAATTTTTTCCAACAAAAAAAATTTGATACCATTTGAAAAAAATATGTAAAACATGATACAAAAAAAAATCACACCATAGATTTAAACTCAAACAACCAAGTCATGGGAACGGAATGTATGGGTGTGAACACATTCGATAGGTAAATCAACTCAATCAATCATATGTGCACGATGCATATGTGTACCCCTAACGAATGAGCATCAAAAGTATCCTTAGGTGTAAAAAATTTGTTGAATTTAGATGACATCGCCTTATGCAAATCAACAAATCAAAGTCAAAGTGATTTCCACACCAATAACGTCCAAAACTATGTAGCGCATTTTCAAGCATTTCAAGGACGTGCAAACCCGTTTTAAATTCTCCAACCAAACTCCCTCATATATATATGCTTTTAGAGGTAATATAAATTCTCAAACTTTGGAGAATTGGTGTAAAAACCTAAATGGCCCATAATTGGCATGAATTTCTTTTTATTGCCTTTCAATTTTTTCGGGCTCTTTTAAACCTCTTTGGACCCCGGATAATAAAATTCCTCTATTTTTTAGGTCCAATTTAACGGTGGCTTAGTATTCGCAAAGGCTAAAGAACCTTTCGCATCCCTTCCCCGTTTTCAAACAAAGCACACAAACTCACAAAACGGTTTTTAAATGCACAATTTCCTTATCAAAATTTATCGCGCTTGGTTCATTTTAAAGACAGGATTGAAGTGAAAACACCCAACCAACATGTGATAAGACAAGCACAATAATCAAACAAATCCGTGCATGTGTGCAATAAAGGAAACATGAGTCAAACATGTAGGAAGTAACACTTAATTACATCTTAATGACTCCAAACATTATAAAGCACATGGATGAATTGACATATTGTCTAAAAACACTATCAAATAGTCACATGAAAAAATGGAATGATGTTGTGACTCGGTCATCCAAAGTGTTCATCCATAAACGGTGCAACAAAAAAAAATCTTTTTGTATTTTTCAAATTTTTTTCAAAAAAATATATACAAAAAGTACATGTAACAACGCTAGCAAAAATATATCAAAAAGCATAACTAGCGTATGACAAACATGCAAACACAATCATCTATATGATATGGCAAGAGAAGAATCATGTGCAAGCAAACAGGAATCAACTTGTCTAAAATCTAGTTCCTCCAAAAGTGATTTCCTAACCCAAATGGATGAAACACGTCGACAAGGGGTTTTGGGAACCAACAAAATACTAGACTTCGAATTCCTAGGACCTCTTCCAAGATCAAAACAAAATCGCCTAAGGTGACCATTCCTACCACAATATGAGCATGTGTAAACGGGTGGGATGACACCGAAAGTGTGATCTTTTCTAGCGTCCTTGGAATTAGTTGACCCTCTAAAACAAATAATGGTTTTGGCTTTAGCATTAGAAGCATGAGAACACGATGAGCCATTACCATCACTATCAAACCTACTTGAGTCTGTCAAATCATTTTTTAACTTCAAAATTTTTGACTTAAGCAAAGAATTAGACTCTTCCAAATTAAGGGACGCCTTCTTCAAATTATCAATTAAACTTAACAGTTTATCACGCTCCCCCTCAATTAAAACAAACTTATTCCTAAGAGTCTTTTCGCGTGCCGTAAAATCATCGATTAATTTTTTATCCTCGACGGCACAAACGGGAACCCTAGAATTTTTTAAGTCCTCCAATTCCTTCTCTAAAACTAGGACTCTCTCATCACTCTTCTTTTTGGCAATTTTTAAAGAATCAAAATCAGTACACAAATTACCAAAGTGCTCACGACAAATATCACTTTGAGTTTGAAACTCTTGCAAATATTCAATCTTACTTTTAAAGAGAGAATTTTCTTTTTCCAAAACTTTAATTCTTTTGCAAAGTTTCAAATTCAAACTTTTTAATTTTTCAGCACGGTCGTGAAATTTTTCAAAAATAGGCTCCTCATTAAATGGGCGTTCCATTGAAAAATTGCGATTTTTCATAAAACTGATTTTTAAAAAAATCAATATCACACAATTTTTGCGAAAAATAGG
This sequence comes from Sambucus nigra, assembly GCA_949130495.1. NCBI lineage: Eukaryota > Viridiplantae > Streptophyta > Magnoliopsida > Dipsacales > Adoxaceae > Sambucus > Sambucus nigra. The sequence continues at coordinate 320,923,140 of OX422214.1, read as the reverse complement.
AATACACAAAAAATTTACGCAACCTGCTCTGATACCAATTTGACGACGTGAGTAGTCAAATTGTATCAGGAAAAAAACTTTAAAAATCAGAATCACCCGACAATTTAGAGTAACCCGCTCTGATACCAATTTGACGACGTGAGAAGTCAAATTGTATAAAAAAAAATCCTCGAAAAAAAATAGGATCACGCGATAAATTAGCGTAACCCGCTCTGATACCAATTTGAAACACCGTGTGATATCGATTCGATTCACAAATTAATAAGATGGAACACTTATTTAATTAGAGTCTATTAAAACAGCCCCTACACATGCATCTAACCAAGATAAATCATTCAAGCCATGCATGATAAAATAAAGACGAGCAATTGAGGAAAAAACCCCTTTCGGGTAAAAACCTTTTATAACACTTTGAAAAGTTAACAAGACCTTTGACTTACATACAATCCTGATAATCGCCCACAAGACTATACTGCACGGTGCCTTCAGAAAACCTTCAAAGATACGAGAGACAGCGAAAGTACCCTCCAGGTGTCAGTTCGTCGTCTTTGGCTCGTCCACACGTAGAATGACTACACTCGGTATCCACCGATCAAAGTATGGAGATACCTTCTCCACTGAGGCTAAACAAATACACAAGATGTGTTCTTGGGTTACAAAAGGATTCACAAAGATATGGCAATGATATGTGAATCAAAACATGAGTTTGGGAACTCAAAAATATGAAGACTTGAGGTATTAGGACTCTCAAATTCGTCTATCAAAGTCTTGCAAAATAGCTCCCCTGAAGTTGGTATTTATAGGAAAAACAGATGAAGAGTTCCGCTTTTTTAAAACTCTAAAAATCTTATCAGCGTACAGGTACACCGAACCGGTTTGGTGGTACCATTCTGGTATGGGGTTAAAAAACAGCATTCTTCAAGGAATTTTCTCCAACTTCAAAAGGTCATAACTTCTTCACCGTAGCTCGGATTGAGGTTCCGTTTCTTCCAGTATCTTTGTTGCGGTGAGCTCTTAAACTTTATAGTTGACCAGACCTCCGAACTATGGATGTGAAATTACGAAAATGCCCTTGAACTTCCCTATCAAGCCTTATTTCACTGTTTTGACTTCCCTTGCGTACCACTTGCATTAAGTCCCTAAAATCTTGGAACGTGAAGTCGTTGAGGCAGATGTGGGACACATTAATGGAGATGTTGAATGCTTGATTCCCAGAATTCGGATAGAGGCCGTCATGTGAGATCGTGAGGTGACGTGCCAAATGTAGCGGCGTACGACATACATAAATGAAACATATTGGACATGAGAAAACTGTCCTTACACTTTTCACACTTAATAGGTGAGATTCTTTAAGATTACTTTGATATGTAGCACATATACAGACAACGAAGGATATGTCGGGTCGAGACGCGATAAGATACATCAAACTCCCTATCATACTTCTATAAAGAGTGAGATCAACACTTTTCCCATTATCATCCTTGGAAAGTTTAGTTGAAGTACTCATGGAGGTTCTAGAAGTTTTAGCATTTTCTAAGACGAATTTTTTAGCTAAATCTGCAGCATAGTTGAATTGAGAGATAAAAAGACCATCACTACATTGTTTTACTTGTAAACCCAAAACATATTGTAGTTCACCCTTCAGAGACATCTGAATTTCGATATGCATGATATCAGAAAAATTCTCGACTTGTTTAGGATAGGTGGAACCAAAAATAATATCATCCACATATACTTGTACGATTAAGACATGTTGATTTTCATTTCTAATAAGCAATGTTTGATCGTTTCCACCGCGGACAAATTTTTAAGACACCAAAAAGGTAGGCAGGCGCTCATACCAAGCTCTAGGAGCTTGTTTCAGTCCGTATAAAGCTTTCTTAAGTCTAAAGATGTAATCTGTGTGTACAGGATCAACAAATCCTTTGGGTTGTTCTACGTAAACTTCTTCAGATAAAATTCCATTTAAAAAATCGAATTTAACATCCATTTGGAATAATTTGAATTGCACATGATAAGAGATGGAAAGTAAGAGATGATCTAATTCTAGATGATTAACAGGTGCAAAAGTTTCATCAAAATCAATTCCCTCAATCTGGGAGTATCCCTGGGCAACCAACCTAGATTTATTTCTAATGACCTCCCCATTTTGATCAGTTTTGTTTTTAAAAATCCATCTAGTGCCAATAACCTTCGAATCTTTTGGTCTCGGAATAAGATTCCACACATCGTGACTATTAAATTGAATTAGTTCTTCTTGCATAGTATTTATCCAAAATGAGTCAATAAGGGCATCATTAACATTTTTAGGTTCCCCAAGAGAAACAAAACTAGAAAATTGTGCCACTTATCAAAGTTGGGATCTAGTTCGAACAGGTTTTGAAGGATTATCGACAATGGTTTCAGTGGGATGATCTTTAGAAACCCAAGTGGGTACAGAAGGACTCTCAGGTGGCAGTGAATCAGTATCATCCTAAGGATCAGCGGATAAAAAATGTTCATCCTCATCAAATTCTACCGGTTGACTGTCACTTCTCCTTATACTCGTGTCATCTACAATTACATTAATTGATTCCATAATAGTGTTAGTTATATAGTTAAAGACACGCAAAGCCCTACTATTTGGGAATATCCAAGAAAAATTCCCTTTTCTCCTCGGGTATCAAATTTTAAAAGTTGTTCTCTATCTTTGCAGATATAGCAGATACTACCGAAGGTTTTAAAATATTTTAAGTTTGGCTTTTTGTGGAACCATAACTCATAAGAAGTTTCTTTGGAATTTTTTCTAAGGTAGATACGATTAATAATGTGACACGCGATTTGGACAGCTTCTACCCAAAAATATCTAGGGAGATTCTTTGCATGTAATGTAACATAACCCTAGCCATTTCTTGTAAAGTCCTATTCTTACGTTCAGTTATACCATTTTGCTGCGGGGTTTTGGGAGCGCCAAACTCATGTTTATAGCCATTAGCGACATAATACTCAGAAATACCAGAATTCTTGAACTCTCCACCTCTATCACTCCTAATTCGACATACCTGGGCATCCTTCTCATTCTCAATTTTTAAGATGATTCTTAAGAATTCAATGAAGGTTTTGTATTTTTGTTTCATAAAAGCTACCCATGTATATCTCGTATAGTCGTCCACTATAACTAGGATGTAAGAGTTTCCATAGAAACTAACAGTTCTTAAAGGACCCATGAAGTCCATGTGGATAAGTTCTAGAAGCTTAGTGGTCAGGACATCTTTAACTTTCTTGTGAGGGGATTTACTTATTTTCCCTTCCTGACAGGGTCCACATACAGGATTAAAAGAATTTTTAATTTTAGGTAAACCTCTAACTATTTATTGAGAACTCAATTTTTCAAGGTTATCATAATTTGTGTGTCCCAATCTATTGTGCCATAGATCAGAATCCTCTAATCTGGCAACATTACAAGATTCAAAATTAGGGATTACTGTGTAACAGTTTTTTGGGGTTCTGTTTCCTATTAGAATATAATTAACTTTTTCATCAATAACTTTGTAATCATTTTTAAAAAAGGTAAATGAGTGATTGGAGTCACAAAATTATTATATACTTAAAAGATTGGCTTTAAGGCCTTTAACTAAGAGAACATCATTCAGTTCAGGAAGCCCATGCTCACTCAATGTTCCCTTACCTATGATCTGAGATGAAACACCATCTCCAAACATTACAATACCTCCAAGGAAGTTTGTCTTGTTTTTCAATTTGGTTTCATCCCGGGTCATATGTTTAGAACATGCGGAGTCTAAATACCATACAGTTGAAGTGCTTTGTGCCTTTAAATCATAAATGACAATGTTGTACTTGAGATGGGGCAGGAGATCATATTTTTTAATCCAAATAGGCCTAGTTTTAAAAAATTTGTGGCCTTTTTACTTAGAAAATGTTTGAGAGGTCTTTCTAAATCATTTTTTCTTAGTCTTGGACCCTCCCTTTTTCTTTTTGGAGTTAGAGTTATTTTTGGTCTATCTAGGAAGTACATAAGTATTTCTTGATTTCCTAGAATAGTTAAAGTTTAGGTAAGTCCGGGTGTATAACCTTTTCTGAAAACATTCATTAAGAGTATGGCAGAAAATATCGCAGTAGGAACAATAGTGATGGGTATAACACTTGACTTTATTGCTACACTCTTTGAAAATTGGCTTAGATCTATTGGGTACAGTAGTCCAGTTGTCATTAGATTTAGGTTTCTGTCTTTGGTCTCTAGCAGAAGGACAAACATATTTGGTCTTACTGTTTAGTTTCAACTGTTGATTGTACTGATTATGTGTTATTTGAGAGACATTGAGACTAGGTTCACCTTTTTTTAACATTTTGATGAGTTTGGCCTTGTTTTATAAAAGTAACATTTTCAGGAGAAACTTTGGTCTTACTTGTATGCATTATTTCTCCAAAACCTAGGCCAGACTTATCTTGAGAGTCAAATTTGCTTCCAGTAACAATTTTTTCATAAGACTTAGTTTGTGTTTCAAAGTGTTTGCATTTTTTAAACACATTTGAAACCTTTTTCTTTGAATCTTCTAGTTCAACAATGGTTGCCTTGTATTTTTGTTCAAATTAATGGTTCTTTTGAGTCAAATCTTTTATTTTCAAAACATAGTCTTCAATCTCCGTCTCATGACCAACACATTGAGCAGTATAATCATCAGTGTTCTTCCTAATGGTTTAGTTAAGTAAATCGATATGCTCACTTAAGGTTTTTATCATTTTTTTCTAGGTGACCACTCTTCTTAACAGTTTTAGTGTATAACTCATATAAATCATGCATATCATCATCAGACTCGCTATGTGCATCATGTGAAGTGTCCTCTATGTTTTTGGTAGGTTCATTACTCACGCACACATTCAATTACTCATCAACATAATCACCTTGACTCACACACAGTCTTTCAGCAGTTATAGGAACAAAATTATTAGGAATATCATTAACAACATCAACAGGCATAACAGATTCATGAGCAGGAAAGCATGCATCATCATTATATATTATCTTAGCAAAGAAAGACATGCTATACTCATTTATCTGGGTTGACTCAGTTTCATCCTCATCATAATCACTAGAGTTGCCCCATGTTTTACACATATTGGCCTTGGTCTTATTATTAAAACTAGTTGGACATTTACTAGCATAGTGACCAAGTTTACCACAATGGTGACATTTAACATCTTTTATGTCAGGTTTAGGTCTGTTGGGGTCATAATTCATCCTATTATCATAATTGTGTTTGGTATTGTCTCTGTCATGAGGTCTATGAAATTGATTGCCTTGATAATTTTATTTGCCTTGTTTATAGACTACAACATTTCTCAATTTCAAAATCTTTTTAAAATTCTTAATCATAAGAGTTATTTCATTGTCAAGGTTTTCCAAATCACATCTTTCAAGACAGTCAGTGTCAAAATCTATAGTGTTCAATTTAGGCACTGGCAATTTAGATGAAAACACAACATTTGAACTAGAGGCTTTATTAGTCTATCTGGTCACTTGCTTTTTGAAGTCTAGTTCCAATTCTACAATCCTCAGTTTACTGCTAAGTAATGCAGGATTCATATTAGGGTCATTCATTTCTTTAATGGCATATTTTTTGTTGTCAAATTTAGATTGTAATGACCTAAGAATCTTTGAAACAATTTCCTTTCTACTGCAGGTCATACCATTGGCATGAAGTTTTGTAAAAATATCACTTAACCTTATTTAGAAGTCGTCAAAAGATTTATTGTCATTCATAATCATGGTGTTATATTACTGGATGAGCATTTGAGTTTTTTCAGCTTTAACGTGTTCATCATCCTCATGAGCAATGACGAACGTGTCCCATGCCTCTTTTGAAGTAGAACATATAGATATTCTTTTGAATTCATGTTCGTTTATGGACATGAAAATGGCATTATTTCCTTTTTTACTATCTAGAGAAAATTTGTTCTCTTCCTTAGTAAATTCACTCAGAAGTTTCTTAATTCTTGTTGGATCAGTGATTGAAGTAGGTTTAGTAGGATGTTCAAAACCTGTTTCAATCATTTCCAAGACTTCATCACCCAGGGTTCCTTGAATGAAAGTAGTCGTTCGTACTTTCGAGTACAAAAATTATTGTCATCAAAGAGTAGTGGTCTCGATAGGTTACCTAACTTCTCAATTTTTTCTTCCATATTCAGAAATTTTTTAGAAAGAAGTTTCGAAAATAATTTCTTAAGTTTCAGGATTACAAAAGGTGTTCCCGCTCTGATACCAGTTGAAGAAAAGCTTTAATGCTAAAATCTTGTTTACAAGGTTAATAACCAAATGTTATAAATTGAGTAAACTCCGAATAAACTTTTTGGGCAAAACTCTTTTCGAAAAACACAAGATGTGTTGTAAAAGCTTTTCTGAATGTATAGTTTGGATTTGATAGTTGGTTACCTTCTTTTCAAATTTTAATAAACATCCACTTAAGTTACCATGCAGTCCTAATCACAACAACAATTAAGAGCATTCAAAGAAATAGACACATGAATTTTTAACGTGGTAAATCCCTTAATCAAGGAAAACATCCACGGTGCCCTCTACGGCACAAGATAAAAAATTCACTAGAATAAAGAATCAAGTTACAACACTTAAGCAAACCACAAAGATCCTAACCTAAGTTTAGAATGTACCTACATGAGATTCTCCACTCTAAAGGTAATCTAAATTGGACTGATCTTTTCTTGCTGCTTCTTTGCTTTTTCGTTGATCTCCTTCTCTTTGAATTCTGATTCCTGCAACTCGTTCAAAATCTAAGATTCTCATACAGAACCATAGTGTCTAAGTGTTCGTGTGAGACAGTGTTTGTGATGTGCTACTACATGTAAACATGCTACTCGCCCTCTCAAAATTATACAAACATTCCTAAGAAATTACAACAGTTCTAAAATGATTAGGTTATTTCTGAATTTGTATTTTCAAATTAAGACTTTTTATCTTTCCATAAATCCATAGATCTTAAGGATACCTTTCTCAGAAGACGGTTAAAGGTCTTAAACAATTTCAGTATTTTGAAAATATTTTTGAAATTGTAAACCTCCAATTGAGATCCAAACTAGATTAGAAGTCTACATCGTTAAAACGGATTCAGACTTAACATGCAGAGGCTGATTCAACATATTTTGACATAAAACTTCTTTTCTCAGATTTATGGTTATGCTATTAAAAATTTAACTAAAGTTCTTTGTATTCTTTTTATTTTTGTACTCACGTATTTTATAAAATACGAAATAGAAAATCATAAACAATAACAACTCACTAGATCTGAAAGTATTTTGAAACTTAGAAGCTTCTGTTTCAAAATTTATTGAAACATAGTGGATCTATAATACCAGATCCAAAAAGAGAAAATGAAAACAAATCGTGTGATGTTCTCTTTTTAGAAAAACTCAGTTTTAACAATGAAACTTAAGTTTCTCTTAGAGATGAGTTATGATAGAATTAAGAACTTGAAGAGGTGTTCAAACGAAGAATAAACTCAACAACAAAAAAACGTAAAAACCTTAAAAATATCTAACTCTCAAGAATATGTTTCCTCATGTATGAAACTTTAAGGTTTTTAGTGTTTGGTTTGGGAGAAATCACTCAGAGGTTAAACTACGAAGAACCTAGGGTTTCTTATTTCTTTTCTCTCTCTTTTCTTTCCCTCTATTCTCCTTTCTCTCTACTCTCTCTTTTCTATCCTGTTTGACGAAATAGTAAAAGTTTGTAATGACTAAGACTTGGGTCCTATTTATAGTAAGAGAAGAAGGATCCAAAGCGTCTAACTCAATCCTATGGCTGGGATTGAATATTGTCCAATTGACTTTAATTAAACGGTTCATCATAAGTGGTTGATTAAACGATTGTTGATTGGTTTACACACGTTTCACAAGGATTGACTCTCAACACATGCAGAACGTTGATAAGAGTGATCCAAGGGATGAGAAGGCTTAAACAGTTTGTGTCTTAGAGAAAACACAATCTTAGCCGACGAGAATACAACACTTGTATGAACAAAATGCAATAAAAAATGCGTGTTGAAAATAATTACAAAGCGTACCCTGAATTCTCTAGAGCTTTTTTTATTCTACCTAGGCAAACAATTAGCAAATAAAATAACTTCTTGTAATCCAAATTTCACCCATAACACTTATAAACACATGTTTTAATTAATTCAAAAATTATTTTAAATTGTATAAAATGTTTTGAATTGAATTAAATGATTTTAAAAAGTCTTAAAGTGTTGTAAAACCATAAATGAAAATAGGAGATATGAATAATGCAGTGAGTGTGCCTTATTTATGGTTTTAAGGATATAAATAACTTCCCTTTATGTTGAATTTGAGGATTTTCTTGGACAGGATTTCTTCATTGTACTTGAACCTTTGAGGAGATGGAGTACTTATAAAATCTAACCTATTTTGTCTAGATATCCAAACTAGTTGGAACTCGTATATATGTAGACTCAAGTAAGTCAATATATAGTGTGTTCTCAGTAATAATATTTTTATATTACAAAAGATATTAGTAATGGTAAGTTTTCGTTATAAAAAAGGCATGGGGAACAAAATTGTAATAGATATTTACCATTATTAATTTTGAATTTAGTAACGTTATTTTACCATTACTAATTATGGATTTACCAATAGTTTTTACCGTTATCAAATAATAATTACTAACGGTATTTTACTGTTACCAATTATACTTTAGTAATAATATATTTAGCAACGGACTTTTCTGTTACTATGTCTACCGTATTACACAATTTTGTAACATTTGTTTCCTATTTTATAACGGTAATGGTAGCTAGTAATATTAATACATATTTTAAAAAATACTTAATTCTCAAGATCTAACATCGTGTCCCAAATTTAAATAAATTCAGTTATACTTACCACACTATACAAAAATAGTCCACACAACATTCATGCAGTCATATCAAATATGCTAAATTCTAAAGTTACAACATTTTCATAAAATTCATCCAATATTAGATCCTAATATAATCACCCCAAAAATATAATGTGTTTTGAAATTATAACCAAGTAAATGAAATATAAAAAAAATCATTTATATTCTTCCATCTCTAAATCTTCATCAACGGGGAACAATCATACTGCTTTGCCTTCACTTTGATTGAATCCAGGATTATTGTATCACCAACGCAACTTATTGACGAGATGAACCTATCCACAATCATCTCCAACATGTATGTATCTTATTACCATTACATTGAGTCCATGTATCTTGTATTGAGTTGTTCATTAGCACCAATCAGACGAATTGAAATGCGTTCAATTAGAAATGGATTAGAAAGGGTTCAAATACAAAAAACTATGAACACGCACTCCTTCCATCTAAATAAAAGAGTCGGTATTTCAAAGTCAAAACTTTTAATGCATAAAACAATGGTCAAAATCAAACTTATTCAACTATTGTGGAATTTTGTACATTAACTTTCAAAATATGACTCTTGATTTGAGTTGTCTAATAAAATAAAGTGTCAATCTTAATTGAGGCTAAGGGAGAAATAAATAATAAATGTTCATAATGGATGTAATTCCAATAAGCTCAAACAACTTCCTTATAATTTCCTGATGAACCTAGATGACCATATAATGAAGACATGACTCACATTTTCTTCGTATTATAAGACATCAATCACATTTTCAAGTGTGATATGACACCAAATCATTCACATTGTCTTTGTATATGCAAAAATATATTTTCTTAAAAAATTAAAAAAAAAATATATTGGATTACTCAAAGATAATTCATGAAAGGAACCGTCTTCCGTAACAATAAGCTTATGATAACCTAAAAAAAGGAAATCATGGAATTAAATAACAACATAAGCAAAAGTTTATCTTTTTCAGCTTCCTCGAGACCTTTTTCCACTACATATATGTCATCTACAATTGAAAAGTAACATGAAAAAATTCAAATGTTATAACAATAGATTGATGTGGGAATTCTAAGAAGTAAGGCTTCAAGGCACTAACAGTACACTGAACATTACATGTTCTTAAGACTTTTCGTTTTTAAACGTACTCAAATATAACTTATTTATACTTACCCTTTCCATTTCTATGTAATATTTAGTCATCCACTAACAAAAAATAATATTAAGTACTTGTTTTTCTTTTAACACTGTTGTCAAACGAATAAAAGTAAAATTTGTTCAGTTACTATGGGGAGATAAAAACGCAGTGCAGTGGCCACCAGGAAGCACTATAATAAGATATTATATCAAGTAGTTTTATCACAGGAGATGGCCTACCCAACCAAGAATTATCTTATTATCATAAAGGCATGCAATTAATATAATCACATAGAAGAGTTCTCTTAGCAAAAAAAAAAATAGTACAGAATAATAAGAAAATAAATCATAAAGAACCTCTGAAGAGACTTGAATATATATAATTCATTTACCCCATTAGAGCCTCTTGCATACCATTGAAGACTCTCTCTTTGGGATTGACTTTAGTTAATAGTAGTTCGAAACTGACTCAAGAAGAAACAATAAAATAGTTGTAGATTGGACTTACAACATCTTGTGTAAATATATCAAAATTCAGTGAAAAATCAAATCTTTAACAAACTCCAATAATTGAATGAAGCTCCTTAGACTTCCTAAATATGGTCTTCGCATTAAGTGATTTAATGAAAACTCCCTCTAGCACATGTATCAAGTAGCCAAAATGTGGCCTTCGTTATATAAAGTAACAAAAGAAAGTATTAAAAATGGTATATATTGCAAATTGATGATTAAATAGATACAAGTAAACATTTATTTGATGTTCATGTGGACATAAAACAAACTAATTATTTAGAAAAAAAAATTATTAAGAGATGGGACTTAGATGCGGCACATTGGGCAGGCCGTGGACTTGAAGTCTTGTTTTCATCACATCCAGTGGGCACACAAAATTTACAACTATAGCATTTGCAGAACATGCATTAAGCATATAAAATCATAACAATTGAATGTTACAATATGATATGAAATGAAAGTAAACCATAAATGGCAAAAGAGAGGGAGGTGAGGTAACCTGGTCATAGTTGCTGCCATTTCTTCACTAGCCATAACTGTTGCCATTTCTTCATAGGACCCTCTGCACTGGTCATAGTTGTTGCCATTTCTTCACAGGAGGTAGCATGTGCACTATCCAAGGATAGTAGATACCGAGTGAAAACCCCCATATTTCTGTGTATTTACAAATTAATTAATTTTGAAATTAATTAAGAAAATACATTTTATTTAAATTACGCGAGTGAAGTAATTTAATGTGATTAAATTACTAAATTGATTATTAAATATTATTCAAGAGATAGATACTGATTAATATTTTTGATGAAATTTACTAAGTGTGAATAGTAAATAATAAATTATTATCATTATACAACATAGCGAGTGATATGTGCGTATTATAGTTTATCTCACCAGGAGTCACGTGTAGACTATTTTAAGGTGAGAAATGAGAAATATATTTTAAGTGACTCGAATGTAAATTTAGAGGTCACAAATGATTTCAGATGGGTCGATATAGTGTACTCGGGGTATAGTTTTGGCCCCGGGTCAATTTTGGACCAAACCGACACCTATTAAGGGTGTTGCGGTCATTTTTCTGAAAGAGGTTAAAGGACCAACAAAAATTAGATCCATATATCTGATATTTAGATATTGGGGTTAGGGATCTTAACCCAAAATATTAGATAGGGCATTAGAGAAAAGAGAGGACCATTTTCCCAAAGCCTAAAGAGAGTATTGAGTAGGGTTTCTTGCACCTCGAGACAATTGGAAAAGAAGATTGGAGAAGAAGCAATCAATCATCAACCAAGAACCACGAAATCTGATCAATCAATCTAAGACAAGTGTTTATTGCAAATTGAATTGAAGTTATAATACCCACGTGCAGGGATTTCATGAATAGATTGATTTTTATTCCAAAAGCTTGATGAAGAATACCAATTGATTTCATGTTGGGTAAAATTGCATGTAGCTAGGGTTTATATCTATAGAGGATTATAAATCAGAAGAGTTTTGATTGTTATTATGGATTTAAATCTAGGTTTTGAATGGAGTTTAATGGATGAACACAAAACTAGTTTATGAAAGAGTTTGGGGAGGGTAGATTCATTCATGATTATTTTCGGTGAAGTTTTAATGTATTTGAAACGTTAAAAATCATCCTAACTCTGGAAGGAATAGTTAGAAACAATCGATTGTGAATTTGGTCAAGAATTTATGAGTGTTGGGTATCAAAAAAGTGTAAAAACGCTGCTGCGAAACAGAGAATTGAGTAGCAGAAAAACGAACCGGTCCGGTCCCGGTAAGCGAATCGGTCCGGCCTTAATAGAAAATGAACCGATTCGGTCCAGGGGAGTGGATCGGTCTGGTGCTCTGAAATTTCTAAAATCTTTCTTTTCCTCTTGTATTCCTAAATGGACGTGGTGGGGGAATACTTATGCACTTGCAAAAATAATATTGGGAGATATATATTATTTTTTAGTAGGCTTACGAGGGGAGTACGAAAGTGAATTAAACTCATAAATAAATGGTAAAGTACGGTAAATATTATAGGGAAAAATATTACATACTAGTATAACTAATTTGGTTGTGTGAATACCTAAAGTATGCTTAATTCGATATTGGGGGTTCGGACTAATACATGAAAGCTCGATTTGGGGTCGATGATGATTCGGACCAAATCGAAGTTAAAAGATATTGGGGTCGATGAGTATCCGGACCAAATCGAAGTTAAAAGATATTAGGGTCGATGAGTATCCGAACCAATATGCATATGCATAACATTTACTTTGGGGTTGAGGGATATCCGAACCATTGTAAATAATAGGATGATTGGGGTCGATGATTAGTCGGACCAATAATCCTTATAGTATATATTGTGTGAAATATATATACTTCGTGATATTCTACTTATGTGCGAAAGTAGACTCGTAGATTATATATATATATATATATATATATATATATATATATATAGAGAGAGAGAGAGAGAGAGAGAGAGAAAGATAGATAGATAGATAGATAGATAGATAGATAGATAGATAGATAGATAGATAGATAGATAGATAGATAGATAGATAGATAGATAGATAGATAGAGAGAGAGAGAGAGAGAGAGAGAGAGAGAGAGAGAGAGAGAGAGATCTAAATGATAAATTAAGTAAAGAGAAACTTAATTTTAAGATTTAAAAATAGATTGGGAATATCTATAGTAAATTAAGTAGTGAAACTTATTTATGGATGTCGAGCGATAAATTTGAAATGCATTATGAATTAAGTAGTGAGACTTGATTGCGATGATTAAATATAACACATGTGAATGTTATATGAAAGATGAAATACGCGAGGATGTTAATAACAAAGCGTGTTGTATGGGCGGTACGGGAGAGTAGACCATTGATAAGATTGGTTATATACTTTAGTCGAGATAGCTTGGGTTTGATGGCTAGGTGGGCTAAGTATAGGATGTTAGGTGTGCACATTAGATGAGAGGTGAGGAGACTTATGGGAGTGTGCGTCAATCTAACATGTGTAATCAATAACCGATTTTAATTGCGATAAATTACTTACTAAATGTTTTCAAACTGTTTTGAGTACTAACTCTTGCTATAAAAATGTTTTCAAATCCTTTTAGGTGTCTAGGCACAAGGGCGCCTTACTTGAGTTCATTCTAAGGATTCGAAGCTGTAGCACTGTGGATGCTGACTGGATCATTGAGTAGATGACTCTTTAATTCATATTTAGCATAGGATCTCTTATGTTTTATATGTAGACATATTGTCAGTTGACTCCATTGCAATTCCAGATTTGTATCAATGTTACTTTGTAGTTGGATTACAGATTTTTTCTTGGTTGTGGTTTTGGCCGACGGTTTATATGAAAGATAAAATTTGGCACCGGTTAATTAACTTAGGTGGCCAGTAATTAATTTATTTTAGACAATGATGATAAGAATGAACCATACGAGAAACATGTTTTAATTTGATAAAGGCATGATCAACCGATGTTTAATTAGACGGGGTGTCACAGATGGTATCAAAGCATCAAGTTCTAGTGTCCATAATATCTGTGCAGCTTACTACGTTTTCAGCGTACCGTTTGTTTGACATAGAGCCCTATTATTAGGATTGTTGCTTGTATCTTTGCGTGACTTGAGATATCATGCTTTTGCTATTAAATTTCGTACAAAATGTGTTCTTATACAATTTGATATATTTTAAAATGCCACCAAGGAGATAGCGAGCTGAGAGGACCATAGCCAGAGATGAGATGGGGAAGGATCCTCAGGAGAAGTAGGTACCGCCACCACCACCAGAGATGATTTCTATTACTCGGGTGGCAGTGATAGTGGATCAGGAAGTAGAGACAGCTATGAGGGACATGGAAACCCATTTCTCTCATCCTAATGCTTAGCAACCTGAAGCACCATCTATTTCAGCCCAGCAAGGGCCACCCACTTTGCATAGCATGAGGGAGACCTTCTAGAAGGGTCATCCGCCCGTGGAGGCGAAGATGAGGAAGAAGTTTGGTGAGGTATGTCAGGGTGACCGCTCAGTTGCTAATTATGAGGAGGAGTTCACCCGCCTAGAAAATTTTATGCCAGATGAGGTGAGCAACGAAGAGAGGAAGAAGGCAAAGATTATGGATAGCTTGGTCTGGAGGATCAGGCAACACTTGATTGGTAATCCCCCGTTGATGATGTACACTGATGTTGTTAATGTGGAACTTTTGCACTGTCGGGACTTTCATTTCCATGGGAAGGGAAGTAAGAGGGGAGCAGAGTTTATGCAGCAGATAAAGACTGGGGGGAGAAGTGTTAGTGGGACACCACCCCAGCAGCAGTAGATATGGGCACATAAGGGTAGAACTCCTGACAAGGTAACTCTTCCAAGAGATTTAGATTTGGTGGGTACCGATTGGATAGACAGGGCCATCAAGGTTCCCAGCAGCAGCAGGTTCCTCAGGAGAACCAAGGGAGTGTCTAGCAAGGATAGGACCACCAGGGCCTACATCAGGGCTAGCAGGGCCAAGGTCAGAGGAAGTTTCAGGGGCAGTGTTTCACATATGGCTAGTAGGGTTACAAGAGTAGGACTTGCCCATAGATTATTGGGGCACACCGTCAGGGTGCCCAGTAGTGGCAACAGACTCCAGCTCTAGCCCCACCTCAACAGCAGGGCCAAATGCACTACAGGCGTGTATTCAACTTTGGGGATGTGCCTATACCTCCAGTACCTACGGCGCCACTTGCAGTAGAAGGTACATTTTATATTCATAGATCTGAGGGTAGAGTACTATTTGATACTGGAGCATCTCACTCATTTATTAAGACTAGATTTTCACGAGCTGCCGGTTTATTACAGACAGCCGACAGTCTCTTTATATGTGTAGAGTCACCGATAGGTAATGGTTCATTGATTTATGTGATCTGTAGAGGAGTCAAAATTATGATTAGGAGAATGAGCTTAGGAGTGGACCTACTAGTGTTATATATGGAGGGGTATGACGTGATTCTAGGTATGGACTAGTTAGCATGCTACAAAGTGGTGGTAGATTACTATGAGAGGATGATTTTGTTTTCGATTCTGGGAAAGGAGATGCTCCTGGTGGCGATGCCTCATCCCGAGGGAGGATCACACACTCATTTATATTACATCGAGAAGGAGACCTCACAGGAGGTGGTCATTCCCTTAGATTCGATTCCTGTAGTGAGGGATTTTTAGAACGTGTTCCAAGAGACACACGGGCTACCGCCGAGCTAGGAAATAGAGTTTGTCATCGACTTAGCACCGTGGACGAGACCGATTGCCAAAGCACCGTATCTTATTTCCCCTCAAAGATGCGAGAGCTGAGAGAGAACATTCAGCAGCTCTAGGGTCAAGGTTTCATACGATGGAGTACATCACCTTCAGGTGCTCCGGTGTTGTTTGTGAAGAAAATGGATGGTTCACTTCGCCTGTGCGTGGAATACAGGGAGTTGAACAAGGTGGCGATACAGAACAAGTATCCGTTACTTAGGATTGACGACTTATTTAATCAGTTAAGAGGGGATACGTACTTCTCCAAGATAGAATTGAGGTCAGACTGTCACCAGTTACGTATTCGGGAGAAGGATATTCCGAAGACCCAGTTGCGTATTCGGGAGGAGGATATTCCTAAGACCGCTTTCCTATCATGGTATGGGTCCTACGAGTTCAGGGTGATGCCAATTGGGCTCACCAATGTGCCTGCAGTGTTCATGAATCTCATAGACAGAGTATTCTAGGAATTTTTGAATCAGTTTATGATAGTATTCATCGATGACATCCTGATTTACTCACGTACGGAGGAGGAGCATACCGAGCATTTACGAATGGTTCTGCAGACGTTACGGGACCATCAATTGTACGTAAAATTCAGTAAATGTGGATTTTGGCTTCGGGAGGTATAGTTTCTCGGCCACATAGTTTCCGAAAGGGGCATAAGTGTTGATCCAAGTAAAGTATCGGCAGTGAGGGAGTAGGGGCAGCCCATTACACCGATCGAGATTCATAGTTTCTTGAGGTTGGTCGGATATTACTATCGCTTCATCAAGGGGTTTTCAAAGATTATCGGGCCTTTGACGAACTTGACTCGCAAGGGAGTACCATTTGTGTGGCGCGACCAATGCCAATTGGCCTTCGATGAGCTGAAGGATATATTGACTTCAGCACCCATACTTGCATTGCCTAGGAATGGGATAGAGTATCGGGTCTACACGGATGCATCCTTACAGGGACTTGGGGGTGTGTTGCAGCAGGAAAAGAGGACGAAAGCTTATGCATCTCGAAAGCTAAAGCCCCATGAGAAGAATTACCCCACCCAAGACCTAGAGTTGGCAATGGTCATTTTTGCGTTGAGGATATGGAGACACTACCTATTTGGGGAGCATTTCACATTATTCACATATCATAATTCACTTAAGTATATCTTCACTCAGAAGGATTTGAACATGAGGCAGAGGCGGTGGCTAGAATTCGTGAAGGACTACTAGTTTAATATACAGTATCAACCTAGAAAGACTAACGTGGTGGCAAACACGTTGAGCCGACGACCTACTGGAAATTTAGTAGAGGTGTGGAAAGTGAAGTGGAGTGAGATCCAGCAAGAGGATGGGGTTGTCAGAGCATACATGGCGTTTATGGCTATCACTCCTAAGATTATTATGTGGATAGTGAAGGCACAGGCAGAGGATCAGTTCTGTCAGGATAGAGTATGATAGTTATTAGCTGAGGGTGCAGAGGCCTACTCAGTTAACTTCGAGGGAGGCCAACACTTTAATTAGGGGTTAATAGTACCCGAGAATGAGGATTTGAGACATGCAGTTATGACTGAGTCTCACGGTTCCAGATTTGCGGTACATCCCGATGGGGATAAAAAGTACCAGGATATGAGGAGAAAGTACTGGTGGGCCGGCATGAAGAGAGACATAACAAAGTTTGTCTAAAAGTGTGTTACTTGTCAGCTAGTGGAGGTTAACCATCAGAGGCCTTCGGGGATGCTACATCCACTTGAGATTCCCGTGTGGAAATTGGAGAGCATCACGAGGGATTTTATTACTGGGTTACCTACTTCGCAGCGGGGTCAGGATTCGATATGGGTGATAGTGGATTGATTGACCAATGTTGCCCACTTCTTGCTAGTTCGCACAGACTACGACACGATATAGTGTGCACAGCTATTCATTTCGGAGATTATTAAGTTGCACGGAGTCCCGATTAATATTGTGTCTGATAGAGACAAAGTATTTATGTCGCATTTCTGGTAGAGCTTTCAGGAGGCTATGGGGACTGACTTGAGATTGAGTACGGCATATCACCCCTAGACGCATGAATAAATAAACAGGGTGAATCAGATGCTAGAGGATATATTGAGGATGCGTATCATGGACTTCGGGGGAGGTTGGTAGCGATACCTTCCATTAGTGGAGTTTGCGTATAACAACTTGTACCAATTTACTATCGGGATGACACCGTTTGAGGCATTGTATGGGAGACCTTATCGTTCACCCAGATGTTGATTAGAGGCGGGGGACAACAAGTTGTTAGGACTCGAGATGATTCAGGAGACTATTTCCAAGATTGAGTTAATTTGAGGACGCATTCGGATAGCTCGGGATAGGCAGAAGAGTTATGCTGATCCCGACAGGAGACATGTAGAGTTAGAGGTTGCTGACCAGGTGTTGGTTCGAGTATCTCCTATGAAGGGGATTACGAGATTTGGCAAGAATGGGAAGTTAGCACCGAGTTATGTGGGGTCATTTTCCATTATAGAGATGGTGGGACCAGTAGCATACAGATTGGGACTTCCAACGCATCTTCAGCGGATACACGATGTGTTCCATGTGTCATCACTGAAGAAATACAGGAGGAGCGAGAGGGCTTATTGGCACGTTACACTTGAGGAGATTGACTTACAGCCAGACGTCTCATATGAGGAGAGGCATGTGGTTATTCTAGATCATGGTGAGTGTAAACTACGGTCCAAAGTGGGACCCTTGGTACAAGTTCAGTGGGGCCACCACAATTTTAAGGAGTCGACTTGGGAGCAGGAGGATGACATGCGAGAGCAGTATCTAAAGTTATTTACCGTAGGTATGTCCTAATTTCGAGGACGAGATTCCATTGTAAGGGGGGCAGTATGCAACACCCTGTATTTCTACGTATTTTTAAATTAATTAATTCCACTACACTAAATCTGCCGAATTGTCACGGTCATTGACCTTGACTAGTTGGACTTATCAAGGGCAATGACCATGACAATTCTGGGGATGACAACGTTTGTTGTCACAAACTTGTCACGGCCATTGATCGTGATAAGTTCATTAGACTTGTCACGGTCATGTCACGATCTTTGACATTGACAGTATTTATCACGGTAAAGGACCGTGAAAATGCGTGAGAATATTTAAAAAATTGTCACTGTCATTGACTGTGGATAACCGTGACAATTATCCTTTGTCACAGTTAATGACCGTGACAATTCTGGATAGAATTGAAAAGAAAATCTACTGGGCAGTATGGCCACTGTCACTGCCCATCAGTATATTTGTACCTGTTATAGCAACGTTGTACTTGTTCAAACATCATTTATCCAAATAAAATAGAGATAATGCAAATATACATTAAAAACAATATGCATCACGATATAATCCAAATATAATTCAAATGTAATAACTCAAAACAATTCAATTAAAATAATGTCACTACATGTTTGGCGTAGGGGTAGCTCTGAGGAGGTGAGTAGGCCACACGATATATGAATTGACACACCCAGCAATATACATCGTGCCGCATTATTCGCGCAACCACAATGGGGAGTTCTCCTTCTTGGGCATCACATGCGTGACGAGCACCTTGGACTCGATGTCTTAAAGCAAATGTCCATGAACTGGCATACCCTGGACGGTATTCGGGTCCCTCAACCCCCGGCCTATCCGCATGCCATCAAATATGTCCAGTATAAACACGCTCGGCCAAACAAGTGTCGACATCGATCGATCAAAGGGAGCCAAATAGGGGACTGGATCATCAAAGTCCGCACGTGTCGGCGATGAAGCAACGAGGTCCACATCCTCGTCCTCTTACACCTCATCGTCCACCACCTTCTCCTCTACCACCTTCTCCTTCCCTTTCCCCTTATGGTTTTTGCCCAACGAACGCTTCATGAATGAGAACATATCTTGGATCTTCGCCTCCAAACGGGACAACTTCACGTCATGCAAGTCCACCGTTCGAGCCAACCCGGTGTCGCTCGTCTCTAATTCGATGATCCTAGATTTGTCCACCCGCGAGCTCACCCCCTTATCCTCCCCTTCAAGCACTTGGTTGAGTGCGTCTGTGGACAAAGATGCCTTGTCGGCATCAGACTGTGACTCATTCACTTCCTTAAGATTTGCCTGAAATGACAAAAAGCACGTGATTAGTTAAATAAGTAAATAAAAAAATTATAACGTAATTAACAAAAAGTAAACTGTCGGATTACTTACAATCGTGGCTGCGACGCTCAGGAACACCTCATTATCCTTTCCCTTATTCGTCCGAATAGCCACATAAGTATCAAGCTTGTGTGGCTTACCCAAGGGCCACTCCCTGTCCCTTGAAATAAAATAATGCAAAATTAGCATCGGCACCACAATGTAAAATAATGCAGAATAATATATTTCTGTAATTATAGAAAAATTAAATCTTACCATCATCCTATGATCCACCTCGGCGTAAGACGTCCGGCCGGAGTAGTGCACGTCTGTCTTTTTCGCTCGATTTTCTCTCCTCGATTGGCGAGATGCCAATTATTGCTCCACCATCTCATTGTCAATGAACTTTTGCCATTGTGCCAATGAGATCGGCTCCTTCGGCGGGACAAATTCACGCATTCATATAACGGACTCTCGGGTCTTCCCAAAGTACAGGATTCGCATATTTTTCTTCCACTTCTTGTGTTTCTCCCTCAACTGCTCCAAGATGGAATCGGGTAGCTTTGGATCCAGGCTGAATTGTTCTTGTCGAACAAATACAATGTTAGTTGCGAATAAATATAAATATAAGTATAAAATGAAATTGAAATCAAAATCAAAATCGAAATTGAAATTGAAATATTCATATAAATATAAATATAAATACATTACCTGTAGTGCCGCCCAAATAGCTATCTTGAGCTCATTTGGCACCTCCCTCCAACTAGTGTACCCCAGGCCGATGATCATCTTTATCATCTCGAGTGATCTCGCTAATAGCCCCGTCTTGTTCTCAATGGCCATCCCCAATTTTTCATATTTGGGGAGCCTAGGGGCCGAGGAGACCTCGTCGCCTTCGCTACCACCAAGCCCAGACGACATCATCATAATCAGCATCATCATCCTCGCCTCAATACCTGAAGGAGACATTTTATGTTAAAAATGTTGTTATTAGTACAAATCAAAATGAATTATAAGAAAACATGCAAATACGTACAAGTACGATAAATCCAAATGAATTGTTACTGTTTAGCACCTCAATTCTGAATTCCAAAACAACAGCATCTAACTCATAATATGTACAATTGCTAAAAATCCGAAACATCCCCACCCCTACTGCCCACACACACGCACACTACACAAGAGTGAAAATGATAAAGTGTAAATCAATTAAAAGCATTAAAAATGGATTGATAAAGTACAAATTGGAATATTTATTAGAAATTAAAGATTTGTTTCAAATTCGGGTTATCATAAAAAATGAATTTATATTCGGTAGGAGCAGCCAAGTCATCCACACTACTATTTAGAGGCTTTGGCACACGTAGGACAATTGACCACGGCTCGTTATTGATATACTCTGAGTAAAACACTTGGTTGACCTTTTGAAATGCATAAACAAATGGCTCATCGCTCGCGTGGTCGTTGCTCTTCAACTTGGACAAGTCAACCATGATCAAATTAGTGACAGGATCAACTTTACAAGTATTTTTATCTTCAAATCTTACCCAATTACAATAAAATACAACCTCTTTGAAGCTTATGTAATCCAATTCAAATATATTTCGAATTACACCATAATAAGTCATTTCATCTTCAATGAGATTTTTACCTTTTGTGCTAGCTCGAAAGAAAGTAATATCCTTGTATGAAATGCCCGAGTTCTATACATTTGTACTTTTCTCGTACACTTTTGAGCTTGTGCCTTGCTTACCAGTAGATTGGACATATATAGGTTCATCGCATACCAGACAACGATCGAGATTTTCATACTCATTTTGGTATACTATGCAGTCATACACACAAGCATGAATCGATTTATGCTTTATTCCTAAACCTTTCAAACGGTTCTTCATAACAAGATAGCTATTTGGAAGCGTATTCTCCTTGGGTAATAAGCCCTTCACCCAATTCAGAATTCATGTCACGCTATTGCCAAACAAATCGTATTACGTCTTCAAACTGTGCAACCCAACCATGGAATGTAAAGTTATTTGATCTTTCTCACAGCCAGAGAATAACAGTTGGGTCGCCTTAAATTTTAAACTTTGGCAGTCATTATTAATGCCAATAAGATATCATAGATGTTATTTCACAGATAAAATGAAGGTATAAAGATGATGATTGAAGATAAAGTGATGATCACATCACACACATAAGAGACAAAGGTTTTTAAAGTGGTTTGGCTATAAGGAAAATCCTATGTCCACTGTTATTTTATTCCCAGGGGTTTACAATGGCACAATATGGTATAGAGAGAGAGAGGTGTATAGAGAATTGCTTGCTTGTTCAAATTGTGTTTCCTCCCTTTGGCTAAGGGAATGCATGTATTTATAGTGATGGGAGTCCAAGAGATATAATGTATTTATATATTCAGACATTTATATCTATATATAATGAATATAACTGTTGGTCTTCAAGGGTTCCATGCCCGTTGGTGAGTCTTCTTCTACTAGCTTTTGATCTTCTGGATGGTTTGTCTTCCTTGAGTTGTTTGGTATGCCGACCAACTCTCCTTGGGTGCCGAGAAGTTCTCCTCGGGTGCCGAGCAAGTATGAATATTACATTGTAGGATGACAAGTGTCCTTTTTTTACTGGTCCACGTAGATGAAGATTTTTTTGTGTTAACAGAAACCCCCAATGCTCCATGCTTGATGTCTTACTGAGAGGATGGAGTATTTATTCTGAAATATTGCTCGGTGCTTGTGCATAATGAGATTATTGATTGTCTTCTTGATTTTTTCAACATATGAGTGGGCTATCACCTGAACGATGGATGATGCAGGATGATCGACGGTTGCGTGAGAGCTAATCTTTCTTTTGATGAACTCTGTTCGACAAGCGAACGTGTGCTATATGTCGCCCCTGGGAATTTAGATGCAGCAATCAGTTTTGTTATAGTTGTCATATTGTGCCTTATCATAATCTTCAAGTGAGTGACTTGACTAGTTTGCCGACCAACTAAGTGCTGACTGTACGTGTTTGTTTTTCTGATTTCTGATCCTCTAAAGGCTTTGCTGATGTGTCATGCTAGCTTTTGAACCTAATTCTTCAATATGATTAGTGTCGATCTAGTAACGGGCTCTAAAACATTTGCATATAAGTATTTCTTCTTCTTCAGTATTGGTCGGGACAATAGTAATGAAGATCCCAGTGATGTAGATGTTGAATCTGACTCCTGAACTTCAATAGCATGTGTATAATAACTCCTGGATGATGATTGGCTAGTGATTTATCTTATTCGGTTATGACTTGGAGCTGAATCTGATGCTCGACTGATACTGCATGATGTT
Organism: Sambucus nigra; assembly: GCA_949130495.1. Lineage (NCBI taxonomy): Eukaryota > Viridiplantae > Streptophyta > Magnoliopsida > Dipsacales > Adoxaceae > Sambucus > Sambucus nigra. The sequence goes on along the minus strand of OX422214.1, from coordinate 320,899,832 downwards.
ATGAGAATGTACCACCGAATGAACAATTAATTATGTAGTAAAAGCCCCGAAGTGTGGAATTTGAACTCTGAATGCTTTCTTGGCCTTGAAGTATGTTGGTCTTGCTAAAAAAGATAAGGCCGAGGAAATGTTCCCTGAAATGACTTCCCAAGAACTTTGAATATTTGCATTTCCATACTATCCTGATGTGACCATATAAATAATTTACCGATCAAGAAATTTTGGTTGAGTAAAACTTCTTTCAACATATAGTCCAATTAGAAATGTGCTGGCATTCCAATTAGGAATGTGATATATTCCAATTAGGAATCTGTGGGCATTCTAATTAAGAATGTGATATATTCTAATTAGGAATCTGATTCTGGTATGTGCCATTGATCGGCGTATGTGAAGCCCAGTTGGGCTTAGGAGACTGCATAATAATGATGATGCCCGAGCATTTGTCAGGACTTGATAGAATGGTCCAATAATAAGCATGATTGAGCACAATATATCATTTTCATAGAATATCCGTGCTAGTCAGAAATCCATATCCATAATAGAAGTGCTAAGAAACCCAGATAACTAATAAGAGTGCCGACCATCTACTGGGTTTAATAAGAAATCCATATAAATAATAAGAGTGCCGACCATCTGCCGGGCTTAATAAGAAATTCAGATAAATAATAAGAGTGCCGACCATCTGTCGGGCTTAATAAGAAGTCCAGATAATAATAAAGAAGGGAACAATTGATCCTGCGCTGTTAGAGAATAATAGATTTCCAGGTCATTCTTCAAACAATAATATATAATCATGAAATTTATCTTCTGCTTAATCTTTGTATATGAATTGACGATTGCCAATTTCTGTTTGTTTTTGTGCCTAGGCAATGGAATATTTATCCCATGCTCCTGCCTAGTTGTAGCGATCTTTTCTAGATTTCTTTGGTGCCCAGGCAATGGATATATTACCCAACTTCTTGCCCAGTTTGATGCCTTCTTGGGTCACCCATAATCAAGCAGGACTTGCCTTGCTCGATTGTTTTACTAACATTGTTGGTGTATTTGTTGATGCCGACCAACTTTTAGTTTGTGGTTGTTGAAGGCCAACCAACATTTAGTTGGTGGTTGCTGAATATATATAGAGAGAAGAATTTTCTCGACCAACTGTCTGTTGGATATAATAAATGCTGTAGATTTCAATGGAGCTGAATATGTGATTATAAGTATTTTTCCGAGCTCCATGCTGAGATGAATATAGAATATGCATCTGAATGGATATAGAGAATGATTCGTGCTTGAGCATATATTAAAGCAATGATAAAATCAATAGTGCCTTTCTAAGGCAAAATTTCATAATGCCGAGCAATGATAATATTTTCCAGAAGTTTAAGATTGTGTCCGAGTACTTTGTCGGGACTGAATCTTGTACCTATGTAATTTAATAAGTTGCTCAAACATCTGTGGAGGCTAAATCAATTAATCATGAGAATAATTTATCCATCCAATCAATATATGATATGTATTTTCTCGGGCAATAAAAATATCAAAACATAAAATAATATGTTATGTCGTATTTATGTCATGTGAGCAGATTTTTATCAAACATGTGCCATAATTAGGGGTAATTAATCACTCTAGGAATTATTTGAAATTCAGTAAATGCTCAAATATAAGTTGGTCTCAAAATATTTTTCACATGAAGTTTCTGTGATTTAATAAATCAGCAAATAATCCTGTATGCATTTTAATTTTAAGTAAAAGACCAAATATACGTTAGTTTGGAAAATTGTTTTGAATTATAACTTATGTAGCTTTAAAATTTTATTTCATTAGAAAGGTATGAATTAAGAAATAGTAGGGAGCCATGGTAATGATTTTGACTTTGTCAAAATTAATTATCTGGGCAAATAAACTTGTCACTCCTCCATTCCAGGTTGTTGTTGTCGACTAGCTGTTTGGAACTTGTCGCCGACCAGTATATAATAACTTCTGACCATGAATAATCATCGTCGACCTACTCCGATAAACTAATATAACGCCGACCAACGAATATGAAAAATTCATCCGATAATGTAACCCATGTTGTTACCAACCAGTAATCGGGAAGCTCCCAACTTGCCCAAGTCATGATTTAAAAGAATTATAGTAGTGCAACGATGCCTCCGATCAATTGTAGATGTCGCCGACCAATGGTAGATTTTGCCGTCCAAAAAAATGTCCCATTGAACAAATAAATAATGGTCAAACACTGTTTGCCGACCTTTTCAACTTTTGGTACAGAAACATATCTCTGACTAACAAAAAATGTCTCCGACCAACAATTTCTTTGATGCCAGAAGAATTCGTCACTCCTAACCAGTATTGGGAGGTTGGGAAAAACAGATAAATGTTCAATACCCATCGTCGACCAGCAATTCTATTTCGCCGACCAGCAATTGGTTCCACCGACCTATAGTATGAGTCTCCGACCAAGAATAATTATTGCCAAATAACGCTGATGTTTGTATCATAGTTGTTGTCGTCTCATAAAAGTTATGTCGACTACCAATGAAACCCATCTTTGGTACTGCAAACCATTTCTCCCAACAACAATGACAATACCTAGTATCGTAATTTCTGTACCCAACAAACAATCAAGGAAAACTGACCTGGTATCTCAACTCATGTTGCCGACCAACTTGTAGCCATGTTAAGTGAAATAAACTCCGGTAGTTTGAGCATATTGGTCCCAAGAATTAAATCCATTTTTCTTGAATATATTTTCAGCGGATTACTGATGAAGACAACTTGTCGTCAATCTGGAAAGCGTGAGGGGAAGATGCATAACCTTGATTGCCTCAAGATGATGGTATATGCCTACCACCATATTCTTCTAATGCTTGATTTTGAACAGCAATAGATGACATGAAAATGACTCTGGTGATGTGATCATGTTAGTCGGAAAATCATCTTTCATGATGTATGGGTCTTTGGCTATAATCGTCACTTACCTCTAGCATATTGGATTTTGATCAACATTAAATGATTTCGACCTATATAACTCATATCAGAGGTGCAAAAAAGATCTTTCGAAAATCCCCTGAATCATCCTGCAGCCCTTATACGTTCAGAACTCTGGATTCAAAAAAAATTTAGGAAGCGTAAGAAGATGAGATCATTTATTAGGATTGCCCTAATCACACACATCTTTCATTTGAGAACATAAACTTCCTGTTGAATAATTTTTTGGAGGATTTATGATGAAGACAACCGTATCAGTAATCCGTCATGTAACAAGATCTGATTTCATTATTTTTGTTGTTGTAGACCATTGAAGTCGAAAGGACAGATATTTAATAAATCCCAAACTCCTTCAACTTCCTGAAAATTAGCGAAATGAAATTTTCTCCATGGCAATTTATTGAATATATGAGCAACTGTTCATTTTTTAGCCCTTTATGGAAGTGGGCAATTGAATGTTCAGGGATAAACATGAAGGACGATCGTATCACAAAAAAAATTATTATGAAAAGTCCTTTTATTATGACATCCATCTCAAAATCAAAAATTATTTAAAATTAACATAGTTGTGCATGTGGATGAAAAAAAAAATTGAGCATCCAATTTATCAACACAAATAAAGCGATGAGAAAACCATTTTTATCCCCTGCTATCAATTTGAGATATGAGATTCAAAACATCAGATGTAATCCTGTAAATAAATGAGTTTGTCCTATTGTCAAGGATTCATACAAAAATTTATGAGTTATGAAATCTAATGTTTTGAAGATTTCCATATAAAAGTTGATTCAACGTTATGAATATAAACATATGATAATCATGATTGAACAAAAAGATGCGTACATAACATATAATTGATTATATGCAGAGAAAAGAAAAACTTAGCTTTTGATGATGATCTTCATTTCTTCTAATAAGAATGAAAGAATTCTTGTGTCGAATTCCTACAGACGGCGCCAATCTGTTGATGACTAGAAATAACATCCATGATATCTTATCGGCATCAACAATAGACGAAATTAAGGTATGAAGATGGTGATTGAAGATGAAGTGATGATCACATCAAACACATAAGAGAAAAATGTTTTTAAAGGGGTTCGGTTATAAGGAAAAGCCTACGTCCACTATTATTTTATTCCCAGGGGTTTACAATGGCACAATATGGTGTAGAGAGCGAGAGGTGTATAGAGAATTGCTTGCTTGTTCATATTGTGTTTCCTCCTTTTGGCTACGGGAATGCATGTATTTATAGTGATGGGAGTCCAAGAGATATAATATCTTTATATTATTCAGACATTTATATCTATATACAATGAATATAACTGTTGGTCTTCAAGGGTTCCATGACCGTTGGTGAGTCTTATTCTACTATCTTTTGATCTTCTGGATGGTTTGTCTTCCTTGAATTGGTTGGTATACCGACCAACTCTCCTTGGGTACCGAGCAAGTATGAATATTGCTACGTAGGATGGCATGTGTCCTTTTTTAACTGGTCCACGTAGAAGGAGTATTTTTTGCATAAATAGTCATCGTCAAGGTTTATCATGATATCTTCACGAGAACTTGAACCTTGTACATCATCAGTAACCTCATTCTCCTCCGCTTCATAAACTCCATACGCATCATCAACTAAATATTCTAACATAATATGATCTACGTCGTCCCCTTCTACATCTATCCTACTTATTGAAGGTTGTTTTGAAGGTTGTTCGAGGACAAAATGAACTTTCAATTCACCGTGAAAACTCCAAAATCGATAAATATATTGCATACCCCATCTTAACAAATGTAGTTCAACTGTTTTCCACTCAAACACCTTACCATTCTTACACCTAGAACACGAACACGGAAATTCTTCATCATTATGATATCTCTTTGCGTATTTCACAAATTCAATAGCACCTATGTGAAACACATCCCCCATTCTATTTGTCTCACCCATCCACTCTTTGTATTTCGGATATCCCATCACAGCTACCACAACAAATCACCTATTAAAGGTGAGAAGCGTATATTCATGGATTAGTATAAACAAAACTTAGATTTATTGTATGTTTCATTGAATTATGTCTTATTTATATTCGATTTTTAAATTTCAAATTCAAATTCAATTTATAATAGAAATTCCTATTTCCTCCATCTCCTCTAAAGGGTGAGTGGTCCTATCCCATTCAAGATCGCATATTTCTGTAGTATACTTAAAAGCTCATGCACATTGTTACGATTTGAGAAAAATTCAACAGAATATCCCCGTAGTTCTCCAAGTACACGATGTATATTGGCAAGTGTGAGTGTTATTTCAATTGATCAATTGAAATAACAGTCGCACTTGTCAATCTAATATGTACCCAGAGAACATTAAGATACGACTGCAGAACTTCCTCCAAAAGTAACAACTTTAAGCCACTAAGAATATTATTATACAGAAATTATGCAATCCCAAACTGTCCAAACGGGACAATTCGAGAGATCTCGTTACAGGGGTAATGACTCTCGAACGGGTCTAAGGGCTATTGAATGCGTATGCATAAGAACTAGAAGGCTAGTATCTATGCGAATTATATGTAGTTTCAAGCATGTTTCACTTAATTATCATACTATATATATATTGTTTGTTATACAGAGTAATTTTCAAAAAAAGTTGAAAAATCCCACCCCCATGTGGACAATAATCCAGTGGTCATGCCACTTTTAAAATTAACCAACCCAACATCGATCCACTATAATCCAACCACAATGTCAACAACAAATGTGTATCCCGTACTCCTTCTAAATCATATACTCAATTAATTATTTTCATCAATTAAAGTATACAATTATTAATTTACTAATTTACAATGAAGGGCAATCCTACTTGCATATGAAAGGGGCACTAATTATTAATTTACTAAAAAAATTAACAACCAAAACCAATATTTAATCAATCAATTCTTTTACAAGGGGCAATATCTAATTAACCAAAAAAAATTTAATTAAAAAGAACACACACACACAGCCCCCCACCCCCAGCCCTGCCCCCTCCCCCCAACTGCCACTGCCCACCACACATACACACACACATACACACATATCCACACACGCACATATACACACACATGCACATAGACACACACGCACATACACACACACACACATATATATATATATACACACACACATATATATATATACACACACACACACACACACGCACGCACATATATGCCCCCCTCCCCTCCACCCATTCCTGCCTCCCCCCCCCCCCCCCAACACGCATATATACACCACACATACACGCACATTTACACACATACACACACACACACACACACATATACATTCACATATACATAAATGGAGGAGAAATAGAGAGAGAAAACGTACCAAAATCGTAGAGAGAGAGACAGAGAGAGCAGTCGCTAGAGATAGAGAGAGAAATGGAGGGAATTAGAATCGGTGGAAAAAAAGAAGAGGGAGGTTTTTTTTACTGACAGAATTGTCACGGACATGTCGCGGTCCTTGACCGTGATAACTTTATAATATTGTCATGGTCATTGACCGTGATAAGCCTTTGTCGCGACCTTTTCATGTTCAATGACCGTGGCAAGGCTGGCCGGCTGAAGGGTGCTAATTTGACCATTTTGGTGTAGTGTTCGAAAATTAATTAGAAAACTACGTTTTATTTAAATTACGCGAGTAAATTAATTTAATATGATTTAATTAATAATTGTGATTATTAAATATTAATCAAGAGATAGATACTGATTAATATTTTTAATGAAATTTACTAAGTGTGAATAATAAATAATAAATGATTATCATTATACGGCATAGCGATTGATATGTGCCTATTCTAGTTTATCTCACTAGGAGTCACGTGTAGACTATTTTGAGGTGAGAAATGAGAAATATATTTTAAGTGACTCGAATGGAAATTTAGAGGTCACGAATAATTCCGGATGGGTCGAAAGAGTGTACCCGGGGGTATAGTTTGGGCCCGGGGTCAATTTTGGACCAAACCGACACCTATTAAGGGCGTTACGATCATTTTTATAAAAGAGGTCAAGGGAACTATGAAAATTAGAGCCATATATCTGATATTTAGAGATTGGGGTTAGGGCTCTTAACACAAAATATTAGAGAGGCCATTAGAGAAAAGAGAGGACCATTTTCCCAAAGTCTAAAGAGAGAATTGAGAAGGGTTTCTTGCATCTCAAGACAATTGGAAAAGAAGATTGCAGAAGAAGCAATTAATCATCAACCAAGAACCACGAAATCTGATCAATCAAACTAAGGCAAGTGTTAATTACAAATTGAATTGAAGTTATAATACCCGTGTGTAGAGATTTCATGAATAAATTGATTTTTATTTCAAAACCTTGATGAAGAATACCAATTGATTTCATGCTGGGTAAAATTGCATGTAGCTAGGGTTTATATCTATAGAGGATTGTAAATCAGAAGAGTTTTAATTGTTACTACGAATTTAAATCTAGGTTTTGAATGGAATTTAATTGATGAACACAAAACTAGTTTATGAAAGAGTTTTGGGACGGTTGATTCATTCCTGATTGCTTTCGGTGAAGTTTTAATGTGTTTGAAACGTTAGAAATCATCATAACTCTAGTAGGAATAGTTAGAAACAATCGATTGTGAATTTGGTGAAGAATTTGTGAGATTTGGGTATAAAAAAGGTGTGAAAATGCTGCTGCGAAATACAGAACTAAGTAGTAAAAAAATGAACTGGTCCGGTCCTGGTAAGCGGATCGGTCTATCGTTAATAGAAAATGAGCCAGTTCGGTCCTGGGGAGAGAATCGGTCCGGTGCTCTGAAATTTATAAAATCTTTCTTTTCCTCTTGTATTCCTAAATGGACATGGTGGGGGAATACTTATGCACTTGTGAAAATAATATTGGGAGATATATTATTTTTTAGTAGGCCTACGAAGGGAGTACGAAAGTGAAGTAAACTCGTAAATAAATTGTAAAGTACGGTAAATATTAGAGAGAAAAATATTACGTACAAGTATAACTAATTTGGTTTGTGAATACCTATTATATTGATATTTAGGCTGTGTGAATACATAAAGTATGCTTAATTCCGTATTAGGGTCGATGATTATTCGGACCAATACATGAAAGCTCCATTTGGGGTCGATGATGATCCGTACCAAATCGAAGTTAAAAGATATTGGGGTCTATGAGTATCCGGACCAATATACATATGCATAACATTTACTTTGGGGTCGAAGGATATCCAGACCAATGTAAATGATAGGAAGATTGGGTTCAATGATTAGCCGGACCAATAATCCTTATAGTATATATTATGTGAAATATATATACTTCATGATATTCTACTTATGTATGAAAGTAGACTCGTCTATGATATATATATAGATATAGATATACATCTAAATGATAAATTAAGTAGAGAGAAACTTAATTTTAAGATTTAAAAATAGATTGGGAATATCTATAGCAAATTATGTAGTGAAACTTAATTATGGAAGTCGAACGATAAATCTGAAATGCTTTATGAATTATGTAGTGAGACTTGATTACGATGATTAAATATAACACATGTGAATGTTAATAATAAAGTGTGTTGCATAGGCGGTACGGAAGAGTAGACCATTTATAAGATCGTTTATATACTTTATTCGAGATAGCTTGGGTATGATAGCTAGGTGGGCTAAATATAGGACATTAGGTGTCACATTAGATGAGAGGTGAGGAGACTTATGGGAGTGTGAGAGAATCTAACATGTGTAATCAATAACCAATTTTAATTGTAATAAATTACTTGCTAAATATTTTCAAACTGTTTTGAGTACTAACTCTTGCTATAAAAATGTTTTCAAAACCCTTTAGGTGTCCAAACACAAGAGCGCCTTACTTGAGTTCATTCCAGGGATTCGAAGTTATAACACTGTGGATTCTGACAAGATCATTGAGTAGCCGACTCTTTCATTCATATCTAGCATAGGATCTCATTCTTATGTTTATATGTGGACATGTTGTTAGTTGACTCCATTACAGTTCCAGATTTGTATCAGTTTCACTTTGTAGTTGCTACTTTTACATATTAGTGTTGGTTTGGATTCTAGTATCTTACGTATGTTGCTTTAGTTTTTAAACTATTCTATTATAATATTTCATTTGAAAGATAAAATTTGGCACCGGGTAAATTAACTTAGGTGGGTAGTAATTAATTTATTTTAGACAATGATTCTAAAAATGAACCATATGCGAAACCTGTTTTAATTTAATAAAGGCATGATCAACCAATGTTTAATTAGACGGGATGTCACACCGAGATATAGAGTTTGCGAATAAACCTGCAATTTATTAAAGCCCTTAGTATAAGTGCTACTACTTTATTCATAAAAGGACTTGCACCAGCATATGATAGCACTAAGTATGTAAATGCATTTAAACCTGCAATTTATAAAAGCAACAATGTCATCTCATATCCTAAGTGTTACTCCGTACTTTTTTAGTTCGTCGAAGGCAGGGGTGGTTCCTTATTCCGTTGAACACGTCACATTATATATAAGAGTAATACATGAATATACTAAATTGTCTTATGATTTTCCTTACTAATCATATCATTTACATTATTCAAAATATAGCAACATGTGAGACTAAACAACATTGAAGATTTATCATGATTTATTGATTGCCTAGAAATAAGACAACAATAATCCAAAATTTGTTTAACAGTATTTTAATCTTACTGAATCAAGATCTTTGAGCACAACATGTTAAAGAACAAACTTAATTGTTAGATTTCTCAAATCTTAATGTTTTAAAAAGGCATGTTAAAATAACATGGGTAGCAAAGAGGGCAAATACAGGGATCTAAGACTTACTATATTTCTCAAGTTAGAGGAAAAACTGGTAGGAGGCTTTAAGTCCTTCAAAATTCAGAAGAATTGCCTTTTTTATTCTTTATCCAAGATAAATGGTGTTGTTGGTTTTATCTTTTTTTCCAGTGCGTCCATCAAATTGAATCCATTTTCGGTTGTATATGCACATGTCCTTCGTATCCAAGCGCCCATTTTTAATATCCTTTATTTTATTAGCTTCGAGAATTGTGTTTATTAAATGTTATGCAACATTTCTATTGGTGTCCACAACATTAAGGACATGGAAAACAATGATATTTTTAGTATTCCAAGTCAAAGAAAATGGAATTTTTATACCAACATTCTTTAACTTCAACATTATCACTCCTATTCACATTATTAGACTTTTTCTTCTTACCAGAAACTTTTGAGACCTTTCTAGGTACATACTTTATGTTTCTTACCTTCTCCACAAGTTCATCTCCATTTAGTTGAACCAGGGGACATACAACTTCTTGTGTCCTAAGTCCCAAATCTCTACCACTCCTAAAAGGATGATCGCGTGTAAACTATCTCCTTGTTATGTTCTAATTGAATGGATGGAATGTCATTACCATAAATAGGACAGGCTTTGTAACCATGTGTTACACGCCCAGATACGCTCCCATATGAAGGAAAATCATGAATCCCCCATATTAACATATCTCTCAATGTAAAAGTCTGAATGTTGTGCATGTCAGTAGATGGAAATTTTTTTCATAATTGTTTCCGCTCATCTACTAATGGTTAAAGAAAAACATCCATGTCTAGATTCAGTGCCTTTGGCCCAGGAATTAGTAAATAGAAGATTTTCAACTCACGCTTCAAGCATAAATAAGGACTCGTATTATAAGGTGCAGTCGTAACAATCCAGCAACTATAACTACTAGACCATGAAAAACCCTCATTAAGTTATTTTAACTTTGTTAAAAAGGTTAAACGAGTTTCGAACTACTTTCTGAAGACACTCTTGTATAAATCTTGATTAGTACACAATGTGTGTTAAAAATAGTTTGTAAGAATAAAATATTCAAGATTCTTGGAAATAGGTTCTTAGTTTAAAACCTAAGTCTATGCAACAAATTGTAGCTATGGAAAATGAAGAAGCACACACAAGAGTCGAATTTTTTTTACGCGGTAAAATACCACCCAAATTGGAGAAACATCCACGAAGGTCTCTACACCTCAAAACAAAAATTCACTAAAATAATTTTAAGGTTACACGCATTCAACGAGATACATAAATAAAAAACAGACTTATTTAAAGTTCAGAAATATAACTACACTCCTCTGTTGTTTTCTGACTTCTTTAAGGCTCTGATGTTGTCCTTTATGTTCTTTGCTTGGCTCCTTTTATCCTTTAGCTTTGCGATGACTCAAATGGTCAGAATCTCTCAGCCAACAACACTATTTAGTGATAGTGGGTGATTGTGTTGTGAGTGTTGTACCCAAATCACATGCATGCACTCATACACGCTTAATTACAAACAATACCTACGAATTACAAAACTTCTAAGTATGAAATATCTTTTTTACAATACTGAAATTAGACTTAGTCATTTTCTCAAACTGTTTTCGTAAATATTTAGAATCTTAAAATCAGATATTCTTTAGAAATTATTTCTATACAAATTTTTCGAACTGAATAATTTTAACAGATCTGAAATATACAAGTCTTTATTTCAGGTTTGTAAAAAATTTGAGAGATGCTGGATAAACAAGATTACAAACTTCAAAAAATAAACCCAACATACGAGAATGATTTCTTAATAAAGAAATCAAAACAACCTATGGATCCAAGTTAATATGTATGACTGAAATAGATCTACGAGTTTTTATACAAAAGCGAGATCTAATTCTGTGAGATTGTTGAGTGAGAGATTTAGACCTAAGAGGATTGTAACACACCGACCCGAATTTATGGATTACCCGTGAGTCAACTCGATTCGAATCGAGTCATTATGTGTGAAGTGCAATGAAATAACCTAAATAATGTTGTTAGTCCAGTTTTATTATTATTAACATTTCATTTGTTAGCATGCGATTCTAATTTCAAGATAAACTACGTGAGGGACCCATAGGGAGCACCCCTAAGTCCAAGTTAATAGAGCTACTAATGTAAACATAAATAAATATACTTACCTGTAAAACGCCCTCAAATTACAGAATCGCTCCCAACCTGCCGTAACAAAGTGGGGACGTGAGCTTATGCCCAGTGGAATTTATAGAGGCAGTATAGAAACGAATGGCAAAAAGGAATACTCATATGCTATAACCACATGCATGCAAAAATATGTATTTATCTACATACGTATACCTTTGAAATACACATTTCAATGCTTTAACCATTTTATTTTCGAAAACTTTATTTATCCAAATTAATTTGTCTTAATCATTTTAAAGGTTTTCTCTATTCATACTTAGCATGCTCACTTTATTTAACACACCCGGTTCAACACTTGAATCCATTACACTTTATTTGTATTTAAACCGTTCCTTTACCGGGATTTAATCCCTTTCATTCATTACTATACACTTGAGTATTTTCATTAAAAATCACCATTTAACACACACATTCACAGTGTTAGAAAGTACTTCTTTAATCTTTGAAAATCCTTTTTACAATCGCTTCTTGTGTTAAGTATGAGTTTAACCGTTTAGGTTGCTTGACCACACATTTATCCATTTTCTTTAACCCTTTTTCATTCCTTTATGTACATTACTAGATTTACGCATTTACTTATCCATTTCACCTTTGCTGAACATTTATTACGTTTATTTAAGTTAGGTTGTATCAACACATTTAACACGCAACCCATTTCGTTATTATGTTCCATATTTTATTTAACATTTCTCGGAATCCTCCAATACCACATACTTACACAGGCTCTACACTGATGGCTATGCGTAGTATATGCTCTGGCCAATGATTTAGGGCTTTTCACCCAAGGGCTTCGGGCCCTACTTTATTTATTCCGGTGTCATCTGAGTATCTTTTATGTGTTTTAACATTTTACAAATGCCGACATTATTTCCCTTTTTTTTTATCCGGTCGAAGCCAAAACCCTGGACCTTACCGCCCCAATTTGTGTTACACTTGAAAATTCATCATTTTTTGTCCTTTTCACTTTAACTTTGATTTTTATTCCAAAAAATATATTCACTTAGGACAACTTTGTGTAACACCCTTCCCAACATTTTTATTTTATAAAAATATTCCACGCTAAGTAAAATTACCATTTTACCCATTTGTTTCCAAATCGTACTTTTACTCTCTTTTCATAAGTGTTAATTTCACCTAAAACACTATTAAGTTATACACACTAACTTCTTAAATGCTTTAATCCTTTAACACATTTTTACACTTGGAGTACATTCATCTTGATTGGAAATACTTTTACACCTTTAGTCCTTTTCCCCATTAACACTTAACTAATACTTTTTACCAACATTCATATTTCTTTACTTCTTTATTTAAGAAATACATTTATGCTTAAGACTACTTTTACAAGAAAATATCATATATTTTATTAACATGTAGTCTTTTAACTTCATACCCACTATGTCTTTTAGTCCCAATTATACATACTATGAAGACAAAAAATTTCAACCTTTATTAATTCTTGTTAAGCCCAACAAAAGTCTTCTTTAAACTTGTTTATTTATTCTATGTCAAAATACTACAAGTTTAAATGCAAGAGAAGATGGATTTTAAACCCCCAAAAAAACTACCACATGGTTTAAACATATTTTTTATTAAATAAAGGTTTATTTCCAAACATTTTATTCCATACAACGTTTAATACCAATATTTCTAAAATTCACATTTTCACAAATATATCTTTCTTCAATATTCCAAAACCGTAAAATATTACTTGTTTTTTAATAAAATATCATTTTCCCCACAAAATCACATAACTTGCCAACATATCATTCCATAAAATGTTTTTCACCGAAATTAGTAGAAAATACACCATTTCATGAAACATCAACTTTCATTATTTCAAAACCTTGAAACAATTATTCACTCTCTACTTTTAACAAAAATAACATTTCCCAATATTTTTTATTCCATAAAAATGTTTATTATTTCTTTTCAATAAAATCTGACAGAAAAACATTTCTTACATTTTTATTGCATAAAAATATTTAGTTTCAGATTTAATAAAAATCACACAATAATAACATTTCCTAGCATTTTTAGTTCATAAAAATGTGGAAACACACTAAAATACTATTTTCTAACATTTTTATTTCCATAAAATGTTTACTTTCAAAGTTATTAGAAAATACATAACAATATTATGTTCTAGCCTTTTTCTTTCTTAAAAATGCCTACATTAGTTTACTAAGAACATGCATTATTTGTTCTCATAAATCTACTCTTAATCATACACACAACAAGGCTATACTATTTATCAAATAGATCAACCACCTCAAATGACTCCAAAAATGGTGGTGGTGGTGGTGAAGACGGGTGACTCCCCCACCTCGAAAGGTGGCCCTAAAGGGGGTCACAAAAGCTCCACCAATACAACCTCCATGGAATCTATTACACACCCTAAAAATATTCCCATAAAGCCCCCATAAAAATCCCCACTAACAACTTCTACCTAAATATTTCATGGATTTTTTTCTTAATAGTGGAGAAGGATATATACATTTAGTGGTGTGGGTGTAGGTGTTAAGTTTGGATAAAAATGGGGATAGAAGATTAAGGAAGGGGAGAGAGAGTTGAGAGGCTTGGAGATCGAGGGGGAGCATTTTCGTTCACTCCTCAAGCACCCTTCCCTTTCTTTAATCCTTAACTCGACCAAATCTGGACCATAGGATTTAATCAACGGTTCCCACACTAACGGCACATTCAACGGGTCTGACTTGTGTCAAAAGTCGCTCGAACGACTTCCATGTTGTTCGAACGACATAGCATCCTCGCTCGAACGACTTTATCTCGCAACATCCATTATCGTTCAAATAACATCTCTCGTCGTTCAAACGACCCCTTTGAATTCTTATTTCTTTTATGCTTATTTCTCCAACAGTAACATCCGCATATAATTTCTTAATCCAACATTTCTCCATATAATCAAATTTGTTCCTCATCCTATAGAACCCCATATATGATTTAATTAATTTAATGGGGAAGGGTATTACAAGGATAGAAAATGAAAATCAGAAACCCCTAACTCTCAAACTATTTTTTGAAAAAAAATTGATTCAGTTTTGTTTACGATTTCTATTTTCTCTCTTTTATTTCTTTTCTTCTATCCTCTCCCTCTCTTCTCTCTCTTCTCTATCTTATTTTCTCTCATGCCCTTACACCTATCAAAGATTAGAATTGTGAAGATGAAGGCCACTATTTATACAATGGTTAGAAGGATCTAGAAGCTTAAGGAAAATCAAGGGTTGAGATTAAATTAACTGTTTGAACTCTTGATCTAATGGCTCTTAATGGACCGCACAAACAAATGCTCTGATCAGTTCTTATCAACATAACATGGATTTTTCAATATAACATACAAACCTTAGATTAAAAATGATCGAAGGGTTAAGATTGAATCTCTCATCACAGACACATAGAAAACAAAAATCCAATCAACAAAAGAACAACATGTGTACGGATATAAGTGACTAAAAAATGAGTGTTTTTTATCTTTTAAAAATCCCACTTGCACCCACAAATTTCTCTAGCGCTTTCAGATTCTACCCGAGGCAGCTTTTAGGAAGTTTCAATATATGAAAATTAAACCCCAAACATTTTAAACGCTAAATTTAATTCTTTAAAAATAAATTTTAAATGTTTATAAATTCCTAATTAATGTAAAAAAATCATTTTAATCCAAATTAACACACACACCTCATATATGAAATGAAATATGATAATGTGCAATCCTAGAGAGTTTTGTTTGTTGGTTTTCTACCTGAAGACCATTGATCTTTGTTGATGAAGATAGTCATGTCTTGAAGTTCTTGAAGATGCAATGAAGTAAGAGGAGTGACTCAATTTTGTCTTCTTTTCCAAACTAGTTGAGCTCCTATATAGTATAGACTCAAGTGAGTCAACTATATAGTGTGCTTCAATATCCCCCTTTGGAAATGAAAGACAAAATCTTTTTTGAGTCATCTAGGACTCGTAGAAAAAAAATAAGAAAACCCTATTCCTATTTAAAAAATGGTCTATCTACCCCATACCATAGAAATTGAAAAGTACATAACTCAACTATATATAGACCAATACTCTAAATATATCATATGGTAGTAATGGTAGTGAATCCTGAAAAACAAAACAACTCATGGCAAAGATCAAGAATTTTAGTTGAATTTATACAATAGAATGTCCAGATGAACTCAAATATCTCTCCCCCATTTTGTCTCAAATGGACAAGGGATGAATTAACAACACAAGAATATATTAAGTATGAAAATATAAATCTATCAACCTAAATTATACAATGGGTCACCTCAAGAGTCACCTACATAAAACAGAGATAGGGGGCATCTCTTGTCAATTTTTTAAACGACCGTGTCCTATATCCTCAAAGACCAATTATAAGAAAGAAAGCAACCGGAGGATATAATTGTTGATACCAAATTTAGTCTGCTAACATGGCTCAATCGAGTGAAGACATGTGGCAATCTACGTGGCAACAACAAACACTTTCGAGGAACTCAGACGCTCTGAGGAGCCATACTGCAACAAGGAACACTGCTTCCCCGAGGAACTCATACGCTCCGACCAACAAGAACTCTACAAGGAACTTTTGAGTACCGAGCAACTCTTGAGTACCGAGCAACTCTTGAGTACCGAGCAACTCTTGAGTACCAAGCATTTTAGGCGGTCCGAGCTGCACCTCGAACAAAGCATTAATAGCAGGATAACCAACAGTTTGACTGTTCATTAAATGCTTATCATTCAGATGTATACATTTAAGGGGCATTGAATGTATAACCCTTTCACATGTACAACATTTAATGTATTACCCTTTCACATTACAGCCTTAGGGCTATAAATACACTATATTACCCTCATTGTAAGGGGATCGGAATTTCTTAAAAAAACTTGTAATCGAGAATTCCCAAACAGTCATCATTAACAAAAACAGTGGACGTAGGCCATTCTTATAAGGCTGAACCACTTTAAAACTTCTTTGTCTCATTTATTTTATCTGTGATTAAATAATTAGATATAATCTAATTTTTTACATCAATAGATTGGCGCCGTCTGTGGGAAACGGCTAGTAATATCATTTTTCATCGAAAACAATTCATCATAAATGGCTGATATTCCAGAATCCAACAATCGAAACGCTGGAAGCCCTCCAAATCCATCTGCTCCGCCAAATATTCCAGATCAGGGCCAGACAGTCATGCAAGAAACTATGCGACAACTCATATAAACCCTCCATGGCAGTGCACCAACCCATTCAGGACCGCGAAGTATTCAAAGAAATACTCGTGCACCTTCTTCACGTACTAGGCGTACCGATTCATATCGTAATGAGGAGTCTGAAGATTTTTCTTATCAACCTGGACGAACTTCGTCAATGCGAGCCACAGATACTGAACAACGTATCACTCTCTCTCCAGAAAGGACTAGTGCGCTAGATAGGTTAAGCAGGGTATCACCTTTTGATCGATTAGGACCTAGAAGGAGTAGAAGTCCTCCTAAAGTCGTATCGAGGAGTTTTCGACGACCATCAGATTTAAGGGAAGGATCTGCCCAGTCGCGACCAGCTGCTCGTCAAGATAGATCCCAGGAAGCCACATCAACGCGATCAGTTACTCGAACCAACAGGCCCGAGGAAGGAAATGATGCATGGAAATGCTCTATTCAGAGGCTGGAGGATAGATTAGGGGAAATGGCTAAAGCCAAGAACCCTCTACAACGAACTTTTGTTCAAGGAACACCTTTTGTCCAGGCCATTGTAGATTTTCCAACACCATCAAAGTTTAAAGCACCTGTTGTGACTACCAAATATGATGGAAAGATCGACCATGTCCTTCATATAGAACAATACCAAGTTGTAGCCGACATCTATGTTGTTCTAGATGAGATGAGATGCAGAGCATTCTCGAGAACTCTTACCAGATCTGCTCAAATGTGGTATAATAATCTTCCTCGGGGTAAGATCTCAAATTTTCTTCAACTGGCCAAGTTATTCATTGGGAATTTCTGTTTTAGGGCAAAGCCTGTTAAATGAGTAGCGCATTTGTTAAGTGTTAGAAAAAAAGCTGGTGAAAGTACCAGAGATTATATAACTCATTTTAATAGCGAGAAACTCGAAGTCATTGATTATGAGGAAAAGACAGCGATTACCGCCTTGATGAGTGGACTACTACCCAACAAGTTGTACTATACTTTGGCCAAAGATCCACCTAGAACCATTTCAGATCTGATGGGAAAAGCGGACAAGATTATGAATGCCGAGGAGGTTATGGCTGCGAAGAAAAATATGGATGCCAAAGAAACCAAGGTGGAAGGTGATAAAGCTAAGAAGAAAGAGCATAAGAACAATGGTAATGACAAACACTCAAAAATAAGGTCGTCTTGGGAAGTATTGAGGAAATTTGATAATTATACTCCTTTGAAGAAAGACATCAACCATGTTCTAGAAGAAATCAAGAACAACGAGGAATTAAGCTGGCTAGAGAAAATGAAGGCAGACCCTGACAAGAGGAATAAGGTAAAATATTACGAGTTTCACAAAGATCATGGACGTATGACCAAAAATTGCATAGCTCTTCAGAATGACATTGAAACACTCATCAGACGAGGAAAACTGGTAAAGTATATTGATCGGAGGAATAATAGAAGAAACAACGACCGAACAAGAGAGAATTCTAGATCTCCTCATCGAGCAGAGGAGAACAAGAAAAGAGACCATGAAGTTGATCCAGAAGACGATCCCGATCTTCCCAAGAGACCAAGGCATCCAGCACGTGAGGTATTTTCAATACGCTTTGGGTCATTTGACTGTAATGTTATTACAGGTGGAGATGCAGGAGGAGGAGACCTTACTGCAGAAAGAAAAGCTTATCTCTGTGAGGCTCAAGCTTGCTCATACATTCAACGAATAAATTTAGCTGAAGAGGATCGCCCGAGAAAGGTAAATAAAGAGATATTGGTCATTGGCTTCTCAAAGAACGACCTCGCAGGTGTTCTATATCCTCATGATGGCCCATTGGTGATCAAAATGAGGATGAAGGAGGTAATGATTTCAAGAGTACTGGTCGACAATGGTAGCTCGGAAGACATCATGTTCTACTCGTGCTTCGACAGTTTAAATCTAAATCTATCTCAACTGGAGGCTTATCATAGACCCCTCCTTGGTTTTGCTGGCGAGAAAGTATTTCCACTTGGGACGATCAAATTGTATATATTCATTGGTACGTGGCCTGCTTGTCGGATAGAAAGAATACGCTTTTTCATGATGGATAAGAATGTTCAATCATCATACAATATCATCATGGGAAGAGTGAGATTGAAGAAGTTCGAAGCTGTACCATCTATGGTACATCAATGCCTAAAATTTCCAATAAATTTTGGAGTAGGAGTTGTGAAAGGTGATCAGAAAGTAGTTCAGGAATGTTATTATTCATCCGCCGAGCAAGAGGAACTGGAGGAATCAAGGAAAAAGACTACTACCTATCAAGAGGATGAAGGTGCAGAAATTAAAACATTGGATCCTAGAGATGAGTCGCAACTTGTGAAAGGTCAAGTGGTAGAAGCTACTGAAAACATCATTCTGGACGACGAGCACCCTGAACGAACTACTCAAGTAGGTTCATCGTTGGAAGCCTCACTAAAACAGGAATTGATAACTTTCCTAAGAAGCAGAAAGCAAACTTTTGCGTGGAGTCATGAGGATATGCCCGGAATAGATCCAAATTTCTTATGTCACAAACTCAATGTGAATAAGGAGATTAAGCCTGTAAAGCAGAGAAGAAGAGTATTCAGTCCCGAGAAGAATCAAGCTATACAGGAGGAAGTAGAAAAGCTCCAGAAAGCTTGCTTTATTAAAGATGTTAAATATCCAGATTGGTTAGCAAATGTGGTGATGGGGAAAAAGAAGAACAACAAGTGGAGGATGTGTGTAGACTTCGCCGACCTCAATAAAGCATGCCCAAAGGATCACTTTACGCTGCCCCGAATTGATCAACTAGTGGATGCTACCTCGGGACACGAGCTGCTGAGCTTCATGGATGCTTATTCTGGTTACAATCAGATTAAAATAAAACCTGAAGACAGGGAGAGTACTTCTTTCATTACCCCTAGGGGAACTTATTGTTATAATGTTATGCCTTTTGGTTTGAAAAATGCAGGTGCAACATATGAGCGGCTGATGAACAAAGTGTTTATAGAACAAATCAGTTGCAATATGGAAGTATATGTTGACGATATGCTGACAAAGAGAAAGAAAGCTACCGATCATCTAGTTGACCTAAGCCAGACTTTTGATCAACTAGATAAATATCAAATGAAGTTGAACCCTACGAAGTGCATATTTGGAGTACGAGAAGGCATATTTCTCGGATACATTGTCAATCAGCGAGGCATTGAAGCTAACTTTGAAAAAATCAAAGCTCTGCTAGGGCTGCGATCCTCAACGACGAAGAAAGAGGTGCAAAGTCTTACAGGACGAGTAGCAGCACTCAACAGATTTGTATCGCGAGCAACTAATCGATGTCTCCCATCCGAAAGACTTTTAAGTGGAATGATGAATGTAAGAGGGCTTTTCAAGACTTGAAGAAATATTTGGGATCACCTTCACTGTTATCCAGGCCAGTGATGGGAGAAAAATTATACTTGTATATGGCAGTGTCCGAGAATGCAGTCAGTTCGACATTTATAAGAATGGAGAATGGAATACAAAAACCGATCTACTACACAAGTAAGGCCTTCCGAGGAGCAGAGATCAGATATCCAAAGCTGGAAAAATTGGCACTAGCATTAATCGAGGCAAGTAGAAGAATGAAGCCATACTTCCAGGATCATACTATAGTAGTATATACTGATATGCCATTAAGGCAAGCCCTTCATAAACCAGAAAAATCAGGAAGATTGATGTGCTGGGCAATAGAACTTGGTGAATATGATATAGTTTATGAACCAGATCATCACTAAAAGGGCAAGCTGTAGCAGACTTTATAGCAGAGTTCACCTATCCTGATACTCCCGAGGAGTAAAAATTGCTCGCTGATCAACCTGTGGATGTTACAGGATCATCAAATGCAAGCCCAGACCAACTTAGCTTGGTAAAAGGGCAAGTAGATGTTACAGGATCATCAAATTCAAGCCCAGACCAGCTTAGGTTGGTAAAAGGGCAAGAAAAGATGATCGACGAACAATAAGAAAAATCAGGAGATGGTGAAAGGAAGCAACAAATTTTCCACCGAGGAACTTTGTCAGATCAAAAATTTGAAGACGAGTTACATATATGGAGTCTGTATGTGGATGGTTCATCTTTCACTACAGGATGTGGCGCAGGGATAGTTTTGAGCAGTCCGGACGAGGTCGACATGGAATACGCCCTACGTTTCCAATTCAAAGCTTTGAATAATGAGGCTGAATATGAAGCCATGATTGCAGGTCTTAGTTTGGTAAAAACTATAGGGGCGGAACAAGTTATTGTCTTCAGTGATTCGCAACTGGTCATAAATCAATTGATGGGAGTATATGCAGCCAAAGAAGAATTAATGATCAGATATCATGCAAAGGCAAAGGAACTGGTGGCGGAATTTAGTGTTATTCAGCTGGTCAGAATACCAAGAATGGAGAATGCGAGAGCAGACGCCCTAGCTCGATTAGCATCAACTACTCATACCGAGATATGAAGAACAATCCCAATTGAAGTTTTAGCTGGTCGGAGTATAGATAAAGATCTGACGATGAACTTTATTACCCTCGATTTAGGATCATCATGGATGGATCCCATCAGGGCATATATTGAGAAAGGGGAATTACCAATTGACAAACTTGCAGCCAAGAAACTGAAGTTTAAGGCTGCTCGTTATGTACTGGCCAACGGTATTCTATACAGACGAGGAATTATAGCAGGTTTGCAGAGATGTGTGAATCCCACCGAGATGAAAGATTTAATTGAAGAGGTCCATGAAGGGTCCTGTGGAGCCCATGTAGCAGGTCGGACTCTTTTGCAAAGGGTGATGATGCAAGGATACTACTGGCCAACGATGAGGGCTGATTGTATAGCCTACGCTAAGAAATGTGACAAGTGTTAGCATTTCTCTTCCATTCGAAGAACTCCCCAAGCATTATTGACACCCATTACTTCCCCTTGGCCATTTTCTATATGGGGAATAGATTTGGTCGGGTCACTGCCAACGACAAGAGGAAGATTTAAGTATCTCATGGTCGCTGTGGATTATTTTACTAAATGGGTTGAAGTTGAGCCTCTCGTTGATATGACGTACGACAAGGTGTACCAATTTATTTGGAAAAACATCATCTGTCGATATGGTCTTCCTCATGCCTTCATCACAGACCATGGAACATAATTTGACAACGAGGAGTTCGCTGCCTATTATCATCAGTCAAATATTTTGAAGATCCACTCAGCACCAGGCCATCCTCAAAGCAATGGACAAACTGAAGTAACAAACAGAACGCTGCTGAATGGCTTGAAGAAAAGACTGGATGATACGAAAGCAAATTGGATCAACGAGCTACAATCAGTACTATGGGCTTACCGAACTACTCCCCGAGTAGCAACAGGGGAATCTCCATATATGCTAGCATTTGGAAGTGAAGCCGTTATACCCGTCGAATTGGGTCTCCCAACACACAGAATACTGAATTTCAATTCCCCTGTTAGCGATTTAATGAGAAGGTTAGACTTGGACATGCTCGAGGAGGTTAGGGAAGAAGCAGCCATTAGAAATGTTGCTTATCAGCAACGAACATCTTTGTTTTACAACAAGAGAGTGAAGAAGTGTGACTTGAAAGAAGGAGACTATGTGCTAAAGAAGATGATTCAAAAGCACAACAAACTGGAAGCAAACTGGCATGGACCCTACTGAGTTAAAGAAGTTGTTCGACCAGGGACATACAGAATAGAAACTTTAGAGGGGGAGGAGTTTAAGAATGCATGGAATGCAGAACACTTGCGCAAATATTATCAGTAATGTAAACTCTCATGTAATGAAATTTCATCAGTATGAATAAAGTGACAACGTTCTGCCCAGTTCTTTCCTTTTGTTGGAATTTTTTTGCGGAATACAAGTGCTACACACTACTCAGTAAAACTCGAACTACTCAAATCTATTCTCGAAAATGCCAACAAAGGTTGGTCGGGAAACAAATGTATTCCTCGGGAAACAAATGTATTCCTAAAAATGCCAACTTATGTTGGTTAGGAAGTAAATGTATTCCTATGGGAAGTAAAACTATTCCTAAAAATGCCAACTTATGTTGGTTAGGAAATGTATTCCTAAAAATGCCAACTTATGTTGGTTAGGAAGTAAATGTATTCCTACGGGAAGTAAAACTATTCCTAAAAATGCCAACTTATGTTGGTTAGGAAATGTATTCCTAAAAATGCCAACTTATGTTGGTTAGGAAGTAAATGTATTCCTACGGGAAGTAAAACTATTCCTAAAAATGCCAACTTATGTTGGTTAGGAAATGTGTTCCTAAAAATGCCAACTTATGTTGGTTAGGAAGTAAATGTATTCTCGAAAACACCAACTAAAGTTGGTCGGGAGGTAAAATTATTCCAAAAAGTGCCAAAGCTGCTCGTAGAGGAAAAATCCACTAACTGTAGTTGGTCGAAAAGGAAAATTTACCGACCTTGGTTGGTCGGAAACATTTTATGAATAAGAGAAAGTGATCGAGCAAAATTTTTGATACTCGTAACTTTTTAAATTACTACTAATTTGGTCGAGAAACAAAACATCATTTTTTCCAAGTGACTACCACAAATTCAAATTACTAGACAATAAGTTGATCGACAAATAACACAATATTGTTATCTTTTTAACAGATACACATGCACGGATGTAAAGTGTTACAAGACAATGGCAGTCAAGATTTGCAAATAAAATTATTTCATTAAATGTAAAACAAAATACATCAGGAATGAAATATAAATTTATTACATCAATATTCCTATTCTATTGGTTTCTTCCCCTCTGCTTTTGAAACAGGTTCCTCGCCAGCAGGTGGATCATTTAAAGCAAGAGGGGAATTTATGAAGTTAAGATCTTTAAGCATCCTGATATTCATCACAGATGGTCGATCTAGGAGGTGCTCGGGACGAGATATCTCGATATTGGAATGGAGATTGTAATCGCCGATGTATTTGGAAATCAGACATTGAGGGATGGCCCGAGCAAGGATCCAACTCATATCAAGCTTGAATGGAGGTACTGGTAGGTCGAGCAGCCCATGATTATGGTAATCCCATAGGTAATGACCCTGTTCCAGTTGCACCACACCTAAGGCATTCAACCATCCCTGTTTGTAGCCCTCATTATTTGCATTTTGGATACGATCGTCCAAGTGGTAGAGAGCCTCGTTGTAGCCAGCCATCCAGAACTCCCTAGGTTGCTTGTGGAATTGATATGTCAATCTTTCCAGTTGCTCGTGGAGATTTTTTATGAAGAGTTCTTTATTCTCCAAGATAGATTTCTGCCCAGAAAGCTACTCTTCCAGACCCCTGATCTTCTTAGACATATCAGCCAATGCCTGGTTCTTTGCCATCAGTTGGAAGGCTTGGTTCTCTAAAGCAGATTGAGCCTTCTGTTCCTCGATAAGAATCCGAGCCGCTCTTGCTCATCCCCGAGGAGCTCTTTCTCGTCCACGAGAAGATGTAGAAGGGCCAGCTCTTTTCAATGTTTATAACTCATCCCTCAGGTTGGCGTTCTCGACCTCCAAGAATGAGAATCCCTCGTCAGTCACTGGGATCAAGGCATTTGAGGTGGAAGCTGCAGACTTCAACTGAGACAACTCTCTTTGCAGGTTATTATTTTCTTGCTCTAATAACTCAGCTATCTGTCTGTGCTCTTCGACCTCATCTTTTAAAGTTCTCTCCCGCACGTCGTAAGCAGCAAAACGCTTATCATATCCCTTATCAGCACTGATTTGCTGAAACTTCTTCTCGTACCCCTCGTGCAAAAGGGCAGTGGATTCCTTAAATTATTGTTGAAGTTCTTCAAGAGTGCCTTGGAGATCCTCAATCGTATCATAATAAGCTACATTATTGGCCACTGCACGATCAAGCAGACACTTCAAATATTGGTAGGTTTCAATTGCCTATTCTGAAGCATCTTGGCCGAGGATGTCTACGATTTGTGATGCACTCAGATCTTTGTGACCAGTCTTAAAATATTCATTGCATTGCCGTAACAGCTTTGTATCATGAGAGGACAATAATTCCATCCTGGCCAGAAACTAGTAGAGGAAGAAAAAGTAATAATAAATAAGAGTACCAACGGAGCATGAAGAGGAGAAACAATAGTATGCATAAACAAAAGTTCAAATTTTATTATATCACAAAGATCAGAGTTGCATGTTCAGGGTTACATTTGACAAAGAAAAATAAAATAGAGAGAAACCCGAACAACTCTACACCTTTTCCTTGTCTCCCAAAACTTTCTCGGGAGGCTGGGACGAGGAGGTAGGTTGCTCGGAGGGAATAGAGAGTTGCTCGGGGAGCGCTGGCAGTTGCTCGGATGAAGTAACGAGTTGCTGAAGTTCCTCGTTAGTAGGATGGATGGCTGGGGGATGAGAAACTTGATCTCCCATCACCATGGAAGACTCCTCAAAGGCAGCTTCATCCTCTTCTTCATCTTCAGGAGTTGGATGAGGGCCAGAGATGTGTCGTTGAAATAATTCAGAAGTTTCATCAACTTTCATTTCTTGTAAAGCAGAGACTCATCCATCTCTAAAGTATTTGAGGCTGCCATATTCGACCTGCGACATCATGGCAGCCAAGCCTTTGTTCCACCCTTTATCCCAGCCAGCGCTAAAAGATTTCTTCACAGCCAACTTCCTCTTTGTCTTCTCCGAGGAGAGTTTCGCGGAAAGAAGGTCATCAGCAGCTTTCAATTTATTCTCAACCTCCTCCTTCTGACGGCTTACTTCCCGAAGTTGACCCAACTCCTCTTCAGCAGCCTTGAGCTTATTTTCAAGCTCCCCAGTATTTTTGAGCTTCTCTTCGAGCTCTTTATTCTTCTCCTCCAGACTATTTATTTTTTTCTCCAACCCCTTGGAGACCTCATAACCTGAGCTTTTTCCTGCTCGGTCGAAGCAAGCTTCTTCTCCCAAGTGGCCTTATCATCAGCATATTTTTGACGAGAATCTTTCAGAGACTACGCCAAGCCCATCAAAGCTTCCTCTACACCAAACGAGGAGCTTGAAGCTTTAATAGCTTCATATTTCTTCAAAATTGTGTTAAAACACCTCACCAACTGTGAAAAGAAAACGAAAGAAAATCAGTGCACAGATACGAAAAGGAAAGAATGAAAATTTAAGACTATAGGACTTACAGAAGCAATGTGGCGAGCTGCCAATGTGGTAACCGTGTCCCGAGAAAGGTTTTCTTCAATACCTTGGATATCGGGAATGATCCAAGTCTTCACCGAGCTCATGGCAGAGCTCGGGGGAACAAAAGTAGGAATACCAGTTCCAGTAGTTGGGGGCTGAGAGATGGTTTCAATCAAATTGACCGAGGAGCTCTTCTTCAGCTTCCTCGGGGGAACAGGAATAGTTTCGACCAAGGAGGAACTCTTGGTCGGTGATATGACAATCACTTATTTTGGAGCATCAGTCTTGCTCGGGTCCACTGGGGGCTTATCGGCAACCTTCACAGGAGCAGCCGGAGGGGCTGCATCAATTTTCTTTGTCCCTTCTGGAACATCATGTTTACTTCTTTTTGCCTCTCCAGCACCAGAGGCAGGTTTCTCAAAAAGGGTGGGAGGTCTTCTTTTCTTCATCCTTTCACTCAAAGGAATATGTGATTCAGGCGAAGAACTTGTAGAGGCTTGTATTGGTTCTGCATCGCTTATCACCGGACGAGCAGTGAAAGAGGAGGTGTAACTCTTGTACTGCAGCAAATATGAAGCTGACTTAATGTGCTCGTCGACAACAGTTTGATGCAAACTCCAGATAAGTTTTAAATGCCTTATATTAACGTCTGCCTCTTTTGGGGATTTTCTTTTACTGTCAACTGCAAATAAATAAACATTAAAATATCAGTCACACATTTTATCAAACATAAAGGAAGCATAATTTCAAAATAAATAAAATGAAATAAAAATAACCTATCCCATTGCCATAGGGAGGGCATCTGGGACCTTGATACACTTCATCTCCAGATAAAAGAGCATGTTGCCAATTTTTTATAACAACCCCGTGCTCAAAATCTATTGGCATCCGGGAGATTGACCACTAAAGACCTATTTAAGAATCTAGTTTTTAAATAAAAAGTATTATCACCAACAGCCCATCTATAACAAAACATGATTTCTGGAATTCCTATGCGAGTTCCATGAATTTGATTTAGTCTATGAACCCCATTAACTATTCTCTATGTATTGGGGGCTATTCTTGCAGGAACAACGTCAAAATATTGACAGAATTCTAGACATAAAGGATTTGGCAGAAAAGAAAAGCCACATTCAGCAATAAAGAGACTGGGGAACCAATGTCCCTCAGCCAAACGGAAATAATCGGAAGGTTCAGAAAGTTCCTCCAGAACAACCCATGAAGGAATAGAAAAATCAGAACGAAATTTATCAAGAGATTCAACAAGGTAAACCATGATGAATAAAGGAAATGAAGAAGAAGGAAGAAGATCTCACAGAAAAAGAGTGGATCTGTTGACAACGAACGATGAAAAGGATGAACGCACAAGAGAGTAAGACAATGGAAAACTCGAAGAGACAAATTTGAAAAAGTAGAAGACGATGGGATTTTTTGCAACGTTTAAATACTCTGCCTTGGGAAAAGGAAAAAGTAATGATTACAAAAAGAGACGATTACGTTACCGGCGGCTAAAAAGACAAAAAGGGCGCGACGATCGAAACGGGTAGAAAAATTAAAAAAAAAGATCGATTCTACGAATATGGAAGGAGAAATAAATATAAAAGAAAAGACTCCTAAATTTCAGGATGACCATATAAAACAACCATATTTCGAGAAAGAATGTTCCACACTCCTCAAATTTCGAACTATGAAACATTGGGGGCTTCTGTTGATACCAAATTTAGTCTGCTAACATAGCTCAATCGAGTGAAGACACGTGGCAATCTACGTGGCAACAACAAACACTTCTGAGGAACTCAGACGCTCCGAGGAATCATACTGCAATGAGGAACACTGCTACCCCGAGGAACTCATACGCTCCGACCAACAAGAACTCTACAAGGAACTTTTGAGTACCGAGCAACTCTTGAGTACCAAGCATTTTAGGCGGTCCGAGCTGCACCTCGAACAAAGCATTAATAGCAGGATAACCAACAGTTTGACTGTTCATTAAATGCTTATCAGTCAGATGTATACACTTAAGGGGCATTGAATGTATTACCCTTTCACGTGTACAGCATTGAATGTATTACCCTTTCACATTATAGCCTTAGGGCTATAAATACATTATATTACCCTCATTGTAAGGGGACCGAAATTTCTTGAAAAAACTTGTAATCGAGAATTCCCAAACAGTCATCAATAACAGAAACAGTGGACGTAGGCCATTCTTATAAGGCTGAACCACTTTAAAACTTCTTTGTCTCATTTATTTTATCTGTGATTAAATAATTAGATATAATCTAATTTTTTACATCAACAATAATAATAGGTGATAGAGATCGATTCAGGAAATATCATGCCAATGGAGTTTCTTAAATACTCAAATCATATATTATCCAAAGGTTTAGTGAACAAATCAGCTAGTTGATATTCAGTGGGTAAATAGTTTATCTCTAATTCTTTAGATTCAACTAATTCTCGTATAAAATGATATCTTATCTTAATATATTTAATACAGGAATGTTGAACAGGATTCTTAGATATATTTATCGCACTTTGATTATCGCAATATAGGTTTAGCTTATTCTTTAATGCCATAATCATTAAGCATTTTTCTTATCCACATTAGTTGAGCGCAACAGCTCCCTGCTGCTAAATGTTTTACTTCTTTTGTGGAAAGTGAAGTGCAATTTTGCTTTTTACTTCTCCATCCTACTAAGTTATTACCTATGTAATAACAAGTGCCTGATATGCTTTTGCTATCATCAAAACACCCAGCCCAATCAGTGTCGGTGTATCCTATAATTACGCTAGATGTATCTTTTGTGTACCATATACCTAGGTTTATTGTCCCTCTAACATATTTAATTATACGTTTAACACATAGAATGTGACTTTATTTACACTTTGGTAATGGGAACAAATACATACATCATATATGATATCAGGTCGAGAGGCTATTGTAACACCCCGCCTAATTAAATACCGGGTGATCAGTCATTTACTAAATTAAATGAAGATTTTCAAATCAGTTCATTCTTAGCATCACTGTCAAAAATCACATTAATTACTAATCACCTATGTCCAATTAAACCGGTGTTATTTTATCTTTCATTTAACAGATAACAGCATGTGGAAAAAATAAAATAAACCATACACCAATATAGAGTCTAATCTAACACATATACAGATAAATAAATCCTGCTGAATAAACCATCGGCTAAAATCCAAGTCCAAAACAATCCAACATAATAATAATTTAATCCAACATAAGTCTAAATTGAATAAAATTTGAATGGGGTGACACACCCAATTGAAAAGTTGTAATACTGTCTAGATATCCTACACTAAGAAATAATTAAATGATGCGTTTAATCAAAACTCCTACAAGCATCCACCTGCTCTGCAGCTGCGTGTCCTTGGAACTGAATATCAAGTCTGGCATCTCTATGGCTCGAGACCTTAAAGGTTTTGAAAATATTTTTATAGCAAGAGTTTGTACTCAAAATATTTTGAAAATATTTATCAAGATTTTATCACAGTTCAAATATCGGTTACTGATTACACATGTTAGGTTCACGTACACTGTCTTGAGTTTTCTCACCCCTTAACTATTGTGCTCGCCCAATGTTCTCTACTTAGCCCACCTAGTTATTATACCCAAGCTAACTAGACATAAGTAACTATCTGGAATATCCACATCTATAAGTCCTCGTATCGCCCATACAGTACGTTATCCGAATTAACATTTCTCATATGTTAAGAGTTGAAATTAGCATTTCATTTATCTTCTAATTTAATTGATTAAATTTCACTACATAATTCATCATTTACATATACATTGTCTATTAGTCTACTGTCACACATAAGTAGAATAAACACAATCGTATATATATATATATCAATACGATGTCTCTTGATAGGACCACCGTGAAACAGTAGGCATACTTTGCAATTAGTCCAAGTACCTCTCATACTAAATAGGGACAATTTGTTTGGCATATCTACTTGAACCCCAAAATCAAACATCAAACGGTGGAGGCGAACATAGTACTAAGACTTTAGGCTACGCACACACCTAACGTACCCAAATGACACGTCGGTCTCACTAATACATGTCACATAGCGAGCCACCCTAAGTTCTATGTTTTGGGGCACAAATCCACACCTCACTGGAATCGTGAAGGTGGGATCACCCACTACACGAGAACCTCCGGTGATAGCAAGCAGAGTAGGTTTGTTAACTCATAGCATCAATCATATAGGTACACACACAACCTATATATATATATATATATATATATATATATATATATATATATATATATTCAGTAGGTATTCACACAACCTAATGATAATCATTCATATGTAGTATATAACCCTCGAATACTCACCGTACGATCAAATTATGACTATTCTCACTATCGCATTAATGGAGTATTAATCTCTACTCTAAGGGCCCTTGTTACCCCTTTTATAATTTTAGTAGCTAAGTCTTCCTTACCCTATTGGTATATACCATAAGCTCACTCTCGCTTTCCCGTAATTATATTCTCATTTTCTCGAATTAATTACATTACAATTTAAGACCGAATTAATTGTAGCATTAACCCTCTCCATAAGACTACCACATACCCTTATTAAGGTCATACTGTAAACCTAGAAGTCCCCCATAATGATTTAAAAAGTCCCCAGCGGTAACCCAATGAATTATACTAAGTTTCGAGGCTTAAATAAGCAAAATAGGCAAATCTTCCAGGGTCGAATCGACTCGTCCAAATACCGAATCAATTCACCATGCCAAATCGATTCGGTCTTGGTTCGAATCGATTTGGTTCGTACCAAATCATCTTCTTCGCTGGGACTGACGTGTTTTTCACCATTAACACACCTATAACTCTCATGATTCTCCACCAAACTCCAAACCAATTGTCACAAACCCTTCCCACATGTATTAGGACGGTTTCTAACATATTTTTTTTGCATTAAAACATTACAAATAACATTCAATAATGGATTTAATCATCTAATCCTCAAAACCCTAGGTTTTCATACTCCCCCTTAATATTCAACCTAAGCCCAGATTAAATTCGTGGATAATAACATATAATCTCTAATTTATTATCCTCTACTGATATCGATGCCTTCTACATGCAATTCCTACCCAAACAAGCATTTAAATTATTCTTTTTTCCAAGAATTATCAATTTAATCAATATAATTGAAACCCTAGTCACATGGGTATTATACCTTCATATTGATTTGCAATAAACACTTGCCTTAGTACTGTAGGGTCTGATTTCAAGGCTTAATGTTGGGTTTGATTGTTTTCTTCTCCAATCTTCCTTCCTAAGATGTTTGTGGTGCAAGAACACACCTTGATTCTTCAAGACCTCTCCCAAAAGCTCCAAGAATGGTCTCTCCTCCTTATCTAAGTACTTCTCTTTGTTCTTGGTGTTTTTAACCCTAACCCCTTCTATCTAACATCTTCTATAAGGCTACAAAATTCGTAGGTCTCTTTACCCCATTTACAAAATGACCAAAATACCCTCATATGGTCCTAGTTTAGTCTAAAATTTGCCCCGTCACTCAATTGACATCCCCGGGTATAATATTTTGACTAATTCAACCCTTGTGGAGTCATCTGTAACCTCAATATCATCATCCGAGTCACTCAAAATAAATATCCTATCTCAACCCCAATTTAGTCGACACGCGATTCCTAGGTGAAATAAATCCTATTACACCAATATCACTCGCTGTGACGTAATTTCTTCATCATCAACTATTCACTATTCACTTAGTTGATATAATTCTTAATATTAATCATCATCTCACTCTCGATTAATATTTAAAAATCACATTATTATTCAATTCAATTAAATTACTTCTCTCGTGTAATTTAAAATAAAAAAATTTAATTATCCAATTAATTAAATTTTAAGTATGCCGAAATACGTGATAATGTTTGCAATACATCTCGGTGTGGATGATATGTACCGGTATATGAGGTGACTGTATTGGTGGACAAGCATGAAGCAAGACATATCAGAGTTTGACTCGAAGTGTGGTACTTGTCAGCTTGCAAAAGTTGACCATCAGCGACCTTCGGGGATGCTATAGCCACTTGAGATTCCCGTGTAGAAGTGGGAAAGTATTTCGATGGATTTTATTATTCTGTTATTGACGTCGCAGAGGGTTCACGATTCCATTTCGGTGATAGTGGGTCAGCTGGCCAAGGTGGCCCATTTCTTGTCCATCCACTCCGATTACGAGATGATCCATCGATGAGATAGTGAAGCTACATGGGGTGCCGATTAACATTGTGTCCAATAGAGACAAGATCATTGTGTCTCACTTCTGGCAGAGCTTTCAGAAGGCCATGGGCACAAACTTGCGATTGTCACCAAATATTCTCGTAATTCAATTCCTGTGGATATATAAATAAAAAGGCAAAATTATGATTTTTTGTGCAGTCGAATAAACTCATCCAAGCAGGTCTTCTTCAACCTTGCGTTTTTATGATTTTCTCACCCAAATAACTTCCTAAAATCTTCACGAAACATCACCGAATTTCAAACCCACATGTCTAATCATTATATGAACATATAAGGATAATTTTCAACGTAAAAGTATCATTAATTCATCCCGAATTTGATTCAATATCCAATTATCTTTAAAATCCCATAAAACCCTAGTTTTATGTATTCTTTAAGTTTACTCACCAAGAAACCCAGATTACTTTTGTTTTCATCATCTCAAACCCTCTTATTTCTTATTACCAACATCAAGGAATATATCTACATGCAATTCCTACTTCAATTAATGGATTAAACCCACCTAAAACCATATTAATTCTTCCAAAAACATGATATCAAACCCAATTCTACATGGGTATTATAACATGCTTAAAATAAATTGCCATTTAAATACTTGTCTCTCAATAGCATGTCTGAAATTCATTGGTATGATGGTATGGATGTTTTCCCCTCACTTCGATCTCGATTGGTTATGTTCGGGGCGAAAAACAGTGTAGGAAGCTTGGTTATCTCCTCCTTTTTCTCTCCTATGGCCAGTCTCCTTTTGGTTTTGTGTTAACCCTAGCCTTTCCTCTCTAATGGGTAGATATAACTTGAAATTTTTGAGTTATCTAAGCCACAAACTTCGAATGATCAAAACGCCCTTAAACGGTGTTGGGTTGGTCTAAAATCACCCCAGAACCCAATCTATGCACCCGGGTATACTATTCCGATTATTTTGACACTTTCAGAACCAACTGTGACCTCAAAATCACCATTCAAGTCATTTTTGAAAATCATCTTATTTTCACCTCAAAATACGGCACGCATGAATTTTAACTTAAACCGAATTAATATAAATCTAAATCATCGAATTGAATAATTTATCCACATCAAATAAATTCCTAAATCACCAATTTAATTAATTTTCATATTCTTCAAAAGTATGAGGTGTTACATACTTCCCCCCTTACAAATGAATTTCGTCCTCGAAATTTGGATAAGAATAGTACTCTAAGGTTTCTACACTACCTTAATCACGTACTCTAAAGATCACGACGCATACTTCTATCCCTCTGAATTACGGATAATATAAAAATTAATTAAGCTATCCAGGGCGCCCATACACCCTATACCTGTGCATACGGCGCAAATGTTACCTGGTATTCACAAGCCCCAAATTGTAACATAGCTATTATCCCTCATATATAACTGTGTAACTGAACCATAACTAAGGTACTAAACCCATATCCTAATGACCAAGCATCCCCCCACTTCCAACGTTGTGCTAATTTTTATGCGTGGGATGTCTCACAAAGCGAAATCCAAATAAGGACCCCCCTCGATACACTACTACCTAACATTATCGATCGTTAAGATCCGTTAGGCCCTCAGCCCATAACATGTACCACAAATTTCAGTCTCCTGGCATAAAAGCATACTCGTCCACTCTCATGTTACAAAAAAACACATACTGCATTGCGCTCTGCCTGTCACTAGGTACTCAGCGTTAAATTAATAAACGAGCTCTATCTCTCCGCTCAATAATAACCCATAATACCCTGAATCACACCAGAAGATGTCGCTACTCACCGGGATCAATATATAATATGAACGCATACTTTCAAGTCTACTACACAGTATATTATAACATATATACACATATATATAGGCTCGACCCTCTTTAAGGTGATACCTAGCAAAATAAATCATACGCTGGAGTAGCGAACACAAGATCTCACTATCACAATCGATGATCACTCCATCCATAACTAACCAACAAGACTCGACAATTAGTCTGCTCTATTCTCATAACTCTCAATGGCAGTAAACTAACACACAATGCAACCATCATTTTTGTGTACACACTATCTCTCTCGTAGGCGGCACCAAAACCCCCTCTTCCCCATAGAAATTATTTATACATACATGGTAAGGCTATTACGGCCAATGTACCCATTAAACTCGACTCGTACTCGAATTGTAGTGTTAAAAATCATATCTAGTGAGGCGCTCGTGTCACCCATACAAATTCCATACTCATAAGGATGAAACAAAAATATAACCTCCATTTTCGTTTTGTCTTACCCAATCGTCGGGTCCCTGAACGTAACTCTCTCATCGAAACTGACCCACGATCTGTTGCAGTGGTTGTACATTCAGGATCTCATCCTATAGTTACCCATACCTCGCCTTGGGCAATTCCTTCTTTTATGGCCTATGCACCCACAAGTGAAACGTTGGCCCAAAAATCTCTCTCCCTCTTATTACGGCCCTACTGGCCTTTTTCCTTGTTCTATTGAACTGAATGTTATAGCTGTGGAGGACCTTTGTGGTCCTACCTGAACCAACCATTCTCAGGTTAAAAATCTATGGGTCAAGCTCTCTTAGCCCGATTTCCTTGTCTAAAATCTCGCTCCTCGAGTTGTTGTGCCCCATTCGTACAATTCTCATATACTACCTAGTCTCACTGGTCTCACTTTCTCGATGTGGACAAGTCCAATGTAGGTGACCCTACCCTCCACACATAGGACACCTTTCTGTGCCATTCCTTTGTCTCAGAACCCACCATCCCTGTCGAGGTGTCCTTCTCTCGAACACGGTAGTCCTAACCTCGATTGCTACCCGTGTTATCTCATTGGCTTCAATTCCATATGGAACTCGTTGCTGGCCCTAACGACCCCGATTGTACCCACCATCACTCGGTAGAGATTCAACTGGTCCAACTCATATAAATGGGTCCCCTACTAGGTATAACCAACTGAAGTGTTTCCCTGTCACCGTTAAATCTAGTCTTGCTCTTCGGATAGATTCTTCCACAATTTTGGCTCGCTTCTTATGAAAGCATTTGTAATCTTGTAAACGTATGACTTTGATGACATTTGCACTAGTCTTCCTAGCCGAATTTCCTATTCACACTTATGTATTCTACCCACGAGCCCCTTATACACATACGAACCCCCTCATTATTATCATTCGTATCCCCTTTGACGGTTATGATGTTCGCTAAACAAGTCAACTTCTCTCTCACAATCGGCCTCTACCTAGGCTACTTGTGACAAGTTCATAATTCCATTCACAACTCTACCTGAACAACAGATGGATGATCTTACGGTCAAATAGCACCTAAATTTCTCGTTTAATCCCATATGTGCCTCTATATATGTGGTGACTGACTCTCATCACTTAACGTTGCTCCTATGAGCAAAAATTTCCACCTGAAATATAATCATGGGTGTCGCTGCACTCCACCCTACACGATTATCGTTGGATTATCTCCTTTCACTGCTTATCACGCATATTCTCTTCCTCGGATCCTTATAGTTGGTTCTTCAAAAGTGTCCCTCTGACTTCCCCCCTGCCGACTGTACTAGGTGAATCTTAGATTGTATTACCATTATCTATGACAGTGCTTGGGGAAACTACTGTTCCCCGAGCTACTATCTTATTATCACTTGTCGGAACAATAATCATGCTGACTTCTATCATGATCACCATTTCCAGAATACTCCATGTATTTTGATGACCCTCTCATCCTGCAATCCTCCTAACGACCCTTGTTGGTCGTCCTATCATGTTCAGTGTACGAAGCCCAACTGAACTCGTATATAAATCGCATCAACTATACTTAATAGTAGGAGAACGTAAATCGCATACGAAGAGGAATACAATAATCCTATGACAAGGATCTATATCAAAAAACGCTACGCTAAAACTTAAAAATCCGTATAGATCCTAAGGACACTAGAACCTGATGCTCTGATCCAAATAAATTACCCTGCTAAAATATATAAAAATAAAATAAATTTTTCAAACGTCGTGCTCTAAAATCCTCCAAAAGTCCATAGCGTCGAAATCTACGCTAACCTGCCACTAAAATAAAAATAAGGGGAAGTATACAATATGATAAGAATATAATCTCAAAACAATATGGTGAATAAACGACATCCGAGCATTATACCAATTTAATTTTTCAATAACACACCAATAGGTCACCAGGCCTCACCTCACCTCACCTAAGCTTCGTAACGCCTCATCCTGACTATGGGACTTTTGGATTATTAGCGGGTGACCATTTTATGTGCCATATAAAAATTTCATGACACCATGCCCATCAACAAATACAATATCTCTAATCGAATCAATATTTTAGATTCCAATAAAAGCCATGATATCAACAATATGAGTACAAATAAATGGGGAATGGAATGACTACTCTCGAGAGATTCAAGGAGCATATTGCTTAAAGCTCATACTATAAAATCATCATAAGAAATTCATAATATTCTGGCTCAAAATTCTGATCACACTACTACGTTCCTCTCGCGAAAATAATCAAAACTCGTTCTAGTCCAAACATATATTTAAATCATTCTTTTCTTCCAAGAATTATCAATTTAATCAATATAATTGAAACCCTAGTCACATGGGCATTATAAATTCATATTGATTTTAAATAAACACTTGCATTAGTATTGTAGGGTCTGATTTCATATTTTGATGTTGGGTTTGATTGTTTTCTTCTCCATTCTTCCTTCCCAAGATGTTTGTGGTGCAAGAACACACCTTGATTCTTCAAAAACTCTCCTAAAAGCTCCAAGAATGGTATTTCCTCCTTCTCTAAGGACTCCTCTTTGTGATTAGTGTTTCTAACCCTAGCCCCTTCTATCTAACATCTGATATAAGGCTATAAAATTCGTAGGTCTCTTTACCCCATATTACAAAATGACCAAAATACCCTCATATGGTCCCGATTTAATCTAAAATTTCCCCGTGACTCAATTGACATCCACGAGTACACTATTTTGACTGATTTGACCGTTTCGGAGTCATCCATGACCTCAAAATCATCATTTGAGTCACTCAAAATAAATATCTTATCTCAACCCCAATTTAGTCTACACGCGACTCCCGAGTGAGATAAATCCTATTACGCTAATATCACTCGTTATAACATAATTTCTTTATCATCAACTATTTACTATTCACTTAGTAAATATAATTCATAATATTAATCATTATCTCACTCTCGATTAATATTTAATAATCACATTATTATTCAATTAAATTAAATTACTTCTCTAGCGTAACTTAAAATAAAATAATTTAATTACCGAATTAATTAAATTTCAGATATGCCGAAATACGAGGTATTACAGATGTTAAGTATAATAGGCTGATTATCATGCTTCTATTTAGGGTAGGATCAATCGGTTTCCCAAGTTCATCTTTAGAAAGTTTTGTAAAAGTACTCATGGGAGTCCTAGCAATTTTGGCATTATCTAAACCGAATTTTTTCACGAACTCTATTGCGTACTTAGATTCTGATATGAATAACCCATTATCTATTTGCTTGACTTGAAGTCTTAAGAAATATTGAAGCTCCCCTATAAGTGACATTTGGAATTCCCCGTGCATAATTTTAGAAAACTCTTTAACCTAAGAAGGGGAAATGGAACCAAATATTATGTCATCAACATAAACCTGAGATATTAAACCTGTTTGTTAAAATGTTTTACAAATAATGTCTGGTCATTTCCACCTCCTCAAAACCCTTTATTGATTAAAAAGATTGACAGGCGTTCGTACCAGGCCCGAGGGGCTTGCTTTAAATCGTATAATGCTTTTTCCAATCTATACACATGGTTTGGGTAATGAGGGTCAATAAATCCTTTTGGTTGTTCAACACAAGTCTCCTCTATCAAAATACCATTTAAAAAGGCAGATTTCACATCCATTTGATAAAGTGTGAATTGTAAGTGACAAGATATGGCCAAAAATAAGCGAACAGACTCAAGGCATGTGATCGGGGCAAAGATCTCCTCGAAATCTATTCCTTCAACTTGAGAGTAACCTTGGGCAACTAATCTTGCTTTATTTCTAACTATCATCCCAGATTCATCTGTTTTATTTCTTAAATT
Organism: Sambucus nigra; assembly: GCA_949130495.1. Lineage (NCBI taxonomy): Eukaryota > Viridiplantae > Streptophyta > Magnoliopsida > Dipsacales > Adoxaceae > Sambucus > Sambucus nigra. Next base: position 320,861,057 of record OX422214.1, on the reverse strand, counting down.
CCAATAAGCACCAATAACCCTTTTATTTTCTAACCTAGGCACAAGACACCATACATCATGACTTTTAAATTATATGAGATCTTATTGCATAGCACCTATCCAAAATGAGTCATTAAGTGCTTCATTTACAATCTTTGGTTATATTAAAGAAACAAAGCATGCAAAATGAGCAACATTACGTAATTGGGATCTTGTACGCACTGGATCTTCAGGGTTACCAATAATATTATCTATGGGATGATCTTTAGAAACTCGGTTAGGTACTTCAGGGGTCTCAGTTGTTAAAGGATCAACTATCTCTAGAGAGTCATAGGTAATATTATTTTCAAACTTATCCACTATAGTTGGCCCTTGTTCTTTACTCTCGACATCAGTGTTACTATCATATTTATCGATTCCATTATGACTTTGTTACACAAATTATAAATGCGATAATCCCGACTATTAGGGGAGTAACCCAAAAATATGGCTTTATCACTACGGGTTTCAAATTTAGATAGGTGTTCTCTATATTTACAAACGTAACAAGTATAAACAAAAGTTCAAAAATATTTTAAGTTGAGCTTTTTTCCATACCAAAGTTCATAGGATGTTTGTCTCATATTTTTACAAAGGTATACTATGTTGATAATATGACATGCTATTTGAACTGCCTCAACCCAAAAGTATTTTAGCGAGTTCTTAGCATGTATCATTACCCTAGCCATTTCTTGGATTATGCGATTTTTGCGCTCGGCAACACCATTCTACTGAGGTGTTTTAGGTGCACTGAAGTCGTGTTGGTAACCATTACAGTTACAGTATTCTGTTATGCCTAAGTCTTCAAATTCACCTCCTCTATCGCTACGGATTCGATTGACTTGGGTATCTTTTTCATTCTAGACTCTTAAAAGAATTTTTAAAAATTCTCGGAATGTATCATATTTTTGTTTTAAAAAGGCTAGCCAAGTGAATTGGGTGAAATCATCCACCATAACCAAAATACAACTGTTACCACAAAGTCTTACATTTCGGGAATGACCCATGAGATCCATGTGGATTATCTCTAGAGGTTTTGTTATTAAAGCATCTTAACTTTCTTATGAGTAGATTTAACTATTTTTCCTTCCTGACACAGCCCACAAACAACATTTAAAATAGGTCTTATTTTTGGCAAACCTCTAACTATATCCTGTGAACTTAATTTGCTAAGATCATCATAATTTATGTGACCCAAACAATTATACCAGATTTCATTGTCATCAAGTCTAGCTAACTGTAATACCCCGTATTTTTATAACCTTTAAATTTGGGGATTTATTAAATTGAAATTGAGATATTAATTTAATATTAATCCAGAAATTATTTTAAATATTTACTAGCGTGATGAGAGTTAGTAATTATTAGGAATTTGTTGAATATTACTTAATGGATAAAGTAATATATATAATAAAATTTATGTAATTTACATGAGTGTATAATTTGATAATTGTGGAAATTAAATCGGGACGCGCCTGTGTCGTGTCGGAATTAAATTATTATTATTTAAAGTGAATAAATTATAAGTCACCCGTATGATCATTTCGAGTGCGCCAATGTGTCCAGAAGGGTCGAGATAGTCAAAATAATATACCCGGGGGTTTTGTTTGGGTCTCGGTGCATTTTAAGCCCAATTGACATCTCAGGAGGGTATTTTAGACATTTTACATTATTGCCTAATTAAATCCATGAATTTCCTAAGGATATATCAGACTTTAGGAGTCATCTTCTAGGGTTAACAAACACAAAATCAAAGAATGGCCATTATAGAATGAGTTTGAGAGCTTTCCAAGCAACTCAAGGCCAAAGACTCGCCCGTTTGCACTGCCACCACCACCAAAGCGTAGATCGCGCGACGAGGAACGCAACTATACCTCTTTCGTCCACAAATCAGAAACCCAAATTTGAGGAAAGTATTTATCTTGCTTTATTTTAGTTAATGTTTCAATCATGTTAGTCTAGGGTTGTTTAGAACATGTTTCATGGAAGAAATTGTATTTTTGGAGATTTCAAATCATATGTGTAGAGGAAGTAGACGTATTCTGGACATCTAAATCACATGTAGAGGATAAGCCACGAATTTGTATGGGTTTAACAGCAAGAAATCTGGAAAAGAATTTAAAGAATGGAAACTAAAAGAAAATTAGGGTTCTTGTAGTTTATGTAAATTTTACCCCATTAAATCACGATACTTGATGATTTCGGACATGTTTTACGTAGAAAATATTACCGTTAGGTATATAGTACTTGTAGTAGTATTAATCGGGAGTTTGGCAATCATTAATGGAGATTTGGTTGAGGTTGTAGAGGTAAACCCGTAACTGGAAAAGAGAAGGCTTCGTCATAACTGCTTGATCGATCGATCGATCAAGAACATCGATTGAGACGATCGATCGATAGACCTCCTTACATCGATCGATCGACCCCTCCTGGAAAACTGCATATTTCTCGCCCGATGGTTTAATCCGGTTAAAATGCATAGGAACCCTTGATTATTATTGTTGAGGTATAATGGGATATAGATAAGACCAGTAGGGTCTAGGTAGACCCCGTTGAGTGAAATATAATGTAGGATTAGATTTTGGGTTAATGAGGAATTATTCACGTGTATAAGAAGACATGAGTACGTTTAATAAAAGATCTTGGCTCATTAGGGAGTTAGACCAGAAGGTAAGTGAGTGTATGCCTACTGAAATCATACTTAAAATACTTCGAGAGGAGAAGTGAGTATGAAGTGAATTATAAATGAGAATAAAAATGATGAGTTCAATATGCGAAATAATCGAGTAAAATGTGTAAATGACGGATAATTATAATAATGGGTCGTGGGCGCACCTAATTTAGATATGTGGATATTAATACATATATGACTGTGTGATTGTGAATATATTGTATATTTGTATAAAAATCATACTTGAGCTACTTGCTATCACGGGGGTTTCCGCGCCGGGACCGTCTTATCTCGATTGGGCCGTTATGGGGGATATTGACTCGTACCCTAGAACATAGGATTCCTTGGTACAGGCTATCTGATTGATAGTCAGACCGTCCTAAGAGACGTGAGGGTATATGATGACCTCTTAGTGACTTGGAATTATGCTTCACCTCCAATTGTATGTGTTTTATGTTAATACGGTTCGAGAGTGATTCCGAACTAGTATTTCCCTTAGTACGAGTGATACGGGGACTTGATAGCAGAGTATGCCAGCACCATAGAATGTATGTGGGGTGCAGATATTATATATGTTATATGAGTGACTAATATATATATATATATATATATACACTTAAGTATGGGAACTTTCTACTGTGCATGAAAGTAGTTAAGTAATGAGTAACTACTCCAACTTTATTATAAGTGTTTGGGAATTTTGTGACATCACTGGGTTATTTTAAATAACGTAAGATATATGAGAGAGATAAATTTTCAGAAATTAATTATCTTGGCCACAGTATTTATCAGAATGAAGCCTTATGGTAAAGTCATGTTAAAATAAACTTTGAGATTAATAGTTCGGTAGGCATGCACACTAGATGAGAGGTGAGAATTTCTCAAGAGAGTGTCGCATACTAATATGGTTGTTTCATTAGCCGGTAAGCATTTTAAATACTTGCTAAACTATTTTAAATTGTTTTACACTCGGGCTCTGACTCGTTTCCTGCTTTTTCTCTTATCTTGTATATATATGTATATATTACAGGTGCCCAGCCACAGGGGCGTCGTGCTTAGATTCCTTGGATCGGATGCGCTCCAGCTTATGTGAGAGTTGCAGGCCATTTCTTAGACGACCTCCTTATTGACTCCACTCTTATTATTAGTTCTTATTAATTAGGGCATGTGTCGCCCGTTTCCTTATTCAGTTGGATTGTTAGAGATTTTTATTCATTTATTTTTCAGTATTTGGTACTCTGTGGGATGTAATTCGTGTCAGGATGATTTCATTTGTAGCTTTTAGACTTGGTATTGGTTTATCTGAATGGTTAAATTCTTGTGTGTCCCTTGCCATCTTTAACATTTATACGATTCATAAACTGTTAATTATTGAGAAGGTTTTCTTAATGGAATTAAATAAAATAGAAATAAGGTTTAATTTGTTTTGACACTTAGCTTAATCATGTAGGGTGTTTAAATTGGAAACTTTATTTTGCGACAGTGATGCTAAGAATGAACCAATCGTTAAGCTTGATTTTAATTTAATAAAGGACTGATCACCCGGTGTTTAATTAGGCAAGGTGTCACACTAACCTATAAGTCTCATTACCCGGATTTACTATGTAACTGTTATCTAGGGTCTTGTGACAAGTAAGGATGCAATCACCATTCTCATTTAAAATTTTACAATTAGTTTTTAAGAATGTGACTGTATGATTGGAGTCGTAAAATTGTGATATACTTAACATATTAGCTTTAAGACTTTTCACTAATAATACATCATTGAGAATGGGGAGTCCTTTTTCTTGGAGTGTTCCTTTGCCTATGATCTAAGCTAATACTATGTCCCCAAAACATTTCCTCCTAAGAAGTCAATTCTGTCAAATAATTTAATATCATCTCCGATCATATGTTCGGAACATCCACAGTCTAAGTACCAACTAGAAGTAGTGTGTTCAGCTTTTAAAGCGCTTATAATTATGTTACACTTAAACTGGGATATTAGATCGTCCTTTCTAACCCATATAGCTCTAGTTTTAAAAGGTTTGTGAGGTTTGGGTTTAATAATAGATCTAGCATTCTTTCTCTTAGATTTCTTTTTAGTGTGAGATATTTTCTTCCTATTCCTATATTTAGAGTTTATTAGGTTGTTTAGGAAGTATATAATTATTTATGCTCTGTCTAGAATGGTTAAAGTTTTTATAAACAGCAAGGTTCTAAAAAATGCGGGGCGTGATTGAGGCATGGAGGTCAAGCCTTAAGCCTTAGAAGCCTAGGCGGGCCTAGGCGTAAAAAGGCGTGAAAAGGCGTTTAGGCCTTCTTAATATATTTTAATATTTTTTAACCATAACAAGGCTATTAAAATACAAAAATTGCATAGATCATAAAAATATGTCTGAATATATGCAAATTAAAATACTATTTGATTATTTTGGATGAGATAATGGTTCGGTTTGTAAACAAATTCTTTAAAAGGCGACATCGTTTCACTAAATCATTGTTGTTTTTAGAAAAAAGTGCGGCTTAAGGGTTTTATCAAGAATAAGGCGTGAAAAGCGTAAGGCGGGGCGTTTCTCCCAAGCCTTAAGCCTAGGCGGGTTTTTTAGAACAGTGATAAACAGATGATTATAGACATGCTTATACAGTCGTTTTTTAAAACATTCATCGAGATAGGGTCCATAAACATCGCAGTATAAACAGTATTGGTGGCAAGACGGTAGTCTCTGATTTTTTAAAATCTTTGAAAAGAGGTTTATCCATTTTCTGGACATTAACCACAAGTCTAACTGCAACAGTTTTCCATTGTTCAAACCTCGTAACAGGGGGCAAACATATTTGGCCTTAGGTTCAACGATAGGCTTTGGAAAAAATTTCATGAAGATGTCTGGCCATTTTTATTATTCTCAAAATCAAGTTTTAAGGATTGAAAATCAGGACATAGATCAATAGGACTTTTTCCAGAAGACACAAATTTTTTATTTTGCAAAGGTTTGGTTCGTGTCTTAGTTTTTTTACATAACATATGCATGTTTTTTCTTCAAAATCGGTTTTACTTAGGGGTGGAAATTTTAGAAATGACACGGCACGACATGAAATTGAATCGAAATTAACACGATATGTCGTGTTCGTGTCTAAATTATGAATCGTGTTGTGTCATGTTATCATTTTTTTTAGGCGTGAAATTTATGAAATTCTAGTATTCGTGTCGTGTCGTGTCGTGTCGTGTTGTTGTAAATCGTGACTGTGTGATAATTGATTAAATTCGCAACTTTCTACGTTGGCACACTTATTTAATTAGTGTCTAAATAAATTCATCCCCTAAACATGCATCTAAATCAACCCATCAAATAAATATAAAGCATGCGACACAGTAAATATGTTGAGGCACGGATTTCAGGAAAAAAACTTTTCGGGTAAAACCTTTATTTCACTATGAATTTATAAATGGCAACTTACAATTACATAGAGAAATCTACAATGGATCAACGCGCATCCACCCCACAAAGACACGCAGCCTTGAACTCATCAAGAGAATACATGCAGCACCCTCCAAGGACTCGAAGCCCAATCTTCAACAAAGAATCTTCACGCAGCAAGATCCTCAATTACAGGCATCAATATGTTGTAGAGACGCACTCCATGAAAGATGAACAAAATCAAAGTAGTGTTCTTAGGTTCCAAAAGATTCACAAGGTTTGGCAATGATATGTGAATCAAAACATGAGTTTTGGGAATAAAAAATATGAAGACTTGAGATAATAGAATTCTCAAAATCGTCTTTCCAAGTCTTGCAAAATAACTCCCCCAAAGTTGGCTTTTATAAAGAAACCAAAAACAGTTTTAAAAATCTTGATCTCTATCCAGCATCAGGTACCTCGAATCGGTTCGGGTGTCCCACGAACCAGGTTCACCCCCCGAACCAGTTTGGCCTTCGGTTCGCGAAATATCGCTGGATTGGGGCTAAAATTCCACAACATTTTTCCAAGTGTTTTTCTCGAAATTTTCTCCATTTTCAAAAGGCCATAACTTCTTCACCGTAACTCGGATTAAGGTGTCGTTTCTTCCAGTATCTTCGTTGCGACGAGATCTACAACTTTCCAATTGATCCGTCTTCTAGACGGTGATTATAAAATTTTCAAACTGCCCTTGAACTTTCATATCTTGCCTTCTTTCACTGTTTTGACTTCTCTTGCATACCACTTGCATCAAGTCCCTAAAATCGTGAAACGTGAAGTCGTTGAGGAAGATGTGGGACACATGATGGAGATGTTGAATGCTTGATTGCCGAAATTCATATTGAGGTCGTCGTGTGAGATCGTGTAGAGACATGCCTTTTGTAACGGCGTATGAGATACACAAATGTAACATGTTGGACATGAGAAGAATGTCCTTACAAATCTCTCGCTATGTCTATGCCGGTACATATATAAAAAATCCGAATTATCAAATAACAAATTGCCTATACAAATCTACCCTCCCATGAACCCAAAACTGGAAAGATACAAATGAATAAGACTTCATCGTTTGTTCTTCAAATCTTCAAAACTTTTCTCATCAGGGTGTGCAATTCAGTAATTATCAATGTAGTACCTACACACATGAGATAAAGAAAATACCAAGTGACGTATCGAGTTTGAAATGAGATAAACATGGATACCAATTTATGATGAAAGCATAAGTCAAAACTTAAAACTCCCCCGAAATTCAAACACCCACATAAAATGATAATTCTTTCTCCCCCATTTTATGATGTCCCCAAATAGACAAATGAAAAGAATAAATCAAAAAAGGTAAATCGGGGTGTCACTGTATTCAAAACAAGGCATCAATCAGATGGCAAATGCATTGTTTCAAAGAGTACTAAAAAAAATCATCAGAAACTATTTTTTATTTTTCCAAATTTTTCATAAAAAAATAAAATACCAATTTGAAAAAAAATATGATACAAAAATCACACCATGGTTTTAGACTAAAACAACCAAGTCATGGAAATAGAATGAATGGGTGTGAACACATTCTATAGGTAAATCAACTCAATCAATCATATGCGCACGATGCATATGTGTACCCCTAACGAATGAACATCAAAAACATCATTTGGTGTAAAAATTGTTGAATTTAGATGACATCGTCTTATGTAAATCCAAAAATCAAACTCAAAGTGATTTCCACACCAATAACGTCCAAAAATATTTAACGATTTTTCAAGACTTTTAAGGACGTGCAAACCAGTTTAAATTCTCCAACCAAACCTCCTCAAAAATATTTTCTTTTAGAGGTGTATAAACTAAATTCTCAAAATTTGGAGAATTGGTGCAAAAACCTAAACGGCCCATAATTGGCATGAATTTCTTTTTATTGCCTATAAATTTTTTCGGGCTCTTTTAAACCTCTTTGGACCCCGGATAATAAAATTCCTCAATTTTTTAGGTCCAATTTAAACGGTATCTTAATCGTAAAGGATAAATGAAAATATTTCGTAGCCCTTCACCGTTTTCAAACAAAGCACACAAACTCACAAACGGCTCTTATATGCACAATTTCCTTATCAAAATTTATCGCGCTTGGTTCGTTTTAAAGGATAGGATTGACATGAAAATACCCAACCAACATGTGATAAGACAAGCACGTCAATCAAACAAATCCGTGCATATGTGCAATAAAGGAAATTATGAGTCAAACATGTAAGAAGTAACACTTAATTACATCTTAATGATTCCAAACATTATAAAGCACACGGATGAATTGACCTATTGTCTCAAAACACTATCAAATAGTCACATGGACAAAATGGAACGAAGTTGTGACTCGTTCATCCTAAGTGTTCATCCATAAACGGTGCAAACAAAAAACAAAATCTTTTTGTATTTATAAAAAAATTATCAAAAACAAAAATTAATACAAAAAGTACATGTCACAACGCTAGCAAACATAAATATCATGAAATAAAAACTAGCGTATGACAAACATGCGAACACAATCATCTATATAATATGGCAAGGGAAGAATCATGTGAAAGCAAATGGGAATCAACTTGTCTAAAATCTAGCGTATCCAAAAGTGATTTCCTAACCCAAATAGATGTGAAACGTTGTGTAGGGTATTTGGGAACCACTGGAACACTAAACACAAACTTCCTAGGACATTTTCCAAGATCAAAACAAAAACTCCTGAGGTGACCTTTCCTACCACAATATGAACATGAGTAAACGGGTGGAACGACACCTATGGGTTGGCCTTTTCTAAATCCTTGGGAACGGTTGACCCTCTAAAACAAATAATGGTTTTGTCTTTAGCATTAGAATCGTGAGAACAAGATGATCCATTACCATCACTATCAAACCTACTCCAGTCTGTCAAATAATTTTTTAACTTCAAAATTTTTTACTCAAGCAAAGAATTAGACTCTTCCAAAGACAGTGATTTCTTTTTCAAATTTTCAATAAAACTTAATAGTTTATCTCTCTCTCCCTCAATTAAAAAAAACTTATCCCTAAGAGTCTTTTCACGTGCCGTAAAATCATCGATTAATTTTTTATCCTCGATGGCATAAACATGAAACGTAGAATTTTTTAAGTCCTTCTATTCCTTCTCTAAAACTAGGACTTTATCATTACTATTCTTTTTGGCAATTTTCAAAGAATCAAAATCAATACACAAATTACCAAAATGCTCACGACAAATATCACTTTGAGTTTGAAACGCTTGCAAATATTCAATCTTACTTTTAAAGAGAGAATTTTCTTTTTCCAAAACTTTAATTCTTTTGCAAAGTTTCAAATTCAAACTTTTTAATTTTTCAGCACGGTCGTGAACTTTTTCAAAAATAGGCTCCTCATTAAATGGGCGTTCCATTGAAAAATTGCGATTTTTTACAAAACTGATTTTAAAAAAAAAATCAATATCACACAATTTTGCAGAAAATAGGAATACGCAATAAAATAGCGCAATCCGCTATGATACCAATTTGTAAAAAATAATATGACGACGGTGTGTGATACCGATTTAAATTAATTCGTAAGTTTTCAATTAAACCTTATTTAATTAGAGTCTATCTTTAAACCAAATCAATTTAATCCCTAAACATGCATCTATGTGTGTGCATGTGTCAACCCATAAATAGATATAAAGCATGCGACACAGTAAATATGTTGAGGCACGGATTTCAGGAAAAAAAACCTTTTGGGTAAAACCTTTATTTCACTATGAATTTATAAATGGCAACTTACAATTACATAGAGAAATCTGCAATGGATCAACACACAGCCAGCCCACAAAGACACGCAGTCTTGAACTCAGCAAGAGAATACACGCAGCACCCTCCAAGGACTCGCAGCCCAATCTTCAGCAAAGAATCTTCCCGCAACAAGATCCTCAATGACACGCAGCCATATGTTGTAGAGACGCACTCCACGAAAGATGAACAAAAGCAAAGTAGTGTTCTTGGGTTCCAAAAGATTCACAAGGTTTAGAAATGATATGTGAATCAAAACATGAGTTTTGGGACTCAAAAATATGAAGACTTGAGCTAATAGAACTCTCAAAATCGTCTTTCCAAGTCTTGCAAAATAACTCCTCCGAAGTTGGCTTTGTAAAGAAACCAAAAAGAGTTTTAAAAATCTTGAACTCTATCCAGCGTCAGGTACCCCAAACCGATTCGGGTGTACCGTGAACCGATTTGCACCCCGAATCACTTTGGCCTTCGGTTCGCGAAATATCACTGTATTTGGGATAAAAATCCACAACATTTTTCCAGGTGTTTTTCTCATAATTTTCTCTATTTTCAAAGAGCCATAACTTCTTCATCATAGCTCGGATTAAGGTGTCATTTCTTCCAATATCTTCGTTGCAGCGAGCTCAACAAATTTCGAGTTGATCGGACTTCCAGACGGTGACTATAAAATTTCTAAACTGCCCTTGAACTTCCATATCTTGCCTTCTTTCACTGCTTTGACTTCTCTTGCGTACCACTTGCATTAAGTCCCTAAAATCATGGAACGTGAAGTCGTTGAGGCAGATGTGGGACACATGATGGAGATGTTGAATTCTTGATTCCCAGAATTTAGATTGAGGTTGTCGTGTGCGATCGTGTAGAGACGTGCCTTTTGTAACGGCGTATGACATACACCAATGTAATATGTTGGACATGAGAAAAATGTCCTTACAGTTATTTTTTATTCGGTTCGTGTTCATTTCAACTAAAAAATACGAAGTCGTGTCGTGTCGTCCCGAAACGCGACCCGTTGACCCGAATTGCTACCCCTAGTTTTACTAGAGGCAACCCAATCTTAAAAACAATTGGAATTGTTTTCAAACTTAGAAAAAAAAGTTGAGGAAAGTTGAAACCTTTTCTTTAGATTGTTCAAATTCTATCAAAGTTGCCTTATAATTCATTTCCAAAACTTCATTTGACTCAGAAAGTTCTTGAATTTTTTCAACAAAGGATTTGGTTTTGGATTCATAGGCCAAACACTGATGTGTATAGTCCTCAGTGTTTTGCTTCACCATTAGGCTTAAAGCTTCAATTCTTTCAGTTAGGTCCTCGACTATATTTTCTAGTTTGGCGCTCTTCCTAAAAGTCTTAGTGTATAGTGTGTGAATGTCAGTGAGATCATCATTATCAGACTTATTAAACGTAGTTTGTGAATTTCCCCATAACGTTTCATTCATTGTACTCACACGCCCATTCAATTCGTCATTGTTGAGTTCACTTTAACTCACACATATCGTCGTAGAGTTACTACTTGTAGTATCAACAACATTAATATTATCTAGGAAAAGTGTAGATAAACCAGAAGCAGGCAAGACATTATAGGACATAACAGTAGGCATGATAGCATTAAGTTCATTATTATTAACAGACATATCACCAGAATAGATAATTTTAGCAAAAAAAGACATATAAGGGTCAAAAGTATTAGAGGATTCAGGCTCATCTTCATTAGAATCACTCTAATCATCCCATTTCTTACTGGTATGTCCTCTAGCAGTGTTATTCAGTTTAACCCTACAATTAGTAGCTAAGTGACCCATTTTACCACATCTGAAACACTGAGTGTTTTTAAGGTCTCTATGAGGTCTATGGTTGGTCTCAGTATTATGTTTTTCCTGATTCCTCTCATGAGGCTTGTTATTGGAATGGTTAGAATATGCAGGTTTCCCTTATTTAGAAGCAGCATTATTTTTAAATTTTAAAATTTTCTTAAATTATTTTGATATAAGGGCTATCTGGTTATTCAAGGCTTCCAAATCACATTCCTCATCAGAGTCAAGGTCAATATTAGGCATAACTAATTGCGATGAAGCCATTCTGGACTGAAATGCAACATTTGAACTAGACTGCCTTTTTTATTATTGGAGAGATGCTTTTTAAATTTAAGTTCCATTTCTACAGTACTAAGTTTTCTACCGAGGAGTTCAGGATTCAAGTATGGATCGTCTATCTCCTCAATTGTGTACTTTTTATTATCAAAATTAGGGGGAAGTGATCTTAGAATTTTAGATACAATTTCTATATTATTGTACATTATACTATTAGCATGAAGTTTTAATATAATATCGGTCAATCTAATATAGAATTCATCAAAAGTCTCATGCATAAGCAATGTGTTACACATTTGTATCAACATCTGTGTTTTGGCAGCCTTATCACGTTCATCACTTTCATGGGTTGTGATTAATGTGTCATAGGCTTCCTTAGATGTTGAGCAGATGGAGATACATTTAAATTCATGTTAATTGATAGACATAAAAATTGTTTTCTTCCTTTTATTATTACTTAAAGATGCATGTTTTTCTTCTTTATCAAACTTACTGAGGAGCTTCTTTATCCTCTCAATGCTACCTTCTGCTATAGGCTTTGTTGGGTGAGAATAACCATTTTCAATTGCTTCCTGAACATTATCTCCCAATGTCCCTTCGATGAAAGTAATCATCCTTACTTTCCAGTAAGGGAAATTGGTTCCATCAAAGAGGAGAGGTCTGGACAAATTTCCAAGACACTCAAATTTTTCGTCCATAAAAAGATTTTGTAAATAGTCTCAAAGTACAGGATCAAAAGTTTTTGAGAAAACAAAATACTCAGCGCTAATACCAATTGAAAAACCCTCACTAAGTTATTTTAACTTCTTTTAAAAAGATTAAATGAGTTTTGAACTGCTTTTTGAAGATACTCCTGTAAAAATCTTGATTAATACACAATGTGTGTTAAAAATAGTTTGTAAGAACAAAATATTCAAGATTATTGGAAATAGGTTTTTAGTTTAAAACCTAAGTCTATGCAACAGATTGTAGCTATGGAAAATGAAGAAGCGCGCCTATGAGTCAGAAATTTTTTACGTGGTAAAACCCCACCCAAATTGAGGAAATATCCACGGAGGTCTCTACACCTCAAAACAAAAATCCACTAAAACGGTTTTAAGGTTACAAGCATTCAATGAGATACATAAACAAAAAGCGGACCTATTCTAAGTCCAGAAATATACCTATACTCCTCGGTTATTTTCTAACTTCTTTAAGGCTATGATGTTGTCCTCTCCGTTCTTAGCTTGTCTGCTTTTCTCCTTTATATTTACGTCGACTCAAATGGTCAGAATCTCTCAATTAATAATTTAGTGATGGTGGGTGATTGTGTTGTGGGTGTTGTGCTTAAATCACATGCATGCACTCACACATGCTTAAATATAAACAATACCTACGAATTACAAAACTTCTAAGTATGAAATATCTTTTTCATACTACTGAAATTAGACTTAGTCATTTTCTTAGATTGTTTTCAGATCTGTAAATCTTTAGAATCTTTAAAATAAAGATTCTTTAGAAACTATTTATATACAAATTTTTCGAACTAAAATTTTTTAACAGATCTGAAATATACAAGTCTTTATTTCAGGTTTGTAAAAAAGTTGAGAGATGTTGGATAAACAAGATTATAAACTTTACAAAATAAATCCAATATACGAGAATGATTTCTTAATAAAGAAATCAACACAACCTATGGATATAAGTGAATATGTATCACTGAAATAGATCTATGAGTTTCAAAACAGAAATGAGATCTAATTCTGTGAGGCTGTTGAGTCAGATATTTAGACCTAATATGATAGAAAATGAAAACCAGATTCCCTAACTCTCAAACTATTTCTGGAAACAAATTGATAGAGTTTTATTTATGATTTCTATTTTCTCTCTTTTATTTCTTTTCTTCTCTCCTCTCTCTCTTTTTTCTCTCTTCTCTCTCTTTTTTTCTCTTAGCCCCTTAAACCTCTCAAAGATTGGAATTGCAAAAGCGAAGGAATCTATTTATACAAGGGTTGGAAGGATCCGAAAGTTTAGGCAAATCAATAATATAATGGCTCCTAATGGACCTCACAAACAAAAGCTTTGATCGGTTCTTATTAACATCACATGGATTGTTCATTATAACATGCAGAACTTAGATTAAAAATAATCGAACGATTAAGATTAAATCTCTCATCACAAACACGTAGAACACACAAATCTAACCAACAAAAGAACAACGCTTGTAGGGATATAAGTGACTGAAAAATGCGTGTTTTTCATCTTTTAAAAATCCCATTTGCACACACAAATATCTCTAGCGCTTTTGAATTCTACACAAGGCGGTTTTTAGGAAGTTTCGATATATGAAAATTAAACCCCAAACATTTTAAACCCTAAATTTAATTCTTCAAAAATAGATTTTAAATGTTTAAAAATTCCTAATAATTCTTAATTGATGTAAAAAATTCATTTTAATCCAAATTAACACACACCTCATATATGAAATGAAATATGCAAATGTGCAATCCTAGAGTGTTTTGTGTGTTGGTTTTCTACATGAAGACCATTGATCTTCGTTGATAAAGATAGTCATGTCTTAAAGTTCTTGAAGGAGCAATGAAGTAAAAGGAATGACTCAATTTTGTCTTCTTTTCCAAACTAGTTGAGCTCTAACATGGTATAGAATCGAGTTAGTCAAGTATATAGTGTGCTTCAGATCTAACCCAAATGTTGTTATTATAAGCCAAACATTGTGCCCTTCTTTAGCAAAATTGGTCCATCTATTTTCTAGAATTCTCTATTAGGATGAATCACAAGGATTTCAATGATAATCCCATGTTTTTTTTGTTTGATAGTGCCATTTCATTTAATGCACTATCCATGGTAAAATATACAATATCATTAGCCTTTGAGTTAAAGGGAAATGTCTTAACACTTTCATCAATTCTTTGCTTAGCTTTTTTTTCCTTTCCTCGAGATCACTACATATCTCGGTTCTCCACACTAAGGCGTTCCTCCAAATCTTCGTTCTCTTTTCAACATAAAATATAGTTATTAATGCAAGAATGAATGTAATTCGCTTTTATCCCTAGGTATTTTTTTATTCTCTTCATGTGCGGATACTTTTAAGGTGCTTTGTATTCTTTTGGAAAACACATCTTTAAGATCAATAAGAGAGCGATCACACTATTTCCTGACCAACTGAATTGCTTCTTCAAATTATGTAATTTCGCAATTGCAGAGAGAGTAATCTCATGACCCTCACATGAAGGGTACAACATTGCATTTTCAAACGAAAGTCCTATAATTCGCCATAATCAATATATACATATACATTTATAAACATCAAATCTAAACAAAAAATAAATAAAATCAAATGGTTACAAAAAGACAAAACTTACCAAACTCAAAACAAGTATATATATATATATATATATATATATATATATATATATATATATATATATATATATATATAGAGAGAGAGAGAGAGAGAGAGAGAGAGAGAGGGGAGAATGTACCTAGGTGACATCTCTTCCAAACCCTATGTGACAATTCAATAGGTTACAATTTGGAGAAGCGGAAGAGGTCACGATGTTGCGTTTGAAGAAGATTAAGAGGTCTCGTTTTGGATAAGGTCACGATTTGGACAGTTCATCCGGTTTGGAGAGAGCTTGTATAGTCGGGGAAATTCTTTGGGTTGGGGGGAAATTAACCCTTTTTTAAGATACAAATTACTTTTAAAATATCAAACTAAATTTACTACCACTTATCTGAGATTACTAATGGTAATATAGTGATAAATAGTTCTGGTATAATATTGTTAGTAATAAAAAAATAGTTGGTTACTAAATGAGCGTTTTGGCGTAGTGTTAGATTACAAGCGAGACCCTATTAGTCATAGTATTTCCCTTGGTCATTTGATTGATTGTTATGTCTTTCTTGGCAGGTGTGTAAGGGGACCGGAAATAATGAGTGGAGCTTTTTATTGGAGATTGTTTAAAGAGGGAGGGTAGAATTTTGATTGGTTTATGTCATTTCTTTCTTATTTTACATTGGTCATGGTCTCACCGTGATGTCTCTCGTGTTTTCATTTACTAAAGAAGATTCCCTACAGAGTTAAATGCTTTCTGACACTTTGTTATTATTTTGACATTGATCTTGTGACCACATAATCTCATTCATTATGGGGTGAATATGGATAGTTTCTTAAGTGCACAGGGTTATAGTTTGTGTTTATCTTTAGAGTGAGTCCAATTAATGTCTCAGGTTGTCAATGTACCTTCAATTAAATGAAATGTTGTGTCTAAGTATAATTCTTGTGATGATTTGGAGGATCATGCCCACATAGTTATACCAAATGAGGGGTTTGGCTCAATGAGGGGGGGGGGGGGGGGGGTAGACTACTTACAATCAAATAGTTGAGGGCCCAAAGGGTATTTGAGGTGCGTAAATTTTTGGTGGGTGTTAACGCAAAAATTCTCCATCTACGAGGACCAATCAGAAAAGGACACATGTCATCCTACGTGGCAATATTCGACACCCGAGGAGAGTTGGTCGGCACCCGAGGAGTGTTAGTCGGCACTCGAGGAGAGTTGGTCGGTACCCGAGGAGAGTTAGTCGACACCCGAGGAGAGTTAGTCGACACCCGAGGAGAGTTGGTCGGCATACCAACCGGGAAGATCAAAGGATAACTACGCATTTAATGAGCATTAATGTACATTTATACTGTAGATGACAACACATAGCATACCAAGCAATTCAACAATTAGATTCGTTGAATGTAGACATAATGTATAAATGTCTACATACAATGAATCTCTTTATCTCCCATCACTATAAATACATGTATTCCCTTAGCCAAAAGGGAAGAGATCCGACAAGGATGAGAGACACCATACACCAGATCCACACCTTTTCCTCTCTCTACACCACATTGTGCTATTGTAAACCCCTGGGAATAAAATAACAGTGGACGTAGGCTTTATTCATAGCCGAACCACTTTAAAAATCTTTGTCTCTTATGTGCTTGATTGGATTGCTTTCATCTATTTATCTGTGATCATAAAAATGGGATTCGGTCCAGTTTTTTGCATCAACAGATTGGCGCCGTCTGTGAGAAACGTGTTACAAGCAGTGTTCTCCATCAAAAGCTAAGTTTTTATTTTCTCTACGTATAATCAATTATACATACATCTGTTGATTCAATCATGATTTTTATGTTTATATACATAAATTAATTGTCCAATTTTTATTTGCAAAATATTGCATATCATGATTTTAAAATCATAACTGTTAGATTAATTCTTATTTAGAAATCTGAAAAATAGTGGATTTCATATATCGTAACTTTTTGCTTGATTCTCAAGTTTCAATTTTATATCATGGAATAAATATTTTAAATGATTACATATACCAAAATATACGACGATGGTATGATTTGATAATTTACATTATAAATTTTGTAAGATCTTTGACGACTATTCAAATTCCCATCATATTTTTAATCAAAGAATAGGAAAAGGTTAAAGACAATAAAAAGTTTTTCATGGAAATCATGACCCAGTTCAACTTTCTCTCTCTTCAAGTTTGAGTCTCTTTGCATTCATTTTATGAACTATATTTGGCTCATCTTCCATCTATGTTAATAAAGTCAAAATTGATTGATTTTTTATATAAATTTGGTAATAACTTCGATCATTCACCATATTTTTATATCTCCAAATAGGGAATAGGAAAGGATCAATATAAAAAATAATTTTCTCTCACCTGAAAAATCATTACCCACCTCTTGTAAAAAGGATCAATTAAACAATCATGACCATATCAAGACTCTTGGCACAAATTTGAGATGTTGGCTCCTCGTTCATCACATCACATCGTTTCTTTATCGGAATCACACGATATAGTGGATTAGATAATTATTCATTTTATTAACATTCTTAATGCTTAAATTTTACATCGAATGTTATTTTTCTGATCTAAGGATTCGAGATATTCTGGTCAGCCATACATATTTTTGGTCGGCATCATCTTGGGCCATATTTTATTAAAGAGAAGCTTAACCAGACCATTTTTGTTTATCGAAGATAAGATGTAAAGATCCATCAGCAACGTTGAAATAATTTTATCCAACTACGAGGTATCTTGTTATTGGTTGGAACCCCATATTGTAGCTCGGTGGATCCAATTGCAGGTCGACGATCATCTACTTCTTGATCGGCGACATCTCAATCTTGTTCGGAGGGTTCAATTTACTGGTCGGAAACTATCCAACCATCCACTTTTTGGTCGGTGACATCTAATGTTGTTCGGTGCTGTCAATGCACCATTTTTGTTGATCGGCCAAATTGCTCAGCTGGTCGGGGACCATTTGCTTCTTGGTCGGCACCATATATTCTATAACTTGAGATATCCTTAAATGTTGGTCGGCAACATCCATGCCGTTTGTCGACAGCAGTAGAATCTTGGGGTATTAAAAAATGCGAAGCACCCCAGATATTTCTTTAAACACGAGTTCAGCTCGGGAACAAACAGGGGGCTTAAGTCTTTTTTAACTTGTGATCACCCCAAAAATATTTTTAAAACCAAGTGATAAATAATTTTTAAACAGCAACTTATACCTGTTTAGTTGTTGGAGATTAAATAACTTTACAAAAAACTCTAGGTCTTATTTATGATGCATATTTGATAATAATTTGTCCATCTCACACACATTTGGCATAAAACATATTATTTCATATTTTGAAATTTTTATTGCCTTATGCTGATACACATCATATATTGTTTGGCTGAATAATTATTCTCATGACAATAATTATTTGATCCAGTCTCGACAGGTGCTCGGGCAGCTTATTAAGATTTCATGGGACGTAAATCCCGACGAAAGCTCAGCCACAATCTTAAACCTCTGGAAACTATTATTACTCGACATCTGGCAGTTTTACCTCGACATATCAGCCAACATATATTATTTCATTTTTTGGAATTAATATTTTTATTTCTCAAGCATATACATATCATATATTGATTGGATGAGTAAATTATTCTCATGACTAATCAATTCAGCCTACACATATGGTAGAGCAAATTATTAATTTTTACAGGTACAAGACTCAATGCCGACGAATGCTCGGAAACAATCTGGAAACTATTATCATTTCACTCGGAGATATTGGCTCAAGCACAAATTATTCTATATCCGTTCGGATTCATATTTTATATTTATCTCAGCATGGAGCTCGAAAAGTTTCTTCTCTCTATATATATTCAGCTCCGAGGAAAAGCTACAATAGTTATTATATTTCACCCCCAACGAATAGTTGGTCGGGGCAATTCTTATTTATATTCAGGCCCAGATATCGGCTCAAGCACAAATTATTCTATATATCCCTTGGGATTCATATTCTATATTCATCTCAACATGGAACTCGGCGAGATACTTATTATCATATTCAGCTCCGAGGAGAACTATAACATTTATTATATGTCACCCCCAACGGATAGTTGGTCGGGGTAATTCTTATTTATATGCAGGCCCAGCAAAGTTCTCAGCCATATTCTTATGTTCTGGAAAATATTATTCTTATTCGGTATTATGCAATTGTGCCTTGACAAGATACTTATTCATCTTTAAGGAGAATTACAACATTCGTTGTATTTCACCCCCAACGGATAGTTGGTCGGATAATTCTTATTTATATTCAGTCCTGACAATGTTCTCGGCCATATTCTTATGTTCTGGAAGATCTTATTCTTGTTCGGCATTATATAATTCTACCTCGACAGATCAACAAGGCACATTATTATTTTTAATTATTCTTTATATCTATTTGGATGCATATTTTATTCTTATTTCAGCAAGGAGGTTTCCAACATTTATATTATCTTATTCCCAACAATCTGTTGGTCAGCTCCAAGGATGTCTCCAACATATATTATCTTATTCCCAACAATCTGTTGGTCAGATCCGAGGAGGTCTCCAGCATTTATTATATCTTATTCCCAACAACCTGTTGGTCAGCTCCGAGGAGGTCTCCAGCATTTATTATATCTTATTCCCAACAATCTTATGGTCAGCTCCGAGGATGTCTCCACCATTTATTATATCTTATTCCCAACAATCTGTTGGTCAGCTCCGAGGAAGTCTCTATCATTTATTATCAAAAATGTATTCTTAAAAATGCCAACTTATGTTGGTTAGGAAGTAAATGTATTCCTCCGAGAAGTAAAGCTACATGTATTCCTCCGGGAAGTAAAGCTACATGTATTCCTCCGGGAAGTAAAGCTACTTGTATTCCTCCGGGAAGTAAAACTTGTATTCCTACGGGAAGTAAAACTATGTGTTCCTCGGGAAGTAAAATTATTCCTAAAAATGCCAACTTATGTTGGTTAGGAAGTAAATATATTCTCGAAAATGCCAACTAAGGTTGGTCGGGAGGTAAATCTATTCCCAAAAATGGCAACTCAGGTTGGTCGAAAATAAGAAGCTGTCAACTACAGTTGGTCACAAACATTTTATGAGTATGTGAAAGCGATCAAGCAAAAAGCATTCAAAGTTCACATTCCACACTTGGGGGCTTCTATTACAGATATATTTGTTCATTTGGCGGCACATTCTTATAACATCATGCAGTCGAGCATCACGTTCAACTCCACAAACTCACACGGTCGGGGGGCCGGCCAATTATCATTCAGAAGTTATTTTTCTTGCTCAGGAATTATTTTTGATATTGAAGTTTAGGAGGCTATTGAAGTTCAGGAGGTATATTCAGAAGTTCAGGAGGTGCATTCAGAAGTTCAGGAGGCATATTCAAAAGTTATTATGCACATGCTATTGAAGTTCAGAAGTTAAAATTAGCATCTACAGCACTGAGATCTTTGCTACTACTGTCTCGACCAACATTGAAGAAGAAGTTATATGAAAATGTTTCGAAGTCCACCACCAGCTTGGTACTAATCAGATTAAAGAGTTGGGTTCAAAAGCTAGTAAGTTACTATACAAAGTATTAAGAGGATCATAAATCAGAAGAATCAAGCACGTGAAGTTAGCACTCAGTTGCTCGGCACAGGAGGCAGTTGGTCGGTTAGCAAACCAATCAACATACTTGAAGATTATGACAAGCTACAAGTTGCATACTATGGCATGGCTGCATCCAAATTCCCAGGGGTGATACATAGCACACGGAGTTCCTCAAAAGAAATATTAGCAACCATCGATCAGCCTGCATCATATGTCGTCCAGGAGATAATGCACTTTATGTTGAACAAATCAAGAAGGTAGATCAAGAATTTCACGAGCACCGAGCAACACTGCAGAATAAATACTCCATCCTTTCAAGTAAACCATCAAGCATAGAGCATTGGGGGCTTCTGTTAACGCAAAAATTCTCCATCTACAGGGACCAATCAGAAAAGGACACATGTCATCCTACGTAGCAATATTCGACACCCGAGGAGAGTTGGTCGGCACCCGAGGAGTGTTAGTCAGCACCCGAGGAGAGTTGGTCGGTACCCGAGGAGAGTTAGTCGGCACCCAAGGAGAGTCGGTTGGCATACCAACCGGGAAGATCAAAAGATAACTACGCATTTAATGAGCATTAATGTACATTTATACTGTAGATGACAACACATAGCATACCAAGAAATTCAACAATTAGATTCGTTAAATGTAAACATAATGTATAAATGTCTACATACAATGAATCTCTTTATCTCCTATCACTATAAATACATGTATTCCCTTAGCCAAAAGGGAAGAGATCCGACAAGGATGAGAGACACCATACACCAGATCCACACCTTTTTCTCTCTCTACACCACATTGTGCTATTGTAAATCCCTGGGAATAAAATAACAGTGGACGTAGGCTTTATTCATAGCCGAACCACTTTAAAAATCTTTGTCTCTTATGTGCTTGATTGGATTGCTTTCATCTATTTATCTGTGATCATAAAAGTGGGTTTCGATCCAGTTTTTTGCATCAACAGTGGGTTTTCTTTTCCCATCCTTCATGATCGTCTCATGTGTTCATTAAATAATTCTTGTCAACGGGGTTCAAGCTTTTACCAACCATTTTTTTTCTTTTTTTCCTTTTCAATTTTCACCATGGCTTTGTTATGTGCCTCGTGCTTTTGATTTATTAAGACTTTATGTTATTTTTCCTATTGAGAGTATTTTTTTGTTTTTTTTCACTGACCCTCACTCCAATTTTTCTAAGACATGCTTTGGGAAAATTTTCTTTAACTGATTAAGGTTAAAGGGTTAAGACAATGTAACACTATTTAGATTTTACAAGTTGGCTACCCCTCTAGTTTTAATATTGATTACTATGTAGGGCCCTCTCAAGTTGGGTGCAAAATTTCCTACGGGTAACCAAAAGAATTTCAGATTTTCTTTGAAGACTAGGACTCACTCTTAGATTTTCCATTCTATAAATATTCTATTGGTAGTCCTAAAAATTTTTTGTCGGAATTTGTGGTTATGGTAGGCCACTCTAAACCGCTTTTCGTCGAGTAATGCAAGTTTGTCCGTCCTGGACCCAATAGGCTTACACGACCTGGATTTCCAACATGAATGTGAGAGAAGTAGCTTCTAGTTATATAGGAAAAATGACTTCCATACCATATACTGAGGAATGGGGGTGGACTCGATCCAATTTTGTTTCGTGGTACAATAGACCCAATAGGCATAAGGTACCTAATCTAACCAATTGATCGTGCGGTAAAAGTGTGTTCGTGTGAGGACACAATCGTCGTGTGTTTCACCGCCGCGATGCAAAAACCAAAGCTACAACTACACTTGACAAGCAAGCACAACGGTAAGTTGGGTATCGTAAGAAATCCACAGGGAGTGATTGAATTTTTTATTTTAATTATTTAATTACTTCAGGAATAAAAGTGTAAAATAAATAAATAAAAAGGTGATGGTTGGGAATGGTGACAAAAGAGAAAAAGGAAGAAGTTAACACTATACTACAATTAATAAAATGAGAGTCGGGATCGCATCCCCACCATGGGTTAAACAACTAATAATTAGAATTTCAGTTCGAAAATATTTAATCGAGCATTTTCAATTAAGCATAAACATCACAAAATAAGGAATTTAACCCAAAGTTGCGAGATTAAACATTTAATAAAAAATGGTCACACGCGGATTAAATTCAGATTGTCACTATAAACACTAACGATGCATGACATAGAAAGTTAAACGCATAATAATCCGACTTTAATTCGCGCGGGTTCAATTAAACACAATTTTGCACAAAACCTAATTTTCGAAGCTCGGGGCCCGACAATGGCGGAAATGAAATCCCGACCCTATTTATCTAAGGGTGCATGATGAATTAAACTAAATTATGTTAATTAAACTAGGAAATCAAGGATTAAAGCAATTAAACTAACTACAAAACATGGAAACTAAATTATAAAGAAAGGAAAGATGAAGAACAAACTATATTAAAGGAGATGGAAATGAATAGTTCAATCTTACAAAACCAAATGGTTGTTAATCCAAGAAGAGAAGAAGATGAGCTCTGAAAACCAAACCCTAACCTAATATGTAATGTAAAACTATATATAAAACTGAATATCTGAATATTACACAAAACTGGGTTATATAGTAAGTTGGAATAAAAGAAAAGAAGAAAGAAAATATCTGCAGAAAAAATAGGGGATCGATCGATCGACCCCCTTGGTCAATCGATCGATAGTAGAAATCATGGAAAAATTGTGAAGGGTCGATCGATCGACCCCCAGGCTCGATCGATCGATCAAGCGGAGTAGACTGCATTTTTTCCTGTTTTGGCGTGCAATTCTTCTCCGCTAAAATCCCTGTAACTTCTTCGTTATGAATCGGATTCGCGCACCGTTCATGGCCACATGAAGCTAGAGAGAAGGGCTACAACTTCGTGTAGATGTCGAGCCAGGTGCCCAAGCTGTGAAATGACCAGATTGCCCTTGAACGTACGATTGTGTACGGAAATTGCGCGGAATGCGTCCGAACTCCATGCTTAGTACGTAAATACCTACAAAGGCCCAATTATACCTCATATAGCATGTTAACAATATAAACCGAGGTTGTATGGTTAACGCGCTTAAATATAGAGATTAAGGCACCCGAGGGGGCTAAAATGCGTAGGTTTGACGGATGAAATACGCAATATTTGCGTATTATCACACCCCCTAACTTACACATTGATAGTCCCTAGCAATGAAATAGAGTGCAACAAGAAGAACAAGTAAACCAAAATAGGAGATAGTACAAAAATATGGTATAAAAGCAATAAAAAGATAAGGCCACTTTCGCGGGCGAACGATTGCATTTAGCGTATGCAATAAGTCGTTAAACCCCTAGGTTACCCTAGTGGACGAGTGTCATCTCGTGAGGGTTTTCAGTGATGATACCCACAAACATCATAAAGTTTCCTCAAAATATGCCCAATAAAGCATGCGATAAACTCAACAATACGAACAAGATTTCAACATGTTATTAGCATAGCAAACGAATTCGCGTGAAAAGTCCGTAGTTATTAACATTATGGAATGCACCTCAATGAATTGAAACTTTAACATGTGGGAGGGGAGTGAGCATATGCAAAGTATGATTTGTTAAAAACTTAAATAACTCGGATACTATCAAAGCATGCATAAAAGTCAATCCTCACGAGCATTACACTCATCAAATGAAATCACTTGAAACACGGAGGTAACACACGGGACATGAGGGCATAAGGAGTAAATATAAAGGGAAACTTGGTCGCGCACATGTCGCAAATGAAGAACGTTATATAGGAAATAAAAATTGCAGTCTCAGCGAAAGATACCGCACATATAAAAGAGGCAAAATGCATTTTCCCAGATTATCAAAACTATTTAAACCTTTGAATTAAATTTACTTTAAGATCACATAGGACTTTAATAGGGTTGTAATGTAGGCTAGGTTAGGGTGAAAAGGATGTATATACGGATTCAAAAGTGTTTGAGGATGAAACTCGGGATAATGGGAAAAAATGGGCAATTTCAAGATTGGACAAATGATGCCCAAACGAGCATTAGATATAACAATCGAGAGAGTAACAAGGATTATTGAATCACTACAAACAATATAAACAAATTTCTCTTTCTTTTTCTTTTCTTCTTTTTCTCACTTTTTTTCTTTTGTTTTCAACTTTCTCTTTTTCACTCTTTTTCTTTTCATTTCTTACTCTTTTCATGCTCAAATTGCAACCATAACACAATAATAACATTTAATCCCAAGTAACAATCCAAACAAAGGCATGGAAAGTGTATGTATGGTTTATAACTCCAATTTAGAGTTGGTTATGGGAATGGGGTTATGAAATGAAAGGCTATATTTAGGCTCAAAGGGGTTAACGAGGGTAAACATATAAGGGTGAGGTCAAGGCTAATATGGGTAATATATCAAAGAGAGCCTATGATCATTTCACAAAGTTTACACAATTCTCGAGTCAAAACAATATATGAAAATCATGATCAAGTAACACGTTTCAAGTATGAACTCAATTAATGTACGGTCAATGAAAGAATAAAAAGATTACCAATGACTGTAACGTGTTCAAAGAGGGAAGAAAAGTATATACACTCACAAATGAAGATAAGTCTCTAATCTCACTCGGTGCAAGTATATACAATGCAACAAAAGCATACCGAGTTATAAAAATCTTAAACCAAATCAATATAACAAGAATGGTGCATGTGCTCACGGGATAAAGTTTAATTCATGAAGTTATTCATAATATTAATGATTTGAGGACTAAAGTCTAATAACTTCTAAAATCGAGAACATGTATCGTCGAATTGTCTATTTGATCGGGAAATTATTAAAATTTATCATCCGAAACAAGGGCAAAATGCCCAACAAATGAGAAAAAAGAAAGAAAATATTTTTGAAAATTTTTCAAATTTTTAACAAAAACATGCTTTGTAACTAAATTGTAATCAAATTCAAGGACTACACATCAAATGGATAGAATATCCCACACCCCCTAACTTAAATGTTGCATTGTCCCCAATGCGTCCATTAAAGAGCACAACACAAAGATAGGAAAAGAACGATATTACCCACATTTGGAGCGATCTCCATAAGTACAAGTCCAAATGAAGCTGCAAAACAAGTTAGTACAAAGCATAGGAAGAATATGTACCGGTGTATTAAGTTAAAAGAATTTATGTCACAATAATATAGATGGGCTTAAGTGAAAATACTAGATAAATTGATGGTGAACTTTTTGATTTATAAAATGGAAGGTCACACACATCAAAATCCAATAAACAACCACAAACTACATTTTCATTTCTCATTTCATAAGTTCAATACAAAATCACTTAATACATTACAACTACTAAAATGAAAGAAATTCAAATAAAAATAAAAAGTACAATATAATATCAGACCCCAGAATGCCAAAAATGACCTAGTACAACAGTAGCCTAGTGGCCGCAACCACTAGGATCAGAAGGGTCCTGAAAATGAGGAGGTAGCACTGTGTCAGAATCATGCCGCTGCAAATAAAGATCTCTCATCATCTGTTGCATCATCCGGTACTCGTGCATGTGTTGCGCTCTAGCCTGCCTCTGCTGGGCCCACTCCTGTCACGGCTCGGCGTGATACTGTCGCTCCTCGGCCTGCTACTAGTCAAGGCAGGACTCCCATGTAGCCCAACTGAGCTGGGGCTCCTCCTAGTGCTGGTCCCGCATGGCCTGGAATGCCTCAAAGCGGGCATCGCAATATGTGTGTGGCGCGTGAGAACCCTCACCCTGCTCCCTCTCCTTAAAATTGGCCTCCTTGTTGCGCTAAAGCGAGACTATCTCTAGCGACCAAAACGATAAAACTCGCTCGGGAATTTTATCATACACTTGGTGTGCGAAAAACACCCAAGACCTTGTTCCCAAAATGAACTAGTGTACAAACTCCCAATCAATTCAACCAAGCATCGATGAAGAGACAAAAAGAACATACAAGCAATCATCAAAACAAAACAACAACGATATACCGTGGTTCACCCAAGATTTGAGCTACATCCACAAATGGTAGGATATCTTCTTTTATAGATAAATGGCTAGGAACCAATGGTTACACACACACCTCACTTATCTCTCTCAAAAGTCAATCACTAACCAACCTCAAGAACTCAACTTGCTCAAA
Source organism: Sambucus nigra (assembly GCA_949130495.1). Lineage (NCBI taxonomy): Eukaryota > Viridiplantae > Streptophyta > Magnoliopsida > Dipsacales > Adoxaceae > Sambucus > Sambucus nigra. The sequence goes on along the minus strand of OX422214.1, from coordinate 320,833,939 downwards.
GTAGCTCTCTATCTCTCTTTGCCTTTGATTATCTCTCAAATATGACCACTTACTTGCCCTCTCCCAAAACCTAGAAATAACACTTCTATTTTTAGATTTGAGCCAAAATGGCAAATTTGTAAATAAACCAAAAATTGAAAAAACACACAACACAAAGTTGGAGGCCCCTGCCTCAATTTCAGTTCTGCCCCAAACACCGTAGGAGAGTCAAAACCAATAAATTCCACCTTGGCGATCCCGACGATCCAGCCAATCTCTAGAATGCTGACATTGAACCCGCCTGAAGACCGTCCCACCATCTGCCAAGCTAATGCAGTTCCCCCAGGAGATCCTCACGATCCAACCAAACTCGGAATACAAACATTGAATCCTCTCGAAGATTATCCCGACGTCTAACAATCCAATACGCTCCGCCCAACGCTAAGCCACCCTAAACTTCAACCATGAAGTGAGATATCGCAAGTCTTCACTCCAAGACTCCAAACGACTCCACCCGCTGAGGAACCAAGTTCTAAACTAAGAACTCTCCATCTCATGCATCTGAATGCTTCCCATGTAACCATACGATGAATCTCGCTCCTCATGTAACCCAATGAGTACACCCCCACACAATACATATAGCATACACCATCTTTACACGAAACATTCAAACACATCAACACCATCTTCCACCATGAGAAATAACCACAGATGAGAGGGAAAATTCCTCACCTCTCATACCCTCCAAATCTCACCCTCGAAAGATATACCAAGTCTTTGTCACGAAAAACTCCTATTTACCAAAGCGCGCAAATAATAACTCATCGGCCCTCCTTGAACTAGCTACGCACACCTCGAATCCATCACGTTCCTACACCTCCTCGATTCCAATCAGACAATGAATGTGTGCAACTAAACCGAGTCAACATCACCCGTTGGCCCCGAAGGGGGACTTCGATCCATCCCCTCCACTAGTAGGTATTCTCCCATCACTACCGTCTACTCTTGGAAAGCTAGCACCTAATGTCTCCCTTTTGTTCACAAACGAGACATGCCTCGAACATTCAATCACTTGTACACACCACTTCCCCGTCTTCCTCGAAGTCTGATTTAGACGATACAACCCCTCTCTCTCCTCTCCCCTCGCTAGGACCATACAACCGCATGTGACTTTTAAGACTCCACCCGCCACCGACACCCGATAACCCTTGGAATCCAAACGGCTAATGGATATCAAATTTTTTCGCAACTTTGGGACATAGGTCACACCACCCAAAGTGCGTTCCACACCATCGAATATCTTGAGTTTCCCCGTCCCGACACCCTCAATGACAACCTTCTCTCCATTAGCCAAAGACATGGAACCATTTCCATTTCCGTAAAAGTCTCAAAATATTCCCTCTTGGAGCAAACGTGATCCAACGATCCCGAATCTAATATCCAATCATCTTAGGAAAGAGAGTTAACCTTAGAGATTATGAGAAGTTCTCTAAGTTCATCTTATAATTCGTACTCGCTACCGTTGCCCTCTAGGAATCAACCTTGCCCTTAACCTTGTCATTCCACAAAGGACATTCTCGGATCATATGACCCCATTCCCGACACTTGTAGCATTTCGGTCGTTTACCACCAACACCCCTCGATCTAGACCTACTACCGTCATTAAATCCCCGCTTGGAGTTCCTCTCGCCATTTTGCCCACCTCCGTCTCTCGCCGTAAGGCCTTCATTATGAGAATACCCATCACATCCACCTTCCTTCTTTCTCATCGTGACATGAGATTGAATATCTTGCACAACCTCGTTGCACCGGAGCGTAGACTTCCCAAACATGAGAGTGGTCACAAAATGCTCGTATGAATCGGGTAATGATGCAAGCAATAACAATGCTCAATCTTCATCAATGAATTGAACATCTATCCGATTCAAGTCATTTATCAAGGCATTAAAAACGTTGATATGCTTCATCATATCCTCACCCTCCTTCATCTCAAGCTTGAAGAGTTTCTTCTTGAGGAACAATTTATTTGACAACGACTTTCCCAAATAAATCCCTTCTAGCTTATCCCACATGCCTTTAGCCGTGGTATCCGCTATCACGTTATTCAACACATCATCCATGATAAGCATCTCAATACACAAAGATGCTCTTTGATCAATGTCAATCCACTCGGCATCGGTCATGCCTACCTATCGTCCGTCTACCCCCAGCAATGCTAATTGAAACCTTTATTGGACAAGAACGCCTCGCATTCGTCTTTGCCATAACCCAAAATTGATCTTCTCATCAAAATCCTTTATGTCTGTCTTCATTGAGCACCTCGATCCATAACTCGGATCCCATCCCTTAGAGCCTCCGCTCGTAAATGTTGATTCTCGAGCACTCTCCGCATTTTTCGTCATTTGGAATAAAAACAAAAGCTATGCCAAAATTGCAAAAATTAATTCAACCTCGAACCAAAATACCCGGCAAATAATATAACCAAAGCTCTGATACCACTTGTGGCGCTAAAGCAAGACTATCTCTAGAGACCAACATGATAAAACTCGCTCGGGAATTTTATCATACACTTGGTGTGCGGAAAACACCCAAGACCTTGTTCCCAAAATGAACTGGTGTGCAAACTCCCAATCAATTCAACCAAGCATCAATGAAGAGACAATAAGAACATATAAGCAATCATCAAAGAAAAATAACAACGATATGCCGTATTTCACCCAATATTTAGGCTACATCCACAAATGGTAGGATATCTTCTTTTATAGATAAATGGCTAGGAACCAATGGTTACACTCACACCTCACTTATCTCTCTCAAAATTCAATCACTAACCAACCTCAATAACTCACCTTGCTCAAAGTAGCTCTCTATCTGTCTTTACCTTTGATTAGTTCTCAAATATGCCCACTCACTTGTCCTCTCCCAAAACCTATAAATAACACTTGTATTTATAGATTTGAGCCAAATTGGCAAATTTGTAAATAAACCAAAAACTGAAAAAAAAACACAACACAAAGTTGGAGGCCCCTGCCTCAATTTCAGTTCTCCCCCAAACACCGTAGGAGAGCCAAAACCAAAAAACTCCACCTTGGCGATCCCGACGATCCAACCAATCTCTAGAATGCTGACATTGAACCCTCTTGAAGACCAGCACACCATCTGCCAAACTAATGCGATTCCCCCAGGCGATCCTCATGATCCAACCAATCTTAAAATACAAATATCGAATTCGCTCGAAGAATATCTCGACGTCTAATAAGCCAATACGCTCCACCCGACGCTAAGCCACCCCAAACTTCAACTATGAAGTGAGATATCGCAAGTCTTCACTCCAAGACTCCAAACGACTCCACCCGCCGAGGAACCAAGTTCTAAACTAAGAACTCTCCATCTCATGCATATGAATGCTTCCCATGTAACCATACGGTGAATCTTGCTCCTCATGTAACCCGGTGAGTACACCCCCACACAATACATATAGCATACACCCTCTTTACACGAAACATTCAAACACATCAACACCATCTTCCACCATGAGAAATAACCACAGATGAGAGGGAAAATTCCTCACCTCTCATACCCTCCAAATCTAACCCTCGGAAGATGTACCAAGTCATTGTCACGAAAAACATCCATTTGCCAAAGCGCGCAAACAATAACTCATCGGCCCTCCTTTAACTAGCTACACACACCTCGAATGCATCACGGTCCTACACCTCCTCGATTCCAATCAGCCAATGCATGTGTGCAACTAAACCGAGTCAACATCACCCGTTGGCCCCGGAGGGGGACTTAAATCCATCCCCTCCACTAGTAGGTATTCTCCCATCACTACCTTCTACTCTCATAAATCTAGCATCCAATGTCTCCGTTTTGTTCACAAACGAGACATGCCTTGAATGTTCGATCACTTGTGCACACCGCTATCCCGTCTTCCTCGAAGTCTGGTTTAGACGATACAACCCCTCTTTCTCCTCTCCCCTCGCTAGGACCATACAACCGCGTGTGACTTTTAAGACTCCACCCGCCACCGACACCCGGCAACCCTTGGAATCCAAACAGCTAATGGATATAAAATTCTTTCGCAACTTTTGGACATAGGCCACACCACCCAAAGTGGGCTCCACCCCATCGAACATCTTGAGTTTCACCGTCCCGACACCCTCAATGACAACCTTCTCTCCGTTATCCAAAGACATGGAACCGTTTCCATTTTTCGTAAAAGTTTCAAAATATTCCCTCTTGGAGCAAACGTGATCTGATGATTCCGAATCTAATTACCAATCATCTTAGGAAAGAGAGTTAACCTTAGAGATTATGAGAAGTTCTATAAGTTCATCTTCATAATTCGCACTCGCTACCGTTGCCCTCTCGGAATCAACCTTGCCCTTAACCTTGTCGTTCCACAAAGGAAATTCTCGGATCAAATGACCCCATTCCCGACACTTGTAGCAATTCAGCCCTTTACCACCAACACCCCTCGATCTAGACCTACTACCGTCCTTAAATCCACGGTTGGAGTTCCTCCCGCTATTTTTCCCACCTCCGTCTCTCGTCGTAAGGCCTTCATTATGGGAATACCCGTCAGCTCCACCTTCCTTCTTTTTCATCGTGACATGAGATTGAATATCTTGCACAACCTCATTGCACCAGAGCATAGACTTACCAAACATGAGAGTGGTCACAAAATTCTCTTTTGAATCGGGTAATGATGCAAGCAACAATATTGCTCGATCCTCATCAATGAATTGAACATCTATCCGATTCAAGTCATTTATCAAGGCATTAAAAACGTTGATATGCTTCATCATATCCTCACCCTCCTTCATCTCAAGCTTGAAGAGTTTCTTCTTGAGGAACAATTTATTTGACAACGACTTTCCCAAATAAATCCCTTCTAGCTTATCCCACATGCCTTTAGCCATGGTATCCGCTATCACGTTATTCAACACATCATCCATGATAAGCATCTCAATACAAAAAGATGCTCTTTGATCAATGTTAATCCACTCGGCATCGGTCATGCCTACCTATCGTCCGTCTACCCCCAGCAATGCTAATTACAACCTCTGTTGGACAAGAACGCCTCGCATTCGTCTTTACCATAACCCAAAATTGATCTTCTCATCAAAAGCCTTCATGTATGTCTTCATTGAGCACCTCGATCAATAACTCGAATCCCATCCCTTAGAGCCTCCGCTCGTAAAGGTTGATTCTCGAGCACTCTCCGCATTTTTCGTCATTTGGAATAAAAACAAAAGCTATGCCAAAATTGCCAAAATTAATTCAACCTCGAACCAAAATACCGGGAAAACAATATAACCAAAGCTCTGATACCACTTGCGGCGCTAAAGAAAGACTATCTCTAGCGACCAACACGATAAAACTCGCTCGGTAATTTTATCATACACTTGGTGTGCGGAAAACACTCAAGACATTGTTCCCGAAATGAACTAGTGTGCAAACTCCCAATCAATTCAACCAAGCATCAATGAAGAGACAATAAGAACATATAAGCAATCATCAAAACAAAATAACAATGATATACCGTGTTTCACCCAAGCTTTGGGCTACATCCACAAATGGTAGGATATCTTCTTTTATAGATAAATGGCTAGGAACCAATGGTTACACACACACCTCACTTATCTATCTCAAAAGTCAATCACTAACCAACCTCAATAACTCACCTTGCTCAAAGTAGCTCTCTATCTGTCTTTGCCTTTGATTAGTTCTCAAATATGCCCACTCACTTGTCCTTTCCCAAAACCTAGAAATAACACTTTTATTTATAGATTTGAGCCAAAATGACAAATTTGTAAATAAACCAAAAACGGAAAAAAAAACACAACACAAAATTGGAGGCCCCTGCCTCAATTTCAGTTCTCCCCCAAATACCGTAGGAGAGCCAAAACCAAAAAACTCCACCTTGGCGATCCCGACGATCCAACCAATCTCTAGAATGCTGACATTCAACCCGCTTGAAGACCGTCCCACCATCTGCCAAACTAATGCGATTCTCCCAGGCGATCTTCATGATCCAACCAAACTCGGAATACAAATATCGAATCCGCTCAAAGATTATCCCGACGTCTAATAAGCCAATACGCTCCACCCGACGCTAAGCCACCCCAAACTTCAACCATGAAGTGAGATATCGCAAGTCTTCACTCCAAGACTCCAAACGACTCCACCCGCCGAGGAACCAAGTTCTAAACTAAGAACTCTCCATCTCATGCATCTGAATGCTTCCCATGTAAACATACGGTGAATCTCGCTCCTCATGTAACCCGGTGAGTACACCCCCACACAATACATATAGCATACACCCTCTTTACACGAAACATTCAAACACATCAACACCATCTTCCACCATGAGAAATAACCACGAATGAGAGGGAAAATTTCTCACCTCTCGTACCCTCCAAATCTCACCCTCGAAAGATGTACCAAGTCATTGTCACGAAAAACATCCGTTTGCCAAAGCGCGCAAACAATAACTCATCGGCCCTCCTTTAACTAGCTACACACACCTCGAATCTATCACGGTCCTGCACCTCCTCGATTCCAATCAGCCAATGCATGTGTGCAACTAAACCGAGTCAACATCACTCGTTGGCCCCGGAGGGGGACTTCGATCCATCCCCTCCACTAGTAGGTATTCTCCCATCACTACCGTCTACTCTCAAAAAGCTAGCATCCAATGTCTCCGTTTTGTTCACAAACGAGACATGCCTTGAATGTTCGATCACTTGTGCACACCGCTTTCCCATCTTCCTCGAAGTCTGATTTAGACGATACAACCCCTCTTTCTCCTCTTCCCTCGCTAGGACCATACAACCGCGTGTGACTTATAAGACTCCACCCGCCACCGACACCCGGCAACCCTTGGAATCTAAACGGCTAATGGATATAAAATTCTTTCACAACTTTTGGACATAGGCCACACCACCCAAAGTGAGCTCCACCCCATCGAACATCTTGAGTTTCACCGTCCCGACACCCTCAACGACAACCTTCTCTCCGTTATCCAAAGACACGGAACCGTTTCCATTTTTCGTAAAAGTCTTCAAATATTCCCTCTTGAAGCAAACGTGATCTGACGATTCCGAATCTAATAACCAGTCATCTTGGGAAAGAGAGTTAACCTTAGAGATTATGAGAAGTTCTATAAGTTCATCTTCATAATTTTCACTCGCTACTGTTGCCCTCTCTGAATCAACCTTGCCCTTAACCTTGTCATTCCACAAAGGATATTCTCGGATCATATGACCCCATTCCCGAAACTTGTAGCATTTCGTCCCTTTACCACCAACACCCCTCGATCTAGACCTAATACCGTCCTTAAATCCACGGTTGGAGTTACTCCCGCCATTTTGCCCACCTCCGTCTCTCGTCGTAAGGCCTTCATTAAGGTAATACCCATCAGCTCCACCTTCCTTCTTTTTCATCGTGACATGAGATTGAATATCTTGCACAACCTCATTGCACGAGAGCATACACTTACCAAACATGAGAGTGGTCACAAAATGCTCTTTTGAATCGGGTAATGATGCAAGCAAAAATATTGTTCGATCCTCATCAATGAATTGAACATCTATCCGATTCAAGTCATTTATCAAGGCATTAAAAACGTTGATATGCTTCATCATATCCTCACCCTCCTTCATCTCAAGCTTGAAGAGTTTCTTCTTGAGGAACAATTTATTTGACAACGACTTTCCCAAATAAATCCCTTCTAGCTTATCCCAAATGCCTTTAGCCATGGTCTCCGCTATCACGTAATTCAACACATCATACATGATAAGCATCTCAATACACAAAGATGCTTTTTGATCAATGTCAATCCACTCAGCATCGGTCATGCCTACCGGTCGTCCGTCTACCCCCAACAATGCTAATTGCAACCTCTGTTGGACAAGAACGCCTCGCATTTGTCCTTGCCATAACCCGAAAGTTATCTTATCATCAGAAGCCTTCGTGTATGTCTTCATTGAGCACCTCGATCAATAACTCGGATCCCATCCCTTAGAGCCTCCGCTCGTAAAGGTTGATTCTCTAGCACTCTCCGCATTTTCCGTCATTTGGAATAAAAACAAAAGCTATGCCAAAATTGCCAAAATTAATTCAACCTCGAACCAAAATACCGGGAAAACAATATAACCAAAGCTCTGATACCACTTGTGGCGCTAAAGCAAGACTATATCTAGCGACCAACACGATAAAACTCGCTCGGGAATTTTATCATACACTTGGTGTGCGGAAAACACTCAAGAAATTGTTCCCAAAATTAACTAGTGTGCAAACTCCCAATCAATTAAACCAAGCATCAATGAAGAGACAATAAGAACATATAAGCAATCATCAAAGCAAAACAACAACGATATACCGTGTTTCACCCAAGCTTTGGGCTACATCCACAAATGGTAGGATATCTTCTTTTATAGATAAATGGTTAGGAACCAATGGTTACACACACACCTCACTTATCTCTCTCAAAAGTCAATCACTAACCAACCTCAAGAACTCACCTTGCTCAAAGTAGCTCTCTATCTGTATTTGCCTTTGATTAGCTCTCAAATATGCCCACTCACTTATCCTCGCCCAAAACCTATAAATAACACTTGTATTTATAGATTTGAGCCAAAATGGCAAATTGGTAAATAAACCAAAAATTGAAGAAAAAAAACACAACACAAAGTTTGAGGCCCCTGCCTCAATTTCAGTTCTCCTCCAAACACCGTAGGAGAGCCAAAACCAACAAACACCACCTTGGCGATCCCGACGATCCAACAAATCTCTAGAATGCTGACATTAAACCCGCTTGAAGACCGTCCCACCGTCTGGCAAGCTAATGCGATTCCCCCAGACGATCCTCATGATCCAACTAAACTCGGAATACAAACATCGAATCTGCTCGAAGAGCATCCCGACGTCTAACAAACCAATACGCTCCACCTGATGCTAAACCACCCCAAACTTCAACCATGAAGTGAGATATCACAAGTCTTCACTCCAAGACTCCAAATGACTCCACTCGCCGAGGAACCAAGTTCTAAACTAAGAAATATCCATTTCATGCATCTGAATGCTTCCCATGTAACCATACGGTGAATCACGCTCCTCATGTAACCCGGAGAGTACAACTCCACACAATACATATAGCATACACCCTCTTTACACGAAATATTCAAACACATCAACACCATCTTCCACCATGATAAATAACCACAGATGAGAGGGAAAATTCCTCACCTCTCATACCCTCCAAATCTCATCCTCGAAAGATTTACCAAGTCTTTGTCACGAAAAACTCCCGTTTGCCAAAGCGTGCTAACAATAACTCATCGGCCCTCGTTGAACTAACGACACACCGCTTGAATCCATCACGGTCCTACACCTCCTCGATTCCAATCAGCCAATACATGTGGGCAACTAAATCGAGTCAACATCACCCAATGGCCCCAGAGGGGGATTTCGATCCATCCACTCCACTAATAGGTATTCTCCCATCACTACCGTCTACTCTCGGAAAGCTAGCACCCAATGTCTCCGTTTTGTTCACAAACGAGACATGCCTCGAACGTTCGATCACTTATGCACACCGCTTCCCCGTCTTCCTCGAAGTCTTATTTAGACGATACAACCCCTTTCTCTCCTCTCCCCTCGCTAGGACCATACAACCGTGTGTGACTTTCAAGACTCCACCCGCCACCGACACCTGGCAACCCTTAGAATCCAAACGGCTAATGAATATCAAATTCTTTCGCAACTTTGGGACATAGGCCACACCACCCAAAGTGCGCTCCACCCCATCGAACATCTTGAGTTCACCGTCCTGACACCCTCAATGACAACCTTCTCTCCGTTAGCCAATGACATGGAACGGTTTCCATTTTTCATAAAAGTCTCAAAATATTCCCTCTTGGAGCAAACATGATCCGACGATCCCAAATCTAATATCCAATCATCTTGGGAAAGAGAGTTAACCTTAGAGACTATGAGAAGTTCTCTAAGTTCATCTTCATAATTCGCACTCGCTACCGTTGCCCTCTCGGAATCAACCTTGCCCTTAACCTTGTCATTCCACAAAGGACATTCTAGGATCATATGACCCCATTCCAGAAACTTATAGCATTTTGTCCCTTTACCACCAACACCCCTCGATCTAGACCTACTACCATCATTAAATCCCCGGTTGGAGTTCCTCCCGCCATTTTGCCCACCTCCGTCTCTTGCCATAAGGCCTTCATTATGGGAATACCCATCACCTCCACCTTCCTTTTTTCTCATCGTGACATGAGATTGAATATCTTGCACAACCTCGTTGCACCGGAGCGTAGACTTCCCAAGCATGAGAGTGGTCACAAAATGCTCGTATGAATCGGGTAATGATGCAAGCAATAATAATGCTCGATCCTCATCAATGAATTGAACATCTATCCGATTCAAGTCAATTATCAAGGCATTAAAAATGTTAATATGCTTCATCATATCCTCACCCTCCTTCATCTCAAGCTTGAAGAGTTTCTTCTTGAGGAACAATTTATTTGACAATGACTTTCCCAAATAAATCCCTTCTAGCTTATCCCACATGCCTTTAGTCGTGATCTCCGCTATCACGTTATTCAACACATCATTCGTGATAAGCATCTCAATACACGAAGCTGCTCTTTGATCAATGTCAATCCACTCAGCATCGGTCATGCCTACCGGTCGTCCCTCTACCCCCAGCAATGCTAATTGAAACCTCTGTTGGACAAAAACGCCTCGCATTCGTCTTTTCCATAACCCGAAATTGATCTTCTCATCAAAAGCCTTCATGTCTGTCTTCATTGAGCACCTCGATCCATAACTCGAATCCCATCTCTTAAAGCCTCCGCTCGTAAAGGTTGATTCTCGAGCACTCTCCACATTTTCCGTCATTTAGAACAAAACTAAAAGCTATGCCAAAATTGCCAAAATTGATTCAACCTCGAACCAAAATACCGGGCAAATAATGTTACCAAAGCTTTGATACCGCTTGTTGTGCTAAAGCAAGACTATCTCTAGTGACCAAGATGATAAAACTCGCTCGGGAACTTTATCATACTCTTGGTGTGCGAAAAGCACCCAAGACCTTGTTCCCAAAATGAACTAGTGTGAAAACTCCGAATCAATTCACCCAAGCATCAATGAAGAGACAACAAGAACATACAAGCAATCATCAAAGAAAAAAACAACGATATACCGTGGTTCACCCAAGCTTTGGGCTACGTCCACAAATGGTAGGATATCTTATTTTATAGATAAATGGCTAGGAACCAATGGTTACACACACACCTCACTTATCTCTCTCAAAAGTCAATCACTAACAAACCTCCAGAACTCACCTTGTGCAAAGTAGCTCTCTATCTCTCTTTGCCTTTGATTAGCTCTCAAATATTCCCACTCACTTGTCCGCTCCCAAAACCTAGAAATAACACTTGTATTTATAGATTTGAGCCAAAATGGCAAATTTGTAAATAAACCAAAAACTGAAAAAACACACAACACAAAGTTGGAGTCCCCTGCCTCAATTTCAGTTCTTCCCCAAACACCGTAGGAGAGCCAAAACCACAAAAACTTGGTGCGCTCTAAATAAAGCTTATGATTCAAGTGCAAATCTATCGCAATAAGTAATATCCGGTAAGTACGAAATCGTGATCTACAGGGATTGAAACACTCCTAAGAGAACAGGATTAGGTTAAAGGGACTCTCTAAACGTCACAAAAGTTAAAGTGTAAAAGATGATTTAATTGTTTGGAAAACTGATTGAGGGTAATCTCTAAACTAACATGCTATTGATGAACAGTTAATTAATTAATAATTAAGGAACTATGAAAGGAACAAAGATAAGCTTGAGTTCAAGATATTAAAGGGATCGAGGATCATTCTCCCACCTAGGATTCACAAAGAAGGGGATTATAGGGCTTGGTTGAAATTAATTCTAATCGAGCATAACTAATTAAGTCCAAACATCAACCATGTAGAGACTAAACTCATCAATGGAGGATTAGGGGTTAGTTAGTTATTGCTAGATGGGTTGGGTTTGTAGTAAATCTTCAAACACTAACCCTTTCATGACAAGAGAAGTTAATAAACTATGATACTCCAATACCAACACATGAAGTTCCATTAGAACAATTATTAACCAAACCCTAAATATGAAGTTCAAGCATCCAAGGTGGGATTATGATCCCCAATCATAAGTCTAGATACACATAATTGAAACTAAACTACACATGCTAGTTAACAACATAATTAAGTTAGTTATCTAGTTTAAACACAAACCAATACAAGGGTTGGAATTAAATGCAAATTCAAGCTAGTAGAACAAGTAGAGAAGAAGTAAATGAACCTTTCCTTCATTAATAACCACAATTCAACTAGTAATCAAAGCTTTACAAGTGGGTAAAAACCATAAATGAAATTGACCTAGGAGAGAGAAGGGAGTGTTTTCTATATATCCAAATATTTAACAAAAGTAATCTATATCTTCAAAGGAGGAAAAACAAGGGATATATCCTAAAAAATCCAACCAAAATGGCAAACTAGTAATAAGAAGAAAGCTGGAAATGCAGGGCCGAATCGATTCGATGCCAAATCCGAATCGATTCGGAAGTGTAGAGATGTTGCCCTATCTGAATCCGAATCAATTCGGTTGAATCCCAAATCGATTCGGGCCTGCTCAAAAAGGAAGGTTGCACTATTTTGGCATTATTTCTCCCATGTTTCACCGAAATTTTCATAACTTCTTCGTTCGAGATCGGACTCAAGCACCGTCGGAGGCCACGCAAAAATAAGAAGAAGGTCTACAACTTCCGTGAAGAAATCGGGATCAATACCCGAGTGCTGAAATTACCAAAATGCCCTCGACTATGCAAGTGTCTACGAAAATTCTCCAGATCAAAATCAAACTTCCCAATATGCATTCCCGAGACCTATAAAAGCTCAATAAAGACACATACAAAGTATATATGATGAATTCAGGGGTTAGTCAATAAATGAGTATAAGAACCGAGAAATACATGCACGGGAATGCTAGAATGTACAAATTAACAGGGTATAAAATACAATAAAAGTGACGAATCACCAATCACTATAGATTTTTATCCTCTTGCAAATAATATTCTTAAGGTTCTTGTTTCAATATTCGACCACAACATTTGTTTATGTACGTTGGGGGGTGAGGTTTTTTTACTAATCATATATTCATGTAACATATTGAGACTTCTTTCTCGAAATGGGTACTATTGTCAGAGACCAGCTCATATGGTACACCAAATCGGCATAGGGCATTTTGTCGTATAAATAAATCTACTATTTTAGCATTGAGAATTGCATAAGACTTGACTTTAACACATTTGGTGAAGTAGTCTATAACCACTAGGATGAACTCGTGTCTTGTGGCAGGTTTTGGATTTACTTTACCAATGATGTTGATCCCCAAGGTGGATAAGGGCTATGGTGAGGTCATCTAATAGAAATACCAAGGTGAGAGGTTCCGTTTGAGAGCATAAAGTTGGCATTTGAGACACCCTCTAATTTATTCTGCACTGTACTTGTGCACATTTGTTCAATACGTAGGATTGCTAAAGTATTTTTATGGAAAGATTATGGTCCCTCATGCGCGATCTGCACTCCCCATAGTGGATTTTCTCCATGATTTTAATGATTTCATTTCTGGTGATGCACGTTAGGTGAAGACCATAAAAGCCTCTCCAGTAGAGTTATCCTCCACAAATAATGTATTGGAATGCTAGCTATCAGCTTAGGCTGAGAAACTTTTAGATGACATAATACCGTATCATGAAATAAATCATTATATTCTCTTCTTTGTTGATCGAAAAGAATTACACGGGTTTCTCTCTTCTTTTGACAAAACAAAATGTATTTATGTGGTTCTATTGGGGATGTTGATCATTGATGTCCGGTAACGAGAGTGTGTGAAAAGTTATTCTTGGTCCAAGGTAGAAAGTTGAACTCAAGGTGTTAGAAAGAGGCGGCCTCGTCGAGGCATGAGTGGTAGGATTAGAGATTTCCTTCCTTAACTTTTCATTTCCTTGGGATTTGACTGATGATCAACGTAGAATCTTTATATACCTTTAATTTATAAATGCCTATTTCCAAACCGATCTACAAACATTAATACAAGCCTAGTATTCTACCACGTTATCGGTACATTCATAGGAGAACTTGATAATGGTAGGGAGACGATGCGTGTCGGTAGAGAGATATGAGGAGAAATCTTATACCAAAGATTTATGTATTAGATGCTCCATTAAAATAAAATTTTCATAATGGTTGGTCACTAAGATCGAAGAAGTTTCTATCGAGGAATTCTCTCGTATCTTCTTATCAATCCTCTAGGGGTTTCTCTTCGAGGAAGGCTGATATGTCCTTATATATAATTAAGTTCTGGGAAATGTAATTAATCTTGAATTTGGTGAGTAGTAGTATCCACTTAGCCATTCGAATAGAGAGATCGTTTTCTCAAATAGTTACTTCAGGGGGTCCATTCTAGAGATGGGCCCAATACTGAAGGATAACATAGAGTTTCTCAGTTTTTAGGTGACTATTGGGAAGACACGTGCCTTTTACAAAGTTAAACTCGTAGGATATTAGTTTTTGGCTAATATAATGATATTTCCACGTATTAATCAATCATATCCCCAACGGTGATGTCCGTGATAGTCATTTATAGGAGTAACAGTTGCCCTAGATAAGGTGACACTAGGATGGGCATATGGAATATATATTCCTTGATTTTCTCATAGGCCTCTTAGCACGAGCATTACAAACAGTGGGTGAATCCTTCTTCGTGATATGGAAAATGGGTTTTATGTGGTAGTGAGTCGATTGATAAAGAAGCTAATAACTATAAATGCCCCAGGAATCCCCAGATCTCCTTTTATGTCTCGGGCAATGGAATCTCCTGAAGGCTTTCACTTTTTCTGCGTCTACTTATATTCTTAATTTATTGATGAAGAAATTAGGGACCTTGCTTGTTATGAATTCGAAGACACGCTTTTGTGGGTTAAGCCTCATCTTGAATTGGTGAAGCCTTTGAAAGAACTTTTGGAGTGCGGTTATGTGTCCTTGAGGTCTTTGTATGTATTTATTGTGAGAAATATTACTTTCTTCTCTCTCTGTCGTTGTGAATTCCATAAATCATCAAATTTCTCCATATAACAAGTGCATTTGTTCTTTTCTAGTTCAAAAAGGCCAAGCATATAATAAGAGAGGAAGATATCAAGCCTGATATAGGCATTTGTGATTTATTTATCATAATTTCCATGCTTATGTATTCATACACATATGTAGACTAGTAAACCACACACCTATTTGTACATATTTAGGTAACACTGTTCTAATTTTTATATACACATGTTTATATATATTGATGAGTGTAAAATGTTGCATTTTATTAGCCCCTCTTCTGTGCAATATTACAATCCTATGCTCATGCAATCATACTAATTATACTCATTTACTGTGTAACCTTGATATTCATGATTAATCTCTTGTGCATAGTTTATTTGAGTATTTACAGGGTTTGGGAAGCTAGTGCTGAGATTTGGTCTAAGCAAGAAATATTCTCGAACACGCTTTGAAGGGAAATATAGTAATTTTACAATGGCATTACCGGACTCAAAATATTATCGGCTTCGAAACAAGGAATGTATGGGTTTAAGTGGTGTGTTAATTAGATCTCAAATAAAGAATTTATGAAGAGTCAAAGTTTGAAATCGAAACAAAGTCAAGAGTTAAAGCTCTGGAACAACTCCAAAGTCAAACCTTATATCTCAGACTCTGCTAAAAATTCTTTGATCTCGAAGTGAGGAACACGTCGGATTAAACAGGTTGCGAATCCTTGGTCAGATGAAGAAGTTACAAGCTTTGGGGTGAAAAATATAATTATGGAAATTGGGTTGAATTATGGGTTTTATATTAATGAAGGCATGATATTTAATGAATGATAGTTTGGTATGATAGTTAAGTGAGGCAAGGATGATAATGGGATCCTAGGTTCAACTATCCCCAGTCCCATCTCATTTTAAGAAGCATCAGCAGCGACACATGGCAACGTCAAAGCGCGACAGGTGTCAGACCCAGATAATGCCACACGACAGTGTCAGATTATGACACGTATCAGAACCTAGATCATGCCATGGAGCATAACCATATTACACCAGACCATGACACATGGCATGCCCAGATTGTCATGTGTGGCATGTCCAGATCATGACACGTGTTGCTTTATCAAGAACATTTTTTATCTATCCAGCCTTGTTTTGGCATCCAATCTGCCTTTCTTTAACGCTTTGTTCCTTTTCCTTTTCTTTTTAAAAAAGTTAGTTATTTTATGCCTTGGCCCCATACTTCCCATACCGAGAAAGCTATATTCCTTTTTCATTTTCACCATTTTTTCTCATGTGTTCCAAAGAATAAAATATGTTAACACCCATTACCACCCAACCCTTTTTCCCACGTTGGCTTAAAAATACCTATTATCCCCAGTTTTTTTATAAACTATTTTAATTATTTATCCCACGCCTACACAATTTCTTCACCTATAAATTCGGCACATGGGATCAAGCATAAGTCTGACATTTTGGTAGTTTAGAGTAGTGTAGTCCCAATTTTAGTCAGTGTTATAATTTTTGTGTTTGATAAATTTTGTAGTTAATTAATTTAAGTGTTTTACTAATTAGTTTATCATTTCGTAATTAATTTAAATGCTTTCTATGATTAGTTTATTTGCATTCAAAATTAGTTAAATATTTCTATAATTAGTTGACGTAGTTTTAAAAAAATTCTTATTTTAAAAATCACTTACTCTCATATACTGTTTTATCTAAATAATTAAAAATATTTTCTAGATAAATTAAATTAGTTGAGCTGAATGAACTCACTTTGGGCATATAGTTATTTGGCTATGGTATGATGGAATAGACTCGTTTGGATGGGCTAATTGTTCCTAATTTTATACCTAGGAACCTTAATGAGATATATCATGAATGCACCATATTTACTACCTTGCGTGTGATTTTGAGAATATTTTGACGTTGAACTCGTGTTTAGGCCTTTATGGAAATTTAAATAATTGTTTAAATGAGTATATTAATCGTATTTTAAACTTGTCTAACAATTTAACTACTTATGCTATGTATTCCGATGCGTGGGATTTAATTCTCAGCCTATAATTTCCATATTTGCTAATTAATTTAGTTTTAATACTCCCCAAGATTAATTATAGTATAAAAACTTTTAAAAATCAAAAATCATCTTTTTCACTTTTTTGTAAGTAAAAAAATAATTAAATTTTAAACAACATTCTCTGTGGATTCCATACCCTACGCACCGCTATACTTATAAAAAAAGTGTAGTAATTGTTTAGGTTTTTGTATTGAGGTGTTAAACCAATGACAATGTCCTTACACGACTAACTCGATTTTCACTCGATCAAAATGTCTCCGCTATCGAGTGAGCATTTTGCCATAAAATTTAGCTGATTTATTGCTTTGAACCCATAGAGCCCCCGGTCAAAATGATGTCGTTGTGAGGAAATGTTTTGTTTTATAATTTAACTTATTTTTTATTTTTCACATATTTTTGTATATATTGTTTTTTGAATTGTTTTATAGGTACTTTAACCATTAAGATCAAAGAAACATTATTAAAAAGGAAAAAAAATGAAGTACACATACTAATGAAATTCTCGGAAAGCAAACTTTTTGTAAGTTTTCATTCATTTAGTTCTTTCAATAGTAATAACAGTTTTTATGATGGTTCGCATTGTTATTATAATAATAATTTTCAAAGTTCACTATTATATCTTTCGGTGAATATTTACAAGATTCTAAAAATCAATGTCCAGGAACTTAGTATACGAAGAGACACATACAAGCATAAATATGTGCCTTTGTGGTTCATATGAAAAGGATACACAAAATATCAAGTCTCTATCTCTACATTCTTCTTCCCACATTTCTCTCTCTATGATTATCACCTAGAACCCTTGGTTTTGTGATGTGAATATTTGGGGCAGCTCTAGTAGCCAACCCATTATCTTCATTGAGATTAGAAGCACAACAAGGAGGAATGAGCGTAGATAGGCATATCAACAACTCGTTACTTTCCTGAATACAAATTGTAACATTACTCGTCAGTATTGATTTTTTTTCCAATAAAAAATCCTTCTCAATTTCAATTATAACAACAACTATAAGTATATGTAAACCCCATAACATAAATTGTTACAGAGATATATAATTGTTTATCTTGTTTATATATATTGGCTATATGGAATTAAAGGAATTCATAACAATGGATAAATGCGTAACAAATGGAATTTCATCCCCCTTTTCTTTTTCTTTTTTGACAGACCAATCCCTAATTACTCCCTGAAAGAATCTTATCCTTCGTATTATTTCTATTTTTTTATTGTATTCAGTTCATTAAATTTATTATATTAATTTAATAAAATAATAATGTAGAATAATATTTTAATATTTATTTTCATGTTTTATATAAAATGGTGAATCTAATGAATGAGTTATGAATGGCGAATCTAACTGAAATCATGAAAAACGAAAGCTCTAATCATATCATTCAATTATATTGATAATTTCAAAAAACTGTTCATACTATAATCATAATATGATGGCACTTGGGAATATTATTTTGCATCAAGGTATGTCTTAAACCATTATATATAATTTTTTTATAAGATCATTAGGTTAAATTTTCATTATTTTATTCTACAATTAGAATCACTCAAACTAATTAATGGCATCTTGTGCAAAGCATATATTTTTTTCGAGTATCACGTTATTTTCCTTTATTATATTGACACCCCTTAAAAGTCATTAAAGCCATCCCACCAAAAGGTCAAATCCCACCAATAGCCAAACACGTTGTACATGCAGAAGGTTCGCGTTACTTCAATTTCTGATCCATTCAATATTTGCATTATTGATTGAGTTGTTAAAATCCACACACCACATTTATGATAGCTCATATCCAAAAAAAACAAGTGCAATCTCAAACTTTCTCTTTTTAACTATACTAGATTTAAGCCCCGCGCGATGCGCGGGAACTTTTTAATGCTTATTTAATAAATTACGTAATAAAATAAATCAAAATTGAATTTCAGCGAGCATGAAAATATAGTTCAAGAAATATTTTCGCATGTATATTTTTTTTAAATACAAACAGATGTCGACAAAAGTAAGATATTTTTGTAGAGAAAATTAAAAGAATTTAATGGTTTTCTTCGTTTGATACCATATCCATTAAATTGTAAAACGTAAATAAAATACAGAAATAATATCTAAAAAAAATTAAAAATATCAAAAATAAAATATATAAATTAATACTATATATGGTGGGGAATACACGAATTTGTAAGATGATCCCAATAAATATAATTCAACTTGAGCTTTACAACCCAAATGCAATGTTAAGGAAAGGAAAAGGATTAAAGATTATTATCGATAAAAGTGAGACATTTTTGTAGGAAAAATTAAAACATTTTAACTTTATTCTTCATTTGATACCAAATCCACTACATTGTAAAAAGTAAATAAAATATTGTAATAATATTAAAAAAATTATAAATATCAAAACCAAAATAAATAAATTGGTATCTTAATTTTTAAAGTAAACTATCGATTTGATTTCAGGACAGTCTACACCCGAATATAGTTATCTTACTTCACTTTGATGCAAAGAATACATACTAATGGATATAATTAAATTCACAAATGGACCATTAAAAAAAACTCCTACTTAAATACCTTTGTAACATGACCTTTTAAACTTTCGCAACTCTCACTAATTTGTTATTGACTTTTGTAACTTTTTTGTTAGGTGTCCGAAGTTAACAACCCCATGACAAACATGACTTTCAAAAATACAAAATAAATTTTAAAAATCATAAAAATAGAAAAAATCAAGCTTTAAATAATTAATATGTTTTCTACTTTTTAAATTTAATATGTACACTAAATAGTCACTTTCTTGTGTGACAAAAATGACTTTCTAAAATATAGAATAAATCATAAAAATCTAAAAAATCAACCTTTAAATAATTAATATGTTTTCTAGTTTTCAAATTTAATATGTTTACTAAAAAGTCACTTTCTTGTTGTGTGATCGCAAACTTTAATAGACACTTGACGAAAAAAGGTAATAAAGTGAGTAAAATTAGTGCAAGATACTAAAGTCGAAAAGCCTATATTCTCGAGGTATTTAAGTACAAAAAAACTAAAAAAAACGTTTAAATAAGTAGTATTACACTTTAACAACAAAATGAATAAACCAAACATATATAATTTATTATTGCTCAAGCCATGTCTATTGACTTATGAAAGAACATGGGAAACAAATTCTATCATATATGAGCATAAAAAGTACTTTCAACTTGAAAAAAAAGGTAGCTTTCTCTCCTTCATGTAAAAATATTTGTAACTAAGTGACACATCCCAACCCAGTTACTTATAATTAAGTTTGAAATTCAAAGTGAGTCAAATCATTATTACCTAAATCAAACCATAAACACGAGTATCTTTATTCAATTATTAACATGAATCAATAAAACTAAAAGCCTTTCACAGTTTTAAGGTAATTATGCTTATTCTAGCTTACTGAAAAGATAAGTAGGCTTAAATTATCACATTTATATTTGACCAAATCATGGTTTTATGAACCCCTTGCTAACCCCACCGAACTCCTAGATTTGGCAGTGATATCACAATACCTGAAAAACATAAATGTAGGAACCATGAGCAAAATAGCTCAGAAAATGCATCACTACTACACTATTGCATAAAATTAAATGCAATAAATCATATCCCCATGATGATATATGCATATTTATCCGGCCCATTCATAAAGAATTACCAATTATATACTTATCCAGCTCATTCATAAAGATGATCAATTATATACTTATTCGGCTCATTCATAAAGATGATCAATTATATACTTATACGGCCCATTCATAAAGATGATCAGTTATATACTTATCCGGCACATTCATAAAGAATGACCAATTATATAGTTATCCGACTCATTCATAAAGAATGACCAATTATATACTTATCCGGCTTATCCATAAAGAATGACCAACTTATCCAAATCATGATTCGCATATCCTGTCTGCAATAGATAATTCTCCCCCATTCCTGATCGAGGAGTAACCCCTTGTCTTTAATAAACAAATCTCCCCCATTCCAGGTCAGGGAGTAACCTCCCATTTCGGTAAATCGAAATGAACAAATTCATATTTAATATTATTCTGATCATATCCATAACCATGTATAATACATCTTAAAAGTGATTGATATTCAGATCATACCCATAACCATGTGTAATACATCTTACCCATGAGTGATATTCAAATCATCTCCATAGCCATGTATAATACATCTTTTTCGAGTGAGTACACTCACCTTGGCCACTTCATATGTTTTTCCCTTGCCTTTGTCTGGCACTTGTTCAACAGGTTCTTCTTACCTTTCACATATAAAGTCTTAAAATATTAGTATCATCATAATTATATTAACAATCCAAAGAATAAATTAACCTTAATCGAATTCATAAGCATCATATCATCCTATTCTAATCATTTATCATAAATGAAGTCTCATCCAATTTCATATTAAAATATTTAACATATCCAATCCATAGCCCTAACATAATTTAATTTCTTCTTGGTAATCCGATTATTATCATATTAGGTTCCCAATGTAAAAGACAACACATCATTTCAAGCTTCCCAGAGCAAGACGTGTCCATTTCTTTATTACAAATCAAATTTGCCCTATAGGCTCTTTTATCGTTCAGTTAACTTCAAAGAATTTTCATAATTTTTAGGCATCATAACTTCCTTTGATATTTCACCCAACATCCATAAACATATTTAACAATATAAAATTAAAGTTTCATAATATTTAAGGTTCATTTGTTATGTCAAGCAAAACATCGAACACCTAGTGTGCATATTTACACCTTTGGGGCAGATTTGATATATGAACTTCAAACTATCACCAAAGATTCATTTCTTAGTATTTTCACATAATATTCGGATACGTTATACATATATGAGTCTATTTTCATATTCAACTGGAATTATTCAATTCCAATAAATATACAAAACGTTATAGGAGTTTGAATACACAGAATTTCCAATTGAATCAATATACATGATTTACACGTTCAACTTTGCTTAAACCCGCATCTATCCATACGTATACCTCAAAACACGGAAGTTTAGTAAACTAATGATTATTTATACCATTTTAAATCAATAATTCGAACAATATAACAAGATTTATAGGTAGAATTACCTTAGGGATGTTTTCGTAATTTCCAATGGATTTTCTCTAATTTTTCCTCACCTTTCTCTTCTTAAACTTTCCGTTTCTCTCTCTTCGGGACAAACTGTCTAATGGATGAGTTTGACTGAAGAAGGAGGTAATTTCAAGGGGCTTAATTCAGCCAAGCTCCCCCACCCCCCACCCCTTCCAACCAATGAAATTCATCCATTTGTTATACATATAAGACAAAATACCACTTAACGAATGCACAAATTTACCCCTGCTTCGTAATTCTAGCATAATTATTGCTCGGACCTCTGTTTTACATACCGTTTGCTGTATTACAAACTTAACTCATATATATATATAACTATCTAGTTTTCACCTCAAGTCAATTATTATATTATAGTGGCCAAAACTAGTCCCGAATTCGAGCATTCCTATCGAAGACTTCATAAATTTGTGTTTGTGACTAATTCAATATTTCATAAGTTATGAAGGTTGGATTAGACTAAGCACAATAACTTAACATTATATATTTTAATAACACATTATCCCCATACCATACGGTAAGCATGATTTAAACATGGTTTTTCATAATCATTTCGGGGTCGTCACAACCTCCCCCTAGAAAATTTCGTCCCCGAAATTTAGGAGGAATTTCACTTACCAACCAATTAAGAATACTATTTCCTCATGCCCGAAAAATCTTCTCTCATATCATCTTCCTTTTATTTATCACTTACATTTAAGAATAATCATGTGATGATTTCTTATAAATGGAAGTTAATTCCCAACACATATATTACTTCATACCTTCATTCCTATGGTCCATCCTTATTATCGTGTAATATTTCAAATTATAAATATTCTATCACAAAACTAACTTCTTATATTTCCTTTCTCCAACTTCCATTCAATATTTCAATTCATAAATATCATATTACAAGACTAGCTTATTATATGTCATCTTCTCATCTTCTATTCAACACCAAATACATGTGTTTGACCTTAACTACTATTTATATCATTTCTGATGTTTAAGAGTATGTTAAATCTCGTCCTTACAATTTGTTAATTTAAATATAGCCTCATTACTATTCATATATCAAAACTGAACAATCATTCACTCAATGTTTATTCTTAACCAAGATTTCATACTCACCTTCATGTATATTATGCAGTCATGCACTATGAACTCAATCTAACTTCTCACTATATTCCCTTTTTCAGTATCATTTGATTGTTCTTTAACTAAACATACAATGACCTTAATAAGTCATTTATCCAACACAATAACTTTACAATCACAATCTTACCCCAATCCGTATTAACATTATTATCTTATGCAACATTATTAATACACTCACCTTGCCCGTTTGGTAACATGGATGTTAAACATAACATCACCACTGAAAACTTTAACCACACAAACCAACCCAATAATACTTATCTTAACTATTATATTTCGTGTTTCTTTCAAATAACTTGAACAAATACCTTAATGTATCACATTATGGTATGTCACATAACATCTTATCCTTACACATACTTCTTGGTGACTCCGTATAATGTCAATCATATTCATTATATGCCATACTCTTAATGATAACACGTATGTACAATGACCAATACAACTCAATATCCACACAAACCAGTTGTCAAGATTCCAACCCGATTAGCATATTTCCCATACTTATACACAACACATACTCTTAAAAGGTCTCCCTAATATTTTAAAACTTCCAACTCTTAAACACCTTGTCTCAACTTTATTATTCATATTAGCATTTCAAAACATTACAAGGGTAATATCCACTTCATATACTCATACTATTAAAGAAGTACATCTCAACTCTTATTACTATTTTCTTTTACTTATCATAGTTCAATATGAACCCATATTCGGATCAATTATTATATATTGACTAGAAATTTAATTTCAGACCATTTCACATATTAAAATTAAACATATACAGCTATTAATCCTCACTTCACCTTTACCATGTGAATCTTCATTTTATTCACACTCTAACAATTTACTATCTCATCCTTTAACGAAATATGGGTTCCCATACCTCACTTTCCCACATAAATGGGCACACATCAAACCATAGTTTAATAAGTAACACAACTCAAGTCTACATATTCCAGTATAAGAAGAGATTGCTTCCAATACTTCACAATTTTGGTATACTACATTTTGTATTTAAAATTTATCCTTCAATGACATGTTTGTCGATACCACAAATAAAACAATGCAATGATTCAAATTAAAATACTTGTATTCGATGCCATCCCCGAATAAACCTTAACGTCTCATTTCCTTTCCTGCAATATCCTTACATTTCATATCCCATATAACAATATATATGTATAACTAACAGATGTTGGCCAATAAAGCCAATTTGCTTATGACTCAAAACAATTTCTACTTCCACTACCAAATCTAGGCGTTCCTCACTCCAGAACCTCTAAAACCTAGGCTCTGATACCAAAGTTGACACACCCCAACCCAGTTACTTATAATTAAGTTTGAAAGTCAAAGTGAGTCAAATCATAATTACCTAAATCAAACTATAAACACGAGTATATTTATTCAATTATTAACATGAATCAATAAAACTAAAAGCCTTTCACAATTTTAAGGTAACTATGCTTATTCTAGATTACTGAAAAGATAAGTAGGCTTAAATTACCCCATTTACGTTTGACCAAATCATGGTTTTATGCACCCCTTTCTAACCCCATCGAACTCCTAGATTTGGCAGTGATATCACAATACCTGGAAAACATAAACGTAGAAACCATGAGCAAAATAGCTTAGCAAATGTATCACTACTACACTATTGCATAAAATTAAATGCAATAAATCATATCCCCGTGATGATATATGTATATTTATCCGGCCCATTCATAAAGAATTACCAATTATATACTTATCCAGCTCATTCATAAAGATGATCAATTATATATTTATTCGGCTCATTCATAAAGATGATCAATTATATACTTATCCGGCTCATTTATAAAGAATGACCAACTTATCCGAATCATGATTCACATATCCTGTCTGCAATAGACAATTCTCCCCCATTCATGGTCGAGGAGTAACCCCTTGTCTTTAATAGACAAATCTTTCCCATTCCGGGTCGGAAAGTAACCTCCCATTTCGGTAAACCAAAATGAACAAATTCATATTCAATATTATTCTGATCATATCCGTAACCATGTATAATACATCTTATCAGTGATTGATATTCAGATCATACCCATAACCACGTATAATACATCTTACCCGTGAGTGATATTCAAATCATCTCCATAGCCATGTGTTGATACCAAATTTAGTCTACTGACATGGACCAATCACCTGAAGACACGTGTCAACTTATATGGCAAATATGAATACGCCATACGAGAAACTCATACACTCCGAGCAGCTCAAGCGTGCCGAGCAACTTAGGCGGCCCGAGCAACTTAAGCGTGCCGACCAACTTAAGCGGTACGACCACCTTAAGCTGTTCGAGCTACTTAGCGTACAACGCATCCAAATCAAGAGAATCAAAGAGACGACTGCGCATTAAATGTCCATTATTATCGTACAGATGTATTTGTCTACTAAATGACAGCGCATTGTCCTTTCATTTGTACAGCCTCAGGGCTATAAATACATTGTAACCTCCTCATTAGAAGGGGACTCAAAATTTCTTGGTAAATCCATTATTGAGAATTCCAAGAAAACAGTCAGCAATAACAAAAACAGTGGACGTAGGCCATTCTCACAAGGCTGAACCACTTTAAAAATCTTTTTGTCTTATTTCTTTTATTTGTGATTGATAAATTATAGATAATCTAATTTTTTACATCAACAGATTGGCGCCGTCTGTGGGAAACGACTATACTTAGTGTTTTTTACCAAAATAATTCATCATCAATGGCTGATAATCTGGAATCGAGTAATCGAAACGATGGAATCCCTCCAAATCCATCTACTCCCCCAAATGTCCAAGATCTGGCTGGCATAATGGCTAATTTGGCCCAAGGCCAGGCGGCCATGCAAGAAACCATGCGACAACTCATACAAACTGTTCAAGGTGGAGTGCCAGCCCAATCAGGACAACGAAGTGTTCAGAGAAATACACGTTTACCCTCTTCACAAACTAGACGAGCGTTATTCCCAGAGGAATCTCGATCCAGACGAACCGACTCATATCGTACAGAGAGATCTAATGATCCTTCTTACCAACCTGTCGAACTTCCTCGGTATGAGCTACAGAATCTCAGCGAAATATGACTCTATCTCTAAAAAGGACCAGTGCTCTAGAAAGGTTGAGTAGAGTCTCTCCTTTTGATCGTTTGGTCCCTAGGAGGAAAAGAAGTCCTCCTAGGATTGCGTCGAGGAACTCTCCACGACCATCCGATCTAAGGGAAGGCTCTGCCCAATCACGACCAACTGCTCGTAATGAAAGATCCCAAGAGTCAAATTCAATGCGATCAATCGCTCGAACCAATAGACTCGAGGAAGGAAATGACGCATGGAAGGGCTTTATTCAAAGGTTGGAGGACAGATTATGGGAAATGTATAAGGCCAAGAATCCTCTACAAAGGACTTTCGTTCAAGGGAGGCCCTTTGTACAGGAGATTGTGGATTTTCCCACACCATCAAAATTCAAAGCTCCAACTGAAAGGCCTGATTTTCTAAAGCCGCCTACATTCTAGCTTCTTCAATAGAGACCCGACCAGCCCTTGCTCATCCACGAGAAGAAGATCTTGCTCATCCACTAGTGGATATAGAGGGTCCAACTCTTTTTAAAGTTTCCAACTCATCTCTTAAGTTGGCGTTTTCTACCTCTAAGAAAGAGAAACCTTCATCATTAACAGGGACCAAGGCTCCCGAGGAAGATGCAGCAGACTTGAGTTGTTTTATTTCCTCTTGCAAGGCAATGTTCTCCTGCTCTAATAACTTGGCAATATGTCTGTGTTCTTCAACCTCAAGCTTCAGAACGCTCTCTTTCTTCTCATAAATAGAGATAAATTTATCATATCATTTATCATCACTCAATTGCTAATATTTCCTCTCATATCCCTGATGCAAAAGTGTGGAAGACTCTTTGTACTGCAGCTGAAGTTCCTCGATCATTCCTTGGAGATCTTCAATCATCTCAAAGTAAGCCATATTGTTGGCAACTGCACGATCAAGCAAACATTTAAGGTATTGGTAATCTTCAACTACTCGGTCAGAAGCATCTGAACCCAAGATATTAATGATTTGAGACTCATTTAGGTCTGCATGTCCGGCTTTGAAGTAGTCATTGCATTTCTTCATCAATTCGATGTCATGAGCTGATAATAGCTCCATTCTAGCCATAAACTAACAAAGCAAAGAGAAATAAAAAGAATCAATAAGGATGCAGACAGAGCAAGTCAAAGAAGAGGTCAAGACAAATAACCAAAGTTCGAATTTATATTTCATCATAAAGGGAAAATACAAAATCTGAGGTTACATAGAATAACAAAATAAACACCCGATCAACTCTACACCTTCTCTTTATTTCCTATGACTTCCTTAGAAGGTTTTGAGGGAGAGACTGGTTACTCGGAGGGCAAGATTAGCTACTCGACAGAAGTACTGGCTGGTTGGGGTTGCTCGGAAAGATGAACAACAGGAACAGGAAGGACCTGATCTCCAGTCATCATTGAAGGTTCGTCTGAAGCAACTTCATCCTCTTCTTCTTCTCCAGGAGATGGAGGAGGGCCATGAGTGTGTTGCTAGAACAATTCAAAATTCTCAGCAACTTTCATCTCTTTTAATGCAGCCACCCATCCATTCCTAAAGAATTTGACACCTGCATACTCCATTTGAGAGGACATGGCAGCTAGGCCCTTGTTCCAGCCCTTATCCCAACCAGCGCTGAAAGATTTTTTAACTGCCTTCTTCCTTTTTGCCTTCTCCGAGGAGGTCCTTTCCCTAAGGAGCTCCTCGGCAGCCTTTAACTTCTCCTCCACCTCCAGTTTTTGTCGCTCAACATCTTGAAGTTTAACAACTTCCTCTTCAGCAGACTTGAGCTTAACTTCCATCTCCTTGTTGCTTTGTTCTAAGACTTTGTTGCTCTGCTCAAACTCTGTCAATTTCTTCTCCAAATCCTTGGAGGCATTCACGGCTTGATTTCTTTCTAGCTCGATGGACTTGAGTTACTTCTCCCAAGCAACTTTATCTTCCTCGTACTTTGGACGATAATCTTTTAAAGACTGAGTCAGACCAATAAAATCTTCCTCTATACCTCCCGAGGAGCTTGAAGCCTTGATAGCTTCATCCTTCTTCAAGATCCTGTTGAAACACGTCACCAGCTGAAAAAAGAAATAACATTAGGTCAATATATGAACATAGTATTAGAAAGTGAATGACTCATACTAACAAAACTTACTGAGGTGATGTGTTGAGAAGCAAGGGTAGTAATTCTCTCACGAGAAAGGGAGTCCTCAATACCTTGGACTTCTGGGACAGTCCAAGATCTCACCAAACTCATAGCGGGGCTCGGAGCAACAAAAGATGGAATAACACCTTCAACATTTGAAGGTTGAGAGACAGGTTCAGCAAGTCTCTCAGAAGAAATTTTCTTTAACCTCCTCAGAGGAGCAGGAACATTTCCAACTAAAGACGTTGTCTTTGTTGGTGAAATAAAAATAACCTCACTTGGAGGAGAAACAACAACAATCTTGCTCGAGGCCACTGGGGGCTTTTCAACAGCTTTATTGGCAGCAGTAGGAGGAGGTGCATCAGTGATTCCCGTCCCATCTTCTGGGACATCTTGTTTGCTTTTCTTTGCCTCCACATTAGTAGAGGCAGATTTATCAAAGAAGGCAGGAGCTCTTATTCTCTTTATTAAGTTACTGATGGGAACACTTGACTCAGAGGAAGAACCTTCCACACTAGTCTCAGAAGTTGGTACTTGGTCAAGATTAACTACCACTGGACGTGGACGAGCAGTGAAAGACGAAGTATAGCTCTTGTACTGCAATAAATAAGAGGCAGATCTAATATGTTCCTCGGCAACAGATTGGTGCAAATCCCAGATTAGTTTCAAATGCTTTAAATTAACGTCAGCTTCTTTTGGAGGATTTCTTTTACTGTCAATTGGAACAAACAAAAACAAATGTTAGTGATACATATTATCAAACACAAAGAAAATAAGATTTTAAAAAAGTAAAAATAACATATTACATTGCCATAAGGAGGACACCTGGGACCTTGATATACGTCATCTCCATTTAATGGAGCATGTTGCCAATTTTTCATAACAACACCATGCTCAAAATAATCCCTATTGGCGTCTAAAAGATTGACAACTAAAGCCCTATTCAAAAACGTAGTTTTTAAATAGAATGTGGAATTACTGACAACCCATCTATAGCAGTACATGATCTCTGAAATCCCTAAACGGGTTCCATGGAGTTGATTCAATCTATGTACGCCATTAACTATCCTCCACGTATTTGGAGCTATTTTTGCAGGTACAACGTCAAAATATTGACAGAAATCCAAACATAGGGGATTTGGAGGAAAAGAAAAGCCACATTCGGCCACAAAGAGACTTGGGAACCAATGTCCCTCAGCCAAAGAAAAATAATCAGAAGGTTCAGAAAGTTCTTCCAAAATAACCCATGAAGAGATTGAAAATTCATACCGAAATTTGTCAAGCGATTCAACAAGGTAAACCATGATGAACAAAGTAAATAAAAGAGAGGGAAGAAAATCAAATCTTACAGAAAAAGAGAGATCAGTTGACAATGAACAATGGAAAGAACGAAGGCACAAGATAGAGAGGAAATGAAGAGTTCAGAGATACATATTTGAAAAGTAAAAGACGACAGGATTTCTGTCGCGCTTAAATACTTTGTCTCGAGAATAGAGAAAGACAATGATTACAAGGGAAGACGTTTGCGTTTCTGGCAGCTAAAAGAATAAAAGGGCATAAATATCAAAATGATCGTGGAAATTTAAAATATTTATGAAGTTTGATATTGTGCGCTCAAAAAAGGAATTTAGTACAAGGAAAATTTTCCTAAAACCCATGAAGACCAGTAATCCAAGCAATTTTCGAACAAAATGTTCCACACTCTCCCTCAACCTCAATTGTGAAACATCGGGGGTTCTTTTGATACCAAATTTAATCTACTGACATGGACCAATCACCTGAAAACACGTGTCAACTTACATGGCAAATACGAATACGCCATACGAGCAATTCATACACTTCGAGCAGCAGAAGCGTGCCGAGCAACTTAGGCGGCCCGAGCAACTCAGAGGCCCCAAGCAACTTAAGCGTGCCGAATAATTTAAGCGGTGCGAGCACCTTAAGCGGTCCGAGCTACTTAGCGTACAGCGCACCCAAATCAAGAGAATCAAAGAGGCGATTGCGCATTAAATGTCCATTATTATCGTACAGATGTATTTGTCTACTAAATGACAGCGCATTGTCCTTTCATTTGTACAGCCTCAGGGCTATAAATACATTGTAACCTCCTCATTATAAGGGGACTCGAAATTTCTTAGTAAATCCATTATCGAGAATTCCAAGCAAACAGTCAGCAATAACAAAAATAGTGGACGTAGGCCATTCTCACAAGGCTGAACCACTTTAAAAATCTTTTTGTCCTATTTATTTTATCTGTGATTGATAAATTAGAGATAATCTAATTTTTTACATCAACAGATGTATAATACATCTTTTTCCAGTGAGTACACTCACCTTGGCCACTTCATGTGTTTTTCCCTTGCCTTTGTCTGGCACTTGTTCAAAAGGTTCTTCTTCCCTTTCACATATAAAGACTTAAAATATTAGTATCATCATAAGGATATTAAAAATCCAAATAATAACTTAACCTTAACCAAATTCATAAGCATCATATTATCCCATTCTAATCATTTATCATAAATGAAGTATCATCCAATTTCATGTTAAAATATTTAACATATCTAATCTATAGCCCTAACATAATTTAATTTCTTCCTAGTAATCCTATTATTATCATATTAGGTTCCCAATATAAAAAGACAACACATCATTTCAAGTTTCCTAGAGCAAGACGTGTTCATTTCTTTATTACAAATCAAATCTGCCCTATAGGCTCTTTTATAGTTCAGTCGACTTCGAAGAATTTTCATAATTTTTATGCATAATAACTTTCTTTGATATTTCACCCAACATCCATAAACATATTAAACAATACAAAATTAAAGTTTCATAATTTTTAAGGTTCATTTGCTATGTCAAGTAAAACATCGAACACCTGGTGTGCATACTTACACCTTTGGGGCAGATTTGATATATGAACTTTGTTGATACCAAAATTAGTATGCTGATGAAGACACGTGTCAATCTACGTGGCACAAATAGCAACGAGGAAGATCATTCCCCCGACCTAGTCATACTCACTCCGAGCAACAGGTGTACTCCGAGGAACACCAGTCTTCCGAGGAACACCAGTCCTCCGAGGAACTCTTGTCCTCCGAGGAACTCCAGTGCTCCGAGGAACTCTTGGACGACGAGCAACTAAGGCGGTTCGAGCTGCATCTCGACCACAGCATTGATTGCCAGATAATCAACAATTCAACTATTCATTGAATGCTTATCATCTTGACGCACACGCTTGAAGAGCATTAAATGAGTTACCCTTTCATATGTATATCATTTAATGTATTACCCTTTCATATACAGCCTAAGGGCTATAAATACCTTGTATGACCCTCATTCAAGGGGACCGGATTTTCTTGATAGAACTTGTAATCGAGAATTCCCAAACACTCAGCAATAACATAACAGTGGACGTAGGCCATTCATATAAGGCTGAACCACTTTAAAATTCTTTGTCTCATTTATTTATCTGTGATTGAATAATTAGAGTAATCTAGTTTTTTGCATCAACAGATTGGCGCCGTCTGTGGGAACGATTATTATTATCGTTTTTCACCAAAAATCATTCATCATCAATGGCAGATAATCCAGAATCCAGCAATCGAAACGCTGGAAATGCTAGAAATCCTCCAAATCCCTCTGCACCTCCAGATCTGGCTGGGATTATGACGAATCTGGCTCAAGGACAAACCGCCATGCAAGAAACAATGCGGTAACTCATACAGACTCTTCATGGCGGTGCACCTGCACGTTCGGGACAGCGAAGTGGTCAGAGGCAAACCTATTTACTTTCTTCACGATCCAGGCGTACTGAGTCATATCGTAATGAGGAATCTGATGATTTCTCTTATCAACCTGGGCGAACTTCATCAATAAGGGCTACAGATACTGATCAACGTATCACTCTCTCTCTAGAGAGACCTAGTGCCTTGGAAAGACTGAGTAGGGTGTCTCCTTTCAGTCGATTAGGCCCTAGGAGAAATAGGAGTCCACCTAAGACCATGTCGAGGAGTTTTCGACAACCATCAGATCTCAGAGAAGGATCAGCACAATCACGACCAGTTGCTCGTCAAGATAGATCTCAGGAGGCCACTTCAGAGCAATCAATTGCTCGAACTAATAAGCTCGAGGAGAGAAATGATGCGTGGAAAGGTTCCATTCAGCGGTTGGAGGATAGATTGGGAGAAATGGCTAAGGCGAAGAATCCCTTACAACGAACTTTTGTTCAAGGGACACCTTTTGTCCAAGCCATTATGGATTTTCCTACCCCATCAAAGTTTAAAGCACCAGTGGTGACCCCCAAATATGATGGAAAGACAGATCCTGTTCTACACATAGAGCAATATCAAGCTGCTGCCGACATCTATGCCGTCCCCGACGAGATGAGATGCAGAGCATTCTCGGGAACTCTTACTGGATCTGCCCAGATATGGTACAATAATCTTCCTCGGGGTAAGATTTCAAATTTCTTTCAGTTGGCCGAATTGTTCATCAGCAATTTCTGTTTTGGAGCAAAGCCAGTAAAAAGAGTAGCACACTTGTTAAGTGTTAGACAAAAATCTGGAGAGAGTACTAGAGATTACATAACTCGTTTCAATAACGAGAAGTTGGAAGTCATAGATTATGAAGAAAAGACAGCAATCACCGCCTTGATGAGTGGGTTGTTGCCTAATAAGTTGTATTACACTTTGGCCAAAGATCCACCTACAACTATGTCAGAGTTGATGGCAAAAGCAGCCAAAATCATGAATGCCGAGGAGGCTATGGCCGCGAAGAAGAATATGGATAAAGAAACCAAGGTGGAAGACGACAAATCCAAGAAGAAAGAGCATAAGGGCAATGGCGGTGACAAGCATTCCAAGAATAATAAATCGTCATGGGAAGTCCTGAAGAAATTCGATAATTATACTCCTTTGAAAATGGGTATTAATCAGGTCTTGGAAGAAATCAAGAATAACGAGGAAGTAAAGTGGCCAAAGAAACTGAGGTCAGACCCTGACATGAGGAATAGGGAGAAATATTGTGAGTTCCATAAGGATCACGGCCATATGACCAAAAATTGCATAGCTCTTTAGAACGAGATTGAAACACTTATCCGAAGAGGGAAGCTAGCGAAGTATGTTGATCGGGGAGGTCAAAGAAGGAATAATGATCGAACTAGAGAAAGGTCTAGATCTCCTCGTCGAGCAGAGGAGAAAAAGAAAAGGGATCATGAAGATGATACAAAGGATGACCCCGATCTTCCCAAGAAACCAAGGCAGCCAGAACGAGAGGTATTTTTAATACGCTTTGGGTCATTTGATTGTAATGTCATTACAGGAGGAGATGCAGGAGGAGGAGACCTTACTGCAGAAAGAAAAGCTTACCTCGGTGAGGCTCAGGCTTGCTCATACATTCAACGGATAAATTTGGCTGAAGAGGATCGCCCGAGGAAGGTAAACAAAGAGAAGCTGGTCATCGGTTTTTCAAAAAACGACCTTGAAGGTGTTCTTTACCCTCACGACGACCCTTTGGTGATCAAAATGAGGATGAAAGAAGTAGTGATCTCAAGGGTGCTGGTAGATAATGGTAGTTCGGCAGACATCATGTACTATTCATGCTTTGACAGTTTAAATTTGAAATTATCTCAATTGGAACCTTATCACAGACCTCTATTGGGTTTTGCTGGCGAGAAAGTCTTTCCACTTGGGACGATAAAGTTGGATATATTCATTGGAACTTGGCCTGCTTGTCGAACAGAAAAAATACGCTTCTTTGTGATGGATAAGAATGTGCAGTCAGCTTACAACATCATCATGGGAAGAGTTGGTTTGAAGAAGTTCGAAGCAGTCCCATCTACAGTACATCAGTGCTTAAAATTCCCAACAAATTTCGGAGTAGGAGTTGTGAAAGGTGATCAGAAAGTAGCTCGGGAATGCTATTATTCGTCTGCCGAGCAAGAGGGGCTTGAAGAATCAAGGAAAAAGACTACTACCTACCAGGTGGATGAAGGTACAGAAATTTAAACACTGGATCCCAGAGATGAATCCCAACTGGTAAAAGGACAGGTGGTGGAATCTACAGAAAATGTTATTCTGGACGACGAGTACCCTGAACGAGTAACCCATATTGGTTCATCGTTGGATGTTTCAATAAAACAGGAGTTGATAATTTTCTTGAGAGACAGAAAGAAAACTTTTGCATGGAGTCATGAAGACATGCCAGGAATAGATCCAAACTTCTTATGTCATGAACTCAATGCAAATAAGGAGATCAAGCCTGTAAAGCAGAGAAGAAGAGTGTTTAGTCCCGAGAAGAATCAAGCCATACAAGAGGAGGTCGAGAAGCTCCAGAAAGCCCAATTCATTGAAGATGTGAAATATCCAGACTGGTTAGCAAATGTGGTGATGGTAAAGAAAAAAAATAATAAATGGAGAATGTGTGTTGATTTCACTGATCTCAACAAGGCCTGTCCAAAGGATCACTTCCCATTACCCAGAATTGACCAATTAATGGATGCTACCTCGGGACATGAGCTGCTCAGCTTCATGGATGCTTACTCTGGTTACAACCAGATCAAAATGAAACCTGAAGACAGGGAAAGCACTTCTTTTATTACCCCTAGGGGAACTTATTGTTATAATGTTATGCCTTTTGGTTTGAAAAATGCAGGAGCGACATACCAGCGGCTGATGAACAAGGTTTTTGCCGAACAAATCAGTTACAATATGGAGGTCTATGTCGACGATATGCTGACAAAGATCAAGAAAGCTGTTGATCATCCAGTTGACTTAGGTCAGATCTTTGATCAACTGGATAAATACCAGATGAAGCTCAACCCGACGAAGTGCACCTTGGGAGTACGAGAAGGAATGTTCCTCGGGTACATCGTCAACCAGCGAGGCATTGAGGCAAATCCAGCAAAGATCAAAGCTCTTTTAGGGTTGCGATCTCCAACGACGAAGAAAGAGGTGCAGAGTCTTACAGGACGAGTTGAAGCACTCAACAGATTTGTATCCCGAGCAACTGATAGATGCCTCCCATTCTTCAAAACACTTCGAAAAACTTTCGAGTGGAATGATGAATGTGAAAAAGCCTTTCAAGACTTGAAGAAATATCTGGGAGCACCTCCACTGTTGTCCAGGCCAGTAATGGGAGAAAAGTTGTACTTGTACCTGGCAGTATCAGAGAATGCAGTCAGCTCGGCATTGATCAGAATGGAGAATGGAGTCCAGAAGCCAATTTATTATACAAGTAAAGCTTTCCGAGGTGAAGAGATCAGGTACCCAAAGCTGGAAAAATTAGCATTGGCATTAATTGAAGCAAGTAGAAGAATGAGGCCTTATTTCCAGGCCCATACCATCTTCGTGTATACCGACATGCCATTGAGACAAGCCCTTCATAAGCCAGAAAAATCAGGAAGACTGATGTATTGGGCAATAGAGCTCGGTGAATATGATATTGTGTATGAACCCAGATCATCATTAAAAGGGCAGGCTGTAGCAGACTTTATAGCAGAATTTACATATCCTGATACCCCCGAGGAACAAAAGTTGCTCGCTGACCAACCTGTGGATGTTACAGGATCAACAGACATAAGTCCAGATCAACTACGGTTGGTAAAAGGGCTTGTGGATGTAGAAAGATCATTAAATTCAAACCCAGACCAACTCCAGTTGGTAAAAGGGAGAGAAGAGATGGTCGACGAAGAGCGAAAAATACCAGGGGAGGATGAATGGAAACAACAGATATTTCACCGAGGAACTCTGTCAGATAAGAAATTTGAAGACGAGTTACCTACATGGAGATTATATGTAGATGGGTCATCTTGCACAACAGGTTGTGGGGCAGGGATTGTTTTGAATACCCCAGACGATATTGACGTGGAATATGCCTTACGATTCCAATTCAAAGCTTCCAATAATGAGGCTGAGTATGAAGCCTTGATAGCAGGTCTTAATTTAGCAAAAATTATGGAAGCTCAACAAGTGATGGTATTCAGTGATTCTCAATTAATTGTGAATCAGATGATGGGAACATATGCAGTTAAAGGAGAATTAATGGTCAAATATCATGCAAAGGCGATGGAGTTGTTGGCAGAATTTGATGCCATTCAGTTGATCAGAATACCAAGAATGGAGAATGCACAAGCAGATGCACTGGCCCGACTAACATCATCTACTCGTACCGAGTTGCGAAGAACGATACCAATTGAGGTGTTAGAAAGTCGAAGCATAGTTGAAGACCTGACGATGAATATTATTACTCTTGATTTAGGACCATCTTGGATGGATCCCATCAGGGTATATGTCGAGGAAGGAGAATTACCGGAGGATAAGATCGCTGCCAAGAAATTTAAGTTTAAAGTTGCTCGGTATGTACTAATTAATGGTGTTTTGTATAGACGAGGAATTATGGCAGGTTTGCAAAGATGTGTGCATCCCTCCGAGGTGAAGGAATTGATTGAAGAGATCCATGAAGGGTCCTGTGGAGCCCATGTAGCAGGTCGGACACTTTTGCAAAGGGTGATGACACAAGGATACTACTGGCCAACGATGAGGGTTGATTGTATAGCCTATGCTAAGAGATGTGATAAATGCCAACATTTGTCCTCCATCCGACGAACTCCACAAGCATTGTTGACACCCATAACTTCCCCTTGGCCTTTCGCCATGTGGGGAATGGATTTAGTTGGACCACTGCCAACGACCCGAGGAAGATTCAAGTACCTCGTCGTCGCAGTGGATTATTTTACTAAGTTGGTAGAAGCTGAGCCACTTATTGATATGATGTACGAGAAGGTATACCAATTCATTTGGAAGAACATCATCTGCCGATATGGTCTCCCTCATGCCTTCATCACAGACTATGGAACATAATTTGATAGCGAGGAGTTTGCCACCTATTGCCATCAGTCAAACATTTTGAAAGTTCATTCAGCACCAGGACATCCTCAAAACAATGGGCAGACTAAAGTGACGAACAGAACAATACTAAATGGTTTAAAGAAGAGGCTAAGTGAGGCTAAAGCTAATTGGATTAATGAGCTACAGTCAGTATTGTGGGCTTACCGAACAACTCCCCGAGCAGTAACTGGAGAATCACCATATATGCTGGCATTTGGAAGTGAGGCTGTAATACCTGCCGAGTTGGGTCTTCCAACACACAGAGTGCTGAATTTCAATTCCCCAGTCAGCGACTTGATGAGGAGATTAGATTTGGACATGCTCGAGGAGGTTAGAGAAGAGGCAGCCATTAGGAATGTTGTTTATCAACAGCGAACAGACCTGTTCTACAACAAGAGGGTGAAAAAATGCGACTTAAAAGAAGGAGATTACGTGCTAAAGAAGGTCATTCAGAAGCACAATAAGTTGGAAGCAAACTGGCATGGACCTTACCGAGTTACTGCAGTTGTCCAACCAGGAACTTACCGAATAGCAACTCTAGAAGGAGAGGAATTTAAGAATGCATGGAATGCTGAACACCTACGCAAGTATTATCAGTGATGTAAAATGTAAAGCAGTTCCATAAATATGAATAAAACGATGATATTTCACAATCTTCTCTCCTTTTATTGAAAGTTTTTCGGGGAATAATAGTGTGTTTAACACTACGCTGCTCGGCAGTAAAAAGAAGACGATAGTTCAAACCCACGACCAACTCCGGTTGGTAAAAGGGCGAGAACAAATTATACTCCTTTGGTTAGGAGGCGTACATTAGCGTGATTAACTCAGGTTGGTAAAAGAACTAGTGGACATGATAGTTCAAACCCACGACCAACTCCGGTTGGTAAAAGGGCGAGAACAAACTATACTCCTTTAGTTAGGAGGCGTACACTAGCGTGACCAACTCAGGTTGGTAAAAGAGCTAGTGGACATGATAGTTCAAACCCACGACCAACTCCGGTTGGTAAAAGGGCGAGAACAAACTATACTCCTTTGGTTAGGAGGCGTACACTAGCGTGACCAACTCAGGTTGGTAAAAGAGCTAGTGGACATGATAGTTCGAACTCAGACCAACTCCGGTTGGTAAAAGAGAGAGAACACAAGATGATCGACGAAAGGCCAATCTTGGTTGGTTAGGAAACAAAATATGCTCTCAAATGCCAACTTATGTTGGTCGGGGAGTAAGTTTATTACATAAAAGTTCCTCGAAGAAAAAATATCCCAAACTGAACCAAGTATAGTTGGTCGGGGATAAAAACCCACTAACTGTAGTTGGTCGACGAGGAAAAATCATCGACCTTGGTTGGTCGGGCACATTTTATGAAAAAGACTAAAATTTACCAAGTATAGTTGGTCGGGGATAAAAACTCTCACTAACTATAATTGGTCGACGAGCACAATTTAACAACCTTGGTTGGTTGGAAAAAATTTAAACATTTTTATACTCATTACTTTATTATTAACTGATCGAGCAACATTACTAATACTTATAATTTTTTACTAAGTTGGTCGATGAACCACACAATATTGTTATGCAAGCACAAATATAAAGTGTTTGACAAATACAAGAGCAATGCAAATTTGCAAACAAAAATGAAATTCTTTCATTAAATTCAAAATGAATTACACAAGTTTATTACATTGATATTAAATTGTGTACTAATTATTACATCAGAATTTCCTATTTTACTGGTATTTTCCCTTTTGCTTTTGAAATAGGCTCCTCACCAGCAGGAGGATCTTCCAGGCAAAGGGGAGAATTAATGAAATTAATATCTCGAAGCATTCTGACGTTCATTATTGAAGGAGTGTCCAGTAGATGCTCGGGACGAGATACCTCGATCTGAGAATGAAGATTGTAGTCACCGAGGTATTTTGCAATTAAGTTCCAAGGAATGGCACGAGCTGGGATCCATTCCATGTCCAATTTATAAGGTGGCACGGGCAAGTCTAGTACCCCAGGATCATGATAGTCCCACAGGTAGTGCCCTTGTTCGAGCTTCAACATGCCCAAGGCATTCAGCCAACCTTGCTTGTAGCCCTCATTATTGGCATTCTGGATACGATCATCTAAATGGAATAAAGCTTCGTTGTATCCAGCCATCCAAAACTCCCTGGGCTGTTTATTAAATTGAAATGTCAACCTTGCAATCTTCTCGTTAAGACTTTGGATGAAAAGTTCATTAGTCTTCAATACTGAGTCCTTTGAAGAAAGCTGTTGTTCCAGTTCTCTAACCTTCTTGGACAGATCAGACAAAGCTTGGTTCTTAGCCATTAATTGGAATGCTTGGTTTTCCAACGTTGATCGAGTACGAGCCTCTTCAACATTACGACTAAGAGCTCTTGATCCTCCCCGAGCAGGTCGAGAACTTGGTTCCTCGATAACATTTTGAGCAGCTCTTCCTCGACCACGAGAACCTCTTCCTCGTCCCCGAGTAGCAGTAGAAGTACCAGATCTTCTCAAGGTATCCAACTCTTGCCTTAATTTGGCATTCTCAACCTCTAGAAAGGAAAATCCCTCGTCAGTCACTGGGATTACAGCTGTTGAAGAAGATGCTGCAGACTTATACTGTGCCAGCTCTTTCTGCAAATTGTTATTTTCTTGCTCTAGCAGCTCGGCAATCTGTCTACAAGCTTCAACTTCACCCCTTAGGGTTCTTTCCCTGATATCGTACCCAGCAAGGATCTTTTTGTGGCCTGTCTCGGCAGAAAGCTGTTGATACCTCTTTTCATACCCCTCGTGCAAAAGGGCAGTTGATTCTTTGTACTGAGTCTGAAGATCTTCTAAAGTATATTGAAGCTCCTCGATCATGTCATAGTAAGCCACATTATTGGCCACAGCTCGATCAAGTAACTCCTTCAGGTATTGATAAGCTTCTACTGCCTGCTCTGAAGCATCATGACCAAGGATGTTGGCAACTTCTGATGCACTTAGGTTTGTGTGACCAGCCTTATAATATTCATGGCATTGTTGCATCAATTTTGTATCATTGGCAGATAGCAATTCCATTCTAGCCATAAACTAATAAAGAAGAGAAGGCAAGAGTTAATAAAAAAAAGCAGACAGAGCATCAACAATGTAGAGGAACAAAAAAGGTAATTTTATTACATCATCAAAAGGAGTACAGCGTTCAGAATACAGAGTACAAGTAAAAGAAAAACAGAAAGAGAATACCGAACAACTTCACACCTTTTCCTTGTCTCCCAAGACTTTCTCGGGAGGCTGGGACGAGGAGCTTGGTTGCTCGGTGGGAATAATGAGTTGATTGGCAGAAGTTGAGACTTGTTCAGGAGGAGCAGGCAAAGACGAGATCTCCTTGGTGGCTGTCTGATTGGGTTGTGGAGCAAGGACTTGATCACCTACTATCATTGAAGACTCCTCGAAAGCAGCTTCGTCTTCTTCCTCATCTTCAATCACAGGAGGGGGGCCAGGAAGATGTTGCTGGAATAGTTCAGAGTCCTCGCTAACCTTCAGTTCCTGCAAGGCAGCAACCCAACCATCTCGGAAGTATTTCAAACTCCCATACTTGACCTGGGTCATCATTGCCGCTACCCCCTATCCCATCCTTTATCCCAACCGGTGCGGAAAGATTTTTTCACAGCCACCTTTCTTTTCATTTTCTCCGAGGAGAGCTTCTCGGATAGAAGATCCTCGGAGGCTTTCAACTTGGCCTCCACCTCCTCCTTCTGGCGATTTACTTCTCGCAGAAGGGTTAGCTCTTCCTCAGCTGACTTCAACTTGTTTTCAAGCTCCCCAAAGTTTGTGAGCTTCTCGGCATATTTCTTGTTCTCTCTCTCCAAGTCCTTCACTTTACTTCCCAACTGCACCTTCTCTGCCTCAGATGCAGCCATCTTCTTCTCCCATTCACCTCTATCCTCGTCATACTTTTGACGAGAATCCTTCAAAGATTGGGCCAAACCCAGAAAATCATCCTCCACTCCAGACGAGGAGCTAGAAGCCTTGAGTGCTTCATCTTTCTTCACTATGGTGTTAAAGCAACTCACCAGCTGTAAAAAGAAGAAAATAATGATAAGTCAGTGCCGAGATACATATATTGACTGAAAGAAAGAAAAATTCAGGATAAGAGAAACTTACTGAAGCAATGTGACGAGTAGCTAGGGATGTCAGCATATCCCTAGACATGTTTTTTTCAATTCCTTGGACTTCAGGAATAGTCCAAGTCTTTATCGAGCTCATTGCAGAACTCGGGGGAATAATGGTTGGGACACCAGCTCCACTAGCTTGGAGCTGGGGAATGGTTTCAGTTAAAGTGACTGAGGAGGATTTCTTCAATCTCCTCAGTGGCACTTCAGCACTTTCAACCAAAGAACTTTTGGTTGGGACCACTTCCACAGGTGCATTTTTCTTGCTCGGAGCCACTGGGGGCTTCTCGGCAGCCTTCTGAGGAGCAACAGAAGGGGCATCATCTACTTTCTTTATCCCCTTTGGGACATCAGCCTTGTTTCTTTTTCCATCTCCAGCAGAGGAAGTCTCCTCGAAGATAGCAGGAACTCTTCTTTTGACCATCTTCTGACTTAGAGGAATGTGAGATTCTGGTGAAGATTCCTTAGAAGCTGGCAATGGTTCACTAATACTGACCACAGGACGAGCAGTAAAGGATGATGTGTAGCTCCTGTACTGCAACAAATATGAAGCAGACCTGATGTGCTCGTCTGCAACTCTTCGATGCAAATTCCAGATATGTTTCAAATGTTTAATATTTACTTCTGATTCTTTTGGAGTTTTTCTCTTACTGTCAACTGCAAACAAATACATTGTGAAATATCAGTCATACATTTTATCAAACATAATGAAATCGTAATTTCAAAAATAAAATAAGATGAAAATAACCTATCCCATTGCCATATGGAGGGCATTTGGGACCTTTATATACTTCATCTCCAACCAAAGGGGTATGTTGCCAATTTTTGATAACTACCCCGTGTTCAAAATAATCCCTATTTGCATCAGGGAGGTTGACTACTAAGGCCCTATTCAAAAACCTAGTTTTTAAATAAAAAACATTATCTAAAACAGCCCATCTATAACAATACATAATCTCAGTAATTCCTATACGAGTTCCATGAGTTTGATTTAACCTATACACCCCATTAACTATCCTCCATGTGTTGGGGGCTATTTTTGCAGGGACAACATCGAAATACTGACAGAACTCTAAACACAAAGGATTTGGTGGAAAAAAAAATCCACATTCAGCAATAAAGAGGCTAGGGAACCAATGTCCCTCAACCAAATTAAAATAATTTGAAGGCTCAGAAAGACTCTCCAAAGTTACCCAAGAAGGAATAGAAAAGTCATAATGGAATTTCTCAAGAGATTCGATAATATAAACCATGGTGAATAAAAAGAAATGAAGAAGAAGGAAGAAAATCTTACAGGAAAAAGGAGATCTGTTGACAAACAAACGAAGAAAGGGATGAACGCACAGGAGAGAGAAAAGCTATAGAAAACTCGAAAGCAGAAATTGAAAAAGGTAGAAGACGATGGGATTGCCTCTGAAGCTTAAATACTTTGCCTTGGGAAACGGCGAAAGAAATGATTACAAAAAGGAAACTATTACGCTACCGGCGGCTAAAAGGACAAAAAGTGCACGAAGATCGAAGCGCTCATAAAAATGCAAAAAGGCGGATTCTGCGAATTTGGAAGGAAATTCAAATACGAAGAAAAGGCTCCTAAAACCCAGGAAGGCCATTTAATATTGCCATATACCGAGAAAGAATGTTCCATACTCCTCAAAGTTTGAAATATGAAACATTGGGGGCTTCTGTTGATACCAAAATTAGTATGCTGATGTGGACGAATAATAAGAAGACACGTGTCAATCTACGTGGCACAAATAGCAACGAGGAAGATCATTCCCCCGACCTAGTCATACTCACTCCGAGCAACAGGTGTACTCCGAGGAACACCAGTCTTCCGAGGAACACCAGTCCTCCGAGGAACTCCAGTGCTCCTAGGAACTCTTGGACGACGAGCAACTAAGGCGGTTCGAGTTGCATCTCGACCACAGCATTGATTGCCAGATAATCAACAATTCAACTATTCATTGAATGCTTATCATCTTGACGCACACGCTTGAAGAGCATTAAAGGAGTTACATTTTCATATGTATATCATTTAATGTATTACCCTTTCATATACAGCCTAAGGGCTATAAATACCTTGTATGACCCTCATTCAAGGGGACCGGATTTTCTTGATAGAACTTGTAATCGAGAATTCCCAAACACTCAGCAATAACATAACAGTGGACGTAGGCCATTCATATAAGGCTGAACCACTTTAAAATTCTTTGTCTCATTTATTTATCTGTGATTGAATAATTAGAGTAATCTAGTTTTTTGAATCAACAAACTTCAAACTATCACCAAAGATTCATTTCTTGGTATTTTCACATAATATTCGGATGTGTTATACATATATGAGTCTATTTTCATATCTAACGGAATTATTCAATTCTAATAAATATACAAAAAGTTATAAGAGTTTGAATACACAGGGTTTGCAATCGAATCAATATACATGATTTACACGTTCAACTTTGCTTAAACCCGCATCTATCCATACGCATACCTCAAAACTCGGAAGTTTAGTAAAAAAGTGATTATTTATATCATTTTAAATCAATAATTCCAACAATATAACAAGATTTATAGGTAGAATTACCTTAGGGATGTTTTCATAATTTCCTATGGATTTTTCTCCAATTTTTCCTCACCTTTCTCTTCTTAAACTTCCCGTTTCTCTCTCTTCAGCCCAAACTCTCTAATGGATGTGTTTGGCTGAAGAAGGAGGTAATTTCAAGGGTCTTAAGTCGGCCAAGCTTCCCCCCCCCCCCCCCCCCCCACCCCTCCAACCAATGAAATTCATCCATTTGTTATACATATAAGACAAAATACCACTTAACGAATGGACAGATTTGCCCCTGCTTTGTAATTCCAGCATAACTTCTTGCTCGGACCTCTGTTTTACACACAGTGTGTTGTGTTACAAACTTAACTCATATATATACAACTATATAGTTTTCACCTCAAGTCAATTATTATATTATAGTGGCCAAAACTAATCCCGAACTCGAACATTCCTACCGAAGACTTCAAAAATTTGTGTTTGTAACTAATTCAATATTTCATAAGTTATCAAGGTAGGATTATACTAAACACAATAACTTAACATTATATATTCTAATAACACATTATCCCCATACCATACGTTAGCATGATTTAAACATGGTTTATCATAATCATAT
The DNA here is from genome assembly GCA_949130495.1 of Sambucus nigra. Taxonomy (NCBI): domain Eukaryota; kingdom Viridiplantae; phylum Streptophyta; class Magnoliopsida; order Dipsacales; family Adoxaceae; genus Sambucus; species Sambucus nigra. The sequence goes on along the minus strand of OX422214.1, from coordinate 320,789,000 downwards.
CCGGGTCGTCACACTAAGGTTGTGAATTGGGTAACCTTTTAAGCTAACTGTTATCTTTTAGCCCCAAACTGTGATGTGGTGGTATACCTCCTCAATTGGATCATTTGTTGAAGATTGACTGTTATCCTCTGGCCCCACTTTTTTGCTTGTAGTCGGTTTTCATGTAGCCCCTTATGCATAATTATGAAGAACCTTTAGGATTACACCGAAAAAGAAATCTAATCTTAAAAATTTATATTGAAACACCAATGTGAATTTTTTTGCTTCGCGTATCTTATGCAAGAAGGAGAGAGAGAGAACACAACCCAAATTTGTTTCAGGAGTTAATATATTAGAAGGGGGAGTATAAAGAAATAAAAGGATTTGAGAGAATTTTAATCATCTCAAAAATGAATGGGAGACTGTTTCTATTCAGGAGAGAGAGGGAAATGGATGTAAGATGTAGAGACGTGGAAGTTTGTAATTTAATTGGGGCAATGAAGTTTAAGAGACAGAAATAGGGAGAGAACCGAAGTGATGATATGAGAATTGTAAGAGCCATAAGAGATAGGACGTGAGTTATTGCGCAGAAAACATAAAAGAGAACAAAACTAATTTATTGATCATCCACGTGGCACAATTACTCTTGGAGACACCGTTTTTTATATATTATACTAGCATGCAGGCCACGCGATGTGTGGCCGGATTTTTAGTTCATATGTGAGAAATTCGTGTGTACACATAGGCTATTCAATATTTTTCAGGTTTCTTATTTTCTAGCGATTATTTATTGCATTTTCAAAGTGAGATACTCAAAAAATAAAACAATGGCTAGAAAACTAAGAAACATGAAACCAAAAAATATAAAAATAAATAAAAAATTACTAAAAGAAATATTTATTAACAATAAAGAGACAAATAAAATTATCAAATGGCTTGATAGTGGTAAGTGTTCTTAAAAAAATTCCAAAACCAGATATATTAATAAAAATTTAGTATGATATAAGTTTAGTCCGAATATTGAACAAACTGATCCATAATTAGTCCTACTTGAGATAATTAAATGTCACCGCCATATTTGCTTTGTACATTGAACGAAATCTACCTTCTCCGAGCTGGTTTCCATTAAAAAATTATTGTGTAACAACTCATATAACATCTAACCGAATCAAAGGAAAGTCCAATGACTTTGATTTCGGTTCTCCAAGAGAATATTCATTTGAGTAGTCATTAACATACATATGTCCGGTAGAAAATTCCTTTTATAACGCTCTTGGTTGTAATCATTTTTTTCTGAAGATAAAAATTTATGTGCTATAATAGAACATAATACAGATGTTAAATATCTTATAAACCCATTTCATGCATTTTCTCAAGTATTTTTTCTCTTGCGAAAACCAATACAAACTCCTACCAGCACCATAATAAAAAATACTTATATACTTGCACTTATTACAATTAATTTTGTATTCATGTAGTTCTCTTTAAATCAAATAATAATTTCTTATATAACCAATAATTACATTTTTTTCAAATATATGAACATTAAAGCATCCTTCCAATAGATGTCCCATAAATCCATATATATATCATCAAGCCTATTAAGAACAAAATAATCAGGCTTTAAACAGTGGCGAACCCAAGATTTTAGCGAAGGGTGGGCGAAAGACATACCACAATAAAATAAATTTTAATCAAATTAAATAATATTAAAAAAATAAAAAAATAATCGTAATTTATAAAACCTACGTATTATCGAGAATATCATATCTAAATCGTTAAATTTTTAAAATACTTCAACATAGATGCCCTGTATAATACAATAAACTAATTTAATAATTTTTTAACCATTTAACAGTTTTAACAATTTATTAATTCCTACAATAAACTAATTTACCAATTCTACTGATTTAACTGGAAAAAAATGTTCAAATAGAAAAAATTGTTAACATAATAAAAACAATTTTGTTAAGAGTATAAAAAACTGACCAACTGAAAAAATATTTATTATTTAATAATTTTCCAATACATTTATCACTTTTCATTACATTTGCAATTTATCATTTTTCACTTTTCAATACTAAAGCTATATATTGTATTCAAAATGAATACACATCTCATTAGTTAAGTAACATATGGAATACTGAATTGAAAAACAAAATAGAAAGTTGAAGGTTACCTACTCTGCCTAAAAGTTGAAAGTGGCGGCGAAGCCCAAAACTAATTTCAGCATCACACTACTTTCAAAACCTTAAAAACGCTTGCTATCAAGGACAAAATATAAATTATTGAACTGAAAAATATGCGTACCTTGGGACGTTGCCAATCAGTGATGTTGGAAACTTATAGAAAAATAGCAAAACATAATATATTATTGTGAAGAGTCAGAAGTGAAGAGTTAAAGAATTGCAAGGAGTTTTTAAGTTTTTAAGTCTTGCTAATGGAGAGACACGATTTAGACTAATCAAAGAATCCAACCTACTCCTAATTAAGGCTTAAGCCACGTGTCAAGTTCAAAGCAATTTGAAGCTACTATTTTATATATATACATAGATTATACACGGATTGCATGTGAGTTTACTTGCAAGATTGGTGGAGGACTTCACAATTACCAGCTCTATATATAAATTGTACTGCTTTGTTTTTGTAGCATACTCCGTTTAATATATTATACTAATGAAAAGAAATTGAATTTTAAATTAATATCAAAAGTAATATGAATGACGTTCGGGTAACGGCAATAGATATTTTTAATTTTGACTTGCAAAAGATACAAAAAGAAAGACAATTGAAAAAAAATAATTCAAATACTCACAAAGGGCAATAGATATTCTTCCCCTTCCTCCGTAATTTCACTTCCACTCATCTGAAAACAAAAGGAAATGGGTAGTTAGCATATGAACAAAATGAAAAATAATAAAACCCAAAACCGAAAAAAAATATATATATATGAGAAATAAATTCTATATTTAGCCAACAAACAAAAATACCAGACTCTTAAAAAAAGCAACAGCATCATTGCATTGGGTATATTCGCTTTCGTCCTAAAATATGCGTACACACGTGCAACAATTTGTACAAAATTTAACATTAAGATTGTATGAAAGTAACATTTGGAACCTGATGAACAAACATTAGTAGTAGTAGAATCCAAGCTAACGAACTCATCAGAAGAGTTGGACACGGGATCAACCTCAACTCATTTGTCCTATCGGCGGTGAGTGGTCGAAATCTTGAGGAGTGGCGGCGGCGGGACCGTCGGGAACACAAAGCTTTGTATATCGACAGAACCCAATTCAGATTTGTCAATTATATCCTCCATGAGAGGTTATTCCGACTCGGATAAGACAACCCATTCTTTCTGAAGAAACCAACACAGATTGGAAGTCAAAAATGCCATAGTGTTTGACAATTCAAAACACCCATATCCAAAACTGCCATAGTGTTTGACAATTTTAAACAATTAGAATAGAATGAGAAGGGATATACCACTGAAGCTTTGAGGTGTCGAGGATGGTTTTTGGTGGAGAAGGTCTAACGCTGATGCAAGAGGCGTTTGCTTATCTTATGGGGAAATGGAAAGGTGAGAAGATGAAAAGTAAAATTAAAACGCTTGGTGTATCATGTGGCTTAACACATCTATATAACTATATAAAAACTCTAGACCCAAATCATAAGAGGATGACACGTGGCTATCATAAATGCAACTTCCTAAATACACATATATTGAATCACCCCAAGAACCGTTTTGGCCTTCTCTTTTTTCCATTCCTACATTCATTAAAACCTTTCATTTTCCCAAAAAAAAGTTTGTTCAATTTCCACTGCCCCAATAAAGCGACAACTGTTATCGGTGCCCGTTCATCAAAATTTGGGGTTTACCTCACGATTTAAACTAGCCCAGTAGAACAAAAGCGAAGCCTGGGGATATTCAGATAATTCACGACCCTTTTGGCTTTCATAGTTTGTATACCTTACATGAGGATTTCTGAAAATCCTCATAGTTTGTATACCTTACATAAGGATTTCATAGTTTGTACAGCTGCCATAGGATTTTCAGATAGTGTGTGTAAGTGTATGCTTGATCAATGTGTGCTACTTTGCATTTTATTTATATTCATTTTTTTGTGCAAACGTTTAAAGTTAAGTTTTTAAGATTTTAATGTGTTTTTTTTACAAATAGGATCCATTAGTAGAGAGGGTGAGGGGGTTTGTTGTGTTAGAGCAGATTTAATGGATATTATAAAAGAGCGTTGATTGTGGTGTGTGGTACATAGGGTGACAGTTGGGGTGATGTGGAAAGAATACACAAGGTAAGGTTTGTGGGTCGATGAATTTATAATTTTTTTATAGGTGGATGTTTAGTTTTTTTGTCAGTTTTACATAAACTAAATGGTGAATGGGGTTGGATTTGACAAAAACCATGAGGTACCTTATCACCTGGTTCTCATGGATCAAGAGGGAAGCTTTTAATATGTTTGTTTTAAGATCTAAACACTACATGGAATAATGATTTCCATACCAGAATTATAATATCCCGTATTTTTATGGCTTTTAATTATGAGATTAATTAAATAAAATTGCTTTTAATTATGGAATTAATTAAATTAATTTGGGGTAATTAATTGAAAATTAATTTCTATTTAAAATAACTAGCGAGACGAGAGTTAGTAATGATAATGTTGAATATTACTGAGTGATTATGTTAATATGTGATTATTGAATTTATTTATATTGTCGTGAGTTATAAATACGACAATTCGAAAATTTAGTTGGGACGCGCGTGTCAGTCGCTTCAGGAATCAATTTAATGGATTTAGAAGTAAATTATTTTTATGTCATCCGTATGATCATTTTGAGTGTGCCAACATGTTTGGAAGGGTCGAGAAAGTCAGAAAACACTAGCCGGGGGTTTAGTTTGGGTCCCGGAACATTTTTAAGCCCAACTGACAACCCATGAGGATATTTTAGTTATATTAATTTTTCAATGAATACTGTCCTACGAAAATTAGGTGTTATTTATCAAACAACCTTAGGGCCACTAGGTCCATTATCTGTCAAAACCAAATAGTGGGCAACGTGAATAGACAGGAGAAGTTCCCATAGAATTCATGGCCATACCACCACACACCACCACTATCGCCGAATTTGTGATCGGAAAGAGAAAGATAACCAACCTTTATCGTCTTCAGAGGATCAGAATCTTCATTCCCAGGCAAGTGATTTAACTTGTTATGATTCAGCAAATATATATTATCCATGTAGTTTAGAATTTGAGACTAGACTTGGAAAATTGAGGATTTTATAAATTGGAAGAATTAAACATTGAATATGGGTAGGTTTTGTATGTAGATGAACTTCTGGTATGTAGAGACAACGAAATCATAATCCATGTGTACAAATTCACGAATTAATATTGAGAAATTTGATGTTCTTGAAATTTTTTTGAAGAACTAAGGTTAGAGGAATACTTATGATTTTTTAACCAAGAAACTATTAATTCATGATGGTTTAATGATTCTTAAACATTAGAGATTTTGTAATACCCTGTATTTTTATGGCTTTTAGTTATGTGATTTAATAAATTAAATTGCCTTGAATTATGATATTTATTAAAATTAATTTGGGATAATTAACTGGAAAATAATCCGAATTTAAATGCTAGCGAGATAAGAGTTAGTATTTGATTATTATAATGTTGTTGAATATTACTGAGTGATAATGGTAATATGTGATTATTGAATTTATAAAAATTATCGTGAGTTGAAAATACGGCAGTTTCGGTAATTAAGTTGAGACCCGCGTGTCAGTCGTGTCAGGACCCAATTTAATGGATTTAAAAGTATTTTTATTTTTATGTCATCCGTATGAGGATTTTTAGTGCGCCAACGTATCCAGTAGGGTTGAGATAGTCAGAAAACACTAGCCGGGGGTTTAGTTTGGGTCCCGGGGCATTTTTAAGCATAATCGGCAACCCATGAAGGTATTTTAGTCATTCCTATTTCTGGGTGAATAGTGAGCCACGAATTTTAGATTGTTATTATCAGCCAACGCTTGAGTCCATTAGGGTTTTACAACCAAAAATCATAAACGACCATTAGAGTGGAGGAGAAGGGAGTTTTCAAAGGAGAGCCACCAATTATAGGCATTTTGCACCACCGTCACCACCACCGGATAGAGCGGAAAGCAAGGATCATCCCCATACCGTCTACTTCATCGAACCAGAATCTTCATTACCAGGCAAGTGATTTAACTTGCAATAATTTAGCGCATATATCATCCATGTTAGGTTAGAATTGAAGAATAACCTTGAATATTGATAATTAAATTGAATTGAAGAGTTGAAATAGTACTTTGGGTAGGTTTTGAATGTAGATTAACTTCTGGGATTTTAGCAGCCACGAAATCATTATCCATGTGAAGAGAATTATGAAATTTTATTGAATTAGATAGTGTGCTTGAAGAAATAGAAGAATTAGGGTTTTTATATAAAAATTTGGTAAATTGATCCAAGAATTTAATGTTCTACTTTGATTTGATGATTCTAAAACGTGGAAAATGATGCAAACATGTTGGTATGATAATTAGTATAATTGGTTGGGAGTTTAAGACATTGTAATGAAGAATTAGAGGTGTAAAAAGAGTAAAACCCGTAACTGTTTAAGAAAATATGGGTTGATACCTGCTTGATCGATCGATCGACTCAAGAATATCGATCGATCGACCTATTTTATTCGATCGATCGACCCCTTCTGATTTTTGGCAATTGTTTTCCCTTAAGGCTTAATAAAAATCCCAAGGCCGATGATGATTCTTAGGATGTTTAAATTGATATTTTAGGACTTAGTTAAGGTCAGTAGGGTCTTAGTTGATGTCGAAAAAAAAATGACTTACCGTATGAAATTGAATGATATTGCTTACGAGGATCTACCGAGTGAGGTACGATTAGAAATCGTTCGAATTGAAACTATAATGGGAATTTATAATGATGTAAGGATAAGAACAGTAACGGTGGGACTTTAAGTTACTGGGATAACATTAGAAACTAATAGGAGACTTAGTAACCTTTTGGGAGGAGTTTAAGTACTCAAATTGATTCGATGAGAGAGTTATCAAGTTATATATATATATTACGTATGATGTTCGGGATAAACTTACTACGTATGAGACTTACTAGATGGAATGTGTGAAAACCTATATGGAAATATGATTACTTAGGTTGTGTGAATGCCTAGTGTATGGATTTCTTATGTGTATAACATACCTACCATACTTGCTATCACGGGAGGTTAGTTTTCGAAAAAGGGTCATCTTATCCTTATGTGCCTTTGGGGGGATTTAGATTGGTACCTTAAGGACATAGGACTGTGAATGACTTATTTGTGAGTTGATAAGTCAGCTGACCATGGGATCGTAGGTATGTGCGTGACTCGTGGGTATGTGAACTATGTTCGACTCCAATATGTGTGATTTGTATTTAGACGGTTCCTGAGTGATTCAGAACACGTGATCCTTACGTACGTGATGTACATGGATTTGATAGCAGAGTATGCATGCACCGCAGATTAGCCTAGGGGTGCCATATATGTATTTATGTACTAAGAGTGATATACTTATGTACTTGTGACTGGTTCCTTATTGCTTAGTAGATGTGAATAATTAAGATATTTGAATGGGCTAAGAATGAGAAGTTAATTAACACTTGAGATAAGTAATTTTATTGAATGCGAATATGAGTTATGAATATAACTGGTTTGGGTACTAAGAGTAGACATCCTATGGTAGAATGCAAAAGCGAAAGTGGTACAGGCTAGTTAGTAAGCGGTTTAACTAGGATGGATTAAGGGCATACGTTAGGCTTGCACATTAGTTGAGAGGTGAGAAACTCACGTGAGAGTACGCAACTAACGTGTATATAATATGTGTTGTTTATTTGTAATTTAAACACTTGCTAAACTTTTAAATTGTTTTCACCTCGGGCTCTGACCCGTTTTCCTCCAAATCTATTTTGTTTTGTAAAAACATTTTAGCCCAGCCACAGGGACGCCAAGCATAGGGGTTCCATTCAAATGACGTGATGTAGCTACTGTGGAAGCCGTAGGATCTTGGTATTAGACGCCTTCATATTTATCCTTGGTTTCATCAGAGTCATTTGTATCAGTTAGAGCATGTCGCCCATTCTTATTTAAAGGTTGTAGTTGTAGACTTTCATTATTTCGATTATTGGTTTATTTATTCAGACTCTTGTATTGGGACTTATTTGCTCTGGCATTATGATTATTGGAGTGTTTACTCCAGACTCAGTTGATTTCATTTCGTTGGTTATTCATATGAGATTGTTTATGCGATTGATGGTTAATGGTTTAATTCTTGGTTATTTGTTAACTTAATTAATAAAATTTGACATCTCTCTTTTTAAATATTAGCTAGCTAGTAATTAATTAAATGTTTTCGACAGTGATGCTAAGACTGAACCAACTTGATATTCTGTAATAATTTAATAAATGAGTAGTTACCCGGTATTTAATTAGATGGGGTGTCACACACTTGTGATGAGAAATTTAACGAATGTGAATGTGAGATATAAATATAACTTATTTGTATAATACGAGTAGACACCTTATATTAGGATGTGAAAGCAGGGGTTAGTACAGACTAGTTAGATAGTGGTATTACTAGTACGTGTTAAAGGTATACGTTAAGCGTGCACGCTAGTTGAGAGGTGAGAAACTCATGTGAGAGTACGCAACTAACATTTATATAATATTTACTGTTTAATGCAATTAAAAACTTGCTATATTTTTAAATTGTTTTCACCTCAGGCTCTGACCGGTTTGCTTCCAAATCTATTTTGTAAAAACCTTTTAGGTGACCAGCCACAGGGATGCAAAGCATAGGAGTTGCATTACATTGACGTGTTGTAGCTGTTGTGGAAGTTACATGATATCGGTATTAGACGCCTTCATATTCTGCACTTGATTCTATTTAGGGTTACTCACCTGTCAGGGCATGTCGCCCGTTTCCATTTAGAGATAACATTCTCAGACTTTCGGTTTTATTTCAGATTTTGGTTTATTTATTCAAACTCTTATATTAGAATTTATTTTACTCGGGTGTTATTATTGGAGTGTTTACTCCAGACTCAGTTTATTTCATTTCATTGGTTATTCATATGAGATTGTTTATGCGATTATTGGATGATGATTTAATTACTTGTTAAATTGTTAACTTAATTAATAAAATTTTGGCATCTCTCTTTTAAATATTAGGTGGCTAGGAATCAATTAAATGTTTTCGATAGTGATGCTAAGACTGAACCAACTTGATATTCTGTATTAATTTCATAAAGGAGTAGCTACCCGGTATTTAATTAGTCGGGTGTCACAGGTGGTATCAGAGCATCAGGTTCTAGTGTCCTTTAGGATCTATGGGGCTTATTATGCTTCCAGCGTAGCTTTCTTTGATATAGAGCCCTATGTTTAGGATTGTTGATTTCTTTGATGAGATTTCGTTCTCCTGCTATAATGTATATGATAGTGAACCTTATTTGCATTCGGGTGCGTTCGTGTGCCGAACAATGACGTATGTCTGGCGAGGACAGCTTAGGGATGGCAATTTAACCCGAACCGTAGGAGTCCCGCCCCGCCCCGCCCCTAATGGGGCGGGTTTTAAAACCCGATTAATGAATTAGGAGCGGGTATGGGTTTAAGAAAAAAACCCGTTTATTAAATGGGGCGGGTTAGGAGTTAGCTGAAATAAAACCGTCCCGCCCCGCCCCGCCCCGTTTAACTTATGCTTATATAAATATCCTTTATATGTATGTTAATTATAATTAAATTATATATATATATATATATATATATACACACACACTCACACACTAAAAAAAAATCTTTACATGTTTGTTAATTTTGTAAAAGATTTAAGTGAAAATATGAATTGACAATTGGGGGATCGTCTCACTTATTGGAATACGAGCCATTGTATACCTCTAAGACTATAATGTAATATTTTTAATTTTACTATTTTTAAAATTAACGCAACCCGTAGGAGCCCCGACCCGCCCCGTTTATTAAATGGGGCGGGTTAGGAGTTAATTTTCAAAAATCCTAACCCGCCCCGCCCCGCCCCGTTTATTAAATGGGGCGGGTTAGGATTTTTGAAAACCCGCCCCAAACCGCCCCGTTGCCATCCCTAGGACAGCTGGGCGGACAACAGGAGTCAGAGCTCAGTTAAGGTTATTGGGTATATTCAAGAATGATGACCGTAGTTGAGGTCACCCCTACTATAGCACGAAAGTCCAGGACGGTAAAGACGGCTAAGGCACAACATATGACTTCCAGGTACCACTGTAGTAGAAAGTGGGGTCAAATTAAACTCACCCAGCAAGGTTGGATTAGGAGAGAATCAGACGAAACATTGAAGAGGACCGGCATGGGAAATTCTAGAAATACGGAGACGGCGTGTGTCTGCCAACGAAGGTAAAATATCCAAAGTCTTAGGCATGTGTCGGAGTGTGGCTAATAGGAAGTGAAATCTAGGGTAAGAATTTTTCTTGGCTCATCGGAGCGAAGTATTAAAGGTAGGAGTCAACCATCACATTTATAAGTGGAATGTTGTGTCACTGGAAGGATATTAGGTATAGGCTAACTACAAGTTCCTTCATCATATGTTCAGGATAAGGTGCGGACGTTGTTCTGAACTCATACCAGAGGGACGGACTGAGGTCCCTTTGTGAAAGGGAATTTAATTATTTAGCGAATCTTGCACCGGATGAAGTAGGTACAATGGAGAAGAGGATTTTAGAGTGGGGAATTAACTCACAAAAAGAGTTGCTAACTTATAAGGAATTCTGCTTGGACAGGCAATGCAAATGGTATCAATGTCGCATTTTGTCAACATGGATGTTAACACTTAATTGTGCGAGAAGCTTCAAGAATCGGAGAATTTAGTAAGAGAGTAAGATTGGGGAAACGGTGTTAGTGAAGTACAATAAGGGGGAGACCCATTTAAACTATTTGGATAGCTGAATTTTTACCAAGCGATGGTGAATTCAGTAAGGGCTGTTGAAGCCAGTAATATGTTCCTTAGGGCCATCAAAGCTAAGGGAACAACGGAGGTAGCCATCAGAGTCGAGACTACTAAAGTCCACTAAAGGATAACCCTAACATGGTCAGTATAACCGGAGATAAGTGCAGTATGGGTAGAGGTATTTGCTGGGAGTGAAACTCCATGCGTTAAAATTTTCTCGAAGTGAGTAAAGGGACAAGGGTATGATGCCTAGCAAAGGTAATAGTTATTGTAATTTTCGATTTGGTTTGGACAGGTGTGTTATATCCAAGAACCACTTAAGCAACCAGTGTGATTGGCAAGGTAGAAACATAAATACTTAGAGGATGAGGCGTATTTTATGTGGCACGACGAGTTACTACATTTTTTTATTACTATATTCGCACGATAGACGAGATTAGTGCGTATATCGGCAACGTTATTATTTACGTGAATATTTTTCCCTGGTATGGTGGGGTTACCTTTAGTGTTATTCGCGGAGGATGAATGGGTGTATCGATGATGGTATATACTTGATTGAAATTACTCATTTTAGTGTGGTGTTATACGAGTATAATGTTATTTTGATTATGATTTTTTAATAATGATTAAACCGATAGTGTTCGGATATTGCAAGTCTATTGGGGTGACTACCTTAGTGTAGAATATTTTGTTCTTGCGAGACCCCGTTTGCGAGAGGGTCGGGCTCATGTTTATACATTTATATATATGTATATATATTAGAGACTTCAAAAGGTATAATAGTTTCAAGATATTCGATCCCGATATGTGTAGGGACTTTATTGTTGTGATTCGGAGTGTATTGGGTTTACTGTTCAGTGGAAAGATTTAGCATGTTATTATGTTTAACGTTCAGGACTTGGTAATAAGAAGAGTGCGTTATTATATCACACTTTAAAGACACGGAAGTTAATACTCGTAATTGTATGTCCGGGGACAAGATTTTGAGAGTCCTGATTATATACCCCTGATGTTATGGAATGTGATTACCACCAATGTGAAGTGACAGTGTCTTTGGGAAGAAGTTCCTTATTTAAGTGAAAGTGCAGAAGAAGATGTAACTTTGTTGTCAAGAGACAGGAATATAGGGGTACATAGACTGAGGGCCTAACGAACTCCGATGACCGACAATGCTAGGTAGTAGTGTATCGGGGGGGTTCCTTATTTGGATTTCGCTTTGCGAGACATCCCACGCATGAAACTTAGCGTAAGGTTGTAGTAGGGAGATGTTGACCATTTGTCCATGAGTCCGGTACCTCGGTCGTTACGGGAGGTATATAATTATAACTGTAAATTAAAAGGTAAACTACGATATAAGGCCAGCAGAGCCAGTTGTGTGGTGAGGAAGTGCTGAAAAATTTATTTTATTACGGCGGGTTGAAGGATGGAATGATGTTAAGGAGGCTTCATAATTTCAAATTATGGGGTGATTTAGGATGCACAGGTGGTATAGCCACGTTGCGAATATAGGGGCAACAAAGAATTAGGCATATATATGAAGCGTATATGATGTTTAAACCCGTTTGTACGGCTTATAGGGTGTATGGCCACCTTAATTTGTTGGTATCAGAATCGCCGGAAGAAGTGACATGGAAATGGGTGAAATTTATGCTAGTGAGACCAATATTACAAAATGGTAGTGGTAGAGTGGATGAAGCGTCGTGAGAGGAGGACAACAATCTATATATTCATGTGCAACCAGAGTAGCACGTCCGAACTTGGACCAAGGCAGTGGGAAGCCATTTAAAAAAAGGGGGAATCTATTGAGAGACAAATATTTAACTATTATGGACAATCTAGAGTAGAGTCCTACTCAGTCGAATGTGAAGCTTGACTTGCGTGTAAATAGAATAATGATATTAATAAGGTATAAAGAGTCTAGAAGTGCACAGCGTGGAAAAAAGTGCACGGGTCAAAACTTTCTACATATGCCGAGGGAAGAAGAGGAATATCAAGTATCACAAAATGGGAGGAATTATAAGTGAAAGTTGGTGTTGAGCGGGAAATAATAAGTAGTCTCCACGTATATCACTCATAGATAAAAATGGGCTAGAGTAAGATTATGAAAGTGGTGGAGCTGTATGAAAGTAATTTTATACTCATTGCGATCATTTCATTTTCCACAACGAGTATTGCTAGTAAGTGAAGTACAGTATGGTAATGGGGAGAGGATATTACCTAATGGTAGAGGTGTGAGGAAGCACCCATATCTATTTTTAGTGAACTAGGTGCTTACTAAGGTTTTATGTGGATAAACGTTACTATCCTTCCTCTGGATGTTTAGAGGTGAGCGGATTATCAGAGTTTTGGATCAGTCAGAAGTTAGAGTCCGATGACAATAATGGGATAACCACCAACTGTCTTAAGTGGCTTTTTCATTTTGTAAAAGTCACACCTGAGAAACTGGTGGTCCCTAAATGCGTGTGTTTCAAATCAAACCAATTTTTCACCAAAAAATTATCCAACTTTTAATTTGCACCAAACCAAGTTGTGAAAACCCAATTCTTACTTTAAACCAACTTTATCTTAATTAATCCTAAACATGCATCTAGTGATTAAATCAAGTAAAATAAAGTAAAGAATACTCACAACGCCGGATGTACGGGGAAAAAACACAAAAATGGAAAAACACCCTCTGACGACCCAAGCCAGACAATCACTATGAAAAATGGTTTTACAAAGACATATTAGCCTTACTCAATGACTCAATCTCCACGGGTCTTGACGCTCCTTCTGATCTTCTAACGCTCTTCAATAGTGCCCATGTAGAAATTTCATCTTCCACGATACGTGTCCACAATACTCGACTCCATAAATGTCTCGGTGTCCACCCAATTGGCTTTGATTCGTCTACGATGTCGAATAAGAAGTACATCTCTTTTCTTCACTGCAAAACCCTGATGTTCAATGGTAGAACAAACAAACTTGGTGTAGCAAAATCACGTAAGCATATAAGAATGATAATTCGAATCTTTGCAAACTCTAAGGATGTGTTTAAACTATTTACACCTTAGAAAACATGTGTAGACAATGTACTGGATCGTATTCTGTTTTTCCAGAATGCACACTTACGAAACTCTTACTAAACCATGCTTTAAATAACAATTAAATGCGGCCTCGAAAAACGTGTCGCTTGAACGAAAATGCCTCATTTGAACGAGACCGGTTATCATTTGAACGAGATGGCGTGTCAGTTTGACTTTTTAACTTTTAGTTCAAAACGTCTCTTTTAAAAGAGATCCAAATTAGTCAAACTCTATTTCGATCTTATCAGAATAAAACGTAGTGTAAATTTTTAAAACACTTTTAAAAACATTTTAAAATATTTTTCTTTATAAAAATACATCCTTATCTTTTATAAAAACAATTCTTAGCACTATTAAATATACGCATTCATACCTGAGTGATCTCGGAATGCAATTAACTTTGAAGACGAGTAAACTTGAACCAATTAAACTTCGGCATGATTAATTCTTTGAAACTTTGCCGTAACGTCTTCAATTTTCTTCAATACGTCATAGACCAAGTGGGACCGTGACAAAATAAAATCTCCCTATGACATATTACAAACACGGTTTTGTTCATGGAATTAAGTCAAAACAATACAGGGACTCAATTGGAAATTTATGTCCTAACAAATTATAATACCCCGTATTTTTATGGCTTTTAAAATTGGGGATATTTAAATTTAATTTGAGGTATTAATTTAATATTCATCCAGAAATTATTTTAATATTTACTAGCATGATGTGAGTTAGTAATTACTGGAAATTTGTTGAATATTACTAGATGAGTAAAGTAATATATGAGATTGATTTTATTAAAATTGTCACGAGTGAATAAAATGGTAATTATGAAAATTTAATTCGGGACGCGCCTGTGTCGTTTCAGGACTAAATTATTATTATTAAAGTGAATAAATTTATAAGTTATCCATATAGTCATTTTGAGTGCGCCAAAGTGTCCGGAAGGGTCGAGATAGTCAGAAAAGTGTACTCGGGGGTTTAGTTTGGGTCTCGGGGCATTTTTAGGCCTAATTGACACCCCGGGAGGGTATTTTAGACATTTGGTATTTTTGGGTAATTAAACCCATGAATTTTCTTAGTATTTATTATCCATTTAGAGTTGTCTCTTGGGGTTAACAAACACAAAGCCAAAGCCAGCCATTAGAGAAAAAGGTGAAGTGATTAGAGAAGAAGGTGAAGAGATTTGAGAAGAAGGTGAAGAGTCTTCAAGAAATCCAAGGCCTAGAACTCACCCGATTTCATAGCCACCACCACCAAAACGTAGATCGCATGGTGAGGAACGCATCTATATAATTTCCATCAACAAACCATTGTAATACCCCGTATTTTTATGCTATATTGATTTGGGGATTTATTAAATTTAATGTGAATAAATTATTTAATAAAAATCCGAAAATTAATTATGTTATAATTATTAACGTGACGAGAGTTAGTAATTATGGGAAATTTGTTGAATATTACTAATGAGCAAAGTAATATGTAATATTGGTTATATTGAATGTCACGAGTGAATAAAATGACAATTTTGGAAATTTGAGTCGGGACGCGCCCGTGTCGCGTCGGGACTAAATATTGATAAATAAAAGTGAATATTTTATAAGTTATTCGTATGGTCGTTTTGAGTGCGCCAACACGTCCGTAAGGGTCGAGATAGTCAGAAAAGTGTACCCGGGGGTTTAGTTTGGGTCTCGGGGCGTTTTTAGGCCTAATTAGTACCCCGGGAGGGCGTTTTGGAAATTTCGCAATTATGGGTAATTAAACCAACGAAATTCTAAGGGTTATATCAGATGTCTAAGGTTGTCTTCTAGGGTGAGAACAACCAAAGACAAGTGACGGCCATAGGAGAGGGAAGGAGAGAGCTTCCAAGGCAATCCAAGGCCCAAAATCCATCCGTTTGCACCGCCACCACTACCAACGCGTAGATCGCGCGACGGGGAACGCAACCACACCAAAATCATCTGCAAATCAGAACACCAAAAACCCCAGGCAAGTGTTTATCTTGCTTATTTCGTTGGTGCATCTTTCATATTAGTTTAGGAGTAATTAGAATGAGTTTTTATGGAAGAAAACCAAAGATATGAGATAGGAATCGCATGTAGTTATGGTTTAAATGATAATCCTGGAAACCCTTGCCATGTAGAGGAATTACCCACGAAATTATGATGTTTATAAGAAGAAATTTCTGGAAATACTTGTAAGAACCATGTTTAAGAGAATTCTAGGGTTCTTGATAATTATAATAATTTTTGGGCTGTTAATCCATGTATAATGATAGAAATCCTCATGCTTCACGTTAGAAATACCTAGTAGGGTGATATAATGTTAATAGTACAATTTTTGAGACGTTTGGGATTGAAAAATATGGATTTGGTGAAGGTTAGAAGATGAAACCCGTAACTGCAATTCTGTAGATTTCGCAGACCTGCTTGATCGATCGATCGAGCCCAGAGCTTCGATCGATCGAAGGTTCGATCAATCGAGCACCAGACCTCGATCGATCGACCCCTCCTGGCAGACTCCTATTTCCCTTTTTAAATGAGTTAAATTCAATTTATCGGGAAATAATTCTTGGACATCCTTAATAAAATGTTTTGGGAGTTATGGAAGACCAGTAGGACATATGAATAATTTTGGGACCTCTAATATATGATGAGAATTGTAAGTGTGGGATAATTACAAAAGGAACGATGAAACTACGTATTTAAAGTGAGAGATTACGTCAAACAGTTATGATAGAGAATGGATTAATACCTACTGAATTTTATAATTGGGAGGATAAAGCCATGAGAATTATGAGGTAAGTTAGTTTAATGACGAATTAAAGTTAGAAACGAACCATTATTACGTGATAAATAATAATGGGAAAATAAGGATGAATGTTGTGAACATGGGTTATGGGATAAACCTAAATTGATATAATATAAGTGGTATATTTATATGATTGTGTATGCATATATTATATACTTGTGAAAAACATACCCACGCTACTTGCTATCCCTGAGGTTGCCGCGCTGGGACGATCTTACCCTGTGTTGCCTTATGGGGGATATTGACGCGTACCCTAGGAGATAGATATCCTTGGTACAGGCTATCGATTTGATAGTTCAGACGGTCCTAAGAGACGCGGGTATGTGCCATCCTCTTAGAGACTTGGAATCTATGCTTCGCCTCAATATTGTTTGTGTATGTGTTAGTACAATTCGAGAGTGATTCCGAATTTGTATTCCCCTTAATACGAGTGATACGGGGTTTGGATAGTAGAGTATGCCCGCACCAGAGTTTATTTGGGGTGCTGTTGTAATATATATATTATACGAGTAGTAAATATATATATATATATGAAATTCTGGAATCTGGAACTGCCTACTGTGATTTGATATGTAGGACATGATTGATGACTCAAATTGTAATACTTGTTTTGAGAAAGTATAATATGACACTGGAAAACTTTATAAATTAATAAAGTTAACACGAGAATTTTGGATACTAATTTAAATCTCCTTTTCAAACAATTGTATTATTCAATTTTAAATTCTGCGAATAACCTAAGATAAGTTAAATCATTGAGGAAAGATAGTGTGATATATGACGAGTTAGACCATTGGGAAGGTTAGTGCGATAGGTGTGCACATTAGAAGAGAGGTGAGAATTTCTCAAGAGAGTGTCGCACTGATATGTTGTTGCATTGGCCTGTATCAATTTAAATACTTGTTAAACAAATTTTTAAGTCATATACACTATCGGGCTCTGACCCGTTTTCTCTCTCTCTTTCTCTCTTGTATATATATGTATGTACTACAGGTGCCCAGCCACAGGGGCGTCTTACTTAGGATCTCTTGGAAGGAACGTGCTGCAGCTTAGGTGGGAGTTGCAGGCCACTTCCTTAAACGATTTCATTTACTTGATTCCACTCCTATGATTCTCAGTTATTGGGGCATGTGTCGCCCTTTCAACTATTTATCTGTTTTGTTGGGACATTTGTATTTCAGTTATTTCCAATACTGTTACTTTGGGATTTATTCAGCATGTATGTTTTACATTAAGTTTTAAATGTTGGGATTTTGAATGTTGAATGTTTAATTAATTGGATTGTGCTCCAGGATGTTTTTAGTATGATTCTTACTTATTAAAAATGTTGTTAACAAATAAATAAATAAGTTTTCTTTAAAAAAAAAAATTGGAAAGTAATGTTAAAAATGGTTTTGACACTTAGCTTAATTAATTAGGGTGTTAATTTGGAAATATTTATTTTCACGACAGTGATGCTAAGAATGAACCAACTGTTCACCTTGATTTTAATTTAATAAAGGAGTGATCGCCCGGTATTTAGTTAGGCGGCGTGTCACAGGTGGTATCAGAGCATCAGGTTCTAGTGTCCATAGGATCTGTACGGCTTATTTCACTTTCAGCTTAACGTTTTTGCTATAGAGACCTATTTTAGGATGGTTGTATTCTTGCTTTCAAGTTTACGTCTTCAGCTATTTGAGATTTATTAATGACTGTAGACTAATAAACTTCTTCACGTTTCAGATGCCTCCGAGACGTGCACCGAAGGATAGGCGTGCCCAGGTTGAGCATCCAGCAGCTCCGGCACAAGGCACTATGAATGCTAATGAGGTAGCCGCCATTGTTGCTCAGGCGGTGAATGTCGCGCTAGCGGTGGTTCAGCAAGCTCCACCCCAGACTCAGGCAGTGGCACCAGTACCAGCACAGCTTCCATCTGCATGGGAGAGGGTTAGGGATGCTTTTCAGAAAGCGTATCCTCCTGAGTTCTCTGGTAGCTCAGATATCGTCACAATCAGCCAATGGAAGAAAGACATCCAGCGGCATCTTCGTATGTATGAGTGCACCGATGTGCAAAAATAGTTGTTGGCATCCTTTAAGCTGGTGGGGGCCGCTTTGCAGTGGTGGGAGTCCTTTACCACATTGAAGGAGAGGGACACGATCCCTATTCAGTTGTTCTGGGAGCGGTTTGACCGCAAGTATTTTCCACCCGCCGTGCAGACTGAGATGAGGCGGAAATTACTGAATTTAAAACAGGAGAATTCTACCGTAGCTGAGTATGAGGAGGAGTTCACGAGACTTCTCACCATCGTGCCAGATGAGGCACCCACTGAGGGCAAGAAGATTATGTTGTTTGTGGACGGGTTAGCTTGGAGGATCCGTCAGCATCTTATAGGGAATCTATATCTGAGTACTTTTACTGATGTACTCAATATTGCGTTACTACATTGCCAGGATCACCGCTTCCACCTGCAGGGAAGCAAGAGAGCAGGAGAGTCCAGCCAGCAGGGCAGGGCCGGGGGTAATATTGCCAGTGGGGCACCATCTCATGGATAGACTCGTCAGCACGAGCAGAGTTCCCATCAGGGGGACCTTGCTAAGCGATTCCATTCAGGTGATTCCAGGAAGGGATTTGGGGGTTATAGGCAGGGTCAGCAGGGTCAGCCTAATCATAAAGGCCAGTAAGGCCAACACTGATAGCAGGGTCAGCAGCAGGGCCAACAGCGTGTTCATCAGGGCCAACAGGGCCAGTGGCGGGGAGGTAACGGCCAACAGGGCCATGGTCAACAGGGTCAGAGGGGAGGCAACTTCAAGGGCCGATGTTTTGGGTGTGGTAGACATGGCCATAGGCGCCAGGATTGTCCGGAGGGAGATAGGGCCCCACAGCAGCAGGGTGCCCGTAATGAGCCACAGAGACCACTTTTTTCGGCTGCCCTCCCAGCTCCAGCCCAGGTGCCAGCCCTACCAGCCATTCCAGCAGCTCCAGTGCAGCAGGGGCAGTTACAGTACGGACGTGTCTACAACGTCCACCAGGCAGCAGCCCCACAGGCACCACCCGCGATTGAGGGTATGTTTCCTATCCATGGTACTATGGGTCGAGTTTTGTTTGATACGGGGGTGACGCATTATTTTATAGCTACGCATTTTGCGAAGGCCTTAGGGTTATTAGCCACAGCAGAGAGCACTGTGACGTGTGTAGACTCACCACTGGGAAGTGGGTCGCTTATCTTCTTTATATGCCGGGGAGTGGGGGTAGAGATTGGTAGTTTGGTATTACCTGCAGACATGTTAGTCTTAGATATGCATGAGCATGATGTTATTATTGGTATGGATTGGCTCGCAGCTTATAGAGCCATGATTGATTGCTTCGGTGGGAGCATTGTTTTTGCCATTCCGGGGCAAGAGATGTTTGTAGTGGCGATGCCTTTCCCAGAGGGAGGTTCGACCGCTCATTTGTATTATATAGAGGAAGATACCTCTAAGGAGGTTGTGATTCCGTTAGACTCGATTCCAGTTGTTCATGAGTATTCCGATGTGTTTCAGGAAATACCAGGCCTACCCCCCAGTCGAGAGATAGACTTTGTTATAGATTTATTGCTAGATACTAGACCTATAGCACGCGCTCCATACCGTATGGCTCCGGCGGAGATGCGAGAGTTACGAGATCAGATAGAGCAGCTGTTAGGTCAGGGCTTCATTCGCAGGAGTACCTCACCTTGGGGCGCTCCAGTTCTGTTTGTGAAGAAGAGAGATGGTTCACTGAGGTTGTGTGTGGACTACCGGGAGTTGAATAAGGTCACGATACGGAATAAGTATCTGTTGCCTCGAATCGATGATCTGTTCGACCAGCTGAGGGGAGAAACTTTCTTTTCGAAGATAGATCTGAGGTCGGGGTACCATCAACTACGTATTAGGGAGCATGATGTTTCAAAGACTGCCTTCTTGACGAGATATGGGTCTTATGAGTTCAGAGTGATGCTATTCGGTCTCACAAATGCTCCATCCGTGTTCATGGACTTAATGAACTGAGTATTCAGAGAGTTCTTGGATCAGTTTGTCATCGTCTTCATAGATGACATTTTGATATATTCACACTCCGAGGAGGAGCATGCCGAGCACTTGAGGCAGGTTCTTCAGACTCTACGAGAGCATCAGTTGTATGCTAAGTACGAGAAGTGCGGATTCTGGTTGTGAGAAGTACAGTTCTTGGGCCATGTTGTTTCTGA
This sequence comes from Sambucus nigra, assembly GCA_949130495.1. Classification (NCBI taxonomy): domain Eukaryota; kingdom Viridiplantae; phylum Streptophyta; class Magnoliopsida; order Dipsacales; family Adoxaceae; genus Sambucus; species Sambucus nigra. The sequence goes on along the minus strand of OX422214.1, from coordinate 320,767,915 downwards.
GCAGGGGATTGCAGTTGACCCGAGTAAAGTGTCAGCGGTGAGGGAGTGGGGACAGCCGACGACACCGACGGAAGTGCGTAGTTTCTTGGGGTTAGCCGGATACTACAGGAGATTCATCCGGGGATTCTCCAAAATAGCGGGTCCATTGACGAACCTGACTCACAAAGGGGTACCATATGTTTGGGATGATGCTTGTCAATTGGCTTTCGACGAGCTGAAAGACAAGATTACTTCAGCACCAGTCCTTGCTTTACCAAAGCCGGGTGTGGAGTACCTACTTTACACCGATGCCTCTTTACGGGGACTTTGGGGAGTACTTCAGCAGGAAGAGAAGGCTATAGCTTTTGCCTCCCGTAAGCTTAAGCCGCATGAGAAGAATTACCCCACCCACGACCTGGAGTTAGCAGCGGTCATTTTTGCATTGAGTATATGGAGGCACTACTTATTGGGAGAGAAATTCCGCTTGTTCACAGACCACAAGTCACTGCAGTACCTATTCACTCAGCGAGAGCTGAATATGCGTCAGCGCAGATGGTTAAAGTTTTTGAAGGACTATCAGTTCTACATACAGTATCATCCGGGGAAGGCCAACGTAGTTGCTGATGCGTTGAGCCGTAGACCGATAGACAAGGTAGCGGACGTCTGGAAAGAGAAGTGGAAGGAGTTAGGCCACCAAGACGCAGTAGCCCGTTCCTTCATATCTGTTATAACAGTCACACCCGAGATTGTTACAAGGGTGATACAGGCACAGACCACAGACCCATTTTGCCAGGAGCACATTGTACGACTATTAGCCGAGGGTGCTGAGTCCTACTCTATTAGTTCTGATGGGGGTTTGAGGTTTAATGGGAGATTAGTGGTTCCAGAAGGAGCAGAATTACGTCATGCAGTGATGACCCAGTCTCACGGGTCACGATTTGCAGTACATCCTGGAGGAGATAAGATGTACCAGGATATGAGGAGGCAATACTGGTGGAGTGGGATGATGAAGGACATTGCTGAGTTCGTGTCCAAGTGTTCTACCTGCCAGCTGGTAAAGGTGGACCATCAGAAACCGTCAGGGTTGCTTCAGCCATTGGAAGTACCCGCGTGGAAGTGGGAGAGTATTTCCATGGATTTTATTATAGGGTTGCCTACATCACAGCGGGGCCACGACTCTATCTGGGTGATTGTAGACCGATTGACCAAGGTGGATCATTTTCTACCGGTGCGGACAGATTATACCACGGGTCAGTATGCTCAGTTGTTCATTGCTGAGATTGTCAAATTACACGGGGTGCCCTTGAATATTGTGTCAGATAGAGACAAAATTTTCGTGTCACGTTTCTGGGAAAGCTTTCAGGAGGCTATAGGTACTGAGTTGAGGTTGAGTTCAGCTTATCACCCACAGACTGATGGACAGACAGAATGTACTAATCAAATGTTGGAGGATATGCTACGCATGTGTGTTCTTGATTTTAGAGGAGGGTGGGAGCCACACCTTCCACTGGTAGAGTTTGCTTATAATAACTCTTATCAGTTCACGATTGGCATGGCTCCATTTGAGGCTTTGTATGGCAGGCCTTGTCGTTCTCCAACTTGTTGGCTCGAGGTGGGGGATAACAAGTTGCTAGGACCAGAGGTGATTCAGGAAACCTCCGTGAGGATTGAGATGATTAGGAGTCGCATTCGAGTAGCCCAGGACAGGCAGAAGAGCTACGCCGATGCGAAACGGTTCTTCCGGGAGTTTAATGTGGGGGACCAAGTGTTACTGCATGTATCTCCTATGAAAGGAGTGATGAGGTTCAGGAAGAAAGGGAAATTGACCCCGAGGTACGTGGGACCATTTCCCATTATCGAGAGGATTGGGCCGGTAGCATACAAATTGGGACTACCAGAGCATTTACATCGCAATCACGATGTATTCCACATCTCGTTGTTGAGACGGTATCTTCGGGATGATACGACCCATACTCACATTGCGATAGATGAGATAGACTTACACCCTGCCAGCTCTTACGAGGAGAGACCGGTGGCTATCCTAGACTATAGTGAGAGGAGATTGAGGTCAAAGATAGTTCCACTTGTACGGGTCCAGTGGGAGCACCACAATGTGGAGGAATCCACTTGGGAACGCGAGGCCGATATGCGCGAGAGATATCCAGATTTGTTCTTACCAGGTATACCTTATTTTCCGAATTTCTGGACGAAATTCCGTTATTAGGGGAGAAGTATGTAATACCCCGTATTTTTATGCTATATTGGTTTGGGGATTTATTAAATTTAATGTGAATAAATTATTTAATAAAAATCCTGAAATTAATTATGTTATAATTATTAACGTGACGAGAGTTAGTAATTATGGGAAATTTGTTGAATATTACTAATGAGCAAAGTAATATGTAATATTGGTTATATTGAATGTCACGAGTGAATAAAATGATAATTTTGGAAATTTGAGTCGGGACACGCCCGTGTCGCGTCGGGACTAAATATTGATAAATAAAAGTGAATATTTTATAATTTGTTCATATGGTCGTTTTAAGTGCGCCAACGCATCCGGAAGGGTCGAGATAGTCAGAAAAGTGTACCCATGAGTTTAGTTTGGGTCTCGGGGTGTTTTTAGGCCTAATTAGTACCCCGGGAGGGCGTTTTGGACATTTCGCAATAATGGGTAATTAAACCCACGAAATTCTAAGGGTTATATCAAATGTCTAAGGTTGTCTTCTAGGGTGAGAGCAACCAAAGACAAGTGACGGCCATAGGAGAGGGAAGGAGAGAGCTTCCAAGGCAATCCAAGGCCCAAAATCCATCCGTTTGCACCGCCACCACTACCAACACATAGATCGCGCGACGGGGAACGCAACCACACCAAAATCATCTGCAAATCAGAACACCAAAAACCCCAGGCAAGTGTTTATCTTGATTATTTCGTTGGTGCATCTTTCATATTAGTTTAGGAGTAATTAGAATGAGTTTTTATGGAAGAAAACCAAAGATATGGGATAGGAATCGCATGTAGTTATGGTTTAAATGATAATCCTGGAAACCCTTGCCATGTAGAGGAATTACCCACGAAATTATGATGTTTATAAGAAGAAATTTCTGGAAATACTTGTTAGAACCATGTTTAAGAGAATTCTAGGGTTCTTGATAATTATAATAATTTTTGGGTTGTTAATCCATGTATAATGATAGAAATCCTCATGCTTCACGTTAGAAATACCTAGTAGGGTGATATAATGTTAATAGTACAATTTTTGAGACGTTTGGGATTGAAAAATATGGATTTGGTGAAGGTTAGAAGATGAAACCCGTAACTGCAATTCTGTAGATTTCGCAGACCTGCTTGATCGATCGATCGAGCCCAGAGCTTCGATCGATCGAAGGTTCGATCGATCGAGCACCAGACCTCGATCGACCCCTCCTGGCAGACTCCTATTTCCCTTTTTAAATGAGTTAAATTCAATTTATCACGAAATAATTCTTGGACATCCTTAATAAAATGTTTTGGGAGTTATGGAAGACCAGTAGGACATATGAATAATTTTGGGACCTCTAATATATGACGAGAATTGTAAGTGTGGGATAATTACAAAAGGAACGATGAAACTACGTATTTAAAGTGACAGATTACGTCAAACAGTTATGATAGAGAATGGATGAATACCTACTAAAATTTTATAATTGGGAGGATAAAGCCATGAGAATTATGTGGTAAGTTAGAATAATAACGAATTAAAGTTAGAAACGAACCATTATTACGTGATAAATAATAATGGGAAAATAAGGATGAATGTTGTGAACATGGGTTATGGGATAAACCTAAATTGATATAATAAAAGTGGTATATTTATATGATTGTGTATGCATATATTATATACTTGTGAAAAACATACCCACGCTACTTGTTATCCCTGAGGTTGCTGCGCTGGGACGATCTTACCCTGTGTTGCCTTATGGGGGATATTGACGCGTACCCTAGGAGATAGATATCCTTGGTACAGGCTATCGATTTGATAGTTCAGACGGTCCTAAGAGACGCGGGTATGTGCCATCCTTTTAGAGACTTGGAATCTATGCTTCGCCTCAATATTGTTTGTGTATGTGTTAGTACAATTCGAGAGTGATTCCGAATTTGTATTCCCCTTAATACGAGTGATACGGGGTTTGGATAGTAGAGTATGCCCGCACCAGAGTTTATTTGGGGTGCTGTTGTAATATATATTATACGAGTAGTAAATATATATATATATATATATATATATATATATATATATATATATATGAAATTCTGGAATCTGGAACTGCCTACTGTGATTTGATATGTAGGACATGATTGATGACTCAAATTGTAATACTTGTTTTGAGAAAGTATAATATGACACTGGAAAACTTTATAAATTAATAAAGTTAACACGAGAATTTTGGATAGTAATTGAAATCTCCTTTTCAAACAATTGTATTGTTCAGTTTTAAATTCTGCGAATAACCAAAGATAAGTTAAATCATTGAGGAAAGATAATGTGATATATGACGAGTTAGACCATTGGGAAGGTTAGTGCGATAGGTGTGCACATTAGAAGAGAGGTAAGAATTTCTCAAGAGAGTGTCGCACTGATATGTTGTTGCATTGGCCTGTATCAATTTAAATACTTGTTAAACAAATTTTTAAATCATATACACTATCGGGCTCTGACCCATTTTCTCTCTCTCTCTCTCTCTATCTCTATCTTGTATATATATGTATGTACTATAGGTGCCCAGCCACAGGGGCGTCTTGCTTAGGATCTCTTGGAAGGAACGTGCTGCAGCTTAGGTGGGAGTTGCAGGCCACTTGCTTAGACGATTTCATTTACTTGATTCCACTCCTATGATTCTCAGTTATTGGAGCATGTGTCACCCTTTCCACTATTTATCTGTTTTGTTGGGACATTTGTATTTCAGTTATTTTCAGTACTGTTACTTTGGGATTTATTCAGCATGTATGTTTTACATTAAGTTTTAAATGTTGGGATTTTGAATGTTGAATGTTTAATTAATTGGATTGTGCTCCAGGATGTTTGTAGTATGATTCTTACTTATTAAAAATGTTGTTAACAAATAAATAAATAAGTTTTCTTTAAAAAAAAAAAATTGGAAAGTAATGTTAAAAATGGTTTTGACACTTAGCTTAATTAATTAGGGTGTTAATTTGGAAACATTTATTTTCACGACAGTGATGCTAAGAATGAACCAATTGTTCACCTTGATTTTAATTTAATAAAAGAGTGATCGCCCGGTATTTAATTAGGCGGGGTGTCACAATCATATCCTTGAATCCCAGGCAAGTATCTATCTTGCTAATTTCCAAGTTAATATACCTTCCATGTTAGTCTATGAATAAAAATCATATGTTTTAATGGAAGAATTATATATTTTAGAAGAGAAATTATATGTGTTGTAGGGAGAACCCATGTAGTCAAAAATCTTGACCATATGTAGAGGATTACCCATGAATTTATTATGATATTTGGAAAGACAATTTTGATTAAAATAGAGGGTGGTGATTATTCATGTAAAATTTGGTTTTATAAAGAGATTTGAGATTTAACCCCTTTTTGATTAATTCATTGAGGATTCATTGATTTCGTTACGTTAGAAATTGTTTATGTACATTGCTTATACACTTGGTTTACTTTGATGGGAGTTTGGGATGAAATTATAGAGGTTTGGAGGGGTTAAAATGGTTGGACCCGTAGGTTGAATATTACAGAAAAGTGGGCAAGAACTGCTTGATCGATCGATCGACCCCCTTTCATCGATCCATCGATCCCTCTTGGAGAAGAGCATATTTTTCTCTTTTTTGTTTAGTCCTGTTAAAATGCTTAGGAACCCTTGATTATCATTGATAGAGTATAATGGGTTATGAAGAGGACCAATAGGGTCTAAGTAGACTTCGTTGAGTGAAATTAATATGAGATGAAATTGTGGGTTAACGGGCACTTATTTATACACTGGGAATTGTGCATATGTGTACTAGAAGATTGAGACTCGTGAAAGATAGTTATGTATGAAAACACTTAGTTGAATTGAATTAATAAGGGACTTATCCATTTTGAATCTAAATGGATATATATATGTTTATAACATCATTATATGTATTATAAGGTTAATACGTGGGAATAATGTGGGCTATAAAGAATGGATACATGTGGTTAATCTAGTTAGAATGGGAACTATAACTAGGATGTCCTAGAGGTACGGTAGGAGTGCACACTAGATGAGAGGTGAGGATTCTCAAGAGAGTGTCGCATACTAACATGGTTGTGATATTAGCCAGTAAGCATTTTAAATACTTGCTAAACTATTTTTAAAATTGTTTTACACTCGGGTTCTGACCCGTTTTCTGTCATTTCTTTCTCTATTGTATATATATGTATGTATTACAGGTGCCCATCCACAGGGGCGTCATGCTTAGGTTCTTTGGATTGGACGTGCTGCAGCTTATGTGGGAGTTGCAGGCCCTTGCTTTAGACAACTTCGTCATTGAATCAGTTCCTACTTTAGATCTTCATAGTTAGGGCATGTGTCACCCGATTTCCTATTCCGTTTAGATCTTGTCAAGGCTTTATGTTCATTTATATTTTCGGTATGCAATGCTCCTTGGGAGTTAACTCTTGTCAGAATGAGTTCATTTATGGTTCTTATACTTGGTTTGGATTATATAGATGGTTTAATTCTTGTGTGTGTAAATTGGCATCCTTAGTATTTATGTGATTCTTAACTGTTGGGTATTAAAATGGTTTTTATATTGGTATTTAAGAAGGGAAAATTGAGACTTTAAACTGTTTTGACACTTAGCTTAATTATTTAGGTTGTTTATATTGGTAATAATTATTTTACGATAGTGATGCTGAGAATGAACCAACCGTTCACTTTGATGTTAATTTAATAAAGGACTGATCACCCGGTATTTAATTAGGCGGGGTGTTACAGGTGGTATCAGAGCATCAGGTTCTAGTGTCCTTTAGGATATGTGCGGCTTATTATGCTTTGAGCGTAGCTTTCTTTGATATAGAGCCCTATGTTTAGGATTGTTGATTTCTATGGTAAGATTCAGTTCTCCTGCTATAACGTATATATTAGTGAATCTTATTTGCGTTCGGACGTGTTCGTACAAGAAGTATGGCAGATGAGGGCCATTGGATGGATAGCGTAGGTCGTTCTTAGGAGGTTATGAAGTATGTTCGAGGATGATGACCGTAGTCGAGGTCACCCCTATTATGGCACGAGAGGCCAAGACTGTAAAGACGGTTAGGACACAACCTACAAATTCCAAGTGCTGCTATAGTCGAAGGTGATGCCAAATTAGACTCACCCAACGTAGTACGCTTGGGAGAGGGTCAAATGGAAAATTGAGGAGAGTCGTCAGTAGAAGTTCTAGAAATACGGGAATTGGGTGTGTTACCCAACGAAGGCAATATATTCAAAGGCTTGGACATATGGTGGAGTGTGGTTAACAAAACTGAAAATTTAGGGTAAATTTTTCTTGACTCGTCGGAGCAAGGTTATAATAGTGGGAGTCAACAACCACCACCCACGAATGAGGGTACGTTTTCTATCTATCGAGTTATGGGGCGCATAATGATTGTCATTAGGACCTCACATTCATTTGTAGCTATTAGAATTACGTGGACAATAGGGTTACTAGACTTGGCCATTGGCACTATTATTTATGTAGACTCACGGATGGGTAGTGGGACGCTTATTATTTTCTTGTATATATCAAAACTTGAGTTTAATTTTATCGGGGATTTACTTGTTATAGACATATCCGAGTAAGATGTGATTATCGGCATGGATTGACTTGTTGTATATGAGACCAAGATTGATCGTTATAGCCAGCATATTGTCTTTGATACGAGAGTGAATAAGTAGACTTTTATAAATAGATAAAACTTGTTGGGATGTTATATACTATAGACTAAGGACCTGAAGAGTTTCGATCACCAACTATTTTAGGTAGTAGTGTATCGAGGGGTTCCTTGTTTGAATTTCGCTCTACGAGACACCCCACGCATGAAACTAAAAAATGTTGGGAGTCGAAGTAAGTTAGGCCTTTAGAATATGAGTTTATAACCTTTGCCATTATATGTATATATTTATATTAATCATAGAGTTATAACTTGTAGCATGATTTGAGGCAAATGGAATCGCCAAATGAGAATGTGGAAATCATAGAAATACGGATTATAGACTAAGTAGTCAGTTAATTAAGGGTAACCTTACAGAGGAATCACATTCATTTAGACCTTATGATGGAATGTACACACATTGGGTGTATGGGCGCCCTGGATGGTTTGATTGTAGTTTTTTTCATATTTGTGTAACAGTTAGTATTCTTGAGGTTAATGAAAGTATACGTTGTGACTCCCAGATTTAGTTGTTTGATGGCTTAGGATCGTTATTCCCCATAATTTTTCCACGAGGATGGTATAGTAAAGATTGGGTAAAAATTAACTCAAGATAATTTAAACTAAATGGTAAGGCTTGGAGTAGGGGTATTCGATAATATACTGTATGGGTGGTACGACGAAAATTACATGAGATGTGAGATTAATACCCGGAGTTTTCCTTACCAGTTGCGCTTTATTTTTCCAAATTTCGGGACAAAATTCCGTTATTAGGAGGGAAGTATGTAATACCCCGTATTTTTATGGCTTTTAAAATTGGAGATATTTAAATTTAATTTGAGGTATTAATTTAATATTCATCCAGAGATTATTTTAATATTTACTAGCATGATGTGAGTTAGTAATTATTGGAAATTTATTGAATATTACAAGATGAGTAAAGTAATATATGAGATTGATTTTATTAAAATTGTCACGAGTGAATAAAATGGCAATTATAAAAATTTAATTCGGGACGCGCCTGTGTCGTGTCAGGACTAAATTATTATTATTAAAATGAATAAATTTATAAGTTATCCATATAGTCGCTTTGAGTGCGCCAAAGTATCCGGAAGGGTCGAGATAGTCAGAAAAGTGTACTCAGGGGTTTAGTTTGGGTCTCGGGGTATTTTTAGGCCTAATTGACATCCCGGGAGGGTATTTTAGACATTTGGTATTTTTGGGTAATTAAACCCACAAATTTTCTTAGTATTTATTAGACATTTAGAGTTGTCTCTTGGGGTTAACAAATATAAAGCCTAAGCCAGCCATTAGAGAAGAAGGTGAAGTGATTAGAGAAGAAGGTGAAGAGTCTTCAAGCAATCCAAGGCCTAGAACTCACCCGATTTCATAGCCACCACCACCAAAACGTAGATCGCATGGCGAGGAACGCATCTATATAATTTTCATCAACAAATCATATCCTTGAATCCCAGGCAAGTATCTATCTTGCTAATTTCCAAGTTAATATACCTTCCATGTTAGTCTAGGAATAAAAATCATATGTTTTAATGGAAGAATTATATATTTTGGAAGAGAAATTATATGTGTTGTAGGGAGAACCCATGTAGTCAAAAATCTTGACCATATGTAGAGGATTACCCATGAATTTATTATGATATTTGGGAAGAAAATCTTGATTAAAATAGAGGTTGGTGATTATTCATGCAAAATTTGGTTTTATAAAGAGATTTGAGATTTAACCCCTTTTTGATTAATTCGTTGAGGATTCATTGATGTCGTTACGTTAGAAATTATTTATGTACATTGCTTATACACTTGGTTTACTTTGATGGGAGTTTGGGATGAAATTATAGAGGTATGGAGGGGTTAAAATGGTTGAACCCGTAGGTTGAATATTGCAGAAAAGTGGGCAAGAACTGCTTGATCGATCGATGGACCCCCTTTCCTCGATCGACCGATCCCTCTTGGAGAAGAGCATATTTTTCTCCTTTTTGTTTAGTCCAGTTAAAATGCTTAGGAACCTTTGATTATCATTGATAGAGTATAACGGGTTATGAAGAGGACCAATAGGGTCTAAGTAGACTTCGTTGAGTGAAATTAATATGAGATGAAATAGTGGGTTAACGGGAAGTTATTTATACATTGGGAATTGTGCGTATGTGTATTAGAAGATTGAGACTCGTGAAAGATAGTTATGTATGAAAACACTTAGTTGAATTGAATTAATAAGGGACTTATCCATGTTGAATTTAAATGTGTGTGTGTATATATATATATATATATATATATATATATATATATATATATATATGTTTATAACATCATTATATGTATTATAAGGTTAATACGTGGGAATAATTTGGGCTATAAAGAATGGATACATGTGGTTAATCTAGTTAGCGTGTGAACTATAACTAGGATGTCCTAGAGGTACGGTAGGAGTGCACACTAGATGAGAGGTGAGGATTCTCAAGAGAGTGTCGCATACTAACATGGTTGTGATATTAGCCGGTAAGCATTTTAAATACTTGCCAAACTATTTTTAAAATTGTTTTACACTCGGGCTCTGACCCGTTTTCTGTCATTTCTTTCTCTATTGTATATATATGTATGTATTACAGGTGCCTAGCCATAGGGGCGTCATGCTTAGGTTCTTTGGATTGGACGTGCTGCATCTTATGTGGGAGTTGCAGGCCCTTGCTTTAGACGACTTCGTCATTGAATCAGCTTCTACTTTATATCTTCATAGTTAGGGCATGTGTCGCCCGATTTCCTATTCCGTTTAGATCTTGTCAAGGACTTATGTTCATTTATATTGTTAACTATTGTCATAATGAGTTCATTTATGGTTCTAATACTTGGTTTGGATTATATAGATGGTTTAATTCTTGTGTGTGTAAATTACCATCCTTAGTATTTATGTGATTCTTAACTGTTGGGTATTAAAATGGTTTTTATATTGGTATTTAAGAAGGGAAAAATGAGACTTTAAATTGTTTTGACACTTAGCTTAATTATTTATGGTATTTATATTTGTGACAACCCTGCTTTTTATATTTAATTCGGTTAGCTACGCCCAATTAAATTAAAGCGGAGCGTCAATATGTTAGCATTAGAAACATAATTTAAATAAACGCAGTAAAGTAAATATGTACACTCCCATACGTGTAACCAAATCACATCATAGCAAGTATAGGATCCATAAGTAATATCAGTACTGAATATAAAATGCCTAAACATACGGGCCCAAAGATAAACTAGGTAAAGAGTGTAATGTAAACCTCTCAACGCTATCAAATCCCTAACAATGGGAAATCTTTGATACCACACTCTAAGGAAGAGTGACAAAATAGGATAAGGACCAGCGTCCACCACTACAAGATCCTAAGAATAGATGCGAGGTCATCCAGCTCCACGATCTACTGTCCAACGGGGCGAGGACCTATAATATACATACATAGGAGAGGAGCAAGAAGCAAGATAGATGAACGTCAAAGCAAGAAAACAAGTTATAAGATTATAAGATGTACTTATAATGAAAGCACACTAGTCATTACTCGTCTCCAGTAATTAAATTGTTCAATTACCCAACCAATGTTCCTATGTCAGGACTACCGAATCCAAACTAGAGTAACGTGTAGTCTCATATCGTATCTTGATTAATCATTATTAATCTCATTTCAGTATTTAACGTATCAAAATATTTCCTTCAAGTATAGTATCAAATGCATCGATTCGGGATATTATTTTAAGACACAAGCATAATATCTCACACAAGTCATATCGAGTCACTATCGTTACCCGGGAGAACAAGTCGTAACACTAGGCCTACACACGAATATTCCCCAATATTACGTGGCAAGGGCAATCATACTAAGTCCTAAATCACATGGTGTTTCAAGGTCTTTCTCTCCAACCCACATTACAACCATGTGTCCGGTTCCGGTGGTTTATCTCCGACACGGCACTCAAGCGGAACCTAACCGGAACAATCACAAAAAAAAATCGCATTCAACATGTGCCTACGTCGATCGGAGGACTAGTCTAGTGTATACTCGACAATATACATATAAAACAATTTCACGCTACCATAGCCGGCCTAAAACAGACCCGAAACTAACATATAATATTCGCCCCTATTTTCGACAACATTCTGCCCAGAATTTTAAAACGCCGATTTGAGGCTTTTTCGATCCGTTTTTGGGAAAACTTAAAACTACAAAGTTCTTCGGAACGTGATTTTCTACAAGGACACATGAGCACGCTACCGTAGCTTGCTTAAAACAGATCCAAAATTAACATATACAGTTCGGACCTGTTCACGATAACTTTCTGTCCAGAATTTTAAAACGCATATTCGAGGATTTTCCGATCCGTTTTTAAAAAAACTTAAAACTACAAAGTTGTCCAGAATATGATTTTCTACCGGACATCGCGGACGAAATATACATTCTCGGAATTAAAACAGCTCAAAATTATTTTTTTAATATGAAGATTTACTTAATTTCATAGATTTCTCAAATTCAAGAGTTTGTTCAACAATTCAATCCCTATAATGATGATATCGCATTTGAATCTACATGGAGGATGATCCTAATACATTGCATATCATTTTTAACATTAATTTCATATTAATTTAGGGATCCAAATGCATGTTCTTGTGAAATTTCATTATGGATACATAATATACACATATAGGTTATTAACTTACCTTGGATTGTATGGAGAAATTGAAATTCCCTTGAAATCCTCTTAGCTTCTTCTCTTCTTACTCTCTCTCTCTACCAAACCCTAGCCCCCATTTCAAATGAAAGAATGAAGACTTCTTCTCTTCGTTTCTATTTATACCTAGGGTTAGTTTATTTACAAAAATGCCATTGCGCCAAATTTAACCCTCTAGATCCTTTTACGCGTTAATTCGCTTCTAATATTTAAGTCGCACATTCGTATCTCAATTAATTCATTTTAAATTTTCATTTCCAAACATTTCGAATATATATACTGCCATAGTTATTTTTTTCTTCAATTAGTTCAATTTTAATTCAATAAAAAATGCGGGGTATTACAATATTGGTAATAACTATTTTACGACAATGATGCTTAGAATGAACCAACCGTTCACCTTGATGTTAATTTAATAAATGACTGATCACCCGGTATTTAATTAGGCAGTGTGTTACACAAATCTCATCCTTTGACTATTTCGGGACAAAACTAAACCGGTGAAATGCCTAAGCCGGGCCGTCAAGCCGTATGATGCCTAAATCCCATCCCATAAACCCAAAATTAAAAATACAGGACACGGACTAGAATATGTAACACCAGCAAGTATGAACTGTTTGAATGTGATGTAAACTTGAAATCTCGAATCTCTGAAGCATACCTACACACATGAAATAGACAAACAAATACCAAGTGAAGTATGGAGGAACAAATAAAACCATTATATCCAAATGATACCAAACGATAATAGATATCAATATGAATAAAATCTGAAAAAGTCATTTGTTAAACAGTTGAGCAACAAAATAATACGAAATTTAAACAACCAATTTATAATACAGATTTGTAAACTATATAAACCAAAACATGCTCAAATCTCCCCCTGCATCACATATATCTCTCCCCCTTTTTATCTCAAATAGACAATCCGGTGAAAAGATAAACCAATAAACAAGTATCTAGCATGAGAATATATCAATTTGAATCAATTTGAAATTACTAGATAATCATGAAACAACCAGCTAAATATGATCAAGTAATGATAAATCAGTAGCTAGTAAACCAAGGAATCACACAAAGATTATATCAAACTAATCAGGTGTGATAAATGGACTATATGCAAAAATCCAATTTAGAACCAATAAAACATGCATATAAACCAGTCAGTCCAGAAACAATTCTAGCAGTACCAAAAAAATATACCAATTTTAACCAGAGCACTACAAAGCAATCAGAAGCAAGAAATCAACCTGTCATTCGAACGAGCCAGGAACGTCGCTCGAACGAAAAGAGGACGTCGCTTGAACGAAGTACAGAGGTCGTTCGCGCGACATGGATATGTCGTTTGAACGACTTCTCACGACCTGACAAAATTTCCCAGATTCCCAGAAATATTATATAATATTGCCCAGTGAAAAAATTTCCACAAAAAAATTTCAGGAAGGGCCTGACAGAAGCAAAACATTGTTAAAATAGTAAGCTTTTAACACAAAACATAAAAACTCATAAAAACTAATAACGTGAGTTAAATGCAAACAAAGTATCGATGTGCTCAAACATGGATATGGAATGAATGGGCGTGAAACTACAACAAATGAGTCACAATTCCAACACATCAAAAACATCAAGAAGCTCTAATTGATAGCGATAAATCATCAAACTTTATTATAGCCATATGACATTTTAAATATGAGCTTAATGAACTAAACATACTACATGCACACAAATCCATAATTTTGACGATTCTACAAATAATAATGTCAAATTGCAATGTTTCAACATTAGAATTAGTTGTGCAAACCCGTTTAAAATTTTAATTCATCCAAACTCCCTCAATAATATAATATTTTCTTTGGAATAAACTAAACTAATTTGGCCCTTTTCTTAGCATATTGCATTTTCTTTTTGGGCTCTTTTAAACGGTGGCTTTCACGATGAGTTAATTTTGAACTCTCGCAGTCCTTTCCCGTGAATCACTCATCGATTTTACCAATTTAAATCCTCACAGTAAACGGTTCGTACACGCACACTTCTCCTTAAGTCTAATTACGCATAGATGACAAGATTGAGATAGGAACGCCTCACCAAATTCAAATCTGCAAGAGAAGTCAAACAACCATATAAACTCGTGCATGTGTGTAATGTTGGCATATATACAAAGTCGAATCAAAATGCATATCAATTTCGAAACAACCCCATATAAACAATGGTTAAGATCATTATAAGCATCGATAATAATGACCAAATGTCCTAGCCCCACGGATAATGAAAACGATTGGGGGGGGGGGGGTCCAAGCATACCAATATGCCACATCAAACATGTAAACTCAAAAACAAAAACCAAAAATCTTTTTGTCTTTTCAAAAGTTTTCTCAAAAATAATTTTTTTTATTTCTCAAATAAGACTCAAACAAGTGAAAAATATAATACAAAGAGATAAACATGTCATAACACTAGCAAATTATAAACATAATGCAAGGGCTAGCCACTACACCAAAACTGGCGATTGGTCACGGCCAAAATCCCTGACCAAAGTTGTGGGTCGCGGACTTGGGCCGTGACCATTTCTAGCGTGACCATTTTCGTGGGTCGCGGCCCAAGTCCGTGACCAAAAAATGGTCACGGCCGAGAGGGATCACGGCAGATGGTCGCGGACTTAGGCCGTGACCCATGTTGTGACGGGTCGCGGCCCTGATCCGTGACCCACAACCGTGACAAATTGGTCGCGGCCAAAGTCCGCGACCCACGACCGTGACAAAAAAATAAAAAATAAAATGGTCGTGGCCCTGATCCGTGACCCACAACCGTGACTAAAAAAATGGTCGCGGACTTTGGCCCCGACCATTTTTATGCGTGACGAAAAAATAAAAATGGTCATGGACAAAGTCCATGACCATATTTAACTACAATTTTAAAAAAAATGTATTTTTTTGGTCCAATCCTAAAATTGGGGGTCCTGTGAGTGCACCATCAATTGCTACGTGTAACGTTTGACGCGTACGAGGTGTTACAAATATTTATTATTGGCAAAACAATAAAAAAAATCACAAATTGCGAATCGAGAACGTTGTTAATAAACAAATATACATACAAACTTATAAAAATTACACGTCTTAATAATTCACAGACCAAAAAAAAATTGGGCAGAGTTTCCTCTATTTTCTAGACATTCCAAAACCTGTAAACGTAAAACCTACTTATTATAAAGCCCGCACAGCTATAAAATTCAACAATCAAATTATAAAAGCCCGCACGGCTGTAACACAAATCAAAATCCTGAATGTCCACAACCTATAAACAATCTTCATGCTGTAGACCATTGCCTCCATCATTTGTTCAGCGTGCAAAAATCCTAAAAATGATGGGATACATAAAAAAAAATATCAGTAACCAAGTAGTTTTACAAAAAATTTAATCAAGCAGAAAAATTGCATATATGAGTTAAAATTATCAGTAACCAAGTAGAAATATGCAAATTACCGTCGTATTCTCAAACCGGTATTCCCGCGGCTGCGGGGTCAGTTCCTACGAGTTACATTGGTCCCGTGGGAGGTGTTGGTGCCACCCACGGGGACGTTCGGGGGCTGTTTCGGGTTTTCACCCTCTAACGCCATGTTTTTAAGCCTAAGTCTAAAATATGCAAATTAACGTCGTATTCTAAAATCGGGAGTCCCGCGACTGCGGGGTCAGTTCCTACGAGTTACATTGGTCCCGTGGGAGGTGTTGGTGCCACCCACGGGGACGTTCGGGGGCTGTTTCGGGTTGTCACCCTCTAACGCTATGTTTTTAAGCCTAAGTCTAGAAATATGCAAATTACTGTCGTATTCTCAAACCGGGAGTCCCGCGGCTGCGGGGTCAGTTCCTACGAGTTACATTGGTCCCGTGGGAGGTGTTGGTTCCACCCACGGGGACGTTCGGGGGCTGTTTCGGGTTTACACCCTCTAACGCCATGTTTTTAAGCCTAAGTCTAGAAATATGCAAATTACCGTCGTATTCTAAAACCGGGAGTCCTGTGACTGCGGGGTCAGTTCCTACGAGTTACATTAGTACCGTGGGAGGTGTTGGTGCCACCCACGGGGACGTTTGGGGGCTGTTTCGAGTTTTCACCCTCTAACGCCATGTTTTTAAGCCTAAGTCTAGAAATATGAAAATTACCGTCGTATTCTCAAACCGACAGTCCCGCGGCTGCGGGGTCAGTTCCTACGAGTTACATTGGTCCCGTGGGAGGTGTTGGTGCCACCCACGGGGACGTTCGGTGGCTGTTTCGAGTTCTCACCCTCTAACGCCATGTTTTTAAGCCAAAGTCTAGAAATTTGCAAATTACAGTCGTATTCCCAAACCGGGAGTCCCGCGACTGCGGGGTCAGTTCCTACGAGTTACATTGGTCCCGTGGGAGGTGTTGGTGCCACCCACGGGGACGTTCGGGGGTTGTTTCGGGTTTTCACCCTCTAACGCCTGTTTTTAAGCCTAAGTCTAAAAATATGCAAATTACCGTCGTATTCCCAAACCGGGAGTCCCGCGGCTGCGGGGTCAGTTCCTACGAGTTACATTGGTCCAATGGGAGGCGTTGGTGCCACCCACGGGGACGTTCGGTGGCTGTTTCGGGTTTTCACCCTCTAACGCCATGTTTTTAAGCCTAAGTCTAGAAATATATAAATTACCATCGTATTCTCAAATCGGGAGTCTCGCGGCTGCGGAGTCAGTTCCTACGAGTTACATTGGTCCCGTGGGAGGTGTTGGTGCCACCCACGGGGACGTTCGGGGGCTGTTTCGAGTTTTCACCCCCTAACGCCATGTTTTTAAGCCTAAGTCTAAAAATATGCAAATTACCATCGTACTCTCAAACCGGGAGTCCTGCGGCTGCGGGGTCAGTTCCTACGAGTTATATTGGTCCCGTGGGAGGTGTTGGTGCCACCCACGGGGACGTTCGGTGGCTGTTTCGAGTTCTCACCCTCTAACGCCATGTTTTTAAGGCTAAGTCTAAAAATTTGCAAATTACATTCGTATTCAAAACCGGGAGTCCCGCGTCTGCGGGGTCAGTTCCTACGAGTTACATTGGTCCCGTGGGAGGTGTTGGTGCCACCCACAGGGACGTTCGGGGGCTGTTTCGGGTTTTCACCCTCTAACGCCATGTTTTTAAGCCTAAGTCTAGAAATATGCAAATTACCCTCGTATTCTCAAACCGGGAGTCCCACGGCTGCGGGGTCAGTTCCTACGAGTTACATTGGTCCCGTGGGAGGTGTTGGTGCCACCCACGGGGACGTTCGGTGGCTGTTTCGAGTTCTCACCCTCTAACGCCATATTTTTAAGCAGAAGTCTAGAAATATGCAAATTACAGTCGGATTCCCAAACCGGGAGTCCCACGACTGCGGGGTCAGTTCCTAAGAGTTACATTGGTCCCGTGGGAGGTGTTGGTGCCACCCACGGGGACGTTCGGGGGCTGTTTCGGGTTTTCACCCTCTAACTCCATGTTTTTAAGCCTAAGTCTAGAAAAATGCAAATTACCGTCGTATTCTAAAACCGGGAGTCCCACGACTGCGGGGTCAATTCCTACGAGTTACATTGGTCCCATGGGAGGTGTTGGCGCCACCCACGGGGACGTTCGGAGGCTATTTCGGGTTTTCACCCTCTAACGTCATGTTTTTAAGCCTAAGTCTAGAAATATGCAAATTACCGTCGTATTCTGAAACCGGGAGTCCCGCGGCTGCGGGGTCAGTTCCTACGAGTTACATTGGTCCCGTGGGAGGTGTTGGTGCCACCCACGGGGACGTTTAGGGGCTGTTTCGGGTTTTCACCCTCTAACGCCATGTTTTTAAGCCTAAGTCTAGAAATATGCAAATTACCGTCGTACTCTCAAACCAGGAGTCCCGCTGCTGCGGGGTAAGTTCCTACGAGTTACATTGATCCCGTGGGAGGTGTTAGTGCCACCCACGGGGACGTTCGGTGGCTGTTTCGAGTTCTCAACCTCTAACGCCATGTTTTTCAGCCTAAGCCTAGAAAATTGCAAATTACAGTCGTATTCCCAAACCGGGAGTCCCGCGGCTGCGGAGTCAGTTCCTACGAGTTACATTGGTCCCGTGGGAGGTATTTTTTCCACCCACGGGGACGTTGAGGGGCTGTTTCGGGTTTTCACCCTCTAACTCCATGTTTTTAAGCCTAAGTCTAGAAATATGTAAATTACCGTCGTATTCTAAAATCGGGAGTCCCGCTACTGCGGGGTCAGTTCCTACGAGTTACATTGGTCCCGTGGGAGGTGTTGGTGCCACCCACGGGGACGTTCGGGGGCTATTTCGGGTTTCACCCTCTAACGCCATGTTTTTAAACCTAAGTCTAGAAATATGCAAATTACCGTCGTATTCTAAAACCGGGAGTCCCGCGACTGCGGGGTCAGTTCCTACGAGTTACATTGGTCCCGTGGGAGGTGTTGGTGCCACCCACGGGGACGTTCGGGGGCTGTTTGGGGTTTTCACCCTCTAACGCCATGTTTTTAAGCCTAAGTTTAGAAATATGCAAATTACAGTCGTATTCTAAAACCGGGAGTCCCGCGACTGCGGGGTCAGTTCCTACGAGTTACATTGGTCCCGTGGGAGGTGTTGGTGCCACCCACGGGGACGTTCGGGGGCTGTTTTGAGATCTCACCCTCTAACGCCATGTTTTTAAGCCTAAGTCTAGAAATATGCAAATTATCGTCGTATTCTCAAACAGGGAGTCCCTCGGCTGCGGGGTCAGTTCCTACGAGGTACATTGGTTCCGTGGGAGGTGTTGGTGCCACCCACGGGGACGTTCGGGGGCTGTTTCGGGTTTTCACCCTCTAACGCCATGTTTTTAAGCCTAAGTCTAGAAATATGAAAATTACCGTCGTATTCTCAAACCGGGAGTCACGCGGCTGCGGGGTCAGTTCCTACGAGTTACATTGGTCCCGTGGGAGGTGTTGGTGCCACCCACGGGGACGTTCGGTGGCTGTTTCGAGTTCTCACCCTCTAACGCCATGTTTTTAAGCCTAAGTCTAGAATTTTGCAAATTACAGTCGTATTCCCAAACCTGGAGTCCAGCGGCTGCGGGGTCAGTTCCTACGAGTTACATTGGTCCAATGGGTGGCGTTGGTGCCACCCACGAGGACGTTCGGTGGCTGTTTCCGGTTTTCACCCTCTAACGCCATGTATTTAAGCCTAAGTCTAGAAATATGCAAATTACAGTCGTATTCTCAAACCGGGAGTCCCGTGGCTGCGGGGTCAGTTCCTAAGAGTTACATTGGTCCCGTGGGAGGTGTTGGTGCCACCCACGGGGACGTTCTGGGGCTGTTTCGGGTTTTCACCCTGTAACTCCATGTTTTTAAGCTTAAGTCTAGAAATATACAAATTACCGTCGTATTCTAAAACCGGGAGTCCCGTGGCTGCGGGGTCAGTTCCTACGAGTTACGTTGGTCCCGTGGGAGGTGTTGGCACCACCCACGGAGATGTTCGGAGGTTATTTTGGTTTTCCACCCTCTAACGCCATGTTTTTAAGCCTAAGTCTAGAAATATGCAAATTATCGTCGTATTCTGAAACCGGGAGTCCCGCGGCTTCGGGGTCAGTTCCTACGAGTTACATTGGTCCCGTGGGGGGTGTTCGTGCCACCCACGGGGACGTTCAGGGGCTGTTTTGGGTTTTCACCCTCTAACGCCATGTTTTTAATCCTAAGTCTAGAAATATGCAAATTACCGTCGTATTCTCAAACCGGGAGTCCCGCGGCTGCGGGGTCAGTTCCTACGAGTTACATTGATCCCGCGGGAGGTGTTGGTGACACCCACGGGGACGTTCGGTGGCTGTTTCGAGTTCTCACCCTCTAACGCCATGTTTTTAAGCCTAAGTCTAGAAATATGCAAATTACCGTCGTATTCTCAAACCGGTAGTCCCGCGGTTGCGGGGTCAGTTCCTACGAGTTACATTGGGCCCGTGGGAGGTGTTGGTGCCACCCACGGGGACGTTCGGGGGCTGTTTCAGGTTTTCACCCTCTAACGCCATGTTTTTAAGCCTAAGTCTAGAAATATGCAAATTACCGTCGTATTCTAAAATCGGGAGTCCCGCGACTGCGGGGTCAGTTCCTACGAGTTACATTGGTCCCGTGGGAGGTGTTGGTGCCACCCACGGGGACGTTCGGGGGCTTTTTCGGGTTTTCACCCTCTAACGCCATGTTTTTAAGCCTAAGTCTATAAATATGCAAATTATCGTCGTATTCTAAAATCGGGAGTCCCGCGACTGCCGGGTCAGTTCCTACGGGTTACATTGGTCTCGTGGGAGGTTTTGGTGCCACCCACGGGGACGTTCGGGGGCTGTTTCGGGTTTTCACCCTCTAACGTCATGTTTTTAAGCCTAAGTCTAGAAATATGAAAATTACCGTCGTATTCTCAAACCGGGAGTCCCGCGGATGCGGGGTCAGTTCCTACGAGTTACATTGGTCCCGTGGGAGGTGTTGGTGCCACCCACGGGGACGTTCGGTGGCTGTTTCGGGTTTTCACCCTCTAACGCCATGTTTTTAAGCCTAAGTCTAAAAATATGCAAATTACCGTCGTATTCTAAAATCGGGAGTCCCGCCGCTGCGGTGTCAGTTCCTATGAGTTTCATTGGTCCCGTGGGAGGTGTTGGTGCCACCCACGGAGACGTTCGGGGATGTTTCGGGTTTTCACCCTCTAACGCCATGTTTTTAAGCCTAAGTCTAGAAATATGCAAATTACCGTCGTATTCTCAAACCGGGAGTCCCGCGATTGCGGGGTCAGTTCCTACGAACTACATTGGTCCCGTGGGAGGTGTTGGTGCCACCCACGGGGATGTTCGGTGGCTGTTTCGAGTTCTCACCCTCTAACGCAATGTTTTTAAGCCTAAGTCTAGAAATTTGCAAATTACAGTCGTATTCCCGAACCGGGAGTCCCGCGGCTGCGGGGTCAATTCCTACGAGTTACATTGGTCCCGTGGGAGGTGTTGGTGCCACCCACGGGGACGTTCGGGGGCTGTTTCGGGTTTTCACCCTCAAACTCCATGTTTTTAAGCCTAAGTCTAGAAATATGCAAATTACCGTCGTATTCTAAAACCGGGAGTCCTGCGACTGCGGGGTCAGTTTCTACGAGTTACATTGGTCCCGTGGGAGGTGTTGCTGCCACCCACGGGGACATTCGGGGGCTGTTTCGGGTTATCACCCTCTAACGCCATGTTTTTAATCCTAAGTCTAGAAATATGCAAATTACCGTCGTATTCTCAAACCGAGAGTCCCGCGGTTGCGGGGTCAGTTCCTACGAGTTACATTGGTCCCGTGAGAGGTGTTGGTGCCACCCACGGGGACGTTCGGTGGCTGTTTCGAGTTCTCACCCTCTAACGCCATGTTTTCAAGCCTAAGTCTAGAAATTTGCAAATTACCGTTGTATTCCCAAACCGGGAGTCCCGCGACTGCGGGGTCAGTTTCTACGAGTTACATTAGTCCCGTGGGAGGTGTTGCTGCCACCCACGGGGACGTTCGGGGGCTGTTTCGGGTTTTCACCATCTAACTCCATGTTTTTAAGCCTAAGTCTAGAAATATGCAAATTACCGTCGTATTCTCAAATCGGGAGTCCCGCAGCTGCGGGGTCATTCCTACGAGTTACATTGGTCCCGTGGGAGGTGTTCGTGCCACCCACGGGGACGTTCGGGGGCTGTTTCGGGTTTTCACCCTCTAACGCCATGTTTTTAAGCCTAAGTCTAGAAATATGTAAATTACCGTCGTATTCTCAAACCGGGAGTCCCACGGCTGCAGGGACAGTTCCTACGAGTTACATTGGTCCCGTGGGAGGTGTTGGTGCCACCCACGGGGACGTTCGGTGGCTGTTTCGAGTTCTCACCCTCTAACGCCTTATTTTTAAGCCTAAGTGTAGAAATTTGCAAATTCCAGTCGTATTCCCAAACCGGTAGTCCCGCGACTGCGGGGTCAGTTCCTAAGAGTTACATTGGTCCCGTGGGAGGTGTTGGTGCCACCCACGGGGACGTTCGGGGGCTGTTTCGGGTTTTCACCCTCTAACTCCATGTTTTTAAGCCTAAGTATAGAAATATGCAAATTACCGTCGTATTCAAAAACTGGGAGTCCCACGACTGCGGGGTCAGTTCCTACGAGTTACATTAGTCCCGTGGGAGGTGTTGGCACCACCCACGGAGACGTTCGGGGGCTGTTTCGGGTTTTCACCCTCTAACGCCATGTTTTTAAGCCTAAGTCTAGAAATATGCAAATTACCGTCGTATTCTCAAACAGGGAGTCCCTCGGCTGCGGGGTCAGTTCCTACGAGGTACATTGGTTCCGTGGGAGGTGTTGGTGCCACCCACGGGGACGTTCGGTGGCTGTTTCGAGTTCTCACCCTCTAACGCCATGTTTTTAAGCCTAAGTCTAGAATTTTGCAAATTACAGTCGTATTCCCAAACCTGGAGTCCAGCGGCTGCGGGGTCAGTTCCTACGAGTTACATTGGTCCAATGGGTGGCGTTGGTGCCACCCACGAGGACGTTCGGTGGCTGTTTCCGGTTTTCACCCTCTAACGCCATGTATTTAAGCCTAAGTCTAGAAATATGCAAATTACAGTCGTATTCTCAAACCGGGAGTCCCGTGAATGCGGGGTCAGTTCCTAAGAGTTATATTGGTCCCGTGGGAGGTGTTGGTGCCACCCACGGGGACGTTCTGGGGCTGTTTTGGGTTTTCACCCTGTAACTCCATGTTTTTAAGCTTAAGTCTAGAAATATACAAATTACCGTCGTATTCTAAAACCGGGAGTCCCGTGGCTGCGGGGTCAGTTCCTACGAGTTACGTTGGTCCCGTGGGAGGTGTTGGCACCACCCACGGAGATGTTCGGGGGTTGTTTCGATTTTCCACCCTCTAACGCCATGTTTTTAAGCCTAAGTCTAGAAATATGCAAATTATCGTCGTATTCTGAAACCGGGAGTCCCGCGGCTTCGGGGTCAGTTCCTACGAGTTACATTGGTCCCGTGGGGGGTGTTCGTGCCACCCACGGGGACGTTCAGGGGCTGTTTCGGGTTTTCACCCTCTAACGCCATGTTTTTAATCCTAAGTCTAGAAATATGCAAATTACCGTCGTATTCTCAAACCGGGAGTCCCGCGGCTGCGGGGTCAGTTCCTACGAGTTACATTGATCCCGCGGGAGGTGTTGGTGACACCCACGGGGACGTTCGGTGGCTGTTTCGAGTTCTCACCTCTAACGCCATGTTTTTAAGCCTAAGTCTAGAAATATGCAAATTACCGTCGTATTCTCAAACCGGTAGTCCGCGGTTGCGGGGTCAGTTCCTACGAGTTACATTGGGCCCGTGGGAGGTGTTGGTGCCACCCACGGGGACGTTCGGGGGCTGTTTCAGGTTTTCACCCTCTAACGCCATGTTTTTAAGCCTAAGTCTAGAAATATGCAAATTACCGTCGTATTCTAAAATCGAGAGTCCCGCGACTGCGGGGTCAGTTCCTACGAGTTACATTGGTCCCGTGGGAGGTGTTGGTGCCACCCACGGGGACGTTCGGGGGCTTTTTCGGGTTTTCACCCTCTAACGCCATGTTTTTAAGCCTAAGTCTAGAAATATGCAAATTATCGTCGTATTCTAAAATCGGGAGTCCCGCGACTGCGGGGTCAGTTCCTACGGGTTACATTGGTCTCGTGGGAGGTTTTGGTGCCACCCACGAGGACGTTCGGGGGCTGTTTCGGGTTTTCACCCTCTAACGTCATGTTTTTAAGCCTAAGTCTAGAAATATGAAAATTACCGTCGTATTCTCAAACCGGGAGTCCCGCGGATGCGGGGTCAGTTCCTACGAGTTACATTGGTCCCGTGGGAGGTGTTGGTGCCACCCACGGGGACGTTCGGTGGCTGTTTCGGGTTTTCACCCTCTAACGCCATGTTTTTAAGCCTAAGTCTAAAAATATGCAAATTACCGTCGTATTCTAAAATCGGGAGTCCCGCCGCTGCGGTGTCAGTTCCGATGAGTTTCATTGGTCCCGTGGGAGGTGTTGGTGCCACCCACGGGGACGTTCGGGGATGTGTCGGGTTTTCACCCTCTAACGCCATGTTTTTAAGCCTAAGTCTAGAAATATGCAAATTACCGTCGTATTCTCAAACCGGGAGTCCCGCGGTTGCGGGGTCAGTTCCTACGAACTACATTGGTCCCGTGGGAGGTGTTGGTGCCACCCACGGGGATGTTCGGTGGCTGTTTCGAGTTCTCACCCTCTAACGCAATGTTTTTAAGCCTAAGTCTAGAAATTTGCAAATTACAGTCGTATTCCCGAACCAGGAGTCCCGCGGCTGCGGGGTCAATTCCTACGAGTTACATTGGTCCCGTGGGAGGTGTTGGTGCCACCCACGGGGACGTTCGGGGGCTGTTTCGGGTTTTCACCCTCAAACTCCATGTTTTTAAGCCTAAGTCTAGAAATATGCAAATTACCGTCGTATTCTAAAACCGGGAGTCCTGCGACTGCGGGGTCAGTTTCTACGAGTTACATTGGTCCCGTGGGAGGTGTTGCTGCCACCCACGGGGACATTCGGGGGCTGTTTCGGGTTATCACCCTCTAACGCCATGTTTTTAATCCTAAGTCTAGAAATATGTAAATTACCGTCGTATTCTCAAACAGGGAGTCCCTCGGCTGCGGGGTCAGTTCCTACGAGGTACATTGGTTCCGTGGGAGGTGTTGGTGCCACCCACGGGGACGTTCGGGGGCTGTTTCGGGTTTTCAGCATCTAACGCCATGTTTTTAAGCCTAAGTCTAGAAATATGAAAATTACCGTCGTATTCTCAAACCGGGAGTCACGCGGTTGCGGGGTCAGTTCCTACGAGTTACATTGGTCCCGTGGGAGGTGTTGGTGCCACCCACGAGGACGTTCGGTGGCTGTTTCGAGTTCTCACCCTCTAACGCCATGTTTTTAAGCCTAAGTCTAGAATTTTGCAAATTACAGTCGTATTCCCAAACCTGGAGTCCAGCGGCTGCGGGGTCAGTTCCTACGAGTTACATTGGTCCAATGGGTGGCGTTGGTGCCACCCACGAGGACGTTCGGTGGCTGTTTCCGGTTTTCACCCTCTAACGCCATGTATTTAAGCCTAAGTCTAGAAATATACAAATTACAGTCGTATTCTCAAACCGGGAGTCCCGTGGCTGCGGGGTCAGTTCCTAAGAGTTACATTGGTCCCGTGGGAGGTGTTGGTGCCACCCACGGGGACGTTCGGGGGCTATTTCGGGTTTTCACCCTGTAACTCCATGTTTTTAAGCTTAAGTCTATAAATATACAAATTACCGTCGTATTCTAAAATCGGGAGTCCCGCGGCTGCGGGGTCAGTTCCTACGAGTTACATTGGTCCCGTGGGAGGTGTTGGCACCACCCACGGAGATGTTCGGGGGTTGTTTCGGTTTTCCACCCTCTAACGCCATGTTTTTAAGCCTAAGTCTAGAAATATGCAAATTATCGTCGTATTCTGAAACCGGGAGTCCCGCGGCTTCGGGGTCAGTTCCTACGAGTTACATTGGTCCCGTGGGGGGTGTTCGTGCCACCCACGGGGACGTTCAGGGGCTGTTTCGGGTTTTCACCCTCTAACGCCATGTTTTTAATCCTAAGTCTAGAAATATGCAAATTACCGTCGTATTCTCAAACCGGGAGTCCCGCGGCTGCGGGGTCAGTTCCTACGAGTTACATTGATCCCGCGGGAGGTGTTGGTGACACCCACGGGGACGTTCGGTGGCTGTTTCGACTTCTCACCCTCTAACGCCATGTTTTTAAGCCTAAGTATAGAAATATGCAAATTACCGTCGTATTCTCAAACCGGTAGTCCCGCGGTTGCGGGGTCAGTTCCTACGAGTTACATTGGGCCCGTGGGAGGTGTTGGTGCCACCCACGGGGACATTCGGGGGCTGTTTCAGGTTTTCACCCTCTAACGCCATGTTTTTAAGCCTAAGTCTAGAAATATGTAAATTATCGTCGTATTCTAAAATCGGGAGTCCCGCGACTGCGGGGTCAGTTCCTATGAGTTACATTGGTCCCGTGGGAGGTGTTGGTGCCACCCACGGGGACGTTCGGGGGCTTTTTCGGGTTTTCACCCTCTAACGCCATGTTTTTAAGCCTAAGTCTAGAAATATGCAAATTATCGTCGTATTCTAAAATCGGGAGTCCCGCGACTGCCGGGTCAGTTCCTACGGGTTACATTGGTCTCGTGGGAGGTTTTGGTGCCACCCACGGGGACGTTCGGGGGCTGTTTCGGGTTTTCACCCTCTAACGTCATGTTTTTAAGCCTAAGTCTAGAAATATGAAAATTACCGTCGTATTCTCAAACCGGGAGTCCCGCGGATGCGGGGTCAGTTCCTACGAGTTACATTGGTCCCGTGGGAGGTGTTGGTGCCACCCACGGGGACGTTCGGTCGCTGTTTCGGGTTTTCACCCTCTAACGCCATGTTTTTAAGCCTAAGTCTAAAAATATGCAAATTACCGTCGTATTCTAAAATCGGGAGTCCCGCCGCTGCGGTGTCAGTTCCTATGAGTTTCATTGGTCCCGTGGGAGGTGTTGGTGCCACCCACGGGGACATTCGGGGATGTTTCGGGTTTTCACCCTCTAACGCCATGTTTTTAAGCCTAAGTCTAGAAATATGCAAATTACCATCGTATTCTCAAACCGGGAGTCCCGCGGTTGCGGGGTCAGTTCCTACGAGCTACATTGGTCCCGTGGGAGGTGTTGGTGCCACCCACGGGGATGTTCGGTGGCTGTTTCGAGTTCTCACCCTCTAACGTAATGTTTTTAAGCCTAAGTCTAGAAATTTGCAAATTACAGTCGTATTCCCGAACCGGGCGTCCCGCGGCTGCGGGGTCAATTCCTACGAGTTACATTGGTCCCGTGGGAGGTGTTGGTGCCACCCACGGGGACGTTTGGGGGCTGTTTCGGGTTTTCACCCTCTAACTCCATGTTTTTAAGCCTAAGTCTAGAAATATGCAAATTACCGTCGTATTCTAAAACCGGGAGTCCTGCGACTGCGGGGTCAGTTTCTACGAGTTACATTGGTCCCGTGGGAGGTGTTGCTGCCACCCACGGGGACGATCGGGGGCTGTTTCGGGTTATCACCCTCTAACGCCATGTTTTTAATCCTAAGTCTAGAAATATGCAAATTACCGTCGTATTCTCAAACCGAGAGTCCTGCGGTTGCGGGGTCAGTTCCTACGAGTTGCATTGGTTCCGTGGGAGGTGTTGGTGCCACCCACGGAGACGTTCGGTGGCTGTTTCGAGTTCTCACCCTCTAACGCCATGTTTTCAAGCCTAAGTCTAGAAATTTGCAAATTACAATTGTATTCCCAAACCGGGTGTCCCGCGAATGCGGGGTCAGTTTCTACGAGTTACATTAGTCCCGTGGGAGGTGATGCTGCCACCCACGGGGACGTTCGGGGGCTGTTTCGGGTTTTCACCATCTAACTCCATGTTTTTAAGCCTAAGTCTAGAAATATGCAAATTACCGTCGTATTCTCAAACCGGGAGTCCCGCAGCTGCGGGGTCAATTCCTACGAGTTACATTGGTCCCGTGGGAGTTGTTCGTGCCACCCACGGGGACGTTCGGGGGCTGTTTCGGGTTTTCACCCTCTAACGCCATGTTTTTAAGCCTAAGTCTAGAAATATGTAAATTACCGTCGTATTCTCAAACCGGGAGTCCCACGGCTGCGGGGACAGTTCCTACGAGTTACATTGGTCCCGTGGGAGGTGTTGGTGCCACCCACGGGGACGTTCGGTGGCTGTTTCGAGTTCTCACCCTTTAACGCCTTGTTTTTAAGCCTAAGTGTAGAATTTGCAAATTACAGTCGTATTCCCAAACCGGGAGTCCCGCGACTGCGGGGTCAGTTCCTAAGAGTTACATTGGTCCTGTGGGAGGTGTTGGTGCCACCCACGGGGACGTTCGGGGGCTGTTTCGGGTTTTCACCCTCTAACTCCATGTTTTTAAGCCTAAGTATAGAAATATGCAAATTACCGTCGTATTCAAAAATTGGGAGTCCCACGACTGCGGGGTCAGTTCCTACGAGTTACATTGGTCCCGTGGGAGGTGTTGGCACCACCCACGGAGACGTTCGGGGGCTGTTTCGGGTTTTCACCCTCTAACGCCATGTTTTTAAGCCTAAGTCTAGAAATATGCAAATTATCGTCGTATTCTAAAACCGAGAGTCTCGCGGCAGCGGGGTCAGTTCCTACGAGTTACATTGGTCCCGTGGGAGGTGTTGGTGCCACCCACGGGGACGTTCGGGGGCTGTTTCGGGTATGTTTTTAAGCCTAAGTCTAGAAATATGCAAATTACCGTCGTATTCTCAAACCGGGAGTCCCGCGGCTGCGGGGTCAGTTCCTACGAGTTACATTGGTCCCGCGGGAGGTGTTGGTGCCACCCACGGGGACGTTCGGGGGCTGTTTCGGGTTTTCACCCTCTAACGCCATGTTTTTAAGCCTAAGTCTAGAAATATGCAAATTACCGTCGTATTCTAAAATCGGGAGTCCCGCGACTGCGGGGTCAGTTCCTACGAGTTACATTGGTCCCGTGGGAGGTGTTGGTGCCACCCACGGGGACGTTCGCTGGCTTTTTCGAGTTTTCATCCTCTAACGCCATGTTTTTAAGCCTAAGTCTAGAAATGTGCCAATTACCGTCGTATTCTCAAACCGGGAGTCCCGCGGTTGCGGGGTCAGTTCCTACGAGTTAAATTTGTCCCATGGGAGGTGTTGGTGCCACCCACGGGGACGTTCGGTGGTTGTTTCGAGCTCTCACCCTCTAACGCCATGTTTTTAAGCCTAAGTCTAGAAATATGCAAATTACAGTCGTATTCCCAAACCGGGAGTCCCGCGGTTGCGGGGTCAGTTCCTACGAGTTACATTGGTCCCGTGGGAAGTGTTGGTGCCACCCACGGGGACGTTCGGTGGCTTTTTCGAGTTCTCACCCTCTAACGCCATGTTTTTAAGCCTAAGTCTAGAAATATGCAAATTACCGTCGTATTCTCAAACCGAGAGTCCCGCGGTTGCGGGGTCAGTTCCTACGAGTTACATTGGTCCCGTGGGAGGTGTTGGTGCCACCCACGGGGACGTTCGGTGGCTGTTTCGAGTTCTCACCCTCTAACGCCTTGTTTTCAAGCCTAAGTCTAGAAATTTGCAAATTACAATTGTGTTCCCAAACCGGGAGTCCCGCGACTGCGGGGTCAGTTTCTACGAGTTACATTAGTCCCGTGGGAGGTGTTGCTGCCACCCACGGGGACGTTCGGGGGCTGTTTCGGGTTTTCACCATCTAACTCCATGTTTTTAAGCCTAAGTCTAGAAATATGCAAATTACCGTCGTATTCTCAAACCGGGAGTCCCGCAGCTGCGGGGTCAGTTCCTACGAGTTACATTGGTCCCGTGGGAGGTGTTGGTGCCACCCACGGGGACGTTCGGGGGCTGTTTCGGGTTCTCACCCTCTAACGCCATGTTTTTAAGCCTAAGTCTAGAAATATGCAAATTACCGTCGTATTCCCAAATCGGGTGTCCCGCGGCTGCGTGGTCATTTCCTACGAGTTACATTGGTCCCGTGGGAGGTGTTGGTGCCACCCACGGGGACGTTCGGTGGCTGTTTCGAGTTCTCACCCTCTAACGCCATGTTTTTAAGCCTAAGTCTAGATATTTACAAATTACAGTCGTATTCCCAAACCGGGAGTCCCGCGGCTGCGGGGTCAGTTCCTACGAGTTACATTGGTCCCGTGGGAGGTGTTGGTGCCACCCACGGGGACGTTCGGGGGCTGTTTCGGGTTCTCACCCTCTAACGCCATATTTTTAAGCCTAAGTCTAGAAATATGCAAATTACCGTCGTATTCCCAAACCGGGTGTCCCGCGGCTGCGTGGTCAGTTCCTACGAGTTACATTGGTCCGGTGGGAGGTGTTGGTGCCACCCACGGGGACGTTTGGGGGCTGTTTCGGGTTTTCATCCTCTAACGCCATGTTTTTATGTCTAAGTCTAGAAATATGCAAATTACCGTCGTATTCCCAAACCGGGAGTCCCGCGGCTGCGGGGTCAGTTCCTACGAGTTACATTGGTCCAATGGGAGGCGTTGGTGCCACCCACGGGGACGTTCGGTGCCTGTTTCGGGTTTTCACCCTCTAACGCCATGTTTTTAAGCCTAAGTCTAGAAATATATAAATTACCGTCGTATTCTCAAACCGGGAGTCTCACGGCTGCGGAGTCAGTTCCTACGAGTTACATTGGTCCCGTGGGAGGTGTTGGTGCCACCCACGGGGACGTTCGGGGGCTGTTTCGGGTTTTCAGCCCCTAACGCCATGTTTTTAAGCCTAAGTCTAAAAATATGCAAATTACCCAAGTACTCTCAAACCGGGAGTCCCGCGGCTGCGGGGTCAGTTCCTACGAGTTATATTGGTCCCGTGGGAGGTGTTGGTGCCACCCACGGGGACGTTCGGGGGCTGATTCGAGTTCTCACCCTCTAACGCCATGTTTTTAAGGCTAAGTCTAGAAATATGCAAATTACCGTCGTATTCTAAAACGGGGAGTCCCGCGACTGCGGGGTCAGTTCCTACGAGTTACATTGGTCCCGTGGGAGTTGTTGGTGCCACCCACGAGGACGTTAGGGGGCTGTTTCGGGTTTTCACCCTCTAACGCCATGTTTTTATGCCTAAGTCTAGAAATATGCAAATTACCGTCGTATTCTCAAACCGGGAGTCCCGCGGCTGCGGGGTCAGTTCCTACGAGTTACATTGGTCCCGTGGGAGGTGTTGGTGCCACCCACGGGGACGTTCGGTGGCTATTTCGAGTTCTCACCCTCTAACGCCATGTTTTTAAGCCTAAGTCTAGAAATATACAAATTATAGTCGTATTCCCAAACCGGGAGTCCCTCGGCTGTGAGGTCAGTTTCTACGAGTTACCTTGGTCCCGTGGGAGGTGTTGGTGCCACCCACGGGGCCGTTGGGGGGTTGTTTCGAGTATTCACCCTCTAACGAGTTACATTGGTCCCGTGGGACATTTATAATGATTAGTTAGATAGCTTTGTTTTATTCAAGGATTAGCCTAAATGGACCCCAAATACTTACTTTGACATTTCAAATGATAAATGTTTAGGCCAATACATTAGTTGTTCTCAATACATTGTTTTGAGTTTACATTTTTTATACCAACAATCTATGTAAACAAAAAATATAAACAAATAAAGAGATACATGGGAATTTTTAGGGAGTGTATGTGTGATCTGAGCACAAATTAAATGCAAATATGTTCGAGGGAAAATTTGAAACAAAAAGCTAAACCTTAACTCAACAAACAAACTTATGTAAGTCATTTAAGTGACTTTCCCCAAAAAATTAATTTATAACAGCAAAGCATACTTGAACAGTTCAATCTTCATTGTACTCGTTCAATTTTGGTCATAGGGGACTTTCATTCACCATTTTCTTAGGACAATATATAACTATGCAGTTATGCCAATGGAAAACTACTTCAAGAGAATCAAATATGCCTGAAGTAGTCTTAATTTCTTATAATTCCACAATTAATGACAGGTCAGGATCATAATAATACAAAAACAAAATTAAAATAAGGTCCTACTTATCATATGTTCCTCAAATAAAATAAAAATAAGTTCCTACTTGCAAGAAAGTAGAAAACTTACTTTGTTCCTCAAATGTGTAGCTGAGCAGATCAAAAAATGTATGTTGTTATGACCTCATGCTGGAGGCCTGCCTATCCAGACCTTCGGTCAAACTTGCAGTCCTTAGAGATTAGCTCACTTTGTCCACGACGACTTATCAACCGATTCAAATAACTTTGGAATCTTCTGCATTTCTAAAACAATTTTATCAGTTCTAGGTTTAAATAGCACTTCAACATTTAAACATTAATGTTTGAATGTTTAAATAGCTGTTGCAGCATATATATACTGCATATATATGCACTGCATATATATGCAGCAGTTGCATATATATGCACTGCATATATATGCAGCAGCTCCATATATATGTCTGCATATATATGCAGCAATTGCATATATATGCAGATGCAACTGCATATATATGCAACACTGCCCCGCCCCGCCCCCTGCCCCGTCGCCTCCCCCCTTTCCCACTCACACACGCACACACACGCACACAAACACACACACAAACATGTATACACTGGCATATCTGTTAAGTTTTTGGATTGGGGGTTTCACGTTGCTGCCAAACATGTTTTATTTCACACACGCACACACGCGCCCCCTGCCCGTCCCCTCCCCCCTTCCCCACTCGCACACGCGCACACACACAAACATGCACACACGCACACACGCGCCCCTGCCCATCCCCTCCCCCCTTTCCCACTCACACGCACACGCACACACACACAAACATGCACACACGCACACACACAAGCCGGGAGCGCCGTGACTACACGGTCGGTTCCTACGACTTACATTGATCCCGTGCGAGATGTTTGTGACTCTTGCGGGACCGTTTTGTGGGTGTTTTATGTTTTCACCCTTCGATGGCATCTTTTTTATTCTCAAGTCTAACTTTTTGTAAATTTACGCCGTATACTCAAACCGGGATCCTTGTGACTACCCGTTTGGTTCCTACTATTAACATTGGTCCCGTGCGAGGTGTTCGTGACTCTTACGGTACCGTTTTGTGGCTTTTTTACGTTTTCACCCTTCTAAGGCATGCTTTTATGCTTTAGTCTAATTTTTTGCAAATTTATGTCGTACACTCCAACCGGGAGCGCCGTGACTACGCGGTCTGTTCCTACGAGTTACATTGGTCCCGTGTGAGGTGTTCGTGACTCTTACGGGACCGTTTTAAGGTTGTTCTATGTTTTCACCCTTCGATGGCATGCAAGTCTAACTTTTTGCTAATTTATGTCGTACACTCAACCCAAAAGACCCGTTACTACGCGGTCGGTTCCTACGAGTCACATTGGTCCCGTGCGAGGTGTTCATGACTCTTACGGGACCGTTTTGTGCTTGTTGTACGTTTTCACCCTTTGATGGCATGTTTTTATGCTCAAGTCTATTTTTTTTGTAAATTTACGTCGTACACTCTAACCGGGAGCCCCGTGACTACGCGGTCGGTTTCTATGAGTTACATTTATCCTGTGCGAGGTGTTCGTGACTCTTATCGGACCGTTTTATGACTATTTTACGTTTTCACCCTTCGATGGCATGTTTTTATGCTTAAGTCTAACTTTTTACAAATTTACGTCATACACTCAAACTGGGAGCCCCGTGACTACGCGGTCGGTTCCTACGAGTCACATTAGTCCCGTGCGAGGGGTTCATGACTCTTACGGGACCGTTTTAAGGCTGTTTTACGTTTTCACCCTTCGATGGCATGTTTTTATGCTTAAGTTTATTTTTTTGCAAATTTACGTCATACACTCAAATCGGGAGCTCCGTGACTACACGGTCAGTTCCTGCGATTTACATTGGTCCCGTGCGAGGTGTTCGTGACTCTTACGGGACTGTTTTGTGACTATTTTACGTTTTCACCATTCGATGGCATGTTTTTATGCTTAAGTCTAATTTTTTGCAAATTTACGTCGTACAATCAAACCGGGAGCGCCTTAAACCTAGAAAGTGGCAATCCGTTGGATAATGACTTCTTTTTCTAGTGTTCACCCTAACTATTCTTTGTTCAAAAGTTATGTTCTCCCCCCCCCCCCCCCCCCCCCCCCCACTGGAAGTGATAGGAAACAAATGCGCCAACAATACCCAAGCTATAGGGGGCACAAATAACTTAAATGAAAACATAACTATTCTAAACAAAAGAACCGATAAATCACCTAACATTTGCACAAATAGCGGGACATTACACTTAAAAGTAGATGAAATTCATAAATTAATGTAAAGTGCTAATACAATGTCAATATCATAATAGGATACAAGTAAGATTGATGAGGATAAAATAATATTTTGATACTCAATCTTCCTCTAAATCAACTAAAAGATCCTTCAAATTAGGGTTGTCATCAAGAGCTGACTGGAACTCTTTTGGAGCCTTTAATGCGTCTACTTCCGTAGTTATACCCTTTGGTGCATGCACAATAATAGACCAATTGCCATCGTTTATGCACTTCGAGTAGAATACCTTCTTTACATTCTGAAAGGCACAAATAAAAGGCTCGTCGACTATGCGGTCTTTAGTCTTCAGCTTGCATAAATCTACCATAATAAGTTTGGAGTCGGGATCAACTTTGCAAGCATTCGTTGTATCCTCCACCTTTACCCAATCACAATCGAATACGGTTTTTGTGAAATCCAAGTAATCAATATCTAGGATTTGTTGAATTATCCCATAATAGGTTAGCACTGTATTCTTTGGATTTTTATCACTTTTGCTAGCGATACAGGTGGTCAAGGCGGAAATTGATATTCCACTGTTTTGCGTCAAAAGCTTTTCCTCATATGGATATGAAATGAAATCAAAACCGTTAGTGCGGAATTTCTTAAACTCTTTTGCACGAAAACTAGGACCTTTTGCTAGGCGTGCAAGTTTGGAAGAGACATCACCTCTTTTTAGAAGTTGCATTTATTAATGAATTTGTATTAGGGCATGTTTTTACCACACATGAATAAATAACCGCACACATAAGATGTGAAAAGTACCTCTTTTGACACCCATGACCTAAAGTCAGTTGTCGTCCAATTTCTCCTTTGATTTTGGATAATTTCGTTCTCGTACTTCCTACCGAAAAATTATAGAGTTTAGATCATAAAATAAAAAATACATATAATCAAAGAAGAAGAATTCAGTAGATACTCACTATCTCCAGTCTTGGACTTCATCTTGCGATTCGAAGACATGACGAGTTGCTTGCTCGTATTGTAGGTTTGTGAGTTTCACCTCTTTAGGGTTCCCAAACGATAATTCGTCCTCAAACTCGTCAGGTTCCTCTATCACTCGTTCTCCACGAGGATTAAACCTCCTCACCTCTTGTTCTGGCATATGTTCCCTAGCGAATAGCGATGATTCCACCGTTACGTATTCTTCAGCAATTGACCCTCCAATATACCGTGTATTCTTTACATAATCCTTGAAGGTTTTCATCAAGCGCTCAAAAGGATACATCCAACGATACCTCACGGGACCACATAATAAAGCTTCATCGCATAAATGCACAAGCAGGTGGATACTGATATCGAAGAATGACGGAGGAAAATATTTCTCTAATACAAAAATTTCCTCGGCTAAAGTTGATTTCGCAGCTTTAATGTGCCTTCTGTTTACCACTTTTGCACAAAGTAGGGTAAAACACAAACTGATTTGCATAATTGCCCGACGGAGATCTTTGTGTTCAGAGAAGCAATGCTAAAATAACAACGGGATTAATTGGATGATTACGTGCCAGTCGTGAGACTTGCACTGTTTTAATTCATTTGCTTGGAACCTTACTACCCTACGTAAATTACCAGAATAACCGGTTGGAGTCTTCAAGTTGAACAACGTGTCTAAGAGGATCTTCTTCTCACTAGTAGTCAAAGTGAAAGCAGTCGGGGGGATAGAAATTCTTCCTGTCGTTGGATCATGTTTTAACCACAGTCTCTTCTTTATTTTCATATCCTGTAGATATCGGCGGGCACGCTCTCCATCTTTGGAATGAGATCCACCCAGACATGTTCCTATCAAATGTTCTGCAACATTCTTCTCTGTGTGCATCACATCAATTATATGCCTTACACGATGATCTTTCCAATACGGCAAATCAAAAAATATTGATCGCCTGGACCATGGCTTCGCTTTACTAGGGTCGTTCGGATCCTCCCTAGCTTTACGCTTCCGGTTTACAAACTGGGGGTGTTTGCCTACGTACCTATTCCCCGTAGTCGCAGTCACAGCCACCGCCTTCTCCTCAATTTGCTGACCAGAAAATCGAATAGGTGTCGTTCTTCGCTCGTGACCGACAGGCAAAAAGTTAGACTTGTCGTTCCTAAAAGGGTGACTGGTCGGCAGAAATCTACGATGACCCGTGTAACTCAACTTACCACTATGTTTTAACCAACAGGCTTCAGTTTCCTCCCCACATATGGGACATCCATAATAACCATGAACATTACAACCGGACAAGGTCCCGTAAGCAGGAAGATCGTGGATCGCCCACATCACCATTGCTTTAAGTGTGAACTCTTCACCCTTATGAGAATCGAACATCGTCACGCCTTTATCCCACAACTCTTTAAGTTCTTCGATTAATGGTGCTAAGAATATATCAATATCATCACTGGGAGCCTTCGGCCCGGGTATCAACAGAGACAACAATGTGAACTCCTTTATCATGCATAATGTCGGAGGAAGACTTAAAGGCACCATAAGAACTGGCCAATAACTCTGACTAGTACTATAATTATCAAAAGGGTTAAACCCATCGGTTGAGATTGCAAGACGAACGTTGCGCGGTTCCTTTGCAAATTCATGGTGTTGTGCATTTGAAATTTGCCAGATGAGTGAATCAACCGGATGACGCATCAAATTCCCACCCACCTCGCATCGAGCATGCCATGGCCTCCGCTATCCACGGTACAGTAAAAAAACGTTTTAACCTTGGCCCAAGTGGAAAATACTTCAAAACCTTTTGTGGGACTTGCGAGCACTTGCGATTTTTTGCATGTTTGCCATTTCCATTCTCACAAACCATATATCTAGGCTCACTGCATACAGGACATTCATCCTTCTCTTCGTGCTCATTCCGGTACAATATGCAATCATACCTGCAAGCATGAATAGATTTGTATTTCAATCCTAAACCCTTCAAACTCTTCTTCATGGTAGGATAATTGTCTGGTAACATGTTCTCTTTTGGGAGAATTTCTTTAACCCACTTAAGAATTCCGGTTACGCTGTTTCCAGACAAACCAAATTGACTCTTCAAATTATGCAAACCAATCATTGCATATAATACAGAGTGATCTTCATCGCACTCTTTATACAACGGTCTAGCCGCATCGACTTTCAACCGTATGTATTCCCGATCTCCTAGTAGTTCAGCATCAATTTGTTCATTTACTTGGTCATAATGCGCATTATTTGTATCCATAGGTTGGTGGTTTTGTTGGTTGTGGAGTCTGTAAGCATCATCAATTAAGTCGGTCAATGGACGATGTGTTGGTGAATCATGTACCACTTCTACTCCTTGAGGTTCCGTTACACGGTCGGCTCCCGGTAATTCTTCTGGAACATAAGGTACAACTTTTTCACCATGGTATGTCCATATTATATAGTCTTGACAGATTCCCCACTTTAGTAAATGCAACTCAACAACTTCCAATGACTTATATTTTCCGTTAATACAATGAGTGCACGGACACGGAATCTTCTCACTTTTAAGATTTTTGGAAGCGTATTTAACAAATTCATAAACGCCCTTTACATGATTAATTGATATCCGGTTAGTCTCTCCCATCCACTCTTTGTATTGTGGGAAATCCATGTAATAATCTTCAAATTTCAGTCATGTGAAACATTATTACAACTCAAACAAAAAGAATATTCTTACGCCTGAAATAAAAAAAAAATATCATTCCAAACGAAACAAACCCAATATTCTTACAACTGAAACAAAAAAAATATCATTCCAACTGAAGCAAAATCAATATTCTTACAACTAAAACAAAAAAAAATTATTACAACTGAAACGAAAGAAAATATTATTAAATCTTGGCCAACAGATAAAGTGGCCAAGTAATAAAAGATTTTGCATAATTCCTCAATTCCATCCCATCCCCACTGTTAACGTACACAGGTACATCTCCGCAGCCGTTGTATATTTCATCGACCATTATTTTAGCCTCACCCTTCTCCAAAGGTCGGTGATGTACTAGAGTTCCAGGAACCCTGGAGATGAGTATGCACACGCCAACAAACCTAGAATTGCTCATGTCCTTGATATAGTACTCTTCGCCATAGTCACTGTGAGTTGTTGACGATGATCCGAGCCCCGTGATTGGCGGAGGTGCAGGGGAGGGTAATGTTGGAGGATGAGGCATTTGAGAGGGGAATGTTGGAGGGGAAGGATGTGTGAAACCTTGAGTAGGAGTAGGGTAAGGGTAACCTTAAGGAGGCTGTAATACCCCGTATTTTCATGGCTTTTAAATTTAAGGATTTATTAAATTTAATTGAGATAAATTAATTTAATTTTAATCCGGAATGTTGTTTTAAATATTTACTAGCGTGACGAGAGTTAGTAATTATTTGAAATTTGTTATTTGTTGAATACTAATGGATGAGTATAGTAATATATGAGATTTATTTTTATAATATTATCACGTGTGAATAAAATGACAATTGTGGAAATTTAAGTCGGGACGCGCCTGTGTCGTGTCGGGACTAAATGTGGATTAATAAAAGTGAATATTTTATAAGTTGTTCATATGGTCCTTTTGAGTGCGCCAACGCATCCGAAAGGGTCGAGATAGTCAGAAAAGTGTACCCGGGGGTTTAGTTTGGGTCTCGGGGCGTTTTTAGGCCTAATTAGTACCCCGAGAGGGCGTTTTGGACATTTCGTAATTATGGGTAATTAAACCCACGAATTTTATAGGGTTATATCAGATGGAAAATATCATCTTTTAGGGTTAACACAACCTAATACTAATGACGGCCATTGGAGAGGAAGAGGAGAAGCTCTCCAAGGAGTTCTAGGCCAAGAACACCTCCGATTGCACCGCCGTCACCACCAAAGCGTAGATCGCGCGACGGGGAACACAACCACATCAAAATCGTCCGCGATACAGAACTGAGATTTTCCAGGCAAGTATCTATCTTGCTTTTATCAAGTTAATGCATCCTTTTATATTAGTCTTAGGTTGATTAGATTAGTATTCTTGAAGAAAAACATAAATTGGAGACACAAATTGCATGTTATAATGTTAGAGATCATATTTCTGGAAACCCATTTCACATATAGAGGATGAGCCACGAAATTCCATGATATTAGAGATAGAAAATCTGGAAAAAGAATGAAAGAGATTAAGTTAAAGGAAAGATTAGGGTTCATAAGAATTATGTAGAATTTGCCCCTTCTTAACCCATGATTCTTGAAGAAAATTCGCATGTGTTACGTAGAAAATTGTTTAAATGGGTATACAACACTTATAGTATAATTGATTGGGAGTTTGGGACTGTAACATGATGATTTGGAGGAGTTTGGGGTGAGAATCCCGTAACTGGGTTGGTTGCAGAATCTGCATAACTGCTTGATCGATCGATCGAGACCAGAGCATCGATCGATCGAAGGTTCGATCGATCGACCCCTTTCATCGATCGATCGACCCTCCTGGGAAAACTACATTTTTGCTCGTGTTAGATTAATTCGATTTTATGCGTAGTAAACCTTGATTAGGGTTGCTAGAATATAATGGAACATAAAGATGACCAGTAGGGTCAAGAGAAAATCCCATAAAGTGGAACTTTAATGTGTGGAAGTAAAGGGTAAACGGGGAGACTTTCAGACTTAAGAAATCTTACGTGTGGTGATTAAATAATCGGAACATCTATTAAGTTGGATTAGAAGGCAAGAGAGGGCCTACTGAAATTGCACTTAGATAAAGAAAATACTTCGAGAGACGAGAAGTGAGTTAAAAATGACTTAATTACGAGAATAAAAGGAATGAGGCCGTTTTACGATATAATTGAGTAATATGTGTAATAACGGAAAATTATAATTTGTGGGTGGTGAGCGCACCTAATTTTAATAATGTGGATGTGTATATATATATATGTGATTGGGTGATTATGCATATATTATATCTGTGTGAAAAACATGCCCACGCTACTTGCTATCCCTGAGGTTGCCGCGCTAGGACGATCTTATCCTGTGTTGACTTATGGGGGATATTGACTCGTACTCTAGAAGATAGATATCCTTGGTACAAGCTATCGGAATGATAGTTCAGATGGTCCTAAGATACGCGGGTATGTGCTTTCCTCTTAGAGACTTGGAATCTATGCTTCGCCTCAATGTTGTTTGTGTATGTGTTAATACAATTCGAGAGTGATTCCGAATTTGTATTCCCCTTAATATGAGTGATACGGGGTTTGGATAGTAGAGTATGCCCGCACCATAGATTTTATGTGGGGTGTTGTTAGTATATATATAATTTATGAGTGATTGGCATATATATACTTATATATGGAAGTCTAGCACCATAGATTTTATGTGGGGTGTTGTTGGTATTATATATATATTATACGAGAAATAAATATCTATATACGTGTAACTATATGAGAACCTTCTACTGAGTAAAATAGTAGATAAGGAAAGTGAAATTTAATCAGCTTCATTATAAGCATTCGGAAACGTTATAATAATACGGAATTATTCTAAATAACGTAAGAAATCTTGAAGAGTTAGATTTTCTAAATGTGAATAGCATAAGCTTAATTCCTATGGAGAATAAGTTAGAGAGAGAGATGGGGTTCATTAGTACGATAGATGTGCACAGTAGATGAGAGGTGAGAATTCTCAAGAGAGGGTCGCATATTAATATGACTGTTGCATTAGCCGGTAGCATTTTAAATACTTGCTAAACTATTTTCAAACTGCTTCACATTCGGGCTCTGACCCGTTTGTTGTCACCTCTTCTCTCTTGTGTATATATATATATATATATGTATTACAGGTGCCCAGCCACAGGGGCGTCTTACTTGGAATTCTTGGGATGGAACGCGCTGTAGCTTTTGTGGGAGTTGCAGGCCATTGATTAGATGACCTCATTATTGACTCTACTCCTAGTTCGATTTTATCCAGCAGTGGCATGTGTCGCCCTCTTTCTATTATTTAGTTGGTATTGTCAGAGACTGTAATTCTTTTTACTTCCAGCATCTTTATTTCGGGATTTATTACTGTCAGGCTGTTTTCCTTTATTGTTTTAAATGTTGGGATTATTTATTGATGGTTCAAATTCTGGAATGTTCATTACTATTCTCATTATTAATGTGTGACTCTTAAAAATGTAAATGGTTAAAGGTTTTATAATTGGATTTAACAGAATGGAAATAAGGTTTAAATGGTTTTGACACTTAGCTTAATTATTTAGGGTGTTTAAATTGGAAAAGTATTTTAACGACAGTGATGCTAAGAATGAACCAACTGTTCACCTTGATTTTAATTTAATAAAGGAGTGATCGCCCGGTATTTAATTAGGCGGGGTGTCACAGGTGGTATCAGAGCATCAGGTTTTAGTGTCCTTAGAATCTGTACGGCTTATTATGCTTTCAGCGTTGCTTTGTTTGTTATAGAGCCCTATGTTTAAGATTGTCGATTCCTTTGACGATATTTCGTTCTCCTGCTATAATGTGTATACACTAGTGAATTCTAATTTCGTTCGGATGTGTGCGTGTGCCGAGCGATGACGGATGTTAGAAGAGGACCGTTAAGCATACATCAGGAGGCAGGGCTCAGTTGAGA
The DNA here is from genome assembly GCA_949130495.1 of Sambucus nigra. Classification (NCBI taxonomy): domain Eukaryota; kingdom Viridiplantae; phylum Streptophyta; class Magnoliopsida; order Dipsacales; family Adoxaceae; genus Sambucus; species Sambucus nigra. The sequence continues at coordinate 320,725,928 of OX422214.1, read as the reverse complement.
TTATGAAATATATCCGAGGATGATGACCGTAGTCGAGGTCACCTCCATTATGGCACGAGAAGCCACGACTAGAAAGGCGACTAAGGTGCAACAATGATTTTCAAATGCTGTTATAGTCAGATGAGGTGCGAGGGTAAACTTACCCAACGTATTACAAAAACGTGTAGAGACTGTCAGTGGGAAATTTTGGAAACGCGAAAATTGTATGTGTTTACCAAAGGAGGTAAAGTATCCATAGGCGTAAATATAGGACGGAGTGTGGCAAACTGAAAGTGAAAATTTAGAGAAAATTTTCTTGGCTTTCGGGACGAAGTTATAATGGTTGGAGTCAACCACCAATTTTAGAAATGGAATGCTATGCCTATAGGAGAACCTTAGGTACAGTGTTGACCGTATGTTCCTTCCTTAACTGTTCAGGATTAGAAGCAAATGTGGTTCTGAACTCATCGAGAGAGGGCATGTCAGGGGTCCATTCGTGAATATGAATCTTAACCGTTAGCGAATTTTGTATCGGAAGATGTAGATACAAGTGGGGGAAACAACTCCGAGAGGGAAATCGACACGTAGTAATAATTGATAACACTCAAAGAGGTAATTCTGATGGACGAACGATTCAGAGGTTGACATTGTCATATTTTATCAAAATTGATGATAACGCTTCTTTGTGGGGAAGTTAAAGGAATCGAAGAATTTAGTCGAGAATAAGACTGAATACAACGGTGGTGGTATAACACCACAAAAGGATGTGGATACACATCAGGAAAACCATTTAAATGCTTCAGATAGTTAAATTCTTACCAAGTGATGGTAAATTTAGTAAGTACTATTATAGATAGTAACATGATCTTTATGGCCTAAAAAGCTAAGGGAACAACCGGGATGGCTAACAGGAATCGAGTCTACTAAAGTCCGAGAGAAGGACAATCCTAACCTGGTTAGTAGGACAGGTGGTAAGTGGATTATGTGTTGAGGTATTTTGTGCGGAGTGAGATCGCTCACGATAATATGTTCCAAAATGAGAAAAATGACAAGAATACGGTGCCTAGTAAAAGGCAACGATTAAAATAATTTTGTTTTGGTTTGGGCAGACGTGTTACGTCCGAAAACCATTTGTGCAGTCAAGACGATTGCCAGGATGGAAGTATAAGTTGTATCCTTAGAGTAGGCGGCGTGTTTATGTGACACGAGCGAGTCACCATATTTGGTTCATTGCTAGATTAGCATGTGAGACGAGCTTAATGCATATAATTATGAATGTTACTATTATGTGAATATTTTTCCCTAGTGTAGCGGGATTTTTCCTTAGTGCTATCCGCCGAGGATGAATGAGTATATTAACAGTGTTTTTTTTACTTTATTGAGGTTACTCGTTGTAGTGATGCGATACACGAGTATGATATTATCTTTGTTAAAATGTTATAGAAATGGGTAGTATGATAGTGGGCATTTATTGCAAGGCTATCGGAGTAGTTGCATTGGTGCAACATGTTTTATGTTTGTTTTGGCGAGGCTTTACCTGTAAGAAGGTTGGACTTGCACTTATATTATCTATCCAAGAGACTTCGGAGGAGATAGTGGGCTCGAGATATTCGATGCTAATGTATGTATAGACTTTGTCAGTATGATTCGGTATGTATCGGGACTTACCGTTGAGCGAAAATATTTGACGCAGTATTATGTTTGGCACTCCGGACTTAGTGATAGGAAGAGTGCATTGTTATATTTATCCTTTAGAGATGTGGGAGTTAATAGTTATACCCCTATTATTAGGGAAGGGAATTTCGAGAATTCCGATCGTATGTATCCGAGGTTTATAGAATGTAATTACCATCAACCAATACGGTAGTGAAATTGGTTAAACGTTCTTTATTAAGCATAATTACGGGAGAAATTGTAACTTTTCTGTCAAGAGACGGAATAAAGGGGTACATACCACGGACGGAGGACCTAACGGATTTCGATGACCGACAAAGCTAGGTAGTAGTGTATCGGGGGGGTTCCTTGTTTGGATTTCGCTTTGCGAGACATCCCACGCATGAAACTTAGCGTAAGGTTGGAAATAGGGAGACGTTTGGTCACTATGCCATGAGTTCGGTACCCTGGTCGAAATAGGATCAAGTAATTATGTATGTAAGTTGGAAGTTGAATTTTGTTTTAAGTCCATTGGAGCCGGATTTTTGTGGAAGGAAAGCATTGAAAGTTATCCCCACGAGTTGAGGGGTGGAACGATGATAAGGAGAATTTAAGAATTTTGATTCCTAAGGTGATTGAGAGTACCCCAAATGTCGTAACCGCGTTCAGAACACGAGGTGAATAAAGAGTTGGAATGATTTTTAGCTTGGATTATCTGGAAAGAAATTTATATTATACAAAAGAGATGACCTGTAATTATTTTGATGAATAGAGCGTCAGTGATTTATTTTGGTTGTTGTACCTATTTGAGAAAATTGTTGTACTTATCTGAGGAAGGTTGAGAATTATTATTCCTCGTTTATTGTCATGGAATTTGAATGCCCTATTCCTTCTATTTCATTGAATTTAGTTAGTCCTACATAAGAGTAGCCGCCGTTCGCTCTCCCAGGGCGGTCGGGGTGTTGCAAAAATGTGGGCATCTGGGTTAGCTGCAGTTAAAATAGTCCGAGTCGAAGGGACGTGGTAATAGACGTGTGAAATATATGTTTGTGGGACTAGTATAACGAAGTGGAAGCGATAGAGTGAATTAAATGTCACATGAGGGGCGATAATCCATACATAAGTGTGCAATTAGAATAGCACGCCCTAACTTGATTGGAAGGCTGTGGGAAGCTATTCAAGAATTGGTATTCCTTGAATAAAGTAGAATTTAATTGTTATGAAGCACACCCGGAGCGGAGTTGTTATTAGTCAAGTGTGAGAACGACTTGCGCATACAAAGAGTAATGATGTTAGTATAGTATAAGAGATCCAGAAGTGCGCTTCGTGGAGAGAAGAGAACGGGTCGGAACTTTCGGGGTACTCCAAGGAAGGAAGGGGAATATTACGTGTCACTTAATGTGAGACATTTCAAGGGAAGAATCGATGTTTAGCGAGACGTAGTGAGTAGTCTCTACATGCACTGCCCATAGGTAAGGTTTGGTTGAAAGAGGAGAATCAACCAAAGAATTTTGTATTTATCGAAAATTTCTGAAATTGGAAGAGGTTGGTAAAGTCGGTAAAGTTCTTGGATGGGTTGCCATCCTCAAAACAAGATCAATGGTTTATCCCGAACATGTGAATTAAGTCGCCGAGAAGGAAGTGATTGATATTCCTTTGGGCTGGCTTACAATATTAACTAGTATGCCCCAGATTTCCTTTGAAAGGAAGGATCGCGCCAGTGCATGATCCGGCGCAGTATAAATTTCTAAATCAGGATGAGATTGGTGAATCCCACCTTTGATATGGGATTTCAGGAACCATCGGAGAAAAGATTTCGTTTCGAGTATGATGTATTACCCTTAGCCAGGGAATAAGCGCATGGTGATTAAAGATTAGTGGAGCCACGTGAAGAAAATTTTGGAATCTTGGTACGATGATTTCAAGTATGCTCTGTAGAAGCACTCGTACCTGTGTGTCGCGTACGAGGTACTTATTAAGGTTTCGTTATGAAAGAACCTCGACTATTCTCCTTCCGTATGTTTAGAGGAGAGTAGATAATTAGAATTTTTGATCGGTCGAGAAAATATTCGATATCTATGGTGGAATTCCACAACTGTTTTAGGCAGTCAGGAGTGGTCAAATGTTCGTATGATCTTCTCAGAATGGGATTTTTGTGTATGAATAAATACGAGTAGTTTGTCATGTAGTGAGGTGCGGCCTCGTAATGATAGTGAGATAAGGAAATTATAATGTATAGGCGTGACCTATGCGAATGTTTTCGGGTGGGAGCACAATGTGAAGTGTCTCCAATGAGAATGTAAAACAATGTTGCTGTGAGGAAAAAGCTATAGTGATTGAGCGCCGTACTATGTAGATAGTTTGCGTACTGACAAGGATATCCAGAATTGTGCTACCTGGTAGGCCTTATTTTCCGAATTTCGAGACGAATTTCCGTTATTAGGGGGGGAAGTATGTAATACCCTGTATTTTCATGGCTTTTAAATTTAAGGATTTATTAAATTTAATTGAGAAAAAATAATTTAATTTTAATCCGGAATGTTGTTTTAAATATTTACTAGCGTGACGAGAGTTAGTAATTATTAGAAATTTGTTATTTGTTGAATATTACTGGATGAGTATAGTAATATATGAGATTTATTTTTATAATATTGTCACGTGTGAATAAAATGACAATTGTGGAAATTTAAGTCGGGACGCGCCTGTATCGTGTCGGGACTAAATGTGGATTAATAAAAGTGAATATTTTATAAGTTGTTCGTATGGTCGTTTTGAGTGCGTCAACGCGTCCGGAAGGGTCGAGATAGTCAGAAAAGTGTACCCGGGGGTTTAGTTTGGGTCTCGGGGCGTTTTTAGGCCTAATTAGTACCCCGAGAGGGCGTTTTGGACATTTCGTAATTATGGGTAATTAAACCCACGAATTTTATAGGGTTATATCAGATGGAAAATGTCATCTTTTAGGGTTAACACAACCTAATACTAATGACGGCCATTGGAGAGGAAGAGGAGAAGCTCTCCAAGGAGTCTAGGCCAAGAACACCTCCGATTGCACCGCCGTCACCACCAACGCGTAGATCGCGCGACGGGGAACACAACCACATCAAAATCGTCCGCGAATCAGAACTGAGATTTTCCAGGCAAGTATCTATCTTGCTTTTATCAAGTTAATGCATCCTTTTATATTAGTCTTAGGTTGATTAGATTAGTATTCTTGAAGAAAAACATAAATTGGAGACACAAATTGCATGTTATAATGTTAGGGATCATATTTCTGGAAAGCCATTTCACATATAGAGGATGAGCCACGAAATTCCATGATATTAGAGATAGAAAATCTGGAAAAAGAATGAAAGAGATTAAGTTAAAGTAAAGATTAGGGTTCATAAGAATTATGTAGAATTTGCCCCTTCTTAACCCATGATTCTTGAAGAAAATTCGCATGTGTTACGTAGGAAATTGTTTAAATGGGTATACAACACTTATAGTATAATTGATTGGGAGTTTGGGACTGTAACATGATGATTTGGAGGAGTTTGGGGTGAGAATCCCGTAACTGGGTTGGCTGCAGAATCTGCATAACTGCTTGATCGATCGATCGAGACCAGAGCATCGATCGATCGAAGGTTCGATCGATCGACCCCTTTCATCGATCGATCGACCCTCCTGGGAAAACTACATTTTTGCTCATGTTAGCTTAATCCAATTTTATGCTTAGTAAACCTTGATTAGGCTTGCTAGAATATAATGGAACATAAAGAGGACCAGTAGGGTCAAGAGAAAATCCCATAAAGTGGAACTTTAATGTGTGGAAGTAAAGGGTAAACGAGGAGACTTTCAGACTTAAGAAATCTTACGTGTGGTGATTAAATAATCGGAAAATCTATTAAGTTGGATTAGAAGGCAAGAGAGGGCCTACTGAAATTGCACTTAGATAAAGGAAATACTTCGAGAGACGAGAAGTGAGTTAAAAATGACTTAATTACGAGAATAAAAGGAATGAGGCCGTTTTACGATATAATTGAGTAATATGTGTAATAACGGACAATTATAATTTATGGGTGGTGAGCGCACCTAATTTTAATAATGTGGATGTGTATATATATATATGATTGGGTGATTATGCATATATTATATCTGTGTGAAAAACATGCCCACGCTACTTGCCATCCCTGAGGTTGCCACGCTGGGACGAACTTATCCTGTGTTGCCTTATGGGGGATATTGACTCGTACCCTAGAAGATAGATATCCTTGGTACAAGCTATCGGAATGATAGTTCAGACGGTCCTAAGAGACGCGGATATGTGCTTTCCTCTTAGAGACTTGGAATCTATGCTTCGCCTCAATGTTGTTTGTCTATGTGTTAATACAATTCGAGAGTGATTCCGAATTTGTATTCCCCTTAATATGAGTGATACGGGGTTTGGATAGTAGAGTATGCCCGCACCATAGATTTTATGTGGGGTGTTGTTAGTATATATATAATTTATGAGTGATTGGTATATATATACTTATATATGGAAGTCTAGCACCATAGATTTTATGTGGGGTGCTGTTGGTATATATATATATTATACGAGAAATAAATATCTATATACGTGTAACTATATGAGAACCTTCTACTGAGTAAAATAGTAGATAAGGAAAGTGAAATTTAATCAGCTTCATTATAAGCATTCGGAAACGTTATAATAATACGGAATTATTCTAAATAACGTAAGAAATCTTGAAGAGTTAGATTTTCTAAATGTGAATAGCATAATCTTAATTCCACGTGTTAAAACTTGTGGAGAATAAGTTAGAGAGAGAGATAACCCATTTCACATATAGAGGATGAGCCACGAAATTCCATGATATTAGAGATAGAAAATCTGGAAAAAGAATGAAAGAGATTAAGTTAAAGGAAAGATTAGGGTTCATAAGAATTATGTAGAATTTGTCCCTTCTTAACCCATGATTCTTGAAGAAAATTCGCATGTGTTACGTAGGAAATTGTTTAAATGGGTATACAACACTTATAGTATAATTGATTGGGAGTTTGGGACTGTAACATGATGATTTGGAGGAGTTTGGGGTGAGAATACCGTAACTGGGTTGGCTGCAGAATCTGCATAACTGCTTGATCGATCGATCGAGACCAGAGCATCGATCGATCGAAGGTTCGATCGATCGACCCCTTTCATCGATCGATCGACCCTCCTGGGAAAACTACATTTTTGCTCATGTTAGCTTAATCCAATTTTATGCGTAGTAAACCTTGATTAGGGTTGCTAGAATATAATGGAACATAAAGAGGACCAGTACGGTCAAGAGAAAATCCCATAAAATGGAACTTTAATGTGTGGAAGTAAAGGGTAAACGGGGAGACTTTCAGACTTAAAAAATCTTACGTGTGGTGATTAAATAATCGGAAAATCTATTAAGTTGGATTAGAAGGCAAGAGAGGGCCTACTGAAATTGCACTTAGATAAATGAAATACTTCGAGAGACGAGAAGTGAGTTAAAAATGACTTAATTACGAGAATAAAAGGAATGAGGCCGTTTTACGATATAATTGAGTAATATGTGTAATAACGGACAATTATAATTTATGGGTGGTGAGCGCACCTAATTTTAATAATGTGGATGTGTATATATATATATGATTGGGTGATTATGCATATATTATATCTGTGTGAAAAACATGCCCACGCTACTTGCCATCCCTGAGGTTGCCGCGCTGGGACGAACTTATCCTGTGTTGCCTTATGGGGGATATTGACTCGTACCCTAGAAGATAGATATCCTTGGTACAAGCTATCGGAATGATAGTTCAGACGGTCCTAAGAGACGCGGGTATGTGCTTTCCTCTTAGAGACTTGGAATCTATGCTTCGCCTCAATGTTGTTTGTCTATGTGTTAATACAATTCGAGAGTGATTCCGAATTTGTATTCCCCTTAATATGAGTGATACGGGGTTTGGATAGTAGAGTATGCCCGCACCATAGATTTTATGTGGGGTGCTGTTAGTATATATATAATTTATGAGTGATGGGTATATATATACTTATATATGGAAGTCTAGCACCATAGATTTTATGTGGGGTGCTGTTGGTATATATATATATTATACGAGAAATAAATATCTATATACGTGTAACTATATGAGAACCTTCTACTGAGTAAAATAGTAGATAAGGAAAGTGAAATTTAATCAGCTTCATTATAAGCATTCGGAAACGTTATAATAATACGGAACTATTCTAAATAACGTAAGAAATCTTGAAGAGTTAGATTTTCTAAATGTGAATAGCATAATCTTAATTCCACGTGTTAAAACTTGTGGAGAATAAGTTAGAGAGAGAGATGGGATTCATTAGTACGATAGATGTGCACAGTAGATGAGAGGTGAGAATTCTCAAGAGAGGGTCGCATACTAATATGACTGTTGCATTAGCCGGTAGCATTTTAAATACTTGCTAAACTATTTTCAAACTGCTTCACATTCGGGCTCTGACCCGTTTGTTGTCACCTCTTCTCTCTTGTGTATATATATATATATATATATATGTATTACAGGTGCCCAGCCACGGGGGCGTCTTACTTGGAATTCTTGGGATGGAACGCGATGTAGCTTTTTTGGGAGTTGCAGGCCATTGATTAGACGACCTCATTATTGACTCTACTCCTAGTTCGATTTTATCCAGCAGTGGCATGTGTCGCCCTCTTTCTATTATTTAGTTGGTATTGTCAGAGACTGTAATTCTTTTTACTTCCAGCATCTTTATTTCCGGATTTATTACTGTCAGGATGTTTTCCTTTATTGTTTTAAATGTTGGGATTATTTATTGATGGTTCAAATTCTGGAATGTTCATTACTATTCTCATTATTAATGTGTTACTCTTAAAAATGTAAATGGTTAAAGGTTTTATAATTTGATTTAATAGAATGGAAATAAGTTTTAAATGGTTTTGACACTTAGCTTAATTATTTAGGGTGTTTAAATTGGAAAAGTATTTTAACGACAGTGATGCTAAGAATGAACCAACTGTTCACCTTGATTTTAATTTAATAAAGGAGTGATCGCTCGGTATTTAATTAGGCGGGGTGTCACAGAGGCATTGTGGGCCTATAACTTTCCCAAAGATTCACAAGTTTCCCAATTTGATTTGTCAATAATCCCAGGGAATTTTTAATCTCATGGACATCCCCATCGGTCTTCAACTGGTGGTCCTTTTGGGATGAGATACAATTCTTGACCGAATAAAGCTCATCCACAAGAGGTGCAATGTGTTGAAGTTTTGTTTTTGGCATATGTGAGCCAACACCTCTCGTCCTCCCCCTTTTGTCCTTTTCAAAGGTCTTAGTCAGGGCATCATTTTCAAGGTCAAAGTCATCAGTAGGGCTCGAATCTGATTGACTGCTGATGGCCTCTATTGATTCCAGTGTCTTAGCCAAGTGCAGAGGGAATTTATTATCTTTGTCCCGTCGAGCATGAAGGAATAAGTTGGACCGATTTGGGTTTTTACCGGCATCTGGACCATCTTTTGTCCTACTCTCCCATTCATTCTTCAAATCCTCATATGATTTGGATCCCAGCCTATGGATATCAATTTTTTGTGCCTATTTTTTTGTTTTTCTCCCTCTGGACCAACTTTTTTTCATTCGCCTCATTATCCAAAAACTTATTCCACTGATCCACCGGCATTTCAACATTGGGAGGCACTTTCTCTTTTAAAGCCAAAATATCTGAGCTCGCTGCCTCTTTCGGGAAATGTTTCTTCCGAAGGTTTCTCCTGTATGTCCTCAATCCTTCAGCAACCCGAGATAGAACCTTATTCTTGGAACGGTCAAGAAATGAGAAATGCTTGCAAAGTTGGTCATGCATGTCATCTTTGACAGCTTGATCAACAAGGTTCCAATTGTCTGGTCCACCGACTCCCACGTTCATTTTTCCCAGCGACAAACACCGGGCTTTAAAGTTCAGCACGTCATTCCTATCACCCGTCAGGTTATTCCCAAGAAGGGAGAAGCCAATAGGCTTCTTTCATTTGAGCGGGTGGCATCATGAGTGTTGGATGGGGGAGTTAAAGCAACGGGAGTGTTGGATTGGGGTGTAGAAGCACTTGGAGTTGGACTTGGTGAGGAGTGAACCATTGGTGGAGTTGTGAATTGCTCAGCCATTGGTGTTGAGAATTCGGGTTCTGCACGAGATGGTGAACCTCGTTGTGGTGTCACATCGGCACTTGGTACCCTTGGGTTGTTTCCTCTCGACATTATCTACAAAAATTAAAAAATATAAGTGACTAAATAATTATAGTAATATGAAATTATAACTAATTAATCAAGCTTAATTAGTTTTATATATATAGCTAGATAGATACCTTTTCAAAGTAAGACTTTAGAATAAGTTCAATGTGTCTGATCTCCATCCATTCGGTATTAGTTTTTAAGAACCTATGAATTTTTGCACGTGGCCAACTAGAAGGAATGGTATCTATGATTGATGTGTAGATGTCAGTGACATGAACTCGGAATCCCCTATTTCTCAACTTGTTGGCAAGATTCAATTTTACGTGCATGTGGCGCGAGACATCACAGTCTATGTCAATGCTCTCTGTACGCAGTTGTATCCATAACGGGTGGATTTTTTTATTCCGCCTTCTCCAACAACGTAACCAAGGTCAGTTCTATGTCGGGATTACGTGTGTGAAATATATTTTGTATAACGTCATCCCAGTTTTCTGGTAGAGAAAATAAAATACGATCGAACAAGTAATCTTGCTGGATATCAAATCCATGATTTACAAGGTAGTTAAATTGTTCGATCTTTTTATTTCCGTACCTATAAATAAGAGTACCCTCTATATGACGCACGCTAATAAAAGAGTTATGTGTGCGGTCTAATTGTAACCTCCCCCACTCTTGTTGACAGTATTTATCACCGTGCCTCATTTTTCCTGAGAAAAGTATACGAGGGCATGAATACGAGTCCTGCTATTAAGGTTTAGGTTTGAAAGTTATGAGAGTTTAAACATACATATACACATAAACAATTTGTTCATAATTACACACATAAACATACATATACACATAAATCTATACACAATTTATTTGTTGGCCCAAGTCCGCGACCCACCGGGTATGACAAAAAATGCACATTAATCGCAAGATATGTGATATACTTTTTCATAGGCAAATCAAGAGCACGCCCAACAACTTTAATAACATATACATTTATCGACACTAGTATCAATTCAATAAATTCAACATAGTATCCAACAACCAAGCCAACAATATCTCACTATAGTAATGTGCACACGTGTTTGCGACTCGTATGTAAAAAAAAAATCATTTAATTATATTTTCTCAAAAAAACAAACAAGACAAACATATTTTGTCGAAAAAAAATACACACATATACAATCTAGGGTTTATTGACATAATCTATACATACACACACATACAATCTAGGGTTTATTGACATAATCTATACATACACACACATACTATTTAAGGTTTACTAAACCCTAATATTTTTTTTGACATAAATCTATACATACACATACATACAATCTATACATACACACACATACACACATACAAACATAAATCTACACATACATACACAAAAATTAGGGCTTTAGATAGAAATCACGAAATCCAAATGAATCAATACATACCAACTGAAATCGATTAGCCAAATGCAAATCCAACTGAAATCCAAATGCAAATCCAACTGAAATCGCAGGAGCTCAAAATCGCACGAACCGTAACAGCAAACGAAGTCCCACGTAATAAATGAGAAGCTGGGAATATTTCTTTTTAAGACCAGACTATGGTCACGGCCTAGACCCGTGACCCGATGTGCGCGACCCATTAATGACCATGAGGATGGCGATTTCGACCTGGTCACGGCCTAGAGCCGTGATCCATTATTGACTGGGGCAATGGAGATTTCAACTTAGTCACGGCCAAGAGCCGTGACCCATGCGCGCGACCCTTTACTCACTGGCAGGACAATGGCGATTTTGATTTGGTCACGGCTTAGGGTCGTGACCCATAATGCGTGACCCCTTTCCAGCAGCCTTGGTGTTTGAATGATGTATGGTCACGGCCTACAGCCGTGACCCGTACCAACAAATGGTCACAGCCCTAAGTCGTGACTCTTAATGTGTGTGTTTTATGCTTCGTCGCGCTTTTGGTCACGGCCCAAGTCCGTGACCCATCCGCGACCAGTTTGGAGGGAATTTTGGCACCAAGCTGGTCACGATTTAGTCACGGCCCAAGTCCGTGACCCATTATGGTCAGGGATTTAGTCCGTGACCTCCTCCAGAGCATGGATAATTTAGTGTGGTAATAAAATTGGTCACGCCAAATATTGAGTGGGTCACGGCCAAAGTTCGCGACCAGCTTGTCGCGGACTTGGGCCGTGACCCACTGGGCGTGACCATTCACAGGATTTGGTCCAAGCATACCAATATGCTAATATGCCACATCAAACATGTAAACTCAAAAACAAAAACCAAAAATCTTTTTGGCTTTTCAAAAGTTTTCTCAAAAATAATTTTTTTTTGTATTTCTCAAATAAGACTCAAACAAGTGAAAAATATAATACAAAGAGATAAACATGTCATAACACTAGCAAATTATAAACATAATGCAAGGGCTAGCGTATGACAAAACATATAATCTACTATCCATAAGAAATGGCAAGAGATTAATCATGAGCAAGCATGTGAGAATCAACCAACGGAGCATTTAGCATCTTCAAAACAGATTTTCTAACCCAAACAGGTGTATACCTAACAAAACGGGTTTTGGGAACCAATGGGACACTACATTTAATCTTCCTAGGGTCTTTTCTAAGATCAAAACAAAAACTCCTAAGGTGACCTTTCCTACCACAATGTGGACATGTGGAAACACGACGAGGAACGGGACTTTTAGGTTGACCTTTTCTAATACCCTCGGATGTGGTTAACGCTTTAAAACAAATTATGGTTTTGAATTTTACAATCGAAACACTAGAACAAGATAAGCTGCTACCATCACTACTCGAGTCATTTAACTCATTTTTTAACTTCAAAACTTTCGACTCAAGCAAATGATTAGGCTCCTCAAACATTAGGGACTCCTTCTTTAAATTATCAATTACCCCTAGAAGGTTATCTGTCTCCCCCTCAATGTGAGCAAACTTCTCCGTAAGAGCCTTTTCTCATGCCACAAGGTCATTAATCGAATTATTTTCCTTAACGACACAAACTCTAGAATTTCTCAAATCCTCTAACTCTTTTTCTAAAATGAGGATTCTATCATCACTCTCCTTTTTACCCAATTTTAACATATTAAAACCATTAAATAAGGAACTGAAGTGCTCACGACAAATATCTCTTTGAATTTGAAACGATTACAAATATTCAATCCTATTTTTGAAATCGTAATTTTCTTTCTCCAAAACTTCAATACATTTTACAAACTTTAAATTCAAACGATGTAAATCGTCAAAGCTTAGAGAATCCATCGAGAGAAAACTAACACAGGAGAGATAAACAAACACATGGGATCACAAAACAAATATATGTTTTCTAACTCTAATACCCATTTGAGAAACGGGTGGTCCCTAAATGTGTGTGTTTCAAATCAAACCAATTTTTCACCAAAAAATTATCCAACTTTTAATTTGCACAAAACCAAGTTGTGAAAACCCAATTCTTACTTTAAACCAATTTTATATTGATTAACCATAAACATGCATCTAGTGATTAAAGCAAGTAAAATAAAGTAAAGAATACTTACAATGCCGGATGTTCGAGGAAAAAACCCAAAATGGGAAAACAACCTCGGACGGCCCAAGCCAGATAATCACTATGAACAATGGTTTTACAAAGACAGATTAGCCTTACTCAATGACTCGATCCCCACGGGTCTGGACGCTCCTTCTGATCTTCTACCGCTCTTCAGTAGTGCCCACGCAGAAATTCCATCTTCCACGATACCTGTCCACAACACTCGACTCCACGAATGTCTTGGTGTCCACTGATTGGCTTTGATTTGTCTACGATGTCGAACACGAAGTCCATCTCTTTTCTTCACCGCAAAATCCTGATGTTCTGTGGTATAACACATAAACTTGGTGCATCAAGATCACATAAGCATATAAGAATGATAACTCGGATCTTTGCAAACTCTAAGGATGTGTTTAATCTCTTCAAACCTTAGAAAACATGTGCAAACAACGTACTGGATCGTATTCTATTTTTCCAGAATGCACACTTACGAAACTCTTACTAAATCACATTTTAAATAACAATTAAATGTTGCCTTGAAAAATGTGTTGCTCGAATGATAATGCCACATCGTTCGCGCGACATACTTATCTCGTTTGAACGAGACTGGTTGTCATTTGAACGAGCTGTCATGTCAGTTTGACTTTTTGACTTTTAGTTCAAAACGCCTCTTTTAAAAGAGATCCAAATTAGTCAAACTCTATTTCGAGCTTATCAGAATAAAAACGTAGTGTAAACCTTTAAAACACTTTTAAAAACATTTTAAAATATTTTTCTTTATAAAAATACATTCTTATCTTTTATAAAAACAATTTCGAGCACTATTAAATATACGCATTCATACCTGAGTGATCTCGGAATGCAATTAACTTTGAAGACGAGTAAACTTGCACCAATTAAACTTCGGTATGATTAATTATTTGAAGCTTTACCGCAACGTCTTCAATTTTCTTCAATACGTCATAGACCAGGTGGGATCATGACAAAATAAAATCTCCCTATGACATATTACAAACACAGTTTTGTTCACGGAATTAAGTCAAAACAATACAGGGACTCAATTGAAAATTTATATCCTAACAACACCATCGGGAGCAGAAATTCGAAGAACGGACAACAGTAGTCAGATGTTCTATGGTTTCTCCCAGGATGGGAGTTTTGTGTTTAGATTAACGTGGGAGTTGATACGAAGTGAGGTGCGGTCTCCCAATAAGATTGAGATAATATGGCCAATGATGTGTAGGCTATTCTTAATCGAATGTTGTTTAGTAAGAGCACAACGTGAGGTGCATTTATTGAGGTGTGACCCTATAACTGATAAAGTGTCGAGAGTGTTCAACAAACTTGTTGTGAAGTGGGGGTTGTAGTGATTGAGCCTTACTTTCAATTTTGTTTTGAGTACTCGAGGATACCTATTTTTCTAGGTATGCCTTACTTTTTCGAATTTCGGGACAAAATTCCGTTATTAGGGGGGAAGTATGCAATACCCCGTATTTTTATGGCTTTAAGTATGAGATTAATTAAATAAAATTGCTTTTAATTATGGGATTAATTAAATTGATTTGGGATAATTAATTAGAAATTGATTTGGATTTAAAATAACTAGCGAGACGAGAGTTAGTAATGATAATGTCGAATATTACTGAATGATTATGGTAATATGTGATTACTGAATTTATTTATATTATTGTGAGTTATAAATACAACAATTCAGAAATTTAGTTGGGACGCGCATGTCAGTCGCGTTATGAATCAATTTAATGGATTTTAAAATAAATTATTTTTATGTCATCCGTATGATCATTTTGAGTGTGCCAACGTGTCCAAAAGGGTCGAGATAGTCAGAAAACACTAGTCGGGGTTTTAGTTTGGGTCCGAGGACATTTTTAGGTCTAACCGGCAACCCGAGAGGGTATTTTAGTCATTTTAATTTTTTAATGAATAGTGACCTACGAAAATTAGGTGTTATTTATCAGCCAACCTTAGGGCCACTAAGCCCATTATCTGTCAAAACCAAGGAGTGGGCAACGTGAATAGAGAGGAGAAGTTCCAAGAGTTTTCATGGCCATAACCACTACACACCACCATTATCGTCGGATTTGTGATCGGAAAGAGAAAGAGAACTAACTTTTATCGTCTTCAGAGGATCATAATTTTCATTCCCAGGCAAGTGATTTAACTTGTTATGATTCGACAAATATATATCATCCATGTAGTTTATAATTGGAGACTAGACTTGGAAAACTGAGGATTTTATAAATTCGGAGAATTAAACATTGAATATGGGTAGGTTTTGAATGTAGATGAACTTCTGGTATGTAGAGACAACGAAATCATAATCCATGTGTACAAATTCACGAATTAATGTTGAGAAATTTGATGTTCTTGAAGAAATTTTGAAGAACTAGGGTTAATGGAATATTTATGACTTTTAATCCAAGAAACTATATTAATTCACGATGGTTTAATGATTCTTAAACGTTAGAGATTATGGAAACATGTTGGTGTAATGAGTGCTTGGTTGGGAGTTTGGGACATTGTAATTGAAGATTTGGGGTGTAAATTTGGAGAACCTGTAACTGCAAAAAGAATTTTTGAGCAAATACCTGCTTGATCGATCGATCGACTCAAGAATGTCGATCGATCGACCCTTTGCCTTCGATCGATCGATCCCTCCTGATTTTTGAAAATTTCCCCTTTTAAAGTTTAAGATAAATCCCAAACCTATAACGATTATTAGGGTGATTAATATAGCATTGTGGGACTTAGTTAAGGTCAGTAGGGTTTCAGTTGATGCCCGAAAAAAATGGTTTACCTTATGGAATTGAATATTATCGCTTACGAGGGTCGACCGAGTGAGGTACTGTTAGAACTCGTTCGAATTGAGACTATAATGGGAATGAATGATGTGGAAAGGGTAGGAACAGTAACGAAGGGACTTTAAGTTACTGAGATTACATTAGAAACTAATAGGAGACCCAGTAACCTTTCAGGATAGGTCTAAGTTCTGAAATTGATACGACGAGAGGCTTATCAAGCTATATATATATATATATATATATATATTACGGAGAATGTTTGGGATAAACTAACTACGTATGAGATTTATATGATGGAATGTGTGAATACCTATATTGATATATGATTACTTAGGTTATGTGAATGCCTAGTGAATGGATTTCTTATGTGTATAACATACCTACCATACTTGCTATCATATGAGGTCGACTTTCGAAAAAGGACCATCTGATCTTTGTGTGCCTACGGGGGGATTTAGAGTGGTACCTTAAGGACAGAGGACTGTGAATGACTTATTTGTGAGAATATAAGTCACCTGACCATGGGAGCGTACTTATGCACGTGACTCATGGGTATGTGAACTATGTTCGCCTCCAATATATGTGATGTTATTATTTGTAACGGTTCCTGAGTGATTCGGAATGCGTAGTCCTTATGTACGCGATGTACCGGGATTCGATAGCAGAGTATGTGTGCACCGCAACTTAGCCTATGGGTGCCATATATGTATATATGTATTGAGAGTGATTTATATATATATATATCCTTGTGAGTGGTTCACAATTGATTAGTAGATGTGAATAACTAAAATATTTGAATGGGCTATGAAAATGAGAATTTAAATAACACTTGTGATTAGAAATTTAATGAATTTGAATGTGAGATATAAATATAACTTGTTTGTGTAATACAAGTAGACACCTTATATTAGGATGTGAAAGCAGGGGTTAGTACGGACTAGTTAGATAGTGGTATAACTATTTTGGGTTAAAGGTATACGTTAAGCATGCACGTTAGTTGAGAGGTGAGAAAATCATGTGAGAGTACGCAACTAACATGTATATAATATTTATTATTTAATGCAATTAAACACTTGCTATATTTTTAAACTGTTTTCACCTCGGGCTCTGACCCGTTTGCTTCCAAATCTATTTTTGTAACAACCTTTTAGGTGCCCAGCCACATGGACGCTAAGCATAGGAGTTCCATTACATTGACGTGCTGTAGCTGCTGTGGAAGTTACAGAATCTCGGTATTAGACTCCTTCACATTCCGGAGTTGATTCTATCCAGGGTTACTCATCTGTTAGGGCATGTCACCCGTTTCCATTTAGAGATAGCATTCTCAAACTTTCAGTTTTATTTCATATTTTGGTTTATTTATTCAGACTCTTATATTGGAATTTTATTTTACTCGGGTGTTATTATTGGAGTGTTTACTCAAGACTCAGTTTATTTCATTTCGTTGGTTATTCATATGTGATTGTTTCTGCGATTGTTGGATGATGATTTAATTACTTGTTAAATTGTTAACTTAATTAATAAAATTTTGGCATCTCTCTTTTAAATATTAGGTGGCTAGTAATCAATTAAATATTTTCGACAGTAATGCTAAGACTAAACCAACTTGATATTCTGTATTAATTTTATAAAGGAGTAGCTACCCGATATTGAATTAGTCGAGGTGTCACGGGAATGACATCGCATGGTTGTGTTATCACCCGACAACATATTTTCAATTGAATTATGGTAAGATATTATGGTGATTTCCAAATGTATCGTGGATATCTAGGAGCGATAAAATATCTATAAATTTCCTTATTATTTTCATTTTTATATATTTATTTACCTTTTTATCCGGAATAGTAATAGAATTCAAAATCATGAAATTGTCCAATTTCTACTTGGGTTGTGTTTATTCGAAATATATGTTGGCAAGGTGAGACAACAACCATATAGATTGACCGAAATAGGTTCGTTTTAAGGATATGAGAAGGTGACAGAAAAACTGATTTCAACAAGGCATTCTCTCTGTGAGCTATGAAGTAGATCATCGGCATATTTAATTCCCATATATATACTTCTTTGTTATATTTAGAAGATGCTGATAATATATTCAGTTTGATGTTTATGCAACTCCCTTTCTTCGTTTCTAGCACACACTGGTCGACGATGATGACGTTTCAGATTTTTTATATATTGTTGGATGATGTTTTTTTTTCCTGAGATTTGATGATAGTTTTTTTATTTATAAGAAGACAGTTTTTTTTCGATAAAATTTGTTTTCTATGGAAATTATTTTTATTTTGCTAGAAAATATTTTTTGGATGAAAACAATATTTTTTTACTGGAAATCTGTTATCAATGTTTTTTTTTAATTTTATGTTATTATTGAATATTTTTCCTGATTTTATTACAGATCTTTTTTTTTTATTTGAAATCTATTTTGTTATTGGAAATTCATATTTTGCACTTTTTTCAAACTTTTTACAATATTTATTCAGTTTGCAATTTTTATTTTTATTTTTTTTCGATTTATTGAATATTTTATTTATTTTTAATGTATTTTCCATACTTTTATTTATTTTTTCTGCAAATTTTGTATTTTTCAGATTTTCGATAATCATTGAATATCGAATTTTCTAAGTCTTTAAAATATTTATTCAGTTCTACATTGGGAGTGGATAGCTAACATTGGAATTGAATGTCAACTAAATACTTTATAATTTGGTTCCATCATCTAAAATTAATCAATTATCATATTAAATTATCAAACTTAATTAATTATTAGTTATTGAAATTTATTATAAATATCTAATTATATATTGGTTTTCTAAAAATAAAATACTGAAATTTATATAATGAAATATATATATATATATATATATATATATATATATATATATATATATATATATATATATATATATATATATATATATATATATATATATTCGGCTGGCCTTAATGCTAGTAGTGGTTTTAACTCTTCCAAAAGAAAAGAAAAGTCTCAAAACGATAATAGATATTTAAGTCATGTCACGTGGCAGGCTCGGAGCGTTTTAGGCTACAGAGCATAAAACTTAAAAGAAACCGATAATTTGACTCTATTATCCCTACCCTTGATCATAAGAAACCGAAGTCCATCTCTTTTCTTCACCGCAAAACCCTGATGTTCAACGGTATAACACATAAACTTGGTGCATCAAGATCACATAAGCATATAAGAATGATAACTCGGATCTTTGCAAACTCTAAGGATGTGTTTAATCTCTTCAAACCTTAGAAAACATGTGCAAACAACGTACTGGATCGTATTCTATTTTTCCAGAATGCACACTTACGAAACTCTTACTAAATCACGTTTTAAATAATAATTAAATGCCACCTCGAAAAACGTATTGCTCGAATGATAATGCCACGTCGTTCGCGCGACATACTTATCTCGTTTGAACGAGACTGGTTGTCATTTGAACGAGCTGGCATGTCAGTTTGACTTTTTAACTTTTAGTTCAAAACGTCTCTTTTAAAAGAGATCCAAATTAGTCAAACTCTATTTCGAGCTTATCAGAATAAAAACGTAGTGTAAACCTTTAAAACACTTTTAAAAACATTTTAAAATATTTTTCTTTATAAAAATACATTCTTATCTTTTATAAAAATAATTTCGAGCACTATTAAATATACGCATTCATACCTGAGTGATCTCGGAATGCAATTAACTTTGAAGACGAGTAAACTTGCACTAATTAAACTTCGGTATGATTAATTATTTGAAGCTTTACCGCAACGTCTTCAATTTTCTTCAATACATCATAAACCAGGTGGGATCGTGACAAAATAAAATCTCCCTATGACATATTACAAACACAGTTTTGTTCACGGAATTAAGTCAAAACAATACATGGACTCAATTGAAAATTTATATCCTAACAACACCATTGGGAGCAGAAATTCGAAGAACGGACAACAGTAGTCAAATGTCCTATGGTTTCTCCCAGGATGGGAGTTTTGTGTTTAGATTAACGTGGGAGTTGATACGAAGTGAGGTGCGGTCCCCAATAAGATAGAGATAATATGGCCAATGATGTGTAGGCTATTCTTAATCGAATGTTGTTTAGTAAGAGCACAACGTGAGGTGCATTTATTGAGGTGTGACCCTATAACTGATAAAGTGTCAAGAGTGTTCAACAAACTTGTTGTGAAGTGGGGGTTGTAGTGATTGAGCCTTACTTTCAATTTTGTTTTGAGTACTCGAGGATACCTATTTTTCTAGGTATGCCTTACTTTTTCGAATTTCGGGACGAAATTCCGTTATTAGGGGGTAAGTATGCAATACCCCGTATTTTTATGGCTTTTAAGTATGAGATTAATTAAATAAAATTACTTTTAATTATGGGATTAATTAAATTGATTTGGGATAATTAATTAGAAATTAATTTGGATTTAAAATAACTAGCGAGATGAGAGTTAGTACTGATAATGTCGAATATTACTGAACGATTATGGTAATATGTGATTATTGAATTTATTTATATTATTTTGAGTTATAAATACAACAATTCAAAATTTTAGTTGGGACGCGCGTGTCAGTCGCGTTATGAATCAATTTAATGAATTTTAAAACAAATTGTTTTTATGTCATCCGTATGATCATTTTGAGTGTGCCAACGTGTCCAAAAGGGTCGAGATAGTCAGAAAACACTAGTCGGGGTTTTAGTTTAGGTCCGAGGACATTTTTAGGCCTAACCGGCAACCCGGGAGGGTATTTTAGTCATTTTAATTTTTTAATGAATAGTGACCTACGAAAATTAGGTGTTATTTATCAGCCAACCTTAGGGCCACTAAGCCCATTATCTTTCAAAACCAAGGAGTGGGCAACGTGAATAGAGAGGAGAAGTTCCAAGAGTTTTCATGGCCATAACCACTACACACCACCAGTATCGTCGGATTTGTGATCGGAAAGAGAAAGAGAACCAAATTTTATCGTCTTCAGAGGGTCATAATCTTCATTCCCAGGAAAGTGATTTAACTTGTTATGATTCGGCAAATATATATTATCCATGTAGTTTAGAATTGGAGACTAGACTTTGAAAATTGAGGATTTTATAAATTGGGAGAATTAAACATTGAATATGGGTAGGTTTTGTATGTAGATGAACTTCTGGTATGTAGAGACAACGAAATCATAATCCATGTGTAGTAATTCACGAATTAATGTTGAGAAATTTGATGTTCTTGAAGAAATTTTGAAGAACTGGGGTTAGTGGAATATTTATGACTTTTAATCCAAGAAACTATTAATTCACAATGGTTTAATGATTCTTAAATGCTAGAGATTATGGAAACATGTTGGTGTAATGAGTACTTGGTTGGGAGTTTGGGACGTTGTAATTGAAGATTTGGGGTGTAAATTTTGAGAACCCGTAACTGCAAAAAGAATTTTGAGCAAATACCTGATTGATCGATCGATCGACTCAAGAATGTCGATCGATCGACCCTTTGCCTTCGATCGATCGATCCCTCCAGATTTTTGAAAATTTCCCCTTTTAAAGTTTAAGATAAATCCCAAACCTATAACGATTTTTAGGGTGATTAATATAGCATTGTGGGACTTAGTTAAGGTCAGTAGGGTTTTAGTTGATGCCCGAGAAAAATGGTTTACCTTATGGAATTGAATATTATCGCTTACGAGGGTCAACCGAGTGAGGTACTATTACAACTCGTTCGAATTGAGACTATAATGGGAATGAATGATGTGGAAAGGGTAGGAACAGTAACGAAGGGACTTTAAGTTACTGAGATTACATTAGAAACTAATAGGAGACCTAGTAACCTTTTAGGATCGGTCTAAGTTCTCAAATTGATACGACGAGAGGCTTATCAAGCTATATATATATATTACGGAGAATGTTCGGGATAAACTAACTACGTATGAGATTTATATGATGGAATGTGTGAATACCTATATTGATATATGATTACGTAGGTTATGTGAATGTCTAGTGTATGGATTTCATATGTGTATGACATACCTACCATACTTGCTATCATATGAGGTCGACTTTCGAAAAAGAACCATCTTATCTTTGTGTGCCTACGGGGGGATTTAGAGTGGTACCTTAAGGACAGAGGACTGTGAATGTCTTATTTGTGAGTTTATAAGTCAGCTGACCATGGGAGCGTAGGTATGCACGTGACTCATGGGTATGTGAACTATGTTCGCCTCCAATATATGTGATGCTATTATTTGTAACGGTTCCTGAGTGATTCGGAATGCGTAGTCCTTATGTACGTGATGTACCGGGATTCGATAGCAGAGTATGTGTGCACCGCAGCTTAGCCTATGGGTGCCATATATGTATATATGTATTGAGAGTGATTTATATATATATATATCCTTGTGAGTGGTTCATTATTGCTTAGTAGATGTGAATAACTAAAATATTTGAATGGGCTATGAAAATGAGAATTTCAATAAAACCTGTGATTAGAAATTTAATGAATTTGAATGTGAGATATAAATATAACTTGTTTGTATAATACAAGTAGACACCTTATATTAGGATGTGAAAGCAGGGGTTAGTACGGACTAGTTAGATAATGGTATAACTAATATGGGTTAAAGGTATACGTTAAGCATGCACGTTAGTTGAGAGGTGAGAAAATCATGTGAGAGTACACAACTAACATGTATATAATATTTATTATTTAATGCAATTAAACACTTGCTATATTTTTAAACTGTTTTCACCTCGGGCTCTGACCCGTTTGCTTCCAAATCTATTTTTGTAAAAACCTTTTAGGTGCCCAGCCACATGGACGCTAAGCATAGGAGTTCCATTACATTGACGTGATGTAGCTGCTGTGGAAGTTACAGAATCTCATTATTAGACTCCTTCACATTCTCGAGTTGATTCTATTCAGGGTTACTCATCTGTTAGGGCATGTCACCCGTTTTCATTTAGAGATAGCATTCTCAGACTTTCAGTTTTATTTCATATTTTGGTTTATTTATTAAGACTCTTGTATTGGAATTTTATTTTACTCGGGTGTTATTATTGGAGTGTTTACTCAAGACTCAGTTTATTTCATTTCGTTGGTTATTCATATGAGATTGTTTCTGCGATTGTTGGATGATGATTTAATTACTTGTTAAATTGTTAACTTAATTAATAAAATTTTGGCATCTCTCTTTTAAATATTAGGTGGCTAGTAATCAATTAAATATTTTCGACAGTAATGCTAAGACTAAACCAAATTGATATTCTGTATTAATTTATAAAGGAGTAGCTATCCGATATTGAATTAGTCGAGGTGTCACAGGAATGACATCGCATGGTTGTGTTATCTCCCGACAACATATTTTCAATTGAATTATGGTAAGATATTATGGTGATTTCCAAATGTATCGTGGATATCTAGGAGCGGTAAAATATCTATAAATTTCCTTATTATTTTCATTTTTATATATTTATTTACCTTTTTATCCGGAATAGTAATAGAATTCAAAATCATGAAACTGTCCAATTTCTACTTGGGTTGTGTTTACTCGAAATATATGTTGGCAAGGTGAGACAACAACCATATAGATTGACCGAAATAGGTTCGTTTTAAGGATATGAGAAGGTGACAGAAAAACTGATTTCAACAAGGCATTCTCTCTGTGAGCTATGAAGTAGATCATCGGCATATTTAATTCCCATATATATACTTCTTTGTTATATTTAGAAGATGCTGATAATATATTCAGTTTGATGTTTATGCAACTCTCTTTCTTCGTTTCTAGCACACACTGGTCGACGATGATGACGTTTCAGATTTTTTATATATTGTTGGATGATGTTTTTTTTTCCTAAGATTTGATGATAGTTTTTTTATTTATAAGAAGACAGTTTTTTTTCGATAAAATTTGTTTTCTATGGAAATTATTTTTATTTTGCTAGAAAATATTTTTTGGATGAAAGCAATATTTTTTTACTGGAAATCTGTTATCAATGTTTTTTTTAATTTTATGTTATTATTGAATATTTTTCCTGATTTTATTACAAATCTATTTTTTTTATTTGAAATCTATTTTGTTATTGGAAATTCATATTTTGCACTTTTTTCAAACTTTTTACAATATTTATTCAGTTTGTAATTTTTAATTTTTTTTTCGATTTATTGAATATTTTATTTATTTTTAATGTATTTTCCATACTTTTATTTATTTTTTCTGCAATTTTTGTATTTTTCAGATTTTCGATAATCATTGGATATCGAATTTTCTAAGTCTTTAAAATATTTATTCAGTTCTACATTGGGAGTGGATAGCTAACATTGGAATTGAATGTCAACTAAATACTTTATAATTTGGTTCCATCATCTAAAATTAATCAATTATCATATTAAATTATCAAACTTAATTAATTATTAGTTATTGAAATTTATTATAAATATCTAATTATATATTGGTTTTCTGAAAATAAAATGCTGAAATTTATATAATGAAATATATATATATATCTTAATACTATAAAATGCAAAACAAGGCATTTATTATGCTTACCATTAATTGCACATCTTAGTCTTTGCATAGGTATTAGACACATGGCAATAATTAATTTTTCCTCATTTATAATATCTTCTCTTAAAATCCTTAAATATCTTCATTTCCCAATCCTTACAATGGCCATTATTAAATACATCTCTTCATTTCCCAATCCTTCCAATGGCCATTATTAAATACATACATGATACATGATGTTCTCATTCTCCTCTCTCCCCATATATATTTTAATCAACGTGTATCTCCCCATATATATCTTAACCAACGTGTAAAAGATGGTTCTCTCTAATGTAAGTTTATTTTTTCTTTCTCCCTAATAATTTTTTTGTCTCTTATTCTCCTATTATCTCTCTTTCACCGAATTATTTTTTCTCTCTTATCCTCTTATTATCTCTGTGCCAAGTTCACTCTTATCTCTTTAACAACTAAGATCTCCAAGAAATAGTATGGAGATGATCCTCAAAGTCAGGAAGATTATATGCACCTAATAATTTATCTCCCTCTCTTTATATATATATATATATATATATATATATATATATATATATATATATATATATATATATATATATATATATATATTGACATTTCGATCGTTAGATATTCTAACTTAGATTCAATGATTTAAAAATAGGGGTTAGAATGATTTTAAGATTAAAGTCCAACCTTATAGTTTTAACTCTTTTTTTCTATTAAAAATCATTTTTTATAAAGTAAATTTCTAAAGAGTGGAGTTTTTAATTTCGTTTCTTTACATATATTGTGTTTTAAGAGAATGTTCTTAAAATTTAAATACTATATTCTTTAAGGAAAAATTATTTTTATAAAGTAATGTTAAAAAAAGTTTATATTATATGAAACATTTTTTCTTCAATGAATAAATACTAATATTTATATAACAAAAAGTTTTTTTATATAACTAAAAAATGTTTTTTAAATAGAAAATTTAAATTTTACTAATACAGTTTATAAATTCTGAACAATAACATTAGATTATAAAAATAAATAAATTATATTTATATTTATAAAACAGTCTTTTAAAGCACAATTTGTATGAAGAAATGAAGTTAAAAACTATATTTTTAGAAAATTACTTTATAAAAATACAATTTTTATAATAAAATATTTATACTTATCTTTATAAAATCAAGTTTTGCAAAAAAAATTATAAAAAAGTTTCAACACCGTAGTGTTATTAAAAAAAATGATAATATATTTATATTTTTGTAAAAATAGTATTGTTTAAAAAAATAATTTTTACTTATAAAACAGTTTTTTAATATATATATATATATAGTGTGTGTGTGTGTATGTTCTATTCTTTTTGTTTTTTTAATTTTACTTACTTCATCATTAAATGTTTCCCTTTCTGCATTTCAATTTTACATGCAAGTATTTAGTTGGCATCATATATTCTATAAATTAAATACATATATTCGTTATCCTTTTATAATTTTTCTGCATTAACGACATATATCATAAAAATATAAAATAGGTCTTTTTAACGTTGTAGATTTTTTCTATGTTTTTGTAAGTATATCCGCATTGTATTTTTTAACAATAAATGCAAAGCACCCGCGCATCGCGTGGAATTAAAAACTAGTATATATATATTCGGGTGGCCTTAATGCTAGTAGTGGTTTTAACTCTTCCAAAAGAAAAGAAAAGTCTCAAAACGATAATAGATATTTAAGTCATGTCACGTGGCAGGCTCGGAGCGTTTTAGGCTACAGAGCATAAAACTTAAAAGAAACCGATAATTTGACTCTATTATCCCTACCCTTGATCATATATCCTTTCCTACCCTTGATCATATTTTATTTATTCATTACCATATTGTCTCTGTTTCATAAAAACACACGAAGTCACTGAACGGGTGCTATTAGGTTCCAATTCGGTTCTCCAGTTTCCCCCACCCCATCAAATGGCATCAATGGATCTTAAACCCCTTAGTTTCCCCGGCATTCATTATCCTCAATCTGAACCTCCAGTTTCCCCCACCCCATCAATGGATCCTAACCGACTTAAACCTCTTGGTTTCCCCTACATTGATTATCCTGAATCTGAACAGTCCCATAAAACATTTCTTTATATATGTATGTACTCCACCAAATTTCTCAACCCAAATCGGTGATTGACCCTCAACTATAGGTATGGGATTTTTAATAAATATATTTCTATTTCAAATGTTGTTCTGTATTCCTTGAACTTGTATCGTGTTTATTCTTTGAATTGTGAGTTACCTACTCCAATCAGAATACCATGTACTACAATTTCACTCGATATTCTGTAAATGGGTCAAATGTTTTAAACCCTTGTTTAGGGTATTTAAATTAAGAATTGGGGTTCATACCAGCTCTTTTATTGATTAGGTAAATAATTTTTATTTTTGTCTTTAGCATAAATTTTTTAATGTTCTGTTCAACATCTTTTGAATATTACATGGTTTATTTTTATGTTTCTTTTCTGTTCATTATATGTGCAGCACACCAGTTTAAGCCAAATTAACATAGGCATAATAGTCACAGGTAACGAGAGTAATGATACTCTATTTGGGTGTCAACACGGTGCAAGTCCCGAAATGACGAACTCTCCTTATAAGACAAAACCCACCATTATTGTTTGTCTAATACTAGGGCTACCCCTTTTTGTTACCCCAACTTCAAAGTGTTGTACCTTGCTTTGTCTTTTATGCCGACAAAGCAAGGTACAACACTTTGAAGCGGGGGGTAACAAAAAGGGGTGGCCTAACATTATCCTTATTGTTTAGATAATAATTTCTTGAGATTATGTTACAAGTATCATCCATGGAAGTTATACTTTGTAGTTAACATTTTTTTAGAAACTAACCTTATTTCATATAAAATCATTAGTCAAAACTCAATACTAATATATTATATAGAAAATATTCCACCGGCCCCATTTAAGATTCTTTATATGACTTTAGCCTTTATTGCCCACTTCTCAATGGTCAAAATCAATATGACTTTAGTCTTTATACGTATGGATAAAAGCGTATGTAAGTATTATTTTTCTATTTGCATCTATGTGCGAGGATTTAGAGTAATTTGTGAACATCAATTTGTCACTTAATGAATATACTTGGATTTTATAGTAATGAATAGATTAAGAAAAATATAAAACGGTATTCTCTGTAAATCCCAATAACGCTTGACATTTGTCTGACATGCATACATACATACAAACACGTTGTTTCTATTTATTAATAAGATTATGTGTTTATGAGAAAAACGTATTATTTGTACCCAATATTAAATGATACAGTAGTGTAGATACTGTGTAAATGAAAAACATATACTTATTATTCATATATATTAATTTTTACCGCATGGCATTATGCATTCCGATTACATTCGAAAGCTATATACTTGCATTGAAAAATTCTTCAAGTTCTACATCAGAGGCAAATTACTAAAAGATTCTGATCGAAAACTGCGACGTTTTGTTGCTCATAAACTAAAAGAAGTAGAAAAAACATCGAACACTAATAAAAGCAAAATATTTGACGCTTTGATTTTCATCTTTTATCGTCATACTTTGGTGTTGATCTTATATCTTGATCAAAACATAATTCTACTCATCTTCACATCATTTTCTGGAAGTCGGATTCGTGGATATGGATTTATGAACTCATTATGCCCTTTTAAACTTATTATGCATTGCCCGATAATTTCGTTCATTATATTGAATTTCTTTACTTTATTTTCGTCACATTCATTGTTATGTGTATAAGGTGTTACATTATCAAATTTTCTAATTATAAAGCATTTTCCACTACTTTATTTCATCACGTTGAATATCAAGATTCGCTCACATGTGCAATGCACGTGGGCACGACTAGTTTTTATATAGTTACATAGATTAGATTTGTGTGGCCACACTTGCCAGGACTCTCTTGTAGACTGAGCTCGTAACTTTTTATTGTAATCTTGTTACATTTAGATTTGAGATCTTGACAAATTTAGATATGTCTGAAACTACAGAATGATATCTAGGGTTTTTGAGTTGAGTTGAGTTTACTCGCTAGCTATAAACCATGGCGGAGAACGAGAAGGAGATTTGGATTGAAGAAGTGATGAAATCGAAGACGAATTATTTGCAGAAATTCAGGCTTTATGAGGCTCGCTCGGTATATTCTCTAACTTGTTTTGTATTTTGTAGAGTTTGAATGATAGTTTGTCTTAAAATGTCCGTGTTTGTATTGATATGTTGAAATTTGATCTAGTTTTCTGGTACTTGAATTTTGTTTATAGATAGGTAAGTAGTTGACTATTGGACTAAATTTGGAAAGTTGTAGAATTTTACCTTGTTTTGAAGTGAATTAGCGTAGGTTCGCGTAATTGCGTAGGTGATAGGGTGATTGTGATGCAGAAACTAATCGCCGGATTTGATCTAATTTTTTGGTACTTGAATTTTGTTTTTAGAGAATATTAGGTAAGTAGTTGACTATTGGACTAAATTTTGGAAAGTTTTAGAATTTTACCTTATTTTGAAGTGAATTAGCGTAGGCACGCATAATTGCGTAGGTGATATGGTGGTTATGACGCAGAAACTAATACACTTGATTTGATCTAGATTTTTGGTGCTTGAATTTTGTTTTTAGAGAATATTAGGTAAATAGTTGACTATCGGACTAAATTTGGAAAGTTGTAGAGTTTTTCCTTGTTTTGAAGTGAATTAGCCTAGGCATGCGTAATTTGTTTTATAAACATGGATTTGGGTGATTGCTTAGGTGGTAGGGTGATTGGGATGCAGAAACTAATACACCGAATTTGATTTGGTTTTTTGGTACTTGTATTATGTTTTCAGAGAATATTAGGTAAGTAATTGACTGTTGGACTAAATTTTGGAAAGTTGTGGAATTTTACCTTATTTTGAAGTAAATTAGTGTAGGCACGCGTAATTTGTTTTTTAAACATGGATTTGGGTGATTGCGTAGGTGGTAGGGTGATTGTGACGCAGAAACTAATACACCGGATTTGATCTGGTTTTTTGGTACTTGAATTTTGTTTTTAGATAATATTAGGTAAGTGGTTGACTATTGGACGAAATTTTGGAAAGTTGTGGAATTTTACCTTGTTTTGAAGTGAATTAGGGAAAGTACGTGTAATTTGTTTTATAAACATGGATTTGGCTAATTGCTTAGGTGATAGGGTGATTATGATGTGGAAACTAATACACCGGATTTGATCTAGTTTCTTGGTACTTGAATTTTGTTTTTAGAGAATATTAGGTAAGTAGTTGACTATTGGACTAAATTTTGGAAATTTGTAGAATTTTACCTTGTTTTGAAGTGAATTAGCGTAGGCACTTGTGATTTGCTTTATAAACATGAGTTTGGGTAAATAGTTGTTGAATCGTGATATGTATCGTGTATCGAAAACCCTGTGTATCGTGAATCGTGAATCGTATCGCGATACGTATCGTGCGATACGGCACAAAAAATAAATAAAATTGTAAAAAATAAATAAAAATACGGAGAACACTTTTCAATCAATTATATAACATAATATGATTCAAACTTCTAATTTCTCCACAAATCATATCAAAAAGAGAATCCACAAGCCATATTTAGATATCATTATCATATACTAACTATTAAGGTATCGTCATGGTGTCATCCTCAACTATGATGATGATACCTTAATAGTATCCAAAAAATAATAACCAAAATCAAAAAAATATTTCCAATAAAGTCATCATCTTTATCACTCCTCTAATTATTCCTAAATCCTAATCCTCCTCATCATCATCAATGTTTAGTTCATTATCATCATCGTCTTCATCATCATCTTCTACAATGATTCTCTCCTCTTCTCTCTGGTCCTCCTCTTCCTCCTCCTCCTCCTCCTCCTCCTCATTAATAACTTCAATATCATACTTATCAACACGAATCGATTTCCCTTTCCTCCTCCTTGCATTCAAGTTCCTTGGTCCTATATGAAAAAAAATGCAAAAATATACATTAATTACTTCATCTTGATGTAGTTTATTACTATTTCATTTTGTTAATAGTTCCAAAATAAATATACCAAAAAACCATACCTCGCTTCCGTTTGTTACTATTTCCTCCTTCCTCTTGGAAGCATTCATGCACATCCATTCACGAGTGGCCTTCGGGAAGACATGGATCTTCCTTCTCGGTTATCCATTCATCATCGGAATCCATATCCGATAGACAAATTGGATCATATGTCTCTCCCCTTTGTTGTCGCTTCATAAGTCGCATCTCGAGTTGAATGTTGTACTTGACAAAGACAAGAGCATTCAATCTTTGTGCCTCCAAACAATTTCTTTTCTTTGAGTGCACGTGGTCAAACGTGCTCCAATTTCCCTCACATCACGTGGCACTACAAGTTAGGCTTAGCACTCTTATTGCCAACCGTTGGAGTTCCTTGCACTTTTCTCCGTAATTTTCCCACCATACGCCTATAATAAATAGGCAAAAACATAAACATAAATAAGAGGCCAAGAAACGGCAACAAAAATAGGCCAAAACAGGGGCATATGGCTGCCTAAAACAGCAATAAAAATAGGCCAAAACAGGGCCAAATTGCTGTCCAAAACAGGGGCATATTACTGCCCAAAACAAGCCCAAAACAGGGGCATATTGCTGCCCCAAAACAGCAATAAAGATAGGCCAAAACAGGGCCAAAATGCGGCGAAAAAGCAACTAATCACCTGGTTGTGTCTTATCTCTTGTCAAGACGGCCATGCTCACTCCAAATAACCCTTCCGCCCGGCGAAATTTCTCAATTTGTTCAGCAATTACAATTTTGCTCCCAACATCCGGATACATTTTCTCAATGGTTTGGTACAACCCTCTCTTAACTTCCCTATCTGCATTGAACCCCTCACTATATTGGAATCTGAATAAAGTATACAAGTGCATATTATGTTAGAAAAGTTATACAATAAATAAAGTTATACAAATACAATTTATGATAAAAAGTTGCGTTGGGTTGAGAAATTAACCCTCCGCATGAAGTGGTTCATGGAGTTGCATGTCCCATCTTGTATCAATAATTTTCCATATTCTTCGGTACCTTGCCTCTTTATGGTTGAAATTTTTTGCAATTGCCTCCTTGGCCCTATCCATAGCTTCATAAATGTACCCCATTGCCGGTTTCAAATCACCATCTACAAGCCTTAAAACCTTAGTGAGGGGGATAACGCATTTCAAGCAATATTTGATTGCTTTCCAAAATTTGCTATCACCTAAAATTATGTTTTCAACATGCTTGGCATCAAACTTATGTGCATATGGTCCCGTGGCCCACTCCTCCGATGCAAACATGTGCCTAAGAGGAATCTTCTTCTCTTGGAAGCACTTTTTAAGTCAAGAAAGATGTAGCAAATCTTGTAACCCCCGCCCTTGTGAGTTCTTTCTTTTTTGTGAATTTTCGAAACAAATCAAGAACCCAAGCATCTCGGTATATATAAATGGTCACCTCCTTTACTTTTTTAATGGTGTCATGAAAAATTGGTAGATCACCTATATCACTTAGCATTAAATCAATGAGGTGAGCCGAACAAGGAGACACAAAATAAATTGTTTCTTTTGTTTTCCAATTTTTCTCCTGCCAAAACATAAGCCGACGCACTTTCGGTAATTACTTGGACCACATTCTCCTCCCCTATCTCCTCAACAAGCGAATCAAGTAATTCACATAGTTTGTCGGCATCCTTTACAAAGGAGGAAGTATCCAAGGATTTGAGAAAAATCGTTCCACGAGGGCTATTCACAAGGAAATTAGTTAAGGATCTTGATTTCCCATCGGTCCATCCATCCGACATAAGAGTGCATCCCGTCTTCTTCCATTCTTGTTTATATTTTTCCAAATTTGCTTCAACATTTTCAACTTCCTTCTTTAAGTAAGTAACCCTTGTCTCATGGTAAGATGGAGGCTTTAACCCCTTCCCATAATCACCAATTGATTTTACCATCTTTGTAAACAAAGGGCTTTTTACTACATTAAAAGCTATACCATTTCCATAAAAAACCCTACAAATGTCACTAATTACCGGCCCCCTCTTTTTTAACATTGCATTTATTGTTGTTTGTTTTACAAAACCTTGTTTTTTCTTCCCTTTAATGACATGCATCCATAGTTCCCTTCTTTGATTTTTCGAAATTTTCCTCAACTTCTAATCCCTCTTCTTCACCCTCATTTTCTTGCCCACCTTCTTCATTATACTCCTCATTTACTCCTAAAATGTTTGCAAATTTTTTTCTAACATCTTCGGGGTATTGCATACATTTTTTGGCATCTTTCCCCGTTCCGGCAATATGGTGCTTCATTCTAAAAATCCCACCCCATTTTGCATCCTTACAAAAATTACATCTTAAATGCAATCTATTATCATTCACTTTTTCACAATAATCCCATGTGGGGTCAATCACAACTTTTCTCTTTTGTTTAGTCATTTCCTAAATAAATAAAGAGGAAAAAGAAATAAATATACTTGAATAAATAAATAAATAAATAGGAACACTAAATAAATAAGTGAGAAACAATAAATAAATAAACCAAGGGTTTATTTATTTATTAATGGTGGAGAGAGAGAGCACAAAGTTGAAGAAAAAGACAAGAAAAATGAGAAAAGGACCTAGGGTTACTTACCAAAGCAAAGGATGGAAGCTTCTCTTGATAAAAAGTTGAAGAAAAAGACAAGAAAGGTTAGTATGTTAATGATGGACAGAATATTAATGGTGGGAAACACAAGAAAAGTGAGAAAATGACCTTTTATACCTAGGGTTTTGGTCATTTATGTGTTTTATAGTCTTTAAAGGACATTGAAGTCAATTTCGGCCATAAAAAATAAAAAAAAAAAAGTTTTTTTTTTTAACTTTTGAAAAGCCAGATGCTGATAGGAAAAAAAAGGGCGGGCCAGTTTGAATCGTGACTGAATCGCGAGTCATACGAGTCACGTATCGACTCGCGATTCAAGCCCGATACGTCCGATTCCAGGTGATTTTCGATTCAGTAGTCCGATTCGGCTCGTTTCTATGCTGTATAGAACCGTATCGTGCGATTCGACTCGTGAATCGCCCGATACTGACAACTGAGGTAATTGCGTAGGTGATAGGGTGTTTATGATGCGGAAGCTAATACACTAGATTTTATTAGTTTTTTGGTGCTTGAATTTTGTTTTTAGAGAATATTAGGTAAGTAGTTGACTATTGGACTAAATTTTGGGACGTTGTGGAATTTTACCTTGTTTTGAAGTGAATTATAAATATGGATTTGACTAATTGCTCAAGTGATAGGGTGATTATGACGAGGAAACTAATACACCGGATTTGATCTAGTTTTTTGGTACTTGAATTTTGTTTTTAGAGAATATTAGGTAAGTAGTTGAGTATTGAACTAAATTTTGGAAAGTTGTAGAATTTTACCTTGTTTTGAAGTGAATTAGCATTGGCACGCGTAATTGCGTAGGTGATAGGGTGATTATGACGCAGAAACTAATTGCCGGATTTGATCTAGTTTTTTGGTACTTGAATTTTGTTTTTAGAGAATATTAGGTAAGTCGTTGACTAGTGGACTAAATTTTGGAAAGTTGTGGAGTTTTACCTTGTTTTGAAGTGAATTAGCGTAGGCACGCGTAATTGCAACGAATACACCGGATTTGATCTAGTTTTTTGGTACTTCAATTTTGTTTTTAGAGGATATTAGGTAAGTAGTTGATTATTGGACTAAATTTTGGAACGTCGTAGGATTTTACCTTCTTTTGAAGTGAATTAGCGTAGGCACGCGTAATTTGTTTTATAAACATGGATTTGGGTAATTGCGTAGGTGGTAGGGTGATTATGACGTAGAAACTAGTACACCGGATGTGATCTTGTTTTTTGGTACCTGAATTTTGTTTTTAGAGAATATTAGATAAGTAGTTGACTATTGGACTAAATTTTGGAATTTTGTAGAATTTCACCTTGTTTTGAAGTGAATTAACCTAGGCACGCGTAATTTGTTTTATAAACATGGATTTGGGTGATTGCGTGGGTGGTAGGGTGATTATGACGGGGAAACTAATACACCGGGTTTGATCTAGTTTTTTGATACTTGATTTTTTTTAGAGGCAAGTAGTTGACTATTGGACTAAATTTTGGAAATTTGTAGAATTTTACCTTGTTTCGAAGTGAATTAGCGTAGGCACGCGTAATTTGTTTTATAAACATGGATTTGAGTAATTGCATAGGTGATAGGGTGATTATGACGCGGAAACTAATACACCGGATTTGATCTAGTTTTTTGGTATTAAATTTTGTTTTTAGAGAATATTAGATAAGTAGTTGACTATTGGACTAAATTTTGGAAATTTGTTGAATTTTGCCTTGTTTTGGTTTTATAAGCATGGATTTGGTTAATTGCCTAGGTGATAGGACTAATACACTGGATTTGATCTAGATTTTTGGTGCTTGAATTTTGTTTTTAGAGAATATTAGGTAAGTAGTTGACTATTGGAATAAATTTTGGAAAGTTGTGGAATTTTACCTTGTTTTGAGGTGAGTTAGCATAGGCATATGTGATTTGGTTTATAAACATGAATTTGGGTAATTGGGTAAGTACAAAGTATCGCGTGGGTGGGTGATTATGACGCTGAAACTAATACGCCGGAGCAAAATTATAATCATGTCGTGTACGTGCGCGGGGGAATAATAGACAGGTACACTTGGGGTGCTGAAGGCATAACTTACAGTGTGTTAGGACATTTACAATGAGACGAGGTAGAATGGCAACTGTTGACCTTCATAAGCCTTTGCCTTCCACTCCCGCGAAATTTGCAGTGAGGGAAAATTTCAAGAGCATACTGCACTAGAAAGAATAGCGTCGGAGAGTGGGTCCCACTTTCCATGCTATTGTTTTTAGTGTGGGACCTGAGGGGTTTGGATGCATCACATTTTAGCATGGCACAAGTGATCAGTTACCGTTTTTGCTCCCATTGGACTGTTAAGATGTTACCATTTAACCCCCCCAAAATACTCTTCCTTCAACCTTCTTGCGATTTAATGTACCGGATGTTTGACTTGTGCCCGTCGCGCCATCAACGGAATATTTTATATAAGCGTGGCATAAAATCATTTCATCTTTTTATGTGAAATAGGTTAGCCTTGCAGAACCAGAAGACACCATGGGTTATCAAAATTATGAGTAAGAGAAGAATAGGTTGTTAATTTCAATTGCTGGTTTGGGTTTGTTAAAAAAAATAATCGTTAAATGACCATTTGAAAAGTAGCTGTTGGATGTATGTATTCATGCGCAAAAATGTATAATGTGTAGATTAGAATTGAGGGGTGAATGGTTTTTGTTTGCACACTAAACGTTTTAGCGTGGAAGAAGCTCCCGCGCTAGAATGTTTAGCACGGAAGACCCTGGGTGGGTAAGTCTGTGTGTTGGATCCTTTAGCCTTCCCACCGGAGATCTACCCGGTTAGCTTCCCCATTGTAGATTACTTTAGAGGCACGAATTTGCACCTTGAAGGTAGGAGAGAGAAGGTTAGGCAAATATGCTATTTACAGTAATGACTGATTATTTTCTAACTGTGACAAGATATTAGGATTTAAATCAAGATTGTAAAAAAATAAAAGAGATTTTTGTTGTAGGCAAATACACTCTACAAGTCCCTAGTAATGAAATGACGAAGCTGAAAATTAGAAAGAAAAATAAATTAGAGGATCTTTTGGTTTACTTTTGAACTTGGTCAGGACATTGCTTTTATTTATTAATACAGGATGTTATTTGAATGTTCCTATGATCATGCAAAGAGAAAAACTTATAATGCCTTGCCCAAATAGTGGGGGATGAATAGCATATACCACAAGCAAGATTTAAGTATAGGTCCGAATTAGACATAATTTTAAACCTCTGATTGCTTTGAGATTTTGAAAAGATTGTAGCATAACCTTTTAAAAATATATGATCATTCACAATAATATATATATATATATATATATATATATATATATATATATATATATATATATATATATATATATATAGGGTGATACTAGACATACAATTGTTTTCTAGAGTATAATTGGTTATGTCATTGTGGAAAATTATGTAATGCCAACTAAACACAACTTAAATATTTAAAAATAAAATGGTGATGTTCTTTTTTTCACAATCACCAATAAATCGGATCTTTTATGCAATTGTTCATTTTTTCCCTTTCTATGGTGACAAATTTTGTCTAAATTCCAAGTGCAAAGTTATCTGAACAACACCTGCTGATATACTTTTATATGCAACAGAACTTTTATATGGTCGGACGGGACAAGAATAGAACCTTTTGGAGAGTCTTAAAAATTGACAGATCAGAGCCTTCTGAGCTAAACATTGTTGAAGATTGTATGACATACTCGGAAATTGAATGTCGTGACCTGCTAGAACGAGTACGCGATGGAAACAAGTCTACAGGTGGACTTAAATTTGTCACCACCTGTTATGGAATTATTGGTATGTTAGCTGAAACATTTTCTTACCTCAACATCTTTCATATTTTTCACAACAGAACTCACTCTTTTCTCTGATTTTAGGGTTTATAAAGTTTCTGGGACCTTATTACATGCTCCTAATTACGAAAAGGAGGAAGATCGGCACAATCTGCAGTCATCCAGTATATGCTGTTGCCAAGACCGAGATGATTCCAATCCCCAATTCTACTGTGCAATCCAATATGGCTAATTCTAAGAATGAGAACAGGTATTTTGTCAATTCTGCATGTAAATGTAAAATGCCCGTGGTGCTTCTAAGGAGACATAAGCCATTAGAGTTCAGAATTACTCATATTGTCCCTTTGTATTTTGATGATCATTGTCTTTCAATATGGTTGTTTTGTATATATTTTATTTTAATGCATTTTGGACGAATAAGTCTGCTTTTGGGTATCTTATTATGGGTAATAAACAAGTTCTACCGCTGTGAAGGTAGTCTTCATACTATTTTGTGAATAGGCCCTTCTGTGTTATCTCGGTGACGTGGGCTTTTTTGCCTCAAACTACCGTCTTATTCATCTGGTATTTTAGTTTGTCCTTTTAAAGGTAAAATATATCAAATATTTAATTCTAAATTAAAAGAATATATATATCTATAGCTGGTAATGTTGATGCATCTTCTCTAGTTATTATTGTTCATTGAGGCAGTTGCCAGTTTTTTCCTGCTAATCACTGGGGAGAACTTTATTTGTGTTATGTTTATATTAAATGAGACAGGTATAATCAGGGTATGAAGGGAAACTCTTATTTATTTTTGTTACAGCTTTTTCTGGTTAATTATTTTTTAATATCTATTTGTCTCCTAGTGTATTATTCTACAAACAAATTGTTGGGTTTGCATATGTTTACTATATCTTTGCTGTTTTCTGTTGATGACATAGATACAAGAAGCTTCTATCCACAGTGGATCTTACAAAGGACTTCTTTTTTAGCTACTCCTACCATGTCATGCGTAGTCTTCAAAAGAACATATGTGAACCTGAGGGAGGAAAATCCCTTTACGAAACAATGTTCGTTTGGAACGAGTTCTTAACTCGTGGAATCCGCAATCACTTTAAGAATACTCTCTGGACAGTTGCATTAGTATATGGCTTCTTCAAACAGGTACATAATACATTGAAGGTTCCTCCATAAAATAAATAAAGGTGCCATAGAGTAGAAGTAAATTGATTCCTATTTAGTTCCCTTGACCTTTAAACCTGGATGACCGAATGCAGTTATAATTCAAGTTGCTCCAGGTGAAACTAGATCCCCCTCTCCCCCCCACCCCCCCACCCCAACCACCCACCTTTAAATC
This sequence comes from Sambucus nigra, assembly GCA_949130495.1. Taxonomy (NCBI): domain Eukaryota; kingdom Viridiplantae; phylum Streptophyta; class Magnoliopsida; order Dipsacales; family Adoxaceae; genus Sambucus; species Sambucus nigra. The sequence goes on along the minus strand of OX422214.1, from coordinate 320,687,359 downwards.
TTTTTATTGTATTTTTTTTAATGGTTGCCAAATGAGTTGATCAGGAAGACAGCTTTCACAATTGACAGTGCCGTAGTTTATGCAAAAGGATAGTTGATTTTTTGCACAACTAAAAGTTTGGGTAGTATTCACGGTTGGCATGCATGGTCAGACTGTCCCGAATTGTTTTATTTTCCTGCACGACTTCATATATTTGTATGACATCTATGCTCATTATTTGTATAATCAGGTCAAACTTTCAGTATCCGGAAGGGACTTCAAGTTGACTCTTATAGCCAGACGATCTCGACATTATGCTGGAACCAGGTTTGGATATATTTGGACTATAGGGCAGGTTGTTTTCTTCAAGTGATTAAACTTACCACTGTGTCCTTTGTCTTGTGTAGATATTTAAAAAGAGGGGTAAATGAGAAGGGTCGTGTAGCCAATGACGTGGAGTCAGAGCAGATTGTATTTGAAGATGTTCCTGAAGGGTTCCCAATGCACATAAGTTCTGTTGTGCAGAACAGGGGTTCAATACCCCTTTTCTGGTCGCAAAAAATTTCTAAATTGAATATTAAACCTGACATTATATGTATGAAATGAGGACCCTGAGTTGTTGTACTTTAAGTTGATAATGTCCAATCTTGTTTTGCTAACTCTCTTTCTTTTTCCAGTGTCCAAGAAGGACCATATGTATGGAGCCACTAAGCTTCACTTTGAGAATCTCGCGAAGAGATATGGAAATCCGATTATTATATTGAATTTGATTAAGGTATGCTTACCGTATTAGTTACTATACATATTTCATTATCTGTATCTGAATTTTAACAGTTCCCTGATTCGGCATTTCCTTCTCTGTCACAATCGTTCATGGTTAACAGGCTCGGGAAAAGAGGCCCCGAGAATCTATTCTTGGACAAGAGTTTGCCAATGCTATTGCTATTATAAATGGAGATTTGCCTGAGGAAAATTGTTTGAGGTTTCTTCACTGGGATCTAAACGAATACTCCAGAAAGTACATTCTCTTCCCCTTGCTTGATTCCCTTTGTTTTCTTTCATTTTTCTCTTCTCTTTTGATTAATGTGCATATGATTCGATTTTTTCAGCAAATCTACAGATGTGTTAGCATTTTTAGGAAGAGTTGCTGCAGACGCGTTGAACTTAACTGGATTCTTTTATTGTCAAGGGACTTTAGGATCCAGGGAGATGCTGAATTGGCCCTGTTTTGAGTAAGTTTAATGCACAAGGCACCTTCTTTTGTGGAATGTGTCCACAATTTCCACTTTTTGTACAACAAAGTTCTTATAACTTTTTAAAGACTCGCAATAATGTTCCTGTCATACAACCTGACATGGTATAGTCTGGCAATTTTTTTCTAATCAGTTTGTAAGTCAGTCGTATTAAACCCAGCTAATGGGGCTAAAACCTGTAGATGGTAGTGTGTGCGATTGATATACTAAAACCAAATCTACAGTTGAGTTGGCCGTGGCTCTTGTTATTTCAAGACATATTTAAGGTCAACTGACAATGTCATGCATTTAACTAACATTCATATGTAATATATTAGAACAAAGCGATGAATACGGGTGTGGGGCCCTCCTAGGTTGGCCGAATCATGATGGTGGGGCGTCATTATTTAGGGAGTGTGATCAGTTGTATGAAGGTTGAGAGATATTTTAGGGAGTGTGATCAGTTATATGAAGGTTGAGAGATATTTTAGGTAGTGGAAAATTATTAGGGTATTTTGATTTGTCTATCTGTGTGGGTGATATGACTATTATTACTCGTGATTGAAAATTAATTATTGTTGAAATATTCTATGGTGAAATATTTGGTAATTTGTGGGATTTTTATTCCTATTCTGATTGGAACAATGTTAATGTTTTATGTTAGTACATTATATTGGTATAAAAATATATACTATATCCAATGTATCTCCAGCATTATTCTGAAGCTTTTGGTATCAAAGTTGCTCATGCCTGACTCATAAAGCAAATTCGTATTAACCCAATGGTGGCTCTTAAAAGGACTAGATACCCAGAGTATAAAAAAGAAAAAGAAGAAAATCAATTTTGGTCCTGAATAATTATGTTTGTAGTTATTTGAATTCGAAAAGCTTATAATGATACACCTAGTCCGTGTCTGTTGCATACTCAGATTTTCAATAAAATTTGACGTCATTACCTGTTTAATCTCTCTCTCTCTCTCTCTCTCTCTCTCTCTCTCTCTCTCTCTCTCTCACTTTTGTTTTTTGGATATATTAAAACTCGACAATTAAATTGTGATGCAGGAATAATGATGATGGTGAGAACATGAGTTCTGAAAACCTAAATGCTAAAGTCAACAATGGTGGCAGTGATGTGAGTGGGAATCACTCTGTCAAGTCTCCAATGTTTCAGAAAGGGGTCCTGAGAACCAATTGCATAGATTGTTTGGACCGCACAAATGTTGCCCAATATGCCTATGGGTTGTTTGCTTTTGGCCATCAGCTGTATGCTTTAGGATTGATAGATTCCCCAAATATTGATCTTGACTCCCCTTTGGCGAATGATTTAATGAGGGCTTATGAGACCATGGGTGACACACTTGCACTCCAATATGGTGGATCTGCAGCACACAATAAGGTAATTCTTCTAAATGATAATTCTGGGTGATATTTATGGAAAAAAATTCTTAACAATCCCTCCCCCCCCCCCCTCCCAAGAATTTTTTTAATTGAAAATGTCCAAAAATCTGCATTAACAGTTGTACTTTAGACAAGCTTGGGAAAAAAAATCAAGGAAATAATAGGCAATCAAACACACCAACAGTTGGAATATATATGAATTATCGGGTCCGTTTGAGGAATCTTTTGAATTTTCCATCTTTTTGACATGTTTGATAGGCTTCATTTGATATGGAAATTTTCGAACTAACACTAAAGTACTACACACCAATGCACATTTTGATCATTTGCCATGACAATTTTCTTCGGGAGTGAGCAGGCGAAAACCATGGTAAATTTTGCCACCCCGGTATCAAACAGACCCTTCCATATTTTTCATGGAAAAGAAATACACCCCAAGTATATAGGAATCTCTTAGTGAAGGTATCGACCAGATAGATTTCTAGTATTTGAATAGTATGATTAATACTTGAAACTATGTTAGACAGTTGGACTGATTGGATACTGGAATTTGGGTATTGAATGAACATTACAATGGATTCCCGTGGTGGGAACATGCTGTGAGTGGAGTTGATTTGTTTAGTGGGCATGAGGTCATATTGATGAAGCCTTTTATTGTCCTTTATTGCCATTTGATTGGTCTGCACATAATTCGGAACAATCAGAGACGACGATTACATCTAATCATTGTGTAGTGATTGGCAAATTGTAATGCTTAATTTTATGCTTCTGGTAAATCATAATTTGTTTGTAATATCGTAATTCTCGACCCACAAACCATCCCCATTTTTATTATTTGAATTATAAAATGGTGTTTGACAAATAATTTAAATGCATCTGTTCTCATTGAAACCCTTTCAGATTGTTGTTGCTTAAGAGTTAAAGGTTTTGTAGTTATTATATCTCCTCAAGCAAGTGTTGGGGTGATCATGATCAACAATAACCAAGAGTCGATATCGTCCCCGTGTAAAATGTAAATTAATGTATCTGTGTAGTAGTCATGCAATAAGTCCCATCGAATGAGGTCTCGTCTGACTGGATATGTTTTTTTTAGAAAGAATGAGTGTATGAATGCATAAAAGTTGATTTAATGATTGGATATTATCTTACCATAGCTTACATCAGTGTTCACTAAATGCTATTGTAATACTGTACAGATATTCTCCGAGAGAAGAGGGCAATGGAAAGCAGCAACTCAGTTTCAGGAGTTCCTAAGAATTCTACAGCGGTATTATAGTAATGCATACATGGATGCTGAAAAACAAGATGCCATTAATGTGTAAGCCGAAAAATCCCTTCCTCTTAACTAATACCTCAAGATCTGGCACTTAAAAATTGCATACAATTATATACCTGGTGCATAGATTAGGTTTGGATTCATCTCGGTCAACTCAATTATTTGTCATTGTATCTATTAATTCCCCTTAAAGAATTGATACCTAATGGAGATGAAAATAAATATTGGGTTTATGATATTTTTAGGGTGTTTTTACTTTGCCCCCCCGAGATAATTGCATAGCTAGACTTACCACCACCTAGAAGATACGCAATAGATAAAGCATAAGGTATGACTGGGTTGATGCACATTCATGAGGCTTCTAAAGGGTAATTCTAATTTTCAATTATCTCGGGGCAACGTGTAAATAAAACTATCATTTGTTGCTGTATTTTATCTTATTTTGGTATGTACTTCAGTTTCTCCTTTAACGAATAGGACATTATCATCTGGTGCGTAGTATGTGAATTATAATTGTGATCGTAACCTAATTGTATTTGGGTCACTACTTGAGCAGGTTCTTAGGGCATTTTCAGCCCCAACAGGATAAACCAGCACTCTGGGAACTGGATTCAGACCAGCATCACAATGTTGGAACCCGTGGTTTTAATTATGCAGGGGAGACCCCTAGGTATAATATTTCTTCTTTGTATTGCGGGTTTCTACAGGTACCCTGTATTTCTAGTCATAAGGTAAAAAATATAAATATAAATATAAATAATAGGAAAACATTGTGAAAATGTTCTGTGACGGAATAATAGTATTATGTTTGAAACTGGAAGCGAATTCCTTAAATTCTACCATCTCTCATTGATGACATTAAGTGGGGTAGAGACCGATATGCTTTATTGTATAGTTTTCATATGAATGTGGAGTTTGAAAATAATACATTTATAACTGCCATTTGATATGTTATGACAAAAAGATTGTCTTATTCAAGATGGTTAAAATTGGTCGCTTCCATGGTTCAAAGTTCGTCCGAGTCAACTCGGTATCGGCCGAGTTGACTCGGTATCGTAAGTCGACGATCCGATTCCGAGAAGCGATCCGATTATAGATTGAAGTCGGTGAGATCTCGCCGAGATATTCGCTATTTGTTAAAACTCGGTGAGAATCGGCGAGATCTCGGAGATATCAGCCAAGACGGGATGAAAACAAGAAAAAGAATTGTCCAAAAGTTGACGATCAAAAGAATGGAGAAATCTTAACCGTAGATCTTCGTAACGGAAGCCCTAGACCATGGATGTCTGCTGTCGGCTTATATTTTCTTCGCATGTGGGTTTTTTCTTCACAGCCTCGAGCATTAAAAAAATAGGAGGGTAGGGTTTTGGTTTGTGGGGTTCAGTCTGGCGTATTTGTTTAATAGTTTTTTTTGTGTTCCCTTCACGCTTTATTTGGTCTCTCATAAGTGAGATTTTTGTTCACTTTATTCTTTCTTTTTTTTTATTCTCATTTTCTCGGGATTTTTTCTTGCTTTTTTTGTGCACGTTCTTCCTCTTTTCTGACTTAAATGTTTTTGGAAATGATATTTTTCAAGATTCTTTACAAAAATGTTTTTAATTAAAAAAAAGGTTATGTTTTAAAAAAATCTTATCAATAAATTGGTATTAATTAAAAAAAAATTATTGGTCTTGATTTGTAACTAAAATAAAGTTGTGTTAATTCCCAAAAAAAAAATCACTATTTTAACAGATTTATCAATAAATGGGTATTAATTTTTATTACGTACTATTTTTAGAATGTTTATGTTTTAAAAAAAATAATTAATAATTTTAGTTGTTATTAAATCAATACTATTTTTTAAAATAAGAAGTATTATTAGTTTGTTCAACTTTTTAAAAAGCATATTTTTTTTTTGTTTTATTGCCTAAAAGTTAACAGCGTTGTGTAAAAAAAAGAGTAACAACTTTGGATAAGAAAAAGAGTACTAACAATTTTTGAGCACCAAAACATTTAATGTACATTTTTGATAAATCAGTATAAATTAATATTTTTGTACAAAATAAAAAATATTTACAGCTCACTTATATTTAAAAATGTACAAAAATAAAAAAATGGTCACAACTCACTTATGTACAAATATTGTTTAAAAATGGTCACAACTCACTTATGTTTTGTACAAAATTCCTAAACTTGTGTACAAATAATGTTTAACAATTCTAAAAATTCCAAAAAATAATATTTTGTACAAATGATGTTTTATACAAATTACTAGAACTTATGTTCAAATAATATTTATAAATATTTACATTCTTTTTATAAAAAACTAATATTTGCATCATTTTTTTGTTAGAAAATAACATTTCCATCTTTTTTCTAAAAAAGTGTTGTAAAAAAAGTGTTGTGTTTTGTCAAAATCAATATTTGTATCCTCTTTGTAAAAAAATAACAATACTAAAAAAGTAACATTTTTATCCTTTTTAGAAAAATATAACATACTAAAAAAAACACATTTCTTTACTCTTACGGAAAATAATACTAAGAATATAGTAGTTGTATTTTCTTTCTAAATTTTTTTTTATACTCGTACTAAAAACATTTGTTCTTTGTAAAAACATAACATTTGCATCCTCTGTAAAAACATTGATTTATTATGAAATATTGAATCTGACAAGTTCGCAGCACGTCAATATAATCAATTGTACAATGTTATGCATATTAAATGATAGTTTTGAACTTATCTGATTGGTCCACATTGTTAATCATATTTTATAAATTTTTTTTAGATTTTTTATAAATTTTTTTGTGCTCGCTAAATAGCGTATCTTTGTGTATCGCCCGATACCACGGTTGATACTGCGACCGAGTTGAAAATCGGATGGCCGATACCGGGCCGATACCGAGACTTTGAACCATGGTCGCTTCTGGATTTGCAGGTCATTTTTGAAAAGGTCACAATTAGATGGAAACATTATCTGTGACAGCATCTCGCCAATGGAAATCACAAACGCTGAAAGGAATAATGTTTCAATCATCAATTGTCTAACAGTATGCATGATGGTAACAAGTATCTTTCAGAGTCCACCCTAGAAACCACTTCTTGTGATAGTGATGTATCGTGTTCAAGGTTAGTATATTGTTATAGTAATATAAACCCAAAACCCTCACCCATTGGCATGATAAAAAAATTAACAATGTTTTAGTCAATACTTAATTTTGAGACTCAATACTCAAAGTTAAAACAACCTTTACCATATAATCAAAATATTAGACCCCCCCCCCCCCCCCCCCCCTCTTCTCTCTCCTCTTATAAAAAAGCCAAAATAAGAGAATATTTTCAAATTTAAAAGATCATTTTTCCCCATCTTTTTATTCTCTCTCCTTCTCTATATGTGGGAAAGTTAATATAATAATTATTTGTATGTGGATCCCATGCTTTTGATGATGCAAATACCATCAATGATATTTGAAGAAGAGATGAGAGCACAAGTCTGAAATTTTACTAATAAAGTCAAAGTCAAGTCGAATGCTCTCACCATCACATTATTACGTATTTAGTGTTATGCTAAAAGGGATACTTGGGCACCAAGTAAAAGCCCCCTGACATAAAGGACCATTACTTACCCTAGTATTCCCAAAAGAGGAATTATCTCTTTATTACATTTACTACTATTATTACTAACATACTCAAAATCAAAACTCAATGACTAATTCTGAATTTTGACCCCCCAATTACATCATTTGATTATTAGAGTCAAGAAACAACATAGAATTGTAGGTTGTTAATATTAGCAATCCACTAAAAGAATATTAAAGGCTAAGCTGATGTCACAAACTTTTAATTATTCAAATTTCATTATACCGTTGGAGATGCTCTTAGTCATTGTTGTGAAATTCTCCCATAGACATAGTTGTGAGATTCAAAGGCAAATCCTTTTGTGGTGGTGGTGGGTGGGGGGCTGGGCTGGGGGTGGCAAGAGAGAGGGGCGAGGGGGAGGTGCAATTAGTTGGAAGGAAATTTTATCCCATCATGTTGACATATTGTTTCTTTATCTTTTCTTTTTTCTTTTATTTTTTGAAATAAGTAATTATGGACTTACTGTGGACATTATTTTTAGTTGTTTCATGGTTGTACATTTCATTTCTTTGTAGGTATATCCCAACAATGTCTCGCCGAGAGCGTTTCCCTGATCTTCCACCGGGACAATGCCTCGATAATGATCGCATGTGTCTTGGTGAACGACGTTGGAATTCATACAACTGTTCAAATTTTCTAGATCCGGACTGGATTTCTTATTTTGGGAATTCTTGTGAAGAAGAGACAGATGAAAGGCAAGTCTTCGGGCACTGCTAATCAATAGAATAAATTTGATCAATTTTTATGTATTGTAAATGACTAGGTGAATAACTAGAGAATTTTACATCCATAAACTGAATTTAATGGCTGCAGCTCTGCACTCATAAACTCCCCTATTGCTGGCATGTCATCACAAAATATTATACAAACAAGTGCTTCTGAATTTGGGCATGAAGGTCAGTTAAGTTTACATTTGGCGTAGTTAGGAAATTTTACAAGTTAAATATATATATACAAGTCGTCTCTGGTGCAGACTTTTTTGTTTATATAGTAAAAAGATGAATTTTTTGATAATTTTTTTTGGAGATCTACAAAAAAATTCATCAAAAATTTCAATCCAGAAGTGGGTGGATGATGGAGATCATTTATAAAAAAATTCAATTTCTTACTATTTTTAAAAAAGGGTTGTACATGGATATGTATATGAGGTCCTTACTGGAGAGAGAGAGAGAGAGAGAGAGAGAGAGAGAGGGGGGGGGGGGGGGGGGGGGGAGTGTTAAGGGCGGGAGTATATTATAAGATAGATCCTTTCATTTACCATCGATTCAAACACACCTTTCATTATTTATTAACTTTTTTTTTCATCTCCTACAGACTGGTACAGATCTCACTTGTGAGGGTACAAAGAGTTCTGACGTTATTGACCAGTTTCTCGATAGCTTTGTTCGCTCGGTCCACGGAGATATGCTGTTCCCTTGAAGATCGTTCGAGTAAAATTATTTCATCAAAATTAATATTCTTACCTCAATTTGATTCAATCAACTTGTCCGAAGGATGTGGATTGCTCAACAAAAATAAATATTAGAAGAAGATCAACAATAGATAAATAAAAAACTAAACTATATTCGGCATCTCATGAAAGGGTTACATCCATCAGAACAAATAATTATTAACATCCCAGTTCATATAGCCGAGAGATGTATCGGTTTCTTTTTCTTTGCAATAAGTGGAGTTGAAGTTTGAAGTGTGACAGGAGGATAACCACAAATCAGTTAGGCAATTCTTTCATTGCTGATGTCAATTGTTTCCCAGTCTAATGGGCTTGTTTTTGTTTGTCTTTTAGAAATAAGGTTATTAACTTTTTGATAACCACAAATCAGTTAGGCAATTCTTTCATTCCAATAGTGCTCTAGCAGTTCAAATTTAATTTTGTGACATTTTATTAAGAATTTTAGCAGCACTTGAAATGCTTTTTGCTACATTTGTGGAGCGTAGAGTATTAAAGTGGAGTGCTAATAGCTGAGCCCTTCTTTTATCCGAATAATTCTATGCAAAACACAATAATTAACCAATTGAAACCAAATGGTAATCATATTTCTTTTTTAACAATGGTAAACAGTGGTGTCACAAGCAACTTGTGATTGTGACACGTTAACATTTTGTTCCAATTTGATTCAAATGGTCGGCTCCATAGAGTTTGAATTCGGATAATTATCATTACTTTCGTTTAAGTCGCTATTTAAAGTTGCATGTTCTATTAACTCAACTTTTGTGCGATTTATGGTTGAAAATGAAAATGGATAAATTACTAGAAGTTAATTTTCAAGATAACACGGTGAGAGCTCCGACATTCGAGATGGCATGTAAGGTCTTTGCACGTAGTTGCATTCATTTAATTCTCAGGCGTAACCATGGAGACGGGACTTTCAGATTCAGTCTATTTTCCTTTCAAAAGAAAATACGGTTTAGCATTGTAGGGCTAGATGTAAGGTGATGATCTTTATGCGTAACAAGAATTCTAAGTATCGCGACTATGTTACGGAGGGGAAGGTATTGAGCACCCAATTTGCCATTTAGCTCTAAATGCAGTCCAACAAGAGGTGTTTGGATATTAAACAGGGTGAATGGAGTATATGTATATATAAACAAATTGTGCAGTGTATATAGACATATGTGATATATGTGCTATATGTGCTAAGATGGGTGTGCACATGTTTTGACTAATGCTTTAGACGAGAAATCCTTGTAACACCTACATAACCTTTGGTACATAGTCAGTCAACAAACAGATTTAACTATGCATTTTTGGTTTAGGAAATAGTTTGAAAAAGAGTGTGTTTCGATCAGGGTGAAAATTGATGTATTTAGAAAAGAGTTCAGTGATTTAACTAGTAAGGAAGAGAATCCTAATGTTAAGCAAAGGTTCAATAATGGCTACAATGCTTTAGTGTCGGATAAAATCGTCCTCAAATTATGCCAACGGTTTTGTATTTTGTATGAAAGCTGGTTTAAAGATAATTAAATATGTTGTGGGTACTCTTTGGAAGTGTTCATAACATATCTTAATGTTTCCAGAAGGATTACTATTACTTGACATCAAGTCAGTGTAGTGGAGATGGGTTTAAGCCATTAGGAAGTGTCCTTTGGGGGACACTTAGCCTTTCTTGGATGTTCTAAAACAAAAAGCATCTTTTGTCTAGGAAAAACAACAACTTTGTTAAAAGATGAGGTCTTTTGGTGAACTTTTCGAAATGGAAACGATGCATTAAAATCCTAATTCGTGCTATCTCTTATGATACCCTACTAAGTTTACTCAGAGTAAAGGCAGTGTAAGGCACCCTGATTCGTGTATAGTATGTGGTGTAACCGCACTTGCAAAAACATTTTAGTATAGGGAAATCATTGTAGAAGTGTGGGAGGTTATCCCGAGATGTTGCATGCACAGAAAAAGTGTATCCATTGAGGTAGGAGGGTTCTAGTTGGAGTTTTAACCGAGCAACGCTTTCGCATCCGTCTTCCTTCTTCGTATGAACTTCGTCGAAACTTAGGTATAGCGGTGAGTGTGCCTAGAATAACAATCTTAAATTTTCAAGGTTGTTTTGAAGTATTAAAGGATGTAGGTTGGATTTGCAGATCGATCAGGCAGAGATTCGATGATGTTCCGGATTTTAAGAAGAAAGAAGCAAGAGTTACATAAATTATTATACTCGTTACTGGGTTAGCCAAGGGACTTGTAGCAAACACAATTCTATAAAAAGGTCCTTTTAGTTCATGTCGTACGACATGGCCTCCTCGTTTGGGCACACTCAAGTGAAACCATTCATCATATGACAAAACTATATGAAAAGGCCGCGGATCATCGTAATTAAGAGGGTTGTGATGTGATAGTCTATTATGGGAAATCTTGAGAGTTGTGTCGTATGGAACATTGGGTGTCTGATGACGGTAATGTTCTGGTTGGACACGTTAGGATGGTTAGGGAAGTGATGGACGTAGGGATTGTTTGTGAATAGTTTAAGGGATTAATTTAGTACTTTCATGAGATTCGGGGAAGGTCACGAAGAGAATTCACCTCAATTGGGGGGGGGGGGGGGGGGGGTCGCTATGCAGGGAGAACGGACATGAATTTGGTGTATCTACAAATACTAATTTTTTATGTAGTTAATAACCATGATAGAATTGAATAACTAGGGTAAAGCTACATTTAATTTAAGTGTCGCTTAATTGGAGAGGAATACTTACCTGTTTCACTCGAGTTAGCTAGATTGACGTTGGAGTTTTTTTTCTTATTGTTTGAGACTGAACAATTCAGACTTAAGAGATACAAATAGTATTTACTCGTTTTTTAAAACAAGAGTGTAAGAGTAAATGAATACTCATGTTGTCTCGCGTCATTTGAATTGTTTTATTCTGGTTATAAAATATACTTTGAGTTTTGTCCTTGAGGTCGTTCCTGAAAAATGTCACATTTGGAAAACTTCATCAAGCTCGTCTAACATCATTCGTGATCATGAAATGTTGGATTGCCACATAGGTTGAGGTAAGCGGACTTCAAATACACTTTAACACTTTGTCGTATTCGAATTATCTTTTCTTAAAATGAAAATTTGATTTGTATGTGCGTGTGCTGATTTGGTTTTTTATTTGACGTGATATGCAATTGTAAGCAACCACTCACATAGAAAATATACTTTCAAAGTTATTTGCGTAAGTATATCATATGAAAGTTTGAGTAAGGTTCAAACTTTTGTAGTAGCTTATTGACCCAACCAAAGTCTCGGGGCTTTCGTTGATCATTCATCTCAACAAAACAGAGATTCGCTTTAGCGAAGGCCTGAGTTCGCTGGTTGTTTAATCAACCAGAGTTTTTCCCCGGGTATGTTATCTTTCCTCACGGCGTCCTTCAATGTAGCAAAGATCTAAGTTTGTTAGTCACAAGCTAAGGCAGAGTTTTTACTCATAACTTGATTTTCTTCATGGCCTTCCCTCGTTGGCATGTCGCTCCAGTAAAAACAGTTGGACAACATATATTTCACAAATATCTTTTTGGAAACCGTGAAGACTTTTTGACAGCCAAATCTTCTCTTAAGTCAAGTTGATTTGTTTCGTGATGTCATTCTTCCCATTTACCTTTGGCATGTCTTCAACACTTGGAAGAGCTTTATATATATATATATATATATATATATATATATATATATATATATATATATATAGATAGATAGATAGATAGATAGATAGAGAGAGAGAGAGAGAGGTCCCCCAGTTTAAGGATCCTGAATGAAGTCTATTTTTTTAAAAGAGTAAAAAAAATATTTTGGAGCTGATTTTTTTCTATGATTTTTAAACATTTTAGTAGGACCATAAAAAAATAATCAACTCAAAATGATTTTTTTTTTACTATTTTCAAAAAATCGGTCAAACTTTGTCAATTTTTAACAACTTAAAAAATGACATAGTGTGACCGATTTTTTTAAAATAGCAAAAAATTTCATTTTGAGTTGATTATTTTTTATGGTCTTACTGAAATGTTTAAAAACCATAAAAAAAAATTAACGCCAAAATATTTTTTTTACTATTTAAAAAAAATGGACCTCATTCAGGGTTCTCAAATTGGGACTTCACTTGATCCTTTTCCTATATATATATATATATATAAACAATCAGGCTCTCCAACATAATTTCTAGCAAAATACCTATGAATATACCCATTTTTTTAAAATAATAAAAAAATAATTTTGAGATGATATTTTTTATAAGGGTTCATGATATTTCAGTGTGCCCCTATAAAAAAATCAACTGAAAATATTATTTTTTGTTATTTTCAAAAAATAGGTAAAAAAACTAACAGTTTATATGTGTGTGTATATATATATTTGTCAAAACTCTAAAGAATAAAATTGAGAAATTTTTATAGAGCAAAGACACTTGATCAATGAGGAAAATTTTGAGAGATTTGTTTATTTAGTTTAAATACTCTAAAAAATTAAACGATTGTTCATCTTCTTCACATTTCTCTTTGTGTCCTTAAGGTATTTTATTTTTAAACTTTGATTACAAGCAATATTGAAGCCTAAAAACTTCTACATTTATTCTTGAACAAGAATGGTTGTATTCTTGCTCTTGAAAGACTTGTGTGATTATCTCAAAAGTACATTATGAGGTTTGAGTAAGCCAAATCATTTTATACACTTTTAAAACCTTTAGGAAAGCTCACATCCTAAAAAGTGGTGAACCAAGCATAGGTGGTTTATCAACAAAGTTCATCATCTACTTCAAACATTCTAGATTTCGTAGCGCAAAGACATTGTGAGTCAAAAATCGATTGCGGTTGTGTAGTGTTCTCCAACTGCTCGCTCTCTCTTTGGAGTATTTGGTGGGAAAAAGTTAATAGTCGGTCAGTGTTGTTTGATTGCAAGCCATTGTCTTCTATTTGCAAAACTCCATAAAAGTGGGTCGATCAATCCGAGATTTTTTCCTATTGTGGATTTTTCCTCGTACGACCTTGTGTTATGTGATTGTCCTATTCAACACTTTTATTAAATCACCTATATTTAAAGATAAAATTTGATGTCGTCTAATTGCTAAATTTTTCATCACATAGAGATACCTAAAAGGAAATACCAAAAATATCTATCCCATTACCACGATAATTTTAATTAGGTACCTTCACCTCGTTTAGGTTTTGTGCGCACGACACTCTTTTGGACTTTTGATTTCAAATTTAATATTCAGATAGAGACAAAAATTAATAAAATGCAATCTTCGTTTAAGACCATTTCCAAGAATTTATGCAAAATGACAAAAATACATTCTTCATAATGATTTTGATTATGCATAATAACATATTGATAAAAATATGTAAAATGTTACAAAATGTCCAAAATATTATGCATAACATTTTGATAAAAATATGTAAAATGTCAACATATTTTCCTGATGGGATTATATGTGTATACAGTTTCTCCCACAACATCTAATCATTGCAGCACCAATATTTTTTATTATTTTCTAATTAATCTTCTCCCCCTCTTTCATCTCCGTTCGAACATTCCAACCTAGACATTGAGCAATTCTAAATTTTGCATTGTATTCAAGTGCCGCCGCTAGAAACTTGCAACACAATTCGTGAAGCAATCTAGCACATTAAAATGTACTTGAAAGAAATTATCGAAAAGTTAACACATAAGTAGGCGTCATCGTATGTGATGTTCCTCAAGAGATCTAGTTGAACCCAAATGTATGTTACGATCCTTCCACCACTAGCCAAGAAAGCCTTCAAAGTGGGAGAATAAATATGTATTCCTACTTTTAAATTTTATTATTTTGTTAAATGTAGTGTAAGTCAATTTAGCGTCCAATCAATTGAAATTACAATTAATGAAATGCATTTGACTAAAATACGCAATGTGACATGAGAATTCCACAAATGCTTCACCAAGTCATACAGGAGAGAAATATTTTGACCGAGTTATAAATGTAGGGAAGTATACGTGGTTTTGCAACATCGACATGATTGTCGAGTAGTTCCACGGGGTCCCTGTAGGGCTCACCGATACAGGTTGACACGGTTGAAATCTAACTCTCACTCATCTTCGACGATAATGTTGTGAAAAATGAAAAAAACGATCATAACGCGAGCTAAATAGCCAAGGTGCTAAAAATGGCCCGAGCATTTCATAATGACAAAACAAGCCTTTAGAACCCCAAATGCATGCTCCACGTTCTTACGCACAACCTTTTTACACTGATCAAAGGAATCTTATTTTACCTTCTTAGGTAATGAAATTATTTGGACAAGTCCCACTTTGGTACATATCAATAGCGTCTACGAGGCAATAACACGTCCAACTGCGTTGACAATGTATTAGTGAAGAAACTTTGTAGTGTATAAGCTCCTTGAACCCATCTAATTAGTCCAAATCATTGTTTATTCCAAACATACTATATAGAAAAGCATGTCAATGTCAACTATGTTCATCTTATAATGTGAGTTAATATTATACATCAACCTCCTCGGTCAATTTTTCATGCAAGAATAAATGGTGCATTCAAGCACACCATTGTAACTTATTCATATTCATCAACAGGGTTTCTGTTTTGTCAGTAATTGCTCATCAAGACAAATCTAAGTAATTAAAAAGATCAGGATTAGGTTTTCAACTCTAAAAGAATAATACATCATCTAACCAAGTCTTAAATTATACATCTCATCACAATTTAGCATCTTTACTCCATCTCAGCATATTAAAACAAGCGGGGCTCGTAAATGCAAATAAAGCAATTTGATTAGGTACCCACATGCAAAATTCTCTAAGGGTGTGTTTGATAATACTAATTTTCCATGGAAAATACAATATATGGAGTCATTTTCCATCTTTTGAATGTTTGGTAAACAAAATTTTTCATGGAATTGATTTCCTTAAAACAACTCACATAACCACTTTTTTCACAAAAAAGTGGAATTTAAAAACCTCCTCCCACCTTGTTATTCATTTTCCAGGAAAAAGAATTGCTGCACAAAAAAAATTGATAAAAAATTCAGAAAAAATAAAAAACCAAAAATAATAATAAAAAATACAGAAGGTGAGTAAACCCTAAAAAATAATGAAAAAAAATACAGAAAGTGAATAAAACCCCAAATATAATGAAAAAAATACAGAAAGTGAATAAGACCCCAAAAATAATGAAAAAAATCCAGAAGATGAATAAAACCTCAAAAGTAATGAAAAAAAATCCCGAAAATGAATAAAACCCAGAAAAAAAAATCTAGAAAGTGAATAAAAATCCCAAAATAATGAAAAAAAATCCAGATAGTGAATAAAAACCCAAGAATAATGAAAATAATCCAGAAAGTAAATAAAACCTCAAAAATAATGAAAAAATACAGAAAGTGAATAAAAGCCCAAAAATAATAATAAAAATTCAGAAAATGAATAAAAACCCAAAAAAATGAAAAGAAATCCAGAAAATGAATAAAAACCCAAAAATAATGAAAAAAAATGCAGAAAGTGAATAAAAACCCAAAAATAATGAAAAAAATATAGAAAGTGAATAAAAATTGAAAAATAATGGAAAAATACATAGAGTGAATAAAAACCCAAAAATAATGAAAAAAATCAAGAAAGTGAATAAACCCCAAAAATAATGAAAAAAAATACAAAAAGTGAATAACAATCCAAAAATAATGAAAAAAATACATAAAGTGGATCAAAAAAAAGAAAATGAATATTAACCCCGTAATTAATTTTAAAAAACATCCATAAATTTATTAAAAAGTCAAAAACTTTTTAATTAATAAAACAAATAACAGAAAATTAAAAAAATGCTTAGAAAAAACCCAGATGTAAATAAAAACCAAAAATATTGAAAAAAATACAATAAAAGAAAAAAAATGCACAAAATAAATATTAGTCCCAAAATTAATTTAAAAAAACACCAGAAAATAAAAAAAGCTGAGAATAAACAATCAATAAAAACACAAAAATAATGAAACAAATACAGAAAATGTATACAAAATAGCAAATAAATATTAACCCCTGAATTAATTTAAAACGACACCCAAAAATTTATTAAAAACTCAGAAAATTTATTAATTAAGAAAAAATAAAAGAAAAAGAAAAATCGCTGAAAAAATTTAAAAAATGGAAATGAATAAATACCCTAGAAAACTAATAAAAATGCGAATATTAGAAAAGAATTAAAAAAACAAGAGAATTAAAAAAAAAGTAACAGACATGGCGACAGGGAGGACGAAACAGTCGGGGTGTGGGGGCGTGGTGGATTTGTTTTTTTTTTCATTTTTTATTTTTTCTTAATACTCTTAATACATTTTTTCTGTTATTTTTTTATATTTTTCTTAAAAATTCATTATGGGGCTAATATTTATATTTTGTTTTTTTTATTCATTTTCTAAATTTTTTTATTTTTTGGATTTTTATTCATTTTTTGTGTTGATTTTAATTTTCTCGTTATTTTATTAATTTTCAGGGATTTTTATTAATTTTCTGGGATAGTACGGGTCTTTGTATTCATAACGTATGATTCGAATCTCCAAATTCGTATGGTATGATGTGTTCAATCTCAAATAAGCAACTAACTAAGTGTGTTGATTTTTTTTTTTTGTGTATACAAACCAATGAAGGCTCTTCTTCCTATCAACAAACACCCTTGTGAACAGATCAACAAAAATGAATTTTCAATTATGTAAATTCTCATATTGCAAGAGTCTTAATTACTATATTAGATTCTCAATTTATATAAGAACTTGGAAAGTAACAACTTCCTCATAATGCAATGGTTTGAATAAGAAGGATGTTTCTTTAAACAAATCTGTTTCTTAGTAAGTTCATTTTATTTTTTCACTATTTTATAATATCCAATTAATATAAGTGCATTTTAAGTTATAAAAGTTTATTTGGGTGCAAAGTTAGTTGATTTAAGTGCATGTAGTAAAAACATTCGTATCTGAGTTGTTTTTTTATAAATAAAATTTATTATTATCTTCAACTTAAAAAATACTTTTACATCAATAAATGATTAATATAACTTTGTTTACTTATATGTATGGTAAAGTTAAGGTGTTTGAAAATCCAAATTTTTTTCAATTATTTATGTTTGATTATTCACTAAGAGACTTTCAAATATTGCTTCAATATGTTTATTATGAATTGACCCTTTGAGTTGGATTAACACAATTTATATATTATAATTGACTGGAGGATGATGTAACATTAGACAAAGTTGTATAATTTTTTCCATGAAATTTTTTCATTTAAATAATCTCTTTATTAAAAAAAAATATGTGCATATTTATTTGATTTTATAAAAACTAAATTATACAACTCGATAGAAATAAAAATTCAAAGTACCCGCACATTGCGCGGGGTTTAAATCTAGTATAATGTATATAACATCTAGTATAATGTATATAACAAAAGTCTACATGGAAAGAATCCATTCACAACTGGATGGACGTAAGAGTCCCTTCCGTTTTCGCATGTATTAATTTAGCGTGTGCATGTATTGTAGTAATAATAGGCGAACCTTTCCAGCTTCTTGGACTTAAAAATAACATGTTCTTTTGAAAAATAACTTAACTAGTAAAGCAAGCGTGCATGTTAAATCTTTTCTCCATTTCAAATCAAAAATTAAAAAATCATACCTTAACTACATCTCCAAAATAAGGATTTGAAAAAAATACCATAAACTACTATTCCATAATTAGGATTGAAAGATTATGATACAAAATTTTAAAATAAAAAATTAATCGTGACTTTCTAAAATTTTAAATTTAGAAAATATAGTATTTATAGGGTGAGTGAGTCTAAAACAAAAGGAAAAAAATAAAGAAAGAAAAATTAAATAAAAATGTGTTGAATTATTATTATTATTTTTTTGTCGAGATGATCCTAAAATTTAATTTAAGAAATATGCTTTACCCTTAAATTTAAATAAAAAAATAAACAAACTACGGAATCCATGTATGGTGTACATAACCTGACATGACATGTAATGAAAGGTTTCTCATTAACAGAATGTGAACAGGTGGTTAATAGATATTAAGGGATTTTTGGGAGTTGATTGTTTGATAACATCAACAGACATCTCCTTAACAAGCAACGTTTAAGAAGCTGTTGAGTTCTCAAAAGCAGCGTTAGGCATTTTAAGCTATGAAGCACGAACACTCTCCCGCAAGTCATGAGTCAGCTTTGACTCAAGTGATTGTAATTGTGCTTTATTTATGATTCTTAAGGTCAAAAGTGTGTTTGAATTTTGTTTTGTATGGTCCATTTTCTTAATTTCATGTTAAGAATGCACTAATAACGTATTTTATGGAGAAAATCTATTTTATTTTATTAATATATATTTAAATATATAGTATATATTATACGTATCATAGCGTGTCATATCCTATTTTTTGGACCAATCACGTGTCGCGTGTCACGTGTCAAAACACGTATTACGTGTCCGTGCTTCATAGATTTTAAGAGACAAGAGTGAGGATTAGATAATTAATGGAAAGGAATCAAATTAAGGTCCCTTAGTGAACCGTGTTAACCATGTATAGAATTGAAAGGTCTTGGTAAGTCCAAACAACACACACTTATAAAAAGTAATGAATCTAGCCACGAAAGAAGCCCTAAAAGTAATGAATCCAGTGTGTGTACAATTGTGAATTTGTGTCGTACAAGTAGTACATATATCCATATTTTTCGTGTCATAATATTAACCCTCTCTATAGCCCAAGCTGATTTGTGTCGATAACCATGTCCACCAAAAAGGCGAAAAATCCTACAAAAAGTATACAAAAAACCCACATATGGCATGTCGGTGGCAAACGAACTGGCGATTTACATATTGATATCTCTCGTTTGTTTGGGAGGGTGAAAAGGAGAGCCACCATAATGCAGATCTTAAGCATTATCACATACATTTCTCTCGTTTATCTCATCCGTGAGTGTGTGAAATATATTGATCAGATACTCTATGGATAAGAACATGAGAGGTTTGTTTCGCTTTTACTTTTCTTTCTCGTTTTTTTTGGTTACAACTTTTCTTTCTCGTTCATAATTTTCTTTCTTAGTTTTGAATCTGTAGGACTGAGGTTTTTCTTGCTTTGAAAAAACAGAAAACAATTTACATTTGATTAGTTGGTGTTTTTATATAAGCCCATGGATTCAATCAGTGAAATGCTATAAATATAAAGTCCGTGCTGATGAAGAAATGTGTAAAATATTGTCATATCAATATATATGGAATTTGTGTATGATGATCTTTCAAAAAATAGTTCATGTTTATGGAATTTATACATACTTTTTGCATTACATCGTTGGATTTATGTATTAATTGGTGGAGTCCTTGAGTTTACTGATTGAGGTAATATGTTCTAAATAGTTTTTTTTGGAAGTTGGAAAGGATGCCGTAGGGTGTGATAAGAGGGTTGTTAACGTCATTTCATTACTTTTTTTTAATTGCTCATGTCCTTCCTTTCTTTTGTTTTTGCCAGATATTTGGGATCCAGAAACAAAAAAGAAGAGTGCGGGACCTTAAAATGACTATTGCCACTTCAAGTATGCGGGCATGTCCCATATATTAGTTTATGGCTATGTAATCAGTAGTTATATTCTTTTCAATCTTCAAGAGTGCGTGTTTGAGACTTGTTAAGAAGTAATATTAATATGTTTATTTCATAGACTTCAATCATGTGGCCATGGATGGATGTGAATTATATTGCATTACTTATGATTCTCAATTGGATTATGCCAGACTTTTAAATGATCCATACTAGATTATATAAGCTTTAAATTATATGTGCGTCTATTAAAAATGAATGTTATGATTATAAACATATATAAAGTTGCAATCGAACTAAGTTAGGAAGTATATGCACAATCAAGGATGGGGTTGTGGTCAGTGGCGGAGCCAGGAATAATTAGTTGGTGTTGGATATATCTACTATATATATTTATTTTGAATGAAGTAAATAAGTTAGTGGGAGAAAACCTTAAAAACTCAAAACCAAAACTTATTCCTTTCGCTGTGTTTTTATTTTCCACTAAATGGATACACATCCCACTCCATTCCCAGGTAAAACTCAGACGGTGAAATCAAAATATAACATAAAAATAACTGATGCACCAAAAATCAACATGAAGGAACCATCCATTCAAAGGCAAAAACAAGTTTTTGGTACTGCCAGAAACCCAAATATTCCAGAAAAAACCACAAAACTAAACCCTAGCAAACCCCCATTTGTAGTTTCTCAAAAAATAACCAAATCAGAAACACCAGTAAAAGAGGTCCCCAAGAAATCCCCTCAAAAAAATAGAGCAAAGCCAAAAAAGAAAAGTGTTTGTTTTGAGGAAAAAATTGGTGAAACTGGAGAGAAGAATTCAGAGGTGAAAGATAATGCTGGGACACCGAGAAAGTCGTCGTCGTTGGGTAAGGCGAGAGGTTCGATAACGCCGTATCATACTGCAAGGAGGTGCAGTGATTGTAGGTTTGATAAATTGGAGACTTCATCATATTGGCTTGCTTAGATCAGGTTGGCTGAATCTGCAGGGAAGCATTTTGTTTCAGCTGGATTCTTTCAACTTGCCTTCCAATCCAAAGCAGATCCACTTCGAAACCTTCGAGTTGAGCTAAGGGGGTATTTGGCACGACATATACACTTATCTGCTGAGGCGGAGTGGAAAAATGTTTCTAGCATCTATGGATTATTGAAGGACGAAAGCAATTTACTCGTCGAGGTTGATTTAGGGGCTGGAAAAACTGGCACAAGTGATGCTACTGCAAAAATTCGAGAGGAGAAATTGAAGGAGCAAGCTGCTGAAGATTCTTCTAAAACCAAAACAAATTGAGTGTGTTTGATAACCCAATTTCATGCCCCCAAATTGAAATGAATATTTTGGGTTTCCAATTTCAAAGCATGATTTTGTGGTTACCTAACACACCATGAGTTTCACTTTGGTTACACCATGTCATTGCAGTGGTCCTTCTTTTGCACGAATAAAGTTAAAGAATACAGACAGCTGGAGATGTTGAAAAAAACTGGGAATGTGTTTGCTTAAGACTAATTTTATGTTTTTTGTTTGTTTGTGTGCTTAAAAAAAAGAGTGGCCAAGTGGTACGTTAGTGGGTGGGTGTGCATGAGGTCATGGGTTCAATTCCTAGGTAGAACAATAATTGTTTGAATTTTGAAATCTCTAATATTGTCTTCGGCCTTGAATATTTTAGTTTCAAACTGCCTCTTTTCTTATAACAAGGAACGTGATTTTCTAGTTAACTTTGTTGGATTATGTGATCCTTGTTGTCCTTTACTCTTCTGGATTCCATGTCTTGGATGCTTTACTTTTATGATGTATTTTAGCTTGAATTTGTTTTTATGAGTAGGTAGTTCTCCTACATGAGAAAACTATGTTAGTTAATGTGAGTAGCCATTGTTTGAGTTCTGAGTTATCTGGTTATCTTTGAATGTATGCATATGAATTGATTGATGAAAACTAATTCCTCATGTAGGTATTACCTTCAAACAATGCAATGATGAATGGGTTGTTTATACTCATTTTATGAACCAAATTGTTTATACTCGAAAAGTCAACGTATAAAGTGGGATGTGAACGATTGTTTTATATCCGCTCATTAGTTTTTGTTTGAAATAAATATTGCACCAAAGTTTGATAATCTTTCCTTATTACCTACTTATATCCCCCTTTGTTTTATAATAAATTGATTGATTAGATACTGCCCTTATTGACTTATAGTTAGACCTATTTATACTCGCGCCGACCACGCCATAAAAACCAGATATGATCTGAGGGGGCGCGAGTTAACTCAGTTTACAATCGAGTTGTTTTACAGAGAGATTTTATTCTGTAAAGGTGTACCGAGATTTGACCCATTGAGAGACTTCATTCGATCTAGTAGTTGGTTCATAATGTGGTATGACCTAAATACATTAGATGGGCATCTGACTGCTATATTGGTGCATAAACAGGTATTTTTGAGTAAATTGGGTGGGCATATTAAAAAATCACAATTTATTAGAGAAATGGTTTCCTTTATTGGTCATAATGATGTTGCAAAGAGATACATTGTAAGGAGATAAAAAAGAAAATACATAATCACGAAAAAAAATGGATACACTAGTGCTTTAAAAATTCTGATTATCAATCGGCTCTTCATTTGGTCTACTGATAACAAAGCTTCAAATCTTCCATATTCCATGATTGGGTAAGGCCATGACCTTCATGATCCCTTAGGTCGTACGTCCCGGGTCGTATGATCCAAGTGAGGATGTATAGAGCCTCCTAGTTGTCAGTTATCTTGCCATGGATTACATTCTTGGTCGATTGCATCATTTTTCTAAAGATCAAGTAGCCGACCTTGAATGTTCGAGTTTTCACCATCCTGTTGTAGTATTTGGCTTCTTTGTACCGAGTCATGACAATATTCAATGTTTATTCCTCTCTTTGTTTTTATAAGAGGTTAAGTCTAGCTCTAAGTCATTCATCATTTTATTCTCTTTCAAAACAATGGACCCCCAAACTTGGTATTTCAAGTTCGATTAATACCACAAATTCGGTGGTGTAAGTTAAAGAAAAAGGTGTTTCTCAATTGGGCCTCCTCATTTTCATTCTATATGCTGAATTAATTGATTCGAACTTCATTACCCATTACCCTTTGTAATTATCCAACTTAGTTTTTATCCCAGGAAGAAGTGTTTGGTTTGTCACTACAACATGTCCATTGCACCTGGGTGCCTGGGGACAAATAAGCAGTTCTTGATTTTGAATTGATCACATAGATTATTGATCCCTATGATTTCAAATTGCCTGTTGTTATCAGAGTTTATGAGGTGTGTAATGCCAAAATGAGTGATGGTATATCTCCAAATGAATGAATACACTTTCTGGTCAGTAATCATAGCTAAGGATTCAACCTCAAATTGCTGCCACAAGAAACTTGCATTGGTCAGTAATTTTCCAGTAGGAAATGGACTGAGGATGTCCTTCCCCTATAGAAAAAACGACCACGGTGACACCATTGCCGACTGGTCTTTGGCGAGCTAGCGGATATCATTCGCAGTTTGCTGACATCAATCGCACATCCTGAAATATTTATAAGCATCCTTGTTCATCATCATCCAATAGTAACACTGTGTCAGTGCTCTTTGTGCTAATGTCCTTTTCCCTGGATGTCCTCCGCAGACACCTCCATGGAGCATCTTAAGGACTATCATCACCTACATTGGATGACCACAACTAAGGATTAGTCAAGCATACCCCCTTATATACAACGTTCCTTCATATAACTGGTGCTTTATTTCTTTGACTCTCACATTCTTCCCTTCCACCTGATCGTATAGAAGGATCCCTTTCTTTAATATTGAATATATCTTTCCATCCAATTAGGTCATCGCTTCATTATACTGATTCTATCTTCTTCTTTAGTATGAATACTATTTCCATCCAACTTTATTAATGAATCATAAAATTTAGGGTGCAGCTATCCCCACTCCTCTCAAACCCTTCGGCGCTCCAATTTTTTTTAAATGACAAAACTAACCTTAAAGCTTAGAAAAGGAAACACTCATCATCTTTCTCCAACACTAACAGAAAAAAAAAATGCTAACAAAACTTTTAAGATGATAATATTATGTAAATTTCTCTAACTTTATATATATATAGGAAGGCTCACCTACATCATGCACTATACATCACACCGTACATCACACCTAATTCTAGGCCCTAGAGAACTTTTTTTTAAAATTTTATATTTTTTCCTTAAAATTAACCTTCTAATCAACCCATATGCAAAAAACTAGATCAAAACACATTTAGTAGCTATTTTTAAAAAATCCACAAAAAAATACTGGTGGTGCAGACCCTTATAAATAAGGTATTTTTAGCAGTTTTTATGGATTTTTTAAAAATAGATACAAAATGTATTTTGACCTAATTTTTTGCATATGGGTTGATTGGAAGGTTAATTGCAAGGGAAAAATATAAAATTTGAAAAAAAAAAATTTAGGCCCTAGAATTAGGTGTGATGCACGGGTGATGTATAGAGCATGATGTACTATACCCTGACTCTCTTTCTCTCTCTCTCTCTCTCTCTCTCTCTTGTGATGCACGGGTGATGTATAGAGCATGATGTACTATAGCCTGACTCTCTCTCTCTCTCTCTCTCTCTCTCTCTCTCTCTCTCTCTTTATATATATATATATATTAAAATTAATAAATAAAAATTCCTTTTTAACCAAATAAGAACATCAATTAAAATATGAAATGACATAATTTTTTTTTTACTTGACACGAATACGATCCAAGTATAGGCGACACAACATAATTTTTTTATCAAATGTAAACACGACCCAATAAAAATTGGATACAACACGAATTTGTTTTTTAACCGAATACGAACACAATCCAAATAAAAGAGACATGACATGACACGAAATATTATATCAATTTATTTACAAAAATAACCGAATAAAAGAAAATGATTTTGTTTTGTGTGTCATTTTAATTTGGTCATGTTTCTGTTTTTGTAAAAAAAAGATTTCACAATCGGACCAAATTATGGCAAATAATGTTGTGAAATCTTTTTTTTTGTGCTTGGAAAAAAAATTATTATTTGTGTTTGAAAACAAAATTATATATACATTTCACGATCGTGAAATGTTTTTATATATACATTTCATGATTGAAGTAAAATATATACGTTTCACGATCGAAGTAATATATATATATATATGGCGTGAAATGTTTTTATTTTATATAAAAAAATTTATTTAATAGTTAAATCAAAAACTATTTATAAGATGTTTTTTAATTAAAAAAACAGATAACAAATTTTTTTAAACAACTGAAATGTCTTTTAAAACAGTTATAAAAAGTATTTTTTTTATAAACAAAAAAAACCTGCTAAGGGAGCGGACCCGTATACAGGGAATATACTAACACGTTCAAAAGTAAAAGCGACACGACATAATTTTTTTTATCGAATGCAAACATTTGATAAATAAATTAAAATAATATTTTTTTGTCATCTCCTGTCTCTTTTATTTGGATTGTATTCGTGTTAGGTTAAAAAAATATTTCGTTTTGTATCCAATTTAAAAAAAAATATTTTTTTGCCATCTCATGTCTCTTTTATTTGAATTGTGTTCGTCTTAGGTTAAAAAAATATTTCGTTTCGTATCCAATTTTAAAAATAATATTTTTTTGTCATCTCCTGTCTCTTTTATTTGGATTGTGTTCGTGTTAGGTTAAAAAAATATTTCGTTTTCTATCCAATTTTAATTAGGTTGTGTTTGCATTTGATAAAAAAAATTATGCCGTGTCACTTTTACTTGGATCGTGTTCGTGTCAAGTAAAAAATAAAAAAAATAAGATTTCGTATCGGAATTAAACAGTCAAATAAAAATGACACGATACGAAATCTTATTTCTTTTATCTAACATAAACACAAACACGATCTAATTGAAATACAACACAACAAGACATGAAATCTCACTTGTTTACCTAATACGGCCCAAATAAACGCGACACAACATAATACAGAGCTGACTCGAGTTTTGTCGGAGTTAGAAGCGAAAAAGAAACGGGGGGAGGCTCTTGACCGCATGAGAAATGATAACCAGAGCCTATTATGGTGGGAAGCTCCTGTTGATAAGCTTGATTTGGATGAGCTTCTAGAGTTGAGGGATGAAATGGAGAAACTCAAGAAAAATATGAGCGATCGTGTTTTGGTCGAGACTATGGCTAATGCAAAATTTCCCATTTTTGGAGGGAGTGGTAGTGTTATTAATAAGTTTGAGAGTAAGCATGATGTGTTTACCAGTGCTTCATATTCTGCTACTCATCACGTGGGTGGTCTTGGGATTGGGCGTGGGTTTTTCTAATTCCATGTCTTATTGATGGTGATGGTAAGTTGTTTGAGAACCAGTATAGAATTTTACAAGTTCTATAACTCTGCTATGGGTTGTTCTTGTGAATAAATAATAATGAAATAAAATTTTATTCTATTTATGGTCTTGACATTTACACCAAAAAAATATCTCCAAAATCTCATTTACTTCAAAACACCACAAAAAACTCACTTTTATCTCCTTCACACCGGACAAATTATCACCCCAAAAAGTAACCGTGGAAATGGGTACTATGGTCAAGGTTGACCGTGAAAATGAGTATTACGGCCAAGGTTAGTGGTGAAAATGGGTACCACGGTCAAGGTTAGCGGTAAAAGGGATACCACGGTCAGAGTTAGCAGTGAAAATGGGTACCACGGCCAAGGTTAGCACTGAAAATGGGTACCATGACCAAGGTTGACCGTGAGATTTTGTTGAGTTGAATAGTAAAAAAAATTACTTTTTTTAATGTGGTGTTTTCGAGATATTTTTTTGGTGTAAATATCAGGACCCTTCTATTTAATGTTCGTGGTGATGAATGAAATTAATGGACATGCATACTAGATCTCAACATGTTTGATATACGTATAATTCTTATAAGATAAGAATATAATAATGAAAAAAATATAAGAAAACATGTTAGTGAATCAATATAAAACATGTATGTAGAATAAGTAAAATTAATTTTGTTTCAAATTTTTAATCTATTTACCACTTGACTACAAAATGAATGTTTTGGCTTCACTTGTTTTTGTTAAATAGAACTAAATTATTTGGAACTTAAATCATTAATTTAACTATATTTAGCGAGAGACATGTATGCCATATCTATCGGGATTTCTTTCGATGTATATTTCTATTAAACACACATTTTTTTTTTAAATCTCCAGTGATGCTACTTATGTGCATCCCTCTATGACATGGATGAGTAGATATATAAATAAATTTCTATATATATAGATTTGTTGGAATACATTGAATAAAAAAATGAGACCCACTAATAATTGCATTTAATAAACTTATATAAAATTCACCGTTGGTGGAATATAATAACATTTAAAATATCACCATACTTATAAATATTTAAAATAACACCATATTTGTAGTCTTAAAAATATCTAAATAACAACACATGTATAGTTGGGAAAAATATATTGTCGGCACAACATATATTAAAGGTCTTGACGAGAATATATTAATTTTTAGGCAGGTCAATGCCTTTAGATGAGTTAAATTACTAAAGCGCAAAATAAACCTACACCATATAATCACTCCTTAATATATATATATATATATATATCTGTGTGTGTGTGTGTGCGCGCGTGTGCGCGCACGCGCGCGCAATGCGTGTGCATTTTTTATTTCAATTCATTGCTTTCATATATCCAAACTAGGTACAACCCATGAAAATTGCATAATTGTTAATTTATTCTATACTTTCACTACAAGAAAAATGATCATTTATGTCAGTCAAAAACTGACATAAATGACCATTTATGTCAGTTTTAGAATTTTTCAAAACTGACATATAAAGCCCTGACATAAATGTTCGTAAAACTGACATAAATAAGATCACATTTATCTCAGTTTTTAAGAACACACATAAAAACTACGGTATTCACCATGTTTTTAATCACATTTTCACAAAAAACTGACATAAATAACATCACATTTATGTCAATTTTAGTAATTTTATGAGAGTTTTATCGAAACTGACATAAATGTTGATATAAAAATTTAAAAAAAAATATTACTCCATTAATAGACAACTATTATTTGAGGTTAAATCAACCCTTGTAAATAGATAATAAATAGTCGAACAACATTCAAATAGTCTAAATTTCATCAAACAAATTCACATATAACTTGAAATATACAATATTCATCAAAGAAAATAACATTGTGCCTCAAATAAACAAAGTGTCAATTTAAAAAAAAAAATGGACAGAGTCTCCTTTGTTTATTGGACTATCCACCCAAGGGGTAACAACCAATCCAACAAAATGTAAAATTGAAATAAATGGCAACCTAGTTATTTACGTGATAATATCCTAAAAATAGTGATGATACATCACAATATCCAAAAACTAGCATTGCGAATTACATCATAAGAATCACAATCCAAAATACTACTCAAGCTAGGACGTTGTCGAACGAAATGTTCGATTCAATTTGTTCTCGACGCTATCCAACCCAGAATGAGTAACCCTGCAATCAAATATAATCAACATAGTTTTCATCAAAACACAATCATCTCAACACATTGTCATTACAACATAACAAAATACAATTACTCGGAAATACCTAATATATATAATCCGTAATGAACTCAATGAACTCCATTTGAACTTCATTTAGTTCATTCAACGTGTATGTCACTTTATCGGACAATCTTCTCATCTAAAAAATTGAAGATAGAATTGAATTTATTATTACGGTATATAATAGTTAATAACTAAACAATATTTTATATAATAGGACAAAAAGAGAACATTGGTAACATACCTTTGTTTGAAAAGGTATGGAAGGATCCTCCATGAAGTACTTCATGAACTTCAACACAAAATATCCACAATAAAGAGTACCATTTCGTTGCATTGGGCACTAGTTAACAAAAAACATTATTACTGAACAAATAATAAAAGAGTACAAGTCTAAAATATTTTTTATACAACACAAATAATTGTAAAATAGTTTGAACGTTTCAATGATGTGAAACATTTTCTACTAAGATACTCGTATATAGCAGTACAGCAGCAGTATAGTATATATATATATATATATATATATATATATATATATATATATATCAGTATAGTATATAGCAGTACAGCAGTATATCCATATAATAAGATGGCATGGATTTTGAAATGTCTAAGCACAATAACGGCTCAGATCTTGCCACATCTCCCACTAAAAATGAAGGGCTTAGATTAAATCTTCAATTTTCATTTTAAATTTGAAAATTCTGATTTCCCCCCCACATTTCATTTCCCCCTTCTCATTCCCCTCCCCCCCCCCCCCCCCCCAACACCCCACATTTCATTTTCCCCCTCTTTCTCTATCTCCCGATTCCCGAGGTTTCTCCACTCACTCAGTCACTCTCTCACGAATCCCTCCTCTCACTCTCTCACGAATCCCTCCTCTCAGTTTATTTCATTTCCCAGCTCTTTCTCTATCTCCCCTTTAG
This sequence comes from Sambucus nigra, assembly GCA_949130495.1. Taxonomy (NCBI): domain Eukaryota; kingdom Viridiplantae; phylum Streptophyta; class Magnoliopsida; order Dipsacales; family Adoxaceae; genus Sambucus; species Sambucus nigra. The sequence continues at coordinate 320,657,312 of OX422214.1, read as the reverse complement.
ACTATTTTTGTTTTTTTGCTAATACATTTTCGTTTTCTATCTCCCCTTTAGACTACATTTAATTTGAGGATACTACATTCAATTCGAGGATACATTCAATTTGGGGATACTTTAAATTCTTCTTAAAATGCCTCAAATTGAATGTTATAGTATTGCATCTCCTTTTTAGCAGCGAAGCTGCTATCATATCAATTTGATTTTAATTTTAAACACTGATAGTTTTTTACATCATCTTTGGTTCATTCTGCAGAACATTGACAGTCTCTTTGGACATGTACACATCTCTGAGCTGATAACTATAGTTGTGCGTTGATGTGGTGTTGGCGTAGTGTTTGGGTAGCCCTCTAATTCTTCTTATATTATTTTATTTTTGACTTTCAATTTGGTTAATAAAGGATCATATGATTATTGCTCATCTTTTCTTAGTGACTATACCTTTTTTACATTTTCTTATTCATTTTCGTTACATGAATCGTCATGTGAATGTCAATTGGGAGCATTTCAATAAAAAAAAAAAAGCCAGTGGTCATTCAATCATCGATTCCCACACATTACCACTTTATTTTTAAATGAGGCTTTCACGATCCACATTGTGTACTATAAACAAGCTTTCAAAATCCACATTACCATTTTGGTTACAATATATTTTGGAATATGTTCTCTTTTATCCCAACGAATACCTGAATACGAATTTTAATATATGTGCATTTGATAATTGGAGTACCTGAACTATTGAATCTTTATGCACATGGTTCTTTAATTTTGTTTTCTTAAAACATTGATGGGTATCCAGCCCTGTGAATAGTGTTTCTATATCGTTGGTTTTAATTTGGCTTTACTATGTTCCTATTTTGTGACTCTGTAGTTTGGGTACTGTACCTTGGATCAACAAAGTGACTTGATTTGGAAATTTTCATTTGGTTTGAATTTTAGTTATTTTTTAAATTATAGATGACACTTATTACAGTTTTGTTTGGAAACCAAGTCATTTTAAGAAGCTTTATTCTCACAAAAGTTATAAATCTGGTTTAAACTGATCATGAATGGTTATGGAAGACACCTCCCAGTCATGTTTCCAAAGCATTAGAAAGACCAATCAGTTTTGATAAAATCTTTAGACTCAAATGATATTTTTCGAGAGGACGAATTCAAGACTTTGACACATTCTAAGTTTGACCATCGATGTTTAGGAGGAAAGAAAGTTAGGAGTTTGGGAGGAGACTTAAACAAGCAAATCTCAGTATTTGTCTCACCTGAGCCAATGGCCTTCATTTCATCCTGAGCTGAGTCCATTTGAAACTCGACAATAGGCATTGATCAATTTAGATATATGGTGAGATACTAATTGGGACTATGACGAGTTTTGTTCAGTACTAGCTTTAGATGTCCAACTTTGTCTTGAGAATTAATCAATTCATCTTCAACAGTCCGACCATTGCCAATCTTGATCTAAAGTCCAATTTTCAGAAAACGTTTTGGGTGATTTTGTGATAAAGTTTGTGTAATCTCAAGTGTTAGTTAGACTCTCATGTCCAGATATCATCTGTGCGTTGTCCCTAGAGTTGAGATGTTCGTATAAGTCCTTTCCAATAGCCACTTTGCTGCCTACAGGTAAATTAGACGCATGCTTAGAGGTATTGGAGGCCAATTCTAGATAGGTAACATTTTGCTCGGAAGTCTGTTCAGCAGGTGTGAGCACAACCACTCCAGCTTTATCAAGTGAGTTTCAAGTGTTATATGGTATAGATTAATGGTCCTAAAGATTTTAAAGCTAATTTATATGAATATTTTAGTTGGGACTAATTATAGGTGTACTCTTATAATATTTTTCTATTTGTGGGTCATTAATGCTAAAAACAATTCACTGTGTATGATTTTGTTTAGTTGATTATTGGTTTGTACAAGCATTATTAAACCAACTTTTTTTGTGTGTTATGTTTGGTTAGTTGCTTCAGTTTCTACGACAATAGCATTTGCTCTTAAATTCTGTCGAGGGTGGAAAATTATAGTAATGTATGAAAAGGTGGGTTCTCATTCAATGAAGAGTTATTATAAGCAACAGTTTATTAATTGAGGTAATGTTTTTCAGATGTTCTCATTCAATTATATTTCAGATGTTTCAGATGTTCTCATTCAATTATATTTCAGATGTTCCAGTAAATATTAACTGAGGTAATGTTTTTCAGCTTCATTTTGCAGTAGCAAAGAGATAACTGAGATCCATAAGAGAACATATAAGCAGCAGTTTATTAGAAATGGGATTTAGTTGATTTGGTGTTGGTACTATTTTTAAAGTTCTGATTCTATTTTGCACTTCAAATCAATATTACGTTTTGTTTTGGTATCAGACTTCATTACATCCATTAGTAACTTAAATAGCAGTGGGAGAACCTAATAATCTTATGAATGAATGCGTTTCCATCATTTATCTCATATGTACGTAAGTTTAATGTTTTTCAAATTTTATCTTTCCTTAGGTTCTTGACAAATTGGCCATCCTAATGTTTCATTCTAAGATTATATCTTACATTTTCAAATTGTATAGTTTTGTATGGTTTCAAGTTTGAATTTGTGTTATCAATACAAGATTCAAATCAGGTATACTTTTTTGGTAGCTAACTAATCAGGTACACTTTGAATATTACTGTCATCTCTTAAATTTGGTGGATCATTTATGCTTAAGCATGTGCATATGTTCAGGAGGGCAGTGCATATGTCAGTGTATGATAAGAAATCAGATGACCAGGGTCATCCTACAGCGGTTCCAGATGAAGAATCCAACCCAAATCTGACGAGTACTGGGAACTCCATCGCAAAACTACGGTATTTGGCCCAGCAGCCACTAACCAAAACCAAGGCTTACACTCCTCATATACAAATACGAGTGAAGTTTGTTCTGTTTTGGTGCATAAGGCCTTTTTCCACACCCTCGAGGATTTGGACAAGCTTCTCCCCAATCCATAAGGTGAACCTAAAGAGACTTATCGTATATAAGCACAATAATGTGGATGTTACACACCCTGAATCTTTTTTGTGGCCCATTGCATTGTACATTCCAACCCCGTCATGTAAAGATCAAGTTTTCTAGATGTTACTTTCATTAAATTATAGTAGATATCTATAAATGAAGAACGTCTTTATTTGGCGCTTTATTGGCAGTTTTTGTCTGTATATTAGTTTAGAGGTATATTTTCAATGTCAATTAGTTTATGCATAATATTTACAAACGGATTAATTTTTAATTGTGTTACCAAATGAACTCATCTTTTATCCCTTCTTGCATATGTATGCTCTTAACTAATTTGTGTTTGTACGGGGCTTCTTTCAATTCATCATTTATTTGAATTTTTCTTGAGTTATGATGAGCATGGGTATTGGGTTTACCATCATTTTGTATTGGGTTTGTATGGAGGATCGAGAGAAGATGCTTCCAGGTTTGGTTCTATTTCAACTTCTAGCCTAGAAGATTAGGAAAATATATTTAGTTCAGGCTTTTTTTCAGAATTCTTTAGTTTAAGTTGATTCAAACATACATGTATCTCCATATATGCAGTATGCACTGCATATATGCATCTGCATATATGCAGTATGCGTCTGCATATCTGCATATATGCAGTATGCAATATGCATATATGCTTCATGGAGACCACTACTAGGATCACATCGATATAGAGATACAGGTGTTGCGATGTTGAAATATATGTGGAGAATAATTCATTAAGTACCAATTCATTATTGGACATGTTTTGTCTTCAGGGTGTTAGGATGTGTTGACTTTGTAGAACCATAAGCATGGTGTAACTTAGGTACAATGAAGGGTTGTGTAAAGGAGTAGATAAGTTTATATTTTCTGATTTTCCTAAGTGAACTCTTTCTTAGAAGGAACTTAGGAGAAGGGGAAACTCCCACTGGAGGAGGGGCAGATGCTACTATATCCAATGCAAAAATATATAAAAAAGGAGTGCCCCCTTGAGCACCCTTATCATTAGACCCGCAGAGCCTTTTGAAGGTATATATATATAACGTTGATACAAGTTATATAACACCTACTATATGATAAATTTACCTTAATACAACTCCACGATGCGTTATGCCTTTTCCCATCGATGTTCAATGTGTTAATCCCACTACATGTAAAGAGAATTCAAAGACGTGTATTAGGTAATGTTCAATAATAATGCACTCATCATGCATGTCAAACAAAATTAAAAATTATATTATACTCACGTAGTGATATACATCTTATCTTTGTCACTGGGTACCGTATTCAATGAATCCAACCAATAAATAGTTCTTGTGGACAAATCAATGACGATCAATACCCAATGGAACCTGTAAAACGAATTTTGTCATAATTATATAGTCCAGAATATAATAAAGATTTGTTTATTCGTGTGGAAAAAATTAATTTAACTACTTACATATCTTCGAGATTGTAAGGAATGAAACAAATCTGACTTTTTTTTGCATTCCCCAGCCTTTTTCCAATAAGTCGAGTTAAACCAAATTTTTTTGTACCATTGAAAGACTCGGGATTGAAGAATTGAAACTCTTCTCGGGAGCACTGAAACTTATCATACAAGAACCTGTAAAAGTAAGTAACTAAATTAGTCACTACGCATTTTAAATAACACGATTAAATCAAGTTATACCTCATGTATGCAACAATGCACGTTACATCTAAAGGCTTCAATGCACAAAAGTCTAACAAATCGTTCTTAAAAACATAGCATTGACCCTTATCTTCTCCAAACATCTCTTTCTCCAGTGGAATCGTTATTTGATTCGTCTTCATTATAATTAAATTATGGGTGAAGGCAGTTATCAAATCGCAATCAACATTCTTGTTTACTATATCACATCTACTTTCACCGAAGATATCCTTCTCTTTCTCATGGCCTGCTTTTTTCCTAACTTCCATTTCATTCTGCATTGAATCATGTGAAATGTCAGAAAGCAATGTCATTCATAGCACAAACACAAACTTATAGATAAACATAAGAACCAATGGTTTACCTCAAATCCCAACACTAACTCTTTGGGCCAAGCAACATATGACCTAATAGCCTCTTTCACAAAATACATTTCACTTGGAACAGGTATCGGGAGGATGGCACTAGAAGAAATAACTTTAGAAATGGAAACCCGAACATTGTTTTCTCCCAATGCTATATTATGAATTTTCTCGTTCGGTTCATTCCTATCGAATACGATCCCCTCGGCAACGATATTAGTTTTATTGCCAATAGCCAACCTACATTCTCTAACCTAAATTACAAAAAATAATCACATAAAAATTTAGCAATGTGTTAAAATTGAGCAATTTATTGGCCTCAACCAAGTAAAACTACATAAAATTCAATACCCTACTAATCCAACCAAGTAAAACTACAAAGTTATCACCATCGAGAAATGTGATCCCATTACCTTTGAAGAAGACACTTGTTTCGTACTTTTATCACTAGTTATCGAAGAAGGTTTCTTACTTTTCACAGAAGCTACTGATTGAGGTAGTAACGTTTCACTATGTGTTACACCACTATCTGTGAACTATGCCAAAGAAACACAAAAACAAATTGCAATTACAACAAAAATCACAAAACCTTAATGGTATGCGTTTGTATAATTATCTGTCTCATTATACCTTTGAAGAAAGTGATTGTGTTGCAATTTTTCCACCCGAACTTGAACGATTTATATTTTCACTTTCACGCATATATGAAGCAACTTTCTCAGCTCGGGGTGCGGCTGTTGGGGCTGCGGCAACCGGCACATTTCTTAACTTCAACTGGGCTTCCATATCTTTTAATCTTTTCTTCGCTTCTCTTAATTCAGATTCTAACTCGGTAATATGTCTCTTGGAACCACGCTTTGGAAGATTGAAGTACCTTGTGGGAACAACTCCGAATCCCAACCCCCGAACACGGCCCGAGTGTTCGGGAGTACCCAATGTCATAGTAAGAACATCATTACTTCCTTCAGTGATTAAACTACCATCTTTAACTTGTCTTTTCAATTCAGCCTACAATGAAGTAGATTCAATCATTCAGAATGTCATCTAAATATTATCAAAATTACAAATCATACACTAAAAAACACCAAATAAAGGAACTCGTGTCGTAATTTATAAAAACTAACCATTTTATCCGCCACCTCTTTTAATGAATCATCTCCATATTCACCATTTTTCTTTTCACGGCCTTTCAACCATAAGAAAGCCCTGTCATCTTCATATTCCGAACCCATCTTCTTTTTCTGGTATCAATTGTAAAACAAAAAATCATATTATTAAAGAATAATTCAATGTTCAAGTTCAAACCATCACAAATCTAACGAAAATATTCAAACTAAAACATACCAAATCTTCAGCAAGACCGACGTAACCCTTCTTGCTCATACGATGATTGTATGTGACCTTGAATCGCTTTTCCCTTTGTGCCTCACTTGCAATCTTATAAATCAAAGCAAAAAATTAGAAAAGAATAACAAAAAGTACCACACAAATCTTCTACTATTTTTTCAATTATACCTCAAATCCTTTGGTTAGCCTGCTGCAAACAAATTCAGTCCACACATCTGGACTAATGAATTTCTCGTATTTTGGAGGAGGATGTTTGAGAAGCTCGCGTTGGTGTCTCAATGGTCTAATCCAAAGTCTCGTGAGGTTTGTTTTGAACGCTCTCCAACTGCAACCCATAGAGGATAACACCATCCTCTTGCTGTTCGGATCAATATCAAATTTGATCTGAAAAAGAAAGATGTTGAATACATGTCTTAAAATCAGTGTAAATATGTTAGGTAATTTAGTCTGTTAGCAAACTAGTGTTGCATAAAAGGAGATTAAATTAAACCCAATTGTAATCGACAAGAATTGGTATCATAGCAGTAAGTTAAGATTGCACAAACGACGGAAACTTGATGGCAAGCGATAGAGTCAGGGTTTGCATAAATACACCAAACATAAGATGTAATGGATCACAAATTGGAACAAATACGAACAGAATTTAAGAGTGATATGAATTCAGCCATGGATACAACAAAAATGCATCAAACAATATTTTCTATATATAACAGCTATATATATATATATATATATATATACCTGTATTGCCTCCCACAAATCATTCTTCAATTTGATTGGCACTTTAGGCCAACTTGGATAAGTTATCGGCACAAAGCACTTCACCATCAAACCCCCATAACTTGATAATTCTTTTTTGCTAGTACTTATTGGTTGACCAAGATCATTATATGAAATTCTTATCCGTTCCTCACTGCTCTTTATTTTAGTCAATCGCTTTAGCTTCGCCGCACCTCTGCCTTTACTACTATATTGTGAAGGTTTATCCACGAGTTCGAGATCAATGTCTTCCATTTCAAGTTAAAGCAATCGAACTGTTGAAACACAAAAAAGAGCAATAATATAGATTTCAGCAATACAAGTCGTAACTACTCAAACAATACAATTATTGAAATGTACCACAAATTAAAATTCACCATTTTATTCTATGTTAATTAAAATCTACAAAAGCACAATTGCCAAAATATTAAGCCGAAAATAATAATCCATAGTCTTAAGCAAATGTCACATAGCCCATATTCCATACATTCAATTTCCAACAATCAACTGTAGTAGGTTCCACACAAAAAACTAAAAAGTTGGACAACTTCACCAAACAAGCTTACATTTTAAGAACCTATAACTAATAATAAAGAACAATTCAAACATTAAGCATCATAACATCGTCTAACACAATTATGTTGGCGTATTGTCTATCCATGTCCCCTCACAATCTTCACGCATATAAGTTTCGAAAGATTCCTCAACTACGTCGAAGGATTCAATAGTTGGCAAAACTGTAGTGAAAATATCATCCCCGAGACATCCTTCATTGAGATCATCTTCATCATCTTTATCATAGTAATCCCTTTGAGGAGTTGACAATACAATTGAATATTTAGGATTCATTTGGTCCGGAACATAGAAAACTTGTTTCGCTTGAGAAGCTAAGATGAAAGAATCGGATTTATGACCAACTCTATCAAGATCGACGGATGTAAAACCAAGCTCGTCTATGTTAATTCCGTTTTTGTTGTCAACCCAATCACACTTGAATAAAGGAATCTGAATTGAAAAATAGTCAAGCATCCATATCTCCCTTATGACACCGTAGAAAATCATATCGGTACCAACAGGATTGTTGTCCTTTGCACTAGCTATCTGCAACGTCTTAGCAACTAGGCTCACTCCACTGTTTTGGGTCACTCGTGCATCATCGCGATCCTTTGTTAGGTAACGAACACCGTTAATGACATATCCGTGAACTTTGATGACGTCTCGACGAGGTCCACGAGCAATCCATTTTAAGTCATCTGAGATATTGTTGTTTGGGAGTTCTTATTCGAGAGCAACCTATTAATATAAGAATTTTAGTTACTTACAAAACAAAATTCAAACATATTAAAGTAAGGGGATATTTCGTCTTTATTCCCACTTTAGTTTTTAATATTAGACCTCACCAACTATTTAGTTTTACTTTACACTCTACCACTATTTTCCAGTGGTTGGTATTAGACTTCGAAATTGTTTTTCACTAAGATTTGCAACTAATAAATAAAAAAACAGTGGCATTGTTTAAAAGAAAACTAAAAAATGGGTAAAGTCTTATGAAAATTAAAGTGGTGGTTAAGTCAACATGTCCCTAAATCATACCCTTTTACTTAACCAATGGATAAACGTGCGGTTGTGCTCTTCTTCAAGCCACTTCTTATTTTTCCCTTTTCGAGGATGGGTTTCTTTCAAGCACTGTTCATGCTCCCTAACAAAGTATTAATGAGTAACGCAACATTAGTTATTAATATATGAGATAAGTATGTGAGGAACTAACTTCATATTAATGGGAAGTTAGGAAAGTCATACTCTATATAAGGTTGAACATCATTCGTGTTATGTAACACATGAAGATGTGCCTGCTCCAAGGACATGCGATCAACTTCAACGACATCTGAACCTCCTATCGGTTTATCATCATCCTTCCTCGCCGGAATTCCAATTGAATCTAATTCCGATAAGAACTCGGAACAAAACTCAATAGCTTCTTCTGCTATGTGACATTGAGCAATACAACCTTCTGGGCGATTACGATTTCTCACATAACCCTTTAATACTTTCATATACCTAACACATGAAAAAGAAAACTAAATCGATACACTTATTTACTTATATTAATACATGATAGTAAAGTAAATTGACCTAACCTTTCAATTGGGTACATCCATCGAAAGAAAACAGGACCGCAAAGTTCGACCTCCCTCACAAGATGCACCATTAAATACACCATAATGTCAAAGAAGGATGGTGGAAAGTATTTTTCCAGCAAACACAATGTGATCACAATTTCATTCTGAATTTCTTTTAGTTTTTGCAAGTCCACTACTTTGGCACAAAGGGCATTGAAGAAAAAACATACTCTCATGATCGCATATCTCACATGTTTTGGCAATACCGATCGAATTGCAATTGGAAGAAGTTGTTGCATTAGAATATGGCAATCATGAGACTTCAAGCCATACAATTTCAAATCTTCCATAGAGACATGGCTTCTAAAATTAAAAGAGTACCCATTCGGGACCTTAAGGTCATGCAAAGTTTGGCAGAACATTTTTTTTTTCTTCTCTCGATAACGTATAACATGCTGGCGGTAGGTATGTCCTTTTTTCATTAACCTGCGGTGCTAACTCACTTCTTAAGCCCATTTTTTCAAGGTCGAGTCGACACTTCACCCCGTCTTTCGTTTTTCCTGGAATATTAAGCAAGATTCCAATGATACTATCACAAACATTCTTTTCAATGTGCATGACATCTAAGTTATGTCGAATAGGCAAATCCTTCCAATAAGGAAGTTCAAAAAATATCGATTTCTTCTTCCAAAAATTTTCAACCCTATTGTTACTAGGACCGCCTTTTTCAACCCCATTACCTACCCTCCTCGGTCTCTTACGCTTTAATGATTTCTTCAAATTAACCGCCCTCACCTTTTTTGCCTTCTTTCCCCATGCAACCTTAAGTCTCCCAACTTTTATCAATATTTGTTCACCGCTTAAAGGTTCAGGGGAGGCTTGGAACTCTTGCTCACCGTTAAAAGCCTTTTTCTGGCTTCGAAATGGATGGTTTTGTGGAAGGTATCTCCTATGTCCCATATAAACGCACTTGCCACAGTGTTGTAATATGATGGAATACATTTTTTCACTACATATTGGACAAGCATTATAGCCTTAAACAACACTTCCAGATAAATATCCATACGCTGGAAAATCATTAATTGTCCACAACAGTATTGCCCTCAAAGTAAAAGATTCTTGTCGAAAGGCGTCGTAGGCTTTAACTCCTTCATGCCACAATGTATTCAGATCTTCTATTAACGGAGCCAAATAAACATCTATATTATTCCCCGGTTGTTTTGGACCCGATATCAACGTAGTCAACGTAGTCAACATTGTAAACTTTCTTTTCATACACAATTCCGGTTCAAAGTTATATGTGTTCAACATGACCGGCCAACAACTGTACCTACTACTAAGGGAACTATGAGGATTAATTCCGTCCGTTGATAGTGCTAATCGAAGATTTCTTGGTTCTGCTGCAAAATCGGGCCACTTTTCATCAACTAATTTCCATGTTGGTGAGTCTGCTGGGTGACGCAACAAACCATCAACAATTCTATCATCTGCATGCCACGTCAGAGACTTAGCGGTCTCTTTAGATTGAAACCACCTTTTGAATCTCGGAATGGGTGAAAAGTACCATAACACTTTCGCAGGAACCCCTTGTTTCCCCTCATGCCTTTTTTGTTCTTTCAAATTCTTCTTCTGTTTGAACCTGGATGTTCCACAAGTGGGGCATTCAACAGCTTCTTTATACTCTTTTCTATAGAGTATACAGTCATTAGGGCATGCGTGTATCTTTTGAAAGTCCATTCCGAATACCGATAAGCAACGTTTTGCCTCATTACTGGATGAAGGCAATACATTGTTATCCGAAAGCATGTCGGCAATGATTGACAGCATATTTGAAAAGCATTTATCGGACATCCCACTCTTCGCTTTAAGATTGAATAGCTTGACGATAGCGGATAACTTTGTATACTTTTTACATCTTTCATATAATGGCTTCTCCGCATCTAAAAGCAACTTCTGAAAAATTTCTGCATTTCTTGTGAAGTCTTCTTTTATAGCCTCCATCATGTCAATCAACTCTTCAACATCCTCCATGGTATCCATATTAAGATCGTCACAGATAGGATCACCCATATTAACATCCGACAGTGTTTCACGATAATCCTCCTCTCCGTGCCATTTCCATACAGTATAATTCGGATCGATACCCGAACTATACAAATGTTGTCTGATTTCTTTAACACCCATTTTTAATCTATTTTCACATTGATTACAAGGGCATCGTATGAAGTTCTCATCCAAGGAGGCGTTTTGAGCAACCCTAAGAAAATTATCAACACCTTTTATGTATTCTTTTGATAATCTGTCCTTGCTCATCCAAGACCTGTCCATTCTGGCCTGAGTATGTAAACCACCACGAGTGAGATATAAGCAATAAAAGATATGTAATTGTTAAAAATAATGCAATATTATACAACATAATATATTCACACCATTAGAAAATATCGTAGAAAGTATAATATCCCTCTAAAACTATCACATAGTATAAGCATGGGACAGTATTTATTGCAACACAGAACACATGAGAAAGAACAATGACTTTAAAAACACACTTGTCACTTTTGGACTATAAAAATTGACAATTTTAAAAAGGAGAAAGAAAGATATGTCTGTAGAAATTCATTACATCTCGTGTGGAGGAGCTAAGATTTTTTTAACTAAGGTCTTGTTAGGTCTTGGTTATGTAAGATTAATCCAAGTAGATTCAAATAGCAGTGGGTGATGATCATATTCAATCTTAGGCAGGCCAGTACAAGAAACATTATTCCAAACATCTATCCAATCAATTCAACAAAGGTCTGAATCAGGTATTAATATGTATATAGAACTATATCTTAACAAAATGAAATCAGACTTATTTGATAACGTCAACAAACAGTATTTGAATCAATGTTTTGATAACATATGTTAGACCATCATCTCCCGAAACTCTGCGTCCAAACTCATCCCAATCGAACCATAAATCCCTTTACGCTTGAACTATAATTTTACTCCATTCATACTCATGGCAATCGAACCACATATGAAAATAAACAAACTCAAAGAAAGAGAAATAGAATGGGCCTTTTATACCACGCCTCTTTAACTTCGATATTACAATTATCGATTACATCACTGACCTTTTCGTTTTTTACTATAGACTTTCGGGATCTTCACAGGAATATAATTAATGTGGGATAACTTCGTGCATCACCATAGACATACCCCTGTTGTTAACCTTGCATTGATATCTTTTGCAACCAACTTACTTTTTTCTTGAAAATTAAGGATTATGATTGATTTCTGATCTTGAAGATATATGAACACCATGTTAACAACAGGGGTATGTCTATTTCTGTCCTGAGGGCATTTTTAACAAAACACGCAAAGAGGATCATGAAGCAAATCAGTACTTGCAATGTTGGAAGAACTTGAGAAAATTTCATCTTCAGTAGGATAATCTGAAAGGATGTTGTTCATGTCGTCAGAAATTTCTTTATTTATAACTTCAAGAAAAGAATGTTCTACAGGTTTATATTCTGTAGACCATAAATTTTGAAAGTGTTCTTGAAACATTTTAAAAATTTCTTCACTAGTCTCTTCCCACTGACCTTGATAATTTTTTAGTCTATTGATCGTAAGTTTTCTTTTTCGTCTCTGACAGAAGCATGATTTTTTGTGTGTGTTAAGGTCTCCAAGATTCAGCCATTTCAAATGACTTTTTTGCTACCAAAAACTTTCCTCTCTTTGAAGAGCAATATTAAGTTTTGCCCTAGTTTTATACATTTCACTTCTAGTGTTATCATTTGGCATTTGTTCAAATTCTATGTCCTTTATAAACATCAGATCTTCAAGGTCTTTAACTGTCTGAAAAACATTTTTGAAAGTTTCTTTATTCCAACTTCTCAATTTTTGATTTTAAATGTGTGATTTTTAAAGAAAATTTGGTCATGGGAGGAGCATGAATGTTTATTGACCAAGAATCTTTAATATCATCCTTAACATTTGAGTTATTACACCACAATGACAGAAATTTGAATGGTTTAGGATAATTATTTATACTACTCTTAATAGAAAGTAATAATGGACTATGATTATAGCATAATTTGTGTAAGTGAGTTATATTAGATTGAGGAAATTGCATAATCCAATTTTGATTAGCTAAACCTTTATCTAGCCTACATAATATGGTACAATTTATTCTATTGTTTGTCCAAGTAAATCTTGATCCAGAATACCCTAAGTCAATTAAGGCAGAATTAGAAATCATGTCTCTAAAATCTTCTATAGCATGAAATTATAAAGGATTGCCTCCCAGTTTTTCTTCATCACTTAAGACAACATTAAAGTCTCCTATCACTAGCCAAGATTGGTTAGCAGAATCAGATTTTAGATTCCGATTTTGATTATAACATTCTCTTCTATTTCGGTTCTAACATTGGCCTTTTGTAAGTGAATCTGTGCTCAACCTAGTGTCTTCATTTCCGAATGCATGGTGTTCTGAGAGGTGGTGATGTTCTCAAGTTATTTTAATACTTGATCCATCATGGATGGATCATGGTCTTCTTTAGTATACATGGAGCATACTGCGTATCAAACATGATAATCATGGGCGGGGACTTCACTGATGAAACCTAGATGATCGGTTGGAGCGTGAACTCGAGTTTCCAAGGTAAGAACTTAGTGTGAATTATCTACTAATAATGATAACTACAGAAAAATTCGGGGCACTTTCGTTTAGGATTGGGTAGACATAAGGACAATACATAGGGGGAGAAGAACTCATATATGAATGATTTTTTTATGCAATTCTTTTATCTGTGTTTAACCATATGTGGACGATATTTTTTATTTTATTTTATTTGGAAGTATCTTCTAAGGAGAAGAAATTAACATAGTCCCGTTAAATTTGGGTTAACAGGGGTGAGCTCTCATTTTTCATGTGAGGAGCTAGGAAGTAATGGACTTTGGTATATTATTTTCTCAAATAAAATGTGGGTAGGGGAATCTAACATAAATGAATTCTGTTTGTTCGATGACTTGAGGATACCTATTATTTTATAATCTGTGAAGAAAAGGAATTTATTCAGCCTAGAATCTGAGGGGTTTTCGACCAGACTCGGACTATTTGATAATTTTTGAAATTTTACAAAATGATTGGCCCGTAAGTATATGTTCTTTTTGTGTACTAGGATGTTTACTTAGATTTTTCTCTATATGCAAAAGGGCAATGGGAGTCGGTGATCGGTGGATCGCTTTTCATTATCATGGATCATGATTTATTGACTGCTTAAACTGAAAAACCTTTAAGGTACCCATAAAACTACTTTACCCTAGTATTAAATAACTACTAAAGCTTATTCGATATGCCCCAATATTCAAGAAACTTCAAATGTTCCCTGTCACCAAGACTTTGGTATGGAGAGAAAAGTTGTTTGATATATCGGACGAGTGGGTAAAAAGAGTGAGAATATTGATTCGCTAGTAGCCTTTTGTCTGACCGCTTTTGGCCTCACAGGTATAAGGTTTAAATAATATGAAAATCAGGACTATGTAGTGTGCGATGTAAATAAGTAGTCTTTATTTTCAAATATTTTGATGTTTATTTTATCGCCATGTCCTTTGCGTGTACTTATATGTTTGAAAGATACATGGGGACCTAAACACAAATCTACATTTCGAGGGACTATACAACAAAGGCCTCTAAAAAGTTCTAAAATATGTATGAAGTAGTCATGCGGTGGAATAATAGGAAAGAAGCTTAATGATAATTTAGTTCATTGATTTATTCCCAACGGAGTCGTCAATTGTGGTGTTATGGGCCCGGGGGGGGGGGGGGGGGGGGGGAGCGAGAGTCTTCGGGAAGTTCTTTTCGATCATTTGTCATGATCCCTATGGGGGTGATAAAGTTCTTATCTCTCGTTATTTCCTTCAACCCGAGCTTGTGTTATAGTTTCGTTGGTCCAATGATTTGCCCCTAGAAGTTGTTAGACACCATTTTTAGTTTTTATCGCATGCCCTTGGTTTGGTTTTGAGCTTAGATGTTCCGTGTGAGGGGTTATCGGTTGTTCATATTAGCTAGTTTATTTATATAAAAATAAACAGTAGATTCAGGTTAGCCCTTTTAGGATAATCCTAATGAAGGTTTAGGTCTACGAATGGTCCAAATATTCTTATTGTATGTTTCGAGAACTGGATTACGAGTGGGGAAGGTGTTAGGTAACCCACTTGTTCTTTATTCTTACTTAATTATATGCTTATTATCGCTCTTAGCATTAAGTGATTTCCTTTTAGTTTATTTCATAACATGCTTAGAGACCTTACTTTGAAAATCCCTTAAAACGTAGGTATGCTTATGTATGAAAATAGTATGCACGAGAGGTATATGAACGTTAATTAAATCGGTGTGGGTACATAGGGATTATTGTGTATGAGTCTGTATTCGTGTAACGGGTGGTCGTTTGTATGTATGTAAGTGTGCGAAGAAGATCGTCTTAGGTAACGGGTGGCCGTCAATATATATATATATATATATATATATATATATATATATATATATATATATAAGGGTGTAAGGAAGCTCGATTTGGGTAACGGTTGGTTGTTAATGTATATAAGGGTGCAAGAAACCTCGACTTGAAGATAGTTTGGTACCTCGAGTTGGTTACTCCGTATATGGACTAGAATCCCAATGTTTTTTACTGATTCCTGAGAACAGTTTTGAAAAGTATGTTTTTTATGTTTTGTATTTAATTGTGGAATTTGATTAGAACTTATTTAACCTATGAGCATGTCATTTCAATAAACATAGGTGTTGGGTTAAAATCGAGCTTTAAAATGTAAATGCTCTAAAATGCATACCCAGTCCCCTAAACAGGGGCCGGACTAATATTGACAGTTTATCACAATATATCCATATAATAAGATGGCATGGATTTTGAATTGTCTAAGCACAATAACGGTCTAGATCTTGCCACATCTCCCACTAAAAATGAAGGGCTTAGATTAAATCTTCAAATTTCATTTAAAATTTGAAAATTCTGATTTTCCCCCCACATTTCATTTCCCCCTTCTGATTCCCCCCACACCCCACATTTCATTTTCCCCCTCTTTCTCTATCTCCCCATTCCCGAGGTTTCTCCACACTCTCTCACGAATCCCTCCTCTCACTCTCTCACGCACACGACATTGAAGCTCTCTCTCTCTCTCTCTCTCTCTCTCTCTCTCCTCTATGGCTTTAACCTTTTTCTTCTTCAAGGTATGGTTTTCCTACATTATGGAGTTTTCTTCTTGGTTTTCAAACCCTAGAGTCAATGCTATTTATGCCTGTGTATTTGGTGTTTATTGCTTTTTTCCATCTTTTCACCGCATTTGGATGTTTATTGCTTTTTTCAGTTCTATGTTGCATTTGGATTTCCAAGACCTCAAGTTGAATCCACCAAATCTCTTCACCGCAAGCCACTAATGACACCACCAGGTATCTTAGAAGACTTATTTATTTTATTATTCTTTTTTGATACTTCGATTGTTTTTTTTTATATACTTGTTTACTTTTTTTTTTTCATTTCTTTGCTCCATTTAGGTTTTAAATGCACATTAAATTTTTTTCAGTTTTTTTGAGTCTTTATTGTATTTCGATTAGGGATTTTTATTCTTTTTTCCATTTAGGTTGCAAATGCTATTTTGGAATTTTTCTACTCCCGATTTTGATTGTGTTATTATGTTATTGTATTTTAGGTTTGGAAGGAAATTTGTACACGATAGTTTCTCCTCATAGATTATTGGAGCTATATGTCCTTTGCAAGGTGTGTGTCGATTTTTAATTTCTTCTATTCAATTATTTGAAGATGATGAGTATCATTCATTGCAATTAGGGTTTTTTGTATACTTTTTTACTTTTTTACTTCTTCATATCTTTGTTGCATTTGGGTTTTAAATGCACACTTAATTTTTTTTCCATTTTTTTGAGTCTTTATTACATTTCAATTAGGGATTTTGATTCTTTTTTTCATTTAGGATGCAAATGCTATTTTGGGAATTTTCTACTCCCGATTTTGATTGTTTTATTATATTGTTTGATTTTAGGTTTCAAATGAGATTTGTACAAGATGGTTGCTCCTCATAGATAACTAGAACTATATGTCATTTGCAAGGTCTATTTTTAATTTCTTATGTTTAATTCTTTGAAAATGATGAGTAACATTCATTGTGTTGGCATCCTCTGTGGAGAATATTCTTCCAACTTCCAAATATATGTCTAAATGTATGCAGTCGTGCATTAAATTTCGTGAAGAAAACACGTAAAGTACAAGGAAGTCAAAATGGATTTATTGAGATAAACCATTATGTGACCAGAGGTAACGATGACACGTGGCAATTTGTTAGATATTAACAAAATCGCAACAACAAATATGTCTTTCGATTTTTTTTTTGGGCGTGGGTTCAAAAGTATCAACTCTAAAAAACAATTATCTAAGTTTTTAAGTTACATTTTAAGTCAATTTCTTTTTTATGCAAGGGTAGCTAAGGTTATATATTTGTAATCTACTCCCCAACCAAATTTTGTTGAGTTTTGGGGCTTCTTAAGCCTCTCTCTTTACTATATTTTGTATGGTATTTTTTGGGTTTCTTATGGCTATTTCAAATTATTTTTTATGGCTATTTCAAATTTTTTGAGTTTTGGGGCTTCTTAAGCCTCTCTTTATGGCTATTTCAAATTGGCATATGTCAATTTTTATGGCTATTTCAAAGTGTTTTTTTATTGAAGCCTCTCTCATTTTGCTGATTTGATTGCTAATGATGCAGTCTAAGTGCAAGTAAAAAGGATAGTGATGCAGGCCAAGTGTTTGGCACAAGGCTCCAGTGAGAATTATTCTTCTTTGTTGGGTCTTTATTAGAAAATGGCATTTATTATGTGACTGGGTTTTGACAAAAGGTTGCGCAAAGGTACTCGATGTTGGTCCAATGGAATAGATTTTGTTTTGGGGTTTTCCAATTTGGTTTCTAAAAATTACAATGTTTATAAATAAAATGGATGTGGATGGAATAATGATTATGTTGTTACTTTACTTAGGGTTAAACTCGATGTATCTTATTTATATTAATTGACGACAACTTTAGCAATGGTTGGAGATGAGTTAAATGGCTCCATTAATTGACGAAAGCTTATTCAATTATTTTTTGCTAATGCAGCAGTATTATATTACGAAGGGACATGGATGAGTGATCCGACATGGCCGTGTTTTCCATGGGTGAACTGATCTGACACGGATGTGTTTACATGAATTATAATATTTGTAACTAACATGGTTTTTAAATATTGAAAATATTTATTGTTTAGGCTCTAACTTATCACCTTCTCTGTAGAAACGTTTTGGAACTGGATCGATAAGATGCTATATCTTGGCCTTAGCATTGATGAGGATACAATAGAATAGAGGTTAATGCGTACGTCCATTAGAAAACTGGTTTCACACCGATTCAGTAGTGAACATATGAAGAAAAACTAAAACTAAGGCCTTACAGAAATAGAAAAGCAGGAAAAAAAAAAGATGAACAAAATCTCCACTAGGGCCAATTCCTGATCGCTGCCCGATGGCCCCTCTATTAACTGAGTGATGTGACTCGAAGCTTCCCATTCGTCAAATTCCATCTGTCTTATATCCTTTCCTCCGCAGGCTTCTAATATTGACAGCAGACCCGTGAGCTTCCAACTCTTAGCCAACCCTCAGCCTTCTAGCTTCCACTGCTCGACACCTGTTTCAACAGCCCTATGCTCTGTTCTGCTGCGCGTGTGATTCTTTGCCTTCGGTCGAAGGATATAGAGGATAGAAGCTGTGTTGGCTCAAGGTATGATTTGCGAGGGTACTTATGTGATTCTTGGATCCCGTAATGCATTTCGCGATATCTCCTCTCCAGCTACCTTCACCTCATTCACACAAAAAGTTCCCTAATTTGGGAGACTAATTATTTGATGCTTAAGGTCAGGTTGGTGGATATCAAACGCAGGTCAAGGAAAAATAAAGTCATGGTTCACATCCCTTATAGATGGCATAAGAATCACACGTGCAGCAGAACCCATATTCTCCACATAATCTTGAAGCTTTGAGAATTTTAAATTGAAATATTTCATCAAATTTTCTGTTTAGAGTTCCTTTCTTTATCTCTTGACGTTCCGAATCAGTGAAGGTCCCTAGCAGTATAAGCAACAAGTTGTCAATTGGACATGTCACTGAGAGTGGACTTCACCACAAACTTGATCTTTTGTTGCCCAAAGGGTTTCACTAATTCTAAAGCTTTCCCAGAAGATAAAATGCTCCCAGTTAATTTATGTGTTGAATCAAATGTATCTGCATAAAGTGTGCGAGATTTATCAACAGGATGTCGGGGGCAACATCGTTTGTATCCTCAAGTTCATCATTTAATATCATTTCAACATATTTTGTATCCTCGAGTTCATCTTTTGTTCTTTGGTTTTGTTGAACTCCTCAATTAGTGATATTGTGTTGGTATAATGTTGCAGCAGCGTTATCGCCATCGCAGCAGCGTTATCGCCATCGCAGCAGCAGCAGCAACAGCGTTATCGCAACTGCACTATCCCTGCCAGAGCTTCTCCTCCGCCCATGCCAGCAGCGCCATCCCTCGAGTCAGTGATTCGCAGCAGAAAGCCAAGCCAAGTAGGTACCATTTGATTTTTTTATTCAATATTCAAGCAGGTAAATTTATACATGTGTTGGTGTGAATATCCACAAAAGGGATGGGGCTTGGTAGCTGATATATTTGAGATTATAGATAATGACAACAGCTAATTTTAAGATTAAAATGAATGCCTCACCATCTGAATTGGTTGCATCAGAAACATATGCTGCTCTCACTGGAGAAACAAGACTACTTTTCAATATGTATATGTGTATTAGTCTTTACAATTTGTCTATTTACATGCTGCTGCTGCCCTGCGTTATGTTGGACTATTATTTTCCTTTTTTATCTTTTAGACCTTATAGAGGAGGGACAATACATACCACTGTTTCATTAGTTTTTGTTTCTCTTTGTAAAAACATGTGTGTAGAGGTGATATTAGTCAGCATGAAACAACCCTTATTAAGCCTTCATATGAGGGTTTTGTTGTACTTTAATGCGTGTATGCATATTAATTCATAGGAGCATATTCCCTTATGTTTGTTCATGAATTCTCTGTTATTATTAAGCCATATCTTCTTCTTTCATGCCATGTGTTCATTATTGCAGACTTCCGGTACAGACACGTAGAGTTCATAGGAGCATGTGTAATGTGTCATTTGGACCCGTTGAGTGTCCTCCAACAACCACATTCTCCTGTTGCGCCTTCCATCCAAAGAAGTGAATACTGTTGATGAATGGCCTTCACCTAAAAAGATCGTGCATATGGGATATGTCAATTTAGGTCTCTAATTGCTCAGACTAAGAAGTTCAGGATGATCATGGATGAGAAGAGAAAAGTAAATGGAACCTTTGCAGCAGGCTCATGGCAAGTTAAGCAATACAAACAATATGGGCCGAGAGAGGGGTTTCGGCATATGCTCTTCTAAGAAAGAGATTAATGATATTATTAAGAGTTTGAAGTAGTACAATTCATTTTTACACAAGTGAGGATGCACAAATTTAGGGTTGTGGATTGAAGTTATGGGGCACTCACTGCCGTGAGTAACTACATGGTTGGTCGTAGATGGTCGATCATTCACCGCTGTATTGAGGTATAAAATTCGGTTAGTTTTATAACACCTTAAGGTGGTGTTTCTATTTTTTTTCACTTTCCTTTCTCTCAACATTTGCTTCTTCTTCGTGTTCCATATCAAAGGAGATACCATGAATGCACAAAGAAATGCACACATGGCTCACCTGCTGCTACAACAACTCCGGCATCCTACCCACCTACTGTTACACCAACTCTGGCCACCACAGATCAACTAATGTGTAGGTTTTCATATATAGGTATTCGGATGACATTCGTATATGGAATTGCTTGAGTTTAGGTATTTCGAATTTAAATATGGTTGAAGTTGTGCATTTCATCATTGTGTGTCATGAAGGTGTTTGTAAATGGGTTGTAATATGGATATTCTCGGGAATTCTATTGGATACTTAATAAGATATTTGTGTCTTGAAGGTGTTTGTTTGGCCGAATGGGCTTTGGGGATTGATGCTGAAATAGGATGCTTTACATTGAATGACTTGGCCACACGATTTATACTTAAAGAATTGTCGTATATGGGTTTGATAATCTTCATTCTTACAATTATTTGTGTTGTAAATTTTTTTAACTAAAATTATACACGATTACGTACTTTCAAAATTTTCGCAGTTACGCAATTACATATTTTGGAAATTTTTGCCGTGCCTTCAGACACGGGTATCCGCTAGTATATATATATTGTGCAGAGTTTATTAACCCTTATAGCGTGAGCTGAATATTTCTCGAGGGAAAGCCCTTTGTGAAATGGCAACGTTTAGTCGGGAAGAACTTCATTTAAAAGCATTGACTTTAACAGGATGTGCGTAGAGGTTTGACTCTTTCTCTTAGAGGAAACAACTTTCGAGAAGTACGAACTTCACTAAGAGGAAGTGACTTTCAAAAGTATGGACTTTTCTCAGGGGAAAGTGACTTTCCTACAACACTAACTTCACTTTGGACTTTTCAAAACGAGCTCGAGTATCTCGAGTTCTCGGGATTGAATAACGTTTTTGATCTCTTAATTATTTTGATTTTAATTTTTTAGGATTTATTGACATCTTAAATTGTTCGGTTTTATTTCATATTGATTGAATGCGTGGGTTGGATGAATTTTCTTGAATTATTAATTGGGAGTTCTTGTATGAAACATGTCTTCCATTTTAACCTATTTATATAGGTGAATTAAATTTTGAGGACTCTTTAATGGATTTCCCACAATAAAGAGTGGATGGAAGATAGTATGAGAGATGCTGATAAGCATGTAAAGGGCGTTCATGAATTTATTAAATATACAGGTATAAATCTTAATAGAGATAAGATCCCATGTCCGTGCACCTATTGTATGAACAACAAATATTAGTCTTTGGAGGACATTACGTTTCATATTATAAGATGGGGTATGTCGTAATACTGTAATATATGGACATTCTATGGGCAAAAGAATATATCATATGTTCTAAAAGAATTATCGGTACCCGATCAAGTGGAAGTGATGAATGGTTTGTTAGCACATCGCCCTTTAACCCACCTAATTGATAATTCTTATGGAGTCCACCGCCATCAAAACCACCAGTCTATGGATAGAGATTATGTTCATTATGACCTAGTTAATGAACACTGTGCATGAGAAAAGAGTTCACATTATTGATACCTAGGACAAAGGATCCCAACAACATTATTGATATTTTCTTAGCCCCGTTAATTAACAAACTTAAAGAGTTATGCGATGAAGGCATGTGGTCATTTAACACTCATAAGGCTAAATAGTTCACACTTAAAGAAATAGTGTTGTGGGAGATCAAGGACTTTCCTACCTATGGGAACTTGTCCAATTGCAATGTTCATGGTAATTATGTATATCCCATATATGAGGAGGAAATTGATTCCACTTAACTACAACATAGTGGTAAGATATGTTGTGCCAATCATCATAGATTTCTACCGAATAATCACCATTTGAAGAACGATAAGAATAAATTTTTACCTATTGATCAAAAGAAGGCTGATACACACACAATGACGGATCTAGGATTTTAATTCAGGACGGCCGAAACTGTAAGATTGAATTTTTTTTTCACAACTCAAGCAAAACATCATTTAACATGTTAAAATTAACGAGTCCGACTCGAAAGAAACCCGAATATGACAGGTCTGACTCAAAAGAAATTCGAATATTGAAGGACACAAAAACGATACTGCACAATTACATATTAGGAACTAAAAATCTTAACAAAAATTCAAGTACTAAGCACTAAATGAATTGATCCTACATTTCTAAACCTCTAAATACTATACATTAAGCATAACATTTTACATTATGTCAAAAACTAGATATTTTACATTTAACTTAAATATTTTAAGTCAACCGGGACAATTAATGTTTAGTCGTTAGGAGCTAAGTATATTTTACATTTAGTTCACCTTATTTTTTAATTTTGCAAAAACTCCCCTGTTTACTTTTTTGATAATTATTTTTTAAAGTTTAGGATAAGATAAAAAAAGTTTGTAATTGTTTTAAGCGCCGAGGGATCTTTTGGAACAAAATTAAAAAGTTTGAACTATATATTAATTATAAAATTGTCAAAGAACTTTTCTTCAAATGACCCTACTATTTTTTGCAACAAGTCATTAACCAAAATTATTAAACATTGAACATATAAACTGAAAAGAAAATAAAATTACGCTTGAAACTAATGACACTCAACTATTTCTTTAATGTGTGTTTTTAAAAAAAAATGACAATATATAAACTGAATTTATAATAGACACAATTCTTTAAAGAGTTGCTAATAGTTGTAACCAATCTAAACAAATAAAGGCTTGAACAATGCTTAGCACAAACATAACTATTTACTAATGTAAAAAGAGTTAAAGCAACGTACGCCGGGATAGAAAACAGGAGAAGAGGGAAGGCGTCCCAGCTGCAAGCCTGATAAAAGACACAATAAAAAGGAAGAGAAATCAATTAGGTTTTCAAACAAAAATATTGCAAACACATACAAAAATAAAGAACGGATCGCATATACACAAATCAAGAAATCGCACACACACATATCAAGAACAAATCGCATATACACAACACATATACACAAACCCTTGCAAATCTAAATTAGAGATTTTTGTACCTGATTGATGAATCTCGCCGGCGCCGGAGGTGATGAGACGTGAGAGAGCTGGAGGTGCTGTGAGCCGGAGTTTGCGTGAGCGAGACAGAGAGAGAGAGAGAGTCGTGCGACCCAGATAGAGGGAGAGTCAGAGAGAGAGAGCGACCCACAGAGAGGGAAGAGCGAATTTTGAGGGACGAGAGAGGGAGAGAGGGACGGGTAGTTGATGTACGGGAGAGAGAGAGGAGCGAATTTTGAGGCTCCAAATTTTGAGCGAGGGAATGAAAAATATTAGCACCGCCTTTTTTTTTCATTTATCTCAGTTTTTACTCCAAAGATGAAAATAACTCATATATATTTGTGTCATCTATATATAAATATGAGATAAATGATTTATTTTTTATGTCAATTTTATTTAAATTGAAATAAAAATTTACTTTCAAAGTAAAATTGACATAAATGAATATTATTTATGTCAATTTACATTTGTCTGACATAACGTTCATTTGTAAATTGACATAAATGATATTTTTTCTTGTAGTGTTTTGGCACACCAATGTTATGTGTAAGCGATATGCCCATGTGTTGGGTCATAGCGCACATGGTGATGATAAGAAAAAATCTTCTTGTCATTCTTACGATAGACAGAGTCACCACGTTTAAAGTTGTAGCAGTTCACATGCATTTCACGTCTATCACTTAAATACTTTTTATATAATATTAAAAATTTATATTTAAATTTACAACACTCTCGAAGGTCCAGTGATGTGTTGACAAAGTTGTGTTGAGTTATAGGTAGGGCGATAAATTATGTCAGGGGCATATTAATTTAGACTATTTATTAATTTTAGATATTTGAACTTAAGAGTTTTTAATGCTATTTCATAACCAAAACTATTGTTATGACAGAAGGCGCTATTGTCTATCACTTTTGACTCACATTAGTAACATCCAATTTTTTTTTATCACACATGCACACTTTCCCATATTTTCAAACAATAACTAATAAATACCATTATATTCTTTAGTATTATTACTTTTGGTCAAACTAAATATTTTATTTATGTTTGAAGTTCGGTCATAATGCTTATGGCATGTGTAATTCTAATGTTTAATAAATATTAAAAATATATTCATTTTCATAAATAAATGTGAAAAAGTTATGAAATAGCAAGCTTAAAAAATAGGTATATTAGTATAAAAGGAGGGGATGAGCGACTATTACATAGACTCATTATGATGTACCATATGTTACGTATGACCTTACCGTGATAATTGATCTACCATGTGAGTGCAACACTTGGTGCTTACGAGCAAACAAATTTGGGAGCATTTCGCTCATAAATTTGTTTGTTTGGAATAAGTTTATTGTTTTGCTTCATGCTCTCGAAAGCCAAAATCAGCAAATTGATGAATTGTTCCTACATTAGAGATAGTCGATTTAGAAAATTAAAAAATAATATAGGGTTGAAGAGAAACTGATTTATCAAATTAATTAATGAAGAAGCACGATTTTACATATGTAATTCAATCATGATTAACAATATACTGATGTAGCAATTGTTTTGATTTGGAAAATTACTTAATGCTCATGCCTAGCACATAAGGTCCAAAACTTTTTATTTTGAAGCATTGTGCTTGTTCAAATTCACGAAGAGATATTTGTAGATAAATGCATGTTTTTGGAAAAAGGCCACAACAGCACACACATAAAAAAAAAAAATTAAAACTGAAATTACACTATAGTGTGTGCATTACATATAAGGGAGCTATCCATTTTAGACCATGATTTTTCTTTTTTTTTGTATCTACTTAACTTCCATATTTGTTTTTCAATAAAATATCTCGCCATTTAATGTATACCCATAAGTACATAAACTAAACACGTGTATATTATAATTTTATATATATATATTATAAAATTAAACATACAAAGTACAAAATTTCCCAAAAAACTTAAAAAAATAATGTACACATTACAAGCTTTAATGTATACATTAAAAAAAAATCGAGTACATACAAAAATACCGTGAAGGGTGTTGAGTTAAGAAGACTGTACATTATAAAAGTAAAACATAAAAATAGACAATATCAACAAAAAAAATTTAATAAATACAGGGGCGATGTAGAAAATTGATTTGTTAACATGTTCATTATTTTTATAGGGCACACAATAATGTTGTAATAAAATTAGTCCGTAAAATTATTGAATACCATTAGTGCCTTTTTATCATCTTAAAATACAGTTATTTTAGGATCCCCTTCATTTTTGTGGACCCATAGTAAGGACAATGAACTTTTATTTTATAAAAATAGTCCCTAAATTAACGTTTTTAAATGTATATAGTTATATGATTAATGTGTTCTGAACATGTCGTCATTGGCGAGTCGAGTCAAATCATTCGTATTCGTTGCACATAATATTAAATCTTGTTATTTATGGCATCATTGTGAAACTTACATGGATTTTTTTACGATAATTTTTTATGTTTCACCTAGTGTAATATTTTTTCTAATAAAATGATCTATCAATGTTAAGTGCAAATAAATATCACTAAGTTAACAACTTGTTTATTGGGGTTTTGGTTTGATATTACACCCTAACTAAGTATTTTAGCCAAGTTAAATTAGAGCCACATCAATAATTTATTAGTACCACAATTGAGGAAAATGTATATAATGTTAACATTTATCTAAAAACAATCAAATTACTAGTTATAAATAAATGATATAATTGAGATGTCGTAGTCAAGTGTATCTTTACAATGCAATTAAGAAAAATGGGTTTCACAAGATATTTTAACTCCTGAATCTTCATAAAAAGAAAATGACAATTCAAATCCGACAGCGCAATAATTATTTCTAGCTTTCAAAAGCTACAAAAAAACTCGTCCTTTGTAGCCATGTCCAAGAAACCAAGCATGGGCCGTCAGAAAATCAAGATGGAAATAATCAAGATAAAGAACCACTTATCGACGACCTTCTCAAAACGCCGCAAAGGGTTGTTCAAGAAGGCCAATGAGCTCTCTACCCTTTTGTGGCGTTGATATTGCCATGGTTGTTTTCTCACCTTTTGGAAAATTGTTCTCCTTTGGCCATCCTAGTGTGGAATCCATCATCGACAAGTTTCAAGGTGAATGACCATACATAACTTACTTATCTGATTTGTTATTAATTATATGTTTGTAAACAAGTTTTTATACATTAGTATGTATAAAGGTTCCTATTTATAAGCTGACTAAACTTCTTACCAAGTTAGATAGAGAGAATAAAAGGGGGGAGGCTCTTGACCGCATGAGAAAGGATAACCAAAGCCTATTCTTGTGGGAAGTTCCTATCGACAAGCTTAAATTGGATGAGCTTATAGAGTTGAAGGATGCAATGGAGAAACTCCAGAATGTGAGCGACCGTGTTTTGGTTGAAACTGTGGCTGATGCAAAATTTCCCATTTTTGGAGGGAGTAGTTGTGTTAATGTTATTAATTAGTTTGAAAGTAAGCATAATGTTTTTATCGGTGATTCATCTTCTACTACGCATCATGTGGTTGGTCTTGGGAATGGGTATGGGTTTTTCTAATCCTATGTTTTTTTTATGGTGATGGTAAGTTGTTTGACGCTATGGGTTGTTCTTGTGAATAGATAATGATGAAATGAAGCTTTATTTTATTTAATGTTCGTGGTGATGAATGAAATTGATGGACACATATACTTGATCTCAACATGTGTGTTATACCTATAATTATTATAATATAACAACATAATGATGAAAAAAATATAAATACACATGTTAGTGAATCAATATTAAACATGTCTGTATAATAAATAAAATTAATTTTGTTTCAAATATTTAATCTATTTACCACTTGACTAAAAAAATGAATGTTTGCTGGCTTCATTTGTTTTTATCAAACATCACAAAATTATTTGGAACGTAAATAATAATTTTAAGTCTATTTAGTTAGATACGTGTATATCATATCCATCTGGATTTCTTTCTATTTATATTCCTATTAAAAGCACACAATTTTTTCAAATCTCCATTTGAGCTTCTCATGTGTAACCCTCTAAGACGTTGAAGAGTAGATATATAGAAATTTTGAATAAATTTCAATATACATAAATTTATTTGAATACATTGAATAAAAAATGAGACCCACTAACTAATAAGTGCATTCAATAAACTTATATAAAATTCACCGTAAGTGGGATATAATAACTTTTGAAATATCACCATGCTTATAGATATTTAAAATAACACCATGTTTATAGTCTTAAAAAATATCTAGATAACAACACATTTATCAGTACAATATACAATATAGTAGATGCAACCATATGTAAAAAGGCTTTGAAAGGGGTATATTGATTTTTTGACAGATCAATGCCTTTAGATGAGTTAAGTTACTAAAGCACAAAATAAACATACAAGATATAATCAATCCTTAATATATATATATATATATATATATATGTGTGTGTGTGTGTGTGTGTGTGTGTAATTTTTATTTCAATTCATTACTTCCATATATCCAAATTTAGTACAATCCATGGCCATGGCACAATTGTTAATTTATTTCATATTTTTGACACACCAATGTTATAAGTAAACAATATGCTCATGTGTTGGGTCATAGCGCACATGGTGGTAATAGCAAAATCTTTTGTAATTCTTATGATAAACTGAGTCATCGCGTTTAAAGTTGTAGCATTTCACATGCATTTCACGTATATCATTTAAACACTTTGTATATAATATTTAAAATTTATATTTCAATTTACAGCACCATCGAAGGTTCAATGATGTGTTGACGGAGATATGTTGAGTTTTACATAGAGTAATAAAATTATGTTACGGGCATATTAATCTAAACTATTTATTTACTTTCAGATATTTGAACTTAGTTATAAGAGTTTTTAATGTTATTTCATAACCGAAACTATTGTTACGACTTAAGGCGCTAGTGTCGATAAATTTTGGCTCACAATAGTATCATCCAATTTTTTTTATTAACTTATGCACACTTCTCATATTTTCAAACAATAACAAAAAGTTGTCATTATATTCTTTTTAAATATAACTTTTGGTCAAACTAAATATTTTAATATTATTTGAAGTGTAGTCATAATGCTTGAAGGATTGTTCAATTTTTTCATCTTCAACAACCATATTTTTTTCAATCTAATTTTATCCTAAAAAATATAATGGCATGTGTAATTCTAATTTTAAATAAATATTTAAAAAAATATTTTCATAAATAAATGGAATAAAAATATGAAACAATAAAAATAAAAATAGGTATATTAGTATAGAAGGAGGGGACAAGCAACTGTTACACAGACTCGTCATGATGTATCATTTGTTGTGTGTGACCCTACTGTGATAATTGATCAACCGTGCAACACTTGGTGCTCCCGAGCATACAAATAGGGGAGCATTTCTCTCAAAATCAAATTATAATGAAAGTGAGATTAATAATTAATTAAGACAGAGATAGAGACCTCAAGAATGCAAAAACTACCAATCTCTTTGCCAAAAGAAAAATTATCATATAGTTAACGTATATTGGATCTTCTCATTGTCAAAACCAATAAACTATCATTTTGGGAAGACCAAGATGATTAATCACTTATTCTATGTAGGTAAATAAAATCAATTAATGGTTAGCGTTTCAAGTACATTTTGTGCTACCTTACCCATGGATAATCTAAAATCTGTTAAAGGAATTTTCGTACATTATCTTCAAATGCAAAAACTTGAGTTTAATCTACTTCATGAGGAACAATGCGAAAGCTAATTGAAATTGTCTAGAATAAAAATGTATAAGTAAAAATTGCCAACCTATTTAACACTGGCCCTTGAGATGCGGCGGTCGAACTTAGTAGGTTGTTGGTTCTTAACGAGCCAAGTAAGGTCGACCCGAAATATAAATATTAATGCCCGAGCCTACCTGGTACTTGAACTCTAAAGAATTAATAAGTATGCGAGGTTAAATGGAGTAAAATATTAAATATAATTATACTTAAAAGTGAAGAGAAAATAGTGGATTTCATTGGGAAAAAATTAAAATTCAATTTTAAAACGAGCTAATTAGGTTGGGATAGCGAGTAATTCTATGAGGCTTAATAAATGGGCCAGGACAAGTTGGGCCAAATTTCTAAGGTGTAGGGACTGTGGCCCTACCCATTATGGTATCAGGCTACCAATGGTCCATTTAATAAACAATATGGGCTGTGATAAGCACGCTTGGGCCAGGCCGGGCCTACAAAGGAAACCAATCCACCGCCTTTTTAAAGTCTTATGAGGAATATTGATAGAAAAAAAAGAAAAAAAATAATAAAATGGTCTAGTTGTAAGTATACATTTCAATCTATAAAATCAACAAATAAAATATAGAATATCCAAACCACAACCTCGTTGTTATTCAATTTTTAAAGTATATTTGGGCCTCAAAATTATATTATTCTTTACGAATAGTATAAAGTAAAATAGACGTGAACCAAAATTCCTATTCCAAATTTACACAAATTTCTCATATATTCTTACCAAGAAAATTAAAAAATAATATAGGGTTGAAGAGCAATTGATTTGGCAAAATTAATTAATGAAGAAGTACGATTTTTCATATGTAATTCAATCATGATTAATCAAATCTACCATATAATGATTTATCAATAATTCTGATTTGACCAATTACTTAGTATTAAAAAAAGCTCCAAAACTTATTATTTTGAAGCATTGCGCTTGTTCAAATTCACAAAAGGATATTTGAAAATAAATTTATGTTTTTGGAAAATAGGTTCAACAGCATACACATAAAAACAAATTAAAACTGAAATGACGCTATAGTTTGTGCATTACATTTAAGGGAGCTATCCATTTTAGCCATCGAACAATATTTTTTTTTGTATGTAGTTCACTTTCATATTTTTTGGGCACTAAATTTGATCACCTTTTAATGTATACCTTATAAGTAAAGTACACAAACTAAACATGTGTATATTATAAAAATTTGTATATATATTATAAAATTTCATGTACAAAGTACAAAATTTCCACAAAAAAATAAAGAAAATCATGTGTACATTACGAGATTTAATGTATACATTACCAAAAAATCTAGTACGTTAAAAAAATAGTACATTTTAAAAGTAAAACGTACAAATAGTCAATATTAACAAAAAAAATATTGGGGCGATGTAGAAAACTGATTTGTTAAGAAGTTGTATCTGTAGGACACACAATAATGTTGGTATAAAATTAGTCCATAAAATTATTGAATACTATTAGTGCCCTTTTATCATCTTAAAATATAGTTATTTTAGTATCTCTTTCATTTTCAAGGACTAATAGTCTACTTAATGAAAGGACGATGAACTTTTATTTTATAAAAATAGTCCCTAAATTAATGTTTTTAAATGTATATTTATATAATTAATGTGTTCCGAACATGTCGACATTGGCGTGTCGAGTCAGATCGTTCCTATCTGTTGCGCATAATATTAAATCGTATTACTTATGGCATAATTGTGAAACTTGGATGGATTTTTCCGTGATTACTTTTTATGTTTCATCTAATGTAATGTTTTTTCTAATAAAATGATCTATCAATGTTAAGTGCATATATATAACATTAAATTAACGATTTGCTTATTAGGGTTTTGGTTTTATATTCTATCCTAACTAAGTATTTTAGCCAAGTTAAATTAGAGCCAAATCAACAATTTATTAGTACCACAATTGGGGAAAATATATATAATGTTAACATTTACCTAAAACACAATTAAGTTACTAGTTATAAATAAATGAAATAATTGAGATGTCTGTCCTAGCCAAGTGTATCTTTACCATGCAATTAAGAAAAATGGGTTGCACAAGGTATTTTAACTCCTGAATCTTCATAAAAAGAAAATGTCAATTCAAAACCCGATGGCACAAAATTTCTTCCAACTTTGGTATGAAATATTTATGAGTAATGCTAGACTACCAGGGAAATAGTGCCGGGCTAGTACCGGTGTTGAGTTGGCATCTCATATGCTTTCTATATTCAACCCAAATAAGCTGTAGAGATTCCTTTTAACCAAGTAAAAAACTAAGCAACATCTCTCACCCTTTCTCCCTTTAACATAACAGCCCATACATATCTCACGGTGACAAATAAGGAAATCATGAAAATGGTTACATCATATTTACAATACTATACAAATTTATACATACCCCAATGATGTGAAAACTGAAGTTATTTTTTTATTTTCTAAACATATTTTTTTAACTGTCATAACTAGTTTTTTTAATTTATTTTTTTCTTCAGAAATCACTTTTTTTACAGAACACTTGAAACATTTTTTTAATTAAAAGTAAGAGTTATTTGTGATTTGACCCTATTTTGAAGGATTTAGTCTGTTGACTGTTTCTAAACAATTTAAAAAAAAAAGTCATTTTTAATTCAAAAAAATATTTTACACGTTTTTTTAACTGTTTTAAGAAATACAAAAATTGTTTCTTAAAACATCTTAAAAGAAGGCTTTTGATTTTTTTAATAAAACAGTTAAAATAATTATTTGTTTCTTAAAACATTTTAAAAAACGTTTGAAACAATTTTTAATTTAAAAATGAGTTTTTTTATTTATTTTTATTTCAATTGAATTGAGAGTTTAAGGGAACACAATTTTTTTTTTTTGTTTTGTTTTTATACCCCGTAAGAATTTTGTAATAAAATTATGAATAAGTATAAAGGTCATAAAGTATTGACGCCGCACCAGCATAAGATTAGGTATTTAAATATGCTGTCTTGAAACAAGTTGACCACATGCACTGTGAAGTCGTTAAAGACGAGCAGTAATATGTTGGTGCCAATAGATATTCCATCATAAAATAGTTGTAAACTTTACAACAGTTGTTCTTGTTGAAAATTGGACTTAAATGGGTATTATAAAGTTATCAATCTGGACAGATATTTGAGCAATTTTGCGCTCAAATTTAGGTGGGACCCACACTACGAAAATTGTGGGACCATATACGAACGCGTTCACCTCCGCAAGGAGATTAACGTAGTATATTCATATGTCCAATTTCAATAAGTTATGAATGATAATTTTTTCCCCAAAGTGACTCACAAAGCAATGAAAGTTAATGAATTGGGTGTGTTTTAACTTTTGTCCCACATTGGAAGAGTATGGAATTTTGATGAGTTAATAACACCCCAAGTATGGATTAAGGCTTGGATGCCTTGGGGGTATCCCAACTCTTTGAAGGGGAGATGACCTAAGCTATGCACGGGTTGACTTTCGGTCAAAAGTCCATGCGCGCGCGTCCGGCCGGCTCGGTTCGGGCTTGGGCTTGGGCTTGTAAAAATAATTAATTAATAAACTGTTGGCAGTTATTGTTGGTCTGGTTGAGTATAAACACAGAATTGTACTACTTGATTAATTTGGAAATCCGTTCTATCTTGGGAGACAATTATTCATTACCTTTGGCACTTTGTGGAGGGAATAAATTTGTCTTAAGGAGACTGTTCTAAACAGGGCTCGGATTATTTCTTCTATTCTAATATTATTTCTGCAAATTCTAGTAAGTATTTCATTTCTATAATTTTGTTTCAATTCTGTCATTATATTAATTGTTCATAATTCTGTACAATTGTTATTTATAAATAGTAGACATAACAATCTTAAGACAAATTTATTAAGTTCTACTGTTTTTTAGTGTACATAATTTTTTTTATTACAGAAATTTATTTGTTGAAAATAAATCTGTTTTGACAGAATAAAATGAATTAATTTACTGCTTTATTGTAGAAATTAGTAAAACAGTTTTGATATAGAAATTAATTTCTATACTGTTTTTATATTCTGTTTTAGAAAATAAAATTTTATTTGTGTACTCTTGTTAAATTATAATTCTGTTTTGTACGGAATTCTTTTTATTATTAAAAATTAGTGTGACATAGATTTTAAAAATTTAATTCTGTTTTGTACGGAATTCTGTTTTATATTATACTTTAATTCTGAATTATTATTTGAATTCTTTTGGAATTCATTTATTGTGAATTATATTTGGAGGAAATTGGTGCACATAATTTTGTATTATGTTTTGATTAATTCATTATATATGAATTTTATCATTGATAAAAATTCTGTTTTTGTAACAGAAATGGAATCACAAAGTACGAACACTACTCCGACGAAACTGATTATCACCAACACAAATGTGACTGCACCCGTATTTATGCCACACGGGGAGAAATCGAAAAAGTTCATTGGGGCTGACTTCAAACGTTGGCAAGGACAAATGTACTTCTATCTCACTAAATGCCAACTGGGCAGGTTTGTATATGAAGATTGCCCCTCTATTCAAGAAGGAGATGACGCTGAAAAAGTTGATGCTGTCGATGCTTGGAAGCACTCGGACTACTTATGCCGAAATTATATTTTGGCCTACTTGGACAAGACTTTGTACCATGTCTATTGCACTATCAAAACTTCCAAGGAATTATGGAATTCTTTGGAAAAGAAGTATAAAACTGAAGATGCTGGGATGAAGAAATTTATCGTTGGGCGTTTTCTGGACTTCAAAATGGTTGATTCTAAATCTGTGATCTCTCAAGTGCAAGAATTCCAAGTGATCCTCCACGACATTCATGATGAAGGAATGTCAATTAGTGAAACTTTCCAAGTTGCAGCAATTGTTGAAAAGTTGCCACCTTCTTGGACTTTGTTCAAAAACTATCTTAAGCACAAGCGTAAGGAGATGAATGTGGAGGAGTTGGTGGTCCGGCTAAGAATCGAAGAAGACAACCGTGAGTCTCAAAAGAAAAGTGGGAAGAATCCGATGGAAACAAAGGTCCATGTCGTTGAAGGTCCTAAGAAGAACAAATGAAAGTATGATGGGGAAGGCACTTCCAAACATAACAAGAAAAAGTTCAAAGGCAAATGCTACAATTGTGGTAAACCGGGACACCGCTCAAGTGAGTGTCGTAAGCCTAAGAAGCAAAATAAAAATAACTCTCAAGCAAATGTGACTGAGGGTGAGAATATCACCAATGATTTGGCGGATATGAATCTTTCTGTCGTTGTCTCTGAATGTAACTTGGTTGGAAATACCAAGGAATGGTGGGTGGACACTGGAGCCACACGACACATTTGTGCAAACAAATGGATGTTCTCCACCTATAAGCCTTTGAAAAATGAGGAGAACCTTTTTATGGGAAATTCTTCCACTTCTAAGGTGGTGGGACAAGGAAAGATTGCTTTGAAAATGACTTCTGGAAAGGAACTTACTCTCAACAATGTTCTTCACGTGCCTGATATCCGAAAGAATCTGATTTCTGGATCTCTCCTTACTAAAAATGGTTTCAAGCTTGTGTTTGTGTCTGATCGCTTTGTGTTGTCTAAAAATGACATGTATGTAGGAAAGGGCTACCTAAATGAGGGGCTCTTTAAACTGAATGTTCTTACTGTAACCCCTAAAACATCTGTTTCAATGAATGAAATTGATAGTTCTTCTTACTTAATTGAGTCATCTAATATTTGGCATGCTAGATTGGGACATGTTAATTTTGATACATTGCGTAGATTAATTAACTTGGAATTTTTGCCAAAATTTAATATTGAAAAAAGTCATAAATGTGATCTTTGTGTGGAATCTAAATTAGCTAGATTACCTTTCCATTCTATTGAAAGGACAACTGAACCTTTAGATTTAATTCACACCGATATTTTTGATTTGAAATTTGTTCAAACTAGAGGTGGGAAAAAGTATTTTATTACTTTTATTAACGATTGCACAAAATATTGCTATGTATATTTGTTACATAGTAAAGATGAGGCTATTAATGTATTTAAACAATATAAGAATGAAGTTGAGAATCAATTAAGCAAAACAATAAAGGCTATTAGGAGTGATAGAGGAGGTGAATATGAATATCCATTTGAGGAATTTTGTTCTGAAAATGGGATTATTCATCAAATAACCGCTCCTTATTCTCCTCAATCGAATGGTGTTGCTGAACGCAAAAACCATACTTTGAAAGAAATGATGAACTCAATGTTATTAAGTTCAGGAGCTCCACAAAATTTGTGGGGGGAAGCCTTACTTTCTGCTAATTACATTCTCAATAAAGTACCTCACAAAAAGACTCACAAGACACCTTATGAATTATGGAAAGGTCGAAGACCTTCCTATAAATATTTACGAGTGTGGGGGTGCTTAGCTAAAGTGATGGTTCCTAAACCTAAAAAGGTAAGAATAGGACCAAAAACCGTGGATTGTGTATTCATCGGTTATGCTACTAATAGCAGTGCATATCGATTTCTAGTTTGTAAATCTGAGATTTCGGACATTCATGTAAATACGGTTATTGAATCGAGGGATGCTTCATTTTTTGAAAATGAATTTCCGTATAACATACCCGAGAATCTGGTCCTTCTAAAAGGACAAATCAAGCTACTACAAGTAGTACTCATCAACCTATTGAATAAATAGAGGATGAACCAAGACGTAGTAAAAGAGCAACAACCTCGACTTCTTTCGGTCCAGATTTTCTAACATATTTGTTAGAAAATGAACCTCAGTCGTATAAAGAAGCTATATCCTTACCCGATGCTTCCAATTGGAAAGAAGCAATTAATAGTGAAATTGAATCCATATTACAAAATCATACATGGGAACTAGTGGATCTTCCACCAGGTTCAAAACCGTTAGGTTATAAATGGATCTTCAAAAAGAAATTGAAGGCCGATGGATCAATTGATAAATATAAAGCTAGACTTGTAGCTAAAGGCTATAGGCAAAAGGAAGGGTTGGATTACTTCGACACATATTCACCGGTAACAAGAATAACGTCCATTCGGATGTTAATAGCAATAGCTGCTATTAATGGACTTGAAATACATCAAATGGATGTAAAAACTGCATTCTTAAACGGTGAACTAGACGAGGAAATTTATATGGAGCAACCTGAAGGGTTCAAAGCTCCCGGACAAGAAGGAAAAGTATGTAAGCTTGTTAAATCACTATATGGATTAAAACAAGCACCTAAGCAATGGCATGAAAAAATTGATAATGCAATGTTATCAAATGGTTTCAAAATTAATGAATGCGATAAATGTGTTTACTTTAAATACATTCATAATGGATATGTCATTGTATGCCTCTATGTTGATGATATGCTTATCATGGGTAGTAACTTGGAAATTGTTAAAACTACAAAACAAATGTTGAGTAGTAGATTTGACATGAAAGATTTGGGAATCGCCGATGTTATATTAGGAATTAAAATTTCTAGAACATCGGATGGACTTATATTATCTCAATCTCATTACATTGAGAAAGTACTTGAAAAATTCAAGAAGTATGATATTAGTCCTACCAAGACACCTGTAGATGTAAATTTACATCTAGCAAGAAATAATGGTGAAAGCATATCTCAACTAGAATATTCTCGTATTATCGGCAGTTTAATGTATATCATGAACTGTACGCGACCGGACATAGCATACTCAATAAGTAAGCTAAGTCGATTTACGAGTAATCCAGGAAGAGATCACTGGAAAGCAATATTGAGAGTTTTGGGCTATTTAAAATATACTAAAAACTATGGATTGCATTACTCAAAATATCCAGCTGTTCTTGAAGGACATTGCGATGGAAATTGGATATCTGATACAAAAGACTCTAAGTCTACGAGTGGGTATGTGTTTACCCTCGGAGGTGCAGCCGTATCTTGGAAATCCTCAAAACAAACGTGCATTGCTAGATCGACAATGGAATCTGAATTCATTGCACTAGACAAAGCTGGAGAAGAAGCCGAATGGCTTCGAAATTTCTTAGAGGATGTTCCAAATTGGTCTAAACCTGTGCCCGCAATATGTATACATTGTGATAGCCAATCAGCGATTGGAAGGGCACAAAATCACATGTATAACGGAAAGTCACGACATATTCGTCGTAGACACAATACCGTTAGACAACTTCTCTCAAACGGAATTATCTCAATTGACTATGTAAAGTCAAAAGATAATATATCGGATCCACTAACGAAAGGTTTAAACCGAGAGCAAGTTGAAAGATCATCGAGAGGAATGGGTCTAAAGCCTATAAATAAATAAGAATCAATATAGTGGCAACCCAACCTAGCTGACTGGAGATCCCAAGATCTAGGTTCAATAGGCAAACCGAACTACGTTGTATTCAGTAAGCACTGGAGGATATATCATCCTATCCATTCCAAAGATGAGACAGTGCATATCTGCCGCGAAATTAGGATAAGTTATGCTTTTAATGACATCTATATCTTAGTACGTCTAAGTGGGGTATTGCAGAATACTCTTTATGAAAGTCACCTACGTAAGTAAGAAGGGGGCCACTTCTATGAGAATAATGAAAGGCATATTCTCTAAAATACTTGCGAAACCAAGTGGTGTTCACGGCCAAAATGAACACAAACGTGAGAACCAACTGTGTTGAAGAATTGTTGTGTGAATACTGTTGTCTAGGTTTACAAAAACGGTTGACGGTTCAAGGACGTAAAGTCTAATGATTAACCAAGTAAATCCGATAGTATATCACTAAGGAAAGTTCAAGGCCACTAGGCTACTTCTCCCGATGCAATAAGTCTTCAGTTTTACTCAACTTGTGTCTGCATCTGCATCAGCATCTGTTTTGTTTTATTTATAGCGATATATCATTCATGTGGGGGATTGTTGGAAAATTGGACTTAAATGGGTATTATAAAGCTGTCAATCTGGACAGATTTTTGAGCAACTTTGAGCTCAAATTTAGGTGGGACCCACACTACGGAAATTGTGGGACCATATACGAACGCGTTCACCTCCGCAAGGAAATTAACGTAGTATATTCATATGTCCAATTTCAATAAGTTATGAATGATAATTATATCCCCAAAGTGACTCACAAAGCAATGAAAGTTAATGAATTGGGTGTGTTTTAACTCTTGTCCCACATTGGAAGAGTAGTGGAATTTTGATGAGTTAATAACACCCCAAGTATGGACTAAGGCTTGGATGCCTTGGGGGTATCCCAACTCTTTGAAGGGGAGATGACCTAAGCTATGCACGGGTTGACTTTCGGTCAAAAGTCCACACGCGCGTCCGTCCGGCCGGCTCGGTTCGGTTCGGTTCGGGTTGGGCTTGGGCTTATAAAAATCTCCTACATTTTTGGGCCGAATTTTTTTAACTTTCTGGGCTTTAATTATTAATTAATTATGAAATTAATTAATTAATAAACTGTTGGCAGTTATTGCCAACAGTCAACAGTTAATTTCGTTTAACTGATTAACTGTTTTTGACAGTTAATTTCAGTTGACTGTTCCAACAGTCAAGACAAAAGCTATAAATTAAACATTCCCCCTACAGAATTGACTACTGAATTTGCCCTCCCATAATTCCGAATTTATGCTGCCACTTTTTCCAGAAAAAATAAATCCTTTTTCTATTGCTACTGCATACATTCCTGTATATCATCTCTTTGGTCTGGTTGAGTATAAACACAGAATTGTGTTCGAAGAAATTAATCATTGTTGTGCTACTTGGTTAATTTGGAAATCCGTTCTATCTTGGGAGACAATTATTCATTACCTTTGGCACTTTGTGGAGGGAATAAATTTGTCTTAAGGACACTGTTCTAAACAGGGTTCGGATTATTTCTTCTATTCTAATATTATTTCTGCAAATTCTAGTAAGTATTTCATTTCTATAATTCTGTTTCAATTCTGTTATTATATTAATTGGTCATAATTCTGTACAATTGTTATTTATAAATAGTAGACATAAGAGTTATCTTATTTTATATTTGTTACACTTTCACTACAATATCTATATGTTTCCTATAAATATTCTCGTGTCTATTCTCTAAACTGCACCATATTCCAAAGGCTACAAAAAAACTCATCCTTTGTATCCATGTCTTCTAAGAAACCAAGCAAGGGCCGTCAGAAAATCACGATGGAAAAAATAAAGATAAAGAACCACTTATCGGTGACCTTCTCAAAACGCCGCAATGGGTTGTTCAAGAAGGCCAGCGAGCTCTCTACCCTTTGTGGTGTTGATATTCTCGTGCTTGTCTTCTCACCTTCTGGAAAATTGTTCTCCTTTGGCCATCCTAGCGTGGAATCCATCATCCCTAGGTTTCAAGGTGCCTTACTTTTCTTATTTCATATTTATTATATCTTTGCAAACCAATTTTTATACATTAGTATGTATAAAATGTCCCTATTTTTTAATTTTTTTCACAAAGTCTAATAACCCAAAACTCATTCCAGCTCGTGGAGGTTCACAACAACAACACTAGAATTCAAGAACTTAATTCATAGCTGACTCGGGTTCTGTAAGAGTTAGAAGCAGTAAAGAAACGGGGGGAGGCTCTTGACCGCATGAGAAATGATAAGTTTGAGAGTGTTTTTTCATAACATCCTCTGCTACTTATCACGTGGGTGGTCTTGGGAATGGGCGTGGATTTTTCTAATTCCATGTGTTTTGTTGATGGTGATGGTAAGTTGTTTGACAACCAGTATAGAACTTTACAAGTTCTATAACTCTGTTTGTTGGAAATTATGAATGCAAATACAGAAATGGAACTCTTTATATATCTCAAAATGTCAACTTCAATACAACAATGTAATTTCTGAATAGTCACTATAAAACTTCAAGGCGTGATGTCACTTTCC
The DNA here is from genome assembly GCA_949130495.1 of Sambucus nigra. NCBI lineage: Eukaryota > Viridiplantae > Streptophyta > Magnoliopsida > Dipsacales > Adoxaceae > Sambucus > Sambucus nigra. The sequence goes on along the minus strand of OX422214.1, from coordinate 320,616,601 downwards.
TAAATACAGTATTTGCCCCACACGAAGAATTTCGGTATACGAACGGGAATCAGCAAATCCGTACTCAAGATACAATGAAGCAATTGCACTGTCTGTAACTTGTATATTTGAAGACAGCCCTTGGATGTAGCAGCGAAGAACAGTCAATCAAGTTCTTATTCTGTTTATGTGCACAAAACAGAATAAGAGAATTTATATCTCCTGAAAACTGTAAGAGAGTAATAGCAGGGTATGGAAATCTGAAACTGGTTTTTGTTATCAATGTAATTCCGTTTTTAGGCAGCCTTTATTTATAGAAAATGAAAGGCTTTGTCTTCAAGAGTCATGACTGTTGAATTAAGTCATTTCCGAACAGGTATGACTGTTAATTACCAACAGTCTTAAGTCCTTTCCGAACAGGTATAATAATACCGAATCGGTTTTGCACGGGTCAACCAAAAAGTGACCGCGCCCGAGCCGACCCGGACGAATCCCGGCAACCCGCTACCACTGCGGACACGCGGCATGCGAAGTGCAAAGTGCGCCACTAGCGCCTCTACAGCCCACTGCCCCGCACCCGCACGCGCGCGCGCGCGCGCGCGCGTGTGCCTGTGCGTACGGTGCGAAGCACCGTATTGAGGTCTCTTGAATAGCCTCTTAAATGCTAGATGAATTAACTCTTCATCTTCCATTTGTACTTATTAAGTGTACAAATTCTTAACATTTTTCCAATGTGGGACTCAAAGGTTGCCCACCCCTTTTATAGCTTAGTGGTGACACTTAGCTTTGTACATTTTCCAATGTGGGACACTATCCCCTTTTATAGTTGGGTTAGCTTCCCACCTCTTCCACACACTTTCAATGTGGGACAAGCTCTTAAGGCTTTTACACCCAAAAAACTCTTACTCTCTTATTTTAAAAATCTCCAACACTGTTATGGGTTGTTCTTGTGAATAAATAAAGATGAAATAGCTTTATTATATTTAATGTTTGTGGTGATGAATGAAATTAACGAACACGTATTCTAGATCTCAGAATGTGTGATGCACCTATAATTCTTATAATATAAAGACATAATAATGAAAAAAAATATAAGAGCACATGTTAGTGAATCAATATAAAACATGTCGTAACATTTAATCTATTTACCACTTGACTACAAAATAAATATTTTCGCTTCACTTGTTTTTGTCAAACATCACAAAATTATTTGGAAGTTAAATAATCAATTTTACTATATTTAGCGTGAGACGTGTATGTCATATCAATCTGGATTTCTTTCGATGTATATTTATATAAATTTTTTTTCAAATCTCCAATAAAGCTACTTATGGGCAACTGGTGTGGATGACCAGATATGCAGAACTTTAGAGAAATTTCAATATATATATATATATATATATATATATATATATATATTGGAATAAGTTGAATAAAAAAAACGAGACTCACTAATAATTGCATTTAGTAAACTTACATAAAATTCACTATCGGTGCGATATAATAACTTTTAAATTATCACTGTACTTATAAATATTTCAAAATAACACTATATTTGTAGTTATAAAAATATATAAATAACAACTCATTTATAAAAAAGAAGTGCATGTTTTGCAAAAGGTGACAAAAATTAAAGGAAAAGATAATGGTTTTACGATAACTAGTTGGTGTATATATGTGTTGCACATATGATAGATGTTATGAAAATGAAAAATGTTTCTATTAGAAGTTTACTATACAAATGAGAAAATTGTACAATTAAGAATTGATTTAAAACCCATTAGTAAAATTAAATTATCCTTCACCCAAAGTTGTAAAATATGATACTTTGAATTGATTTTTTAATATATATATTCTTTGTCACTATCGTATTTATAACCACGTAGTCCTTGTATATGATCCCCCCCCCCCAACTGACGATGTGATGCATGCTTATGGCACAAATAGTTAAAACTAATTACTCCTTTTATCGCAATTTATTAGTTCGAATTTGACATATATTGCTAGAAAATATTTTTCTTCCAATGTTAGAAACCAACTGAAACTGATGCTACTAAGGAAAATATTGTCGCTATGTTTATAATTGAAAACACCCACCAGTAACACATTTACATTCTTAAACCCTCTATAATAATAACTCAATTTACTATATTAGATGCAAACCAAATCACAGACCAAATATGAGTTAAATCTGTGGGAAAACAATCAGGTATCATCAAGATGGCAGGTATATCATCCATTCAGTATATAATGTATATCATCCAAAAATGAGTTAAATCAGTATAGGAGGTAAACACGTTGGAGTAAATTCCTATAGCAAACTAATCAAGTATCATCCAAATTCCTATAACAAACTAATCAACTAATGAAATAAAATTATATTCAAAACATGGAAGTTGAAAAATTCTACGATTCAAAAGGAAAAACACTATGAAAAATATATCAACAGGGGCTACAACAATCACAGAGACAAAATATCAAACACTTAATATGAAAAAGTGTAGACCACAAATACCTGAAGTGAATGTAAAGAAACTTACTTATAAAGAAGAATGAACGATCACTTCCAAAGAAGAATGAACGATGACCACCAATATGCTCCCAAACAATACACTGAAAAAAAATCATCCTTTATGTTTTCTGTACCCAAAAAAAGAGGGAGGTCTTATTTTCACCCATTAAATCTTTCTACACTACCTCACCCTTTTTCTTTTCAAAATAATAAGAAAGACTTTTACCATTAAGTACATAACGAAAACAAAGAAAATCTGGTTTCTCTTCCACTTCCTTTTTTCCATGGCATGCACATGACTTTCTATGAAGGGGATACTCATTGTTAATGGCCCAACCGGGTGGTGGGTCAACATCATTATATGTTAGTTAGTGTTGTAAATGATAGAATTAATTCTAAGATATCTCATTTATTTTCTTATAAAGAAGATAAGTGGAATGAAACTAATAAACCATAGATTAATCCTCTACAAGCCATAAAAAATAGATTAAGCTCTCGTCTCTATTTGCATTCCAGATTCTCTCAATGTAATAGGTATATCAATTTCAAACTTAAAACAGCCATGATCAAGAAAGAGAGTGATAACCTAGCTATCAAACAGACTTGTTAATTTCTGGAAACCCAAAAAGTTGGCAGATTGCATTTAGGGTTACGGTTATTATTGGAAATTAAGTGGGTGTACATAATGATTATAAAATTATGTAGTGGGAGTAACTAATGGGTGGGGGTAGAGATAGATTTAACGGGTCTAAACAAAAGTTCCCAAAAAAAAGGACATCAAATATGAGGAACATTGTGTGAGGATACCTGAAGATGCTTGCAGATTCCTAAAGTGGCTTGCAGATTCGGTGGATTGCAATCTCTATATATAATGTGGAGAAATATGTATAGGATAATGAAAACTGAAAAGGCTCGTGAAATTTAGAGGGTCAAGGGACAAATTGGGGGTAAAAACGTTTGCCCATTGAATTTGAAATGAAGGGGGGATGTGGAGAGACATCTTTAAACTTGAAGGAAACGACTCTTTGGGTTCCTTGTTCTTTGGTTGGAGAGTAGACGATTTATAATCAATCCCTATCATAAATGACAAGTCATTGCTCTAATACTACTCTTTTAGATTGAATCTTATATTGCAAGTGAGTTTAAAGGGCACGTTAAAGATGCATTAATTGTTATTAAAAACTATAATACAATCGTATTAGAGTTAACAGTAGCACCTCTTTTCAGAACAAGTTCTGTAAAAGATAGTCAGTCAACCAAGGAAACCCTATTACCAATAGAATTAGTTGGTTTTGAAATGTTTTGATTAATCCTCAATGGAAAATTCATGCTTTCATTATTACTATTCTCTTCCTTCACATGGTTTTCATTATTGATAGTTTCATCCTCAGTTGTGTAGCTTCTTTCTTTAATAAATTCATAAATCTACGAGGGGATTATCCTCATCTGGAGTCTTATTTAGAAAAATCAAACAGAAGAATGCATTATAAACAACAACAACAATTACAAAGAAATAAAAATGGAAAAGATAGAAATGGCACAACCGAGTTTATGACAAACTGACATATCTATCTATTTAATCTGAAGCTCTGGTCTTGGTAACATTATTCAAATTATATATATATATATATATATATATATATATATATATATATATATATATATATATATATTACCTGCATCATTAATCATTAATCATATGCAAGCTCAACAAAAAGACATCTCAGAGAGCAACTGCAAGGATAGTACATGTATAAAACCTAAGATGACAACAATCATTTATGAGGCTGAGATATATGCGTAGGGATTGTAGTGTCCTATGTAGAACCCAACGAAACCAAGCTCAATGTATATGGAAGCACCATAGGAGAAAATGTGGAAAAGTGCCCTAGGACGGAAATGTTGCAAAGCTTTTCCATGTTCCTCGTCTTAATGTTGTATAAGTAGGTATGTGTTAAAATCCTAAAAAACAACAACTCATCCTTAAAGGCCAAAGGATCCACCCATTCGTTCATATACCATATTGCCACTTTCTTAGTTAAATTGCATAAGAACTGGGGATTTTATTCCTCCAATTTTTCCAGAGATATCAAAAATTTAAGTGTCCACAGAGATGCAAAATGATCCTTCAGAACCCATAATTGAATACCATCTTCAAAAATCAACACAAGATGCAATTGGCCTTCACATTCTCCAATACACATATCGGGAATCCAATTGTACTGGGAGGTAGGCAAGGGTGTCATAATCAACCAAGATAACTCATTTTCAAGGTCGAACATGAGGACCTTATCACCGCCGGTCAACCAATACAAAACCCCTCCTATACAGATGCCCTTGTTTTCTAACAAATTGCAATCGCACAAGCAGATCTCCATTGATCTCCTCCAATCCCCAGCTTTCGATGAAAATATATAGAATGAAAATTCGGAATCGTACATGTCTGTCTCGATTTGACAAACTCCAACCACTTTGAAATTCGTAGAAACATCTATTGGATCTCGAAAAGGGTCAAAAGCCAAAGCAAGGTTGTTTCCTATGTTAGGGTCTGGAAATGGAAAGCTCACACATGTTTTGTTTGTTGGGTTGCATACGTAGATTAGTGGGAGTCGAGAAGGAAAGCAACTTCGACAACAAATCAGGCCATTGACTCAGGACAGTATCACGACACTCTCAGGGAGAAAATTGAGTATGTTGCGTTTCACTTGATTGCCTTCCATGTTGATGGGAATGTAGCTATTATTAGACTTTATATCATCCTCACCCTCACACCATTTGAACGTTTCCTGGAAAAAGAAACCAGATATCGGTTGTGTCCTCTTCAGCTGAAACCGAATGAAAGAGCGGTCTGATATAAGGTGATACCATTCCTTTGATACACACTTGAGCTCAAGTAAAGGTTTAGTAAACAACCGGGATAGCACATCGATTGAAATATCGTTGTTTGCGAACCAAAGCTCCTTCATTTTCTAAAATCACAGAAAGGATACAAAATTAGAGGATTAAAATAAAATACAGCTACTGAAATCTTACTACAAATAAAATTCGCACATGACATCAGCATATGTATCAGTCATTGCACAATCTGTAATATGAGGCACAGATATAAACTTTTCACTTAATAGAATTTGCCAATGTACCAATTCTAACATCACCACAATGTAAATGATTGTCATAGGGCTCAGTAACTGACCAACTAATAATAAGAACTAGTTAATAATCAATCTCTAATTTGAAACACATGTAGGCACACTTTTGAATGTATAGATATTGCCAATTTATCAATTTTAGCATCACGATAATGTAAATGATTGTAATAGGTCTCAATAGCTGATTAAAATAATAAATAAATAAATAAGGTCTGTATAATAAATAAATTTCTAATTTGAAGCACAAGTAGAGACATTTTTGACTGAATAGATATTGCCAATGTACTAATTTTAACGTCACCACAAAGTAAATGATTGTAATAGGTTCCAATAACTGACCAAGCAATAAATATATAAGAATTAATTAATCATCATGATTACTCTTGAGCAGGTATACTTTTGCCTCATTTCATGAAAGATTGCTTGCAAATATTAAAAAAAGATCAATTACCAAAAACTCCTTCAAACATTTTTTAATACACATTTAGTCCAAACATTTTCATTTAGTTCCAAAAGGTCCTGCAAACACCCATTTAATTGATATTCTCTTAGGGTTCGTTTGGTTGCAAGTGGGCAAAAGAGTGGGCATGGCAAAATTTGCCTAGGCAAATTTTGCCTAGGCAAATTCAGATGACGCTATCAAACAACATTAGGCGAAATTAAAGTCAATCCAATTAATTTATTTAAAAACAATTTTTATATTATATTCAAAAATGTTAAAAATAGTTTTTGCAATATTTTTATATTACAGTTTTAAAAAAAAATTGTAAAACGTTTTCTTAACATTTTTTTTTAATACAAAACAATTTTTAAATATTCACAACAGTTTTTTTTAACTATTTAAAATATTTTTTAATTTTGTTTTTAAACTTTAAAACTGTTTTTATATTATATTCAAAACAGTTTTTAAAATTGTTAAAAACTGTTTTACAATATTTTCATATTACGTTTTTTCAAAAAATTTGTAAAACATTCTCTTAACAATTTTTTATAATATCAAAAACAGTTTTTAAAATATTACAAAACAAATTTTTAAACATTCACAACAGTTTTTTTAAACTATTTAAAACAGTTTTACAAAATATTTTTTTAAACTTTAAAACAGTTTTTATAATATATCTAAAACAGTTTTTAAAAATGTTAAAAACTGTTTTACAATATTTTTATATTACGGTTTTTCAAAAAATTTGTAAAACATTCTCTTAACAATTTTTTATAATATTAAAAGCAGTTTTCAAAACATTACAAAATAGTTTTTAAATATAGTTTTTTTAAATATTTAAAACAGTCTTTAAAATTATTTTTTAAAACTTTAAAACTGTTTTTATAATATATTCACAACAGTTTTTAAAAATGTTAAAAACAGTTTTTACAATATTTTGTTAATACGGTTTTTAAAAAAATTGTAAACATTTTCTTAACAATTTTTTATAATATTAAAAACAGTTTTTGAAACATAATAAAACAATTTTTAAATATTCATAACAGTTTTTTAATTATTTAAAACAGTTTTTAAATTATTTTTTAAAACTTTAAAACCGTTTAAGAAGTTGGCAAATTTGTGGGCAAATATTTTCCACTCAAATAGGTAAGCAAAATTTGCCCACAGATTGTGCATAGGAGGTGTTGTACATTGGCAAATAATGCTTAGGCAAAATTATGCAACCAAACAGCCAAAATGTGGCAAATTTTCATATTTGCCAACTTTTTGGCATTTGCCTAGGCAAATTATGCCAAACAAACGGACCCTTATTTTTAAAGGCTAGTGGCACCCCCGCCCCACCTCCCCACTGCTGGAGCTCCGGCGACCCTCACCGGAGCTCTTTTTTTTAGTGTTTTTGTGTGGTGAAGGACTTTTTGGAACAAAATAGAAAGGTTTGGAATAAACGTATATTAAAAAATGTTCGAAGGACTATTTGGTATATGCCCTCCCAAAAATCGGCACGCGATGTAAAAGATAACACGAACTTGCTATATTTGGTGTAAAGCATCGATGTATAAATAGAGCACGCGACAGCTAATGAAGCCAGTGCAATTGCTCTAGTATTTGAGTCGCAACTGATAAAGTTCAGATCATTAAAAAAATTTAAACAATATTCAAGCTCAAGAAAACAATATGAAAATGAAGTTTAACCTTCCGTGAAAATTGTTACATGCAGTATATCCAGTTCAAAGAGAAAGATCAGGTGCGAATGAAGAGGACTTTGGGCTTGCTTTTTACTGTAGTAACAGAGAGAAACAACATTATTATCCGGGTAGAGGGACACACTAGTAAATGAAAGTTGTGTGATGTGAGTTGAATCTAGCTGAATAAGAAATTATAGGTTCTCAAAGTTCATAAGAAAATAAAAGGGCAACCAATTTTTTATAAAAAAAAACATATAGTTGAAAATATTTTTCAGTCTCCTAATCCACTAAATCAAAATCATAGAAAAATAGGTAGAATTAAAATATATTTTAATTGCATAGAAATTTAAAAACTGATTATATTAGACTTTTGATTTTAATCAACTACATAAAGACTAAGGTATGTATATGAATTGCATATTTCTCACAAACAAAATATACTTATGGTATACTAGATTTTACTGATAAATTTATTTAATTACTAGTAATATTTAGTCAAAACCTCCCTCTACATCATCAATATCCCTCACAGTATAAAGATTAGAAACAATCCAACAACATTTGTGATAGGCACAATTAAAATTTTATTAAATTATATAGAATTAAAAAAAGATTATATGAAGTGGGGGTAACTAACGGGTGGGGGTAGAGATAGATTTAACGGGTCTAAACAAAAGTTCCCACCCCCCCAAAAAAAGGACATCAAATATGAGGAACATTGTGTGAGGATACCTGAAGATGCTTGCGGATTCTTGAAGTGGCTTGCAGATTCGGTGGATTGCAATCTCCATATATAATGTGGAGAAATATGTATCGGATAATGAAAACTGAAAAGGCTCATGGAATTTAGAGGGTCAAGGGACAAATTGGGGGTAAAAATGTTTGCTCATTGAATGTGAAATGAAGGGGGGATGTGGAGAGACATCTTTAAACCTGAAGGAAACGGCTATTTGGGTTCTTTGTTCTTTGGTTGGAGAGTACACGATTTATAATCAAGCCCTATCATAAATGACAAGTCTATTGCTCTACTACTCTTTTAAACTGAACTAGCCTTTTAAATTGGTTTGAATTCGTGTTTCATAAAAAAAATAAGATTTTATGTTTGTGTTATTTTATTTGAGTCATTATGCTATGTAAAAAAATAAGATTTTTTGTTGTGTTTCTCTATAAGAATGTTCTTATTTGATTCATATAAATACGTTTGGAGTTCGGATACGAGCCGATACATGTGTGACATATCAGTGCTACAAAATTGTGTTGAAGCCCTAATAGAGCTGCCCAAAATTAACTTTCATACCCTTTATTTTTATGTTGATGAAAATAAAATAAAAATTGACTTATAAAATTATGAGATCCATTTTTTTATTGAGACACCAAAGAAAAATAGATTGTACATATATCTTTATCTTTTACTTAACATGGATACCACCCAAATAAAAATGACGCGACACGAAACTCTTCTCAAGCAGCAACCTCGTTACGCTTCTCTGAATCTCTTTAGATCGTATAGAACAATCTTAACCAACTAATAGTTTTTTAACTGATTAATAAAATAAAAATAAACGCTTTTAAATGAGTTAAAAATAACTTAAAATTGTATGGTGAAATGCAGTTGATAGGTAATAAATGCGGTTTATATAAAATGCATACTTTTAACAGTTAAAACAATTTATTTTTGTAAAGAGAGTTGGTTTATTTTGAAAATCTGATGTCTTAGAGATGTGATTGTTTTTCTTTTAAATTTTATTGATGTCTTAAATACGCGATTGATTAGTTTTGCTGACGTGGACCCACGTAATTTAATGGATGTGCGCCCGTGCCAGCGGCACTAACCAATTGCGTCTTTAAGACATCAAATTTTCAAAAAAAACATATGTAAAAAAAAGAGCACGTAGTAAACATCATTTTCTTGTTTTGTTAAAAAATAAGATTTTATGTTGTGTTGTGTTGTGTCACTTGTAATTGGGTTGTGTTCAGGCTAGGTCAAAAATAAGATTTCGTGTTGCTTTTTAATTGGGTGAAAAAAATATTATATTTTATTTCCTATTGTGTCACGTTTATTTGAATTGTATTCGTATTAGGTGTAAAAAAATAGGATTAGGTAATTTGTCGTATCATATCCAATTTTAATTGATTCGTATTGTGTTTGTGTTCGCTTAAAAAATAATTAATGAATAAGTATTAAAATATAAATCAAATAAAGAAGTAGGTTGTCAATAATGTTATTGAAAGTGTGAACTATATTCTTTACTTAAATTGTGTTTTGTTAGTTAAAGTAAATAAATAATAATAAAAAGTTGTTACTAGAACTCTTTTTTTTAAGAATAGTTGTTACTAGAACTTGGATCCTTAATTTCGGCCAATTTATCTTTATCATTCCTTTAAGTGGTGAGTTCATGTAATAAAGAAAGAGATGTCAAAAAGGCTATGTTGTCATTTATCAAATTGGTGCGCTAGAGAGGAGCGCAAGAGGGAATTGGTGGAGCGCCAATAGTCGTGCCCTAAAATAGGGTTTATCACACATTAAGTTATGTTGGCTTTCATCTACTCAATCTAATCAGTCTCATCTAGTTGATAACTAAATTTTGGTTTTAAAATATTTATTTTCATATTTACCAAAAGTGTCGTAATAAAGGTATATAGAATAGGGATGGAATCCTGAAATCAAAACCAAAGGGGTTTGCCCCAATGGTTACCACCAACCCTTGCTTTGCAAGAGGTTGGGGGTTCAAGTCTCACCCCCACCCCCTTCCCCTCCCCAAGGCTTGAACCTAAAAAATAAAAAAATAATGATAAAAAATAAAAAAAATAAAAAAAAGGAATCTCGAAATCAGACTTGGGGTGTAGAATTTAAAAAGGTATAATTCTTAAAAATATTAAAATTTTACTTATTTAGAGCTTGAATCTCGAAATTTTGTAATAAACATGAAGCTTGGGTTCCAAAATTTGACTTTAAACTCAAGCTTGGACTCCAAGTATATACAACTATACCATTTTTTATTTTTATTAAAATTCACGGCTAGGACTCCAAATTTTTATTTGGTATATATCTATTCTAAATTGTGAGAATAAATTAATAAATTAATAAATTGAAATTATTATTACTCATGTGAAATGGTATTAATATATGCATAATTTATGTGACATTGAAGAATCGTGTTATAAAATAATTAATCGATGGAATTAGATGTATGGGAATTAATTGCGTGTAATTTGTCATAAAATAAATAAATGTGTATTTTATTTTACATCATAAGACAATATCGAATGGACTAGACTCTAAAGTTGTACATAATCCTGAAGATGTATTTTTAGTGCTTTGGATTGGCTCTAAGGGGTAGATTTACCTTTGGACTAAGCTTTGGATAAGTTTGAGAGCCCAATATTAGGCATTTTATGAACATGCCACATTAAAGGTATATAAGTGATGTTAACCCTCATTAATCAATTACATTAAACCTAAAACATAAACCCTAGCAGCATGACAGTTCTATGATATTTAATATATCTTTTGGAGGAAGTAAGAGATCACAAGAAGGAAGATCATACAACCTTCATATATTAAAGTTAATGTGATAATTTATTTAGTCATTAGGAGCCCAAAGTGCATTTTCCAAAAATTCTTTATATATTTTTGATGATTTTTTACTAGACTTTCGAATAAAAGAAGAAACTGTTTGTGATTATTTTGTATGGTGGGAAATTTTTTGAAATAAAATGAAAATACTTTGACTAAATGTTAATTAAAGAAAAATCCAAGAGTCGTTTCCTCGAATGACCCTAATTTTTAACACGATCAAATACGACCCTATATCAGATGGTTAACATTAATCTTTTTAACACTAAAAAATCGAAAGATAAGCTTGCACAAATAATCCACATGACATGTTACTATCAACACTAATAATTAAAAATTAACATATATAAATTAGATTAAGTACCCGGGTAGAATAATTAAATTTCTTATTGTAAGTTTTACTTTGGTAGCATAAGATGTGCAACTTTTGTAATGCATACATTAATAGCTAAAAAAGATGTCTCGTTTCCTAATTAGAGTAATAACTATTAATGACTTTGTTGATTTAATGTGAATTCGCACTTGAAAAGTACAAATTTAAATTTAAAATTACATTTCACAAATTCGGATTTAGGGAGTGCAATATTTTGTAAGCTATATTTAAAAGTGCAATATTTTTGTAAAATACATTTAAAAGTGCAATATTTTGTCAAATATATTTAAAAGTTGTTTATTTTTGTAAATATATATTAAAATGTCATTTTCTAATAATAAAATTCTCGTTAAAATGATGTAGTTGTTGTAATCGTTGATTGGTCAATAGCAACTCTAGATTTGTGGAGAGCAGATTCATCTTCACATAATGTACCTGCTTGGTCATAACGTACCTGCTTGAGCAGATTCATCTTCCCATTACTCTTGGTTTTTTTTCAATTACAACCATCACAGTAAGTGTGATTTGAAATGTCTAATGGAATCCCTTCAATTGTACCTCAAAAGGGATAATATTCCCACAAGAGGTCGATGAAGAAAAAAAGCTTTCCTATATTCTTTACCAAAAATAATTGGGGTTTGAGTTTTTATTCTCACTTTCTGCAATATCTATGTGTTGTAGTGCACCTTCTTCACATAAAAAGTCAACACGAGTTCCCAAAATAGAAAAAAAGTTCTAAAGAATTCCCAGCATAATTTGAAGAATCTTTATTATTTTTTGGCTTAGACAACAATGGTTGACAAGTTTATATTTTTAAACATACAAGACGTAGCCAAAAAAGTTTGGGGAATAAAACATTGACAATCGTAAAACTTTATTTGAAGCAAGACTATATATTTTAAAATAGGTACATGCTTTCCATTATTCTTGGTTTAGTTTCTTGCATCAATTGAACCATGTGCTCATTGCAACGATAAAAATCATGAGCGTAATTTGATTGTCTAATGGAACACATCTATTAGAGCAAATATTTATAATTGTTCATAGATTCGACTTTATTTTACTTTTGGCGTATCTCATTAGAAATCGTCTCATCGAACCGAACTCCGACATCTATAAGATCGAAGACACCCCTATAAGATATGAAGGTATAAACATGGGAGTTCGTAAATTTTATATATCATATGTGGGGATGTTATTTTTTAGAAAAAAATGATTTTAAATTAAAAAATTATTTTCGAGCCTCGTTTAAAAGAGAAGCAGCCCCGCTCGAACGACAACTTTTATCTCATTAGAACGAGCTTCTAATGACTATCAAATGACTTTGGTTTTTCTAGATAGAGATTGTCATTTGAAGGACGTTAGATGGGCGTTCAAACGAAAAAGCCAAGTCATTAGAATGAGTTGGAACCTCGTTCGAACGAAACTTGTGTTTTCATTAAAACGACTTCGAGTTTCATTCAAACGACTTTCAGTTTCGTTCCAACGACCTGTGCCATCTCGAATTCATAAAAACCTTATAAATACCTATTTTGAGCAGTTTTTCCATGGGACTTTGGCTAAAACAATTATATAGTCCAAAGATTTTCCATTTTGATTTCACAAAATCACTTTTTGATTTACAATTACATCATCCCCTTATGTGATTAGTGAGCTTTGTGAAACCCTAGTTTCAAATATCATTCACACACTCTGTGGAGTCTATAATCTACGGTTGACTTGTGCATCGAGGGTTTATTACTAAAAGAAGACGAAGGTTGATCGGTAGATACCGAGGGTAGACCACTATATGTGGGATAATCTAGATCGAGCCGTATTCTATTGAAGGTTTTCAAGACTCTGTGCATCTCACTTAGTTTCTTTAAGTTTTGTAAGTCGATTGTCTGACAAATAATTCGATAGTGCTGAATATATGGTTTTGCCCTTTTTAGGGATTTTCCCTCATCTCTATGAATTTGATTGCATGTGTAGTTTGATAATTGAATATTGAAACCCACCACCTATGCACACCTAATTCAATCGAAGATCAAATTTGTTAAAAAAAATGGATTTATGTGTGGGAATCTAAGATACAAATAAATTCATTGAATCACTTGCATTCTCAAATTGGCATCAAAACTGGTTACACTAAATTACTGTGATCTTTTTACAAATTTTTGTGATATCATTTTTTTCTAAAAATTATTGATCTTTAAAAATTTGGATTTAATGGATAATCTGTATAACACGATGCCTCTTTTTGGTTGTTCAAATTATGCCTATTGGAAAGCTAAAATAAGGTTAACTTTAAAATCTATAGATGAGCGTGTTTGGTTGGTTTGTGAAAGAGGGTGGACACCACCCACTGTGATAGTTGATAATTTCGTTGGCCTAAAACTTGTCTCTGTATGGACAGAGGACGACTTTAAGTGCTCGTCAGGTCTCATTGTCATCTCAGGAGCCGTCACTCCTTGCAAGTTACGTCACATCATGACAAGCACCACATCTAAAGAAGCTTGGGATAACCTCCAACTCACACATGAGGGTTCCAATGTTGTGAAAACTTCTAAGCTGCAAAATATAACCACACATTTTGAAACAATCACAATGCTTGAGTCTGAATCTTTTGATGAGTTTTACGCATGTCTGTCTGATATAGTAAATTCGAGTTTCAATTTAGGTGGGAGAATACTTGAGATGCGTGTTATTAAGAAAATTTTGATATTGCTCTCTGCCTGCTTTATTCCTTTGGTTACCTTACTAAATTCACTAGCAATACTAGATAACCTTAGGTTAGAAGAACTCTAGGAGACCTTCAAATGTATGAGATAGATATGTTTCCTAAAATAGTTAAACCCAAGGAAAAGAGAATTGCATTAAAATATAAATCTAAAAAGAAAGAAGAAGTGTCTTCTTATTCCAAGTATGACTTTGACAATTTAGCCATGTTTGCAAAGAATTTTAAGAAGCTTCACAAACTTAAAAATCACAATACTTCCGAAAAAAAGAAAGGTTTTGAGAAAAATACAAAATTATAAATCAGGAAAGAAAAATTTGTAAAAATAAAGAAAAGATTTCCCCAAAAAGACGAGGATGTTTTAAGTGAGAGCGAGAGTGATCTTCAACATCCCTACGTCAATCTTTACGCTGAGCACTTTAAAACGAAGAAACAAAACAAAGGTTTATCAATTAGAGTCTTATCCTTAGAGAAGGAGTTTATCCAATTAGTTCGAATTATTCAGTTGGCTCATTTTTAGCATCATTGTCAGAAAATAATTTTTTTTCTTTATTAACCACCTAGTAATCAATTAAGCTAGTGTTAAAATTTTGAACGTTAATTTTTAATAAATTCCTTTTTTAACAATACCAACAAGTTATAATATAAACCATATCACACAATGAATAATTAATAAATATCATCACAACTCAATTAATGTAACTGGAATAAACTTCCCAGTTTCAAACATTTCATTACAATAAACCAAATAAAACCAAATGTATCCAACACCGACACAAATAAAACCACTGACTGAGATAGAATGGAAATGACATGAATCCTTTGGTAACATGCCATAAAAAATATTAATACAGAGTACATGAATCAATAGAATGATGCATCTAATGTAAGGTCCACAACTCTATAGTATCCATAGCAAATAACTATTCAATCCTCTATGCTGGACGTCCCTATGGCCGGACACCTGATATATAGAATATACAAGAGCGAAGAGAATATGCAAGAGAAAACGGGTCAGAGCCCGATTGTAAAGGATTTTAAAAACAACAAGTGAATAAATGCTACAATTAGTAATTATTATATATATTTTAGATCCTCAGACTCTCACTTCAGATTCTCATCTCTCAACTAGTGTGCACGCCTAACGTACACCTAAATTATTCTAGTTACTGTTCCCACTTTCACTAGATTATCTCATTGTATCAACTAACCATAACCCTTATCTTTCCCCACATATTTCCTTCACAATACATGTAATAATTAAATATATTAATTAAATTCTAAATATAATTAAGTGTTCTCCTACTTAACTAATTTCAGATTTCTTCATTTTCATGTGTACGTAAATAACACAGTAGATAATATCAAATGTGTATATATATATATATATATATATATATATATATATATATATATATATATATATATGCATTCACTCTATAATATATATATACAATAATGCACCCCGAGACACAGATGCGGTGCACGCACTACTCTGTATCTAGTTCCAGTACATCTTGTCACTGTATAAAAGACTGTTGGTTCGGTGTATCCCACTTGAATCATCATTACAAATCACACATAATGGAGGCGAATATAGTTCCAAGCCTATGGACTACGCACATACCTACGTACCCATATGACCATCATCACTATTATCATCGCAGATAACCCATACCTAGGTTCTATATTCTGAGCCACTAGTAAAAAATCCCCACAAAGGTTCATCAGGATATGAATGTCCTCAATGCGCAAACCTCCCGTCGATAACAAGTAGGCTAGGTATGTCATACATACAAATAATCATATAGGTATACACTCAACCTATATATATATATATATATATATATCAACAAATGGGTATACTCTCATCCCATATACAAATCCTACACGTAGTATATTTCAAGTTTATCCCATAACTAATAATTCACATTTCCCATTACTCCTAACATCTCTTATTAACCGAAAGGATTCAATTAATTATTCCAATAGCTACCTTCAACTCATACTTATTGGTCCAAAACCCAGACTCATTATAACAAGCTCGAATTATATTTTAATTCCCAATAATCCTTTTTTCCGATAAAGTTACAATCTGCCCAGAACTAAAAATTACAATTTTGAGGCTTTTCTGCTCCGATTTTGAAAAAACTTAAAACTACAAAGTTGTGCGGAACGTGATTTTATATAAAAACACGGTGGCACACTATCAAATTCCACTTAAAAGCGTCCTAAAATTATCATATAATGTTCGTCCTTTTTCAACATATTTTACTTATGGGTTGTAACATAATTTATCCTCAAAACCTCCACCAAATGATCCCAAACTCCTTAAAATTCATCCCAAATGAAATACCCAAGTATTTACATGATTTATAACATCAAATCATATCAAAATCATCAAGAAATTTCGATGAATCATATTAATCTTATTTTAAATTCAAGAAAATCTACATGATAGAATTACTTCTCAACACATACTAACCCCAAATTTCCTCATCAATTAAACCCAAAATTTCATGGTGTTAATTCTAATTTCATCCAAGGAATAATCCTTAATAATTCCATTTCAAGAATTACATCAAAATAATCAAATTTTCATCTTTGATTTATAGTTTTCATGGATGTTTATCCCTTCTAATTTAACATGGATATTATACTCACTAATTGGAACAAGAATTACACATGCCTTAAGGTGTAGGTCTAATCCTTTGGTGAAGATGTATGTAGAATGCGTCCTCCTCCTTTCCAATCACTTTTTCGTTGGTGGTTCAACCCTTGGTTTGCTCTCAAAACCCCTTCTCTTCCTAGAGTTCTCTCCCTTCCTCTCCTTAGTCTTTTAGGAAATAATCTCTTGGTTTAACACACTCTAATCTTAAATAATAAAACTCCAATCGCGTAGGTACTATTCATCCCCCCCCCCCCCCCCAAAAAAAATGTAGAAAACACCCCTATGAGGTGTCCTTTTGGTTCCTAATTGACCCTAGACCCCAATCAAACCCCCCGTTAGACTTTTATGCTTATTTCAACCCTTTCGGAATCATTGGCGCAGTCGAAATGACCATATGGATGACTTAAAAATAATTTTCCTTTTTGCCCTTTTAATTTAGTCCGGACACGACTCACACGCGCGTCCCGACTTAATTTCAATAATTCGCTTAATATTCACTCGCGACCATATAATCATATATTACTTTTAATCACTCAGTAAAATTCAATATCAATCACATATTACTTTATTCTATTGTAATATTCAATCCGAATTAATTCCAATTATTAGTCATAATTAATTTCAATTAATCCCCATTTTACTTTTAATTAATCCTATTTTAAAAGTCATTAAAATTACGGGGTATTACATACTTCCCCCTTACAATGGAATTTCGTCCCGAAATTCGAAAAAAAGTATAGCAGATAAGAACAACTCTCGCTATATGTTGTGTACCGCATCCTCGCGCTTACAAGTAAACTACTTTGTACCGCCCATACAATACGCTATCAAATACCCTTAATAATGAACCCTTCATGTATGTTTGTTTTAAACTCCAGGTTACCCTATCACGTAGGTTCTTACCCAAGCCGTATCGTTTAAGTTTCACTACTTAAACTTTATTTTAGATATTCTCTATCTAAGCCTTCTACTGTTTGCACCTTAGTAGATTAATCGTTTTTATGATACATACGATCTCGTCTCGTGAAGATCGCACTCAAGTAGGTTATTTATGCAGTAAAGATTTTACCTGCATTATGTACTAAGTACCAACTCATCTCTAATCTTCGCAATAGTACCTGGTCCCCTATCTTTAAATAACAAGCAAGAGGACAATAAGGCTTACCGTGCCATACCTCAACTGGCGACATGACCAAAAGTGAACTTATATGAGTTTAATGTACACAAATTCCATGAATGGAAGGGACTACGCTCGTACTCCTATAAGATCCATGGGTACACATATAATTTATTTCCTAACATCTGATTAGTCCGCTTATCCTTCCCATTCGTCTGCGGATGATATGTCGTACTCAATCACAACTCGGTACCTATGCCCTCGTGAACACTCTACTAAAATCTAATGACAAAGATCTTGTCCTATTTGGACACGAGATCAAGTGATACCCCATGTAACCTCACTATCTCGGTTATAAAGATCGATGCATACTGTCCCGGAGTATGATCAGTCCTAACAGCCATAGCGTGAGCTACTTAGGTCAACCGATCCACTATCACCCATATAGGATCGTAACCCCTATAGAAAGTAGTTACCTTCACGATAAAATTCTTGGAATGATTTCCCCTTCTACTGATTGAGAAGTCCCTACTGGTCCACTCTTTACCAACAGACAGGTGACCCATTGCAAATGAATTTAGCAATATTTCTCTTCATTTCAGCCCATCACCATTGTCACTAATACATCTTATATTCTCTCAAATGTACCTCTAACCGTGATCCATGTGACTTTGCCTCACTGCGTGTTTGAAGTCCTCTTCCCACTCTAAAAATTAGTTTCTTGTGAAACGTAAGCTTGTGACAAGTCTACGTAATAAGCTTCAGCTTCCCTGGATAAATGTTATCGAATTCGCACGACAATCATAATCCGCTTCCTGATTCAATCACCTAGGGTACCCATACACGCTATGTCTCGCACATTATTGCCCTAATAATATGTACCACTTGTAAATAGATTCTCGCGCACTTGGCATACTGATAGGATAGGAGTACACTCAACCACCCCACTAATCATAACTTAATCACTCTTTCAGTGGCATCATTGTTCTATTCATAATGATACCAGGACAAGGCGTCTCTGCCGGCCTTAAGGCGTAATAGAATTATTAGTTCTCAGTTATATTCCTATATATGTATAATTACCAAAGTACAAAACTTATGTATTGTGGGCCAAACTTCTCTCCAACTCTCTACGTTCGCAAGTTTCATGCGTGGGATGTCTTGTAAAGAGAAATCTAAATAAGTAACCCCCCGATACACTACTACCTAACATAGTCGGTTGTCGAGATCCGTAAGGCCCTCAGTCCATAATATGTTCCTTCCCATAATCTCTGTATGTTAAAAAAAATCTTCTTATACCCCTTAGAAATAACATGAAACATGGTGCTATCACGAGCTATATTTTGTTGCTCGATAAAGATCATGATGTATCCTGAGTCACATCGGTAAATAAATTCCTATTCACCGAGTTTACATATAACTAGACAATATACTCATTGAAGTCAATGATACAATGAAATTTCTATATATATTTATAGGCCCAACCCTATTCCAGGTGGCTCCTCAGCCAGTAATATTACTCACTCAGAATATCCAGCACGATAGTCTTATCATTCAATCTACTATCGTTCTAACACTTAGTAATTAATCCTTACACATTACCATAATAAGATCTACTTTGCTAACTCAAAGTAGTAATGAATTATAACGATAAAATATGTTCTTCGTGCCCACCCGGCTCACACATGGACGATATCAAAAAGCCCCATTATCAATTATAAATACGTTTGCAACCCGATTGTTAAAAGCATCATACCCATTAAACTCCACTCGCACGCAAATTTTTAGTGTTAATAATTCATATATATTGTGACACACCCGTGCCACTTGAATTAATTCTTTACTCACAAGGATGAAACAAAATTTCACCAGTCTCGCCCAATCGTAGGGTCCCAGCGCTTAGCTGGCAACACGACCCATGAGCATCTACAATCGTTATACATCTAGGATTTCATCCAATAGTTGCCCCCTCCTTGTAGTGGGAAAATTATTCTGTTCTATGGCTACACGCCTATTATTGAAACATCGTTCCAAAATCTCTAGGACTCAACTATGGCTTTACTGGCCTCCCTTTTACTTTACTGGTCCAATCGAACCTGAAATATGGCATGCTACAGCTGTTGAGGACTCCACTGGTCCTGCCTAATCCCACTACTCTCAGGTTGTAAATTTCCAGGGCCTAATTCTCGTGACCCAATTCCTCCACTGGAAATTTCACTCCTCCAATTGTTATGCCTAACTGACATGGTTTACCATTCCTAAACTTATCGGTATAACTTCTCAACGTGGACACATTCAACACTAGTAGCCTTTCTTTTTACACATAGGGAAATTTCCTTTATCATTCCCCCGTCACTGGTCCTACTGACTATTTTGGAATGTCCTTCTCTTAGATCGAGTAGTCTTAGCTCCCAATTTCTATTTCCACTGTTCCTTTGGCTCTACTAGTCCCATGAAACACATGGTCGACTTTGCTGGTCTTTGCTGAATTCATCGCCTCTCAGTAAGAATTTAAATAGATTCCCTATTGGGTATACCTTCCGGTAATGTTTCACTATCACTATTGAATTTAATCTTTGCTTGCGGGTAGGTTTTCCCCAACCATACTGGCTCCCCGTCTCCTTGGGGCATTAACAAATTTCTTGGCGAGATCAACCCTAGTCGTCTTCATCAAATTTTTTTTACACTTGAGTATTTAACTCACGAGTTCTTCCACATAATGAACAGATATTATCTGCGATGTACCCCATTCTTCGTTGGGTAAGGAATTCGTTAAATAAGTTCACTACTATTTCGCGTTGGGTTTTCTTTCTCGCCCATATGAAATAAGTTTCGAAATTCTATTCGTATCCCAATTAATCATCAAATGGACGATTTCATAGTCGAACCATACTATAATGTCTCGTTTTATCTTCCCACGTGCTTCTTTATATGTGATGTCTAACTCTCATCACTTCCCATGAGCAAAAATTTCACCCAAAATGTTCAAGTCCGGGGTGTTTATACACTTCATCTTACATAATTGTATCTGGACTTCTTCCTTAACAAGAGTCCTTCCGACTCCTTCATCTTTCACTAACAATCCTGGGTAGGTTTTGAAATGGCACAAACGTCATCCATGACGGTTCTAGAAACTACAGCTCCCGAATGTCTTCTTTATCATCCTCAGCATGAACAACGATTTTGGTGGGTTCTATCTAAATCACCATTTCCAAAATCTTCTAAGTCTTCGGTTGAGCCCTCCTCCTGCTGTTCTTCTAACGACCCTTGCTAGTCATCGATGCCTGACAGAGATCGTATAAGAATTACATCATTTATATTTCCTGGCAGGAGCACGTAAGTCATAATACGCAGATGAATACAACATCCTAATAATAGGGCTCTAAATCAAAGAACGCTACGCTGAAACATAGAAAGCCGTACAAATCCTAAGGACATTAGAACCTGATGCGCTCATACCACCTGCAATAACCCGCTTAATTAAATACCGGGTGGCCAATCCTTTATCCAATTAATTCGAATTATTCAGTTGGCTCATTCTTAGCATCACTGTCGAAAAATATTTTTTTTCTTCATTAACCACCTAGTAATCAATTAAGATGGTGTTAAAATTTTCAACTTTAATATTTAATAAATTCCTTTTTTTTAACAAAACCAATAAGTTATAATATAAACCATCTCACACAATGAATGGTTAATAAATATCATCACAACTTAATTAATGTAACGGAATAAATTTCCCAGTTTCAACCATTTCAATACAATAAACCAAATAAAGCCAAATGTATCCAACACCGACACAAAAAAAACCACTGACTCAGATAGAATGGAAATTACACGAATCCTTTGGCAACATGCCATAAAAGAAATGACTACGGAGTACATGAATCAATTGCAATGATGCGTCTAATGCAAGGTCCACAACTCCGTAGTATCCATAGCAAATAAATATCCAATCCTCTATACTGGGCATCCCTGTGGTCGGACACCTGATATAGAATATACAAGAAGGAAGAGAAAATGCAAGAGAAAACGGGTCAGAGCCCGATTGTAAAGGATTTTAAAAACAGCAAGTGAATAAATGCTATAATTAGCAATTATTATATACATGTTAGATCCTTGGATTCTCACTTGAGATTCTCACCTCTCAACTAGTGTGCACGCCTAACGTATACCCAATTTATTCTAGTTACTATTCCCACTTTCTCTAGATTATATCATTGTATCAACTAACCATAGCCCCTATCTTTCCCCACATATTTCCTTAACAATACATGTAATAATTAAATATATTAATTCAATTCTCAATATAATTAAGTGTTCTCATACTTAATTAATTTCAGATTTCTTTATCTTTCATGTTTATGTAAATCACACAGTAGATAATATCACATGTATATATATGCATTCACTCTATTATATATATACAACACTGCACCCTGAGACACAACTCGTCACTGTATAAAAGACTGTTGGTTCGGTGTATCCCACTCGAAACATCATCACAAATCACACATATTGGAGGCGAATATAGTTCCAAGCCTATGGGCTACGCACATACCTATGTACCCATATGACCGTCATCACTATCATTATCACATATAGCACGTACCTAGGTTCTATATTCTGAGACACAAGTAAAAAATCCCCTCAAAGGCTCATCAGGATATGACTGTCCTCAACGCGCAAACCTCGTGTCAGTAACAAGTAGGTTAGGTATGTCATACACACAAATCATCATATAGGTATACACTCAACATATATATATATATATATATATATATATATATATATATATATATATATATATAAAATAGGGCATAGGCACATCCCATATCACAAGTCTTATACGTAGTATACTTATATCTCGAATATCCTACATAGCATGGTATTTTAAACCTCAATTATATTATTGGTATTCGCTCCACACACACACACACACACACACACACACACACACATATATATATATATATATATATATATATATCAACCAATGGGTATAATCTCATCCCATATACAAATCCTACATGTAGTATATTTCAAGTTTATCCCATAACTAATAATTCACATATCCCATTACTCTTAACATCACTTATTAACCGAAAGGATTCAATTAATTATTCCAGTAGCTACCTTTAACTCATACTTATTGGTCCAAAATCCAGACTCGTTATAACAAGCCCGAATTATATTTTAATTCCCAATTATCATTTTTTTTCGATAAAGTTACAATCTGCCCAGCACTAAAAATTATAATTTTGAGGCTTTTCTGCTCCGATTTTGAAAAAACTTAAAACTAAAAAGTTGTGCGGAACGTGATTCTATACAAAATCTCGATAGCACACTACCAAATCCACTTAAAACAGTCCTAAAATTATCATACAATGTTCGTCATTTTTCTACATATTTTACCTATGGGTTGTAACATAATTTATCCTCAAAACCTCCACCAAATGATTCCAAACTCCTTATAATTCAACCCAAATTATAAATCCAAGTATGTACATGACTTATAACATCAAATCATATCAAAATCATCGTGGAATTTTGATTAATCGTACTAATCTTATTTTAAATTCAAGAATATCTACATGATAGAATTATTTCTCAAGAACACATATAAATCCAAAAGTTCACGGTGTTAATTCTAATTTCATCAAAGGAATAATCCTAAATAAATTCCATTTCAAGAATTACATCAAAATCATCAAATTTTCATCTGTGATTTATAGTTTTCATGGATGTTTATCCCTTCTAATTTAACATGGATATTATAATCACTAAGTGGAACAAGAATTACGCTTGCCTTAAGGTGTAGGTCTGATCCTTTAGTGAAGATGTATGTAGAATACGTCCTCCTCCTTTCCAATCACTTTTCCAGTGGTGGTGCAACCCTTGGTTTGCTCTCAAAACCCATTCTCTTCCTAGAGTTCTCTCCCTTCCTCTCCTCAGTCTTTTAGTAAATAATATCTTTGTTTAAGACACTCTAATCTTAAATAATAAAACTCCAATCCCGCAGGTCTTATTCACCTCCCCCAGAAAATGACGAAAATACCCCTCTAGGGTGTCCTTTTGGTTCTTAATTGACCCTAGACCCCAATCAAACCGTCTCTAGGGCTCGTGTCGAGCACCCTGTTGCTATTGTTGTGGGGCCCTGCCCCTTTTAGGACACTCCTAGCGTTTGTGGCCAGTCTTTCCACAAATAAAACATTTCCCCGCAAAGTTTCCCCCTCTCTGACCCTGCTGCCCACGACCCTGATGACCGTTACCATTCCTCTCTTGATCATGCTGGCCTTGCTGAAACTGCTGTTGTTGGTCGTACTGGCCCTGTTAGCCCTGATGGCCGTGCTGACCCTACTGGCCATGCCAAAAACCTCCATGACCATTTTTAAACCTTCAGATCTAAACCTCTAAGAATCCCCCTGCCTGTGCTGACCCTGAGATGATTGTCCCCCGCTGGCACCATTTCCCCCTGTCATTCCCTGATGGTTGGACTCTCCTGCTCACTTACCCTCTGTCAAGTGGAAGCGGTGGTCCTGACAGTGAAGTAATGCTGCGTTAATCACATCAGAATCAGTGGCCAATGAGAGATTTCTTAGCAAGTGCTAACGAATCCTCCATGTCAACCCATCCATGAACTTCTGGATCTTCTTCTCTTCAGTTGAAATCTCATCGGGAACGATGTTCAGAAGATTTGTGAACTCGGCCTCATACTCAGCCACTGTCTTCCCCTCCTGCTTGAGGTTCATCAACTTCCTCCTCATCCCGGTATGAACTGCTGAGGGAAAATACTTGCGGTCAAACCGCACCCAGAACTCCTGAATGGTAAGAACATCTCTCTCCTCCGCGGTGGTAATAGACTCGTACCACTGCAACGCTGCTCCTACCAGCTTAAAAGTAGCCAGTATCTGCCTTTGTACATCGGTACACTCATACATCCTCAAATGTCTTTAGATGTCCTTCTTCAACTGACTGGATACAATGACGTCGGAGCTACCTGCGAACTCCGAAGGGTGCGCCTTTTGAAAAGCATCTCGAACCCGTTCCCAAGCAACGGGAATGCATGAGCCTGAACTGGGGCAACCACCGGTGCCTGAGGTGGCGCCTGCTGCACAACTGCTAAAACGGCATTTACCGCCTGGGCGACAATGGCGGCAACTTCTGCAGCGTTCATAGTACCCAGAACTGGTACAGGCTGTGGTTCGGGGTGGGCACCCCTGGGAACTTTCTGTGCACGTTGTGGAGGCATCTAAAATGAGAGAGAAGTCTTGTAAGTCCACATTTAATATCTCAAAATAGCTGAAGAGCGTAAAATACACAAAAGAGTACAACAATCCTAAAATATAGGGCTCTATATCAAGGATTCTACGCGGAAACATAACAAGTCGTACAGATCCTAAGGACACTAGAACCTGATGCTTTGATACCACCTGTGACACCCCGACTAATTAAACACCGGGTAGCTACTTCTTTATTCAAATTAATACAAAATGTCAAGTTGGTTCAGTTCATAGCATCACTCTCCAAAACATTTTTTTTAGACAATTACTAGCCACCTAATATTTAAAAAGTGAGTTGCCAAATTTTATTAAATTAAATTAACATGCAATCCATATAATATTTATTAATTAATGATAACACAATTACATCACAGTCACAACAAAATATAAATGGAATAATAAATGAGTTTGGAGTAACACACCTTAGAATAGTCAAATACTGAATAAAACCAAATACAACGTCTGAATAATAAATGAATTTAACTCCTAAACTGAAAGGAAACTGAGTATGATAAAACTGTCTCTAAAATAAATAGGGCGACATGCCCTAAAAACTAAATAAGTCTGAAATGGAATCAATATAGAATGTGGAGGCGTCTATCATCAAGGTCCTGTAACTTTCACAGCAGCTACATCACGTCACTTGAATTGAACTCCAAAGTTTGGCGTCCCTGTGGCTGGACACCTAAAAGGTTTTTGCTAGAAAATAGATTTGAAAGAAAACGGGTCAGAGCCCGGTGTGAAAACAGTTTAAAATATAACAAGTGTTTAATAACATTAAAAAGTGAATATTAAATACATGTTAGTTACGTGCACTCACATGAGTTTCTCGCCTCTCAACTAATGTGCACTCCTACCGTATCCGTAACCAGTCCTAGTCATGCCGCTAACTAACTAGTCTAAATCACAACCTGACTTCACTTTATAGTACAAGGGTCTATTCTAATATAATCTGTGCGTGTCTTCCTTTTATTTCACATTCATTACTTATTATATTTATTGTATGAAATTCTCAATTTTATCTTTACTAAAATGTCTCAAGAATACCCATTTACACTTTAATAAAGAGTCTATGGCAATTACCAGTATATTAATACCAACATAAATATACAATTAGCGCACCCCTAGGCTAAGTTGTGGTGCTCACATACTCTGCTATCGAATCCTGGTACATCACGTACCTAAGGACCACGTGTTTCGAATCTCTCAACAACCATCTCAATAAGAAAAATCACACATAATGGAGGCGAACATAGTTCACATACCCATGGGTCACGCACATACCTACGCTCCCATGGTCAGCTGACTTATTAACTCACAAATAAGTCATTCACAGCCCTATGTCCTTAAGGTACCAATCTAAATCCCCCCGTAGGCACACAAGGATTAGATGGCCCAATTCGAAAGCCGACCTGCCGTGATAGCAAGTATGGTAGGTATGTTATACACATATATGTCCATATACTAAGCATTCACACAACTTAGATATCTTATAATATTAATAAAGGTATATTCTACATCCCTATACCGTTATTCCAATTTGTACATTTTTAAGTTTTCGGATAATGTATAATATAGACCGCTGACACATCTCACGTCGTAGTTTCAAGTACTTAAAACCTAACCTAAAAAGGTTACCAAGTCTCCTATTATCCCCACATTTAAATCCACTATTATTAAGGTCCTCACCTCTGCCACTAACTTTAAATTGTCAAACTATATATAAGTTAATCATTTACTTTTAGTCTCTAAGAGTATTTCACACGTCAAGCCTTATTAGGTTTAATATAATTCCCAAATTGAATTCTAATCATAATCCGGGTCTCACACACATGCCTACTGGTCTTCTTTAAATCTAAGAGTATTCACAAAGTCCCCATTAATAATTCTCTAGGGTCGTAATTGTTAAGATTCAACAAAGGAAGAAATATAACCGATTATGGGAAGGTCGATCGATCGACCTTGAATATCGATCGATCGATGGTGGTCGAACGATCGACCTATGAATATCGATCGATCGCACCAGATGGGCTACGGACTGCTTCGTTTTTCAATCTCAGATTTGCCCCAAAACTCCATTACAAGGTATGAAACTTTAATCTAAGGTTATAGGATCATTATACAACCAAAATACATTATTTTTAACGTTCCAAAATTTTTAAATCATCAACAATTGGCCTTATATGGATCAAAACTTCAATAAAAACTCTAGTTTTCTATTTTCTTCAAGAACAATGATAATTCTCCTCTTTAATCCGTTTTTAATTCATCAAAGGTTATGTTTTGGGTACTGAATTCGTCCAGAACAAATCTACATGCAATTCCTAACCAAGGTTTAGAGTTCTCCATCAATTTCATTGGGTTTACATCATCTTTCAAGGCAATTATTAATTTCTACACTAATCATGGAGGAAATATTCGCAGAAACTAATGTAATCAAATCACTTGCCTTAAGTTTGATGTTCAGAATCATTGATGGTGTCCAGGGGCTGGTTCTTTCCTTCTTTTCGGTCACAATTCCGTCAAGATTTGGTGGTGGTGGTTGGTGGCTAGGTTTTTGGAAACCTCCTACAACTTCCCCTCTAACTCACGTAGCCCACTCTTTGTTTTTTGGCTGATAATGGCCCTAATGGCCTTTCCAATAATAAATAAATAAACACTAAAATTCGTGAGTCTTAATTTCTTAATTTTTAAAATGACCAAAATACCCTCCCGGGTTGCCGATTTGGCCTAAAAATGCCCCGGGACCCAAACTTAACCCCCGGCTAGTGTTTTCTGACTATATCGACCCCTCCGGACACGTTGGCGCACTCAAAAATGACCATACGGATGATTAAATTACAATTTACTTTTTAATCTAATTAAATTGATTCCTGACGCGACTGACACGCGCATCCCAACTTAATTTTCTAAATTGTCATATTTATGATTCTCGACAATTTTAATACTTTCAATACTCATATATTATCATATATATTCAGTAATATTTAATATTACCATCACAATCAAATACCAACTCACGTCTCTCTAGTATTTAAATTCAGATTAATTTCCAATTAATTATCATTTAATTTAATTAATCCATTAAATAAAAATTAATAAAATTACGAGGTGTTACAAAAGGTAGTGCCCTTAGATATCAGAAGAATAAACATAATGTATTCACTAAACTTTGTCTTTTATTCAAAAGAGATCATGAAATTTTATTACAAAAAGTTCTCCCTCAAAGTTACAAGTCATGAAAGTAAACTATTTCCACTCCATTTAACTCTTTCCTCAGGCTTTGTCCATTCCAGTTGGAGGAACATCCAAAGAAGAGGGATGAATAGTGGATCTCAAATGCCTGAGTCTTTCACAACCACTGGAACTTGGCCTATTTACTAGGTGTTAAGGTTGAACAAGGGTATCTTCATCATTCAGGATATAATCACCAGGTATATTCACACAAGACTTTGTGGAATGGTGTCATTAGGAATCCAATCAACATCAAGCCTGAAGGGTGGATTTGGATAATCCAATACTCCTGAATCATTCCAATGCCATAAGGAATCCTCTTTAGGAAGCTTCAAAGTTGTTAAGTCATTCAGCCAACTCCACTTATAACCTTCACATCGGGCTAATTTTAACTCATCATCCAGGTGAGACAAGGATTCATCATAACCATCCATTTAGACAGCCATGGATTGCTTATGAAATTGAAAGGTCAGATAATCAACCTTATCAGTTAGCTTCATGATGGTAGCATTTTTTCCTTGATCAAGACAGTCTACTTTTATGTCATTTTCTCCTCAATAGTGGGCATAGCACCCACCACCTGCTTGGATGACTGGCCTGCCTTTTTTTTTCTTTAGAGTCTCAATTTCCTCCCTCAATTTGAATTTTCCTACTCTAATAAAGAGGCATCCTCATCCTATCCAGTGGCACTTGATAATTTTTTCAAGCCCTATAATTCATTTTTAAAGAGTTATTCTCCTGCTCCAATAAGCTTGTCACCTCCCTAGCACTGGTCAACTCGCAGTTTAGCACAATATCCTTTTTCTTGTATACCGATGAAATGGCTTCCAATTTCTTATCAAAACCTGCCTCACCACTGAGCCGGGCATACTTCGCCTCATATTCAGAGTGCAAGCTAGCCAGAAAGACCTTATGGTCTCCTTGCATCTGAAGGATAATGTCATAATATGCAGCATTGGTCGACACTACTTGGTCAAACAACCTATGAAGATTGGCTTAGGTTTCTTTTACTTGGTTGGAGGCATCTAAGCTAAGCACCTTCTCCAACTCGTCTTCAACCAAATCCTAATGGCTATCACCAAATAGTCGGACACTCCTCGTATACTGGTCAGTTTGTGCTGCAACTATAACGGATATCCTGGAATTAAACTAAAAGATAGAGTATGAACATAAAGATCAAATAATAAAATCTACAACATCAAAATGGTGAAATTCCAATAAAATAATTTATTATAAATTGGGTGGGACCATTATATCAAAAGCATCACTATTTAAGCTTACAGAAGGAAATTGTGCATTACAAAGGAAAAAAATCAAAAAATCCTAAGAGCTACACCTTCTCCTTATATTATGTCTTCTCCTCAGCTGAGTGGGCCACCACCGATATTTTTGGCACCATGGAAGACTCGTCAGTACTCTCATCATCTTTATCTCCTCATTTATAATGGGAGGAGTATTTAGATTATGCTGTTGGAAGAGCTCTAAGTCAACGGCGGTGATGATCCGCCTAAGGGAACAATCTCAACCATATTTGAAGGAAACCTTCTTCAGATAGTCTATCTACATAGCAGTAGTGGAAAATTCCTTATCCTACCCTTGGGTGTAAGCATTTTCCTTCCCCTTTTTCAGGGTAACCTTCAAGTTTTAAAACTTTTTCTCCGCCTCAGTGGTGGCCTTGGCGGCATCAGACGTAACCTTCTCGGCATTCTTCCTTCTTTTCTTAGTAGTATTCAACAGGACCTACCATTTTTCTTGATCTCTCTTATAAGCCTTCTTGGTACCATCCAAGGAGTCCTTAAGCTCTTTGAAGGCCTCTTTAAAATCAGTGGGTAATGCCCTCAGTTGGCCATCCCTCATCAAAAGTTGGTCTTAATGAACCAAGAACTGCAAATATTGAAGAACAAAGGCAATTAGCAAAAATTCTAAAGAAGAGGAAGCAATAATGGAGGAAAAAGAGAGTTCGATTACGAACGTGATGAAAAAGGGAAAACCAGCCTTTATATAGGTACAATGATGATCCTTGATATTTGGGATTTGAAATAATTAATTGTACCATTATTTGGGCTACCAGTGGTGTTCCGAATCCCAAAAAGGCAAAATACTAGCGTACCCTTCGACGGTTCGCTATTTTTCAAGGTATTTATAAAACTATCATTACCTCAATACATAAAGAAAAAAATTACAAGTCCTTAAGGTCAACTTTCGACCATAACCTTCATGAGATGCTGAGTAATCCTAAAAAGGAATACTCCATTCTTTCATTCAACCTTCAAGTGAGAAGTATTGAGGGATTATGTTATAGCTTGAAAATATCATGCCACCTGGACCAATAACATAGTGACATCTATTGACATCATCATTAAGATTTCCATAATGTGTAAATCCTGGTCGGATCATATATCCGTTGGTCAGCTAACTCTCTGACCATAATCAATAAGTTGAACCATCAATTATATGAAAAGATACAAGTGGGATATTTAACAGTCACCATGTACATGCACGTGAAAAGACACCCAGCTACATATTATTGTGTAAAGGTGTAAATGCTTGAATATATAAAGCCATTCCACCTCCTGATTCCTATTTACTATAAATACACCACTTCACCAAGCTGAGGGGAACAAGCATCAGTACCTTTGCTTTATGCTCGCCTTGTAATTAAGATATTGGAATAAACCCTAAACCAACATTACCCCGTGAACGTAGGCTCCATCCCTGAGTTGAACCATGCACAAACTCGATGTTGTTTCTTTCCTTTTATTTATCTATGATTATAAGTTTGGTAAAAACTAAAATAGATATCCAACTTTAGACATCAGCAACTATTATAACAATAACTTTTAAAAATCTATACTAATAATTTTGAAAGTAGTTACGATAATAGATCTCAAATTATTCTTTTTGGTAAATTTTCCCATCCACCGAATTCATTTGGTACTTGCTTGCAAAGTCAAAAAAATAAAAAATTCGATAGCTATGACCGAGAGGAAAACCATTGTTGGAGCTAGATTTAGATGAATTATTTACAACCAACAATGACTTTTGTCTAAAGACTTTGGAAGATGAAGGATTTTTTTAACCAAATGAGGAATTCGAGGATTTTGATCAAAGGATGCTTACTTTGGAACAAACCATTCCTCTTTTGGTCTAACGCATAATTGAGAACGAAAGTGATGAAGAAACATATGTAGTATCCATTTGCGATTAAAATATCATTTCATTGAGAATTATATTATCTCCTTATAAATATGAGGTTGAGACTTGTCCTTCACCTCAAATATTTTAGAATATCATTTCATTGAGAATTATATTATCTCCTTATAAATTAAATCTTTGAGTGATGATGAATCATCTCTTCAGATTGAATTTGTTTCCTCGCTATTTTCTTTTGTCGTTATCAAACCAATACAAGAAGTACTACAAGAATTTGATAAAAGTCTTGACGACTTTGACTCGATTCTTCATAAGGAATGATTTTTTAAAATGATTTAAGTTTATTCCTCCTACCATTCCCTTTGAAAAACTTTTAGTAGAAAACTTGAACTTTGTTTGGTCCTATTTGTACTTGTCACCCGTTAAATCCAAATACCCCATCATCTGCCAAAAAGTTTTCATTATTGATGGCTCTTTCCCCGTGCCTAAAACATGCCTCTCGTTGCACAAACAGAACGCCTATTTTTTGGGAGGCATGAAATCAAATGAGGTCCCTCCATTAATCCTTCAAGCTCAACATGTTTTATGAGTGATCCCTCAAAATTTTCAACCTCTAATGTATTGAAAGATTAGAAGTTAAAATTGTTAGTTATACATAGTGGTTTGGCTTTTTTTTATTATTATATAGTGTAATTAGTTAAATTTTTCATTTTTCTTTATGTTAAGCTTGTCTTTTACATGTTTTGTCGAATCAATGGGCTCTTGCTATTCTAGTGCGGATCCACATGTCACCACTAGGATGAGGTGATTAAGTGTCAACCGAAGTTGT
This sequence comes from Sambucus nigra, assembly GCA_949130495.1. NCBI lineage: Eukaryota > Viridiplantae > Streptophyta > Magnoliopsida > Dipsacales > Adoxaceae > Sambucus > Sambucus nigra. Next base: position 320,583,881 of record OX422214.1, on the reverse strand, counting down.
GATCATAACGGTGTATGTGTAGGCGGTAGAAATATCGACAAACCTTGCTTGAGTACGAAAAAAAAGTGTCAAGTTGTCGACAAATAGATTGAGCGGTATGTAAGGGTATTTCAGGAGGAATGGGGAAGATGCCCAAGGAGGCACATCCTTTGTATAAGGGATTCGATTTTTTATGTGGGGTGGATGTTAGGGTTTCTTGGGAGTGGGGTAAATAGGGTTTGGAATTGATTTTGTTTTATTAAAATTGGCTAGGGTTTGTATTATAGTGAATCTTGGGCCAATTTTCTGCCTTGGGGTCTTCGATTTGGGCCAGGACTAAGACCGCACTACTCGAAAGCTTACCCACAGGGGTTGATGATTGAGAAACATTGGGAAATGAGTCGGGCAGGTCCTGGTGACAAACCGACAAGGGCAGATGGTTGTCGACACTTTTTTTGTTGGCATAATCCTCAAAATTTTCAACAGGGGCTTCAGCCCTGCCTTTTGGTGGTTCTAGGGCAGAATCGGGGGTCGAAATGGGCTTACTACTGGATGGCGGCAAGGGTGTTATGCCTACGGCTTCCCCATTCTGAGTTTTCGATGGAATTCGGTCATCGATGGTGGTTGGGGTAGGCCTGCTGTCTACCGCTCAGGTGATTCGATGGATTGGGCTTAGCGGTGGTATAGTATTGATGGGGTTGGATCGGAAGTCATCCGGATGAGTCCAATTTGAGTCTCAATCTTCTATAAACATGATTGATCCAAAGAACAAACCACGCTCTTATACCAATTTGATGTAATTTAGGGTGCGGAAGCGTAAAAGAATTATCATCTACATAACAACTACAACAACAACAACATGGAAAAGGAATAAGGGTTTCTTATTTATCTCTTTAGTCTCTTAATATCAAAATGGAAAAAGTGATACCAAGGAAAGCCCTTTGGATATTATACTAAAGCTATAAAAGGCTAAAAAGGAACAAAATAAAAAATAATAATAAAAGGACGCTCATATCCTTATGCTCCTGCATCAGTAACAGTAGAATGGACAATAACTTAGTTATCATGACTTTTAATTATGAGACAACCGTGTAAAATAGAATTTTATTTGTTGTGAATGAGTTAAATGGTCTAAATTAACAATGTGAACAAAGATATATTTAACAAACCTACAAGAGTCCTATTTTGAATTTTTATTTTGATAAATGTCTTTCTAATCAGGGAGAACGTCAGATTTTTTAATACCCATTTACATTCTTTATCTAAAATATACACAACATGATGTACATGCGCATAGGGCTGTAAAATGAACCAAGCTACTGGAGTTCGGATCGTGTTCGTTCGGAAAAAAGCTCGTTCGAGACTAGCTCGTAAAATAAATGAGTCAAGCTTAATCAAAAGTTTAAGCTCGTTATCTTATCCAGTTCAGCTCTGATTCGACTCAATCACCGATATTCATACTAAACTAGTGTAAAATAACCAAGTTACTCGAGCTCGGTTCATATTCATTTGCTTAGTTCGAGTTTGGATCGTAAGATAAATGAATCGAGCTTGAACATACTTTTAGGCTCGTTTACATTTACAATCCAAGTTTGAGCAACATTAAGCTTGGCTCAACTCGCCTCATTTTCACCCTACATGCATACTAGTATACAATTATACATACATGATTAAGTGGAGAAACAAGTTTGTAGAATGAAAGCATGGAGGTAAAGAGTGATGTCGGCTACACTCAGTAGTGTGGGAGATTTTATCTTTGGGGAGGAAGAAAAAAAATAATATGGTTGAGAATAAGATTACCTTGGACAATTCTCACTACCCTTAATTTTGAGATGAGATGTAGAAGGTTTTTTTTTAATTTTAGCTACATAATTTTGATTAATTAGACTTGGACATGTTTTTTCTTTTTCGGCTTGCATGCCCTTTTAGCAAATTGTTGCTTTTGTTGTTGTGTTGGCTTTTGGGCTTTGATCGTACTTTCTAAAGCTTTGCCTCTAAATTAATTCACATTTTACCCAAAAAAAAAAGGCTTAGACATGTTTTTTATTATTAGGCTTTAGCCATCAAAAAATAACAGGTAGTAAACTAGCCAATTTTTATACCATTATTACCCCTATATGTCCAAATCTAACAAACAAAATAAATTATGACCACAAAGAAAACTTGTCTATTTATTATACCCTCCTAGGAACCTATAAAATTGTGGACCTATAGTTTTTGCAAATGTGAGTGATTTATCATATAACATGTTATAAATGCATTTTGTTTTTGTTTTTACTTTAATATATTACTAATTTTCGATTTTGAACTTTAATACAATTTAATCAGTTTATTAGACTTTAGTAGATTTTTGTCTAAATATTAACAAACATCATTTTAATGGCGAAATTTTCACATTTACTGATGAAAAATGTAATAAAATCTAATAAACTGAATAAATTGTATTAAAGTCTAAAATCAAAAAATTATAATTTATTAAAGTTAAAAAAAAGACATGCATTTCAATTATGCGAAACATAAGGTACGGTACACATTTCTACAAATAAATATATATTGGTGGCATTCAAGGTACAAAAAATAGCATAAAGCCGCTTTATTATGTAGGAATTTCACAAACTAAGCCGACCTAATTAGCATGGATATAGATTAAATAGCTTCAACATAATGAAGGATTTAAAATTCCCTTTATATACCACAAAATCCACTTTGATATAGTAAAACTAAGTTATTTGACCCCCCCCCTGCAACGCCTCATACCATAATTTTTTCAGGAGAATACTCCCCACGCAGGTCCTCTATTATTATGTTCATTTATTAACGCTGGTATTAATAGGAGGAATAACCAGAAAAAAGGGATGTTAAAATTGTTGCAGATATTAGTGATCCATATTAACATTGGGCTGTAGGAATAAGACTGTCAAACAAAAATTTGAACTAAATTGGTGGGGCGCGCCAGGCCTGTGCAATAGTGCAACGCACAGGCGACACACGAGAGCCCCAATAGCAAGCTACTGTGATGGACTCTCCCCCTCAAAAAATAAATTTAATATCGTGTGAGCCGATGGCCCACATATCAGATATTAAACTGATAAGAACAGATACTACACTTGATCTTAGCCAAAAGGCCGAGAAAGGTATGCTTGTTTCATTTGCTAAAGGTCCGATTTATATTAGCTCCTTTCCTTGTGCTCTTCATCTTACTTTCGATGTGGGACAGACAAACAACTCTCAAAGAGCTGTGTTCACAAGTTTGCTACTTTTACCACTCACCAACTCTAATGGGTGTCATAGCAGAATGGAACAAAATCATGAAATCAAATGAGATCCGTTCATTCTTATACTTATTTTTGGTTAAAAAATCCCATCTTTCTTTCAATGGACATCCCCTGCTTTCAAGGTAGGGTTTCAAAATTGAGAGATTTCTTTGTGAGGTAAGATTAGGGGAATTTGATTAAATAGAATATTTCTCCAAGATACGGGGAATTAAATGAATAGGCTTACAACAAAAATAAGACTCAAATTGATGTTTTTTACATAATACCAAAATTACCTTTTGATTGTATTAAAATGAAAATCAATATCTTACTAATAGTTCTTTTCTTTCAAATTTCTAGTCCTTTTTCTTTTGTTTCTTGATTTGTATTTATTTTTTCTCCGTTTGTATTTTCTTGCACATTTAAACTTATTAAATCTTGTGTGCTAAATCAGAGATTGAGAAAATCCCAAGAGGCAATCGAGAAAACCAGCGTAATAACACGATAAGAAAAGTCACAAATTTTGCCTAAGTTGACTCGATAATTCTTGTATGTGTCGTGCTCAAGTCGGATTTTTTTACAAGAATTGTGTTATGTCATAATTATAACTCGTGTTGTGTTGTGTCGTGTTTTTTAATCTTATTAGATTTGTGGTTGAAAATCATGAATCGCGTTAATTATATTGTGCCCTCTTTTTAATGTGTAGAAATTGGCTTATGTACAAAATAAAAATAAAAAATTGTGTTCGTGTTTTAATGGGTCTTGTTGAGTTGTGTCAATCGAAATATAACACAAAAATATGATTTGGCACCCTTAAACTCAAGTTCTAACATTTCCACAAACAACTGCATATCAAGTGCAAAAATAGGGTCACACAATCAATAAAAACTACTCCAAAGACGGATCAACGTATGAAATAAAAAAAAAATCGTTTCAAATTTAGGGGGCTCTTGCTTTAAGCGTTTCCAAATGTTTTTTATTTCATTTTTTAACACCGAATCAACCAAAAATTTTAGTGTTCGGTATAATCCAGCTTTAATATCAAGCAATGAAAAGAATGAGAAAGCGCACTAAAACTTTTAAGTTCTTACAAATAACCCCTTATATGTCCAAGTTCAAATAACCCCTTGTGTTGTTTACTTTGTAACAAATATCCCCTTCTAGAGACCTTTTAGTGACAAATTGATGAGTCTTTATAACAAAAATTTCATAAATCTTGCGTTAAAAATAGTTCAAGGGTCTTTTTGCAAAACATATGAAGTTTTCTAGCGAAAGGAGGGTGAGGGGACAATTTACTACACATTTTCAAATCAATATGCAATTATTCAAAATATGTACCAACTGCACCTTTAAGCGAGAATGTTATTTTCATTTGTGTATTCATTACGTGTGTGTGTGTGTGTGTACGTGTGTGATATGTATATATTAGCGGAGGGGGTGGTTGGAATTTTAAAAAACAAAGTACATGCTTGCTTCATGTATGGTGAAACTCAATCGCCAATCAAAATTTATGTGTTAATAAATTACCCAAGCTTGCTTATCAAATAAATGTCAAACGTAGTTGCTTTTCAAAATCCATGAAAGAGGTTAATGGTTTTAGAGTTAAATTTCTAACTTCTCAAACTTAGCGCATACTCGAAACTTGTAGTAATTAAGTAACTTATTATGTGTATAAAACTTTTGATTTATGGTGCTAATAAATTTTATAATTATAATGTTATTCCTATGCACCAAAAAGACTACATAAATTCTTGGCATTTCATTTAAGATACAAATGACATTCAAGTATTTAGCACCCTATCAAATGAAATGAATTTTAAATGTTGCAAAAGGTAAAAACAATGATCAACTAATGCAAAATACCCTTATAAGTCAAAACGATTATTTCATACTATATTTTACCAAAAAATTCACCACCAAACAAAAGAGGTACCAAATACAATGGAAGAAGCAATACATTACTGTTCAATGAACATATCCATCGTGTAAGAAAAAAAGGCACACATAGAAAGTAAATGCAGGATTACCTTTAAACACAATGTGGTAATTTCACACATAATTGCAACCAACTCTTGGGTATTTACCAATAAAAGGATATGTACCACAACAATATTACAATCATTATGTTCGAAAAATAGAACATCCCACAAATTCTACATATATAAGTTTAAAAGTACCACAAAAGAACCTCAATCATCATCACCAATATGCCCTACCGATACCATAAACAAAACATACACCCACTAATCAACCAAATATAATTAAATTTAGATCAATTAGCATATCGTGTATAAAAAAGAGTAATAACTAATTGATTCTCAAGAAATAATTGAATAAATACTTCGTAAGAGAAAACAAATAATTAAGAAATAACATCAAATGAAATAGAGATAGTATAATAACTATTTGAATTGTTTTTAACCAAGGAAGAAAATTAGTAATCAAAGTTGCAGAATTACCTGAAAATAAATTGAAAGATGAAAAAGGCATAAATAGAATTATAAATAAAGATTAACACTCGTCTTTCATGAAGAAAAAAAAATACCCCACGATGTCTCTTTCATCTTGATATATAGCTAACAGAAATTAAAAACGAATAACAACATACATATTAAGTTGCACCTTTTTTGCTTAATACAAACTGACGATGGAACCCGAGCTTTCACTGACAATGATAAAACCACTGCATCAAAGAAACAGTGCATCATTATCACTGTAATTTACCTACAAACTGGGAACTACAATTCTAGATGCTTTATTATATGTCATCTTTACCAACCAATTCAGCAAAATGCTATAGTAATTCAATCCATGCCAAAACAGGTAGATCCCTTTCTTAAAACTCTCACTCACACTCTGAAAACAACTACATGAGTTTCAAATATATCAAGGACTATTAAATATACCAGGTGTTTTCATTTGCGGATGCGCGAGTTAATCGATTTTGACCTAAATTCCGAACATAAAAATAATTGAATGATGTGATGTAAACATGATTATTATATTTTTTTGTGTATGGATTCTAAAATTTGCGAACCTTGAAACAAAATTGCGTGCATATTGTAGCAATATGAGTTGCATTGAAACATAAGTGTGGGAAATAAAGTTATAATAAGATAAATTAAATTCTGAAAATTACAAGAAATAAAAAAATCACATCATTACTAATAGAAGAATCTGACATTAAAAATTTCTATACACATATGAGTTATATGCACTAAGTTAATTTACAAAAGAAACTTGGGCAAAAATCACATACGTACTAAAAAAAATGAATCAGTTATTAAAATTTTCTATACACACATGAGTTATATGTACAAACTTAATTTTTCAAAGAAACTTGGTCAAAATAACATCCTTAAAAAAAAATGAACCTGGTATTAAAATTTTCTATACACATCAGTTATGTGAACTAAGTTAACTGTCCAAAGAAACTTGTGAATATTTACTAAAACCTTCGTGTTTGAGTTTTGACCTAACACCACCCAACACTAACATCCCCACACTACACATTTTAAGCAGACAATAACAACACCATATTTGTTTTCAACTAAAATTGAACAAAAAAATCTAAAGTTGAAAAAAACCAAACAAAATTTTCTGAGATAATATAAATAAAAAAACCCGCCTAGGCTCCGCCTAGGCTTGAGGCTTGGGAGAAACGCCCTGCCTTAAGATTTTGACGCCTTATGCTTGGTAAAACCCTTAAGGCGTACTTTTTCTCTAAAAACAACAATGCTTTAGTGAAACGATATCGCCTTTTAAAGATTTTTTTGCAAATTGGATCATTATCTCATCCAAAATAATCAAATAGTATTTTTATTTGCATATATTCAGACATATTTCTATGATATGTACAATTTTACTATTTTAATAGCCTTGTTGTGGTTAAAAATATTAAAATATATTAAAAAGACCTGAACGCCTTTTTACGCCAAGGCTCGCCTAGGCTTCTAAGGCTTAAGGCTTGGCCTCCACGCCTCGATCACGCCCCGCGTTTTTTAGAACCTTAATAAATTAATACTTGTTCAAATCAATATGTTTTGTGGGTATATTTTAAATAACAGATCTTATTTTCAAAAAAATGGACACCAATATTTAGTTATACAAATAAAAACTTAAAATTTAATAATAAGCTTCATAGTTGGACAATTTCATGGATAAAAATTAAGGACATGATACATACATTAATTTACACACATAAAAAAAATAGTATACAGATATATAGAGTTTAGAGATAAAAGATGAGAAAGGGAAGGAAAATGTATGAAGGAAAGAGAAGAGAATAAAGAACTTGCACACAAACCAATATCAATATATACCGCCAACAATTCCTCTCTTAACAGCCCATATCCGACACCCTCCTCCACTACGCTTCAAACTCCACCGCCAACTCCCGCATGTCCCCAACCGAGCCGACCACCATCGCCACCGTCCTCCGTAGCTGCACCACCCCCTGCAACTTCCTCATCTTCGGCCTCACCCACGAAACCCTCCTCTGGAACTCTCTTAACATCAACGTCCATAAAGTCTTTATCAACCTAAGCTCTTACTCCATTTCCAAACTCGAACAGAACCACAAAACATAAAACTATTATTTCTTGATAGAGTGTTTGTAGACGATGGAGGAAGGGGTTTGGAGAGAGGTAGAAGCTGATGTCAAATAGATATAGGAGGTAATGTACTGTTAATTTGAAGTTTTTTTATCCCCCAAAAATCTCAACAACTTTTCATATATCCTATAATTATTATTTCCTTCTACAATATAGAGTAAAATAAAAGAGGGGATATAGATCGTTAACACATGGATGACGGATGTGTTGGCCTTTACGTGGGTTTTTAGTTTTGGGGTAGATAAATAGTTCTCACTTTTGGGGACTATTGATTTATTTGAATGGCAGATACAATGAGCCGAACATTTATTACACCCTTCCGCATTGAATGTGAGTAAAAGAATTCATAAAGACAGAGGAGTTAGGGAGACATGAGGGGTAATTAAATAGGGTAAGGGAGATGGATCGTTTAGGAGAGAGAAATGCTTTATAGAAGGAAGGAATGGGGTGAGAGAAATAAGAATTATACATTCCACGTGGACAACCTAGTTGAGGAGGAAATTTAATTCTTTGTTTGTCTACGTGGATAGACTGGTTGGAGAGGAGTTTTAATGTCTTGTTTTGCATTTTATAGTAGTAAGAGATAGGGATGTTTTAATGCAATTTAGTTACCCTAAATATATCAAGGACTCCAATCAAACACAAACTCAACTTGAACCATTTAAATGATAACTGAGGCAATTAGCACAATGTATATTCGGCAAATTTCTAATCCCACATTCAGTATTATTAAAACTCCTAAAAAGGAAAATGAACCTTGTCCATAATGACAAAAGATCATAATATATAACATTTTATTGATAAATTTACAGAAGCTTACAAAATCACCAAATTCATCAAATGAGGTATTTATAAACATATAATAGCGGGATGAAATAAAAAAAATATTAAAAAATCATATATATATATATATATATATATATATATATATATATATATAAACTTAACTATAAGTTATAATTTGCCAATTTCAAATCAAATGTCACTTTCGATACCAAATTAATAAAATTGCAAGTTATATACAAAATACAACAATGTAAACCAAAAAGAAACAACAAAAAAGAGAACAACACTAATAGATAAATTGATGAGTTACAAAGAAGAGAACAACACTCAAATTCGTAGAGTTGTAGGTACAAGGTTTAAACTTTTAATAGTTCGTAGTTTCTACATTTTTAGCCAATGTCAACTCCCACTAGCCCCTGGTTATTCTCTTTATTAAGATTAAAACACATTCTTGAGTTCCTAACTCGACCAAGTTCAATAAAAGAAAAGGAAAAAAACGATCAAATAATAATATTTAAAAGGGATGAAGAAATCAAACTTCAATTTTGTATGGAACTTGATTTCAAAATAGACGTAATATCAACACAATCAGAAAAATTAAAATAAGCCCATTTCAAAATGTCACTTGCCACCCAAATCCGCAGTAGATACACTTACAACATCAATAGTTATGAATATGTAATATTCCATCCTAAATTAATATCAAATAATTAGGATTAATATATTATGTTGTGTTTAATTTCATTAAATCAAGTTTTTTTGTTATTAAACTTGAATAGTTATAATTAAAAAAAAGTTACGTGTTTAATAATAGGGTCATTTTGGGTTTGAGCCCCATTTTATTTTCCAAAAAATCAGTCAAACTCCCGATTGTTGACTTCTTTAAGGTTTGGCCCGTATTTTATACTTTGTCGTCAAACTTCCGTTAATCCACATATTCTTTTGTGTTTGGCCCCAAAAAATATTTTGTAAAAAAGTTTTAAAGAATCATTTTTTAAAAAGAATATATATATATATAACTTTTCATAAATAAATTTAAAAAATTATTTTTTTTAAATAAAAACTCAGTGTTTATTTTAAAAAAATTATTAAAATTTTATGTAATAATGTGAAAAAAATACTCTTTCGTTATAACATTACGAGAATAGTTTTAATTTTGAGATACTTTATAACATTTTGAAAATTTTAAAAATCATAAAAATTTTGAGAAAATGAAAAAAAAAATATTTTGGAAATTAAAAAAAAACGTAATATTTTAAAAATAAAAAAAAAGTAATATTTGGAATATATAAAATCCTAATACTTTTTAGCATTTATTTAGTTATTTTGTTACAATATTAAGTAATACAATTTTTGTTTTTAGTTTTTTAACGCTATTGTTGGTGTCTAAATTTGGTTTGGTGAGTTGGAATGTCTTAGCTCAATTAAATCAATAATTATAACCACGGATAAAGATAAGCTAGAGAGGGATGAGAGACAGAGAGAGACACCAAGGTTTACATGGTTCAGACCAATGAGGTGCTTATGTCCACGGGTACAATGCCAATATCATAGTTGTCAAAATCGTTTGATTTGCAAGTTGAATCGTCCTATTTGTTTCGATTCGTGGGTAAAACGATTCAAATCAGCAAGAGAATCGAAAATGATTAAAGAATCGAACGATTGGGTGAGAATCGTCGATTCGAGTTAGAATCTGGAATCGGTATACAAACGATTCAAGATTTGTTTTTTTTTAACTCACGTGCACTGTTTTTACTCTTAAAAATAGGGTTTGAACTCTCGTGATATTTTTAAACAAAAATAAAAACCCTAAAATCACAAACAACTTACTGCAAATCAAGTGGATAATCAAAACGAAGGGTTTTATTGTTGTTCGTATAGATCGAAGCCAAATTGAAGGCTTTTCTTGCAAATAGGAGTTCTTACGGTATCTTTTTACTGTTTTTATTCGTCTGGAATGGCCGTTTTTGCAAATCGAAAGGGCTTTTAGCTGTTTTTGTTTATTTTTTTGTAATAAAACCATTTGTTATAATATGTACGACACAAAAGTTATTAAATAATAGTTTTAAAACCTTTTGCTGTTTTTTTTTTGTTATAAGAAGAGCCGTTTTTACTATTTTTTTTTTGTTTTTTTTTGTTATAAGAAGTTATTAAATAATGGTTTTTACACTTTTTGTTGTTTTTAAATGAAGGGTGGTTTTTACTCTTTTTGTTTTTTTGTTATAAAACCTTTTTTGTTAAATTAATATATTTTATTATTTTAAATTAATATATTTTAATATGTATAGGCTGTTTTAATATAGTTTAACTATTTAATTATTCTAAATTAATATTTGTAGACTATTTTAATATAGTTTAACTGTTTAATTATTCTAAATTAATTTTTGTAGGTTGTTTTAGTATTTTGAGTTATATATTAATTAATGACTATTTATGATTTATTTTTATTTTTTACATTTTTAAGCTTAAAATGAATGAGAACATGTGTTACGTTTAATATTTGTGATATGTCTTTGTATATTATTACGTGCTATGATTAGTTTTTTTTATCATATTACGCTTAATTACCAATTCTATAGTGTTAAATCCATTTACGTATGTTTTACCACATTATCATCATTTGGTTCCGATTCAACTAATTCGATTCGCGATTCGGGGGGTAAACGATTCACGATACGATTCGCGATTTGACAACTACGGCCATTATATTCTAGGATTTGGTACAATCCTCTCAGGCGCTCTCTAGGGATAAAGTGTTTTTCGTTTTTCTTAGCTGATAGAGGTTATGATCTATTTATAGTAGTTGAAAGTTAAAGAGATAGAATACCTTTATACATTCGGCATTTACATATTTACATGATAATTGGCAGCTGGATATTATTCACGTGCATGGGGATGGTAACTGTTGAGAGTCCCACGTGTGTTTGTTTACATTACTGACTATTAACATTCTTACAGATGGTCGGCTACTTAAACGACCAACAAGGTAATTGAGCCGACCACATTTGTTTGTTGATTCTGGGTCTACTAAGTATGATGACAAGTATCAACTTTTGATTGATTCGTGTGGTCTTGTTATTTTAGGCTATAACAAAAGTCTCCAATACTCAATTCTTAGTTGGAGTAATATAGTGAGTGAAAGGATGGAGTATTTTCTGTCAGGAGTTGCTCGACAATCCGGAAGAGCTTGGCCGGTCGCTGATCTCTGTGACTTGTAAATCTCAGACTATCATATTAAGGTAGTGTAAATTTTGTGAATAGTGGGAAAAATTACGAACCGTCCCAGGGTACGCTGGTCATTTTGATTTCCAGGGAATTGAGATGTCATCGAAACCTTATGCGGTGCTACACTTAATCATTTCAAATTTCATAGCCCAAGAGACGTCGCAAATCCTATATAGTATCATTTCCCTCTCATCTTGAATTTTTAAACTCAACTCTTGAGCTTTTACTTCGCCATTTGTGAGAGAGCGGTTGCTGTGTCTTTCTTTCACTATAAGAACTCTTTCTTCCTTATATTTTCCTTTCTTCTTTGCCATGATAGTGTATTTCATAAATGAGAACTCTATGGAAACCTTTAGGACAAAACATAGGATCCCTGATTGGGTGAAAATGGAGTTGGTGACAAGTTCTTGTGACCTGTGTGTCATTAGAAGTGGGTTATTGGCTCCCAACTATATTTATTACACAGTATGGAGTTACTCTCCCTACTAATCGTTTATTCCTTGAGTTCTACCACTATATTGATATGATCCCAACCCAAGTGGCACACAATACATGGAGGGTAGTAAATGGGGTCAATTATATTAATGAGCGGTTTGGAACCTAGATATGAATAACATAATGTATTGTTACAGTTGGGGACTACAATCGAAAATATTTATTATTCAAAGATCAGATACTCAAACAGGGCTCTAATAGTAAATTTGCATGATCTTAATAAAGACTATTGGGACTATGGACTGATATTAAAGGATTGGCAGTTTGTCCCTTATCCAGAGGGCAAGGAATACAATGGACCCCACTGCCCTCAGGAAGGACAGAGCATAGGTCGACACTTTGTTAATTCTTATATATTTTTCTTTTGTTCATTCTTTCATCTCATTATGTTACTAATCAGTGATTTTTGTCTTTGTGTTTAGCAAAGAAGAGAAAGAAAGATATCCCCCACCTGGCTAAAGTCAATTTTGCTCACTTAAAAATTGTTTGGTCCATTAAATAAAGAATTGGGGATAGTCACCCTCGCTCGACGTCTGTTTTTGTTGGATTAATAGAGATCTATCACATATTTTGTTGCTCATCCAACTCAAGATATACCTTTATCCCCTATTGATTTAGAGGAGTCAACCTCGTCCTCTTCTGTCGCTGATTCAGAATATTCTCCTCGAGTGGAAGGACATTTTGCTATTGGAGGTACATTTTCCTCCGTCGAACCTCTAGATATCAACCTTGTGTCGACCATAACTTCATCTCCAAAAATAGTGAAGAGGAAGATCCCAAACCTTCTTGTTGGATCTAAGTCTCATCCTCCTCCTTTCGAGAAGAGAAAAGTGTAATACCCCGTACTTTTATGGATATTTAAATTACTTAAGTGGCGTAATTTGGTAATTAGAGGAAATTACTGTGAATAGTAATTTTGGAATTTATAAGTACAAATTTAATAATTGAGAATTTTAAAGTGAATAGTAAATATTAGTTTGCTGGTGTCGGATTAATATTTATATGGATTACATCTTCTCACGAGCGTAAGTATATGGGTTAGATTATTTTATTATATGTCGTGGGCAGGTGAAGTGACAAAAGAATAATATTTTATTCGGAACACACGTGTAGAGCTGTTTTGGGTTCAAAAAGTAAATTTTTGATAAGTGACTCAAATGGTGATTTCGAGCGCACTGTTGATCCCGAATGGGCCGAAATAGTCAAAATGAAGTACCCGGGGGTAATGTTTGGATTTCGAGAGCTTTTTGGACTAGTCGGGACTCGTATTTAAGTACACGAGTCATTTTACAATTGGGTATACACCCAATTTCGAGTTTAAAATGGGGAGAATCCTTATTTCCCCAATTAAAATCCCTAATAGAGAGAGAGAAGAAAGAAAAGAGAGAAAGGAAGAAAGGAAGGAAGGAAAAGAGGAAGAAGAAAGGGGATTTCTGGCCAAACTCCGTGGGATTCGACTCGAGGTCATCGGATTTTATCCATGAGGCAAGTGTTTACTTACTTTATTCTATTGGGTGTATGTATCTCATATTATAGTTGGTATTTTGGGTTGAAACCTTGGAAATAAATTTGGGAGATTTGATTTTGAGTTCATTAATTGACGTGTTGTTAACTCTTTATGAATTCTAGTGTTAAACCCATGTTAATGGTGTCTATATATGGTTAGAAATGGAAGATTGAGAAAGTTAGGTTTAATTAAGTTATGGGTTTAAATCTTTGATTGAATGATTGAATCCCTTGAATTTAATTGATGTGTGGGTTATATCATTATGTGGAGACGTATATATTATTGGTTGAGGTTCGATGATGATGGGAGAGAAGATAAAAAGCTTGGAGTTGCATTAATTGAGATTTGTAATTTGGAGAAGACAGTGAATAGTAATACAGAGCCTTATGGAGTCATTTCGGCCAGGAAGTAAGTCGATTCGGCTCTTGGTAAAAAAATAAAATTTGTAGATCTTTTCGATACGGTCATGTGGGCACCAACAACGTATTTTTCTTATTTTTGGATTTATAATGATTTTTCTATGGAGGGCTATCTAAGATCGAAATCGTTAGTTCAGAAATCAAACCGAAAATTGGGAGAATTAAGGCTAGAATTGTTTGGAGATAAATATTAGGGGTTCCTAAATAAAGTTTTAGGACTTATAAATAACTTGATGAAATTCAAAAACCTTGGGTTCGTAGAAATAAATCTGGGCTATATTTTAAACGACTGTTTAAGATGGGTAACGTTCGAGAGAAGTCTTCGATAAGTGTGTTTATATATTTATGTGTAGAGAATAAATATGTGCCAATTGCATTTGAGTGAATTCTAGAATGTGAGTAGGATGGAATTTTATATATGGGCTAAATAGGTTTAAGCTACTATCCGGTGTGTCTTTATTGACAATTATTATTATAGGTGATGCGATACCTATGGAAATTGAAATAAGTAGTTAGTATACTTATTTAATTATTACGTATTGGTATTTTCGGGTTTATATTATAATCCTTAAAAGTGAGTAAGGTGCGAGTTATATTTTAAGTAAGACAATACTTGTGGGTTTAGTATTTTAAGCGTATAAATACTTATATACTATTATAAATGGGAACATTCGAGGTTTTGGCTATCGCTATAAGAGTTTGGCAATTATAGCCACATATATTGAGAAGTGATATATACTATTTACACGGGAGTTGTTACAGTATATATATGATAAAATTATAAATATATCTGTGCGTGAATGGTATATTTATGTGAAGCATACCCCTCTAATTCTATCATGGGAAGTCGCGCGATGTGGGTGAGTCCCCTGGCTTAAGGAGCAGGGAGTGTATAGTCCCCGGGCTATAGTATCCATTTTATATTGTGTCATTTTTATCAGGGGTGAGACGTGGTGGGTATGTTTCCTTCTCGTTTCCAGTGAGGAACTATGACCGCTTACCATACGTTGTGATCTGGTTTTTACCAAATCGATGTGAGAGTCCGACCGCTGGTACCCACGATGATGTGTGAGTAATTTCCTGAAAGATGATAGCATTGAGAGACTGCATCCTCGAGTTATAGCTCGGTGGGATGGTTATTATACTTATGATTGTGATAGGTATAATTATACTTGTTGTGTATAGTATATTATTTGTAGATGAAGATAAATAATTATATAAAGTAAACTTGTGTAAAGTGAAAAGATTTAATAAGTGTGATTCCCTTTCCGGTAGATTCATATCCGGATTTATATGAAAATGAATTATAGGTTCTAGTAAGAACTATATATATATATATATATATATATATATATACGCGAGCTACATATGTATATCTGCGTTATGTGCTGAGGGCTTAATGAATTCCGACGATCAACATTGCCAGGTAGTAGTGTATCAGGGGGGTTCCTTATTTGGATTTCTCTTCGCAAGACTCCCCACGCACGAACGTAGAGCAAGGTTGGGAATGGGTAGAAGTTTAGCCCTTAGTACACGGGTACGAGGATTTTTAGAGGATGGTTGAATGGTTTAGTTAGGCAGGGTGGCTTAACTAGGTTGTTTAAAGATATGCGATAGGTGTGCACTATTAGAAGAGGGGTATCTCATGGGAGCACGATACCAATTTAAATATGAGATAAATTCATGTTTTTTAAATATGGCATTTATGAACTTGCTAAACATTTTCAAAGCTCGGGCTCTGACCCGTTTTCTCCATTTTCCCCTCTTTTGCTATATATGTATATATATTAGGTGTCCTGACACAGGGACGCCTGGATGATGATTCTTTCGAGTCAGACGTTCGATGCAGCTGCTGTGGATGCATGCAGGTTTATTTTAGACACTTCTATTCTTGTGATCTATATAGGAAGCATTGTAGTAACATTCGGGTCGATAGCCCAATTGCATTCATTTATTCTTTTACCGCCTTTTAGTGCGGCATTCGATTTGGATGTATAATATTAACCGAGTGTTCGATTATTTTTATCTCATTTTAGTGCATGTATATAAACTGGTGTGATTAATTTATTTGAATGGTTTGGTTAAAAAGATTAGTTAAATAAAACTTTAACGTCAGTCTAATAGGTTATTAGTGATTAAGTTGGTTTTCGACAGTGATACTGAGAATGAACCATATGAGACTCCTATTTTAATTTGGTATAGGATTGATCACTTGGTATTTTATTAGGTGGGGTGTCACGGATGGTATCAGAGCATCAGGCTCTAGTGTCCTTAGGAAACTATGCGGACGCGCTATGCTTTTAGCATTGCTCTCGATTTGATATAGAGCCTTATGATTAGGATTGTTAATTCCTCTTGTGAGATTTCATTCTCCGGCCATTATGTAAAATTATAGTAAATCTTTTGCGCGCTCATTCGAGATTCGTGTGTTGATCGATGAAGGGAGACCAGGAAAGCCGTGATGAAGGCAGTAGGAGACGGGGCTTGTAAGTTGAAGCTGGGGACAAGGGCCGCAGTAGAGGTCACTCCCTTCGTGGCATTTTTGTGGATTGATACAACGACTACTAAAGTATAGTAGTTATATTTATCCAAGTACCGCTATAGTAGAGAGTGGTGCTAAACTTAAATTACCTAGTGAAGTTAAATTGGGAAAAAGTTTGAAAGGTTCTTTGATAAGGACCATTCGTTGAAGTTTAAGTTACGTGAAGTAAGTGTAGCATTACTCAATGGAAGTAGAAGGCTAAGAAGCTTTAGGCTTAGAGCGGGGTATGGAATTGCCCAGATGTGAAAATTTGAGGAAAATTTTTCACTCATGGGAGCAATATTGAAATGCTAGGAATGGTAGTCACCATGTTTAAGAGAGAGCAGGATGTTTTGCTCATAGAGGAATCTTGCGGACGATTTTAACCGCAAATTCCTTTCATTGATTAGGAAGGAAGAGAATGCAGTTTTTGGATTATTCACATAAGGATCGGTTAGAGGCCGGTAGTGAATAAAGAGTTATAGGGATAAGTGAACTTTGTACTGAATTAAGGTAGGTACAATGAAGAGAGAGTCCTTCAGAGGAATAATAGGCTCACTGGATAAGTGTTCTTAACACTTATGGAGAATTTGTGTTCGTGAAACCCCATTGGTGGACATCCACCCGGGGAATTCATTGAAATAAGGTTGTTGAGGCCGATAGTGGAGTTTCCTTTTGACGAAGAAGTTAAGGGGACTATAAAGGAAATTGTCAGGATCGAGGCTAAGAGTCTGAAATACTGATAACCTTAACATGGTCAGGGTGGCCAAAGATGGAGAAATGTTAAAATGTGGAGTGTACAACCACATGGTTAGTCCTTTCCTAGTATGAATTAAAGGACAAGAATAGGGTGCCGAAGTGGGGCATCAGTTAAAGTAGTTATTGGTTCAGTTGGGGCAAGTGTACCATGTCTGGGAACCTTTTGAAGTGGCAGGAGTAATTGCCAAGAATGTTGTAAGACTGAGTCGCAGTATTTCGTGTGTGTGATTCGAGTTTATTGATAGTATCAGAAATATTATATAGTGTACGTCTATGTTTGTTTCCGCAGTAGCGGGGTTCTATTTTCCTTCATTCGCTGTAAAAGTGGTTGTTGATATTTTGAATTTATATCTGGTCTGCACTGCTCGTTTGTCTGTGTTATACGAGTATGGTACTATAATGAGTATAATATATTCTTAGTTGATTGGAGCGATGGCAGGCTAATTATTGCAAGACTATCGTACTCGCGGTTCCAAGGTGGAACTGGTTGTTGTTGCGATATCTCACCTAGATACGGGTTGAGCTTGCCTTTATTATATGTTTAGATGGAACTTCGGTGAGTAGATGTTTCACTAGCATGATTTTGAGTGCATGGAGATATGCAGTATTTATTATTTTACTTGTTTTACGCTGACATACCTCCACGACCGACAAAGTTAAGTAGTAGTGTATATGAGGGGTTCCTTGTTTGGATTTTGCTTACGAGACACTCCACGTATGAACCTTAATAACGTTGGGAGTGGAGAGATGTTACTGTATGCTAGGATGTTAATTTTGGGTGAAATCAATTGAAAGTCATGTGATGATTAGGGGTTAATAAAAAGTAGATGTGCGGTGGAAAAGAAATAGAAATGTTCCTTTCACCGCAAGTATATGGGTGAGGCAGGAGTTAGAGAAATTGATTTGAGACTTATAGCCATGCCTTAAATAGAAGGCAAATTTAGAGGAAATGTGTTTTGAGTATGATGTTCGTAACACTTTTGCAGAGAGTAGGCGCCCCGATTAGTTAGACTTTCCATTTCGTCAAGATGGAAAGACATAGTGGTAAAAGTACGTTAATAGGTTAACAAGGTAGGATTTAGAACTTTTTATTGGTGTGCCTTAAACTGTATTGTCTCGATGACCGACGATGCGAGGGAGTAGTGTAATGGGAAGGTTCCTTATTTAGATTTCACTTTACAAGACATCCCACGCATGAAATCCAGCAAATGCCGGAAGTTAAGAGAGGTCTTGGGCACTAGGGATATAGTTAGGATTGTACTCATTTTACATGTGTAAGAAAACACACCGATCTTAGGACTATTAAGAGATAAGGTCAGTAGGGCAAGTGGAGATGATATAGGAAGAATTAAATTTCAAATTATTCAGGTTAGGAATGACCATGTGTTAGCACCAGGACAAAAAGAAAGTGAGCCTATTTTTAGAGATAGTGCTACATCTATGACGCTTGTAATAGTGCGCTGATAAGCACGGATTAAAGGGTGTGTGGACACTTTGGTAAGTTCATTTTATATACCTCCCGAAATGGAAAGGGCGTAGTATATAAAGATGAAGAATATGCTTTGGGGCAGTTATAAATGAGATAGGGTTTGTCGAATGGAATGCCGTATGGGGTACGCAAGAATCCAATTATATAGGTGCAACAAGAGGTAGCATGCCCAAGCTAAGTGATGAGACTGACGGGAGTAGTTAAGCGTTAATGTAATTAAATTAGATATCCTAATGTAGATGAGTGGACGCCTAGTAACGGATCTCCGATGGGATTAATAAGTTAGAGCGGTGAGTATAGACTCATTTTCTTCATATGCGATAATAGAAACGATAGGTGCGATGTGACGTTATTAGAGTCAACCTTACGACCGAGGTCGTGTTGTAGCATATGGAGACATAGATAAGTTTTGATATAGGTGGGTACCGTGAACGAGCATATGGTAGGGTACCATTTGGCTTAGTACCTTTCGACTTGTGTGTACCAGAATAAAGTGTAATTAGCCATCCTAGATTGGTAGTACTGGTCGTATCCGAATTTTAGGTGAGAGGGAGAGTGAGATAATCTGAGTTCAGGCTGAGTCCCATTGTTTTTCTTAGATGCCAACCTACCAAAACCCGTTGAAGATACCATCCAATGCACCACAGATGGAAGATGCTCCCAGACATCCTTACGCCCCGTCATCCCACGGGCACTTATGTTCTTCAAAGAGATATCGGACTGTCAAAAGAAAAAACCTTGTCAAAAATTTAAGAAGGAAGGAAAAATCATCAAAAATAAAAGAATGCCAAAAGTCTTTACTTACATAACCGCCAGGGTTCAACACCCTCGAGGAGCAATGAAGCGATGTCTCCCGTAGAAAGGTTCACTCATCCGCAACCGGCTCAAATGTGTCAAAGGAGTTCTCACTCCCCAAAGCAAGAGGCACCCTGGCCCTCCACTCCACGTTCACCCAATCATCAACAGTCAACCATTCCCTATGTGCTGCAGTGCTCACAAAGGCGGCCATTTCTTAGAGATAAGAATGCTAGAACAATTTATAGAGGAAAATCGCAGAAAGAAAGAAAGTAAGAAGCTCTGAAAAATGAAGGGAATTCGCCCCTTTAAATAGGATGCCAAGGGTCTTGCTGATCGGCACTGACCCCCCAACCACCGATCGGTACTGGCCCCTTACCTTCCCGAGGCAGTCCAAAAGTCTGTGCCACTACCAAATGGCACCCTCTGTATCATGCCGCTCGGCGCCCCTTAAAATTTCGTACAAAAATTCCCAAAAAATACCAGACAACCCTGAAAAATTCTCAGAAAATTCCTAAAAATCACGGGAAGGATTTAGAACATTTTCACCAAGAAAATTTCACACTCCCTCAAGCAAAACTCCTATTTCCCTAATGGAACTCCCAAAAACCAAGAAAAACTCCTCCCGGACCTGTCCCCGGAGGATCTCTAAAGATCGCCCCTATGCCCCAAAGGTCTCAATTTTCCCCAAGCAATACATCCAAACCCTGGGCCACCTAATCATCTCCCCAGTGAAATTTTTGTAAAAGATTTCCCCAGCAATCGGCTCCCCAGCCTAAAACAAAACCACAAGATAAATCTCCTTAGTAGAGTTCCCTAAGAATGTCTTTACTTAAGTCTGCAGAATTGGCTTTGACCTGTAGAATTGGTCATCTCTACTTAAGCCCGCAGAATTGGTCATCTCTACTTAAGCCTGTAGAATTGGCTTTAACCTGCATAATTGGTCATCTCACCTTAAGCACGCATAATTGGCTATCTCTACTTAAGCCCGCATAATTGGCTTCGACCCGTAGAATTGGTCATCCCTACTGAAGCCCGCAGAATTAGCTTCGACCCGCAGAATTTATCATCTCTACTTCAGCCCGCAGAATTGGCTTTGACCCACAAAATTGGTCATCTCTACTTAAGCCCAAAGAATTGGCTTCAACCCGTAGAATTGGTCATCTCACCTTAAACTCGCAGAATTGGCTTCGACCCGCATAATTGGTCATTTCACCTTAAGCCCGCAGAATTTCCTTCGACCCGCAGAATTGGTCACCCTCATCTTCAATCCCTCAGAATTGGCTTCGACCCGCAGAATCGGTCACCCTCATCTTCAAGCCCTCAGAATTGGCTTCGACCCACATAATCAGTCATCCCCAGCACCTCCTCAGGAATTGGCCTAAACCTTTCCTCCAAACCATCCCTTAGGTCCTCAGAATCAACCTCGACCCCTGAATTGGTCATCCTCCTTTCCTTAGGTCCTCGGAATCGAACTCGACCCCCTGAATTGGTCATCCTCGCTCCCTCAGGTCCTCATAATCGACCTCGACCCTCTTAATTGGTCATCCTCCCTCAAAAGATTCATACGGTGTCTATTGGACGGTTATCGTTTGTTCCAAACTCACCCGTTGAGGGGCTCTATAGACACCCCATTCTTTTACCCCTTAAACTCCCCTTAGGTCCTTAGCACCTCCCTTCATCACTACAAACCCGGGTCATACACCGAGTACTGACCTAGAAGCCATCGGGAACTCCCAGGCTCCGTTTGATCGAAATTTATATCTTCAGATCGACTGAGACTGGATGAATCTTCGAAGGGACCTAAAACCCATTTCCAACGGTCTATCCCGTGCATGATTCTAACTTACCATGCGGACGAGCAACCTGTTTTCCCTCGAAACTCAATCAGGAGGCCATCGGGTGCTCTCGGGCTCCGTTTAACCTAAGTCAACTCTTCAACTTGATGGCACTGAATAAATCTTCAAAGGTTACTGAAACCCCTTTCCAACAGTTCGCCCTATGTGCGATTCTGATTTACGGTACGGATGAATAATTTGTTTTACTTCGAAAGATCACCTAATACTTCCAGGGTCAGGTTGACCAAAGTCAACTCCCCGAACCAAATAAAACTTTTTGGAATGTTAAAGTACATATCCTAACCTTTCCAATGGTCTGCCCCGTACACGATTCAGACTTACCATACGGATGAACGATCCATTTGCGTCCAACGATTCCCCATCCGATGGATAGATAAATGCTTCCGAGCCACATTTAACCTAAAGTCAACTCCCGAACCCGGGAGCGGTCCAAAGTACTTTAGAAGGTCTACGAATTACCTTTACAATGGTCCTCCCCATGTGTGATTCAAATCAATGGTTTGTTCTCTGCGACCGATTTTCCAAAAAGGCCTGAAAGACACTGCCAAACGGCAGGTCCCAGACCCTGCCTATTGGCAGTGTGCCTAAATGCACCTGTCGATTTCCAGGACCAGGGCTATGTCGATCGGCAATGCCCTGGGCCTATAAAAAGGAGGCCTTGAACTCATTACAATAGGAGCCCAGATCAGAAGCATATCACTCTCAGCAAATCCAGAAAACCTCTCTCGAAGTCAGCGCGATTTCCACATCAAAATCCCTTTCCAACCTTCACTTTTCATCATCCTTTTCATCAAACTTGGTGAATTAACCACTCTCCATCATCATCCAAGTGCAAGGGCTTCTCTCCAACATTCAAGATCAAGCTCAGGATCTTCAAGAAGGTCCAATTTTCTCAATTCTCTCCTTAAATTCTCATAAATTCTCATTAACTTGTTTATTACTTAGCATTTTTATTCACTCATCTCACATATCCTAATATACTTTTTATTTAGTATTATTGCACATATCTTATTTTGATACAAATAAAAAACCAAAAAATAAGGAAAAAAGAGTTTGCACGTAAATTCCAAACAGGAATTCTCACACTTTTCTCACAACTAAAACACTTTTTCTACACACACACACACACACACACACACACACACAAATAAGAGAAGTCCCCGGTTAGATTTATGGGATAAACCCCACCCCTCTTTTTGCATGCAAACTACGTGGACTTTGATGCCTCTATAGGCTATGTAGGCGTCTCGGGGTAAAATCCTAGATTCGAGTCCTATTTTTACTTCTTCTCTCATCTCCTATTCTCTCTAAATTCAATTCTCCTAGATTACATATATATACATATATTTGTTCTTAGTGGCTTATTATTCCACATGCGTTATCGTTCCATCGTAACGATCAACGTAAGGATAATCGTATAAATCCTGTTTTCTAATATTTTTATACCTTCCTACGGATGACTCGCTTTACCTCTTCCATGGTACAAGTCGATAATTCCTATATCCACTATATATACACATGCACATATATCACGGGGAAAATAAAGGAAAAATCCAAAACCCATAAGAGACAATAAGGGCGGAATGGGTGTCTAACACCTTCCCATTTCGTAACATAGCCTCCAGACTTTTTTTGAATCATTTTGGTTTCGTATGCATCAGTATGTCTTTGGATGTTGTCCTTCGCGATGTCTCCCTTTCTTTTGTCTATTTTGAGTAAAATAGTCTGGCGACTCTATCTATCTACATTTTTCACCTCACCCAAATGACGGTGCCGAAGCGCTCCCGAGAAGCATGTGCGGGACCTAGGATCCTCCCTCACGCCGCCCGCCTGCTGCAAGGATCGGAGATGGCCACAGGAGGATCAATTCACGTACATTCGGCTATAATATAATTATCATCACACACGTACGCCCAAGGTATATCTTTAGGGGTGATAACTAAACAAGGCATCCTTTATCATTGCAGAAAGGCTTACATAACCTAATAAAGTCGAATTACATGACATGCCTACATAAATAAGCTAGGATATTCGATAAATGGTAACTTCTCCAAAAGTGTTTTGACTCCATGATTCAAAAATTCACATACTTTTCATAAATCCGAATTAGGGGAACTAAGTGAGGAGTATCGTAACAAATGTATCATCACCCAAGGTTATCGAAAATTAGAAAAAAAAACATCCTTTTTCAAACTCTTTCTTGTTCCTCTAAGGATAACACTCAGACAAAAATCTTAATTCCACGATTTCATGAAAATATTCAATCACCATCTTGGACAAGATACGAAAGCTACATCTATTAAACTCTCACGTTTTATAGTCTCGACAACAAGAAAAATTAATAAGGAGTGTCATTAGATGAATATTTGGCTAGCTTAATACCACTTGGGATGATTTTTCAACTATGGATCAAGGTAAAGGTCTTTTTCTAAAATCGAATGGAGAATAGGATCAAACGGCTATTATGAAGCAAAATGCGATTCAGCTTTATCGAGACCAATTGAAGATGTAGTATTTTCCTCATTTTGAAGCCACAATCGACGTGGGAGACCAACTGGAGGACGATCTCTTGAACTGACAAACTAAAATGGGACTAACAATAGATGGAATGTTCCTTAGTACACATAAATAAAATTTCAAGCATAGTTTTTGAAAATGCTATTAAAGCACCAACACCCACACCTACATATGATGAGATATCCCATTATACATTCTATCCCCTATACATTCCCATAGGTAATTTTTATCAAGCCATTAAAAAGAAGGGTCTTATTAAGCCTTGAGATACCATATCATTACTTGAAACCTTTCCATAAGGCTTCATGAATGGACTTTACTCTGAGTATTATGAGATAATGGAACAAATTTGAAAGATGTCAAGCACTAATATTTGTCATTTAAGAGTTGATGAACCAAGGAAAGATGATAAAAACTAATAAATTTAAGCCTAGTGTTAATAATATTCCTTTACCCAATAATGGATCGGGAGTGAACTCCTTTACTATTGAAGATGAATTCGTAGATCAATCCATCTTGATCAAGCCTATCAACTCAACCGAGGAAATAACATAGTTTAACCTTTGAAGTGTTATCGACACACATCTAGATCTTGTGCTGTCAACACAAACCCATATAGATATAATGGTTTAAACACTTAGAGCTTTGAAAGATACTAGGCATGATCCTCTAAGGATAATATTTTTACGAATAATATACATTGTGTTTTGGGAGAATTTGGATCTTATACTTACTGTGCTAAAATGTGAAATCCCTACGAGCATTGGAAGGGTATATACGATGAGCCACATCAAGTAGCAGGGTACATAAGATGATCGTAATGTTGAGAAATTATCCCTATTGGTATTGGCCCACTAGACACCCTCACCAAGTTTCAAGTAATTGATATACATGCTTCTTTTAATATCATTATGGGAAGGCCATGGCTTCATGATATCATGGGTGTTAGTTTGTCACTATATACAAAATTAAAATTATTCGTATGGAGAAAATCTTATCACTATATCAGGAGATAGTAACTTACTCAAGGGGGATCTAGCACCCCAATTATGGAAATCCTACATGAAAGTGTGCGTGTCTCTCTCTCTATATATACACACTTACCTAGAAGTCATCTTATCCGACAAAAAGGAACAAATCCAATCTCGTATTACAAATATGGTTTCCATAACATTACCCACATGATGAAGAAAATGATATTCTTTCTAGGGATGGAACTTTGGAAAAATCAACAATGGATGAGTGAACCCATCAAGATAACTCATTAGTCTGGCACAAATGAACATGGATACAAGCGAAAGGAAGATGACCTCACCTCAAAAGCCCTGAGTATTAAGGAACCAAAGTTCAAGAGACCAGGGGTTACCAATAAAATAGGTCACTATAGTCTCAACGAATCCTCTCTAAAGGAGTGATAAGAATTTCCTTGTTGTGGGTTCCCAAAACCATGGGTAGAAGCCAACTTAGAAATACAAATCTCACGATGGGAGATCTTCTTCGAAGACAACCCCACATGGATAGACGAAGAAGTACACGACATCAAAAACTTGATTGGGATGATGTATAAACCCTCTACTAGTTAAGAGATATAATGATGGAGAATCATAAGAAATAGATATTCTTCAACCTACCGATGAGTGAGAATGCATTTAAGGACATAATTGCATACCTGTTTCAGGAGGAACCTCCATCCTTTACATGTAACCTCTCTTTCGAGGAAAAGGCTATTGCGAAAAACTACTTCGATGTACTCAACCACATAAACGCTTTTATTGATAAAATAATGTGAACCTTCATCAAGCATTATTAATCCTGTTAAACCCTCTATATCATCCATGTTTAATATCCCAATAAAGAAAATAATAAAATTCATATCTAGGAAGCCCTTTCAGAAGGTCAAGTTAACAAGTATATCAATATATTTTCTTGTAAGGAAGTCTTTTTTTCTATGTCATTATCACACCAATAGACGTAACATCAAATTAATTTTCTCTTATCAAAGATCTAGTTGAAAGTTTAGCTAACGTTTGGGAATCGTTGCGAGTGTAGGAACCTAAGAAACCTCCTCTTACATCTGCAATTATTGAGACTATTAATATACATATCAAGGTGTCACCTTGACTTCGACCTAATTCGTGGAGTGGAATTAACTACCATAAATATTTATTTTCCTGAATCCACTCCCATCTCCAAGAAAAGCACTGCTGGAAATTCAACTTTTGTCACAGAGGATCCCAACAAAGAAAATAACCATGTTAAGTGTACCTCCAAGTCACGCATAATTTCTAATTCTCCCGAGGCTTCTCTAGACTCAAGTGTTTCACCTTTGAGGGGAACTCCATCATCACTTATGTTTATCCCACCAATTGTGAATCTTCATGGGATGATGTCTCTTAGGGAAGTCAATTCTTTCCTAGAAGAACTCCATCAAATGATATCTCAAGATCCATTTGAATACCATATGTCACTTATTCTAGTCTGGAATAAAAGATAAATTATCTTCTCCACGAGCAACAAACTCCTTCCTATTAAAAATTATTTCCCTTTCAAGTTTTCATCCTATTCAACGCCTTTCTAGGGTACCATTTAATGATCTTACTAGAGATCACCACTAGTGTCTCGTCTCTCCCAATCTTTCAAAAAAATTCTCCAAGTGTATTCAGAGGAAGGTTTTTTTTATGTACAAACGAAGGCCAATATTAAACCTCAACTAAGAAAATTTTATAAAAGGTAAGAAGAAACATCTCACACAAATATCATCGCTTAGATACCTATGAACCTCTAAACTCTCCCTAATAGAGAAAACTTTTATATAAGTTCGTCGTTGCTTGAAAGCTCCTCTAATCAAAACCTTTCATACCTCCAAAAATATAACAACACTAGAGTGTAGAAGTAAGGGAATAAATCCAAATCTAAGGATGAAACAAACAAGAGAGGCATGCAACTCATTTGTTTATTGTTCACTTTTTCTATTTTTTTTAGCTTTTCACAATATTCAAACAATTTTGAGATTAAGGTGATTAAGACTACAAAATCAAAGATGTAAATAAAAATAAGTGAAGATACTAAGTAAATCTAACTAAATTAAAATCTAAAATATGAGATGGGTGAGGAAATAAAAGTGAGGACTAACAAGGGATAGGATGACACCATATATTCTAGTTAATTAATACATTGAAATTAATTATACCGCATTAGTATAAACACAAATCAACTCTCGTTGAAATTGTAATTTTGGCAATATCATTTTAGAAAATTAAATAGGGGAAAGTACTCTTAGGTCCCTCACAAACAAATTTTAAACACTAAAGGAATTTTGACAAATTTTAAACACTTAGGTCCACTATTTGTCTTCTTGTACAAGTCCACGTTAGTGGCATAACAAGTGGACATAATTGTAAATTGTCCTTAACTGTTTAGAAATTGTTACCAAGGGACCTAATTGTAAATTCCCCAATTAAATTTAACACTCCTACAACTCTTGAAATGTAGATCCAAGCATCATCTACCAAATCACCCTCTAGGATCGATCGATTAAACTAGTTTAAATAATAAAAGTAACCCTAGAGTTGGAATTAAAGGAATAATACCACACACGAGAAACCTATATCCCTAGTTCAAATCTAAAATGGGTATTATAACTAGAATTTTGATTTTCTCTCAAAATCATTTACCCTCTCTCGAGGCGTAAATTAAAATGTATGAGTGCAAAATTAATCATCAAAGTGACATTTAATTTAAATTAATTAAATAAATTGGGATTAACATCAAATAACGGGTCGCCCCACCCCTTAAAAGGGGTTTTAGCCAAACATGATAAACAAACATTCAATAGGCATTTAATATAAAAGCATAGAGAGAAGAAAAATCAAACCAATCTCTTGAATTCAATTTACTTCAATCCTTGAATTAGAAACCTACAAGCCTCCAAGTGAGGGATCAATAAAAGTATAAATGAAATAGTCACTCAACTTGAATCTCACAAATTTATTTTCTTAGTAATCTCTGAAAAAAATAAAATAAAATAAATTTTTACTTAAAAAAAACACTAAAATGGTGTTTCTCTCTTTAAAATTTTCTCTCTAAAACCCTAGATTATTTGATTGGTCTTCAAATGGCTTTGGGTCTTGTTATATAGCGAGGCACATGGAGATAAGGGTAAATTGGGTATGGATTAAAAGTGTGCATGGGGTGTGGGGTGAGAGGGGGTGTGAGGTGTGTGAGGTTATTTTAGGACGAAAAGTGGGAATTAAGTTAGTTGGGGGTATTTTTGGAATAAGTGGATTAATTTGGTTTATAACATGTGGGTTTTTATTAAAATATCTATTTGTCTTGAGTTATGTTTTTGTTTCGGAAAATGGGTTGATGAGAATAAGGGTGACTGGGTTTGTGGGTTTATGGGAGGTCGTGGGGAGAGCACGCGGGGTAGTTGGTCACGGCTTGGGTTTGAGGACGGGTTGGAAGGCAAATGGGTTGCGGGTTTGGGATCGATACCAGTGGGTTTGCCGGAGGGGTTGCTGATGGGTTGCCTGTTTCGAGGGGCGCCGCCGGTTGTGGGATCTGGATTTGGAATGGTTGGTTTCTCCGGCGGGTTGGTGGAGTTTCGGGTTGAATGTTCGAAGTGGGGGCTAGGTAGTAGGGTCGTCGACGAATTTTCAGGTTTGACAGTGGATGGGTGTGTTAATGGTGGAAGTTTGTGTTTGGGTATTTTAAAGGAAGGATATAGAGGGTGGAGAGATGGTTGAAGATGAAGTGGGTGGTATGTGGTGTCGTAAGGTGTAGGGGAGTCTGTGAGGGTGAGTGAGGTGTTTGTGTGTATGTTAGGTGTGTGGTAATTGGGTCTGAGTCAGTGTGTGTTAGTTTTCTGTGCATGTGTTTAACATGTACCCTTAATAAAATAAAAATAAACCTAATAAAATAAAAACAAGTAAAATAAAATTAAAAACTAAACTAAACTAAAAATAAAAATCAACTAAAAATAAAACTCTCTACAAAACTAAAAAAATAAAAATAACATGACCCACAATACAAACTCTAAAAACTAAACACGACTCAAATAAAAAATTATAAATAAAATGAAACAAAACAAAAATAATAATAATAATAATAAACTAATTAAAAACAAAAAACAAAAATAAAGGAAAACAAATACTCGACGTACTAAAAAAGAATCCTCTAAAAATAAATAAAATCTATTAAAAATAAAACTCAAATAATAAAAATAAAAACTACAAAAGAAGTCACAATAAAACCTAAAGTCCGAAAAATATAAAATCTAGCAAAACCAAAAATAAAGACTAAAATTAAAAACTAATAAAAATCACAATAAAAAGAAATAGAAAATAAATTCTAGAAATTTATAAATAAATCTAAAATCAAACTAAAATAAGACGACACAAAATAAAAATCTATAAAAAGTAAAAGTACAAACACAACACACACATGGGGTTCGGGGTAGGTTTTGGCTCTATTTAGACTCGGGTAAGGTACGTGACTGGGGAATTAGCTTCATAAATCGCACATTTGCCTTGAAATAAGCGTCAAACTTCCGCAAAGGATGAGCAAGCTTGCACATTAAACATTTACGCACATAAGACGCAATTTTACCGAGAATTAGCAACTAAAATATGTCTATTCGGGGTATAAAATATACACTTTTGGCCGTTTGTCACACCACCCCCATACAAAACAAATCTAGTCCACGAGCAAAAAGATAGAGATAAAGAGAAAGATAAGAAACCAAATGTGTACCACTTTCGCAGACACTTACGATTGCACTTAGCCCGTGCAACAAACCTTTAAACATATAGGTTGCCCTACGGGACGAGTTGTGTCTCGTGAGGGTTTGCAGGAAATATACCCACAAAATTCTTTATTTGCAACAACATTCAATCCCTTATTAGATGTAGAATAATCGGACAATCCATCACAAGATAAATATTTTGAAGAATACAAGCTAGAATTGCAAAAAGCATAGCTAAGAAAATACTCAAGGCACATCCTTCCTAGAACTCACCGTGTGTGTGTGAATCAGTCAAAATAGGTCAAGTATCATAAGAGTAATTCTTAGATCGCATTTTCGGAATCAATGCTTCAACTTCAAAATCTCACTAGATGTATCTCTCTCAAACGAACTCAGGAGATTAGGGTAAGCGTATCGCTCTTGTGTGTGAATGTAAGAAAGTTCAAACGCCTCATATGTTTAGAAAGGTATTCCACTTGGGGGAATAATGGGAGATAAGAATGGAGTTCAAATAGTATTTTTAAATAAATTGGGTCGATCAATCTCACAGTCAAATCTAGACGTTCGCACACCGGTTTCCAATTGGCACCGCAAGCCACAGTCGCGCACATGGACACAAAGTATAGCTGTTCGCATGCCTCCGATTCATGCGAAAAAATATTAATCATGCAGATGGTTAAGGATGAAAAGCAGATTAAACATTTAAAACTGGTTAAAACCTAAAACACCTTCAAAAATATTTTCCTCAACATTTTTAAAAAACATTTTAAGAAATACATAAACCTCAAAATAAAATTTGTCATACATTTTTAGAAAAATTGAATTTAGTTCACATGTTTGTATCCAATAATCATTCACATATAACCTACAAAAGGATACATCTTCAACTTTAAGATCGATGAGAACTTGTTTGAAAGCAAGACTTCCATAAGTGGCTTGAAAGAGCTCCAATATCTTAAACGGTTCAATATAAGCTCAAGAACCAAACCTTACTCATATGGAAAAAGTCTATATGACTTGATACACACAAATGTTTTCACATTGGAGGTATCCAATATAAACCGACACAAATGTTCTATAGTCTGAATGTCCCCTTTTGGCTATTCTATTAAAAACCCCCAAACCCCAAACAATCTTATAACCCCTACAAGACTTACCCTCCACTATCCATATAGTGATATTACTAGGAAAGTAATGCAAAAATATCCATGTAACACCAACATAAAAGAAACCATCGTCTCTGAACTTACGCTTGAGAAATCGAGTCACCAAATTCATGTGTGAAACACATGACACAACAAATAACATCACGCATGCAAGAATGAAAAAATATAAACTCCCCCTGCTTGGTAATTATCTAATAAAACATTAATGGTTTAGATGAGATATAAATATATAAATCATGAAATAAGGCAACATCAAATACAATGATATATAAAACAATATCCTAAAAGCATCATTTATATATCATCATGTAATGAATCAAACAAACAAATCATAAATCATCTCCCCTTCAAATTTAAAAATCCCATTTTTCACAATATATCAACAAGAATGCAATATGATTACTCCCCCTTTTAGTGATGGAATAACAAAGAGACGAAAATAGCATGAAAAAACATGAGGAACATGAAATATAAGGATAAAACTAGTAACACGAGGATAATAGAGGCAGGGAAGATAACATATTCAGAGCATTAAATAGAAGCATTGAAGAACAACCGGTCAAAAAATAGGGTTCGTACACGTGTAATATGGGAGGTCATATGAATGGAAGAGCATACACACAATGATATATGTTATGAACCCAAAAGTGCATAATGTGATCCAAAATTTCAACAAAATAAAGTTTGTGCAAATGGGTACCATTTTGATCTGCTCACACGAGGAACTTAAACAATTCTCTAGAAATTGAAACAACTTGATTGCAACATGGTAGCACTTGAAAAAAAAAGTCAAAAATCATCCTTTATCACTCCTTCGAAATGAGTTACCGTTAAACATATAAAACTAGTCAAGCAACTCAAAAAAGAACTCTCCACTTCAACAAACTACCCAACACGCATAAACTAACAAGTAAGAAATCCTCACGCATCCAATCAACACGGCTAAATTCTAGCAATCAGAGAAGGATTATTAAAATGAACAAAAATAAGCATATGTACATGAAAATAAACATGAAAAATCTCAACGAGCAAACATATTATGAAAATATAACAAATCACATATACTTGAATAACACACTACTTTAGATAAATCTTATAATAATTTTGTACACATATAAGCAATTTAAGATATTTGTAATGGACACTTGAAAAAAATATAGCAAGTCGAGAGTCACAGGATTTGTGGTGCAAAGAAGTAGACTAACCTAACATCAAATACGAAATTGAAATATTTGGCACATTTAAGACAAATATTAATGACAAAAAGAAATATGACCACAAGTTTAGTCTTAAAAGTCAAACTCAATTCACAAATTTCTCTCATTAAGTGTTGATATTAAAATTTTTACATGCCAAACTAAAAACTAGCTTCACTTTTGAAATTCTGAAAGCCCCTAAATCTCTTGGATTGTGAATTTTTCCAACATATTTGATTTTACCGTTGATTGTATTTTTAAACACATAGTTGACACGTACCTAGTTAGGCGTTATCACACTAATCGTAGACCTCGTGAACACTTTAAAACGATCGATATTCTACTTCAACAAAATAAAATCTAATAAAAACTAAAGTGTAGACCTTTGGATTAATATTTGAAACTCATGCAATATTGTTTTCAAACAAGTTTACAAATGCTTGAGAAATAAAAATTCAATCAACCGATTGTGCATTCATATGGTGTAAAGTGTAAACAATCACTTAATTCATCAATGTTTTAATGATAGAATGAAATGACTAAATTTACTAAACATATTCAACATTTCAGATCACCAATCTATTTCAAAAGCAATAAGACATCATGGTAAGGAATCTCATAGATTTAAGCCTCATGTTCGTATGGAAACATTTTGTAAAAACATTTTGAATTTTTAAAAAAAATAAAAATTATATATATAAAAAATAAAATAAACAAAACAAAATGTGCAAGTAAGGAAATCAAGATGCATTTTAACACTCACAATCAAATGATCACTCAATTGCTATTAACCCTGAATAACCCCTAAGATAACAAAACCTAGTTATGTCTAATGATTTGATAAACATATCTGCATATTGACTTTTGGTACGAACATAGCTCATAGAAATAATATTTTTCTTTAATAAGTCCCTAATGAAATGGTGATGTAACTCGATGTTCTTGGTTCTTGACTGTTTCACGGGATTCTTTGAAAGGCATTCATATTGTCACAAAATAGTGTCATCGTCCCTTGATACATACCGTAATCGTGAAATATATTCCTTATCCATAGGAGTTGTGTGTAATAACTCATGGATGTAATATATTTGGCTTCGTCCGTGGACAACGAAATCAAATTTTGCTTCTTAAACAAACATGACACCAAAGATGACCCCAACTAAAACAACCATCGAAGGTACTGTTATAATCAACAATGTTTCCCTCCTAATCGGAGTCAGAGTAAGTAGATAATGAATCATTGGTATCGAATTGATACCCTAATCCAAAATTATTTATTCCATGCATGTAACTAATGAACCTCTTAAGGACATAAAGTTGTGATTACTTTAGTTTTGCTTGGTAATGCGCACACACACCCGTGCTATAGGAAATATTTGATCTACTAGAGATCAAATACAATAAACTCCAAATCACACTCTAATAAAAAATTTCTTCCACATCCTTTCATTTTTCATCATTTGTCAACTTGGAGTCCAACCCCTTTGGAGTATTCACATGTTTTTGTCACTCCAACCCAAAATTCTTTATTAATTAATTTGTGCACTTTTCTTAAGATATGAACATCCAAATTCTCATTTTCTTCACTTTTAAGCCAAGAGAGAATGTAAGTTCAGCAACCATACTCATCTTAAAACCAGTTTTTATTTCTTCTAAAAAACAAAATGCATACTTCCATATGGTTGAGACAAATATGATATCATCAACGTAAATTTGAGCCACAAGGATGTGATCCTTAGCCCTTCTAAAAAAATCTATCGACTCCACCACGTTTAAAACTACTTTTTAATGAGTCTATCGTTAACCCTTTATACCAATCTCTCGAGCCTTGTTTGAGAACATACGATGATTTATGATGTTTGAAGACATGATTTGGAATTTTTTTCATTTTCAAAACCATTTGGTTATTCAACAAACACTTTCCATTTAGAAAAAACACTTTTAACATCCATTTGATAAAGTTTGAATTTCTAGTAACAAGCAATGTTAAGTGAAAGTCTACCATTATCTAATCTAGCAAGGGGTGCAAATGTTTCATCAAAATTGATGCCCTCGATTTGTGAAAATCCTTGAGGTACACGGAGCTCCTTAATTCTCATATTTATATCGTTTTAATCCAATTTTTTCTTGTACACCCACAATACCAATGACGTTGATATCTTCAGGTCATGTTATTATTTCCCAAACCTTTAACCTATCAAATTGTTTATGTTCCTTTTTCATCGCTCCAATCCAATTTCAATCTAATAAAGCCTATGTGATGTTTTTACGCTCAATTTAGTATGTAAATAAATGGAAATTGAGTTCATTTTACAATTGACTATCTTTGTTAATCCCCCTCTCGAGATTAACAATGATTTTAGATGACGTGTGTTTACATTGAACCCAAGTCTTGTCTCTTTCTCACCACCAACACCATGAGACGCAATTTAGGAAGAAGTTCCCTCAATGTCTCCACTAAGAGAACTTGACTCTCCTATCTTAAAATTCCTAGTTTCAACCACTTTTATATGTTGGACCTCACCTTCTACTATATCATCAAGTGTCAACACAGTCTACACATCATCATCAATAACTGCATTGAAAGTCTCCATCACCTTTTTACTTTCCAAATTATAGACTTTATAGGCACGAATATTTTGACAATAGCCAGGAAACATGCCATCTTCACTTCTTGAATTGAATTTGATCAACTATTACCTATATCTCAAAATGTATCATTTGTTACCAAACAGCTTGAAATATTTAATAGTAGTCTTTTTGACTTTGTAAATCTCATACGGACTCTTTTTCGTAAAAAGTCTAAAAAACACATGATGTGGTGTGTGACAACTTGTTTATAATTCCTCAACCCAAAACCTTTTTGGAATGTTATTGCATTCAAGAACGAAACGATCCATTTCTTGAAAAGTATTATGCGTCCTCTAAACAACCCCATTTTGTTGCTAATTTGAAATGACCAAAAATTCATGGGCATTACCAACTTCCCCATAATATTTCTCTACTTAAAAGTCCTTGAATTCGATTCCATCATAACTCCTCAACCTATAAATAGGAAGTCATTACTCATTTTGGATATTTTTTCAAATGGAATCTGTGATCTCAAATGACTCCGTCTTTTCTATCATAAGACCAATAAAAGTAAATCTAGAGACAATATATTTTTTCTCTAGTGCTTTTGGTTTTTGAGGGACCAATCAAATCAATGTAAACTAACTCTAAACGACTAGCGGTTATTATTCCAGTCTACTTCTTATGGGAATTACTCATTTACTCCCCTTTTGGCAAGTATTACACACATCACTCCCGGACTTCCCTAATCTAGGCAAGTCGTTCACCCTCTCCTTATTTGTCAAACTCCACAAATCTCTAACTTGATGTGCCAAAGTCGTTGATGTCATAAATCAACTGATTTATCTTTAGACTCTTGACACACTACACTCTTCTCACTCACCAGGACATAACAATTCTTAATTGAGTGGACCCCCTATAAAATCTCCAACTACATCTTTATGATCTATGAATTCACCCTTGGAAAATCTCATAAAGTGACAATCATAAAAAAATTGAATTATTCTAATAAAATTATCAAAAAGTCCTTGAACACAAAGCATATTGTGAAGAATTTTTCTCTCGATCACTTTCACGGAACCTTTACTACTTGCAAATTATTTCATTCCATTCCCAAAAGTGACCATTCCTCCATCATAGTCATTGGATGTCGTGAAAAGTGATTTCACACTGGTCTTGTTCCTAGAGCAACCACTCTCAAATACAAATTCATCGAATTTGACTCTTTGAAAGGCACAATCACAACATTACACTCACATTTCTCCTTTATCACCCATTTTGGCTTCACACTCACACCTTTCTTTAACTCACTCACTTTCTTTGGAAGTTTCTTAAGATTATTTTCTAGTTTCACGTTATTTTCTTGAAAATCATTTTGCTTTTGGAATTTGAGATACGAAAATTTCTCATCTCTTGGTAATTTAAAAAAAAAAAATCCTTAATTATCCTCTCATTAGGAATAGGAGAACTTGAAGTTTTGAAATGTTTTAGGAGCGAAAAATTTCCTACATCTCTTAGGAAAATTTGGATAATGTCTAAAAGTGGGAACTTGTTTTTCGAAAACTTTTCTCTCAAAATTTTTCTTTTGAGGTCTTGCACCAATTTTGGTTTGATTGACATTTTAATTCTTATCAACCTTAGCAACAACCACAATTATACTCTTAACAGACAAGAATTTATGCCCAATCTATTTTTCTTTTGAAACCAATTTTTCTATGTTAGATTGAGTAGAACTCTCTTTTACATCATCCTTCCTTTCCCATGCAAATTTTATAGTACCATTAGTAAGAGGGTCAAAATAATCAATACTAATCCCTTTTGAACCATTCGGGATCATAGATTTCTCGACAAGCATTTTATTCGTCTTTTTTAAATGATTATATAAAGAAAGTTTTATTTTAAAAGAATTTACCAATTCACTTTTAAGATAAAAAAATTCTTTATAATATTCTTTTTCTTTGAGTTCAAACGTTCTTCTTTCCTTATCAAGTTTAAAATTGAATTTATAGAAATCGCTTTATTCTTTTTCAAACAAATAATTTTGGTCACTAACTCTTGTTAACTCACGCTTGAGTTGGAAAAATATGTCATCTTTCTCTTTCATAAAAAAACATTCTTCTTCAAAAATTGTTATTTAGTTTCATAACTTGATGTTAGATTTATTCCACTTGAGTGATTCATGAAACAATTTGTCACGTGCATGAATAATCACAATCGACTCTTCATAACCACTCTCATCATTATCATTGTGACCAATCTCAAAACTAAACTTACTAGGCTTAAGTGAAGTATATGAGTAAGTATCCAAATTATGAGTACGGAATATCAAAGCATATAAGTGAGAAAAATCCATTGAGACACACAAATAAGCAAGCAAAAAACCCAAAAAGGGTCTAACTCAAGACTTAAATCCTATTATGAGAAAACTTGCCCTAACATCAATTGAGAATAATATGTGAATGACTAAAACAAAACATATAAGGGGGTGAATAGGTTTGTTGGCCGAATTTGTTACAATTTTAAAATTTCAAAATCTTCTTACAAATTATCAAAACGAATCAAGTAAATCTAAGTGATTATGCACAAACAAACACATCTAAGTCAATTTTAAATCTAAATTGAATGACCAAACAACCTAATGTTATGTGTATTATAGAGAATGATAAACAACAACAAGAAGAAAATCACAAGACTGAATTATGAGGAAAATGCCCACCAAGGGGTAAAAAATCCTTAACGCACTGATAATTTCCATTTTTACTTGAAAAGAAAATTTGACAAATGGAAAGTAGACACCTTTCCCACAAACATAATTTCATATACATATAACCTTTAAAATATCCCCTATAGCAAATGAAAACCCAATCCAAGATCCATGAAGTAAATGAAGAACTTTTTTCATCCTTTAATTCACACAACGATCCTATCTCCCTAATCGATTGAATTGCCTCTGTTTTTAGATCTAGGAGTAGTTGATCGTGTTGATTCAAACTAGGTAAATAAGCATAATTTGGATAGTGATGTTGTCTAAAACATTTCTTCATAGACAAAGTAGATCAATTAATAAATCTGGGATTCTTTTGGCAAAATATGAGGAATAAGTGAAAAAATGGAATAAATTGAAAACTAGAAGTTATCAACCCTCAAAATACGTTCACAAAGGTATTCCACTTGTGTAAAAAATTGGAGAGAAGAATCTCATTTAAATTGGATTTTAAAAAAAATATGGGTCGGTAGTTTGCATAGATAGATTTAACCGATCGTAGGATGTCTCCCGGTGTGAAACTTGAGCAACAGTCATAGAACGAACATAATCTTACCTACGAAAATGATTAAATCTAAAAGGCACAATAAAAACTTAAAACTTATTAAAACCTGAAACACTTTTAAAAGTATTTTCCTCAAAACTTTTCATAAAATATTTGAACAAAATACTTAAATCTCAAAATAAAATTCCTCACACATTTTAGAAAAAAATGAATTTACTACACGTGTGTGTAACCAATAATAGTTCACATATAACTTTAAAAAGGATACATCTTCAACCTTAAGATAGATGATAATTTGTTGGCAATAAATATTTCCATGAGTGTTTTCAAAGATATTTAATGACTTCCAATGTTCAATCTAGACTGAAGAACTACGCTTTCCTCATACGAAACAAGTCTATATTAATTGTTAGACACAAATTATTTGGCATATGATATAGACAATATAAACCTATACAAATTTTCTACATTTTCTGTGCTCCAATGTGGATTTAATCCCATTACCCGAAAAAATAGAGAAACTGTGAGGAATTTCGAGCACTTCGGAAGTTTAACAAAATCTACCAATGCAAGGAATGACTTCTTAGGGACTGTAGTCTATTCCTCACGTGCCATTGATCCACAAAACTCATGTATGAGATCCATAATTTGATTTATCCCAACTCCCCCGATAATTTCCTATTTTGGGGCGCAATTGTTTCATTTTTCATGGTTGTTGGTTGCACCAATAGAGGTGGTATCTTGGGAGGAAAGTTTCATTGTGTTTGAAAATATATTGGTTCATATGTCTTGGGAGCTTGTTTATTTACCCTTTAAAGAGGCTCGTTGACAAATCTCTTATTATTTCCCAACCCCCAAGTTCATATTGCAACATAGGATAGTTGACAACTCCATACTTAGAAGTCCCCGAAACCCCTAAATTGGTTGAATTGTACTCTAGCCTATTTCCACTTACTTCTTGGATAGGCATTCTTCCTATTGGGTTATTGTAACTCCTTTATTGGTAAGTGTTAGAGATTCATAAACCCTTGGGTTATTTTTGACACTTAAACCATTAGGGTTTGGGTAATTTCTAGTCCCTAGGTTTGTTTCAAAATTGATTGCTCTAGTATTGGGTCTATAATACACTAGATTAAAATAATTATGATCAATGGTCGAATTTAAACCAACTTGTGGTTCTTGTCCTTGACCATTGGATACAACATCAGTAGGAGAAGAAAACCTATTAGTTACTATTGTGATCATTGCACTAATATTCATCATTATATTCTTAGGATGCTCATGTATCAGGATTAACTGATGTATTAGTTGATCCTTGGTCTTTAAGGACCCACCAACAACAGGTGTTGCACTGGAATTTTTGGCCTTCGGGTTGTTGTCACATTCAAATCTTGGTTTTTGAAAAATTGGTCCCAACTCTTGGGTAGTTTCAACCAATATTTTTTCTTTATCGATGATATGTCGGCTGATTGAAATAATGTCACCAACATTATCACTACCATTATAGCTCCTTTTAGTTATAGTTATGACGAACAATTATATAGCACTTGTGTTGCACAGGGTGTAACAAAAATATGCTTAGCTGAAATGGTTGGTTTGTATATATGGTTGTGTGCGAGCGTGTCAGGAAAGTTTATTGTATTAGACCCCAATTAATTAACATAACCTTGCGATAATCAAGAAATTGTGTACCATTCAATGCTTCAATTAAGAACACTTGTTCTTCCTTGTATAAAGGCTTTACATTAAATTATAAATAGATTTAATCTATTAAAATCTAAATAACAAAAACCAAATAATACAAAAATTAAGATAAAAAAACTAAAATAAAATAGTTACACCAGTGAATGTAAAGAAAATTATACTAGGAAATATAAAGATAATTTAAATGTAAAAGCAAAGGAACTTTTCATAAAAATAAAGGGAATTAAAGTAAATCAAAGTTATAAACTACTTCGAATAAAAGAAAAACTATAAAGACACTAAATGAAAAGAAAAGGATATCAAATGAGTAAATGTAGTTTTTTAGGGAGTTATATATTCCTTTATCATTTACTTATTTATAGGGTTCCTTTTCATGCAAAGGCTATTTATAACTACGTATTGGGTAGTTACCTATTTAAATAATCCCTCGTAGTTGCGCTCATGTCCCTATAACCGATATATAAGTTCTCACCCCATGTTTAATGTCTTGACAAGTGTCAATTCCTCGAGTATCCATTTGTGTTAAACTGACCCATTGTGTTTTTCACTGTAATTACCGTCTTGTATTTCCACGTCGAAAGACTTTATTAGTAGGTAACTATATGGTGTTAATAGAAATGACCTTCCCAAATTTTCAAATCATTCAAACGTGGACCATACCAGCTGAATGATATGAATGGCGATATACACATGCGGAAAACAAATTATAGATTCTTAAAGGCACACTATCCAACAATATGGGAAACAAAACAATAAAAGCAGAAAAAACATAGTGCAATATATTGGTAACTAGGTGTGTAAAAATGCCTAATTACAAAGGACCTAAAATTAGTCTAAAACCTTTGGTACATGTAATTTTTGGAGTTACCTAAAATTAGTCTAAATCCTTTGGTACATGTACTTTTTGGAGTTAATATATGTGAGTTTTTTTCAAAAATAATTTTTCATTATGGGTAGACACTTGCATTTTCCTTACCAGTTTATTCAACCTTGATTGGGAGTCAACCTTGCCAATGGAAGATCCTTTCAACTAAGCATTAACCTGAGCTAAGCTTTTCTCTAATTATTTTTCTCTGCGATGATGTAAGTCATCTTAGGTTGGACAATCTTTATCCCTAGTTACCTTTGCTTTCTGTTGAGAATATTAACCTTCGCCAATAGATAGGTCATTTCCTTCTACATCCACTTAGATTGTGACTGTTGATGTAAAAAATTAGATCACTATAATAATTCAATCACAGATAAATAAATGAGATAAAGAATTTTAAAGTGGTTCAGCCTTATAAGAATGGCCTACGTCCACTGTTAGTTTATTGCTGAGTGTTTGGGAATTCTCAATTACAAGTTATCTCAAGAAATTCCGGTCTGGGAGTCCTTTTATAATGAGGATTGTACAATGTATTTATAGCCCTGAGGCTGTAATGTGAAAGGGTAATACATTAAATGATATACATATGAAAGGGTAATACATTTAATGCCCTCTTTGCGTGCGCGTCCAAATGATAAGCATTTAATGAGCAGTTAAACTGTTGGTATCCTGCTTCGAGGTGCAGCTCGGACCGCCATGAGTAGCTCGGACCGCCTAAGCTTCTCGGTATTTAAGAGTTCCTCGGAGAGGCATTGTTCCTCGGAGCTTGTGAGTTCCTCGAGGAACTAGTCTTCCTCGTTGTAGTCTTGTTCCTCGGAGAGAGTGGGTTCCTCGGAAGTGTTTGTTGTTTCCATATAGATAGCCACATGTATTCATATGATTGGTCCATGTCAGCAGATTAATTTTGGTATCAACAGAAGCCCCCAATGTTTCATAGTTCGAAATTTGAGGAGTATGGAACATTCTTTCTCGGAATATGGTAGCTTTAAATAGTCTTCCTGATTTTTAGGAGCGTTTCCCTTGTATTTATTTCTCCTTCCCAATTCGTAGAATCATGTTTTTTTGGAATTTTTTGCGTGCATCGATTCCCGCGTTACTTTTCGTCTTCTTAGTCGCTTTTGTCCGTTTCGATTCCCGTGCCACTTTTCCTCTTTTTAGCCGTTGTTGTTCGCTTTGATTCCCGCGCTACTTTTCATCTTTTTAGCCGTCGGTAACGCAATCATCCTTTTTTGTAATCATTACTTCACCATTTCCCAAGGCAAGGTATTTAAACTTCACAGACTCTCCCATCGTCTTCTACCTTTCAAATTTTTATCTTCGAGTTTTACGTCGTCTCTTCCTACTCTCTTGTGCGTTCATCTTTTCCGTCGTTCGTTGTCAACAACTCTACTCTTTTTCTGTAAGATCTTCTTCTTTCTTCTTCATTTATTTTATTCATCATTATGGTTTACTCTATTGAGTCTCTTGAAAAGTTTCGCTCTGATTTTTCCATTCCCTCTTGGGTTGTCTTGGAAGAGCTTTCCGAGCCTTCTGATTATTTCAATTTGGATGAGGGACATTGGTTCCCCAGCCTTTTTATTGCTGAGTGTGGATTTTCTTTTCCACCAAATCCCTTGTGTCTGGAATTCTGTCATTATTTTGACGTCGTTCTTGCGAGAATAGCCCCCAACACATGGAGAATAGTTAATGGGGTGCATAAATTAAATCAAGTCCATGAAACTCGCATAGGAATTCCAAAAATCATGTACTGCTATATATGGGCAGTTAATGATAATATTTTTTATTTAAAAACTAGATTTTTAAATAGAGCCTTAGTAGTCAATCTCCCTGATGCTAATAGGGATTATTTTGAACATGGGGTTGTCATAAAAAATTGGCAACACCCTCCATTAGCTGGAGATGAGGTTTACCAAGGTCCCAGATGCCCTCCTTATGGCAACGGGATAGGTTATTTTTTTTTTATTTTTTTTTAAAATCATGTTTCTTTTGTGTTTGATAAAATGTGTCACTGATAACAATGTTTATTTATTTGCAGTTGATAACAAAAGAAAGTACCCAAAGGAAGCAGATGTTAATGTAAGACATCTGAAACTTATCTGGAGTCTGCATCAGAGTGTTGCCGACGAGCACATTAGCTCGGCCTCGTATTTGCTCCAGTTGAGAGCTACACCACTTCCTTCACTGCTCGTCCAGTGATAAGTGAATCAGAGCCAGTTCCTGCTTCCACAAGCTCATCACCTGAATCCCATATTCCTTTAAGTGAAAGGATGAAGAAGAGAAGACCTCCTGCCCTGTTTGAGAAGACTGCCTCCGATTCTGGGGAGGTAAAAAGGAGTAGGATTGATGTCCCAAAGGATGCAGCTCCTCCCGCTGCTCCTGTTAAAGTTGCCAAGAAGCCCGCAGTGGCTCCGAGCAGGTCTGCTGCTCCTGGAGAGGTGGTTGTGATATCACCGAACAAGGGTTCTTCCTTGGTTGAATCGGTACCTGTTCCCCTGAGGAGGCTGAAGAAG
Source organism: Sambucus nigra (assembly GCA_949130495.1). Classification (NCBI taxonomy): domain Eukaryota; kingdom Viridiplantae; phylum Streptophyta; class Magnoliopsida; order Dipsacales; family Adoxaceae; genus Sambucus; species Sambucus nigra. The sequence continues at coordinate 320,540,636 of OX422214.1, read as the reverse complement.
AGCTCCTCGGTCCATTTGGCTGATAACATTGCTCAGCCCCCAGTTACTGGAACTAGGGTTCCAACTTTCGTTCCCCCGAGCTCTGCCATGAGCTCGGTAAAGTCCTCGATGATTCCCAAGGTACAAGGTACTGAAGAGAACCTTACTCGGGATATGGTCACCTCACTAGCTGCTCGTCATCTTGCTTCTGTAAGTCTCTTTATTTTAAATTTTTCATATTTCCTTTGTCATTTCTGTTTCTAACTTGCTTTCTTTTTCTGTTCACAGTTGACGAGTTGCTTCAATATAATCCTGAAGAAGGATGAAGCGATTAAGGCTTCTTGCTCCTCGTCCAGTGTGGAGGGAGCTCTGGAGGAAGCTACCAAGTCTCTGGCAGATTCTCGCCAGAAATATGCTGATGACAAAGCTGTCTGGGAGAAGAAGCTTGCCTCCATCGAGCAGGATAAAGCTCGAGCTGTTGAAGCCTCCAAAGAGTTGGAGAAGAAAAAGAATGCCTTGGAGAAGGCAAATAAAGAGCTCGCAGAGAAGCTCAAAACTGATGGAGAGCTTGAAGATAAGCTCAAGGTTGCTGAGGAAAGGTTGGGCCAGCTTCAAGAAGTAGGTCGGCAAAAGGAGGAAGAAGAAAATAAATTGAAGGCTGCTGAGAACCTGCTGTCTGAGAAACTTTCCTCGGAGAAGCTGAAGAGGAAAGCTGCTGTGAAGAAGTCCTTCAGCTCTGGCTGGGACAAGGGGTGGAACAAGGGGTTGGCTGCCATGGTGTCGCAAGTAGACTATGGCAGCCTCAAATACTTTAGGGACAGATGGGTTGCTGCCCTTCAGGAAATGAAGGTCGACGAGTCTTCCAAGCTCTTCCAGAGACATATCCCTGGTCCCCCCCAACTCCAGAAGAATTAGAAGAGGATGAAGCTACCTCTGAAGAGTCTTCGATGGTGATGGGAGATCGTGCCCTAACCATCCAGCATGCTGCCGAGGAAAATTAGCACATCGTTTCTTCCTTCGAGCAACTGCCTACTCTATCCGAGCAACTATCTCTTCCCTCCGAGAAACCTACCTCTTCATCCCAGCCTCCCGAGAAGGTTTTAGGAGATAAGGAAAAGGTTTAGAATTGTTCGGGTTTCTCTTTATTTTGTTTCTCTTTATCAAATGTAACTCAGAAGATGTAACTCTGAATTATGATCTAATAAAATTTAACCTTTTTTGTATACTGTTGTCTATCTTTCATTCATACTATGCTTATTCTTCTTATTGATGATTGCTCTTCTTTCTCTGTTAGTTTCTGGCTAGGATGGAACTGCTCTCTGCCCATGATACAAAGTTGTTGTGACAATGTAATGAGTACTTTAAGGCTGGTCACACAGACCTGAGTGCTGCACAAGTTGTTGACATACTTGGTCATGACGCTTCAGAACAGGCAGTGGAAGCATATCAATATCTGAAGTGTCTTCTTGATAGGGCTGTAGCCAATAATGTTTTCTATTACGAAATGATCGAGGATCTTCAAAGCACCCTCGAGGACCTTCAGCTCCAATACAAAGAATCCACTGCTTTGTTGCATGAGGGGTACGAGAAGAAGTACCAGCAGATCATTTCCAACAAGGGCTACGAGAAGCTCTTTGCTGGGTACAATGTAAGGGAGAGAACCTTGAGAGGTGAAGTCAAAGAATGCAGATAGATTATTGAGTTGCTGGAAAAAGAAAATAACAACCTGCAGAAGGAGCTGTCACAATTGAAGTCTGTAGCTTCCACTTCTAGTGCCTTAATCCCAGTGACCGATGAGGGATTTTTGTTCTTAGAGGTTAAGAACGCCAAGTTGAGGGAAGAGTTGGAGACTTTGAGGAGCTCTGGCACCTCTTCATCTTCTCGTGGTCGAGCAAGAGCTCCTCGGGGATGAGCAAGAGCAGCTTGGGTTCTTGTCGAGGAACAGAGGACTCAGTCTGCCTTAGAGAACCAGGCTTTCCAACTAATGGCGAAGAACCAGGCGTTGTCCAATATGTCAAAGAAGATTAGGGACCTGGAAAAACAGCTCTCTGCGCAGAAGTCAGTTTTGGAGAATAAGGAGTTTTTTATCAAGAATCTCCACGAGCAGCTAGAAAGGCTAACATATCAATTCCACAAACAACCCAGGGAGTTCTGGATGGCTGAATACAACGAAGCATTATTCCACTTGGATGATCGTATCCAGAATGCCAACAATGAGGGCTACAAGCCAGGCTGGCTGAATGCCTTAGGTGTGCTGAAGCTCGAACAAGGTCATTATCTGTGGGACTACCATGATCTCGGGTTGTTCGACTTGCCTGTGCCACCATACAATTTGGACATGGATTGGATCCCTGCTCGGGCCCTTCCTCGGAGCTTAATTTCAAAGTATCTTGGTGACTACAATTTACATTCTCAAATCGAGGTATCTCGTCCCGAACATCTTTTAGATCGCCCATCCATGATGTATGTCAGGATGTTGAAGGATCTCAACTTCATCAATTCTCCTGTCTTTAAATGATCCGCCTGCTGGCGAGGAACCTTTGTCAAAAGCAGAGGGGAAGAAACCAGTAGAATAGGAATTTTTGATGTAATAGTTAGTATACATGTCAATGTAACTGTAATGTAATTTATTTTGAATTCAATGAAAGACTTTCATTTTTGTTTGCAAATCTTGATTGCTACTGTCTTGTAATTATCAAACGCTTTATATTTATGCATATCTGTTAAAAAGATAACAATATTGTGTTGTTTGTCGACCAACTCATTAACAATTAAAAAATTATAAGTATCAATACTGTTGCTCGATCACTTAATAATGAGTATAAAAATGTTGTTTAAAATGTTTCCAACCAACCAAGGTTGTTAGATTCTCCATGTCGACCAACTATAGTTAGTGGGTTTTTATCCCCGACCAGCTATAGTTAGTTTTTTTGAAATAATTTTACCCATAAAATGTTTCCGACCAACCAAGATCGGTAAATTTTGCTTGTCGACTAACTACAGATGGTGGGTTTTTATCTCCGACCAGCCATAGTTAGTAGACTTTTATCTTAAATGTTTCCAACCAACCAAGGTCGGTAAATTTTCTTTGTCGACCAACTACAGTTGGTGGGTTTTTATCCCCGACTAGCCATAGTTAGCAACTTTTGCACTTTCTGGAATAATCTTACCTCCCGACCAACATAAGTTGGAATTTGCGAGAATATTTTGTTTCCTAGCCAAACAGGTTGGCATTTTTAGGAATATTTTGTTTCCTATCCAAACAAGTTGGTATTTTTAGGAATATTTCGTTTCCTAGCCAAACAGGTTGGTATTTTTAGGAATATTTCGTTTCCTAGCCAAACAGGTTGGCATTTTTAGGAATATTTCGTTTCCTTACCAACCGAAGTTGGCATTTTTAGGAATATTTTGTTTCCTAACCAACCGAGGTTGGCATTTTTAGGAATATTGTGTTTCCTAACCAACCGAGGTTGGCATTTTTAGGAATATTTTGTTTCCTAACCAACCGAGGTTGGCATTTTTAGGAATATTGTGTTTCCTAACCAACCAAAGTTGGCATTTTTAGGAATATTTTGCTGAGCAGTCTGAGCCTTGCCGAGTTTTGCTGAGTAGTGTGTAGCACTAGTATTCCCCGAAAAATTCTCAATAAAAGAAGAGACTTTAGCAGAATATCTTCATTTTATTCATACTGATGGAACTGTGTTACATATACATCACTGATAATACTTGCGTAGGTGCTCTGCGTTCCATGCATTCTTAAACTCCTCGCCTTCTAAAGTTGCTATTCGATAAGTTCCTGGTCGAACAACTTCTGTAACTCGGTATGGTCCATGCCAGTTTGCTTCCATCTTATTATGCTTTTGAATTACTTTCTTCATCACATAGTCTTCTTCTTTCAGGTCGCACTTCTTCACCCTTTTGTTGTAGAACAGAGCTGTTCTCTGCTGGTAAGCAGCATTTCTAATGGCTGCTTCTTCTCTAACTTCCTCGAGCATGTCTAAATCTAGTCTTCTCATTAACTCCCTGACAGGGGAATCAAAATTTAGTACTCTGTGTGTTGGGAGGCCCAACTCGGCAGGTATAAAGGCTTCAGTTCCAAACGCCCGCATATATGGTGTTTCTCCAGTTGCTACTCGGGGAGTAGTTCGGTAAGCCCAGAGTACTGTTTGTAGCTCGTTGATCCAATTCGATTTTGCATCATCCAGTCTTTTCTTCAAGCCATTTAGTAGAGTTCTGTCTATCACTTCAGTTTGTCTATTGCTTTGAGGATGGCCTGGTGCTGAGTGGACCTTCAAAATGTTTGACTGATGATAATAGGCGGCAAAACTCCTCATTATCAAATTATGTTCCATGGTCTGTGATGAAGGCATGAGGTAGACCATATCGATAAATGATGTTCTTCCAAACAAATTGGTACACCTTCTCGTATGTCATATCAATGAGTGGCTCAGCTTCTACCCATTTAGTAAAATAATCCACTGCGATGACAAGGTACTTGAACCTTCCTCGGGTCGTTGGCAGTGGCCCAACCAAGTCAATTCCCCACATGGCAAATGGCCAAGGGGAAGTTATGGGTGTCAACAATGCTTGTGGAGTTCTTCGAATGGAGGAAAAGCGCGGGAACTTGTCACACTTCTTGGCGTAGGCTATACAATCAGCCCTCATCGTCGGCCAGTAGTATTCTTACGTTATTACCCTTTGTAAAAGCGTCCAACCTGCAACATGTGCTCCACAAGACCCTTCGTGGATCTCTTCAATTAATTCTTTCACCTCGGAGGGGTGTACACATCTCTGCAAACCTGCCATAATTCCTCGTCTATATAAAACACCATTAGTTAATACATACCGAGCAGCTTTAAACTTCAATTTTTTGGCAGCGAGCTTGTTAATTGGCAATTCTCCCTCCTCGATATACGCCCTAATGGAATCCATCCAAGATGGTCCTAAATCAAGGGTGATAAAGTTCATCGTCAGATATTCATCTATGCTCCGACCAGCTAACACTTCAATTGGGATTGTTCGTCGTAGCTCGGTGCGAGTAGCTGATGCTAGTCGAGCTAGGGCGTCTGCTCTCGCATTCTCCATTCTTGGTATTCTGACCAGCTGAATAGCGGAAAATTCTGACACCAGCTCCTTTGCCTTTGCATGATATCTGATCATTAATTCTCCTCCAACTGCATATACTCCCATCATTTGGTTTATGATCAATTGAGAATCACTGAAAATAATGACCTGTTGCGCCTCCATAATTTTGGCCAAACTAAGTCCTGCAATCATGGCTTCATACTCAGCCTCATTATTGGAAGCTTTGAATTGGAAACGCAAGGCGTATTCCATATCGACCTCATTCGAAGTGCTTAAAACTATCCCCGCGCCGCATCCTGCAGTGCAAGATGAGCCATCTACATATAGTCTCCATATAGGTAACTCGTCTTCGAATTTCTGATCAGTTAGAGTTCCTCGGTGAAATATTTATTGCTTCCTTTCCTCCTCGGACTTTTCTTGCTCTTCGTCGATCATTTCTTCTTGCCCTTTTACCAACCGGAGTTGGTTTGAGCCCGAAGTCAATGATCTTGTAACATCCACTTGCCCTTTTACCAACCGGAGTTGGTCTGAGCTAGTGTGTATTGATCCTGTAACATCCACAGGTTGATCAGGGAGCAACTCTTGTTTCTCGTCCGGAGTCCTCACAACTATCTCTGCGTCACATCCTGTAACATCCACACGCCATTTTACAAATCGGAATTGGTCTGAGCCTGTGTTTGTTGATCCTATAACATCCACAGGTTGATCAACGAGCAACTTTTGTTCCTCGACGGTATCAGGATAGGTAAACTCCGCTATAAAATCTGCTACAGCGTGTCCTTTAAGCGATGATCTGGGTTCATAGACTATATCATATTCACCGAGCTCTATTGCCCAGTACATCAATCTTCCTGATTTTTCTGGCTTATGGAGGGCTTGCCTCAATGGCATATCAGTATATACTACTATGGTATGAGCCTGGAAGTATGGCCTCATTCTCCTACTTGCCTCAATAAGCGCCAGTGCTAACTTTTCCAGCCTTGGATATCTGATCTCTGCTCCTCGAAAGGCCTTACTTGTGTAGTAAATTGGTTTTTGCACTCCATTCTCCACTCTGATCAACGTCGAGCTAACCGCATTCTCGGACACTACAAGATACAAGTACAATTTTTCTCCCATCACTGGCCTGGACAATAGTGGAGGTGCTCCCAAGTATCTCTTCAAGTCTTGAAAAGCCTTCTCGCATTCATCATTCCGCTCAAAAGTCTTTCTAAGTGTCTTGAAGAATGGGAGACATCTATTAGTTGCTCGTGACACAAATCTGTTGAGTGCCGCTACTCGTCCTGTGAGACTCTGTACTTCCTTATTCGTCGTTGGAGATCGCAGCCCTAATAGAGCTTTGATCTTTTCAGGATTTGCCTCAATGCCTCGTTAATTGACAATGTACCCGAGAAACATGCCTTCTCGTACTCCAAAGATGCACTTCGTCGGGTTCAGCTTCATTTGATATTTATCTAGTTGATCAAAAGTCTGACTTAAGTCAACTAGATGATCGACAACTTTCTTGCTTTTCGTCAGCATATCGTCAACATAGACTTCCATATTGTCACTGATTTGTTCAGCAAAGACCTTATTCATCAGCCTCTGATATGTCGCACCTGCATTTTTCAAACCAAAAGGCATAACATTATAACAATAAGGTCCCCTAGGGGTAATAAAAGAACTACTCTCCCTGTCTTCAGGTTTCATTTTAATTTGATTGTAGCCAGAATAAGCATCCATAAAGCTCAGCAACTCGTGTCCCGAGGTAGCATCCGCCAGTTGATCGATTTGGGGCAATGGAAAGTGATCCTTTGGGCATGCTTTGTTGAGGTCGGTGAAGTCTACACACATCCTCCACTTGTTGTTTTTCTTCTTTATCATCACCACATTAGCTAACCAATCTGGATATTTAACATCTTCAATGAAATAAGCTTTCTGGAGCTTCTCGACTTCCTCCTGTATAGCTTGATTCTTCTCGGGACTGAATACTCTTCTTCTCTGTTTCATAGGCTTGATCTCCTTATTCACATTGAGCTCGTGACATAAGAAGTTTGGGTCTATCCCAGGCATATCTTCATGACTCCACGCAAAAGTTTGTCTTCTTCTTCTAAGGAAAGTTATCAATTCCTGTTTTAATGAGGCTTCCAACGATGAACCTATTTGAGTAGTTCGCTCAGGGTGCTCGTCATCCAGAATGATGTTTTCAGTAGCTTCCACCACTTGACCCTTCACGAGTTGCGACTCATCTCGAGGATCCAATGTTTCAATTTCTGCACCTTCATCCACTTGATAGGTAGTAGTCTTTTTCTTTGATTCTTCGAGTTCTTCTTGCTCGGCGGATGAATAATAGCATTCCCGAGCTACTTTCTGATCACCTTTCACAACTCCTACTCCAAAGTTTGTTGGAAATTTTAGGCACTGATGCACTATAGATGGTACAGCCTTGAACTTCTTCAATCCTACTCTTCCCATGATGATATTGTACGATGATTGGACATTCTTATCCATCACGAAGAAACGTATTCTTTCTATCCGACAAGCAGGACACGTACCAATGAATATATCCAACTTGATCGTCCCAAGTGGAAATACTTTCTCGCCAGCAAAACCAATGAGGGGTCTGTGGTAAGGCTCCAGTTGAGATAGCTTTAGATATAAACTATCAAAGCACGAGTAGAACATGATGTCTGTCGAGCTACCATTGTCGACCAGTACTCTTGAAATCATGACTTCCTTCATTCTCATTTTGATTACCAGCGGGTCATCATGAGGATATAAAACACCTGCAAGGTCATTTTTTGAAAAACAGATAACCAATTTCTCCTTGTTCACCTTTCTCGGGCGATCTTACTCAGCTAGATTTATCCGCTGAATGTACGAGCAAGCTTGAGCCTCACCGAGGTAAGCTTTTCTTTCTGCAGTAAGATCTTCTCCTCCTGCATCTCCTCCTGTAATAACATTACAATCAAATGACCCAAAGCATATTGAAAATACCTCTCGTTCTGGCTGCCTTGGTTTCTTGGGAAGATCGGGGTCATCCTCTAGATCAACTTCATGGTTTCTCTTCTTGTTCTCCTCTGCTCGACGAGGAGATCTAGACCTATCTCTAGTTCGGTCGCTATTTCTTCTTTCGCCTCCCCGATCAACATACTTTGCTAGTTTTCCTCGTCGGATGAGTGTTTCAATTTGATTCTGAAGAGTTATGCAATTTTTGGTCATATGGCCATGATCCTTGTGGAATTCACAATATTTTTCCCTATTCCTCGTGTCAGGGTCTGCCTTCATTTTCTTTGGCCAGTTTAACTCCTCGCTGTTCTTGATTTCCTCCAAGACGTGGTTGATATTTACCTTCAAAGGTGTGTAATTATCAAATTTCCTCAAGACCTCCCATGACGACCTATTTTTGGATTGTTTGTCACCACCATTGTTCTTATGTTCTTTCTTCTTAGCTTTATCACCTTCCACCTTGGTTTCTTTGGCGTCCATATTCTTCTTCGCAGACATAGCCTCCTCGGAATTCATAATCTTGGACACTTTTCCCATCAGGTCCGACATGGTTCGAGGTGGATCTTTGGCCAAAGTGTAGTACAACTTGTTTGGCAGTAGTCCACTCATCAAAGCGGTAATCGCTGTCTTCTCCTCATAATCAATGACTTTGAGTTTCTCGTTATTAAAACGAGTTATATAATCTCTGGTACTCTCACCAGTTTTTTGTCTAACACTTAACAAATGAGCTACTCCATTCACTGGCTTTGCTCCAAAGTAGAAATTCCCAATGAATAGCTCGGCCAGTTGAAGAAAAGTTAAAATCTTACCCCGAGGAAGACTATTATACCATATTTGAGCAGATCCGGTAAGTGTTCCCGAGAATGCTCTGCATCTCATCTCATCTGGGACAGCATAGATGTCGGCTGCAGCTTGGTATTGTTCTATATGAAGGACAGGGTCAGTCTTTCCATCATACTTGGGAGTCACAACAGGTGCTTTGAACTTTGATGGTGTTGGAAAATCAACAATGTCCTGGACAAAAGGTGTTCCTCGAACAAAGGTTCGTTGTAGAGGATTCTTGGCCTTAGCCATTTCCCCTAATCTATCCTCCAGCCTCTGAATAGATCCTTTCCATGCATCATTTCCTTCCTCGGGCCTATTGGTTCGAGCAACTGATCGCGTTGAAGTAGCTTCCTGGGATTTATCTTGACGAGCAACTGGTCGATCATAGGATCTATCTTGATGAGCAGCTGGTCGCGACTGGGAAGATCCTTCCCTTAAATTTGATGGTCGTCGAAAGCTCCTCGACGCTGTATTAAGAGGACTTTTGTTCCTCCTAGGGCCTAATCGGTCGAAAGGAGAAACCCTAATTAATCTTTCCAATGCGCTGGTCCTTTCTGGGGAGAGGGTGACACGTTGTTCAGTATCCGTGGCTCGCACCGACGAAGTTCTCCCATGTTGATAAGAGAAATCATCAGATTCCTCATTGCGATGTGAGTTAGTACGCCTAGTACGCGAAGAAGGCGCACGGGTATTTCTTTGAATGCTTCGTGGTCCGGAATGGGCTGATGCACCGCCATGGAGGGTTTTGATGAGTTGTCGCATTGTTTCTTGCATGACGGTCTGTCCCTGAGCCAAATTTTCCATTATTCCAGTCAGATCTGGAATAATTGGTGGAGCATATGGATTTGGAGGGGTTCCAGCGTTTCGATTGCTGGATTCAGGAATATCCGCCATTGGTAAGGGATTGTTTTTAATGAAAAATGATATTATCAATCGTTTCCCACAGACGGCGCCAATCTGTTGATGTAAAAAATTAGATCACTCTAATAATTCAATCACACATAAATAAATGAGACAAAGAATTTTAAAGTGGTTCAGCCTTATAAGAATGGCCTACGTCCACTGTTGGTTTATTGCTGAGTGTTTGAGAATTCTCGATTACAAGTTATCTCAAGAAATTCCGGTCTGGGAGTCCTTTTACAATGAGGATTGTACAATGTATTTATCGCCCTGAGGCTGTAATGTGAAAGGGTAATACATTAAATGATATACATATGAAAGGGTAATACATTTAATGCCCTCTTTGCGTGCGCGTCCAAATGATAAGCATTTAATGAGCAGTTAAACTGTTGGTATCCTGCTTCGAGGTGCAGCTCGGACCTCCATGAGTAGCTCGGACCGCCTAAGCTTCTCAGTATTTAAGAGTTCCTCGGAGCTTGTGAGTTCCTCGGGGAACTAGTCTTCCTCGTTGTAGTCTTGTTCCTCGGAGTGAGTGGGTTCGTTGGAAGTGTTTGTTGTTGCCATGTAGATAGCCACGTGTCTTCATATGATTGGTCCATGTCAGCAGATTAATTTTGGTATCAACAGTGACACCCCATATATTTTTAATAATTTGGTTGATAAAATCCATTTCTTAAAATTACACACCTTGTTAATATATTTATATATCATCCTTAGCATAAAATAAGAATCAATGGATGGTAATAAATCGAAGTGAAGAATGAGATATGAAATCCTCAAATACTGATATATAATTGATAAATGGAAACCACCACCAATAATTAAAAGTAAATATTGTTGGAGAAAACCTAATACATGCCCAAACTCCAAAAAACATTGTATTTCCAAAACCGAGTAAATTCTAAGAATGAAGTAAACCTTGCATTTCTCAGCATAAATTAAATAAAGTTAAAAGTAGGCTCAACACTATAGAGGATGAAAATATGTCTCCAATAATAATATAACGCATGGTAAGGGTGATCCCGGATCGTTCTTAAGGAAGGTCGGTGGATCGACTATAATCCTTATGACACTACATGACTAAGTTGACAAGATACGGATGACAGGAGTCCAAATAAGGATAGAAGACCGACCATGTTAAAAAAAATTATTTTCTTATTATGATGTAAACTTTAATATACGAGTCCCTTTCCAATTTTAACCCCTAACTTTATATAAAGAGAAGACCCATCATTGTGAAAAGAGAGCTAGAGAACACTCTCATGTAAACTATCTCCATATTTAATGAAAGACCTCGTTGTCGCAGTGTATGTAGGCTACTCTTGATCGAACCATGTAAATAATTATTCTTATGATGTTTAACATTATTGTGGAGGCCCCCGATCTGATGATTTTATTTAGCCTCCAGTTTGGCTCCCTCGGTGGGAATCGCGATGATTTGTTCATATATTTGTTTCCTGTATCGTTAATGGTTGATTTGATGGAAGCTTAAGAAAATGATTCACATGTAATGAATTTTATAAACACATCCAACAACTCAATCAGAACAACCTAGAAAATGAGCTATGTTTTCCCTTTGTGTTCATATTTATTATCACATGCATTTACATATAACGTTTGCAGTAAATTAGTTGTTATAGATTGATGCTTGTTATAGACATGTCAAAAACTATGTTTTGTATGAAATTAAGGCACAAGGAAGTAATGGAATTCATTTGAATTAGATGCCTTGAATATAGGAGGTGAGATAGAGGGTCTCTCTCTCGTTTGATTCAGTCAATAAAATAAATTTCTAGAAAACACAATTTTTTGGGAAAACATCCTTTGATTCAACAAAAACAGATTGATTGATTTATTATCATATTTTTAAGGGGGAAAAATCAGAAAGTACAAGAAATGTATGAAGATAATATCTATACATGTTTGTATGTGATAATCAGAATAATCACTATACTATATACAAGGTGAAAACTCGCGCTCAGGTGTAAACCCGCGTGATGCGCAGGCTAGACAACTGTTATAGTCATTTCTCACGCCAAATTGTTTGTGTCATCGAGATTCTCTCCATTTTTAGTAATAAATAATGAGAAATAACAAATTATAGAGAGATAATATTGTAATTAAAAAATAAGCATTGAAAACCCATTACAATAATATATGTAAGTTGATCGCATGATCATTTAGCTACTACATTGGGAATAATACAATTTGTCTTTTTTTCCCATTGTAGTGTTTTGAGAAATTAAAATCAATTGTGAATACTACAATTTTCCAAACAAAAATCTATTATATAATTTGTTAAATAAGATGTTTAAGTTGCCTAAAATCTATCTAATGTATAACCTGAAAACATATAAAAGAAAATGCTCCATATGGAAAATGCAAGTATAGAGACATAACATAAAAAATGTTGATGAACGATATGTCATGGATAGATTATTGAAGGCTCAATTACAAATATCAAACAAAAAAATCATCTAACAAAGCAATTATGAGATTCACACACACCCTTGCCTCTCCAGACATAGATGGCAGAGAACAATAAAATAATGAAACAAAAATTTACAACCATCCCAACAATAGACTCCTTGTGTAATCGGTGGTCCGACGATGAACAACGTTTTCCCTGGTGCTATCTTCGTGAAAGAGATGCTCCAAATTCCATGGAGATGTAACTAATACTTTGGGGATCATGTTGATTACTGTAATATAGGTCCACTTCTCAAGTTATTTCATTGTAAATCCATTTTCTTTATATATATATATATATATATATATATATATATATATATATATATATATATATATATATATATATATAATGAGAGAGAGAAAAGCTCAAAAGTAGTTTTTTTAGTATTGAAAAAAAATGATTTAATTATATGGTAATATTTAGGGGTTTAAGTGTTTAAAACCCATACAAAAAAATAATTAAATTATTTTTTTGTAATTTTTTAAATAACCTATTTTTTGGATCCATTAAAAAGGGACTATATACACATACACACATGAATTGGAAATCTGAGTAAAAAATAAAAAAAGCATTAAATTTTAAAAATGTGAAAAATATTTATTTACTTACATAACATATGAATATTGGTTCATCCAACTATTTGACTCCCCAATTTAACTTAGCGCAGAACCTAGTAAGGTAAAAAAACTCGAAACCTAGTGGAAAGTCCCATTAAATGGCCAAAATCGAGTTTGAACAAATCGATCGGCAACCCTAACTCTTTTAACGACGTCAATCAACAACCACATCAGTTACATCTAATCATTAGCGGATAAGATTTTACTAACAAAAATTTGAGCAAATCTAAACAAAAATACGGTTAAAAAATGAAATCATAAATAAAGTACAAACTAAATAAGATGACAACACTCGTAGAATTTAATAACTTATATTTAGCAAGTGAATTAACTGCAGTAATTAAAAATGTATGAATGCGCTTCATATTTAAGTTAGTGTCGCACTCTCTTGAGGACATACTCATCCCTCCACTAATGTGCACACCTAAAGGTTTCCTTAAATCCACCTAGTTGTACTACCCCGTCCAACTAGTCCTGGTATAATCTCCCCTTGCCATTCTACTCTAAACTGAGTATTATTATTCATGGGTTATAAGTTATATCACCAATTAACCTAATTAATTTCTTTTAAATAATAACATATAATTGTGACACAAGTTATATAAAGCAAATACATCACATATTGTATTATGACCCGCATATAATATTTAATACCATTATATACGTACTTTACTAAAACATCCACACATATTTCATATATATATCCACCCCTCCGAGTATACCCTCACCGAATTATTCCCTCTAAAGTGCTATCTCACTAGGTCTGCTCACATAACCTAGTTACCCAAGTTGAAAATCGTTCACGAACCTGGACCAAAATATAAACGTAGTGGAGGCGATCATATTCCTTCCCTGAAAGTGAGATAAGCCCCTCACCCATATACCGGACGCTATGATCTGGGGATATACTCACCATACTCCTCAAGCTAGGGGATTCACCCACATCACGCAACCTCCATTGATAGCACTAGAGTATATAACTTAAATAAATATATAGTCACTGATATTTAATGGCACACACAATGTACATATATATATATATATATATATATACTATCACCACACTGTATATATAATATAGATCCCGACTTTACCATGTACTAAAACCCGTAACACTAGCCTGTATATTCCCAATCCTATGGCCGACTCAAATTAATTAATTTTCTCACTAATTAATTTATTACATTCCTGAGTCTACGATCCGGCTCTAATTAAATTAATTCACACATGAATTAATATAGTGTTCTTCCCGAGTCTATGGTCCGACCCTAATTTAATAAATTTACACATTAATTAATTTAAGACTTGCTGTCGTTCAACCATTATACCCGGACTCGCTCGCTTGGATCGTACCATTATTAATACCCGAGTCTATAATCCGTCTACTAATAAATTAATTACACCCTAGCTCATTTAATAATGTAGCATCACTCAACTACAATTCCCTAACATTTTCCTCGGTCCGAAATTAATGCTAATATTTATTTCCCAAATTCATCCATTGAGACATCCAATCATTACCCTCCTAAACCCAATTATATCCCCTTTATAATTTCTAAGGAATATGTGCTACATATGAATTTATCACTAAATAAAAGTAGGGGATTAAATATTAAATTAATTTCCCTTTATTTATTAAACTAGCCAATCTGCCAAAAATCTGGGGCCATTGATCGATCGATCCAAAACGAATTTTCATATACACCTACTATAATATGAATTGGTTATCACCTACTTTAAGAATCACAACAGTTAACCACTTGCCTGGAATTGTTCATAGGATCTGATCTGTTGGTGTAGAGGATGGTTGATGTTGAACACACCTTTGTCCCTTAATTTGACTCCAAAAGATCCCCAATTGGCTCTTGATTTGATTTTCTTAATTCCTGATTAGGCACATATTCTTCACATTTATCCCCTTAATTTCGGTATTTTTATGATCTCGTGTTGTGTATATAGCTTGGATTTGTCTCGTATTTACGCTAATAACCCCCTTTGGTAAGTATTTCTTGTTTTGTGTATTTCTCATGTGTTTTACAGGTATTTCATGCAAGTTAGTGCGAAAGAGAACGCAAAACAGTGAAAGAAATCAAGAAATGGAGAGTTGAAGGGCATTTTCGTAATTTTTCAGCCTTAGTCCGGAGGTGGGACCAACTAGAAAGTTGAAGAGCTCTAAATTAAAAGAACACTGGAAAAAACGGCACCTCAATCCGAGCTACGGTGAAGAAGTTACGATGTTTTGAAGTTGCGCGATAATGAAGAGAAATGGACCAGAAAACAGGACCGATCCGGATGAAACAGGACCGATCCGGATGGAACAGAACCGATCCGGGTCCGGACCGGTCCGGTCATGCGAAATCCAGGCAATTAATTATGCATTTAATGCAGTGAAACTCTTGGAAAACTTGTGCCACAAGCGAAATTTGATGCCAAATTCGTGCAACTTGGTGCTATAAAAGACCAAGCCCTACCTCATTTTCAAGAGGAGTCGAATTCTAGAGAGTAGAATAGAATTTTAGAGAGAGAAAGTCATATTTTAGAGAGTCTTTTTAGTTTTCTTTGGTAGAAATTTTCATAAACCCTAGTTTTTGAAGTTTGTCTACTATTCAAGATTCAAAGTTCTATTCAAGATTCATCATTCATCCATTGCAAGTAATTTTAATTTATTGTTTTTACTGCTTTCCTAGTTAGTTTAATTAATTGTTGATTTCTAGTTTTCCATTCCCAATTCAAGTCATGTTCTCAATTTTCTAGAGTTAGTTATGAATTCCTACACTTTAATTTGTAAGTTTTATTTTGATTTCATCATGTTAAGCTAAGTTTTTAAGGGTTGGGATGCATGAACCCATCCCAATGTAAATTACTTATGTAGAAAATACAATTTAAATTAAAAATTTGAAAGAGTCGTGCGAGACAATTTTACAACCATTGTAGATCTTTTAATCTCTCTTGCCCTAGGTACTTGGGATGTTTAAGAATACGATGTGCGTAAAATTATTTATCACCGCTTTATATTTACCTTTGATTTCATATGGTGCGGGCTTGATCCTCATATATGTAATGCTTAGGATCTATAAAGACTGGATTCATTCAAATTTATAATTTACAATTCTAGGTTTCTATACGGTAAATTACTAGGGTTAGGGGGATTGTATTCCAACCTACTTTCTCATTCATCTTAATTAATTTAATTTCTTTATTTACCTATTTTTCCCCTTTTCAACCATCATCATCTTTTTCACTTTTTCTTTAAAAGTAATAAATCAATTAAATTCTATCAACCATTCCTTGTGGATTCGATATCCAGACTCACCACTATACTCCGAAAGAGTGTAGTTAAAGTTTAGGTTTTTTTGTATTGAGGTTGGAAGCCGATAACAACGACTAGCGTATTACACGGACGCTCGGTTTTTCCACTCGATCAATTCCCTCTCAAGCTCAAGGTTTAGAGTTGTGTTAATTGTCGTTCAACACTCCCTCAATTAGGTTTAAAACCCTTAATCCCGTTTTTAGCCACATGGGCCCAATTAAAATGTCCCAAATCCTCCCGTGTGGGCCCGACTATGCCCAAAAATGTTTCGAGACCCGATTACTACCTCAGGTACTCTTTTCTGACTATCTAGACCCATCCGGACTCAACCGCGCACTCAAAATTGTCATCCAAAATACTTTACAACATTCTCCAATTTTGACCTCAAAATGCGACACACAAAATTTCGAACAATTAAACTTAAAGTCGCCAAATATAAATAATTTTTCCCACTCAAATAAATTCTCCAATCATTAATTTAAGTTTCTCCAATTTAAATACTTTTATTTCTCCCAAAAATAATTAAATACTAAATCCTCACAATTACGGAGTGTTACACAAAATATATGGCGAAGTGTTGATTGTGACTTGGTGTTCCGTGTTGTAGGGGGTGTCGATTATTATATAGTGCCACTGGTACTTTTTGTGGTGAAAGTATATCAATTATTATATTTGTCTATTAATATCATGAACTATTTAGAAAAAGTTCGATAAATCATATGATTGGTGCTCATATGATTTTCTTAGTGCTCAAGTCCATGGTATTTAATTTTATGTTTGTATAACCAATTTTAAGGGGTTTGTTCTTCAACTTCATATATTTTTGTTGTGGATACATGTATGATGAAGCTTATGTATTTTATAACACAAGGCTTTATGGCTACGTGCATGGCAAGTCTTAATTTCTTAGTGATTTTGTTTAAAAATCCTTTTCCTTTTTTTTCCAGATTTTGACAAATGTTATTTATTTTAGAAATTTCTTTATACCAGGTACATGTCTTTCACATGGTTTATCAAAGTCATATCAGTTAGATTTTTTGTATAAATATGATACTACTTTTAATATTTTGAACATATATCTTGATCCATTTGGAAGTTCTACTTCGAAACCAAATAATGCTACACTTAGACTATTTTAGTACTATATAGACTAAGCCCACTCTCATTTCTTTACATTGCTACACATATACATGATCACCCTAATTTAATTATTCATATATTTTTTGTTTGTTTTTTCAATGTGCATGGTTTAAAGTAATCGTGGCAGACTGAGAGTTAAACTAAGTTTTGTACGGTAGAGTTCTTAGCTTCTCTCTCTTCTCTCTCATGGCGATCCCTACCCAGGTCGGCCATGCAAACCAAACCAAACCCCCTGATATTAGCAACCATTCTGGCTAATCTAGAGAAGCAAAGAAATCATTCTCTTCTACACTAGATCCCTCAAATCAATCCAGGTCTGTCATTAAATAACCCAGTTCTCACAACGGAGAACCAACTCTTTTGTTTGAGGATGAAGATATTACTAGACTGGCTGCCTCATTCCAAAACTCATTGGTTGGGAAATTCCCCCATGGAAGACCTCCATTGGAAGTCATATGCAAAGCTTTTTAAAAAAATTTGCTTAGAGGAGGATTCTCTTTAGGATTACTGTATACACAACATATTCTTATTCGGCTTCACTCAGAAGAAGATTATCTATGCATTTGGCTGCGTGGCAATTAGATGATTTTTAAATATACTATGGAGGTATACAAATGGACACCAATGTTTAATAGAGGTCAAGACTGTCCAATAGTGCCCTTATGGATTTCGCTTCCTTTTTTTCCTGTTCATTTCTTTGATAAGGGAGCTTTATTCTCCATTGCAAATCTCATTAGCTCTCCTTTTAAACTAGATGAGGCCACTGCCATGCTGTCTAGACCTAGAAGGCTAGACTTCTCATTAAAGTTGATACGTCAAAACCGCTACCCCCATGTATTTGGATTGGATGTGGTTCTCACTCTGGTTTCTGGCAAACCATCATTTATGAAAACGCTCCCTCATTTTGTAACTCCTACATGAGGAAAGCTCATCTCGATGTTGATTGTTCTTGTAACAAGGAAATGGTCCCCATTATCGTGAGGAGCACTCTGCCGGCGCCGGTGGACAAATGGAAAGCCCTTGTTGTCGAATCAATTTGCAGCACTAAGTCAGCTAACAAACTCCTACAATCTAGGAGTTCAGTTGATTTTTCAAATGCTGTTGCACCTATCCCCTCTTTTCCAGCCTCAACCTTCGTAAATCCACAACTACCA
Organism: Sambucus nigra; assembly: GCA_949130495.1. NCBI lineage: Eukaryota > Viridiplantae > Streptophyta > Magnoliopsida > Dipsacales > Adoxaceae > Sambucus > Sambucus nigra. The sequence continues at coordinate 320,522,165 of OX422214.1, read as the reverse complement.
TCCACCTCACCAAAAAACCCACCAAAACTAGTCTCCAATACCACCTTTCCAAATACCGCCTCTCCAACCCTAATTTTAGCCTCTTCTTCCAAAAATCTTGCTAACCTTCCACTTTCTCCACTTCTTTCAAATTTACCTTTACCTATCCTTCACTCTAATCCCTCACAGCCATCTCCTAATTCATCTAACCTTAATCTCCCCATCTCCTGCTCTAATAAATTTACCTTATTAGCAGACGTTACAGAAGAACTTTGCTTTGAGTGTTTGAATGGCGATACGAATGCCTATTCCAAAGATGTAAATTCTACTATGGGTATGTTAGCGGGTGAAAACTCACGTGTGGAATTAGAAAATCTTGAAGAAGGAGAGATTAATGGACAAGTCATTCCTAAACTTAGGTCAGTTCCACCTGACCCGGGGCTACTTAATAGAATAAATGTCTCTCTAACGCCAAAAAAATGGATTGCTAAGGACAAAAACCTTTTTAAACCATCTTGGGCCTCAGATAGTGAGGATAATGTGACACCCCGCCTAATTAAATACCGGGCGATCACTCCTTTATTAAATTAAAATCAAGGTGAACAGTTGGTTCATTCTTAGCATCACTGTCGTAAAAATAATTTTTCCAAATTTACCACCCTATTTAATTAAGCTAAGTGTCAAAACCATTTTTTTAACATTACTTTCCAAATTTTATTTTGAAAATAAAGAGTTAATTATCTACAATAATTAAATATTTAAAGAATCACATCATAATAATCCTGGAACATATAATCCAATTAATTTAAACATTCAACGACTAAATCCCAGCATTTAAAACTTAAAGTAAAACATACATGTTGAATAATCCCAAAGTAACAGTACTAGGAATAACTGAAATACAAATGTCCCAATAAAACAGATAAATAGTGGAAAGGGCGACACATGCCCAATAAGGAGAATGATAGAAGTGGAATCAAGTAAATGAAATCGTCTAAGCAAGTGGCCTGCAACTCCCACCTAAGCTGCAACACGTTCCTTCCAAGGGATCCTAAACAAGACGCCCCTGTGGCTGGGCACCTGTAATATATACATATATATACAAGAGAGAAAGAGGAATAGAAACGGGTCAGAGCCCGATAGTGTATATGATTTAAAAATTCGTTTAGCAAGTATTTAAATTGATATAGGCCAATGCAACAACATATTAGTGCGACACTCTCTTGAGAAATTTTCACCTCTCTTCTAATGTGCACTCCTATCGCACTAACCTTCCCAATGGTTTATCTCCTCATACAACACACTATCTTTCCCCAAGGATTTAACTTATCTTAGGTGACTCTCAAGATTTAAGATTTAACAACATCATGGTTTAAAAGGATAATTTCATTTAGTACAAAACGCTAGTTTTAACTTTATTGATTCATAAAGTTTTTCAATATCATATTATACTTTTCAAAACAAGTATTTCCAATTTGAGTCATTATACATGTCTTACTTACCATAACACAGTAGGCAGTTTCCCAAATTTCAGAAATTCATATATATATTAAATACTCGTATAATATATATATTCTAATAGCACCCCACATAAAAATTATGGTGCGGGCATACTCTGCTATCCAATCCCCGTATCAATCGTACTAAAGGGAATACAAGTTCGGAATCATTCTCGAATTGTATAAATACATACACAAACAATATTGAGGCGAAGCATAGTTTCCAAGTCCAAGAGGTCAGTACATACCCTCCCATCTCTTAGGACCGTGACTACCGATTTGATAGCCTGTACCTAGGATTTCTATCTTCTAGGGTACGAGCCAATATCCCCCATGAAGGCCCATTCGAGATAAGACTGTCCCAACGCGGTAACCTCAGGGATAACAAGTAGCACGGACATGATTTTCACAAGTATATAATATATGCATACACAATCATATAAATATACCACTTTTATTAAATCAATTTAGGTTTATCCCATAACCCACATTCACAACATTTATCCTTATTTTCCCGTTATTATTTATCAAGGATAATGGTTCGTTTCTAACTTTAATTCGACGGGTTTTTCGAACTTACTACGTAACCTTCATGGACTCTATTCTTCCAAATGTACAATTCAGTAGGTATCCATTTATGTTCCAACGTAACTCTCTCTTACATGTCTCTCCCCTTTAATATATACTTACATTGTCCCTTATGCAAAATATCCCAAAAATATAGATTTCGCCTTACATTAAAGGTCTCTTATTCATTAATGAATCTTACTGGTCATCATTATCTCCCAAATTATTTTAACAAGGATGTCTAAATAGTTTTCTTCATTTCGAATCAATTCAACAATTTCAAAAGGGAAACTTAAGTCTTCCAGGAGGGGTCGATCGATCGAGGTTAGGGGCTCGATCGATCAGACCTTCGATCGATCGAAGCTCTTGGCTCGATCGATCGATCAAGCAGGTATGGCGAATTCTGCAGTTTTGCAGTTCCGGGTTCTAACACATATCTTCATCCAAATTCAAGTTTTGCATTCCCAAACGTCCAAAAATTTATACTACTAACATCCTAACATAATATTATGAATTTCCTACGTAAAACATGTCAATTTTCGTCACTAAACATGGCTTAACAGCCCACAATTCATATAAATATCAAGAACCCTAGATTTCTCTTAAAAATGGTTCTAACAAATCTTTTCCAGAATTTCCTTCTCATAAGACATCATAATTTTGTGGTTTAATCCTCTACATGACGAAGGGTTTCCAGAATATCATATAAATCATCACTACATGAAAATTTCCCATCTCAAATTGGGTTTTTCTTCCATAAATCTCATCCTAATAATTCCTAAACTAATATCGATGATGCATCAACGAAATAAGCAAGATAAACACTTGCCTGGGATTTTCAGAAGTCTGGTTTGGTGCCGAAATTGGTGTGGTTGCGTTCCACGTCTCGTGATCTACGCGTTGGCGGTGGCGGCGGTGCAAACGGTTGAGTTTTGAGCCTTGGAATGCCTTGAGAGCTCTCTCCTCTCTTCTCCAATGGCCGTTCTAGTGTTTTGAGTTATCTAACCCTAGGAGATAACCTAAACATCTGATATAACCCCTTTAATTTTCGTGGGTTTAATTATCCAAAAATACCAAATGACTAAAATGCCCTCCCGAGGTACTAATTAGGCCTAAAAATGCCCCGAGACCCAAATCAAACCCCCGGGTATACTTTTCTGACTATCTCGACCCTTCCGGACGCGTTGGCGCACTCAAAATGATCATATGAAAGACTTATAAAATATTTACTTTTTATTTATCAATATTTAGTCCCGACGCGACACGGGCGCGTCCCGACTCAAATTTCTAAAATTATCATTTTATTCACTCGTGACATTTAATATGACCACTATTATATATTACTTTGCTCATTAGTAATATTCAACACATTTTTCCATAATTACTAACTCTCATCACGTTAGTAATTATAACATAATTAATTTTCAGATTTTTTTTAAATAATTAATTCACATTAAATTTAATAAATCCCCAAATTAATATAGCATAAAAATACGGGGTATTACATACTTCCCCCCTAATAACGGAATTTCGTCCCGAAATTCGGAAAATAAGGCATACCTGGTAAGAACAAATCTGGATATCTTTCGCGCATATCGGCCTCGCGCTCCCAAGTGGATTCCTCCACGTTATGATGCTCCCACTGGACCCGTACAAATGGAACTATCTTCGACCTCAATCTCCTCTCACTATAGCCTAGGATAGCCATCGGTCTCTCCTCGTAAGAGCTGTCAGGCTGTAAGTCTATCTCATCTATCGCGATGTGAGTATGGGTCATATCATCCTGAAGATATCGTCTCAACGACGAGATGTGGAATACATCGTGAATGCGATGTAAGTGCTCTGGTAGTCCCAATCTGTATGCTACCGGCCCAATCCTCTCGATAATGGGAAATGGTCCCACGTACCTCGAGGCCAATTTCCCTTTTTTCCCGAACCTCATCACTCCTTTCATAGGAGATACACGCAGTAACACTTGGTCCCCCACCTTAAACTCCCGGAAGAACCGTTTCGCATCGGCGTAGCTCTTCTGCCGGTCCTGGGCTACTCGAATGCGACTCCTAATCATCTCAATCCTCGTGGAGGTTTCCTGAATTACCTCTGGTCCTAGCAACTTGTTATCCCCCACCTCGAGCCAACAAGTTGGAGAACGACAAGGCCGTCCATACAAAGCCTCAAATGGAGCCATACCTATCGTAAACTGATAAGAGTTATTATAAGCAAACTCTACCAGTGGAAGATGTGTCTCCCAACCTCCTCCAAAATCAAGAACACACATGCGTAGCATATCCTCTAACATCTGATTAGTACGCTCTGTCTGTCCATCTATTTGTGGGTGATAAGCTGAACTTAACCTCAACTCAGTACCCATAGCCTCCTGAAAGCTTTCCTAGAAACGTGACATGAAAATCTTGTCTCTATCTGACACAATATTCAGGGGCACCCCATGTAATCTGACAATCTCAGAAATGAACAACTGAGCATACTGACCCGTGGTATAATCTGTCCACACCGACAGAAAATGAGCCACCTTGGTCAAACGGTCTACAATCACCCAGATAGAGTCGTGGCCCCGCTGTGATGTAGGCAACCCTGTAATAAAATCCATGGAAATACTCTCCCACTTCCACGCGGGTACTTCCAATGGCTGAAGCAATCCTGATAGTTTCTGATGGTCCACCTTCACCAGCTGGCAGGTAGAACATTTGGACACGAACTCATCAATGTCCTTTTTCATCCCACTCCACCAGTATTGCCTCCTCATATCCTGGTACATCTTATCTCCTCCAGGATGTACCGCAAATCGGGACCCGTGAGATTGGGTCATCACTGCATGATGCAATTCTTCCCCTTCTGGAACCACTAACCTCCCATTAAACCTCAAACCCCCATCAGAACTAACATAATAGGACTCAGCACCCTCGGCTAAAAGTCGTACAATCTATTCCTGGCAAAACGGGTCTGTGGTTTGGGCCTGTATTACCCTCGTAACAATCTCGGGTGTGACTGTCATAACAGATATGAAGGAACGGGCTACTGCGTCCTGGTGACCCAACTCCTTCTACTTCGCTTTCTAGACGTCCGCTACCTCATTTATCGATCTACGGCTCAACGTATAAGCAACTACGTTGGCTTTTCTGGGATGATACTATATGTCGAACTGATAGTCCTTCACAAACTCTAACCATCTGCGCTGACGCATATTCAGCTCTCGCTGAGTGAACAGGTACTGCAGTGACTTGTGGTCTGTGAACAAACGAAACTTCTCCCCCAATAAATAGTGTCTCCATATCCTCAATGCAAAGACGACCGCTGCTAACTCCAGGTCGTGGGTGGGGTAATTCTTCTCATGCGGCTTAAGCTTGCGGGAGGCAAAAGCTATAGCCTTCTCTTCCTACTGAAGTACTCCCCCAAGTCCCCGTAAAGAGGCATCGGTGTAAACCAGGTACTCCACACCCGACTTCAGTAAAGCAAGAACTGGTGCTAAAGTAAGCTTGTCTTTCAGCTCATCGAAAGCCAATTGACAAGCATCATCCCAAACATATGGTACCCCTTTGCGAGTCAGGTTCGTCAATGTACCCGCTATTTTGGAGAATCCCCGAATGAATCTCCTGTAGTATCCGGCTAACCCCAAGAAACTACGCACTTCCGTCATTGTCGTGGGTTATCCCCACTCCCTCACTGCTGACACTTTATTCGGGTCAACTGCTATCCCCTGTTCAGAAACAACATGCCCCAAGAACTGTACCTCTCGCAACCAGAATCCACACTTCTCGTACTTAGCATACAACTGATGCTCTCGTAAGGTCTGAAGAACCTGCCTCAAGTGCTCGGCATGCTCCTCCTCGGAGAGTAAATATATAAAAATGTCATCTATGAAGACGATGACAAACTGATCCAAGAAATCTCTGAATACTCGGTTCATTAAGTTCATGAATACGGCTGGAGCATTTGTGAGACCAAATGGCATCACTCTGAACTCGTAAGACCCATATCTCGTCAAGAAGGCATTCTTTGAAACATCCTGCTCCCTAATACGTAGCTGATGGTACCCCGACCTCAGATCTATCTTCGAAAAGAAAGTTGCTCCCCTCAGCTGGTCGAACAGATCATCGATTCGAGGCAACGGATACTTATTCCGTATCGTGACCTTGTTCAACTCCCGATAGTCCACACATAGCCTCAGTGAACTATCTCTCTTCTTCACAAACAAGACTGGAGCGCCCCAAGGTGAGGTACTCCTGCGAATGAAGACCTGACCTAACAGCTGCTCTATCTGATCTCGTAACTCTTGCATCTCCGCCGGAGCCATACGGTATGGAGTGCATGCTATAGGTCTCGTATCTGGCAATAAATCTATGACAAAGTCTATCTCTCGACTGGGGGGTAGGCTTGGTATCTCCTGGAATACATCGGAATACTCACGAACGACTGGGATCGAGTCTAAAGGAATCACAACCTCCTTAGAGGCATCCTCCTCTATATAATACAAATGAGAGGTCGAACCTCCCTCTGGGCGAGGCATCGCCACTACAAACATCTCTTGCCCCGGAATGGCAAAAACAATGCTCCCACCGAAGCAATCAATCATGGCTCTATAAGCTGCGAGCTAATCCATACCGATAATAACATCGTGCTCATGCATATCTAAGACTAACATGTCTGCAGGTAATACCAAACTACCAATCTCTACACCCACTCCCCGGCATATAAAGAAGATAAGCGACCCACTCCCCAGTGGTGAGTCTACACACGTCACTGTGCTCTCTGCTATGGCTAACAACCCTAAGGCCTTCGCAAAATGCGTAGCTATAAAATAATGCATCGCCCCAGTATCAAATAAAACTCGACCCATAGTACCATGGATAGGAAACATACCCTCAATCGCGGGTGGTGCCTGTGGAGCTGCTGCCTGGTGGATGTTATAGACACGTCCGTACTGTAACTGCCCCTGCTGCACTGGAGCTGCTGGAATGGTTGGTAGGGCTGGCACCTGGGCTGGAGCTGGGAGGGCAGGTGGAAAAAGTGGTCCCTGCCGCTCATTACGGGCACCCTGCTGCTGTGGGGCCCTATTACCCTCTAGGAAATCCTGTCTCTTATGACCATGCTTGACGCATACAAAACACCGTCCTCTGAAGTTACCTCCCCTCTGACCCTGCTGACCACGGCCCTGCTGGCCGTTACCTCCCCGCCACTGGCCCTGTTGGCCCTGATTAGCACGCTGTTGGCCCTGTTGATTAGGCTGGCCCTGCTTATAACCCCCAAATCCCTGTCTAGAATCACCTGAACGGAATCGCTTAGCAGGGTCCCCCTGATGGGAACTCTGCTCGTGCTGACGAGTCTGTCCAGGCGGTGGTGCCCCACTAGCACTACTACCCCCGGTCCTGCCCTGCTGGCTGGACTCTACTGCTCTCTTGCTTCCTTGCAGATGGAAGCGGTGATCCTGGCAATATAGTAGCGCAACATTGAGTACATCAGTGAAAGTACTCAGATATATATTCTCTATCAGATGCTGACGGATCCTCCAATCTAACCCGTCCACAAATAACAAAATTTTCTTACTCTCAGTAGGTGACTCATCTGGCACTATGGTGAGAAGTCTCGTGAACTCCTCCTCATACTCAACAACGGTAGAGTTCTCCTATTTCAAATTCAGTAATTTTTGTCTCATCTCAGTCTGCACGGCTAGTGGAAAGTACTTGCGGTCAAACCCAGAACAACTGAATAAGGATCGTGTCCCTCTCCTCCAAGGTGGTAGTGGACTCCCACCACTGCAAAGTGGCCCCCACCAGCTTAAAGGAAGCCAATAACTGCCTTTGCATGTCGGTGCACTCATACATACGAAGATGTCGCTGGATGTCTTTCTTCCATTGGCTGACTATGACGATATCTGAGCTACCAGAGAACTCAGGGGGATGCGCCTTCTGAAAATCATCCCTAACCCTCTCCCATTCAGATGGAAGTTGTGCTGGTACTGGCGCCACTGCCTGAATCTAGGGTGGAGCCTTCTGAACCACCGCTAGCGCGGCATTCACCGCCTGAGCAACAATGGCGGCTACTTCATTAGCATTCATAGTGCCTTGTGCCGGAGCTGCTGGCTGCTCGGCCTTGGCACGCCTATCCTTCGGTGCACGTCTAGGAGGCATCTAAAACTTGAAGTAGTTTATTAGTCTACAGTCATTATCAAATCTCAAATAGCTGAAGACGTAACGTAAAAGCAGAAATACAACAATCCTAAAAATAGGGCTCTATAGCAAAAACGTTAAGCTGAAAGCGAAAATAAGCCGTACAGATCCTATGGACACTAGAACCTGATGCTCTGATACCACCTGTGACACCCCGCCTAATTAAATACCGGGCGATCACTCCTTTATTAAATTAAAATCAAGGTGAACAGTTGGTTCATTCTTAGCATCATTGTCATAAAAATAACTTTTCCAAATTTACCACCCTATTTAATTAAGCTAAGTGTCAAAACCATTTTTTTAACATTACTTTCCAAATTTTATTTTGAAAATAAAGATTTAATTATCTATAACAATTCAATATTTAAAGAATCACACCACAATAATCCTGGAACATATAATCCAATTAATTTAAACATTCAACGACTAAATCCCAGCATTTAAAACTTAAAGTAAAACCTACATGCTGAATAATCCCAAAGTAACAGTACTAGGAATAACTGAAATACAAATGTCCCAATAAAATAGATAAATAGTGGAAAGGGCGACACATGCCCAATAAAGAGAATGATAGAAGTGGAATCAAGTAAATGAAATCGTCTAAGCAAGTGGCCTGCAACTCCCACCTAAGCTGCAGCACGTTCCTTCCAAGGGATCCTAAACAAGACGCCCCTGTGGCTGGGCACCTGTAATATATACATATATATACAAGAGAGCATAGAAACGGGTCAGAGCCCGATAGTGTATATGATTTAAAAATTCGTTTAGCAAGTATTTAATTTGATACAGGCCAATGCAACAACATATTAATGCGACACTCTCTTGAGAAATTTTCACCTCTCTTCTAATGTGCACTCCTATCGCACTAACCTTCCCAATGGTTTATCTTCTCATATATCACACTATCTTTCCCCAAGGATTTAACTTATCTTAGGTGACTCTCAAGATTTAAGATTTAACAACATCATGGTTTAAAAGGATAATTTTATTTAGTACAAAACGCTCGTTTTAACTTTATTGATTCATAAAGTTTTTCAATATCATATTATACTTTTCAAAACAAGTATTTCCAATTTGAGTCATTATACATGTCTTACTTACCATAACACAGTAGGCAGTTTCCCAAATTTTAGAAGTTCATATATATATATATATATTAAATACTCGTATAATATATATATATATTCTAATAGCACCCCACATAAAAATTATGGTGCGGGCATACTCTGCTATCCAATCCCCGTATCAATCGTACTAAAGGGAATACAAGTTCGGAATCACTCTCGAACTGTATAAATACATACACAAACAATATTGAGGCAAAACATAGTTTCCAAGTCCAAGAGGTCTGTACATACCCTCACGTCTCTTAGGACCGTGACTACCGATTTGATAGCCTGTACCTAGGATTTCTCTCTTCTAGGGTACGAGTCAATATCCCCCATGAAGGCCCATTCGAGATAAGACTGTCCCAGCGCGGTAACCTCAGGGATAGTAAGTAGCGCGGGCATGATTTTCACAAGTATATAATATATGCGTACACAATCATATAAATAGACCACTTTTATTAAATCAATTTAGGTTTATCCCATAACCCACATTCACAACATTTATCCTTATTTTCCCGTTATTATTTATCAAGGATAATGGTTCGTTTCTAACTTTAATTCGAAGGCTTTTTCCAACTTACCACGTAATCCTCATGGACTCTATTCTTCCAAATTTACAATTCAGTAGGTATCCATTTATGTCCCAACGTAACTCTCTCTTACGTGTCTCTCCCCTTTAATATATACTTACATTGTCCCTTATGCAAAATATCCCAAAATATAGATTTCGCCTTACATTAAAGGTCTCTTATTCATTAATGAATCTTACTGGTCATCATTATCTCCCAAATTATTTTAACAAGGATGTCTAAGGAGTTTTCTTCTTTTCAAATCAATTGAACAATTTCAAAAGGGAAACTTAAGTCTTCTAGGAGGGGTCGATCGATCGAGGTTAGGGGCTCGATCGATCGAACCTTCGATCGATCGAAGCTCTTGGCTCGATCGATCGATCAAGCAGGTATGGCGAATTCTGCAGTTTTGCAGTTCCGGGTTCTAACACATATCTTCATCCAAATTCAAGTTTTGCATTCCCAAACGTCCAAAAATTTATACTACTAACATCCTAACATAATATTATGAATTTCCTACGTAAAACATGTCAATTTCCGTCACTAAACATGGATTAACAGCCCACAATTCATATAAATATCAAGAACCATAGATTTCTCTTAAACATGTTTCTAAAAAATCTTTTCCAGAATTTCCTTCTCATAAAATATCATAATTTTGTGGTTTAATCCTCTACATGACAAAGGGTTTCCAGAATATCATATAAATCATCACTACATGAAAATTTCCCATCTCAAATTGGGTTTTTCTTCCATAAATCTCATCCTAATAATTCCTAAACTAATATGGATGATGCATCAACGAAATAAGAAAGATAAACACTTGCCTGGGATTTTCAGAAGTCTGGTTTGGTGCCGAAATTGGTGTGGTTGCGTTCCCCGTCTCGCGATCTACGCGTTGGCGGTGGTGGCGGTGCAAACGGTTGAGTTTTGAGCCTTGGAATGCCTTGATAGCTCTCTCCTCTCTTCTCCAATGGCCATTCTAGTGTTTTGATTTATATAACCCTAGGAGATAACCTAAACATCTGATATAACCCCTTTAATTTTCGTGGGTTTAATTATCCAAAAATACAAAATGACTAAAATGCCCTCCCGGGGTACTAATTAGGCCTAAAAACGCCCCGAGACCCGAATCAAACCCCCGAGTATACTTTTTTGACTATCTTGACCCTTCCGGACGCGTTGGCGCACTCAAAACGACTATACGAACGACTTATAAAATATTTACTTTTATTTATCAATATTTAGTCCCGACGCGACACGGGCGCGTCTCGACTCAAATTTGTAAAATTGTCATTTTATTCACTCGTGACATTTAATATGACCACTATTATATATTACTTTGCTCATTAGTAATATTCAACAAATTTTCTCATAATTACTAACTCTCATCACGTTAATAATTATAACATAATTAATTTTCGGATTTTTATTAAATAATTAATTCACATTAAATTTAATAAATCCCCAAATTAATATAGCATAAAAATACGGGGTATTACAGATAAGGAGAGTTGCACTCCTCTCAACAGCGAACAGTTTCTAGATTTCTCCAAAGCTATTGGGTTCAAATACAAAAAGGTTTTTAATATTGGGAAAAATGCCAAACGACTTAGAAAGCTTTGGACAGAATCTAAAGACTACTGTACAAGATCGGCTGGTAAGTCGTCTCAAAATTCTACCTCAGTGTTCAAATGATAAGCTATCTTTTTTGGAATATACGAGGTGTGGGAAATAATTCTTCAGTTCGTAGGCTCAAAAAATTAATTCAGGATAACAAAGTGGTTGTTGTTTGTTTAATGGAACCTAAAATTGACAGTGAAAACATCTTCAATCTCCGTAGAAGAATTAACTTCCAAGGGGGAATGGCTAATATTTCAAATAAAATCTGGGTGCTTTGGAAGTTTGAATGGTCCTTTAATGTCTTAAGTGACCAGAACCAGATTTTATCTTTAAAAGTGGACATAGAAAATTTTCCTCAACCTTTCATCATCTCCTGTGTCTATGCAAAATGTAAGTTGGCAGGTAGAAGGTCTATATGGGTAGAACTAGAACAGCTTTCTAATTCTATTTAGGGACAATGGATTGTAGGAGGTGATTTTAATGTGGTTAAAGCTCAATCATAAAAAGTGAGTGTGTGTGTGTGTGTGTGGGGGGGGGGGGGGGGGGTAGAGGTATAAATAATTTGACAGTAGGAGATTTTAATGAATGTATCAATAATTTGGGATTATTGAAAATTGATTATAAAGGATCGCAATTTACTTGGTGTAATAATCGAGATGGTGTTAATCGTATTCTGGCATGACTTGACAGAGTTCTTTGTAATTCTTCATGGTTTAATAATGGATTTATATCCTCAGTTGATCATCTACATAGAACAAATTCATATCACTCTCTAATAATTCTTAGCCTTAAATCGGAGGTAGATGGTTATCCCAAACCTTTTCGTTTCCTTAATGCTTGGACGAAACATGAAGGCTTTAATCAGATCATTTCGGAATCATGGAATGAACAGTTGGGGGGTGAGCCTCTATTCATATTTGCATCCAAATTAAAAAGGCTAAAAAATGTCATTAAGTAATGGAATCTTCATGTTTTTGAGAATATTCATCAAAGAGTTCAAATAGCGGAAGATAATTTAATCATTAACGAAAGTACTTATGACACTGATCCCAACCCGGAGAAAAGAGAGGAATTTTTTTAAACCAAAGCCTTATTCAACAAAGAAATGAGCATAGAGGAAGAATTTTGGCGTTAAAAGGCAAGGGTCAAATGGGCGACTGAGGGAAACTTCAACACTAATTTTTTTCACACTATGTCTAAAGCAAAAAAATCTAAACTTTTTATACATAGTGTTAAAAATGATAGTGGCATCCAAGTTAATGGGCAAAACAATATTGAGGATTTAATGGTTAATCACTTCAAAGAGATTCTTTCTACCATTTATGAGATTCCTTTGAATTTCAATCTTCTGGAAGTCATTCCGTCTATAATCTCTCAAGAGGAAAGTGATATGCTCACAAGGTATCCGGACATGGAAGAAATTAGATCCACGATTTTTGGAATGGACAAAAATAGTGCAGCAGGCCTGGATGGTTTCAATGGATGTTTTTTTCAACATTGTTGGGAAATCATTAAATTTGACTTGTATAATGCTATTTTTTCTTTCTTTGCAGGACATATGTTACCAAGACATTGGACAGCCACCAATATTGTGCTCATTCCAAAAATTCAAAAACCTGAGCTTTGCAATGACTTCAGGCCTATTAGTTTATGTAATTTTTGTAATAAAATAATTACAAAAATCATGAATAATAGACTTGGTCATCTGCTACCAAAAATTATTTCAAAATCTCAAGCGGGGTTTATCAAAGGCCGTAATATCATGGATAATATTCTGATGGCCCAAGAACTGATGTCAAACTTCAACAAAAAAGTGCGAGGTTCAAATGCTCTAATTAAACTAGATATGTCTAAGGCGTATGATAGGGTTTCTTGGCTATGCATTATCAAAGTTTTTCGAGCCTTTGGATTTTCTGAAACTTGGATTGACATGGTATGGCGAGCAATCTCGAATTGCTGGTATTCTATTTGCGTTAATGGAAAATCATGCGGATTCTTTAAATCTAACTGTGGCATCCGACAAGTTGATCCTCTTTCCCCAAGCTTATTTATTATTGTCACTGAAATACTTTCCAGAGGCCTGCACAATCTTTTTACGCAGTATAGAGTGAAATATATATCAATTCCAAATGGGTGTGATATCATTTCATCTCTCTTCTTTACCGACGACTACCTTATATTCACTAACGGTGACAAACGGAGCCTTAAATGCTTACGAGAATTCTTGGGGACTTATGAAACAATAGCGGGGGCAGCTAATCAACAACAGCAAGTCGTCATTCTCGTGTCTAGAATCAAATCCAATCTCGCGCTGCAACATCATAAAAAATGCTACTAGGTTTGTTGAAAAAAAACTGCCACTTAAATATTTGGGTGTTCTGCTATTCTCGGGCCAAAAATCAACACATTTATTTAGTCAGCTAGAGGAAGCTTTGATTCACAAAGTTTCGAAATGGGCCGGTAAAACTCTCACTCATAGTGGCAGGCTGGTACTGCTTAGCTCGGCATTATAGTCTATGTGTTTTCACATATTCCGTTCTCTTGATCCTCCGGCCTCAGTCATTAATCAGTTAAAAAGAAATTTTGCATCATTTATTTGGGGTGCTAAAGGTGACCAGTTAAAGCACAAATGGGTACAATGGCAACAAATGTGTCTTCCTTATTCAGAAGGTGGAGTGAATGTAAAAAACTCATCTGATATTATTAAGGCATACTCCTGTAAGCTATAGGCTTCTTTTTATAAAGGTGGTAACATATGGGCAGATTTTATGCACTGAAGATACAAGATTCTTGAGGGGATCGATTACTTTGGTTCTCCTTCATTCTCCAGTTTAACATGGGGTAGGATGCAAAAAGTGTGGGAGACCTACCATGATAACACGGACATTGATAATCCTTTGGTATGGAAATCTACCTCTAATGGAATTTTTTTGTTAAAATCTGCTTGGGATCTTGTTCGTTATAGAGAATGCACTCTATTTTCTTTCTTCGTGATTTGGAATACAAGAATTCTCCCTAAAGTCTCATTTTTTATGTGGCGTCTCCTTCGAAAGGCAATTCCATTGGACCCATGTTTGAAGAAAATTCACATCCCATTACCATCAAAATGTCGATGCTGTACTGTTCCACTTGAAAAAGATTTTGATTATCTTTTCGGCACTAGTCCTCTTGCTCAAGAGGTATGGAATCATTTCTCGGGTTCTATGGGTTATAGATTTATCCTCTCATCGCTCAAAAGATTCCTCATGAATTGGTGGTTACATTCTAGAGGAAACAACATCAAAGCCTTACCCTCTATTATTCTTCCGTGCTATATTCGTTGGAGGATTTGGTGTTCAAGAAACAAAAGGAATTTGATGGTATCGATATGAAACCATCCAAGATTATTGCTCTTATCCATGAAGATGTAAAAAATTCATTTAAGGCTAGACCTTATAAGGGCCCTAAATCCAATTATTTGTTAGGTTTCATTTCAGACTTTTCTATTTTTAGCTTGTAAGCCATTTGTGAAGGGCTTTCTTCACAAATATAAATAAATTGTTTATTTTATTAAAAAAAAGTAACCGTGGCAAGTGTAAGTTTGATGTCTGTCTTTAAATTTATTTTATTTATCTTTTAATAGAAATTACACGATCACTCTAATGTAATTAGTCATATTTTTTTTTTTTGTTTTTTAAATGTGCATGGTTTAAAGTAATCGTTGCAAGTGTAAGTTTGATGTCCGTCTTTAAATTTATTTTATTTCTCTTTTAATAGAAATTATTGATATTATCGTATAATTGAAATAGTTCGAAGAGGAAATTACAATCCAATGATATAATGTGCTTCATTCAATTTTTAATGTATTTATGCTTGAAATATCTCCATCATAATAATTAGACGGGCATTGCTTCGCACATTGATAATTATCTTAATTTATTTTCCAGAGAACACATGTGCATCGCGCGGGTTATATGCTAGTTTTATTTATTACAAGTGTTTGAAAATAATATTTTAATTTATATTCGAGATTATTTAATGATAGAGTATAAAATAAATTTTAAAATATTTTTCTACAAAACTAATTATAATTTTATAAAAGGACTTCAACATTTTATATATAAAGAGTTTTATATATAAATATGAGTGTTCGAGAAGATGTGGTGTAATTTAAACATAATGAAACATCCACTTTATTAAAAAAAAGTTATAAAAACGCCCACCTTTTATAAAAGCTACAATTTTTATAAAATTACATATATTATAGAAAAATTCTTAATAAATGCAATGTCTAAATAATCACATAGTAATTTGTGTATATTATATTTTGTCAAAAATACCATTGTTATGGAAATCTTTTATTGAGCTATTAAATTAGAAAAAAAAAAATTAAGACTCCCAAAGTCATTACAAACCTTGTTACAATTTTTTCAGAAATTTAACAAATTTGGAAAATGTATGTGGTGTGCTAAATTAAAAAAAAAATAGAATTCAGAAAAAAATAATAACTACATAATTTTATAAATGTATATAAAATTGTGTAGTCCTCGTATATTTTTAATATATATATATATATATTTGACTCTTTTATAATTAATGTATAATATCTAATATATATAGTATATATTTTTATATTATATTTTAGTAAACATATTTGATAAGGAATATATTTATTATCTATTAATAAATATATTTGATATATTATATGTTAATAAATTTGAACCAATAATAAACACTAAATATTATATTGTATATTTATATATTTTACAATAAAGGAAAAAACTAAAGAATTTATATGGGCTAATATGAGAAATTAAACATAAAGTTAACGATCAAAACCTTTGACTAGATGAAAAAGTGTAAAATGGGGGTCAAATCCTAAAAAAGTTAACAACCGATGGATTGATTGAATTTTTGAAATAAAATAGGGGCCAAACCCAAAATGACCCATAAGAATATGATGTATAGAATTAGGTGTGAAATTCTAGCATGTAATTTATATTTAACACAAATATATGCGAAAACTAATTTTTTTACACAAGATATAAAGATGAGAAGTGTATGTTTATATATATTTTTAAAGTGATACATATCTATTTCACTTAAAGTTAGAGTTGTGAAGTATCATTATGCTTGTGTGTTAGTTGTGACCTAGTGGGGTGTGCATGTATAATATTACAAAGTGTAACTCATGGGGCAAAAGTTTAAATGACTAAACTTAGGTGGTAAAGTATTAGAATTGAGGTTTAAAATCAGCATGTTATATAAATTGGAGGAGAAAACCTCATTTCTTTCATATAAACTTGGAGAGAGAGAGAGAGAGAAGCGAAAAGCTTAATTTTGGAAGGATAAGTTTAGGGCTTTGATTTTTTAAAGTAAATATAACTTATAATATGGGTATATATATATATATATATATGTGTGTGTGTGTGTGTGTGTGTGTGTGTTATCAATGTATGTACTTGTGAAGTAAATTCTTTGAATACTAGTTAGAATCGCCTAATTATTGGTTTGCTTTAATAATTGTTATATATATGAGAGACTAGAGTTGGGGTGTTCTTTATAGTTAACCATCTTTGTATGCAATCTTCTATCCCGTTATTATTATGGATGTATTGATTTATTTTGATTATTAATTGAGGGATTTCAGGAAAGAGGAAGATGAATATTGAAAAGTCTGAGTTTTGACAGAAATTCGTGATAGTTCTTGGCTAATTTGGTGGGGCTCTATTTTACTTTTGAATATGAGATTTGGAATAATTAAAATTAAGTGTGTTAATGTTATTTGAGCTTTGGAATCACCCTGAAATCTTTAAAATTTGATTTTTGGTTAGTTTTCAAAGTTCAGGTGGTTGTGATGAAAATTAGTTTGACAACATGACACTGCTGTAGTAAAATGGTCTGTTTTATAAAATTTTCCAAATCACGTGACATTTATTGGGCTAGAAACTAGACTCATATACCTTTCTATCCATACATCATTTCTGTGGGTACACGAATTCAGAATAACGAGCCTGGACGAGTAGCCCAACTGGAGCGGCCCAAAGTCCAAAGCCCTTCATATCTTAACATTAAATAGGTTATGACTTAGTCTTTTCCCATGTTCTCGTAAAGAGGTGTTACAGGAGAAGATGGAAAATGTGGGGGAGTCCAACACCCCCACTCCCTGAAAATAAACAAGAATATAATAAACCCTAGGTCTGGGGCATAGGACACGCACTGTATTCTTTGTAATCTCTCTTCGGAGTATATAGAAATAATACTGACTGCACCACCGTGGACGTAAGCATTCTTGCTGAACCACGTACATCTCCTGTTGTGTGATTGGCATTTTTTCTTCTTTATTCTGCTTGATGATTGCGCTTCTCTTATCTATTTGTGTTGAATAATAATTGTCACCACAATTGGCGTCGTCTGTGGGAATCGTTTATCTTCCTTGAGAAAACCCACACTAAAAAAGGAGTTCAAAATGTCTGGTCACAGTAGTAATGCTCCCCAGGCAGGAGATATCCAAGAACCACCTGCTCCTCGCAGGAATCTGAAGTTCGGCGTTCAGATCAGAGGGCTCGCCTAGAAAGGCCAGCCTCAAAAGAAAGCCAAGGACCAGCGAGGTCCACACAGATATCCAGGCTGATTGATGCATATGAGGCGAGGCTAAGAGAGCAGAGGGAGTCTTCTCGCAAGCACGAAGATGAGAATGCTCGCCTCAAAAGAAGATTAGAAAGAATGGAGAGAGCTCTCCATCGTGGTACCAAGAGACGTCCGTACCGCACTCCTAGCCCTCAAGCGAGCAAGTCTCGCAGCCGAGGAAGGAGCCCCAGGCGCGGATCCCAAAAAGCTGAGGGAAATGAGTCAGAGGACAACCTGCTCGAGCAACTGTGACTAGCTAGCAATCACAGGAGCCCAGATCGCAGCAACGAGAACATACGAAGTCTAGTCCGAAGGGAGATATACCAACACCCTGCACATCATGGTACCATATCGACCCGAGAACTCGCTAGGCGAGCTCTCAAAACTCAGATGAAATCACCTTTCTCAAGGGAAATAGAAGAAGAGGAAGCCCCCAAGAAATTTGCTATTCCAAGGTTCAAGATTTATGATGGTAAAACTGATCCCATTGATCACGTTAGGCAGTACAAGCAAGCCATGACCCTCTGGAACCATCGAGATGCACTGATGTGCTAAATTTTTCCCTCGAGCCTACATGACGTGGAACATAAATGGTTCGAAAGGCTCCCCCACAGGTCCATCAGAAGTTTCTAGTCCCTGGCCGAGCTCTTTAAGGCCCGATTCATTACTAGCAGCTCCCATCCCAAAAGGATGGATGCTTTGCTAACAATGAAAAAGACGCCTCAAGAGACCCTTCGAGACTACGCGAAGAGGTACTGAGAGTTATTCAACGAGGTCGAGGATTGCTCAGAGTAAGTGGCAGTGGAATCTTTCAAAATTGGTGTACCCAGCTCTTCCCTTCTGTACCAGTCCCTGACAAAGAAAAGAGGCCATGACCATCGACGACCTAATGGCTCGCATTGAGAAATATGCCAAAGTGGAGGATGTGACCCGCCTCAGCACAGGGGAAAATGACCGAACTAAGCTCGCTGGCAAGGGCAGTGACAAAACTGAGAACCAGAAGAAAGGAGGAAATAATGGGGGTAAGAATGGCTCCAAGAACAGAGGCAGCAACGATGTGGCAAAAGCATTTTAGGCGGTCAACACCGTCTTTAAAGAACCAATTTACAAAATTCTCATAAAAATCAAAGACGAGCCATTTATCAAGTGGCTCAGGAAGATGGGAGGAGATCCCTTAAAAAGAAACAACATGCTGAGATGCGCTTTTCACAAAGAAGGAGGACATAAGACTGAGCATTGCAAAACTCTTAAGTCCCACCTCGAAGAGCTGGCTCAGTCCGGGCATCTGAACAAATTCGTAGAAAAGAAGGCAGAGAAAGTTGTTGCCCATAGAGAAGCAAGGCTCGATAACGTACTCGAAGACGATGTTGGCCATGAATTCGCAGTAATTCATGGGGCATATGACGTGAAGCATATTCAAGGAAATTCAGCTCGAATGGAGGTAAAAAATCTTACAGCGGTAATGTAAGCTTTTCAGATCGATCCAGCAAAGACACAATCAGGAAAGCATCGGCGAGCACATGAGGTCAACTATAGTAAGCATATCGTATTCACAGATGAAGATCTGGTGGGAGTGAGAACCCCACATCATGAAGCTTTAATCATTACTCTCAGGATAGCGAACTATGACGTCGACAAGTTGCTCGTCGACCAAGGAAGCTCGTCCGAGGTAATATATCTCGACCTATTTAGAAAATTGAAATTAAGCATCGTCGACCTAAAGAAAGCTATTGTCCCTTTAGTTGGCTTCGCTGGAAAGGTGACTATGCCCTTGGGAATGATCGTGCTACCTGTAAGGGCAGGAAACGTTTCTAAAATGATCGAGTTTCTGGTGGTCGATGAAGGTAGTCTCCTCGACCTACCATCAGAAGCTCAAATATATGATCGAGTGAGGAGTAATGGAGATCCATGGTGATCAAGCGATGGCAAGAAGATGCTTCATAGCAGCCATCCGCTCAAGACCAGAGAAGAAGGCTAACAAGTCCAGCGAGAAAGTCGAAGAACAAGAAGGTCTGATACCTTCGAAATAACAATTAAAATATTGAAGGCTCGGAGTAGAGGATACCAGGCTCCTCCCTTCCGAACGGGTCATCGAGGACCTAGAGGAAGTCACAGTTGGAGATAACGACGATAGTAGGATCTTCTTGATCGGAGCTTCTCTCACAGATCAGGAAAAGAAGGAGTTGACAATTCTACTGAGGACCAATGTAGATGTATTTGAATGGGAACCATATGAGTTGCCTGGAATTGATCCTAGTATGGTTTGTCATCAGATTCACGTTGATCCCACCTTCAAACCAATAGCGCAGAAGGCACGGCGAACTGCACCCGAGAAGGCAAAAGCTGTGGAAAAAGAAGTTAAAAAACTGCTGGAAGCAGTATCCATATGGGAGGTCCAATTCCCCAAATAGTTATCCAACCCACTAGTAGTTCCAAATAGCAACGGGAATTGGAGAGTCTGCATCGACTTCACTGACCTTAACAGGGCGTGCCCTAAAGACATTTTCCCTCTTTCGAAAATCGATTAACTAGTGGACACCACAGCAGCTCACGAGAGAATGAGTTTTCTGGACGCATACTCGGGGTATCATCAGATCCCTCTGTATGCTCCAGACCAGGACAAGACAACATTCATCACCGTAGTTGGATTATACTGTTACAAGGTCATGCCCTTCAGGCTCAAAAACGCAGGGGCAACATACTAGTGACTGGTCACCAAGATGTTCAAAGATCAAATGGGAGACACCATGGAAGTTTACATTGACGATATGCTCGTCAAAAGCAGGAAGGAAAAAAACCACCTCTCAGACCTATCAAGAACCTTCAAAATTTTCAGGAAGTACCAAATGAAACTTAACGCGAGCAAGTGTTCTTTCGGTGTCCAGTCAGGAAAATTTCTTGGATACTTGGTCAGTAAGAGAGGCATCGAGGCTAACCCAGACCAGATCGATGCAATAAACAAAATACAACCTCCTCAAACAATCTGGGACATACAGAAGCTCACCGGTATGCTCGCTGCCTTGAATCGCTTTATCTCTAAGTCCTCCGAGAAGTGCAAGCCTTTCTTCTAGATCCTAAATGGGAAACAAAACGGTAGAATGGAACCAAGATTGCTCACGGGCATTGGATGAGCTCAAGGCTTACCTTAGCTCCCCACCACTGCTTGTCATACCACAGGAAACAGATTCCTTGTACTTATACCTCTCCGTTTCCAACCACACTGTCAGTTCTGCATTGACGTGCGAAAAAGAAGGAATCCAGTACCCCATTTACTACACGAGCAAGACCTTATTAGAGGCTGAGCAGCAGTACCTACCACTAGAGAATATCACCTTTGCACTTATAGTTGCCTCGAGGAAGTTAAAGCACTACTTTGAAGCTCACACTATCATCGTCCTTACATCGCACCCCCTTAAAGCAATCCCGAGGAAAGCGGATTTGTCAGGTAGACTATCTAAATGGTCAGTCAAGCTCGAGCGATTTGACATCCAATTTCAACCAAGGAATGCAATCAAGGGGCAAGTCCTTGCTGATTTCATAGCCGAATTCACAGGCGAGCAGCCCTTCAACCAACTTCAACCCGTGAAGCAAAGGGATAATCACACGACGGGGGAAGTTTGGAAATTGTTTGTTGATGGAGCCTTTAATTCAAAGGGGGCAGGAGTAGGCATCGTGCTTATCACTCCGGAAAATGCAATCCTCGAATAAGGAATTAGGCTTGGATTTGAAGCCTTCAACAATGAAGCAGAATATGAGGCCCTGATAGCCGATCTCCAGAAGGCACACACTTTGAGGGCAAAGCAGTTGCAGGTGTTCAGTAACTCACAATTAGTCTCCAATCAGATAAGTGGAGACTACAATGCAAAAGATGAAAGGATGGCAGCCTACCTCGGCTTGGCAAAAAGGCTATTGGCTAACTTTGAGGAAGTCAATGTCCAGCAGTTTCCCAGAGGACAGAACAACCATGCTGACGCCCTAACAGCCCTGAGTTCGGCAATCGATTCTGATTTAAAAAGAATAATCCCCATCAATTTCCTTGCTCATCCGAGCATTAACCGTAATAACGAGCTACCAAGCGTGGAGAAGGTGCTCCAAATTGAGTCAACACCCAGCTGGATGGACCCTCTAAGGGACTATTTGAAGGATGGCACACTTCCAGATGATAAGAAGACCGCTCACCAGATAAGAGTCAAAACTGCTCGCTTTCACTTATCTCCTGAGGGCAAGCTATATAAGAGATCATTTTTCGGTCCCTACCTTTAATGTGTTCACCCGAGGGATGTCAAACGAATCCTATATGAAATCCATGAGGGAATCTGTGAAGGCCATATTGTTAGAAGGTCATTGGATTTTTGAGCAATGAAGGAAGGATATTAGTGGACATATATTCAAAGAGACTCTGCAGTATATGTTCGCAAATGCAAAAAATGCCAACTTCATGCTCCCATGGTCCATTAACCCGCCAGCGATCTAAAATTACTTTCCATCCCATGGCCATTCGCCCAATGGGGAATGGACATCGTAGGACCTCTTCCCACCATTGCCGGCAATCGCAAGTATCTGTTGGTCGCAACTGACTACTTCACCAAATGGATAGAGTTAGAGCCACTAGCGAACATCCGAGATGCGGATATGATAAGATTCATATGGAAAAATATAATCACCCACTTTGGGATCCCTAGGACCATCATCACTGACAATGGAATGCAGTTCGAGAGAGATTCCTTTTATAATTTCTATAATGACCACGGAATCAGACACCATTTCAGCTCGGTGGCCTATCCTCAAAGTAATGGCCAAGCCGAGGCTTCCAACAAAATGATGATCGATGGTCTAAAGAAACGATTAGAATGAGCCAAAGGCACTTGGGTAAATGAACTACCACATATTCCGTGGGCCTACCGTACTACCCCACGTCGAGCAATGGGGGAAACTCC
The DNA here is from genome assembly GCA_949130495.1 of Sambucus nigra. Classification (NCBI taxonomy): domain Eukaryota; kingdom Viridiplantae; phylum Streptophyta; class Magnoliopsida; order Dipsacales; family Adoxaceae; genus Sambucus; species Sambucus nigra. The sequence goes on along the minus strand of OX422214.1, from coordinate 320,499,088 downwards.
ATTCTCACTGACATATGGGATGGAAGCAGTCATCCCATTAGAAGTAGGATTACCCACTATGAAGTCCACCCTTATCGACCTAGGCCAGAATGATGCCGCATTGCTCGCTGAGCTTGACCTAGCTGACGAATCCCGAGAGATTGCCCTAGTGAAACTAATGAGCTATTAGCAACAGCTAGCAAAACACTATAACAAGAAGGTCAATCCAAGGGCTTTCCGAGTTGGGGACTACGTCCTAAGGAAAGTCTTGCGCAGCGCAGTAAAATAATCAGATGGCAAGTTAGGCCCAAACTGGGAAGGACCATTCAAGATAACAAGAGATGATTTGCAAGGAGCCTATCACCTAGCACTACACCAAAAACACAAATTTGGCACACCTTGATATTAAAAACCTGGCACAGTTTAAAACCGTGCCAAATTTTGGCACTGTTTAATAATAATCTGGCACACTTTTAAGCCCTGCCAAAGTTTGGCACTGTTTAAAAGTGTGCCAAAATCGAGAACACTTTACTAAAATATAAATATCCTAAAAAAATTAACCCCTTTTGTTCTCCCGCTCTCTCTCCTCTCTCCCGCTCGCCTCCCGCTCTCTATGTCTCCCGCTCTCTCTCTCTCTCTCTCTCTCACACGACCAGTACCAGGAGAAGAAGAGCCTAGGGTTTGTAGGGATTTGCGTGATTTGCGTGGTGGCTCGATTGCGATTGAGGTTTTTAGGGATTTGTTGGGCTGTAAAGGGTTTGAGGATGCGGGTTGGTGGGTCAGAGGTTTGACAGCGGATGGTTCAGGCACCAGAGGGTAGCTCTCTCTCTCACTCCGGTGCCGCCGTCGACCAGCTCTCCATCTTACTCCACTGAGATCGCTCTCTCCATTGCCGATTTAACATGTCAATTTTTCCTCCCATCATATAAATGTCAATTTACAGATATGGAGTCTTGGTTACCCTAATACAAAGTCTACACGGATGTCCATTTGAAAGGGATAAATTGTGTTGATTTCCTCACGGCCGGTGAAAAATCGAAAGGTATGAAAGTTCTATTCTTTTCAATATTTAGTTTCCCATATTTTTTATGGATATCATAAATATATAATAGCTCTTGTATCAAACTGAAACTTGCATCCATACTCAGGAGGCCATAAAAATAACAAACTGGTCCAGCTGGGTTTTCAAAATAATCTGGAATAATATCTTCAATTTTAATTGCCAACTTTTTTATGGTTTTTGATCCAGCTGTCAATAATTAAAAAAATATTATAAAAACATTAAAACGATTTCAGGTTTGGATATTCTGATTGCACATGAAGAAGAAATGTATATTAGGTTAATCTTTGAAGTGTAAAAAAACAAATATAATTTTTGGCCTCTGATACTGTAATCTTAAAATTCAAAACCATAAGCATTAATGGCTCACTAATTAAACCCTTATAATTTGGTCCTAATATATATTCAATTGATTATATTGTGGTTTAATGTAGCTAATTTCAAACTTCTCATCATTCCTATTGACGCACAAAATTAAAAAATCAATTGATTATATTGTGGGAACAACACAGCACCTGTCACTCCTAAAACTAATTGGGATTTGACTTTTTATTTATGACTTTTGACAGGGATGCTAGGGATAGGCGTAACCACTCTTCGCTGCCGCCTTCAGGTAGTGTCTTATTAGAATGGAAATGAAGTGGAAGAGGAAATGATGAGGAAAGAAACGGACATGGAAGAAGGTGAGATAAGGCTGGGCCAATTTTGTCCAAGAATGAGGTTAAGGTAATAATAAGCCCTTCCATTTCAATGTCCCTTTTTTCTTTTCAAATTCGTGTATAAAATAAGAACTGATAAGCTAGAGTTTTATGAATTGTTGTGTTTTTTTATTTAATATGTTGGATTATACGTGTGTGTGTGTGTGTATACTGTAATAGATATTGAAATGATCATATATGGTATGCTGCAATATTGAAAAATGTGAAACAAGCTTGGAGCTTCTATGTGTATAATCATATATGGGTACTGTAATATTAAAGAGTTTGATCTAGTGCTGTGTGGGAATTGAATGCAGGTATTGGGGAGGTTTGGAGATCAAAAGGCCAACATAGGCTGCCAGTGATTTGTTTGGTTTTGTTTTACAAATGTTCAACTCACGCCAGTTCCATCCAATCTTAATTAAGTTACTACAGGTAACTATTATTTAGTACCCATTTATTAACCTTTTAAAATGCAATGGATTATTTCTACTCAACATTTATAGTTTGTCTTTTTCATTCTATATCTGATCATTCCTTTTAAAGTTTGAAAATCACTTCATGGCTTACTTTATGAGCTTATTTAGTTAAATTGGTGGAAGGGACTTGCTGGTGGTTTGGTTTTGGAATTTGTTGTTGCTGTTGAGTTTATTTTAAATGTTAAAACATGTTGGATTTACCGAATAAACAAATGAAACTATGTCAAAATTTTCTAAAACCCATAAACATTCTAAATTGATTGAAAACATACCGTTAGAGAATATGACGATATAGGAGGCACGCACACCTCGCACGAGACCAATGTAAATTGTTGGAATGGACCGCGTAGTCCCGGGTCTCCCGGTTTGAGAATATGATGATAATTTACAAAAATCAAAATTGAAACTTAAAAACAAACCGTTAAAGGGTGAAAACCCAAACCAGCCCACAAACGACCCCGTAGGAGGCACGCACACCTCGTACGGGACCAATGTAACTTGTAGGAACTGACCGCCCCGGGTCTCTCGGTTTGAGAATATGACGATAATTTGCAAAAATCAACACTTAAACTTAAAAACAAGCCGTTAAAGGGTGAAAACCCAAACCACCCCCCAAACAACCCCGTAGGAGGCACGTACACCTCGCACGGGACCAATGTAACTTGTAGGAACTGACCGCGTATTTCCGGGTCTCCCGGTTTGAGAACATGAAGATAATTTGCCAAAATCAGGACTAAAACTTAAAAATAAGCAGTTAAAGGGTGAAAACCCAAACCACCCCGTAGGGGGCACGAACACCTCGCACGGAACCAATGTAACTTGTTGGAACTGACCGCGTAGTCCCGGGTCTCCTGGTTTGAAAATATGACGATAATTTATAAAAATCAACACTTAAACTTAAAAACAAGTCGTTAAAGGGTGAAAACCCAAACCACCAACCAAACGACCCCGTAGGGGGCACGAACACCTCGGACGGGACCAATGTAACTTATTGGAACTGATCGCATAGTCCCGGGTCTCCCGGTTTGAGAGTATGAGGATAGTTTGCAAAAATCAAATTAGAGTTAAAAACATGCTGTTAAATGGTGAAAATCCAAATCGGCCACCAAACGATCCCGTAGGAGGTACAAACACCTCGCACGGGACCAATGTAACTTGTAGGAACTGACCGCGTAGTCCCGGGTCTCCCGATTTAAGAGTATGATGATAATTTGCAAAAATCACACTTAGAAGTAAAAACAGGCCGTTAAAGGGTGAAAACCCAAACTGATCCCCAAATGACCCCATAGGAGGCACGAACACCTCCCACGGGACCAATGTAACTTATAGGAACTGACCGTGTAGTCCCGGGTCTCCCGGTTAGAGAGTATGACGATAATTTACAAAAATCACACTTAGAATTAAAAATAGGCTGTTAAAGGGTGAAAACCCGAACCGGCCCCCAATCGACCTCGTAGGAGGCACGAACACCTCGCACGGGACCAACGTAACTTGTAGGAACTGACCGCATAGTCCCGGGTATCCCGATTTCAGAGTATGACGATAATTTGCAAAAATCACACTTATTTAAAAATAAGCCGTCAAAGGGTGAAAACCCAAACCAACCCCGTAGGAGGCACGAACACCTCGCATGGGACCAATGTAACTTGTAGGAACTGACCGCGTAGTCCTGGGTCTCCCGGTTTGAGAGTATGACGATAATTTGCAAAAATCACACTTAGAATTAAAAACAGGCCGTTAATGGGTGAAAATCCAAACCGGCCCCCATTCGACCCCGTAGGAGGCACGAACACCTTGCACGGGACCAATGTAACTTGTAGGAACTGACAGCGTAGTCCCGGGTCTCCCGATTTGTGAATAGGATGATAATTTGCAAAAATCAACACTTAAACTTAAAAACAGGCCATTAAAAGGTGAAAACCCAAACCGACCCCCAAACGACCCCGTACGAGGCATGAACACCTCGCACGGGACCAATGTAATTTGTAGGAACTAACCGCGTAGTCCCGGGTCTCCCGGTTTGACAGTGTGATGATAATTTGCAAAAATCACACTTAGTTTAAAATAAGCCGTCAAAGGGTGAAAACCCAAACCAACCCTCAAACGACCCCGTAGGAGGCACGGACACCTCGCACGAGACCAATGTAACGTGTAGGAACTGACCGCGTAGTCCCGGGTCTCCCGATTTGAGAGTATGATGATAATTTGAAAAAATCACACTTAGAATTAAAAATAGGCCGTTAAAGGGTGAAAGCCCAAACCGTCCCCCAATCGACCCCGTAGGAGGCACGAACACCTCGCACGGGACCGATGTAACTTGTAAGAACTGACAGCGTAGTCCCGGATCTCCCGGTTTTTTAATAGGACAATAATTTTCAAAAATCAGCACTTAAACTTAAAAACAGTTAAAAACAGGCCGTCAAAGGGTGAAAACCCAAACCGGCCCCCAATCGACCCCTTACGAGGCACGACCACCTTGCACGGAACCAATGTAACTTGTAGAAACTGATAGCGTAGTCTCGGGTTTTCCGGTTTGTCAATAGGACGATAATTTACAAAAATCAACACTTAAACTTAAAAACATGCCGTTAAAGGGTAAAAACCCAAACCAGCCCCCAAACAACCCCGTACAAGGCACGAACACCTCGCATGGGACCCATGTAACTTGTAGGAACTGACCGCGTAGTCCCGGGTCTCCCGATTTGAGAGTATGACAATAATTTGCAAAAATCACACTTAGAATTAAAAACAGGCCGTTAATGGGTGAAAACCAAAACCGGCCCCCAATCGACCCCACAGGAGGCACGAACACATCGCACGAGACCAATGTAACTTGTAGGAACTGACAGCGTAGTCTCGAGTCTCCCGATTAGTGAATAGGACAATAATTTGCAAAAATCAACACTTAAACTTAAAAACAGGCCGTTAAAGGGTGAAAACCCAAATCGGCCCCCAAACGACCCCGTACGAGGCACGAACACCTCGCACGGGACCAATGTAATTTGTAGGAACTAACCGCGTAGTCCCGGGTCTCCCGGTTTGAGAGTATGACGATAATTTACAAAAATCACACTGAGTTAAAAACAAGCCGTCAAAGGGTGAAAACCCAAACCAACCCTCAAACGACTCCGTAGGAGGCACGGACACCTCGCACAAGACCAATGTAACGTGTAGGAACTGACCGCGTAGTCCCGGGTCTCCCGATTTGAGAGTATGATGATAATTTGAAAAAATCACACTTAGAATTAAAAACAGGCCGTTAAAGGGTGAAAGCCCAAACCGGCCTCCAATCGACCCCGTAGGAGGCACGAACACCTCGTACGGGACCAATGTAACTTGTAGGAACTGACAGCGTAGTCCCGGATCTCCCGATTTGTGAATAGGACAATAATTTTCAAAAATCAGCACTTAAACTTAAAAACATGTCGTTAAAGGGTGAAAACCCAAACCAACCCCCAAACCACCCCGTAAGAGGCACGAACATCGCACACGGGACCAATGTAACTTGTAGGAACTGACCGCGTAGTCCCGGGTCTCCCGGTTTGAGAGTATGACGATAATTTGAAAAAATCACACTTAGTTAAAAACATGCCGTTAAAGGGTGAAAACCAAAACCGGCCCCCAAACGACCCCGTAGGAGGCACGGACATAAAAACAAGCCATCAAAGGGTGAAAACCCAAATCAACCCCAAACGACCCCGTAGGAGGGACGAACACCTCGGACGGGACCAATGTAACTTATAGGAACTGACGGCGTAGTTTCGGGTCTCCCGGTTTGATAGTATGACGATAATTTGCAAAAATCACACTTAGAATTAAAAACAGGCCGTTAAAGGGTGAAAACCCAAACCGGCCCCCAATCGATCCCGTAGGAGGCACGAACACCTCGCACGGGACCAATGTAACTTGTAGGAACTGACCACGTAGTCCCGGGTCTCCCGGTTTGAGAGTATGACGATAATTTGCAAAAATCACATATTGTTAAAAATAAGCAGTCAAAGGGTGAAAACCAAAAACCAACCCCCAAACCACCCCGTAGGAGGCACGAACACCTCGCATGGGACCAATGTAACTTGTAGGAACTGACCGCGTAGTCCCGGGTCTCCCGGTTTGAGAGTATGACGATAATTTGCAAAAATCACACTTAGAATTAAAAGCAGGCCGTTAAAGGGTGAAAACCAAAACCGGCCCCCAATCGACCTCGTAGGAGGTACGAACACCTCGCACGGGACCAATGTAACTCATAGGAAGTGACAGCGTATTCCCGGGTCTCCCGGTTTGAGAGTATGACGATAATTTGCAAAAATCACACTTAGAATTAAAAACAGGCCGTTAAAGGGTGAAAACCCAAATCGGCCCCCAATCGACCCCGTAGGAGGCACGAACACCTCGCATAGGACTAATGTAATTTGTAGGAACTGACTGCGTAGTCCCGGGTCTCCTGGTTTGACAGTATGACGATAATTTGCAAAAATCACACTATGTTAAAAATAAGCCGTCCAAGGGTGAAAAACCAAACCAACCCCCAAACGACCCCGTAGGAGGCACGGACACCTCGCATGGGACCAATGTAACGTGTAGGAACTGACCGCGTAGTCCCGGGTCTCCCGGTTTGAGAGTATGACGATAATTTGAAAAAATCACACTTAGAATTAAAAACAGGCCGTTAAATGGTGAAAACCCAAACCGGCCCCCAATTGACCCCGTAGGAGGCACGAACACATCGCACGGGACCAATGTAACTTGTAGGAACTGACAGCATAGTCTCAGGTCTCTCGGTTTGTGAATATGACAATAATTTGCAAAAATCAGCACTTAAAGTTAAAAACAAGGCGTTAAAGGTTGAAAACCCAAACCGGCCCCCAATCGACCCCTTACGAGGCACGGACACCTCGCACAGGACCAATGTAATTTGTAGGAACTGACCGCGTAGTACTGGGTCTCCCAGTTTGACAGTATGGCGATAATTTGCAAAAATCACACTATGTTAAAAACAAGCTGTCCAAGGGTGAAAACCCAAACCAACCCCCAAACGACCCCGTAGGAGGCACGGACATCTCGCACGGGACCAATGTAACTTGTAGGAACTGACCGCGTAGTACCAGGTCTCTTGTTTTGAGAGTATGATGATAATTTACAAAAATCACACTTAGAATTAAAAACAGGCCGTTAAAGGGTGAAAACCCAAACCGGCCCCCAATCGACCCCGTATGAGGCACGAACACCTCGCACGAGACCAATGTAACTTGTAGGAACTGACAGCGTAGTCCCGGGCCTCCCGATTTGTGAATAGGACGATAATTTATAAAAATCAACACTTAAACTTAAAAACATGCCGTTAAAAGGTGAAAACCCAAACCGGCCCTCAATCGGCCCCGTAAGAGGCACGAACACCTCGTACAGGACCAATGTAACTTGTAGGAACAAACCGCGTAGTCCCGGGTCTCCCGGTTTGTGAGTATGACGATAATTTCCACTCATATATGTAATTTTTTTTATTTTGAGTATTTTTTTTGGTAAAATATTGGGTTACTAATATCGTATCTTTTTTGTATTCTATTTTTTTGTAGGATAACAGTTTATCGTTGGCTTTTATTCATGTAGAACACACAAAGAATTCAATGGTTTACAACAAGGGGTTTATTAATAATTCCATTTTTTTGTGTCATGACAGTATGGTCTTTTGTTGTTTTGTTATTGACTTTTATGCCCATGAGGGCTTTTGTAGGTTAATTGTTATATTTTGTGGCCGTGCAGGCTTTATGTTAGGCAGGTTTTGTATTAACAGGTTTTGGAATGTCCAAAAAATAGTGGAAACTCTGCTCAATTTTTTTGGGCCTGTGAGCTGTTAAAGACTTGTAATATTTTGAAGTTTGTATGTACATTAGTTTATTAATAACGAGCAATATTATTAATTTGTGAATTTTGTGCTTTCAAATAATTTTTTTTTAAATAAAAAAATTGACACAGTTAAAAACCGTGGCAAAAGCGTATCATATTTTGGCACGGTTTTGAACTGTGCCAAATTTTTTTAAACTGTGCTGAATTTGACACAGTTAAAAACTGTGCCAAAAGTGTGCCGGAAATATCAAATTCTAGCACGGTTTAAAAGTGTGCCAGAATTGTTCCTGTTTGGCTGAATCTGGCACAGTTAAAAACTGTGCCAAAAGTGTGCTAGAAATATCAAATTCTGGCATGGTTTAAAAGTGTGCTAGAAATGTTCATGTTTGGCTGAATCTGGCACACTTTTTAGCCGTGCTAGAAAAAAATTCCCATTTTGGAACACCTGATTCTGACACAGTTCAAAACCGTGCCAGATTTGATCTGGCACAGTTTTAAACCGTGCCAGAATCCTGTTTTTGGTGTAGTGTAGAAACGCTGGAAGGCAGAGAGATACCTCGAGCATGGAATGCAGCCAATCTTAAGAAATTCTATTTTTAGATTCTTCTTTTGCATTGTATTTATGAGACTGGAAGCTCGTTTCCTTATCATTAATAAAAGTTGTTTAGCATTTGCATTCTACGAAGTGTCAGTTAACTAGTATATGAACTTTGTAACTCACACACCCTTTCCAAGTGACAGGAACATTAATCATTACGCCATAGCAGGGAAATCACCCTCCTCAGGTTTTCGTTATAAAACAAGAAAAACCTCTTAGCATTGCCCCTGGAAATATATGAAGCCCAACAGGAGATCCTTAGGCAATATGGCCAGTTCAAAATTGGTTGCCAAACAATGTTTGGTTAATAAAATCCTGATCGGATGAAACATCCAACACCAGGTGTGTCCTTGCCAATTGCCACACTTAGGCCTAAGGAAGTGTGACGACACGACCTAAAAGGTAAGGTGGGGCAAAATGGTATCTTATAAGCATACTGGACTGGAGGGACACTTACTTGACAATACAAACTTACAAATCTAGTAGGCCAAGAGAGGCCTAAGGTTATTAAGCAAAATCTAAAATATGTGGAAAATATAAAAAACTTGTTCAGTCGGCAAATTCGCCCAGAACATAAAATTTATATTACTTCATCACATTTACAACAAATACAACCCATGTTTAGTCGGTGAGCTTGCCCAAAACATCAACATTACATTACTTTATTACAAAATAAATAGAGTTACTACTGGCAAAATCTTAATGAGGGTGAGGCCTCTAAACAAGATAATCAACCACTTTGGCTCTTCGATCGTCGTCGGGATGGGGAACTAGCTCCTCCTCGACTTCATTCGCATACAACTCCAATAGCTACCGAGGGGTGGCATCAATAGGGATCCACTGATCATCTCTCTGGAAGGGGTTAGGCAGTAGAGTAGAAGGAGATATCTCATGACAATACCAAAGCATTGAGTTCCTTGGGACTTGCAGCTCCTTCAAGGCACTCAACCATCCCCTGATAAAGGCAATCTTTTCAAACTCTGTTAGCCTCTTCGAAGCATCTAGCCAACCTTGGTCGTAACCATTGGCCCATACCTACCGAGGTCCTCACCTAAACAAATGCCTTAGCCGAGTGACGTCCCTTTGAAGCCCAACAGCAATCATGTATGCTCATTGGACATCACCTCAGAGCTTTTCCATTTCCCTAGTTAAACTCCTTGCGTTTCTACTGGCTTGCGAAACAGTCGACGGGGCAGAGCCTCGCAGCACCGGAGGAACATCACTTGGTCCAGCTCCAGCTCATGACGAGGAGGAGCCTCGCAATACTACAGGAGCGATGCTCGACGCATGCTCGACACATGCTCCCTAAGTCGCGAGACTTCCCTCCTCAAAGCCTCATTCTCTTACTGAAGAATTTCTCCAACCTGGTTGATCTCAGAGGCATCTAGGAGCCTTTATCTTAGAGTATTCACCTCTTCCTGGACTGAGGCACTGTCCTCTTCCATCTCTCGGAGCTAGTCTTTCAGTTTAACGACGAGCTCAGTCTGCTCTATGAAACGCTTGTTCCTCAATCGCAGTGATTTGTAAATCCTCACAAAGGTATGACGAACTTCAGAGCTTACATTAGGATCGAGCATTCTTCCCAATTGAGAAGTGGCTAGTATATAGTCATCCACATCAACCAACTACAGGCTATAAAAATGCGGTAAAGAAAAAATAAATCAGTGCACTAGGGAAAGAAGCCTTTTCATTTCATTAATAAGGATCAGAGTACATCGAGAAGAAGAAAGGAAAATTACAAGAAAAGATACAAAAGTAATCCTAAAAGTAAATTAGCTAGCAACCTCAGGCTTCCCAGAAGTAGTTGGCTGCTTCCTTTTGTCAGCAGAAGTAGAAACACCTCCCTCAGCAGGAATAACCTCTGTCGCCTGAACATGAAGGGCATCAGCAGGGGCTGACTGGGAGGCAGAGTCAACTCCTTCGATGGCTGGGGCAGGGACTTCATCCATAATTGGCCTTGGGCCTGGATCGTACTCTTCGAACAGAGGAGAAGAAACATCCACCCCAGCAGCCAAGAGGGCCTTATTCTAGACCTTCTTAAAGTTCAGACGACTAATGTGGCCTATCTGAACCTCATCATCTTCATACGCAGCGACCCACCCAGAGTTATATGAATCCTCCTTAATGGTGGCTGCCTAAGACTCTTTCTCCTTTAAATGCTCTGTCATCACTTTGTTCTCCTCCATAATAGCCAGCTTGCTCGAGCAGACTAGGTCGTAAGCTTGCCACAGCTGAGTCAGCTCTTTAACTGCTGCTTCCCTCTCTCGATTGGCCTCAATAAGAGACAGGTTGAAAGACGTCCGAGCAGCATTAGCAGCCTTCAGACTAGCCTCCAGCTTAGTACCATTCACTTTTAGGGCAGCATTCTACTTATCCAGCTCGTTGTTCTTATTGATCAGCTCGTCACGAGAGTGATAGAGCACGGCAAAATCAGTCACAAACTGCAAGAAAAAGAAGATATTAGAAAGAGGAAATAGACAGAAATTAAGAGACATTAAAGAAGAGAAATAGACTTACCAAGGCTAGCCTTTGGCTCGCCTGCAGAGCTAACTGGTCAGTCCCCACCGCCCTTTAGCGGTCAGCAAGAAGGACTGCTCGCTCGAGCATTGCAGGGGCCAACTGGGGGGAAGTGGAGACTGAGGCCCCCTCTGGCAATGCGGACACAGGCACTAAGGCCTACCCAACCTTTGTCCTCGCCTCCATTTTCCTCCTCTCCTCTACCTTTTCCTTCTCTTTCTCTACTTTCCTCCTCTCCTCGACCTTCTTCTTTTCCTCAATTTTCTTCTTCTCTTCTTCCTTATTTCTCTCTCTCTCTCTCTCTCTCTCTCACCTGCTCTTCTTCCTTCCTCTTCTTCTCCTGTTCCCGAGAAGTAGATCAGGAACCAGTAAAAATATCCCCAGTGATTGACTTCTGCTTCTTCGACCTCTGAGTAAGAAGCACATGTTCATCATCATCATCATCTCGGATAAAATTCTTCCTTGGAGGAACCATTTCTTCGCTAGATCTGCTGGACATGCTCAAAGGGTCTTGGGCTTCAGAAACCTCTTCCGAATCAGAAGAACTATCACCATTGGAGCTACCCTCACTAAAATTACCTTCAGCACCGCCTCTGATATCACTCTCAGAACTACTCTCCTCCTCGTCTAACTGAATGGGATCAGCAGCAGCTTCTTCGGAGGTATCAAACTCGGGAATGCTATCTACTGACCTCGCTATAAAGCTAGAACCAATGTTTTTGTACTCGAGCAAAAAAGCAGCAGACTGGGGATGCTCACCGTTAGCTAGGGGCTCCATGATATTCCAAGCTTTGACCAACTCAGAAAGACGAACCTCGCTGAGAGAAGGTTCTAAGTTCTTCGACCTCGCTGAAGAAAAAATAGGAAAGAGTCAGAGCGATCACACATTAATAAAGAAATTGAAAGGACAGAGCAAAAACTACCTATATGCTCTTCCCCATAAAAGGGAACAGTAAACCTATCAGACCTCGACTTCTCAGTCTGGGGGGAGAACTGCCAATTTCTAACAAGAAAGCCATCTTGCCAGTAGTCCTTGTGGGAATCAGGCAGGTTAACTACCAACACCCTATCAGGACTCCTAGCCTTAAGATAAAGAACACCAGAGCTAGTGCGAGAAAAGGAATAGCAAAATCAGACTTCGACGAGCCCTAATTTGGTGCCATACAGTTGATTTATTCTATGAACGCCATTGATTATCTTCCATACATTGGGCGAACACTGTGCAGGAACAATGTTGAAATAACCAAAGAAATGCAAGAATAAATTGTTTGGAGGAAAAGTAAGCCCCCTTGAGAAAGTAACAAGACATGAATCCAATTGGTACCCTCTATCTCTCTAACATTTCTAGGAGGAGAGGCGCACTCAAACTCGGACAATGATCTGTTACCTATCTTTGCCATTTATAAACCCTAAACTGCAAATTCAGAGAAAGCATAGAGAAAGAGCAAAAGAGACTTACGAGATGAGAGCTTGACTTGGACAATGCAAGAACACAAGTCCAAACGACGAGGGAGATCGAAAACAAGGAAAATGAAGATCTGGAGAAGAGGGAACAAATTGCTAAAACTCGCAAAAAGTTCGCAGAAGATAGAAGAACATCGAGTAGCTTGAAACGGCAACTACGAAATGTTGCCCAAAAAGACTTTTAAATGTTGCTAATCATCGCGCACAAGACCCGAAGCAACTGCTGCCTAATCCAGTCCTCAAACTTTGGGAAGAGTTGCACGATATGCAAAGGAGCCATTATGACAAATCATTTAAATTTATTGAGCCCAAATTGTGGCCCAACAAACTTAGGGGCAATTGTGGGTACATTGATTCAGAATAACGGGCCTGGACGAATAGCCCAATTGGAGCGGCCCAAAGTCCAAAGCCCTTCATATCTTAACATTAAATCGGTTATGACTGAGTCTTCTCCCGTGTTCTCGTAAAGAGGTGTTCTAGGAGAAGATGGAAAACGTGGAGGAGTCCAACACCCCCACTCCCTGAAAATAAACATGTATATAATAAACCCTAGGTCTAGGGCATAGGACACGCACTGTATTCTTTGTAATCGCTCTTCGGATTATATAGAAATAATACTGACTGCTCCACCGTGGACATATGCATTCTTGCTGAACCACGTACATCTCCTATTGTGCGATTGGCATTTTGTCTTCCTTATTCTTCTTGGTGATTGCGCTTCTCTTATCTATTTATGTTGAATAATAATTGTCACCACAATTTCCAACCTAATTCTTTTTAGTTTAATGCGAGGAACCAGAAATCTTCTATAGTTTTATAAATGATATTTTTAATTCTTATAGGGGAATTATTCATAATTCCTCGGAATTTATAGGATTTTGAACTATTGAGATATATTTAGAAATATTGATAAGTATACCATTATTAGAAATAAGTTTTATGACATACTTACTTGTTGATTAAAAAGTATGATTAAAAGTTTACAGTGTGTTTAAAGGAAGTATGTGGATATGTATTGATAATTTTGAAATACTTATTTACAAACTAGTTTTTAATTGGTGATTATAAATTGATTAAATTATATAATGTTTTTAGTATTAATTTAGTGGTTGATAGTTTAGAATCAACACTCTCAAAGTCCTCCCTTTTAGAGAACTAAGGATTTGTAAGCTACGAGCGAGGTGAGTTTACTCATTAATTTGATATTAATATGATATATGTATATATGCATATACGTATATATGTATCAATATATGAAATGTTGATAATATTAAATGCTAGAAATGATGTGTTATTTTACGATCTAAGAGATGTTAAATTATTATTATAAAGAGATGTATATAGCGTACAAGAAGAACATATTGAATTATCAATTCATAAAAGAGTGTATTGTTTATTATCACAATTTATATTGGTAGCATTTTATATATGATTAAGTTGATGTGATGTATATTGTTGAGGTCACATACTTATGATGTGTTTAGTGTATATAAGTCACTATATTGGAAATGATTATTGTTGTGGTTATTGTGATGGTTATGGTTATGGATATGGTTATGGTTATGGATAGTGCTAGGACTATAATTTTTCTTACAGTTATGGTTAGTAAGTATATTCATTTTTGTTTTTGCTTAATATATTGAAAAAATTACAACTTGATAAGTAAGACTATGTTCCTTGAAAGTTTAACCGTTGATTGGTATAAGGGATATTAACCCACAATAAAAATAATAATTAGATATTAGCCCCTAAATAATTATGAATACAAAAACGAACAAAGAATACTAGATATACGTGATTCAGCAGATAGATCTGCCTATGTCCACAGAGAAGGGAGGTAGATTAATGTATTACTCAGGAAGAACAATGACGATTGGAGTGCTAGGATTGCTAGCTGAGTGTCCAAGTCATCACGTGCAGGTTAAAATCAATACCCCAAAATTTGGGTGTGGTCACCCTTGTTTATAAGCTAAAGGATCTTACTTATCTTAGTCTCCTCATGTTAATCTTAATTATTAGTCATAAAGTCCTATAAGGACCGGTCTTCTAACTTGCCAATGCGATCTTCCAAGATCTACACTTATCTCTTTAAATACTCATGATCTTCCAAAATAAGTCATGTGACTTCCTCGTGATATGACATCGGCTAGTCTCCTTTCAATTTCCCCCAAGGTTGGGGTGATCAACAAACATCTTGATCGGTACGCCCTTGTTTTTAAGTTACTAGTTAGGTGTTATTAAAATAACTATTTAAACGTATTCCGTGAGTTCACATGCCCCCATTCCTTGGGCCATGCGATGGGATTTCAATTATTACTCTGGGAATCATTTCACACGTATCTCACATATTGGGCCATGCGATCCAACGTCACTTCCCAAGGTAATGATGGTGAATGAGAACGTGGTTGCCTGACCCAACAGACGAACGACGATTAATTTGGCTGGGAACGAAACGTATAAGGCCCTTAAATCCATATACTTAATCATTCTAGCGTCTACTGAGGTATTATCTTTTTTACTCTCCTTTATAGAGCTTTTATCTACCATAAAGAATTTCTTTTTGTCTTCATATTCTTTTTCCACTAAATTACACCATGTCTAGACATGGTAGAAAGTATAAGGTATTTGTAATAGATAAATTTTGGGAGTTCTGTGAAAAATATGGAATCCCTGATAATGTCAATATTAGGTTATCCCCAAAGTAAGAAGATGTTATGTATCTTCCCTCAAGTGAGGTAGCTTTTATGACCGTTGACAGCTTCTACCAGATTGTGATGGGTACATTCACCATTAACAAGGTTAGTGGGACAAACCTAGTTCTTGAGGAGATTAGGTATTTCTATGACTTGAGGTCTTCCTCAAGCTCAAATCTATAGCATTTTCAGACCAGGGAAAAGTCCCACAATTTGGTTACATTTTTACCCCGATCAAAAAAGGATATCGAAAAGAATATCCTTGTGTTTTCTAGGGAATTATATGATGAAAATTACAATGGCCTCAAGGTTATCGCCACAAAGGGGGCACCTGGTGGGCCGTCTGATCATTTCGTATTTCTTCAGTACTAAAAATTATCACTGACCGACTTGATTTTTGTGTATATCGTTTTCTAAAAATAAAGTCATTTGACTAACAGGTCAATCTTAAAGATTTAGAGAAGACTTGGAAACATAAAAACCTAAAGGGCATTCGTCCGCATTGGAGGGCGGCTAATGTTTTGCTCGGCTACAGTTTGACCGTTTAGTCAATCAAAAACATCACAGTCGTTCCCAATGTTTAGATCGTCAATTATTCCTCGATCGGTGATGACTCCATTCTATCTGCCCAGTGAGACTGCGAGGGGCGTTTACTTAGGGGAATAATCCTTATACATTATTTTAATCAACTCTGATTATGACTAGTATGAGGAAGATGAAGAAGGCGTTAACTCTTTCTTGGACGATCTTGACCCACTTTTTATCACGTCATCAACATATTTGGTCGTTAGGATAAAGTTGAAGCATAAGAATTTTTTTGCATATAAGACTTTACATTCCCTCCATTTTCCTATGACCTGGAAGAGATGACTAGCAGATGGAGGAGGTTGATCGATTTGGCAGCTGCTAGAGATATGTTTAAAAAATAGTCGGTCGACAACAGCTAGGCTGAAAAAAATGCTGCTGGGAAAATGAAAAAAATAATCACCTTTAGAAAGAGAGGACCAAGAGCTGGAACGTTAGCATTAAGAGATTGAGCGAAGTAAAAAGAGGAGGACATACAAGAACCAGGCAGGTCCTCTACCTTCCCTAATTATCGTTTCCAGTTGACCTGTAAAAATCAATTATCCTCAAAAATAACAAAGTTAATGACCAAGAACTCCTTCACCAAGGGAACTAGGATCATTCTTAGGAGATTTCCTTTCTCACAGGAAAAGATCCAATAACTGAGGCCGATTTGGCCCATAGGGACTTGGAGGCTACGTACTCTGTTGCTCAGGAGGTGATGATATCATTTGACATGATTGATATGAGGGACTTTTCTTTAAAAGAGGCTCACAAGGAAGGTTTACAACATAGTTTTCTAGTAAATCACACAACCTTTTATTTGTTGTGCGCACCTAAT
Organism: Sambucus nigra; assembly: GCA_949130495.1. Taxonomy (NCBI): domain Eukaryota; kingdom Viridiplantae; phylum Streptophyta; class Magnoliopsida; order Dipsacales; family Adoxaceae; genus Sambucus; species Sambucus nigra. Next base: position 320,482,354 of record OX422214.1, on the reverse strand, counting down.
TTTATTTTTAACTTTTTTCCCCTCTTTTACGCAGAGTGTGCAGGTCATTCAAGAACTTATTGGTCGAGTTGACCTCTTTCGAAGGAATAATGGTCAACTCATAAAATCTAATAGCACCTTAGAGGGCCAGTTACTCCGCCAAAGTAAAAACTTGGACTAACTTAACAAAAAGTTGAAGGTTGAGGAGGGCACGAAGGCGAAATAGGGGAATAAGCAGGGCGGGATCAAAATGAGTTCAACGGGGTGGGCACCGAACTGTTTGAAATAGATCAACCTTATGTTTTTAATAAATTTAAAAGGCTAAAGTTAAAAATTTTAAACATATTTTTGAGGAAACTCTAATTTGTATAAAATTCACATAACACAATATGCGTAAAAATAAGAAACAATTGTATAGATCTAGATTTGAAATTCTTGGTAAAGGAATTAAATAAATAATTGAGTCTATTAACCTAGATTCAAACCGAGAAGCATGTAAGAGTTAAGAATATGTAAAGAAAGAACAATAACAGTTTTAAAGTGGTAAAACCCCAACCCTAGGGGAAATATCCACGGTAACCTCTACGACAAAAAAAGATCCACAAAAATAGAAAATAAAGTTTGCAAATACAAACATGCAACAGACTAAATGGAAAAGAAATATACCTAAATTTGAGCTACACCTCAAGGTACTCTTTATGATCCAATAGTTTTATGTAACCACAAATTCAGCAAGCTTTACAACGACTAAAAATCTTATTCTCCAGATAATAACCACACATACTAAGTGATGTGTGTGAAAATAGTGTTAATGGAATACTGACCTATTCTATATAAACACGCAAGTCACATAACCAAACTTAAGAGTACAAACAAGCTTATCAAATTACAACAGGTGTCTATATAAATATATCTAAACATACTATATCAGAAATCTTTGAAGTTGGTTTAGATCATTTGAGACCAGTATTAAAATAGATCTAAAGGAAATTTTCTTGAAAACATATTTCAAAACATATAAAATTAGTTTCTCAAAAGTTTTTAGATCTAAAAACTAAAACAACTTTTGATATATCTTATTTTGAAAGAATATTTTATGGATCTAAAAATAAACAATACATGCAAATCAAGATCCACTCGAAATATCAGTAAATGATCAAGTTTTCAACAATAGTTTTGAAACATATATTTCAAAAAAATAAAACTCACTAATGTGTGTAAAATATATCTCGGAGTTTTAAAACCTTGATTTTATTAAGTGAAAAGAAGATATATAAACTAGGGAGAAACATGATTTCTATGTGGAGAACAAGACCTAGGAATTTAACTCTCTAAACTCAGTAACACTCATTGCTCAGGTGTTTACAAGAAACCCTATGTAGAAACTAAGATTTTCTTCCTTCCTCTCTATGTTTTCTCTAAAATCTCTTGAGTATTTCCTCTCTCTAATCTTTATTCTCTATTTTTTCTTCTCTTTCTAAACTTAAGACAAAGTTGAGATAATTAGATGATAAGGGTTTTTATACACAAGGTCGGAGATTCTGGAAACCATCTTCGAAATCAATGGCTGAGATGAGTTATACCATTTAGTATTTAATCCAACGACTATAAATGAACCATCTCAGGTAAGCTGACTAGGTGTAATAGGTTATCAGGTCAAGGCGTGCAATTGGATAAATGCGATGAATATGGATCGAACCAATATCTTTTCTAAGCCACTAATAACTTTAATCTAAATGTTGAAAAACGAGATCGAAATTGTGATACAGAAGAAACTCAAAGTGAACCAACCAAATCTCGCCAGTTGTAACCCACTAACTTCATTAATAACGTTGGGTTAAGCTTAAGAAGATAATTAAACAAAACACCAATATTAATTTTAAGAAACATTTAAAAGGTTTTATTTAATGAAGAAAACTAATTTTAAATTCAAAATAATTTCTAAAAATTATTTAAAATCATTTAATATCCTAGAAAAATATGGAATCACTACATATGCATGAAATGAAGAAAGTGTCATAATTTGTGTGGTGTTTTTACTTGCTTACCGTACTTTATATGTAATTTGAAGATGTAAATGAAGAAATATTAAAGTAGGCTGACTTGAATCTTGTTGGACTTGAAAAATAACCCTTTGAGGTGATCAATATTAAAAATAAGATGTTTGTCTTCAAAGCCAAACTAGATGAAAAACCTATGCAGTGTAGACCCAAAACAAACCTAGGAAGTCAACTGCCTAGGGTGTTTCAATCTCCCCCTTTGGATATTGGAGATAAAATCCGTTGAGTACATCAAGGGTGCTTATAGGAAAAAATAACCTAATTCTATCAGCCTTTCCCCATCCTAGAATCCAAAATAAGGAGAAAGAAAAAAAATACAAAACTCAACCTGGTACATACTAATACCCTAAATCTTGAGAAGTCTTGAATGATTTTCCTACATGAATCAAGTATATGCCATACTCACAAGATATTGTGCTTGCAGAATTTGAATATAAAAACCATCCATGAGATGAACTCAACTCATTCTCCCCCATTTTATCTCAAATAAATAATGGGTAAACATTACAGCCTTAGGGATATAAATACATTGTATTACCCTCATTGTAAAGGGACCGGAATTCCTTGAGAAAACTTGTAATCGAGAATTCCCAAACAGTCAGCAATAACAAAAACAGTGGACGTAGGCCATTCTTATAAGGCTGAACCACTTTAAAAGTTCTTTGTCTCATTTTGTTTATCTGTGATTAAATAATTAGATATAATCTAATTTTTTACATCAACAGATTGGCGTCGTCTGTGGGAAACGACTGGTAATATCATTTTTCATCAAAAACAATTCATCACAAATGGCTGATATTCCAGAACCCAGCCATCGAAACGTTGGAAGCCCTCCAAATCCATCTGCTCTGCCTAATATTCCATATCTGGCTAGAATAATGACAAATCTGGCCCAAGGCCAGACAGTCATGCAAGAAACGATGCGGCAACTCATACGAACCCTCCATGGCGGTGCACAAACCCATTCAGAATCGCGAAGTATTCAAAGAAATACCCGTTTACCCTCTTAACGTACTAGGCGTACTGATTCATATCGTACCGAGGAGTCTGAAGATTTTTCTTATCAACCTGGACGAACTTCGTTGGTACGAGCCACAGATACTGAACAACGTATCACTCTCTCCCCAGAAAGGACTAGTGCGCTAGAGAGGTTAAGAAGGGTATCACCTTTTGATAGATTAGGACCTAAAAGGAGTAGAAGTCCTCCTAAAGTCGCATCGAGGAGTTTTTGACGACCATCAGACTTAAGGGAAGGATATGCCTAATCGCGACCAGCTTCTCGTTAAGATAGATCTCAGGATGCCACATCAATGCGATCAGTTGCTCGAACCAACAGGCCCGAGGAAAGAAACGATGCGTGGAAAGGCTCTATTCAGAGGCTGGAGGATAGATTAGGGGAAATGGCTAAGGCCAAGAACCCTCTACAACGAACTTTTGTTCAAGGAACACCTTTTGTCCAGGCCATTATAGATTTTCCAACACCATCAAAGTTCAAAGCACCTGTTGTGACCCCCAAATATGATGGAAAGACAGACCCTGTCCTTCATATAGAATAATACCAAGCTGCAGTCGACATCTACGCTATTCCGGATGAGATGAGATGCAGAGCATTCTCGAGAACTCTTACCGGATCTGCCCAAATATGGTATAATAATCTTCATCGGGGTAAGATCTTAACTTTCTTTCAACTGGCCGAGTTATTCATTGGGAATTTTTATTTTGGGGCGAAGCCGATTAAACGAGTAGCGCATTTGTTAAGTGTTAGATAAAAGACTGGTGAAAATACCAGAGATTATATAAATCGTTTTAATAACGAGAAGCTCGAAGTCATTGACTATGAGGAAAAGACAGCGATTACCGCCTTGATGAGTGGATTACTGCCCAACAAGTTATACTACACTTTGGCTAAAGATTCGCCTAGAACCATGTCAGATCTGATGGGAAAGGCAGCCAAGATTATGAATGTCGAGGAGGCTATGGCTCCGAAGAAGAATATGGATGCCAAAGAAACCAAGGTGGAAGGTGATAAATCTAAGAAGAAGGAGCATAAGAACAATGGTAGTGATAAACACTCAAGAACAAGGTCGTCATGGGAAGTATTGAAGAAATTTGATAATTATACTCCTTTGAAGAAATACATCAACCACGTTCTAGAAGAAATCACGAACAACGAGGAATTAAATTGGCCAAAGAAAATGAAGGCAGACCCCGAAAGGAGAAATAAGGCAAAATATTACGAGTTTCACAAAGATCATGGCCATATGACTAAAAATTTCATAATTCTTCAGAATGAGATTGAAACACTCATCAGATGAGGAAAACTGGCAAAGTATGTTGATCGGAGGAATGATAGAAGAAATAACGACCGATCAAGAGAGAGGTCTAGATCTCCTCGTCGAGTAGAGGAGAACAAGAAGAGAGACCAGGAAGTTGATCCAGAAGACGACTCCGATCTTCCTAAGAGACCAAGGCAGTCAGAACATGAGGTATTTTCAATACGCTTTGGGTCATTTGACTGTAATATTATTACAGGTGGAGATGTAGGAGGATGAGACCTTACTGCCGAGAGAAAAGCTTACCTCTGTGAGGCTCAAGCTTGCTCATACATTCAATGAATAAATCTAGCAGAGGAGGACCGAGAAAGGTGAACAAAGAGAAATTGGTCATTGGTTTCTCAAAGAACGATCTCGCAGGTGTTCTATATCCTCATGATGACCCATTGGTGATCAAAATGAGGATGAAGGAGGTAATGATTTCAAGAGTACTGGTCGACAATGATAGCTTGGCAGACATCATGTTCTACTCGTGCTTTGACAGTTTAAATCTAAAGCTATCTCAACTGGAGCCTTATCATAGACCCCTCCTCGGTTTTACTGGCGAGAAAGTATTTCCACCTGGGACGATCAAATTGGATATATTCATTGGTACGTGGCCTGCTTGTCAAACAGAAAGAATACGCTTCTTCGTGATGGATAAGAATGTTCAATCATCATACAATATCATCATGGGAAGAGTAGGATTGAAGAAGTTCGAGGCTATACCATCTACGGTACATCAATGCTTAAAATTTCCAACAAATTTTGGGGTAGGAGTTGTTAAAGGTGATCAGAAAGTATCTCGGGAATGCTATTATTCATCCGCCGATCAAGAGGAAATGGAGGAGTCAAGGAAAAAGGCCATCACCTATCAAGTGGATGAAGGTGCAAAAATTGAAACATTGGATCCCAGAGATGAGTCACAACTCGTGAAGGGTCAAGTGGTGGAAGCTACTGAAAATATCATCCTGGACGACGAACACCCTGAACGAACTACTCAAGTAGGTTCATCGTTGGAAGCCTCACTAAAATAGGAATTGATAACTTTCCTAAGAAGCAAAAAGCAAACTTTTGTGTGGAGTCATGAGGATATGCCTGGGATAGACCCAAATTTCTTATGTCACGAACTCAATGTGAATAAGGAGATCAAGCCTGTGAAGCAGAGAAGAAGAGTATTCAGTCCCGAGAAGAATCAAGCTATACAGGAGGAAGTCGAGAAGCTCCAGAAAGCTTGTTTTATTGAAGATGTTAAATATCCAGACTGGTTAGCCAATGTGGTGATGGTGAAAAATAAGAACAACAAATATAGGATGTGTGTAGACTTCACCGACCTCAACAAAGCATGCCCAAAGGATTATTTTCCGCTGCCCCGAATTGATCAACTAGTGGATGCTACCTCGGGACACGAGCTGCCGAGCTTCATGGATGCTTATTCTAGTTACAATCAAATTAAAATGAAACCTGAAGACAAGGAGAGTACTTCTTTCATTACCCCTAGGGGAACTTATTGTTATAATGTTATGCCTTTTGGTTTGAAAAATGCAGGTGCAACATATCAGCGGCTGATGAAAAAAGTGTTTGCAGAACAAATCAGTTGCAATATGGAAGTCTATGTTGATGATATGCTGACAAAGAGCAAGAAAGCTTTTGATCATCTAGTTGACTTAAGCCAGACCTTTGATCAACTAGATAAATATCAAATGAAGTTGAACCCGACGAAGTGCATATTTGGAGTACGAGAAGGCATGTTTCTCGGGTACATTGTCAATCAGCGAGGCATTGAAGCTAACCCTGAAAAGATCAAAGCTCTGTTAGGGCTGCGATCCCCAACGACGAAGAAAGAAGTACAAAGTCTTACAGGACGAGTAGCATCACTCAACAGATTTGTATCGCGAGCAACTGATCAATGCCTCCCATTCTTCAAGACGCTCCGAAAAACTTTTGAGTGGAATGATGAATGTGAAAAGGCTTTCCAAGACTTGAAGAAATATTTGGGAACACCTCCACTGTTATCCAGACCAGTGATGGGAGAAATATTATACTTGTATCTGGCAGTGTCCGAGAATGCAGTTAGTTCGGCATTGATAAGAATGGAGAATGGAGTACAAAAACCAATCTACTACACAAGTAAGGCCTTCCGAGGAGCAGAGATCAGATATCCAAGGCTGGAAAAATTGGCACAGCATTGATTGAGGCAAGTAGAAGAATGAAGCCATACTTCCAGGCTCATACCATAGTAGTATATACTGATATGCCATTGAGGCAAGCCCTTCATAAACCAGAAAAGTTAGGAAGATTGATGTTCTGGGCAATAGAACTCGGTGTATATGATATAGTTTATGAACCCAGATCATCGCTAAAAGGGCAAGCGATAGCAGATTTTATAGCAGAGTTCACCTATCCTGATACCCCTGAGGAGCAAAAGTTACTCGCTGATCAACCTGTGGATGTTAGAGGATCATCAAATGCAAGCCCATACCAACTTAGCTTGGTTAAAGGGCAAGTAGATGTTACAGGATCATCAAATTCAAGCACAGACCATCTTAGGTTGGTAAAAAGGCAAGAAAAGATGATCGACGAACAACAAGAAATATCAGGAGATGGTGATAGGAAGCAACAAACTTTCCACCGAGGAACTCTGTCAGATCAGAAATTTGAAGACGAGTTGCCTATATAGAGTCTGTATGTGGATGGTTCATCCCGCACTACAGGATGTGGCGCAGGGATAGTTTTGAACAGTCCGGACGAGGTCGACATGGAATACGCCCTATGCTTCCAATTCAAAGCTTTGAATAATGAGGCTGAATATGAAGCCATGATTGCAGGTCTTAGTTTGGTAAAAACCATGGGGGCGTAACAAGTTATTATTTTCAGTGACTCGCAATTGGTCATAAATCAAATAATGGGAGTATATGCACCCAAAGGAGAATTAATGATTAGATATCATGCAAAGGCGAAGGAATTGGTGTCGGAATTTACCACTATTCAGCTGGTCAGAATACCAAGAATGGAAAATACGAGAGCAGACGCCTTAGCTCGATTAGCATCAGCTACTCGTACCGAGCTACGAAGAACAATCCCAATTGAAGTTTTAGCTGGTCAGAGTATAGATGAAGATCTGATGATAAATTTTAATACCCTCGATTTAGGGTCATCATGGATGGATCCCATCAGGGCATATATTGAGAAAGTGGAATTACCAACTGATAAACTTGTAGCCAAGAAACTGAAGTTTAAGGCTGCTCGTTATGTACTAACTAATGGTATTTTATACATACGAGGAATTATAGCAGGTTTACAAATATGTGTGCATCCCACCGATGTGACAGATTTGATTGAAGAGGTCCATGAAGGGTCCTATGGAGCCCATGTAGCAGGTAGGACTCTTTTGCAAAGAATGATGACTCAAGGATACTACTGGCCGACGATGAAGGCTGATTGCATCGCTTATGCTAAGAAATGTGACAAGTGTCAGCGCTTCTCCTCCATCTGAAGAACTCCCCAAGCGTTATTGACACCCATTACTTCCCCTTGGCCATTTGCCATATGGGGAATAGATTTGGTTGGTCCATTGCCGACGACCAGAGGAAGATTTAAGTATCTCGTGGTCGCTGTGGACTATTTTACTAAATGGGTTGAAGCTGAGGCTCTCGTTGATATGACGTACGACAAGGTGTACTAATTTATTTGGAAGAACATCATTTGTCGGTATGGTCTTCCTCATGCCTTTATCACAGACCATGGAACACAATTTGACAACGAAGAGTTCGCTGCCTATTGTCATCAGTAAAATATTTTGAAGATCCACTCAGCACCAAGCCATCCTCAAAGCAATGGGCAAACTGAAGTGACAAACAGAACGCTGCTGAATGGCTTGAAGAAAAGACTGGATGACGCGAAAGCAAATTGGATCAACGAGATACAATCAGTGTTATGGGCTTACCGAACTACTCCCCGAGCAGCAACAGGGGAATCTCCATATATGTTGGCATTTGGAAGTGAGGCTGTTATACCCGCCGAATCCCAACGCACAGAATACTGAATTTTAATTCCCTTATCAGTGATTTAATGAGAAGGTTAGACTTGGACATGCTCGAGGAGGTTAGAGAAGAAGTAGCCATTAGAAATGCTGCTTACCAGCAACGAACAACTTTGTTCTACAACAAGAGAGTGAAGAAGTGCAAATTGAAGGAAGGAGACTATGTGCTAAAGATGGTGATTCAAAAGCACAACAAACTGGAAGCAAACTGGCATGGACCCTACCGAGTTAAGGAAGTTGTTCGACCAGGGACATACAAAATAGAAACTTTAGAGGGGGAGGAGTTTAAGAATGCATGGAATGCAGAGCATCTGCGCAAATATTATCAGTAATGTAAACTCTAATGTAATGCAGTTTCATCAGTATGAATAAAGTGACAATGTTCTGCCCAGTTTCTTTCCTTTTATTGAAATTTTTTGCGGAATACTAGTGCTACACACTACTCAGCAGATACTCAGCAGATCTCGGACTACTCTACTCAAATATATTCCTAAAAATGCCAACTTGGTTGGTTAGGAAGTAAATATATTCTCGAAAACGCCAACTAAGGTTGGTCGGGAAGTAAAACTATTCCTAAAAATGCCAACTTGGTTGGTTAGGAAGTAAATATATTCTCGAAAATGCCAACTAAGGTTGGTCGGGAAGTAAAACTATTCCTAAAAATGCCAACTTGGTTGGTTAGGAAGTAAATATATTCTCGAAAATGCCAACTAAGGTTGGTCGGGAAGTAAAACTATTCCTAAAAATGCCAACTTGGTTGGTTAGGAACTGTATTCTTAAAAATGTCAACTTATGTTGGTTAGGAAGTAAATGTATTCCTACGGGAAGTAAAACTATTCCTAAAAATGCCAACTTTTGTTGGTTAGGAAGTAAATGTATTCCTACGGGAAGTAAAACTATTCCTAAAAATGCCAATTTATGTTGGTTAGGAAATGTATTCCTAAAAATGCCAACTTATGTTGGTTAGGAAATAAATGTATTTTCAAAAACGCCAACTAAAGTTGGCCTGGAGGTAAAATTATTCCAGAAAGTGCCAAAGCTCCTCGTAGAGGAAAAATCCACTAACTGTAGTTGGTCGAAAAGGAAATTTATCGACCTTGGTTGGTCGGAAACATTTTATGAATACAAGAAAGTGATCGAGCAAAATTTTTGATACTCGTAACTTTTTAAATTACTACTAAGTTGGTCGAGAAACAAAACATCATTTTTTCCAAGTGACTACCACAAATTCAAATTACTCGACAATAAGTTGATCGACAAATAACACAATATTATTATCTTTTTAACAGATACACATGCACAGATGTAAAGTGTTACAAGACAATGACAGTCAAGATTTGCAAATAAAATTATTTCATTAAATGTAGAAAAAAATACATCAGGAATGAAATACAAATTTATTACATCAATATTCCTATTCTATTGGTTTCTTCCCCTCTTCTTTTGAAACAGGTTCCTCGCCAGTAGGTGGATCATTCAAAGCAAGAGGAGAATTTATAAAGTTAAGATCTTTTAGCATCCTGATATTCATCACGGATGGTCGATCTAGTAGATGCTCGGGACGAGATATCTCAACATTGGAATGGAGATTGTAATCGCCGAGGTATTTAGAAATCAAACACCGAGGGATGGCCCGAGCAGGGATCCAACTCATATCAAGATTGAATGGTGGTACGGGTAGGTCGAGCAGCCCAGGATTATGGTAATCCCACAGGTAATGACCCTGTTCGAGTTACAGCACACCTAAGGCATTCATCCATCCCTGTTTATAGCCCTCATTATTTGCATTCTGGATACGATCGTCCAAGTGGTAGAGAGCCTCGTTATAGCCAGCCATCCAAAACTCCCTGGGTTGCTTGTGAAATTGATATGTCAATTTTTCCAGCTGCTCGTGGAGATTTTTGATGAAGAGTTCTTTATTCTCCAAGATAGACTTCTGTGCAGAAAGCTGCTCTTCCAGGTCCCTAATTTTCTTAGACATCTCAGCCAATGTCTGGTTCTTCGCCATCAGCTGGAAGGCCTGGTTCTCTATAGCAGATTGAGTCCTCTGTTCCTCGATAGGAATCCGAGCATCTCTTGCTCGTCCCCAAGGAGCTCTTGCTCGCCCTCGAGTAGATGTAGAAGGGCCAACTCTTTTCAAGGTTTCCAACTCATCCCTCAGGTTGGCATTCTCGACCTCCAAGAACGAGAATCCCTCGTCAGTCACTGGGATCAAAGCATTTGAGGTGGAAGCTGCAGACTTCAACTGAGACACTTCTCTTTGCAGATTATTATTTTCTTGCTCTAATAACTTAGTTATCTGTCTGTGCTCTTCGACCTCAGCCTTCAACGTTCTCTCCCGCATGTCGTAAGCAGCAAAACGCTTATCATATCCCTTATCAGCACTGATTTTATGATACTTCTTCTCGTACCCCTCATGCAAAAGGGCAGTGGATTCCTTATATTGTTGCTGAAGTTCTTCAAGAGTGCCTTGGAGATCCTCAATCATATCATAATAAGCTACATTATTGGCCACTGCACGATCAAGCAGACACTTCAAATATTGGTAGGCTTCAATTGACTGTTCCGAAGCATCTTGGCCGAGGATGTCGACGATTTGTGCTGCACTCATATCTGTGTGACCAGCCTTAAAATATTCATTGCATTGCCGTAACAGCTTTGTATCATGAGTAGACAATAATTCCATCCTGTCCAGAAACTAGTAGAGGAAGAAAAAGTAATAATCAATAAGAGTACCAACAGAGCATGAAGAGCAGAAACAACAGTATGCATAAAAAAAGTTCAAATTTTATTATATCACAAAGTTCAGAGTTACATGTTCAGGGTTACATTTGACAAAGAAAAATAAAATAGAGAGAAACCCTAACAACTCTACACCTTTTCCTTGTCGCCCAAAACTTTCTAGGGAGGCTGGGACGAGGAGGTAGGTTGCTCGGAGGGAACAGAGAGTTGCTCGGGGAGCGCTAGCAGTTGCTCGGATGAGGTAACGAGTTGCTGAAGTTCCTCGTTAGTAGGTTGGATGGCTAGGGGATAAGAAACTTGATCTCCCATCACCATGGAAGACTCCTCAGAGGAAGCTTCATCCTCTTCTTCGTCTTCAGGAGTTGGAGGGGGGCCAGGGATGTGTCGTTGAAATAATTCAGAAGTTTCATCAACTTTCATTTCTTGTAAAGCAGTGACCCATCCATCTCTAAAGTATTTGAGGCTGCCATATTCGACTTGCGACATCATGGCAGCCAAGCCTTTGTTCCACCCCTTATCCCAGCCAGCGCTAAAAGATTTCTTCACAGCCAACTTCCTCTTTGTCTTATCCGAGGAAAGCTTCTCGAAAAGAAGGTCATCAGCAGCTTTCAATTTATTCTCAACCTCCTCCTTCTGACGGCTTACTTCCCGAAGTTCACCTAACTCCTCTTCAGCAGCCTTGAGCTTATTTTCAAGCTCCCCAACATTTTTGAGCTTCTCTTCGAGCTCTTTATTCTTCTCCTCCAGACTATTTATTTTTTTCTCTAACCCCTTGGAGACCTCAATAACCTGAGCTTTTTCCTGCTCGGTCGAAGCAAGCTTTTTCTCCCAAGTTGCCTTATCATCAGCATATTTCTGACGAGAATCTTTCAGAGACTGCGTCAAGCCCATCAAAGCTTCCTCTACACCAGACGAGGAGCTTGAAGCTTTAATAGCTTCATCTTTCTTCAAAATCGTATTAAAATAGCTCACCAACTGTGAAAAGAAAATGAAAGCAAGTTAGTGCACAGATATAAAAAAGGAAAGAATGAAAATTTAAGACTATGGGACTTACAGAAGTAATGTGACGAGCTTCTAGTGTAGTAACGGTGTCCCAAGAAAGGTTTTCTTCAATACCTTGGATCTCGGGAATGATCCAAGTCTTCACCGAGCTCATATTAGAGCTCGGGGGAACAAAAGTGGGAACTCCACTAGTCGGGGGCTGAGAGACGGTGTCAGCCAAATTGATAGAGGAGCTTTTCTTCAGCCTCCTCGGAGGAACATGAATAGTTTCGACCAAGGAGGAACTCTTGGTCGGTGATATGACAATCACTTCTTTTGGAGCACCAGTCTTGCTCGGGGCCACTGGAGGCTTCTCGGCAACCTTCACAGGAGCAGCCGGAGGGGTTGCATCAATTTTCTTTGTCCCTTCTGGGACATCATGTTTACTTCTTTTTGCCTCTCCAGCACCAGAGGCAGGTTTCTCAAAAAGGGTGGGAGGTCTTCTTTACTTCATCCTTTCACTCAACGGAATATGTGATTCAGGCAAAGAACTTGTAGAGGCTGGTATTGGTTCTGCGTCGCTTATCACCGGATGAGCAGTGAAAGAGGAGGTGTAACTATTGTATTGCAGCAAATAGGAAGCTGACCTAATGTGCTCGTCGACAACAGTTTGATGCAAACTCCAGATACGTTTTAAATGCCTTATATTAACGTCTGCCTCTTTTGGACACTTTCTTTTGTTGTGAACTGCAAATAAATCAAAATTAAAATATCAGTTGCACATTTTATCAAACATAAAGGAAGCATAATCTCAAAATAAATAAAATGAAATAAGAAATAACCTATCCCATGCCATAGGGAGGGCATCTGGGACCCTGATACACTTCATCTCCAGATAAAGGAGCATGTTGCCAATTTTTTATAAAAACCCCATGCTCAAAATAGTCCCTATTGGCATCCGGGAGATTGACCACTAAGGCCCTATTTAAAAATCTAGTTTTTAAATAAAAGGATTATCACCAACAACCCATCTATAACAAAACATGATTTCTGGAATTCCTATGCGAGTTCCATGAATTTGATTTAGTCTATGAACCCCATTAACTATTCTCCATGTATTGAGGGCTATTCTTGCAGGAACAACGTCAAAATATTGACAGAATTCCAGACATAAAGGATTTGGCGGAAAAGAAAAGCCACATTCAGTAATAAAGAGACTGGGGAACCAATGTCCATCAGCCAAACGGAAATAATCGGAAGGTTCAGAAAGTTCCTCCAGAACAACCCATGAAGGAATAGAAAAATCAGAACGAAATTTATCAAGAGATTCAACAAGGTAAACCATGATGAATAAAGGAAATGAAGAAGAAGGAAGAAGATCTTACAGAAAAAGAGTGGATCTGTTGACAACGAATGATGAAAAGGATGAACGCACAAGAGAGTAAGACAATGAAAAACTCGAAGATACAAATTTGAAAAAGTAGAAGACGATGGGATTGTCTGTGACGCTTAAATACCTTATCTTGGGAAATGGTAAAGTTAATGATTACAAAAAGAAACGATTACGCTACCGGCGGCTAGAAGGACAAAAAGTACGCGGAGATCGAGGCAGTTATAAAAATTCAAAAAAGCCTGATTCTACAAATATGGAAGGAAAAATAAATACAAAGGAAACACTCCTAAATTTCAGGATAACCATTTAAAACCGCCATATATCGAGAAAGAATGTTCCACACTCCTCAAATTTCGAACTATGAAACATTGGGGGCTTCTGTTGATACCAAATTTAGTCTGCTGACATGGCTCAATTGGGTGAAGACACGTGGCAATCTACATGGCAATAATAAACACTTACGAACAACACCTCGACTCCGAGGAACCATACTGCAACAAGGAACTCTGCTTTCCCGATCAACTCAGACGCTCCGACCTATAAGAATTCTCCGAGGAACTTTTGAGCACCGAGGAACTTTTGAGTACCGAGGAACTTAGGCGGTCCGAGCAGCTCAGGCGGTCCGAGCTGCACCTCGAACAAAGCATTAATAGCAGGATAACCCAACAGTTTGACTGCGCATTAAATGCTTGTTATCATACAGATGTATACACTTAAGGGGCATTTAATATATTACCCTTTCACATTACAGCCTTAGGGCTATAAATACATTGTATTACCCTCATTGTAAAGGGACCGGAATTTCTTGTGAAAACTTGTAATCGAGAATTCCCAAATAGTTAGCAATAAAAAAAATAGTGGACGTAGGTCATTCTTATAAGGCTGAACCACTTTAAAAGTTCTTTGTCTCATTTTGTTTATCTGTGATTACATAATTAGATATAATCTAATTTTTTACATCAACAGTGTCTATAATTGGGTTTGACCTGCATAAGGTCAAAGGCAGTTTTTGTGATCTATTAGAGGGGCTTTAATATTAAATTCCTCTTTATCACTAATTAATATCTTATCAGTATACTGAGTATAAGGATGATATTTACTAATAAATTCTTGTCCTAAAATAATGTGTTCTGTGAAACTAGGACAAGGATACATTATCCAAAACCAATGATTAATAGTTTTGTTGGTTTGATTTCCTAATTTAAAATAAATAGGAATAGTCTTGAAATATAAGGTAAATGGATCTCCATTAGCCACTTTACCATAGATTTCTTGAGTACTTTCTAAAAAATAGTCTTCAGGGAAGGCATTAGCCTTGCAAATACTTTGAGAGCATCTCGTATCTATAAAAGCTGAAAGTCTTTTAGGATAGTCATTATGTTGAACAAATAATTCTACAAAACAAGCATGGGTTTAGTAGAAATTCCTAAATTGTTCTTTTCTAAAATAGATATTCCTTTCTGAGGCTTATTTATAAAATTTAAGGGTATTTGTTCTTTTAAACTACTATCAGAATGGTATTCTTCTAAATCATAGGAAATTCCCTTTTCCTTTGAAGTCTTCATTTTCTTGCAATCTTTTGGTTATATTTCTATCAATGTCTTGATAATATGTTTTAATATCCAAGTCTATTTGAGCGTCATACTGGCTAGTATAAATTGCTCTAAATCTAGTTCTCCAACAGTCTTCATGGTAGTGTAATTGACAAATAACACAAACCATAAATAATTCTATTTGTATAATCTCAAAACATTCTACGCATCTAAAGTCTTTCTTGCTACATTTCATTTCAAATGTGAAATAATGTTTTTCATCAAAGTAGCATCTAGGCATATAGGTTAGTAAGTCAGGATTACTAACTGTCCATCTTTTCTTTAAGAATGGGCTTAATATGCACTTATACCAAACTTCTTCAAAGTCTATATATTCACTATCTAAATCGTCTTGATTAGTCTGCATCACATACAAGTCTAAAATATCCTGAGAGTCTTCGTACTCATCAGTATCACTATTATAGTCTTTCGAGTCACTATCTATATATGCACTATAGATACTAGTAATGTCATCAGCTTCTATGTCTGATATTTCTATAGCATGTAGAATATCTAACTCTTCTTGATCTGAATAATCTAATATTGTATTAATAATCTTAATACTTTCTTTATCTTTCTTATTAGGGAAATCTTTAGCAAAGTGAACTTCTTTGTCGCAAGTCCAACATTCTTTGGTAGTAGTCTTAGATTGAGCTACATCTTTTTCTTTCCTGTAATTAGGAACCTTCTTATACTTACTAGTGTTCTTATTAAATATCTTCTTTGATTAAATCTATTTTTCTTAATCTTAGGGTTCTTTTCTCTAAAGGTAGTAGATTGTCTAAATTTATACTTCTTTGGAAATCCTAAAGGTCTAGTCTTAAACTTCCTATGTTTCCATTCTATTACTTTTTGAATTTCTTAGATTCACTTCCACATCCCCATTGGATTAGAGCGATCGTCTTTTGATTGGAGGGATCTGCTTGAAAGTTTCTTCTATCAACTTTCCTTGAGTTATATGACGTCTCTTAGATATGATATAGTGTTTGGCAAAATTGATTCTTTCACCAAGGGAGTTGTTCTTAAATCCAGCTACTCCTGGCCAATTCCTATTCATTAATTAGGATTTGTCCTATGACTGGTATCTTTTTAAAGTATTCGTCTTTTAAGGTCTCTCCAAATTCTTTAATTTGGTAATATAGATGTTCATAATTATTACTATATTCATTTATCTTATCTAATTTGCAAATGCTAAGGAGGGCTAACTTAGTTTTTGCCAGGTCTTGTTCATTGATTTGAGCTAGATGTCCAACTCCAATGAATTCTGATGTGAACAATTGAATATATTCTTCAATTGATCTTTCTTCTAAGTTTTCTTTCATCTTTTCAACCTTTTCTAAGGAGTCTTCATCTATAGCCTTTCTTAAACTATCTAAGTAATCTTTTGCAATACCTCTAATGGATTGCTCAGTGTACTGCTTACATGAACTTGCATCCTATTGTTCATTAGATGCAAAATACATGTTCATCTGATTACGCCATTCATCTAAGGCCTTTTTTCTATCTTGAACATTGTCTAGGTTAAGATATATACCTACTGGATTTATGGCTTGGATTGCCATAGTCTTAACAGGAGTGAAACTTTTGTCACTAGTTGTAAAGTCTTTTATATAATCAGGTTTAGTCTTAACTAGGTGGTTGAGTATATAGGAATATTTATTCCTATTGGTTTACTAAAAAGTCTAGGAGCATCTTCTAGCCTACTACTACTTCATATCTCTTGTTTACTAGGCTCTACTTGTGTAGTTAGTATTAATCTTTATTCTCCTTCTTCTATTAGTCTTAGGTTTCTAAGAAGTTCTTTTGAATTTTTAGATTCTTTTAATTTTAATATACGCTCTTGAGCTATCATATTAAATCTTTCTCTTTATTGAAATCTAACCGAATGACTTTTCTTAAGGTGATCTTTAAATGTCTTCATATCCAATTCTGAGGGTTCTTGTCCAAAGTTTTGGATCTTAGATTTTTCTTTAATTAAGTCTTTTTGTTCAAATGATCTTCTAGGTCTAATTATCGGGGCTTGTCTTAGTAAACTAGCACTAGTCTTACTAATACATTCTCCTTATGAAGGATCATTAATTATGGCTTCTCCCATATTCCTAAATCTAATTTCTTCGATCTGGATATTCTTATTGACAATCTTAGGAGGACTAAACTGGATGGTAACATTTCTAGTGACATCGTCTTGATTAATAAATAAAATTTTATTTTGTATAGTCTTAGGTTCTTGAAATTCTGGAATTGCCAGAGGGTCTTAGCTTTTTCTTTCATAGGTCCAGTATTCCTAATACTATAAGTATGATTGCAGTCTAAAACATTGGTTCTAACTAAAATTTCTTCATTAAGTCTACCGTTAGGAATTCCCGATTGCATTCCTTCATAAGGAAATTGGGAGAATTTCACATAGCTTTGGAATTCTATATTTATATTAGCGTATGGGATAATATAATCTTCATAGCCAGTAGCATATAAGATTAACTTAAAATGTTTGGTTGTGTCTATGGTTACTGTAAATGCCGAAATGACATTAAAGTATCCTATGCTATCTGACATTTCTAGTTGGGCTATCCCAATAAGGCTCTTCTCAAAATCTTTCCATATTTATCTACTAAACAACATAATATTTTGATATTATTCTGAGGTCTATGTAATCCTTGGATTCTTGTTTGAAAGAGTCCAAAGGTTAGAAATTGAAACTTCCTATCAGTTTCTCTAGATCTAAGCCATTCTGAGTCAAATACTTGGAGCTCAGTATAAGATTTGTCTAACACATGATTCCTACAATGTTAAGTCATGTTATAATTAGGAGTCTTAGGAGTGGCACCTTCTTTAAACAAGTCTATGTATCTAATAGCTAGAAGTTGTCCATTATGAATGGAATCTTCAATAATCTTCCAGTCAACTTCACCCCATTCTTTACATTGGAGAGGATTGGTGAAATTTCTTTCTTTCCACCATGTTCTAACATTGGAGGATGAATCCTTAAGTATTTGGAGCATATGATTACTCTGTCCAATATTTGGGATAGAGTTAACTATATTATTAGTCTTATCTAATCCGTCATTTATGACACGTCTACCTATGGTCTTTCATTCTCTAGTTTCTATAGGAGGGGGTTCTTTAAACTTACAGGTGGTTACCTATTTTTATTCAAGTCTTTTTTCAATTCTTTCTAAGAAGTCTGAATAATCCTTTTATCTTTTTATCTGATTATGGATTTTTTCTTTAAAATTCTTATTCTCTTTAAAATCCCATTTGTTCATTATCTTTTCCTTGCTGTTGCATAGATCTAGCTTCTATAGATTCTACAGTCCTTTCTATTTTATCTAAACGAGTTAGAATAAAAGGAGAGTCTATTTCTGCTTAGGAAGGTTTATTATATACGACCTTAATTCCGTTTATAATTTCTTCATATTTTTCTTCTACTTGGTTCATGTTTAGTCTAAGCTCATTAATAATACTTTCCATCTTGGATAGGTTATGGCT
This sequence comes from Sambucus nigra, assembly GCA_949130495.1. NCBI lineage: Eukaryota > Viridiplantae > Streptophyta > Magnoliopsida > Dipsacales > Adoxaceae > Sambucus > Sambucus nigra. The sequence continues at coordinate 320,463,767 of OX422214.1, read as the reverse complement.
TTCCCTATTATTAAGGTAATTTGCTAAATTTTGTTGGAATTTAACAAAGTCTGTATAAAAGGTGGTTAATCCTTCTGTCTTAGCCTTTAAATCTAAATGCAAGTCTTTAACAAAGCTACTGTTATAGTCTTGGGTAGTTGCTATGGATGTAGAAATTAGATTTAATCTTTCTAATATAAGTCTAGTTGCTTTAGCAGCGTTGGCAATCTCATTTTCATTTATCTTATAATAAAATCTATCATCATTTATCTTTTATAAAATTCTTTGATAAAATTCTGATAAAGTCTGAATGGAGAGGTCTCTTGGTACCTCATTCCAGTCTGATCTAACTATCTCCATTAGGAACATAATTATCTAATCTAGGGATAAGCTTAGCTTGTTCTTTAGTAAGTTTTATTAACTCACTGTCTTGATTTTTAGTTAAGGTTTTAATTTCTAAGATGTCTTTGTAAATGACTTCTATATGACCAGTCTTTATATTTATTTCTTGTAAAATATGAACTATGTCTATTGGGATTTGGTTATCTATTTCTAATCATATTTTAGAGATATTTTTTTATCTATGCATTTAGGGTTTGAATATCTTTTATTAATTGTCTTAATATAAGGAGTATACACTTATTTTGGTCTATTATACTATTAATAGCACTAGCAGTAACTTGTCTACTGTCTGCGTGGTTGGCTGGGATATGTTCAGTGTGTGAACAACCGTCTATGTGAGAGGTTAAACAACCTACTGGGTCTAAAACAGTTATGGGTATAGGTTAATAGTCTGGGTTGGTTCCAAAAATATCTTGACAAATGCGAGGGATAAATCCCAAAGGCATTAAAGTCTTTTTTACTAGAAGTCTAAAAGGAACGTCTTATGGCTCTGATACCAGAATTAGGTTTGGGTCGGAATTTAGTGAGATTCTAAAGCTCTTAAGGTCTTGATACCAATTTGGGCTTAAACTATAAATATTTTAAATATATGGTCTTAAAATAAGGGTTTAATATAAAGCAAAAAAGGGGACCATCTAAAGAAAATAACAAAATGTCTTTAGGGACCACGAGGGGACCATGTGAGGAACAAGACAAAGTCCGCACCGGGTGCGCACGGTTTAGTCCGCACCTGAGAATATCCCTATATATATATATATATATATATATATATATATATATATATATATATATATATATATTGTCTCTATACCTGTATATCTCTCTCTAATAAATTTGGCTAACCATGCATGTCACTCGTAGCACTAGCCAAAAAGTTTCGGATCTAAACCCGACTCTAAATTATTAAATATTCACTTATATAATCAATTTATCATTTAAAATAATATTTTGAACATGTATCAAGTCCCAACCAACCTATATCTTTTTTCTATCGAATTTTCTCCACAATTCATTATTTAATTCCATGAGTATTATTCCTCTAAACTACTCCAATTATACCAATTAACCCAAGGAAATAGTCATAATTCATTTAAATTTCTAAAAGTCCTAAATTATCCCCGGACTGTAACGCCCCGACCCGAATTTATGGGTTACCGTAATTAATCCAGTCCAACCCGAACGTTAGGTGTGAAGTTCAATGAAACAACCTATATAATTTTGCAAGTCTAGTTTTATTTTAATTAATGTTTCACTTGTTTAGCATGCGATTCCAATTTCAAGTTCAAATTACGTGAAGGATGTGACACCCCGCCTAATTAAACATTGGGTGATCAGGCCTTCATTAGATTAAAACAGGTTTCTCAAATGGTTCATTCTTAGCATCACTGTCGAAAACTTTTTAATTACTAATCCCCTAAGTAAAAATTAGACCGGTGCCAAATTTTATCTTTCTTAAAACAGAAATCAACCATGCGGAACAAAGTACAAATAATCATGTACTATAATTCAAATAACAAAGGAAAAGTACAACAGAACAAAAGTATTACCGAATAAACCATCGGCTAAAAATCCCAAACAATCAATAGAATAACCACTAGTGTGAATCTAACATATGAGACTAATACCGGACAATAAGTCCATACATAGAAGAGTGCGAGGTCCTGTGCTAGATCTGAATGAGAGATATCGTCTAGTCAAATCCTGTAAGCATCCACAGTACTACAACTCCGAGTCTGGAATGGAATCATCACACATGGCCTCCCTGTGGCTGGACACCTAAAAGGTTTTAAAAATATTTTATAGCAAGAGTTAGTGCTCAAAACATTTTGAAAATATTTAGCAAGCGTTTATCACAATATAAAATGCGGTTATTGATTACACATGTTAGGTTCTCGTACACTCTCTTGAGTTAACTCACCCCTCATCTTTTGTGCACACCTAACGTTCTACACTTAGTTCATCTAGACATACTTCTCAAGCTAACTAAAACCAAAGTAGTGAACTGAACTTATTTGTACCCAAGTTCCAGTACCGCCCATACAGTACAACCGTTTTACTAACATCTCGCGTATGTTAAATAATTCCCAAGTAACATTTAATCTATGTTATTTCTCAAGACTTCTCATTTAGTTTCACTACTAAAATTACTACAGTTCTCACAATTTTTAACTTTCCCACTTATGTAATTAAGTTTCACTACTTGAATTACTAAATAGATTTTTTCTATCTAAAGGTGCATTTCGTAATTAAGTTTCACTACTTAACTTACCATTTCAGTATGTGTCTTTAAATACATACTATATATCAATATACTAATACACGGAAGTAGAATATCGTCAAGTATATATATTTCACACATAATATATACTAAATATCAGTCATTACTATTTTGCCCTTTATATACACGTAAAGGACTCTTGGTTCGGAATGATTCATCGACCCCAAGTAAGAATTGGTTCGGAATGATCCATCGACCCCAATTATTTTTAAAAATATATATATATACACATATTCTGGTTCGGGACTCTCTCATCGCGACCCCAGTTCAAAGTTTGGTTTGGCATTTCTCATCGACCCCAAACACATAATAACTTTATGTTAGTTCGGAATGTCTCATCGACCCTAACACAATTAAATTAGGTATAATCTCCCTACCTAAAAGATCACATAATTCCGTAGGTACACGCCCGACCTATTAATCATATACGTACGTAATATTTTAATCTCATATATCTACCGGACAATATTCACTTTACGATTTATCTCATTAATCGTATTTATTTGAGTATTCACACAACTCTAAGGGTTCTAGTTACCCCTTACATATAATTTCAGTAGTTATTTCTTACCCTACTGGTCTATTACTTAAATTGAATTTACTTCGCCCCGTAACTCAATTTTCGAAGTCCCCGATACTCTACTAAATCGGATTATTCTCCTCGGTCCGTAATCCAAGCCCTACACCCAATGGCCTTATTGGACCTCAAAAATATACCTACTGGTCTTATTCTTACTCCCATATAAGTATAATGTAAATCCTAGAATACTCATTCATTCCCGAACTCAACGAAGGATCAAACACAAAATTTTCGGGAAACAGCTTGCGTCAATCGATCGACGGCTGGGTTCGATCGATTGACATAGTCGATCGATCGATAGTTCAAGATCGATCGCTCGATCGAACAGGGACAGACGCAGTCTGTCTTCTTCGTTGATATTCTCCTCCATTAACAAATTTCCAAACTCCATTATTGTTCACCAAACTTCGACCCAATGATCCTAACATGTTTCCACATATACTAGGACAGTTTCTAACGTATCAAATACATCAAAACTCCAATTCCTTTAAAGAATTAATGAATTAAAACCCAAAATTTCTTGAAACCCTAGTTATGGTGTTCTTCCCATATTATCATTCAAAATCCAGATTTTTATTCCGAAAATCATCAAGTCTAATCTGAATATTAATTCTCTACATAGTTCCAATCATTCTACATGTGATTCCTATCCCAACATGCATAAATATCATCTTTCTCCAATCAAAATATTGATTTAAACAAAACTATTCAAAAACCCTACACATGGGTATTATAACTTTATAATTTGCAATAAATAACTTGCCTTATGATCAGTAGGGTTTGATTTCGTGGTTCTTGTTGATGATTGATGATCTTCAGCCTTCAATCCTTCTTCCCCAACAAGTTGATGGTAGGAATTACTTTGAATCCTTCCCAAATCTTCTTTTTGCTTTAGAAAGTTGTGCCTCTCTTCTCTCTAATGGTATTGGTGTTGTTATGGGTGTTCTAACCCTAATTCATCTATCATACGGCTGATATAAAACTCTCAATTTCGTAGGTCTCCATACCCTCTTATGTTAAAAGACTAAAATGCCCCTGAACGGTCTCGGTTTAGCCCAAAATTACCCCGGGACTCAACTAGTACCCCCGGGTATACTATTTTGACTAATTTGACCCTTCCGGACTCTTTGGTGACCTCTAAATTATCATTTGAGTCACTTAAAAAATATTACTCGTTCTCACCCCAACGCGGTCTATACGCGTTAAGTAACTATTTACCACTCGCACTAAGTAAATAAAATAATGCAATATATACCGGTATCTATCTTTCGATTAATACACCATAATTACAATTTTAAATAAAACTCTTTAAATTACTACTCTTACGTAATTTAAATCAAGCCGATATTTTCTCATTTAATTCTCCAATCTAATTAAATGGAATATTTGGAATATTCAGAAATACGTGGTATTACAAAGGACTCATGGGAAGCACCCCCCTGGAGTCTTAGTATATAGAGTTACTAATGTAAAATTAAATAAATGCTTACCTGTGTAATGCTCTCAAAATATGATCCCACGTCCAACCTTCCGTAACAAAGACGAGTGTGTGAGCCAATGCCCAGTGGGAATATACAAATGTGGTATAGAAACGAACAACAAAAAGAGGACTCTAACACATTATACTTACATGCACATGCAACTACCTTGTACACAAACACACACACACACACACATATGGGTTCAAAGCTTGCTAAAATGGGTTAGTTGCTCTGATTTTTGCTAATACTCTTTTGATAAGAAAATATTTTCGGTGTGGGTTTACTGTTTGAATCTTTTGTATTTTATACATGACTTTTAAATATATTTTTTGTGTTCATGTTCTTGATTTTGTGTTCAGGTAGGTAAGCTTGCTTTATCAATGTAGAAAAAAAAACTCTGTCCCTGTAATCTCCTCTCTTTCGATTTGTCCAAGACTCTTGAAAATAAATCTTTAACTAAAATATCATCTTTCTCTTTGAACCTGCCAGAATTTCAACAAAAAAATGGCCCGGTGAGAATTATATTGGAAACTTTCAGTTAAAATTAGGCTCCAATCTCTACTTAACTTATCAATTTGTAATTTTCTTTACGTGGTTTTCAAGAGTGTCTTTTATATTTATTTTTGTAGATTTGGGCGAAACTTAAATGCCTCTAGATTTTTTGGATGCACGCCTTCATTATCTATAAACACATCTACGATGCCAAAACGGTTGTCGACCACCTCTCTTGCTTCAACGTCGCCAACATGTTTGATCACGATGTTTGTTCAGAAGAAGTGTTTTCCGCTATGGCAGAGGGTTAGTCTGTGGGGGAAAGTGTCGGTTTGGTGCGTGAACTGAGTATGGGAGATTGGAAGGTGATGTTCAACTGGGTTTGAGTTCAGGTTTGGTGTTGGACGGTGTGAAACCCCGCCTAATTAAATACCGGGTGATCAGTCCTTTATTAAATTATAACCAAGGTGAACGGTTGGTTCATTCTCAACATCACTGTCGCAAAAATATAACTTTTCCAATTAGAAACCCTAATGAATTAAGCTAAGTGACAAAACCATTTTTTAGACTTCAATTTCCCAATTTAATTCAAAAACCAATATTTAAAACCTTTGATAATTAACAGTTTAAGAGTCACACAATAATAACAAGGATATAAATGATCATTCAAGAATTTAACTATCAATAGTAAATCCCAACTTCAAACCACCAAAGAAAAACATTCTGATAGTAACAAATCCCAAAGTAAAACTACTGAAAGTAAATGAATTATAATCCATCACAAAAACCAACTGAATAATGAAAAGGGCGACACATGCCCAACTAGATAAAGTAGAACTAGAAGTGGAATCAACAATGAGGTCGTCTAAGCAAGAGGCCTGCAACTCCCACCTAAGTTGCAGCGCGTTCCCTATGGAGGATCCTATGCAAGATGCCCCTGTGGCTGGGAACCTGTAATATATACATATATATACAAGAGAGAAGAAAAAATAGGAAACGGGTCAGAGCCCGATTGTAAAAACAGTTTAAAATTAGTTTAGCAAGTATTTAAAGTGCTACCGGCTAATGCAACCAACATATTAGTGCGACACTCCCTTGAGAAATTCTCACCTCTCTTCTAATGTGCACACCTATCGCACTAATACTTCCCAACAGTTTAACTTATCTTATCTTAAGTCGCTCGTGAGGTTTCAAACCAAAAAAATTCAAATGTTTAAGAGGTTAAGTTTATTTTAAAAGCAAAGTTCTCAATTAAACCTTATTTAATAATAAAGTTTCTCAGTAATATATCATTCTTTTCTAACACTTATACCCAAGTTGAATTAATTAATTATACCATAATCACAGCAGGTAGTTCCCAATTTCCAGATTTAAATATATATATTAAATACTCATATAATATATATATTCTAACAGCACCCCACATAAAATCTATGGTGCGGGCATACTCTGCTATCCAGTCCCCGTATCACTCGTACTAAGGGAAATACTAGTTCGGAATCACTCTCGAACTGTATTAACACAAAACACATACAAAATGAGGTGAAGCATAGTTCCAAGTCACTAACAGGATATCACATACCCTCACGTCTCTTAGGACCGTCTGGCTATCGATCCGATAGCTTGTACCAAGGATTTCTATCTTCTAGGGTACGAGTCAATATCCCCCATAAAGGTCCCATCGAGATAAGACTGTCCCAGCGCGGTAACCTCAGGGATAGCAAGTAGTGGGGGCTTGATTTTTACACGTAAATAGTATATGCATAAACACAGTCATATATATATATACTACTATTACCATATCAAATTTAGGTATACTCTCACGACCCATAAATATGATATTTATCCTTATTACTTGTTATTAGTTATCACGTATAACGGTTTATCTCTTATTTGAATTTGTGGGATTATTCCAACTTATTAAGTGACACTCGTGGATTCCTATCCTCCTAAGTGTAAATTTCAGTAGGTAATCATTTATTTTACCACGTAACCTCCTTACGAGTCTCACCCCTTAACACATATTTCCATTGTCCCTTATGTGTAAAACATCCCCGTGAAAGATTAATCTCGCCTTACGTTAAAGGTTCCATATTTTTAATAAGTCCTACTGGTCTTTTTTGTATCCCAAAATGCTCTAACATTAATATCCAATAATTTCTAATCATTTAAGTTGGAACAACCTATAAGAAGGGAATATGAGTTATGCAAGAGGGGTCGATCGATCTATGGCAGGTGTTCGATCGATCGAAGCTCTAAGGTCGATCGATCGATCAAGCAGGTATAGCAAATCTGCAGAATTTTCAGTTACGGGTTCTCTCTTCCAACATCATCCAAAATGATATATTTTACTACCAAACTCCAAATAATTTATACTACAAGTATATTGACCTCAAATAAATGATTTCCTACGTCTAGCATGCGGATTTTCATCATGAAAAATGAATTAAAAGGGCATAATCCATCAAAACATCAAGAACTGTAATATTTATTTTGTTTGGTTTCTTTCCATCCTTTTACCAGATTTCATACTCTTTAATTACTGAAATTTCGTGGTTCAACCTCTACATATGAATTGGGTTTCCAGAATACATCAATTACTCATACAACATGCGAATTCAAATCTCCAAAATAGGTCTTTCTTTCACAAATAATAGTCCTAATCAATCATAGGCTAATAATATTGGAGCATTAACTGAAACAGAGCAAGATAAATACTTGTCTAGGAATTTTCAGTTCAGATTTGTGGAGATTTTGGTGTGGTTGTGATCCTCGTTGCACGATCTATCGTTTGGCGGCGACGACGGTGCAAACGGTGGAGTTCTTGGCCTAGAAATCCTTGGAAAACCTCTCCTCTTCCTCTCCTATAGCCGTCTTTTGTTTATGGTGTTTATAATCCTAGAATATGACTCTTGTCATCTGATATTCCCTTAGAATTTTCGTGGGTTTTCAGGACTAAAAATGTAAAATGTCCAAAACGCCATCCTGGGGTGTTAATTAAGCCTAAAAACGCCCCGAGACCCAAACTAAACCCCCGGGTACATTATTTTGACTATCTCGACCCTTTCGGACACTTTGGAGTACTCGAAATGACCATACGAGTGACTTATAATTTATTCACTTTTATTAATCAAAATTTAGTCCCGACACGACACGGGCGCGTCCCGACTTAAATTTCCAAAATTATCATTATATTCACTCGTGGCATTTAATAGAACCAATTTTATATATTACTTTGCTCATTAGTAATATTCAACAAGTTTCCAATAATTACTAACTCTCGTCACACTAGTAATTAAGAATAATTAATTTCTGAATTTGTATTAAATTAATAATTCACATCAAATTAAATAAATTCCCAAATTTATAAAGCATAAAAATACGGGGTATTACAGCCGGCAATAAGTGAGCAGGGACTTGTCGATAGGTGAAACATTGGGGGGGTTAACAGTGAATGTTTAGGGTTTAGGGTTGTTTCAAATCACAAATAATTAGGTGAATGTACTTAATTTTTTAATTGAATATTTTTTTGTAAAGTTAGTTATTGGATACATAATATATTTTATTGGGATTTCAATTTCTTTAGAGTTTATTCATACATTTTGATGTTGGGAATTTTTTTTAATTTTATTTTAAGAATGCTCAATTGGATTTTTCTATTAAGATGGGTGACTAATATCAACTATGTGCAATGGTTTTTGGGGGTCTACACTTCAAATGAACTGAGATCTTTTTTAGTAATCCCTCTTTGTATTGATTTTTAGAAATAAAAAAGGAAGAACATAGTCAATTTGTGATTTTGTTGGTTGGGTATAATGGAAAATGTGAACTACAATGTACTAACATGATTTCTCTGTGAAGTTTGGATTCGATCCTCTGTAAGAGGCAACTGTGGATCAAACATACATTTTCATCTCATAGAGTTAGAATGGATTTTTAGACTAACATCAATTGACAGTTTAGTTTTTTCCCAATAATAAAGTATTTTTGGTGTGTTTGTATTTTAAAGAAAAAAAGAAATGGCTCGTCTATTATTAGATTTTGAAGGGTATGAACTCATAAATGGATCAGTTGTAGGACCTTACTTTTCTTTTATTTTTTTTATTATTATGATCCTCTCCTGTTATTATTTGTGGAATTATAAAAAAATCAAGACTACTTAGGCATATTTGATTCTCTTGAAATAGTTTTCCATTCGAACAAATGCATAGCTATATAATATCCTAAGAAAATGGTGAAGGAAAAGATGATGGGTATGATCTTTGATTTTACAGGCAATGGGAACAAAAGGTGTAGAGATGGGTGTGCTCAAAAGCAACCTAAAATTATTATCATTTGTTTGTAATGGTTTATTTATTAGGCTCTCACATGAAAAGGATGGTATGCTTTATGTAAAGAATTACAAGTCTATTTTTTAATATTATGTATTTGTCTCTTTATTTAATGGATTTAAATTGACAGCAAAGTTGATATATATATATATATATATATATATATATATATTTGTGTGTGTGTGTGTGTGTGTGTGTTTGTGTGATTTTTTTTATGAAGTTTGTTTCGTTGAAGTATTTGTTAGATGAATTTGAGATCTTTCAATATTGTTGGATTGGTTATTTCTTAAGAGTCCAATAAACAAAGGAGATTACGTTCAATTTTTTTAAATGGACACTTTGTTTATTTGAGGCACAATGTAAATTCAATAGATGAATATTATATATTTCATGTTATGTGTGAATTTTTTGATGAATTTAGACTATTTGAATGTTGTTGAACAATTTGTTATTTGTTAAGCAGGATTGATAGTTATAAACAAAGGTGATTATGGTCATTTTGTTTTAAAATTACACTTTGTTTTGTTGGGGACCGATATTTTGGCCGTTTTGCAATTACTTTGAAAATTTTCGTCGTTTCATGACTACGTACTTATAAAAATTTTGCCTTGCCTTTAGGGACGGGATAGTGTGTGTGCATATATATATACACACACACACACACATACATAATGTAGGAAACCGTTTTACTTTCGAAAACGTTATTTATCCCGATTAATATATCTTAATCTCATAAAAGACTTCTTCTTTATTAAATTAACACTTATCCTTCTATATAACGCACATGGTTAAATTCTTGAAGCCACTACACTTTATTAACATAAACCATTTCTTTGCTAAAATTACCCTTTCCATCTAAACAATGCACAATAGTATTTTGATTTAAAGTAACCTCTTCCAACACCCGCGAACACTGTGTTAGACAATACTTCTTTATCCTTTGAAAAACCTTTTTTTACAACACATCCTTGTGTTAATCACGGTTACACCTTCTTAGGGAGCTTAACTCACCCATTTACCATTACACTTTCCCTTTTCATTTAGTTTATAGACATTAATCAATTTACACATTCCTTGTCCACTTTATCATTTACCAAAACATTCGTTAATTCATTCAAGTTAGGTTAACTTAACACATTTTACCATACAACCCATTTCTTTACATGTTCCTTATTCCTTTATCTTATTCTCAAAATCTTCTAATAAATCACGTACTTTAACGGGATATACTCTAACCAGTGATTTTGGGTCTTTCATCCCAGGGCTCTGGGCCCTACTTAATTATTCTGGTCACATCGGAGTTCCTTTTATGTGTTTTAAAATCTTACAAATATCCATATTATTCCTTCTTTCCCTTTTTACCCGGCTGAAGCCAACCCTAGGATTTCACCCCAACTTGTGTTAATCATGTCCTTTACACTTTAACTATGATTTTATTTCAAAAATCATATCCATTACGACTATCATGTGTAAGACCCTTTCCAACATTTTTACTTCATAAAAATATTCAACTTTACGTAAATTTATCATTTTACCCATTTATTTTCAAACTCACCTTTTACTCCAATTTCACAAGTGTCAATTTCCCAAAACACCATTAAGTTATCCATACTAACTTATTAAGTGTTTTTAGACACCATAACACCCTTTAACCTTTTTGGAGTGATTTTCCTTTCAATTGAAAATCTTTATTTCATTAATTCCCTTCCAAATTCACAAGTCTTAATCTTTCAGAACATTATTAAGTTACACACATCAACTTTCTAATTTTAACCATTAACAGTTATCCCCACCTTTACTAACCATATTTCCAAATTAGACATTTATATAATTATTTATTTAAGAAATCTAATTAAACTCAAGGACTACTTTTATAAGAAATTACCCTTTTATTTTTATCATTACATGTTGTCTTACAACCTTATATTCATTACATCTTTAACCCATTTTTCACATATTTTGAAGATTAAAGTTTTTATTTTTCTTATTTATTGTCTAAGTCCAACAAAACCTCCTTTAAATTTGTTCACATATTTGTTATCAAAATACTACAAGTTTATATTCATTGGAAGATGGATTAAAGTCCTAAAATCCTATTAAATGGGTTAAACATAAATTTCATTCTAGAATTTCCAATACTTGAGAAATTATGCTTTTCAAAACCTAAAGACAATTTTAATTTCTTCAAACTTAGAAAAATGTCCATTTTCCCCCCAATCTCCATTTTTACAAGAAAGTTTTGGATATTATTTCACTAAATATTTAACAAAATCAACATCATTTCTCAAACATTTTATTTCATAAAATGTTTAACATCAATTTCTAGAAAATACATCAATTATATAAAATCCCAATCTTCATTTCAAGAAACTTTGAAATATCTTTTCATTATTATTTTTCAACAAAATAACATTTTTGCAACATTTTTATTTCATAAAAATATTTATTACTTACTATACATGATTTTCATCATCTAATAAATGCATCTTACTAATGTAATCTAACAACAAGACTATAAATACACAAAATAGAGTCTTAATACTAAGAGTAATATTTTTCACCTCAAATGGAGCTCCAACAATGGTATGCATGAAAGGTCTAAGAAAATGTCAACCTCCCACATCCTAAGGTGGCCTCAAGGAGGTTGCCCCACTCTAAAGCATACTCCATATAGTTTCCAAGTAAAACTCCTTCAAAAGCCCTCTTCAAACTCCATGAAAGCTCCATTTTTATCTTCTCTAAAAAAAACACCTTTAAAAATTCATAGCATTGCTTAATAATGGTGAAAATGGGTATCTAAAGCTTAGATATGGTGAAGACTAGAAGAATATGATGGTTTAAGGTGGACATTTGGTGGTGGAATGGTGGTTTGAGGTGGAAAGATGCTCAACAATGGTAGAAGACCACCATTATCTCTCTCTATCTCTCTCTCTCTATCCCAACAAATAAAATGAACCCAAATAAGCCTTATAAAACACCCCAAAGCCTTAAAATCCTGTTTTTTCCCAATTTGGGCTCACTAGAGCTCGACAACTCATCTATCTAACGACCCAAAATGAGACAGTGAACAAGGGCAATCAAATTTAAAAATTCGAAGGGGATCGCTCGAACGAGATCCGCCCCTTATTCGAGCGAGAAAGGCCCTTCGTTCGATCCCCAACTTTGAGCGATCTTCGCTCGACCCTGAACTATTGAGCAGTGAGATCTCGCTCGAAGCTCGTTTGAACCTCTACTTTAAGCGACCTTCGCGCGACCCTGTTTCTCGGTTCTAACGACATCCATGTCGCTCGAACGACCCTTTCTTCCAATTTCTTTTATTTAATTCAAATTTTATCGATGAATTCCAATAATTAACATTAAGGCTTTAAGGAAAATAAATCATAATATGATCCCACTCACAATTATTCAAGCCCCAAGGTTCTCACTCTATTTCAACTTATGCGGGGAAATTAAATGAAACATTATGGATGGTAATACGAACTTCCCTCGGGGAATTTCGTCCTCGAAATTCTCGACTCGTCAATACTTAAGCTTATGGGGTTCACCAACTTTAATTTTAAGCCATAAAAATCCTCCAAGATAAAATCGTCGAAGTCCTCAATACCAAGTCACACCACGTGCCCTCACACAGGGTTTGTCTCAAATAGATCGATATGAGACATGCTCTAACACTCGCTATTTCGCTAACCATAAGCGTCACACAACTGACCTCGAGTCTCTACTTACTTGATGATTATGCTCAAATACTCTCTAGTACTACCTATGATAGGACCCAAGGTGTATCGGCGCCTCCACAAGTAACCCTCTCTAATGATCAACTCTCACCCAATGTGAACCATAATACAACTAGTCATAGTGTTCGGAATCAAAATCAATTCCATCTTAGGACTGCATATCTTTCATTCCATAAATTTCCAGGTTATCTTGACTACACAACTCGCACGAGCTTGCCAGTAATCATACAATGATAATTTCTCACTCTAAAAAGTAATATACTTACCAAATCATCACCGAGCGTTCAATTGGAACCTTTCGTTGCTTCACTCTGATGTCCCAAGTTCTACTTTAGGTATCTCACTTTTGAGTACTGACTTGAGCCTCGCTCTAATCGACTCACTATGGCAAAGCAACACCGTGTGTTAAGTTTCCTCGATTTTTAACACTATACAATATACTCACTCCATCCTCCTCCTCTTTACCACCAGAGCCACCGAATGCCATGCTAGCCAGTTAAAAGACAATACTACAATCAAACTACGTGGTCAAAAGTGAAGGCACCCGTACATAACTTTATGCAATAACAAGAATACCTCAGATAGGGCGCACTCAGTTATCGAGCTGCATTGACCATAACCGGTCCAACCATGTCATACTATGACACGACACCAATTTGAGTTACAACATATGTGAGAATACTAATTATTGATTATCAAAATTGAAAGGGACACAGGATAGTCAGAAGGAACAAGCAACCGTCCCGAGAAATTCTGTCCATAAGCGTTCGAATTTGATTTACGAACTGAACTTGGTCCATATGCTTGGGGTTATATCATTCATTCTCAATGTTCTCATCGGTTACTAATCCTAGCCACATACCCTGTCTTGGGTCACTAACCGTGATGAATCGAATTACACCCTTTCATTCTCGTAATACGAAAGCAACATACGAATTTATAATTTTTTAGGAAGTCAACGCCCGAATTCCCTACCTGGGAGTAAGGCCCTACCCCTAGCATCCTTATCACTTATGAACTACTCCAATTGGAGAATGCCTAACGCCCTTACTCACACTAACCTAGTCCACCTATCGGTAACGACGTCACCAACCTGCTACACCTAAGTTATTGTCTGCCTTCTCATATCATGATCAAAATACCAAGTTAACATAGGCATTATTAGTTTAGGAGAGGCATTCACCTTAACATGTCATTTGACCACGCGAGGTTGCCTCCAAACTTACTTTCGGTATTTGCCCAAACTGATTTTCACGTGGCGGCCACGCCGACCGCCATTAGCATTTTAAGGGTAGTAAGTATCGCATAACGCTACATCTTCTAATCTATGCCAAAATCCCTTACTAATTTATTTAAAAAAAGTTAAATCCGTTAAAAAGGGTCCAATCTGTTTTTTGAAGAAACTCTTTTGTAAAGAATATAAGTACACGAGATGTGTTACAAGAATGAATAAGATATTTCAGTTTCTAAGAAATTAAGTTTTTAAGAACAAATTTAGACAAGTATAACATGTATAGAAGTAATTAAAAGGAAAGTATGAAAAACATGCACACATGAGACATGATGTTTTTTTAACGTGGTAAAACCCTAAAGTAATGAAAAAATCCACGGAGGTCTTTACACCTCAAACTAAAATTCCACTAAAAAATAAGTTTAGGTTACAATCAATTAACGTATTATACACACAACTCATACCTATTATAAGTTCAGAAGATATACCAACTCATTAGGTAACTCCAACTTCTTTAAATATCTGATTAAGGTCCTTAGTGCCCTTCAACTTGTCTCATTTTCTCCTTTCAGTCTTTATGTCGACTTTGCAGAACAAATCTCTCAACCAACACACAGTTTAAGTGTTGTTGAGTGAAAGTGTTTGTATGTGTAGTGCCTATACACATGAAAGAACTCACACACTCTTATACATATACTATCCTACAAATTACAAGATTTTTCTCTAAGAACGATATGCAGGAATGTATAATACTGAACTTAGGTTTCTTTTGAAACAACAGTTTATCACATCTTTCATTCTTGAAAAACCTTTTAAAAGGAATCCTTCGAATCTTTATTTATTTATAAGTTTTTCAAAATGAAAAACTGAGATCTGATATATGAAACCTTCAAATCAGTTTTATAAAATAGAAACAAGATATCGTTGGATTTTAAACAAAAAATAGAAAAATATATACTGAATCCAACAAGAAGGTGATTTCTAAACTAAAGAAATCATATCTAACTGATCTAAGTGTATGTATCACTTTTGAATTAGATCTATAAGATTTTATTGAAGAAACGAGTTCTAATTCTTGTGACTGTGTTAGACAATAGATTTAAACTACAAAGGATATGCGGTTAATCAACCAAGAACCCTAAAACTCTCAAGGTATTTTATGAAGTGAAATGGGCAGAGTTTTGGTTAAGTTTTGTATTTTCTCTCATTTTCTCTCTCTCTCTTCTCTTTCTCTCTCTCTTTTTTCTCTCAAGGGTTTGATATTCCAAAGATTGGGATTCTGAAGAAGACTGGTGGTATTTGTAAGGGGCTTGGAAGGATCTAAAAACTAGGCTTGAAATAAATGACTGAGATTAACTTGATTTAAAACGATGTAAATCTTACGAACTACAATGCAACGCCTCAAAATCTAATTTGATTGGTTACTTTTGATCGCATATGGATTGCAAAGGACAACATCCAGACCATTGATAAGTTTGAATCAACGTCCCAGATTAGCCCTTGTGTTTGTGAGTGTCAAGAAACACAAATAGATAGCTAGTAATGCAACACATGTATGAACCAGATTAATTGAAAATCGTGTCTTTCTGAAGTTTTTAAAATCTTAATTTCATCCACAATATTATCTAACGCTTTTGGATTCTATTCATTCGTAGTTTTAGGAAGATTTAACATTCCAAATTAACACCAAAACATTTTTAAAACCTATTTTAATTTTTTTTTAAATGCTTTAAAAATTCCTAAAAATCATTAAAAATTATTTTATGTCCAAATGCAACACACACACCTCAAATATGCAAAATGCAAATAAAATACGAAACCCTAGTGTGCTATGTGTTGGCATACTACCTAAGCATACATTTTCCACTTGATGTAGATATCTCTTAAAGATCTTTGAAGAGGCAATGAGGCTTAGGGTGAAAACCAGGTTGACTCAATTTTGTCTATATTTCCAAACTAGACAAGCTCCTATATATTAGAGTAAAGTAAGTCTTATATCTAGTATGCTTCAATCTCCCCATTTGGAAATATGAGACAAATCTCCTTTGAGTCATCTAGGACTCGTAGGGATAGCAAAAAAATAATAAAACTTAGTCCTATACAAATTTCTAAATACCTCATATCCTAGAAAATGAAAAAGTACATCACTCAACTAATTACAGACCAATACCCTAATTATATTCCGACGAGAATGGTACTAGAATCCTGAAAAATAACAGCTAAGATCAATGATTTTAGTTAAGTGTACATAAAATTGTCGAAGATGGTCTCAAATATTTCTCCCCCATTTTGTCTCAAATGGACAATCGGTGAAAAGATCATGAATAAATATATATGATGTATGAACAAAAGTCTGTCAACCTATAACAATCAATGGGTCACATGATGGATCTCATACGTTAAATAGATATAGGAGGCGTCATTTGTCATTTTTTAAACGATCGTGCCCTGTATCCTTAGAAACCGACTATCAGCATGAATATAACCGGAGGATATATTAAAGGTAGATAGATATTATTTTGGAAGAACCATCCGAATATATTTCCTAAGGGATTCAAATCTCAAATTGTCCAGAGGCTTAGTAAATAAGTGATCCAACTGAAGATCAGTAGACAAGTAATTCATTTCTAATTCCTTAGATTCTACTAATTCACGTATAAAATGATGTCTTATTTTTATGTGTTTCGTACGTGAGTGTTGGACCGGACTCTTAGAAATATTTATCGCACTTTGATTATTGTAGTAAAGATGTAACTTATGTTCGATAATGCCATAATCACTTAACATCTATTTTAACCACATTAATTTAGCACAACAACTACTTGCGGCTATATATTCAGATTCAGTTTTGGATAGAGAAGTGCAATTTTGCTTTTTACTATTCCAGCCTACAAAATTATTACCAATGTAATAACAAGCGCCTGAGGTGCTTTTGTTGTCATCAGAATAGCCAACCCAATTTGCGTTAGTGTATCCTATAATTATGCTGGAAGTGTCATTTATGTATCATATTCCTAGGTTTAAAGTACCTTTGACAAATTTAATAATCCGTTTGACACATAACAGGTGACTCTCCTTAGGAGAGTTTTGGTAACGGGCACACACACATACAACATACATTATATTTGGATGCAAGGTTATAAGATATAACAGGCTACCTATCATACTATAGTAAAGAGTAGGATCTATTAGTTTCTCAAGTTCATCTTTAAATAGTTTAACAAAAGTGCTCATGGGTGTTCTATCATCTTTGGCATTATCTAGACCAAACGTTTTTACTAACTCTAAACCGTATTTGGATTGTGAGATAAATAATCCATCGAACTTTTATTTGACTTGAAGTCCTAATAAGTATTGAACCTCTCCTATTAAAGACATTTGAAACTCTCCGTGCATAATTTTAAAAGAATATTTAACCTTAGTCGGGGAGGTGAACCAAAAATGATATCGTCTACATAAACTTGAGCTATTAAGATGTCTTTGTTAAAGTGTTTAACAAATATAGTATGATCGTTGCCACCTCATCAAAAACCATGGCTAAGAAGGAAGGTAGACAATCTTTCATACCAGGCTCGGGGGGCTTGCTTTAAACCGTAGATCGCCTTTCTCAATCTATGGATTGAGTAATGGGGATCAACGAATCCTTTTGGTTATTCAACATAAGTTATTTTGTCAAAATACAAGTAAGAAAAGCAAATTTGACATCCAATTGATAAAGTGTGAAGTGTAAATGACAGGCTTTAGCTAAGAGTAGTCAAACAGACTCGAGGCGAGTGACAGGAGCAAATATCTCCTCGAAGTCTATCCCTTCGACTTGAGAGTTTCCCTGGGCAACTAATCTAACTTTATTTCTAAGAATCATCCCTGACTCATCTGATTTATTTTTAAAAATCCATCGAGTGCCAATAACCCTTTTATTTTTTGTGGCCTCAGTACAAGATACCATATATCATGATTCTTAAATTGTACCATCTATTATTGCATAGCACTTATCCAAAATGAGTCATTAAGTGCTTCATTCACATTATTTGGTTCTACTAGAGACACAAAGCATGCAAAATGAGCAACATTTTATAACTGGGATTTTGTACCCACAGGCTCATTAGGATTACCAATAACATAATCTAAAGGATGATCTTTATAAATCCAGCTAGGCACTTCAGGGGTCTCAATTGGTAAAGAATCACCTATCTCTAGAGAATCATAGTTTATAATGTTTTCAGACTCATCCACTATAGTTGGTTCTTTTTTATTACTCTCAATGTTAGTGTCACTCACTATCACATTTATGCATTCCATTATAACTTTGGTACATATATTATAAACACGGTAAGACCGACTATTAGGGGAATAACCCCAAAAGATAGCTTCATCGCCACGGATTTAAAATTTAAATCAATTCTCTTTGTCTTTGCAGACATAGCATGTACTCCCAAAAGTTCAAAAATATTTTAAGTTAGGCTTTTTACCGTACCAAAGTTCACAGGAAGTTTGTTTGGTATTTTTCCTAAGGTAAACCCTGTTGATAATATGACATGCCGTTCTAACAGCTTCTACCCAAAAGTATTTAGGTAAGTCCTTGGCATGAATCATGACCCTAGCCAATTCTTGAATGGTTTGATTCTTGCGCTCAATTATTTCGTTTTGTTGTGGTGTCTTAGGGGCACTAAATTCGTGTTGCTAACCATTATAGGTACAATATTAGGTTATGTTTAAATCTTTAAATTCACCTCCTTAGTTGCTACGGATTCAATTGACTTGAGTATCCTTTTCGTTTTCTATACGTAAGAGAATTTTCAAAAATTCTTGAAAAGTGTTGGATTTTTGTTTTAGGAAGGCTACCCAAGTATAACGAGTAAAATTAAAATTATCGATCATAACTAATATGTAACTGTTACCACATAGTCTTATAGTTCGAGAGGGACCCATTAGATCCATATGAATAAATTCTAGACGGTTTAGTTGTTAAGACATATTTAACCTTCTTATTAGCAGACTTAACTATTTTCCCTTCTTGGCAAGTCCCACAAACAATGTTTGAAATATGTTTTATTTTAGGAAGTCCTTTAACTATTTCTTGAGAGCACAATTTACCAAGATTATCATAATTTGTATGACCCACCTATTGTTCCATATTTCATTGTCATCCATTCTTTCAATGTTACAAACCTCAGTACCTGAATTAACTATGTAACAGTTATTTGGAGTTTGGTGGCCTGTAATGATACAGTCACCATTATGTTAAATAATTTACAATTTATTTTTGAATATGTGATAGTATGGTTGGAGTCACAAAATTGCGATATACTTAGTAAATTGGCTTTTAGACCTTTCACTAAGATAACGTCTTCGAGGACAAGTAACCCTTTTTCATGAAGTGTCCCTTTACCTATGATTTGAGCCGATACACCATCTCTAAACATTCTAAGTCTAAAAGTTTTGTCTGAAAGTTTGGTATCATCCCCAGTCATATGTTTAGAACATTCTGAGTCTAAATACCATCTAGAAGCAGTGTGTTCAGCTTTCAAAGCAATAATCACAATGTTACTCTTCATCTGGGGTATTAACTCATCTTTTCTAACCCAAATTTCTCTTATCTTAAAACGTTTATGAGCCATTTGTTTAGACTTAGATTTAGGGTTCTTTCTCTTGGACTTCCTTCTAGAGTTAGATCTTCTCTTTCTATTCCTATAGTTAGAGTTTCGATTGGTTTTCTTAGGGAGAATGTAGTTATTTCTGCTCCTTCTAGAGTAATTAAAATTTTGGTAAACGAATGAGCTAAAGACGGGCTTGCATAGACGATTTTGAAGGCATTGTTCGAATGAATGATCGTCAACATCACAGTAAGAGCAATAAAGATGGCTTGTAGGTTTCTGGACATTTTGAAGACCCTTAAAAATGGATTTGTCCAAATGTTGGACTTTAGTTATATGTCTAGTAGCTACATGTTGAAAAGACGATTCACTTTGTCTTATGGGAGGACATACATTTTGCCTTTTGATCAACATTGTTCCTTGGATTACTACTTATAGGAATGTCTGGGCCTTTCTGTTGTTTATTAAAATCATTTTTCAAAGACTAAAAATTTGGACAAGTTTCAATAGGCCTTTTTCCACCAAACACAAACTTAATATTTTCAAATGGTTTGCTTTGTGTCATATGCTTCCTTTCAAATCCAATGGCAGTTCTATCATCAGAATTGGTTTCACTTGACACTATATAATTTTCAAAAACGTAGTAATTATTTTCAAATTTTGAGAATTTTTTGAAAAATATAAAGACTTTTTCTCTTAATTGTTCCAATTCTAATAATGTGGCTTTATACTTCTTTTCTAGAGTTTCATTTGCTTCTGACATATCTTTGATTTTATCAACAAAAGATTTAGATTTATTTTCAAACTCCAGACACTGATTAGTATAATCCTCGGCACTTTGTCTCACCATAAGGCTTAGGGATTCTAATTTTTCCGTGATATCCTTGACAGTTTTTTCAAGTCACATGCTTTTCTTAAGAGTTTTGGTGTACAGTGTGTGGATGTCGGGGAGGTCGTCAATATCGAAATCTTTTAGTGTTATGTGTGTAGTGTGCCCTATCATTTCAGTTAATCTACTCACACACACGTTCAATTCATCTTTGATTCGTTCCCTTTGACTTACGCACACCGCAGTTGAATTACTACTAACAATATCAACATTTTTAGCATTATCTAAACAAAGAGAAGATAGTCCAGTAACAGACAAGGTGTTATTAGTCGAGACATTATTAGGCATTCTCTCATCAACATCATTATGATTGATAGGTATATCATTAATATATACTATTTTTTGCAAAAATTGACATACTGGGGTAAAAGATATTGGAAGATTCAGGCTCATCATCATCTGAGTCGTTTGAATCACCCCATGTCTTTCATAGATTGGCCTTATTGTGATTATGTTTTAGGTTAACCTTATAGTTAACAACAATGTGACCCAGTTTACCACATTTAGTCTTCCTATGGTTTTTTTTTCTGGTCTACTGTTATTATCTGTGTGATGTTTGTCTGGTTTTCTCTCATGAGGTATGTTATTAGACTGATTTGGATAAAAGGCCTTTCCTTGTCTAGATGAAACATTGTTTCTAAACTTTAGTATTGTCTTAGTGTTTAGGCATCAAGGCTATTTGATTATCCAAATCATCTAGTTCACAGTCTTCATCCAAGTCTAGGTTAATATTAGGCATAATAGATTGTGGGGTTGCATTTTGGATTGAAAGACAACACTGGGACTGCTGTGTCTCTTTTGGTTATTGACAAGTTGTTTCTTATACTCCAATTCCATTTCCACAGTTCTTAATTTTCTACTAAGGAGTTCTAGAGTAAGATTAGGATCCTCTATCTCCTCAATAGCATAGCATTTACTGTCAAATTTCTTTGCTAAGGATCGTATTATTTTAGACACAATTTCTCTTCTATTATAGATAATACCATTTGCATGTAATTTGGTAATGACATCAGTCAATTTGATATAAAAGTCATCAAAGGTCTCAGTGTCTGCCATAACTAGATTTTTTTATTATTGGATCAACATTTGTGTCTTGGCAGCCTTAACTCGTGTATCACCTTCATGGGCTATGCCCAACGTGTCCCGGTCTTCCTTAGAAGTGGAACATATTGATATCCTTTTGAACTCATGTTCATTCATAGAGATAAATATGGCATTATTTCCTTTGTTATTGCAGAGGGAGGCCTGTTTCTATTATTTAGTGGACTC
Source organism: Sambucus nigra (assembly GCA_949130495.1). Taxonomy (NCBI): domain Eukaryota; kingdom Viridiplantae; phylum Streptophyta; class Magnoliopsida; order Dipsacales; family Adoxaceae; genus Sambucus; species Sambucus nigra. The sequence goes on along the minus strand of OX422214.1, from coordinate 320,441,507 downwards.
AGTGAGAAGTTTTTTTATTCTTAATTCACTGCCTTTTGCTATAGTTTTAGTAGGATGAGTGTAACCATTTTCCAAATTATCCCAAACATCATCTCCCAAAGTCCCTTGGGTGAACGCAATCATCCTTACTTTCTAGTAAGGAAAATTTATCCCACCGAAGAGGGGAGGTCTGGATAAATTTCCCAATCTCTCAAATTTCTCGTCCATTAGTTATTATTTTCAAAATAGCTTAGAAAACACAGGATCTTGACAGTTTTGAAAAAGATTACTCGGATCTGATACCAATTGAAAATCCCTTACTAGTTTGTCTAGCAAAAGTTAAAGCTGTTAAGAAGGGTCTGATTTGTTATTTGAAGAAACTCTTTTGTAAACAATATAAGTACACAAGATGTATTACAGGAATGAATAAGATATTTCAGTTTCTAAGAAACTAAGTTTTTAAGAATAACTTTAGATAAGTATAGTATGTATAGCAGAAGTTATAAGTCAATATTACTTGAGTCTAATATATAGGACCTTGTCTAGTTTGGAAATATAAACAAAATTGAGTCAACCTTATTTTCACCCTAAGCCTCATTGGCTCTTCAAAGATCTTTAAGAGATATCTACATCAAGTGGAAAATGGATTATCAGGTAGTATTCTAACACACGACACACTAGGGTTACATATTTTATTTGCATTTTGCATATTTGAGGTGTGTGGGTTGCATTTGGACATGAAATGATTTTTTTAATGATTTTTAGGATTTTTTAAAACATTTAAAAAAAATTAAAATTTGAAATTAGGTTTTAAAAATGTTTTGGGGTTAATTTTGAATTTTAAATTTTCCTAAAACTAAGGCCGGGTAGATCCGAAAGTGCTAGATAATATAGTGGGTGAAATTGGGATTTTAAAAACTTTAAAAAGATGCGTTTTTCAATTAATCTGGTTCATACACGTGTTGCATTCCTAGCTATCCGATTTGTGTTTTTTCACACTCACAAACACAAGGGCTAATCTGGAACATTGATTCAAACTTATCAATGGTCTTCATGTTATCCTTTGCAATCCATGTGCGATCAGAAATAACCAATCAGATTAGATTTTGAGGCGGTGTATTGTAGTTCATAATATTTACATCGTTTTAAATCGAGTTAATCTCAGCCATTGATTTCAAGTCTGGTTCCATATCCTTCCAAGCCCCTTAGAAATACCACCAGTCATCCTCACAATCCCAATCATTTGAAATCCAAATCATTGAGAGAAAAGAGAGAGAGAGAGAGATAGAGAGAGAGAGAGAGGGAGAAGAGAGAGAAAAAAACCTGAGAAAAAAAATACGAAACCTAACCAAAACTCTACCCATTTCACTTCATAAAATACCATAAGAGTTTTAGGGTTAGTGGTTGATTAACTGCATAACCTTTGTAGTTTAAATCTCTCGCCTAACACAATCACAAGAATAAGAACTCATTTTTTCAATAGAAACTTATAGATCTTATTCAAAAGTGATACATACACTTAGATCAGTTAAATATGATTTCTTTAGTTTATAAATCACTCTCTTGTTTGATTCAGTATATATTTTTCTATTTTTCGTTTGAAATCTAACAATCTCTTGTTTCTATTTTATAAAACTGATTTGAAGGTTTCATAAATTAGATATCAGTTTTTCATTTTGAAAAACTTATAAATAAATAAAGATTCGAAGGATTCCTTTTAAAAGGTTCTTCAAGAACGAAAGATCTGATAAATTGTTGTTTCAAAAGAAACCAAAGTTCAGTATTTTACATTCCTGCATATAATTCTAAGAGAAAAATCTTGTAATTTTTAGGATATTGTCTATATAAGAGTGTGTGAGTTCTTGCATGTGTATGGGACTACACACACAAACACTTTCACACAACAACACTTAAACTGTGTGTTGACTGAGAGATTTGTTCTGCAAAGTCGACGTAAGGAATGAAAGGGTAAAAGGAGACAAGGTGAAGGATGTTAAAGACCTCAATCAGAGCCTTAAAGAAGTTGGAGTTGCCTACTGAGCTGGTATATCTTCTGAATTTAGAAAGGTACGAGTTCTATGCATAATACATTAATTGTTGTAACCTAAACTTATTTTTTAGTGGTTTTTTGGTTTGAGGTGTAGAGACCTCCGTGGATGTTTCCCTTAATTTAGGGTTTTACCACGTTAAAAAAACATCCCGTCTCATGTGTGAAAGTTTTTAATACTTGCCTTCTAACTGCTGTTTTACCTGCTATACTTGTCTAAAGTTTTTCTTAAAAACTTAATTTGTTAAAAACTGAAGTATCTTGTTCATTCTTGTAACACATATTGTGTACTTATATTGTTTATAAAGGAGTTTCTTCAAAAATCATATCAGACCCTTCTTAACTGCTTTAACTTTTGTTAAACAAACTAGTTAGGGGTTTTCACCAAGAACTAGTCCTTACCTTGCTAAGGCTACTCTATCACACACTATCATCACATGCCAACCTTCTAATCATTCTTCAATATTACCCCACCTTGGTCGCCATTCTATATCTCCACATGGAATCATCAACCTAGGTTCCCAATACATTTCCTAGTACAACTCAAAACCATGTGTTTAACTCCACTTTAGTCATTCTAGGGCACTCGAGCATCAATCCCCATAATGACACGAGCTTCTAATTTCCCCATGGGGGATACACCACCCATTTGTGCCAATTCGGGAAATCGCACTCGACACGTGCACTATACGACACTTCTAAAACTTGACCAATAATCTGAGATCATCACCTGACCCCCAACACAATCGTTACTAGGATGTTAATGACTCTTCACATCGGACTTAACTGATCTCCTAAGGATAACAAACACATTCTGTTTAAAATTCCCAAACCCGACGATATTTCATCCTCTATACCTTTACCGTTGTATGTGTGATCTACAAACCTTTCAATACACATCGCGATTACTTGGTGCTCGTAAAGACATTAGTCTACGAACTTTCACATATGGTGCACCTTATCCATTGAATAGCTCAGGACGTCGTAACAAGTCAACTTCTGTCTCCAATGACGCTACACACTATTAGTCCTATGGGCTCCCCAAAATGCCTTTAAACTACTCTCACATTAGGATTGCCTCTCACCTATCCATTACTTCAGCGACTAAAACGAACATTCACACTTATACACTAATTTTATCTTCCTTTCAAACGGATGTGACCGTATGACACGTACAAACCACAACTAACGCTACTAAGGATTATAGGATGATACATGACATCATCTACAACATATAAACCTCTAAGTTTGCATCACCGACATCACTAAAGATCCTATTCCTCAAAATCACACTATATTTTCTAAAACCCCATCATAAAAGACTATCGAGAGTTCTTTCCTAAGCCTCCTTAATCATCATTTCTCCACACATAATACCTTTGCCATAAACGACCCATAATTCTAATCACCGCTTATGAGATACATTCATCGGCCAATAGCTACTAAATCACTCACCCACACGGATACAATCCTATCAACTAAGACTGAATGTACCTCACCTCAAACTTTGACCCACACAAACTCACATGCTCAATGACCATCCATTGATTACGGTGTTACCCCAAGGATCGAATTTTCCTAGCTACGTTATTGGCATTAACCACCCATAAGCGTATCACCTAGGTCTATGTACATTTTAATCACCAATCATCATTGCTTAGTCGCGACACCCAAAATATTAACCTCTACTGTTGACTGTATGGAACTCATGCTACTTGCCCAATGGGCATCATCTCATTCTATTAACATATCAAAAGGCTCCACGTCATCAAGGATTAAGCGCAACCACCTCACACTAACAACCATGGTGTCACAGCTACTAGCTTGTGAGGACACCCATAAATTACTAAAATATAATCAGAAGCGCGAAAGCGATTGAAAACTGTCAATTCAATCTTGTGACACCTGACACTAACTTACTTTTCTTGTTAACCACTTTGACTTTACACTCGAGGATATGAACTAAACCACCACCAAAACTAGCATGACTGGACCAAACCAACACCGACGTCGAAAGATCCACTACCGACCTCACAACGTCATTCCTGAAAGGAACCTTGAACCTAGAGCTCTGATACCATTTGTAATGCCCCGACCCAGATTTATAGGTTACCCTTAATCAACCCGGTCCTACCTGAGCGTTAGGTTTGAAGTGAAATGAAATAACCTATATAATGTTGTTACTCCAATTTGATTTTAATTAAAATTTCACTTATTTAGCATGTGATTCATATTTCAAGTTCAAACTACATGAAGGACCCATGGGCACCCCCCGAAGTCCAAGTATATAGAGCTACTAACATAAAATTAAATAAATACTTATCCGTGTAACACTCTCAAAATACGAACTGGCACCCAACCTACCATAACAAAGATGATGGTATGAGCCAATGCCCAATGGGGATATACAAATGCAGTATAGAAACAAAATGAGTATCTAACGCTTAGATATGGTGAAGACTAGACGAATATGATGGTTTAAGGTGGACATTTGGGGGTGGAATGTTGGTTTAAAGTGGAAAAATGCTCAACAATGGTGGAAGGCCACCATTCTCTCTCTCTCTCTCTCTCTCTCTCTCTCTCTCTCTCTATCTATCTATCTATCTATCTATCTATCTATCTATCTATCTATCTATCTATCTATATATATATATATATATATATATAAATTCGAAGGTCGTCATTCAAACAAGATCCGCCCCTCGCTTTAGCAAGAAAGGCGCCTAATTCGATCCCCAGATTCGCGCGACCCTAAATTGTTAAGAAGTGAGATCTCTCTCGAAGCTCGTTTGAACCTCTGCTTCAAGTGACCTTCGCACGACCCTGCTTCTCGCTTCTAACGACATCCATGTCTCTCGAACGACCCTTTCTCTAAATTTCTTTTATTTAATTTAACTTTTACCCACAAATTCCCGCAATTAACATCAAGCCTCTAAAGCAAATAAATCTTAATATGATCCCACTCACAATTATTCAAGCCCCAAGGTTCTCACTCCATTTCAACTTACGCGGGGAAATAAATGAAACATTAGGGCGGGGTATTACACGGACACCATAAATTATTCCCCAAAATTAAGTCATGAACATATTTTATCAAATAACTAACACTGACTGTAACAGTGTTGCTGGAACCGGTTAGGCTTGAGGGCGAATCGATTTACCATTGCAGAACAAGCCAGTTCTACCGATTGCAAATTTAAGCAAAGTTTAATCTCAATTGATCAACCCCCAAATCATATTTCCCCACAATTATCAATTCTCACGAATCCTCAGCAGAAAATAAATCGATTTTAATACAATTCATCTACATATGATCACTACATGGGATTTATACTAAATTTTCAAATATTATGAAATTATCACAATATCAATATAATTCATAATTTTCCCAATCTACTAAATCAATAATTTATCTATCTACATGGGATTCAAATTTCAAGATTTCAATATAAACCAATCATACAATTTTATTATGAAACCATTTCTCTAAAAACCCAATTGTTGATGAATCCCACCCAAAAATCCTTTCCTCATCATGATATGAATTGAATACAACACATAATTATTTAGCAAGACAATTACTTGCCTTAATATTTGTAGATTTTGAATTCGGTTGAAGAGCTCTATTGAAGATGATTAAAATCCCAGAATTTCTTCTAATTTCTTCAATCCTCGAGAGTTCTTAAGTTTTCTTCTACTTTTTTTCACTTTCCTCTTGCACTCTTGAGTTTTTATTCTAATTTCTCTTCACTTTCTCCCTAACCATTGGTGTAACTCAATTAAAACCTTTGGAATTGTAAAATGACTAATCTACTTTCTATTCACTTTCCTCTTGGACTCTTGGGTTTTTCTTCTAATTTCTCTTCACTTTCTCTCTAACCCTTGGTGTAACTCACCTGTAACCTTTAGAATTGTAAAATGACTAATCTTCTTACCTTAACTCTTCATCGTATAATTGAAATCCCAAAATAGACTATTCACCTTCCATTAAAATGACTAAAATGATCCTATATTAGACTTAACTAGTCTAAAAATCCCATGAGATCTAAACACTACTCCCGAGTACTTAATTTTGTATATTTTGACCTATTCCAGATCAACTTTGCACTCAAAATCATTATTCGAGTAACCCATCACCAATTTACCATCTTATTCCCAACACGACCCCACATGCGCCTCCCGAATAAGATACTATTAACCCGTCGCTTTTGCTCGCTTACGAAGTAATATAAAGTAATGAAATTTCATTTACTCATCATACAAGTAAATATAATAACACATAAATATTAATCCATTTCTTGCTGATTAATATTTTTTTAAATTATTTAAATTCACTTTATTTTTTGTAATTTAATTAAATTACCACGACACGTGTGATTTAAGTATTCTTAAAAATACGGGGCATTACATACTTCCCCCTTTGCAAAGGAATTTAGTCCCCGAAATTCGAATGTGCCTAGTACTCAAAACTTCGGATCCTTACCCGCATGGAATCCGAATGTACCCAAAATCAAATCATGATAACCTTATGGTGCCTCAACTATACACCCGCTTGTGGACCATCCTGATTGAAGGCCTACTTGTTACGACCCAAGATTAATAACAAGTCTATTTAAACAATTTCATACCGATAAATTCCATCATTCTTAAGGTCAACCATCATTAAACTACTAAGAATGCCCTAATAAGACAAGCTCATACACCACTGGCTCTATTATCTCAATGCTCACTTCCTTACGTCTCAACTTCCCTTCTTATTTAATCACATAATTCCTTAATGTTGTATACCCAAAAAAAAATTTGATCATTCACGTCAGTCTTTAACTCTTCGATTCGTGACAACATAACTCTTACGATATTCCCGAACTATACAAAAATAACTACGATTAACTCGATTCGTGATGACGGAGTCTAAATCACGCCTGACCCGAAAAACTTGTTATTTATCCCGTTTTTAATCAACGAGAGGGTGGACGACACCCACAAAGTCTCAAAATGTGCCTTGCCACGGTAATTACTCCTCCTAATTACCTTAAAATCCATAATACACATCTCTCGCATTCTACAACATTTTAGTCATCTTGCATGTATACCCCTCGGTCTACGGTAATATGTTTTGCTCAAAAAGTAAATTTTCACCCATCGACTATTGATAACTCCTGTCAGAGGTGGAATTCAAGGATCTCATCCTTATTCACAACAATGCTGGGTGACACCTTGTGCCGAATTATTCCTTTTTCTTTAATGAAATGATGGACACACTGCCCAATAGTAAAAGTTCCCCAAATTAATAATAACTGCTCCCTATCAGTTAACCCATTTCACCAACCCAGAGGGAATCCTGACCGTTTCTCAACCATGAACTCCATCATCCTGCCTATTCATATCATCACTAGAATCACCAATAATTCTGGTGGATTGCCTCGGACCAACCTCTTTCCCATCTACAAGTGGTGAACCTGGAAATAACTTCACTATGTCTCACTCCACATAGACCAACAAGCTTACTATCCCACGTCATGTGGTACCTCTAACTCCCCAATTTGGTTACGCTAAAACCCATAACCCATGCGTCTTATCCAATATTGCTCACTTCCTAAGTAATTTTTGCCTGCTAGAAATCGACATCCTATTTACGTGTGAGCCACACCCTCAGCATTTAACTGAGTAAGACTCCGCTCTACTCACCAAAACTGTTGGACCCTCCCATGGCTAGAAAGAGATCCCTCACATCTGTCTCCATAGTCTTTGAACCCATCTCGAGTATAATAGCTCTCCTGATGTGTGTGTGTGTGTGTGTGTGTGTGTGTGTATAGTTAGAGAGAGAGCGATAGAGAGAGACAGAGAGAGGCAGGCTTATGTGCACACTAAGTTTGCACACGTGCTGATGCACACCTATTTTTTTAAAATATATAAAAAAAATTGAATTGATTTTTTACGTGATATTTAAACATTTTAAGGCCGTACAAAAAATCATCTCAATTTTTTTTTGCTATTTTAAAAAAATCGGCCAAACTTTTGCAGCTTTTAAAGCTCTGAAAGTTTGACCAATTTTTTTAAAATAGCAAAAGACATTTTTTTAGTTGATTTTTTTTATATGGTTCCCTTGAAATGTTTAAATATCATAGGAAAAAAATTATCTCAAAAATATTTATTTAGTTATTTAAAAAAAATGATGTGCACAGGAGTCTGACTCTCTCTCTCTCTCTCTCTCTCTCTCTCTTTATATATATATATATATATATATATATATGGACTATCTCCTTCCTCAATCGAAGTTCAATCCATCTTGCTCTTCCAAATCTACTGTTACTATCCCACATGCATACGATTCAATACATTTATTACCACGTCCCCTCATCCCGGACGATTTTGAAAATCAAACATACCAGGGCGTCCATACACTCTATATCTCATGCATATCTACACAAACATCATAAATGCATATTTATCTTAAACTCGGCTCCGCATGCTTGTAAGGACACAAATTTCCAATTGAGTCCTTTGTAGTTTTGGCTAAATTTTGGACAAAAATATTTGAGTCATAGATAGAGTTATTGACCATCCTTCAAGCCTATGACATGCTAAAGTTGAAGACGTAGCAGCCAAGTTAAAAGGTTCATCAAAATGCCCAGTTTATTGTGCCTCGTTTCTACATCATCAACAATGTTCCGTTTGCTCCTGAGGTATGAATGCATTTTAAATATATATAGGAGCTTGGAACATTTTAAATTGGGTGTACTTTGTTTTTAAACTGTTGTTTATTTTCAGAAAGATTTAATTAAAACTTTAAAAGAAAGTATATAAAATGTTGAGTTTATTGTGCCTCGTTTCTACATCATCAACAATGTTCCGTTTGCTCCTAAAGTATGAATGCATTATAAATATATATAGGAGCTTGGAACATTTTAAATTGGGTGTACTTTGTTTTTAAACTGTTGTTTATTTTCAGAAAGATTTAATTAAAACTTTAAAATAAAGTATATAAAGTTTCCGGGCTAAAATAAAAAATTTCAACTTTCTAGAAGTTCGTTCGAATTGTCGTTCGAACGAGTTTGTCGTCCGAACGAGGTTTGCCAAGGAGTTCCCCAAAAGGCCACTGGAATTTCGTTCGAAGTGTCATTCGAATGAACATAATGTTCGAACGAGATTTCTAACGAGTTCACACTGGAACTTCGTTAGAAGGTTCGTTTGAACGAAAATGTCGTTCGAACGAGTTTTGGCGGGAATAGTTAATTGGCAGTTTTGAGCAGTTTTTTCCCTCTTTCCCACTAATTTTTCCACTAACTCTTTTCCTGAATATCTAAGTTCAGGGACCAAGTCTTTTAATTTAACTTTTTCACATCTTTACATCTCCAAGAAAGAGTTTGAGAGCTTCAACTTTCCAATAAAAAGTTCATGTTTTGAGTGTCTAATTTTTCAAGAAAAAATCTTTTAACACTCTAGTTTGCACCCATTGTTTAGTACACCAAGCTTCCTTTATATATATACTTTGCTTGGAGTTTGACACCAGTTTTTGTAATACCCCGTATTTTTATGACTTTTAATTTTGTGGATTTATTAAGAGGGGATTTATTAAATTTAATTAGAGATATTATATTTAATATTAATCCAAAAAAATATTTGAATACTTACTAGCATGATGAGAGTTAGTAATTATTTTTTTTGTAAGTTACTTTATGGGTAACGTAAGTGGCGTAATTATGATTAGTAAAATTATCACGAGAATCTAATTTGGTAATTTTGGAAATTTATCGGGATGCGCTTGTGTCGTGTCAGAATTAAATTCGGACTATTAAAAGTGAATATATTATAAGTCACCCGTATGGTCATTTTGAGTGCGTCAATGTGTTCGGAAGGGTCGAGATAGTCAAAATAATGTACCCGGGGGTTTAGTTTAGGTCTCGGGGCATTTTTAGGCCTAATTAACACCCCGGAAGGGCGTTTTGGACATTTTACCCACGAAAATTCTAAGGGTATTTCAGATGACAAGAGTCATCTTCTAGGGTTAGAATCACCATAAACCAAAGATGGCTATAGGAGAGGAAGAGGAGAGGCTTTCCAAGGAGTTCTAGGCCAAGAACTCCACCGTTTGCACCGCCGTCGCCGCCAAACGATAGATCGTACAACGAGGATCACAACCACACAAATCTCTCCACAAATTTGAACTAAGAATTCTAAAGCAAGTATCTATCTTGCTCTATTTCAGTTAATGCTCCAATAATATTAGCCTAGGATTGATTAGGACTAGTTTTTGTGAAAGAAAAGCCTATTTTGGAGATTTGAATTCGCATGTTGTATGAGAAATAGATGTATTCTGGAAACCCAATTCATATGTAGAGATTGAACCACGAAATTTCAGTAAAGAAAGGGTATGAAATCTGGTAAAAGAATGGGAAGAAACTAAACAAAAAAAATTAGGGTTCTTGATGTTTTTACGGTTTATGCCTTTTTAATTCGTTATTCATGATGAAAATCCGCATGTTTGACGTAGGAAATCACTTATTTGAGGTTATAATACTTGTAGTATAAATTATTGGGAGTTTGGTAGTAAAATATATTATTTTGGATGATTTTGGAAGAGGAAACCCGTAACTGGAAATTCTGCAGATTTTCCATACCTGCTCGATCGATCGATCGACCCTAGAGCATCGATCGATCGATGATTTGATTGATCGAACACCTACCATCGATCGATCGACCCCTCCTGTATAACTCATATTCCATTTTTAATAGGTCATTCCAACTTAAATGATTAGACATTCTTGGATATTAATGTTAGAATATTTTGGGATATAAAGAAGATCAGTAGGACTATAGAAATATATGGAACCATTGATGTAAGGCGAGATCAACTTTTCACGGGGGGTGTTTTACACATAAGGGACAATGGGAACGTGTGTTAAAGGGTGAGACTCGTAAGGAAGTTATGTTGTAAAATAAATGAGTACCTACTGAAATTACACTTGGAGAGATAGGAATCCACGAGTGTTACGTAGTAAATTGAAATAATCACATGAATAAGAATAAGAGATAAACCGTTGTATGTGATAACTAAATAATGAGTAATAAGTATAAATATCATAATTATGGGTCATGAGAGTATACCTAAACTTGATATGGAAATAGTAGCATATATATATGACTGTGCTTATGCATATACTATATACGTGTAAAAATCATGACCGCGCTACTTGTTATCCCTGAGGTTATCGCACTGGGACAGTCTTATCTCGATGGGACCTTTATGGGGGATATTGACTCATACCCTAAAATATAGGAATCCTTGGTACAGGCTATCGGATCGATAGTCAGACGGTCCTAAGAGACATGAGGGTATGTGCTGACCTCTTAGTGACTTGGAACTATGTTTCGCCTCAATTTGTATGTGTTTTGTGTTAATACAGTTCGAGAGTGATTCCGAATTTGTATTTCCCTTAGTACGAGTGATACGGGGGAAGGATAGCAGAGTATGCCCGCACCATAAATTTTATGTGAGTTGCTGTTAGAATATATATATTATATGAGTATTTAATATATATATTTAAATATGGAATTTGGGAACTACCTACTGTGACTATGGTATGTAAGAAATGAATAATTATTTCAACTTGGAAATAAGTGTTTGAAAAGTATGTTATATTACTGAGGAACTTTATAATCATATAAGGCTTATGTGAGAACTTTGTTGTTAAATAAAATTAACCTCCTTAAAATTTGAAATTGTCGGTATGAAACCTTACGAGTAACTTAAGATAAGATAAGTTAAACTGTTGGGAATATTAGTGCGATAGGTGTGCACATTAGAAGAGAGGTGAGAATTTCTCAAGGGAGTGCCGCACTAATATGTTGGTTGCATTAGCCGGTAAGCATTTTAAATACTTAGTAAACTAATTGCAAACTGTTTTACAATCGGGCTCTGACCCGTTTCCTATATTCTCTTCTCTCCTGTATATATGTATATATTACAGGTGCCCAGCCACAGGGGCGTCTTGCATAGGATCCTTTGGAAGGAACGCGTTGCAACTTACGTGGGAGTTGCAGGCCTCTTGCTTATACGACCTCATTTTTTATTCCACTTCTAGCACTATTTTATCCAGTTGGGCATGTGTCGCCCTTTTCCAGTATTCAGATATTTTATCAGAGATTGTGATTCGTTTATTTTCAGTATTTATACTTTGGGATTTATTACTGTCTGGATGTTTTTCCTTTAAGTTTTAAAGTTGGATTTGAAAAGCGGGTTGTAATCCCCGGATAGTGATTTTCTCAATTAAAATCAAAGTAAATTTCCTTTTGCGGAAGCGTTGAGAAACTGGTGATGGTTCAATTTTCAAAAATAGCAACAAGTTTTAATTTCTCAAAACAAATTAAAACATAATTCAAGTCCTAGAATTTGCCTAAGTCATAATTAACAATTATCCAAAGTTAGGCGAAACCAATTTAGCCAATGACTTGAATAAAACAATTGACCCAATATTTAATTTAAGTCCCAAATTAAATGAGTGTGATTGTTAAACCAAATTTTATCTTGAAATTATCCTAAGCATGTATTCTAAATTTTGTGCAAGATAAAAATAAACAATGTCACACTACGCCGAGATATACGAGGAAAAACCCAAGACGGGAAACAACCTCGGACGGCCCTAGCCACAAGTCCACTAGATATGGAATTACAATTACAAGACAGATAGACTTACAACGACTGACTCGATCCCTCTCAAGCCTCGACGCTCCTTCTCGTAGAAACCTCTTCCTAGCGGACAACCTCGGAACACCACCGCGGTCTCGGAATCCACCGATGGGACTTTATATGGTCACCGTCACCCAAGCATGGAGCCTTTCTCCATGTGGGTAGAATCTCAACAAAAGTCTTCTTTGTGATGGGGTGTAGAAGCAAACCCGAAACGTCTCTTGAATTCGGTAGAGAAAATCGGTGCCAAAAACTCCAAGTAAAGATATGTATATATAGAGCTTGGATAAACAACTATTGGGTGTAAACTAAGTGTTTAAAGATTTTTCTTTAAGTTGAAGAACACTCAAACATGAACATTTTCCATTTGTAAAGTGATCTCTCAAACTCTCTCTAGGAGATGTATTAGGATGGAAAATTTGTCTTGGAAAATGTGTTTCCCGCACATAATAATGTATGAAAAAGTTGGTTGAAAACCAAGTGGAGGAGTGGGGAAAAAACTGCCAAAAACTGCTCAAAACCGTTCCCGCCTGACGTCTCGTTCGAACGAACTTGACTCTCGTTCGAACGAGACTTCTAACGAGCGACCAGCCTGGGCTCGTTAGAATCTCGTTAGATACCTTGTTAGAACGAAAACTCGTTCGAACGACATATCGAACGACTGACCAGATTAGGGTCGTTGGCAAACTCGTTCGAACGAAACTGGTTCGAACGACAAAACTCGTTCGAACGAAATCTGGTTCGAACGAAAGAACTCGTTCGAACGACATTTCTAACGAACGACCAGAAAGATTATAAAATTCAATTTTGGCCCAGAAACTTTTATATACTTATATTAAAGTTCTAATTGATTCTTTCTGAAAATAAAATGCAGTTTTTTATTATACCTAACACCCAATACAAATTGTTCCAAGCTCCTATACAAATATAATTACATTCATACCTTGGGAGCATGGAACCTTAGTTGATGACGTAGAAACGAGGCACACAAACCGGCATTTTGATGAAGCTTTAAATTCTTTGCCGCTACGTCTTCAACACACACTTCATAGGCTTGAGAATATTACAATCAAATACATTCCTATGAATAAATGTTTTTGTCCGGAATTGAGCCAAAACTAAATATGGACTCAATTGGAAATTTATGTCCTTACATGATTTAATTAATTGGATGTTTAATTATTTGGATTGTTTGTTCCAGTATAGTTGTTGGGTGATTCTTTATTTATGAATTATGTAAAGTTTTAAATATTGGATTTTAATTAAATTTGGAAATTTATGTCATAAAAATGGTTTTGTCACTTAGCTTAATTAAGTAGGGTGTTAAATTAGAAAAGTTATCTTTGCGACAGTGATGCTAAGAATGAACCAACCGTTCACCTTGATTATAATTTAATGAAGTACTGAACACCCGGTATTTAATTAGGAGGGGTGTCACAGTTTTTATCTCTACCGTTTGAAGAGAAGTTTGGGTTTGCTTCTAAATCCAACAAAGAATAAGAAGTTTGCATTGATTTACTCACTTGGAGAAAGGCTCCTTGTTCGGGTGACGGTGACCATAAAAAGTCCGATTGGTGGATTCCGAAACCGTGGTGGAGCTCCGTGGTTATTCGTTAGGCGGAGGTGTATACAAGAAGGAGCGTCGGGGCTTCAGAGGGATCAAGTCGAGTGTTGTAAGTCTTACTGTCTTGTATTTGTAAAACCATACTAAGTGGATTTGAGGCTAGGGTCGTCCGAGGTTTTTTTCCGTTGTGGGTTTTTTCCTCGTACATCGTAGCGTAGTGATTCATTGTTTAATCTTATCTTGATATATCACCTAGAACGCATGCTTAGGTAAAAAGATAAAATTTGGTTTAATCACTATTTGTTTAATTTGGTGCTAAATACATATTGGGTAATGTGTAGTTAATTCAAGTCATTAATTTAATGTGTTAAAATTTGGTTTGGCCTAACTTGGGAATATTGAAAATATGACTTAGGCAAATTTTCTAGGACTTGGGTTAAATTAATTGTGGTGAGGTGAAATTATAATTTTGTGTGTGTTTCAATTTAATTTCACGTTGTTTAATTGTAATTTGAAAAGAAATTAAGATTTGTTGTTTAATTGAACCATCAATGCTTCCGCATCTTTAAAAGGAAATTATCTTTTTGAAGATTTTTTTTTTAAATTGGGGGCTTATTATTCCAACAAGTGGTATCAGAGCCAAAATGATAAAATACTTCATTAAGATCCTTTAATTATTTTTGGCTAAAATGGAATTTTTCCCATTTTCAAAATTTCCTATTTTCGATGGTTCTAACTACGCGTATTGGAATGCACGAATAAAATCGGCACTTAAATCTATCAACGAGAGGGTTTGGTTAGCTGTAGTTAACGGGTGGTCTCCACCAACTCATTTAATAGATAATGAACGTGTTCTAAAACCGGCCAATAGATGGAGTGATAGTGAACTTAAATTTTCAAATTTTAATTATTGAGGTTTAAATGCCTTGTTTAGCGCTGTCACACCGGATAAATTTTATCGCATTATGACGTGTGAAACCGCGAAACAAGCTTGGGATATTTTACAACTCACTCGTGAAGGTACTAGTGTCGTTAAAGCTTCAAAACTCCAAAACCTCACCACTCAATTTGAAACCATCATAATGAACGAAAATGAAACTTTTGATGAATTTTATGCTAGACTTTCGATATTGTTAATTCATCTTTTAACTTGGGAGAGAAAATACCCGACAACCGAGTAGTAAAAAATATTTTAAGGTCCCTACCCGATAGATTTATTCCAAAAGTGACCGTTTTAAATTATTTACCAACTTTAGCCTTTACGAAATTAGAAGAGCTTGTAGGTGATTTACAAACCTATGAACTGGACATGTCTCCCTCTAAAACTGAAAAGAAAATAGAAAAGGGTGCTGCTTTAAAAGCCCGAAAAGAGGAAAAACAAGTAGTAGAGAGCGAGAGTGATAGTGACTTGGAAGATATGGCCTTGTTTGCTAGGAAATTTCAAAAGTTTCTTAAAATTAACAAAGATAAATTTAAAAATGACTTTAAGAAATTTGAAACTTCTAAGCATGACAATGCTGAGAGGATCCCTAAAACTTCTAAAGAAACTTTAAATAGGGATGAGTCCAATAGGTGTTTTGGTTGTGAAGGGTATGGCCATAAGGATTCTTAGTGCCCCACTAAACTAAGGAGAGAGGGTAAGCGATCCATTTCATTTATTGCAACCCTTAGTGATAGTGATAATGAAGAGGGACCCGATTCCCCCACTAAGCCCAACTTTGTGGCTTTTATGGCTAGTCATGTGAGTGATAGTGAGAACTCGTCTATTGATGAAACTTTAACACATGACACTTCCAAGGTCATAGTTTATAATTTCCTTATTTTTTATGGTAATGAGAGTGAAGAAGAAAGAGAGAGTGAAAATGAAGAAGAGGTTGATGTGTGTGAACTTCAAAATGCTTTTCAAGAACTTTATGAAGAATCTATTAAATTAAAAAGAGTTAATTTTAAGTTAGAAGCAAGTTTAAAAGAGCGTGTCAAGGTCGTTGATGATAGTGCGATGGTGGAAGACCTTAGGACACGAGAGAGAACTCTTCGAGAGATGCTTGAATATGTAGAAGGCGAGAGAGATAGCCTTAGAGGTTTAATGGATCCTTGAAAAAGGAGCTTCATGAGTTTGAAGAGAGAAATGTTTTATTAGAGTGTAATATTTTAGAATTAAAAAATAAATTAAAAGACTCTAGAAAAGTCAAATTTGATTTGGAATGTAGGTCCGAAAAACTAGATAAAATCTTAGGCACGGTCCAAATAAAAAATGACACTTGTGGTTTAGGCTTCTATACTTGTAATGAGTCCACTCATAAAGCCAAAACCAATGTTTTAGGAGAATTTCCTAAGAAAACCGTTAGAGATCATTCCTTAGGTAAGTCTTTTCAACGAGTCTTTAAGTGCTCACATTGTGGTCGAAAAGGTCATCTTAGGAAATTCTATTTTGATCTTAAACGAGGTCCTAGAAAATCCAAATGTAAAGCAACCGAGGTAGCCAAGATTCCTACACCCTTAGATCATCATTCATCATTAGTTTGGGTTAGGAGATCCGACTTGGTTGCTTTACAAGATAGGGTTTTTGATTCTCATTTACTATCACATGCTTCCTCACTTGCTAAATCTAAAGGTTAAATGTGTTAGTTTTCTTTGCATACTCTAGCCTTTTATGCTTCATATTATATATCATTGCTAGGTGTATGCATGTTTAGTCATTTTCTGGTCATTGCTTTATTTCATATCTCATACTAGAAATCATGACTTGTTTATCTTTTGTATTATATTTATTTCATTTCTGTTTGCTTTAAATGAAAAATACAAAAAAAAAATTGTTTCTCATTTGGGTTTTTATCTCTTGGTAATTTAAGCTTAATGAAAAAATTCAAATGATTTTGTTTGTCATTTGAGTATATATATTTTTTTGGTTAAAAATTTGAAAAACTCAAAAAGATTTTCATTTTGTGTGTATTTTAGTTTGACACACTTTATGTGGCATATACTTGTGTTTGAATCCCATCTTTTACGCTCCCATGTGGCTAGAACTTTTGGTTAAGATTGCCAATCCTTAAAATGTTCTTTACCATGCTTATATGGAGTAGTTGGATTTTGTGTTGTTTAAATGGATTCTATTTTTATATGCCTCTATTCATACATGCACGAGCTCTTTTGAAATTTAATCGTCACATGTTTATTTGAGCTTTGTGAGGTGTTCTCCTACCAATATTGTCATCTACATATTTGTGACCTAGGAGGACTAGTGCATGTCAAAATCCGTTGCACGTGAGATTTGTATGAGATATAAAAAATGATATATATGAATGTGCACGGGGAAGGACTCCGAAAGGATTTATTATCCTTTGCGAATAGTAAGCCACCGTTTGTTTGGACCTTAAAGAAATACGTGGTCCAAGGTCTGAAAGAAAATATGGCATTAAAAGAAAAATTATTGCCAAGGCCTATGTTTAGTTGATTTATTTATTCAAAAGAATAATATGTATGCTTATTGAGGGAGTTTGGATTATACATCAACGGTTTGCACAATGTTCGTTTATCCTAGTTGCGCTTTCAATGTCATGACTCTATTGGTTTATAGAATCATCAACATGCTAGGCTTGTATGTATTGTGTATGTTTATTCATTGAGTTCAATTTATATTGTCACATGAGATTAAATTCAAATGTGATGAAGTTTGCAATCAATTGAGAACTCCATCAACATGTTTTAAGTGATTGGGTCTAAATTTAATTATTACTAGTTCACACCCCAACACTTCCGTTTCCATATGACACATTTTTGCCATTTGAGTGTGAAAAGCTTATCATATTTTGTGTCATTTTGGTGTATATATCCATATATGTGTACTCGTGTCTATTTGTCTTATATTATGTATACATATATTTGATATTGTTTTTATTGGTCTTTGCCTTGCTTTCTAGTCCATCTATGCTTTTAATTCATAATTGGTATCTAACTTGTTGCTTTCTTTGTTGATATCACATGCTTAATACTTTATGTATCCTATTGGTATCTTTTCCTTGCATCTTAGTTGGTATCCTTTAGTATTTGTTGGATTAGTTATGAGTTTGTTACCTATGTGCTTTAATGTTCTCATCACTTTTTGCACAATTGCATGTTTAGCTTGTTATCCCATAATATTTATCCCTTGTTTTAGTTTAGAGGGTGTATATGCTTTAATTGGGGGAGATAAGGTAATGTTTGATTCTTTAGCCTTTGTCTATTCCTGAACAAAAAGGGGGAGAATGATAGAGAAATGGTATCTAATCCTATTATAATAGTATCTTAGTTTGGGAGATTTAACTTAGGGGGATAGCGCTATCTTCTTAGGTTGATCTGTGACACCCCGCCTAATTAAATACCGGGCGATCACTCCTTTATTAAATTAAAATCAAGGTGAACAGTTGGTTCATTCTTAGCATCACTGTCATAAAAATAACTTTTCCAATTTAAACACCCTAATTAATTAAGCTAAGTGTCAAAACCATTTTTAAACATTACTTTCCAAATTTTATTTTGAAAACAAAGATTTAATTATTTACAACAATTCAATATTCAAAGAATCACACCACAATAATCCTGGAACATATAATCCAAATAATTTAAACATTCAACAACTAAATCCCAACATTAAAACTTAATGTAAAACATCCAGACAGTAATAAATCCCAAAGTGACAATAATAGAAATAACTGAATCACAAAGTCCAAATAATCAACTGAATAATGGAAGTGGGCGACACATGCCCAACTGAATAAACATGCTAGGAGTGGAATCAAATGAATGAAGTCGTCTAAGCAAGAGGCCTGCAACTCCCACCTAAGCTGCAGCATGTTCCTTCCAAAGGATCCTATGCAAGACGCCCCTGTGGACGGGCACCAGTAATATATACATATATATACAAGAGAGAGAGAAATAGAAACGGGTCAGAGCCCGATAGTGTAGATGATTTAAAATTCGTTTAGCAAGTATTTAAAATGTTTACAGGCCAATGCAACAACATGTTAGTGCGGCACTCTTTTGAGACTTTCTCACCTCTCTTCTAATGTGCGCGCCTATCGCACTAACCTTCCCAATGGTTTAACCTATCTTGGTTACTCGTAAGATTTAAAACTGAAGAATATAATTGTTTAAGAAAATAACTTCATTTGATCACAAAGTTCTCATTTAAACCTTATTTGCTAATAAAGTTTCCCAGTGTTCCTTTATACTTTTTCAAAACAAGTATTCCCAATTTGAGTCATTATACATGTCTTACTTACCATAACACAATAGGCCGTTTCCCAAAATTTCAGAATTTCGTATATATATTAAATACTCGTATAATATATATACTCTAACAGTACCCCACATAAAAATTTAATATGCGCGCATACTCTGCTATCCAATCCCCGTATCTCTCGTACTAAGGGAAATACAAGTTCGGAATCACTCACGAACTGTATTAACACTTACACAAAAATATTGAGGCAAAGCATAGTTTCCAAGTCCAAGAGGTCAGTACATACTCTCACGTCTCTTAGGACCGTCCGACTATCGATCCGATAGACCCTACCTAGGATTCCAATCTTCTAGGGTACGAGTCAATATCCCCCATGAAGGCCCATTCGAGATAAGACTGTCCCAGCGCGGTAACCTCAGGGATAACAAGTAGCGCGGGCATGATTTTCACATGTATATAATATATGCATATACACAGTCATATAAATATACTACTTTTATCATATTAATTTAGGTTCACCTCATAACCCATAATCACGACATTTATCCTGATTTTCCCAGTATTAGTTATCACGTATAACGGTTCGTTTCTAACTTTAATTCGAGTAATTTTTCCAACTTACTACGTAATACTCATGGACTCTATCCTCTCAAGTGTAAAATTCAGTAGGTATTCCTTTATGTTCCATCGTAACTATCTTACGCGTCTCTCCCTTTAATACCTAGTTTCATCGTCCCTTATATGTAAGTATTCTAAATTATAACTCTCGTCTTACATTAAGGTCCCCAAATCATTCATATGTCCTACTGGTCTTCTTTATCTCCCAAAACATTTTAATAAGGGTGTCCAAGAATTATTTCTCATTAAATTGAATTCAACTAATTTAAAAAGGGGAAATATGAGCTTGCCAGAAGGGGTCGATCGATCGAGGTCTGGGGCTTGATCGATCGAAGCTCTTGGCTCGATCGATCGATCAAGCAGGTATGGCGAATTCTGCAGTTACCAGTTACGGGTTTCCTCACATAACTCCATCCAAATCCAAACTTTTCATTCCCAAGCGCCCAGAAATTTGTACTACTAATAATATAAATCCATTCCATACATCTTTTACGTAAAGCATGCAAATTTCCATTAATAATCATGGATTAACAGGCCAAAATTCATTTAAAACTTAAGAACCCTAGAATTCTTTTTAACATGGTCCTAATCAGTATTTTCCAGAATTTTCTTCTTCTAAAACATAAAAATTTCGTGGTTTGATCCTCTACATGTTAAGGGATTTCCAGATTAACATTCAAATCATCACTACATGCGATTTTCTATCTCAAATTTGGGGGTTCTTCCATAAAACTCATCCTAATCACCCCTAGACTAACATGAGTGATGCATTAACGAAAATAAGAAAGATAAACACTTGCCTGGGATTTTTGACGTTCTGGTTTGATGATGAATTTGGTGTGGTTGCGTTCCCCGTCACGCGATCTACGCGTTGGTGGTGGTGGCGGTGCAACCGGGTGAATCGTTGGCCTTGGATTGCTTGGAAAAGCCTCTCCTTCCCTCTCCTATGTCCGTCACTTGTCTTTGGTTATTTTAACCCTAGAAGACAACCTTATACATCTGATATATCCCTTGAAATTTCGTGGGTTTAATTACCCAAAAATGTAAAATGTCCAAAATGCCCTCCCAGGGTACTAATTAAGCCTAAAAACGCCCTGAGACCCAAATTAAACCCCCGGGTACACTTTTTTGACTATCTCAACCCTTCCGGACACATTGGCGCACTCAAAATGACCATACGAGTGACTTATAATATATTCACTTTTATTCATCAATATTTAGTCCCGACGCGACACGGACGCGTCCCGACTCAAATTTCCAAAATTGTCATTTTATTCACTCGTGACATTTAATATAACTAATATTATATATTACTTTGATCATTAGTAATATTTAACAAATTTTCCCATAATTACTAACTCTCATCACGTTAATAATTATAACATAATTAATTTCCGGATTTATATTAAATAATTAATTCACATTAAATTTAATAAATCCCCAAATTAATTATAGCATAAAAATGCGGGGTATTACATACTTTCCCCCTAATAACGGAATTTCGTCTCGAAATTCGAAAAATAAGGCATACTGGTAAGAATAAATCTGGGTATCTCTCGCGCATATCTGCCTCGTGCTCCCAAGTGGACTCCTCCACATTATGATGCTCCCACTGGACTTGTACAAGTGGAACTACCTTTGACCTCAATTTTCTCTCGCTATGGTCTAGGATAGCCATCGGTGTCTCCTCGTAAGAGCTGTCAGGCTGTAAGTCTATCTCATTTATCGCAATGTGGGTATGTGCCATATCATCCCGAAGATATCATCTCAACGACGAGATGTGAAATACATCGTGAATGCGATGTAAATGCTCTGGCAGTCCCAATCTGTATGCTACCGGCCCAATCCTCTCGATAATGGGAAATGGTCCCATGTATCTCGGGGCCAATTTCCCTTTCTTCCCGAACCTCATTACTCCTTTCATAGGACACACACGTAGTAGCACCTGGTCCCCCATATTAAACTCCCGGAAGAACTGTTCCGCATTGGCGTAGCTCTTCTGCCTGTCCCGGGCTACTCGAATGCGACTCCTGATCATCTCAATCCTCGCGGAGGTTTCCTGAATCACCTATGGTCCTAGCAACTTGTTATCCACCACCTCGAGCCAACAAGTTGGGAAACGACAAGGCCTGCCAACAAAGCCTCAAATGGGGCCATGCCAATCGTGAACTAATAAGAGTTATTATAAGCAAACTCTACCAGTGGAAGGTGTGGCTCCCAACCTCCTCTAAAATCAAGAACACACATGCGTAGCATATCCTCCAACATCTGATTAGTACGCTCTGTCTGTCCATCTGTCTGTGGGTGATAAGCTGAACTCAACCTCAACTCAGTACCCATAGCCTCCTGAAAGCTCTCCCAGAAACGTGACACGAAAATCTTATCTCTATCTGACACAATATTCAGGGGCAGCCCATGTAATCTGACAATCTCAGCAATGAACAACTGAGCATACTGACCTGTGGTATAGTCTGTCCACACTGACAGAAAATGAGCCACCTTGGTCAATCGGTCTATAATCACCAAGATAGAGTCGTGGCCCCGCTGTGAAGTAGGCAACCCTGTAATAAAATCCATGGAAATACTCTCCCACTTCCACGCGGGTACTTCCAATGGCTGAAGCAACCCTGACGGTTTCTGATGGTCCACCTTTACCAGCTGGCAGGTAGAACACTTGGACAAAAACTCAGTGATGTCCATCTTCATTCCACTCCACCAGTATTATCGCCTCATATCCTGGTACATCTTATCTCCTCCTGGATGTACTGCAAATCGGGACCCGTGAGACTGAGTCATCACTGCATGACGTAATTCTTCTCCTTCTGGAACTACCAATATCCCATTAAACCTCAAACCCCCATCAGAACTAACATAATAGGACTCAGCACCCTCGGCTAAACGTCGTACAATCTGCTCCTGGCAAAATGGGTCTGTGGTATGTGCCTGTATCACCCTCGTAACAATCTCGATTGTGACTGTCATAACAGATATGAAGGAACGAGCTACTGCGTCCTGGTGACCCAACTCCTTCCACTTTGCTTTCCAGACGTCCGCTACATCGTTTACCGGTCTACGGCTCAACGCATCAGCAACTACGTTGGCCTTCCCCGGATGATACTGTATGTCGAACTGATAGTCCTTCACAAACTCTAACCATCTGCGCTGACGCATATTCAGCTCTCGTTAAGTGAACAGGTACTGCAGTGATTTGTGGTCTGTGAACAAGCGGATTTCTCCCCCAATAAATAGTGCCTCCATATCCTCAATGCAAAAACGACCGCTGCTAACTCCAGGTCGTGGGTGGGGTAATTCTTCTCATGCGGCTTAAGCTTACGGGAGGCAAAAGCTATTGCCTTATCCTCCTGCTGAAGTACTCCCCCAAGTCCCCGTAAAGAGGCATCGGTGTAAACCAGGTACTCCACATCCGGCTTCGGTAAGGCAAGGACTGGTGCTGAAGTAAGCTTGTCTTTCAGCTCATCGAAAGCCAATTGACAAGCATCATCCCAAACATATGTTACCCCTTTACGAGTCAGGTTCGTCAATGGACCCGCTATTTTGGAGAATCCCCGAATGAATCTCCTGTAGTATCCGACTAACCCCAAGAAACTATGCACTTCCGTCGGTGTCGTGGGATGTCCCCACTCCCTCACTGCTGACACTTTACTCGAGTCAACTGCTATCCCCTGTTCAAAAATAACATGCCCCAAGAACTATACTTCTCGTAACCAGAATCCTCACTTCTTGTACTTAGCATACAACTGATGCTCTCGTAGAGACTGAAGAACCTATCTCAAGTGCTCGACATGCTCCTCCTCGGAGTGTGAATATATCAAAATGTCATCTATGAAGACGATGACAAACTGATCCAAGAACTCTCTGAACACTCGGTTCATTAAGTCCATGAACACGGCTGGAGCATTTGTGAAGGCAAATGGCATCACCTTGAACTCATAGGACCCATATCTCGTCAAGAAAGCAGTCTTTGAAACATCCTGCTCCCTAATACGTAGCTGATGGTACCCCGACCTCAGATCTATCTTCAAAAAGAAAGTTGCTCCCCTCAGCTGGTCGAACAGATCATCGATTCGAGGTAACGGATACTTATTTCGTATCGTGACCTTGTTCAATTCCCGATAGTCCACACATAACCTCAGTGAGCCATCTCTCTTCTTCACAAACAAGATTGGAGCGCCCCAAGGTGAGGTACTCCTGCGAATGAAGCCCTGACCTAACAGCTGCTCTATCTAATCTCGTAACTCTCGCATCTCTGTCGGAGCCATACGGTATGGAGAGCGTGCTATCGGTCTAGTATCCGGTAATAAATCTATGACAAAGTGTATCTCTCGACTGGGGGGTAGGCCTGGTATCTCCTGAAAGACATCGGAATACTCACGAACAACTGGGATCGAGTCTAAAGGGATCACAACCTCCTTAGAGGTATCCTCCTCTATGTAATACAGATGAGCGGTCGAGCCTCCCTCTGGGCGAGGCATCGCCACTACAAACATCTCTTGCCCCGGAATGGCAAAGATAATACTCCCACCAAAACAATCTATCATGGCCCTGTAAGCAGCGAGCCAATCCGTACCGATAATAACGTCATGCTCATGCATATCAAAGACTAGCATGTCTGCAGGTAATACCAAGCTACCAATCTCTACCCCCACTCCCCGGAATATAAAGAAAATAAGCGAACTACTCCCCAGTGGTGAGTCTACACACGTCAACGTACTCTCTGCTGTGGCTAACAACCCTAAGGCCTTCGCAAAATGCATAGCTATAAAACAGTGTGTCGCCCCAGTATCAAACAAAACTCAACCCATAGTACCATGGATAGGAAACATACCCTCAATCGCGAGTGGTGCATGTGGAGCTGCTGCCTGGTGAACGTTATAGACACGCCCATACTGTAACTGCGCCTGCTGCACTGGAGCTGCTGGAACGGCTATTAGGGTTGGTACCTGGGCTGATGCTGGGAGGGCAGCTGGAAAAAGTGGCCTCTATGGCTCATTATGGGCACCCTGCTTCTATGGGGCCCTATCACCCTCTGGGAAATCTTGGAGCTTATGGTCATACTTGCCGTACACAAAACATCGACCTCTGAAGTTACCTCCCCTCTGACCCTGCTGACCACGGCCCTACTGGTCGTTACCACCCCGCCACTGGCCCTGATGAAAACGCTGTTGGCCCTATTGGCCCTGCTGCTGACCCTGTTGCTGTCGGTGTTGTCCCTGCTGGCCCTGCTGATTAGGCTGGCCCTGCCTATAACCCCCAAATCCATGTCTGGAATCACTTGAACGGAATCTCTTAGTAGGGTCCCCTTGATGGGAACTCTGCTCGTGCTGACGAGTCTGTCCTTGAGATGGTGCTCCACTAGCACTACTACCCCCGGTCCTGCCCTGCTGGATGGACTCTCCTGCTCTCTTGCTTTCCTGTAGATGGAAGCGGTGATCCTGGCAATGTAGTAAAGCAGCATTGAGTACATCAGTGAAAGTACTCAGAGATAGATTCCCTATAAGGTGCTGACGGATCCTCCAAGCTAACCCGTCCACAAACAGCATTATCTTCTTACCCTCAGTGGGTGCCTCATCAGGCACTATGGTGAGAAGTCTCGTGAACTCCTCCTCATACTAAGCAACGGTAGAATTATCCTGTTTCAAGTTCAGTAGTTTCCGCCTCATCTCAGTCTGCACGGCGGGTGGAAAGTACTTGCGGTCAAACCGCTCCCAAAATGACTGAATCAGAATCGTGTCCCTCTCCTCCAAGGTGGTGGTGGACTCCCACCACTGTAAAGCGCCCCCCACCAGCTTAAAGGAACCCAACAACTGTTTCTGCACGTCTGTGCACTCATACATACGAAGATGCCATTGGATATCTTTCTTCCATTGGCTGATGGTGATGATATCTGAACTACAAGAGAACTCAGGGGGATGCGCCTTCTGAAAGGCATCCCTAACCCGCTCCCATGCAGATGGAAGCTATGCAGGTACTGGTGCCACTGCCTGAATCTGGGGTGGAGCCTGCTGAACCACCGCTAGCGCGGCATTCACCGCCCGAGAAACAATAGCGGCTACTTCATTAGCATTCATCGTACCCTGTGCCGGAGCTGCTGGCTGCTCGGCTTGGGCATGCCTATCCTTTGGCTCACGTCTCGGAGGCATCAGAAACGTGAAGAAATTTATTACTCCACAGTTATTATCAAATCTCAAATAGCTGAAGACGTAAACTTAAAAGCAAGAATACAACAATCCTAAAATAGGGCTCTATAGCAAAAATGTTAAGCTGAAAACGAAATAAGTCGTACAGATCCTAAGGACACTAGAACCTGATGCTCTGATACCACCTGTGACACCCCGCCTAATTAAATACCGGGCGATCACTCCTTTATTAAATTAAAATCAAGGTGAACAGTTGGTTCATTCTTAGCATCACTGTCATAAAAATAACTTTTCCAATTTAAACACCCTAATTAATTAAGCTAAGTGTCAAAACCATTTTTAATCATTACTTTCCAAATTTTATTTTGAAAACAAAGATTTAATTATTTACAACAATTCAATATTTAAAGAATCACACCACAATAATCCTGGAACATATAATCCAAATAATTTAAACATTCAACAACTAAATCCCAACATTAAAACTTAATGTAAAACATCCAGACAATAATAAATCCCAAAGTGACAATACTAGAAATAAATGAATCACAAAGTCCAAATAATCAACTGAATAATGGAAGTGGGCGACACATGCCCAACTGAATAAACATGCTAGGAGTGGAATCAAATGAATGAAGTCGTCTAAGTAAGAGGCCTGCAACTCCCACCTAAGCTGCAGCACGTTCCTTCCAAAGAATCCTATGCAAGACGCCCCTGTGGCTGGGCACCTGTAATATATACATATATATACAAGAGAGAGAGAAATAGCAACGTGTCAGAGCCCGATAGTGTAGATGATTTAAAATTCGTTTAGCAAGTATTTAAAATGTTTACAGGCCAATGCAACAACATATTAGTGCGACACTCTCTTGAGACTTTCTCACCCCTCTTCTAATGTGCACGCCTATCGCACTAACCTTCCCAATGGTTTAACCTATCTTGGTTACCCGTAAGATTTAAAACCAAAGAATATAACTGTTTAAGAAAATAACTTCATTTGATCACAAAGTTCTCATTTAAACTTTATTTGCTAATAAAGTTTCCCAGCGTTCCTTTATAATTTTTCAAAACAAGTATTCCTAATTTGAGTCATTATACATGTCTTACTTACCATAACACAATAGGCAGTTTCCCAAAATTTCAGAATTTCATATATATACTAAATACTCGTATAATATATATACTCTAACAACACCCCACATAAAAATTTATGGTGCGCGCATACTCTGCTATCCAATCCCCGTATCTCTCGTACTAAGGGAAATACAAGTTCGGAATCACTCACGAACTGTATTAACACATACACAACAATATTGAGGCGAAGCATAGTTTCCAAGTCCAAGAGGTCAGTACATACCCTCACGTCTCTTAGGACCGTCCGACTATCGATCCGATAGCCTCTACCTAGGATTCCTATCTTCTAGGGTGTAATACCTCGTATTTTTATGCTATATTAATTTGGGGATTTATTGAATTTAATGTGAGTTAATTATTTAATAAAAATCCGAAAATTAATTATGTTCTAATTATTAACGTGACGAGAGTTAGTAATTATGGAAAATTTGTTGAATATTACTAATGAGCAGAGTAATATATGATATTTATATTATTGAATGCCACGAGAAAATAAAATGACAATTTTGAAAATTTGAGTCGGGACGTTCCCGTGTTGCGTCGGGACTAAATATTGATAAATAAAAGTGAATATTTTATAAGTCGTTCGTATGGTCATTTTGAGTGCGCCAACGCGTCCGGAAGGGTCGAGATAGTCAGAAAAGTGTACCCGGAGATTTAGTTTGGGTCTCGGGGAGTTTTTAGGCCTAAGTGGTACCCCGGGAGGGCATTTTGGACATTTCACATTTATGGGTAATTAAACCCACGAAAATTCAAAGGGTTATATCAGATATATGGATTGTCATCTAGGGTTAGAAACTATAAACACAAGTGATGTCCATAGGAGAGAAAGGAGAGAGCTCTCAAGGCAAATTCAAGGCCCGAAATCCACCCGTTTGCACCGCAACCACCACCAACGCGTAGATCGCGCAACGGGCTACGCAACCACACCAAAAACATCTGCAAATCAGAACGTCGAAAATCCCAGGCAAGTGTTTATCTTGCTTATTTCTTTGGTGCAATTTTCATATTAGTTTAGGAATGATTATGGATGAAAAATATGGAAGAAAACCCAAATTGTGATAGGAATTTGCATGTAGTAAAGACTTAAACCTTATTCTGGAAGTCTTTTGTGATGTTGAAGAATAATCCACGAAATTTTGGTGTAAATAAGAAAGAAATTCTGGGATAAAACATATTATAATCATAATTTAGAGATTTTTAGGGTTCTTGAGTTTTAAAGGAATTTCGGTATGATTATTTCATGTTTAGTGACGTAAATTGACATGCTTTACGTAGAATGTGTATCCTATCATGTTAGGATGTTAGTGGTAGAATTTTTGAGATGTTTGGGATCGAAAAATATGGATTTGGATGAAGTTATATAGTAGAACGCGTAACTGCAATTCTGCAGAAATCAAAATACCTGCTTGATCGATCGATCGAGCCAGAGCATCGATCGATCGAAGGTTCGATCGATCGAGCCCCAGACCTCGATCGATCAACCCCTCCTGGCAGACTCCTATTTCCCTTTCTAGTGAGTTAAATTCAATTTATTGTGAGATAATTCTTGGGCATCCTTAATAAAATGTTTTGGGAGATAGGGAAGACCAGTAGGACATGTGAATAGATTTTGGGACCCTTATTGTCGGGCAAAGATTGTATTTTGGGATAATTACGTAAGGGTCGGTGAATTTATGATTTAAAGAGAGAGACACGTAAGAGAGTTACTTTGGGACAGATGTGTATACCTACTGAATTTTATAATGGGGAGGATAGAATCCATGAAGCGTTATGTAGTAAGTGGAAAAGTTCCTCAAATTAAAGTAAGATGTGAATGGTTATACGTGACAACTATATAATGAGAAATAAATGCAAATGAGGTAATTATGGGAATTGAGAATTTACCCATTATTGATATGGTAATATTAGTATAGTTATATGATTGTGTATGCATATACTATCTATGTGTGAAAAATCATGCCCACGCTACTTGCTATCCCTGAGGTTTCCGCGCTGGGACAGTCTTATCTCGATGGGACCTTTATGGGGGATATTGACTTGTACCCTAGAAGATAGATATCCTTGGTACAGGATATCGGAATGATAGTTCAGACGGTCCTAAGAGATGCGGGTATGTGCTTTCCTCTTAGAGACTTGGAATCTATGCTTCGCCTCATATTGTTTGTGTATAGGTATCCTTGGTACAGGCTATCGCAGTGATAGTTCAGACGGTCCGAAGAGACTTGGAATCTATACTTCGCCTCAATATTGTTTGAGTATGTGTTAATACAGTTCGAGAGTGATTCCGAATCTGTATTCCCTTAGTACGAGTGATACGGGGATTGGATAGTAGAGTATGCCCGCACCATAGTGTTATTTGGGGTGTTGTTATATATATATATATATATTATATGAGTAGTTAATATATATATGAAATTCTGAAATCTGGAACTGCCTACTGTGATGTGATATGTAGGACATTGTTGATGACTCAATTATAAATACTTGTTTTGCGAAAGTATAATATGGCACTGGAAAAACTTTATTGATTAATGAAGTTAAAAATGAGAACTTTGGTTACAAATCGAAATATTCTTTTCAAACAATTAAATCGTTAAATTTTGAATCTTACGGTTAATCTAAGATAAGTTAAATCAGTGGGAATATTAGTGCGATAATTGATAAGATAAACTGTTGGGAAGGTTAGTGCGATAGGTGTGCACATTAGAAGAGAGGTGAGAATTTCTCAAGAGAGTGTCGCACTAATATGTTGTTGCATTGGCCTGTATCAATATAAATACTTGCTAAACGTATTTTAAATCAAACACACTATCGGGCTCTGACCCGTTTCTTTTTCTCTCTCTCTCTTGTATATATATGTATTTATTACAGGTTCCCAGCCACAGGGGCGTCTTGCTTAGGATCCCTTGAAAGGAACGTGCTGCAGCTTAGGTGGGAGTTGCAGGCCACTTGCATAGACGACTTCGTTCACTTGATTCCACATCTATCGTACTCATTTATAGGGCATGTGTCTCCCTTTCCATTATTTATCTGTTTTATTGGGATAATTGTATTTCAATTGTTTCTAGTACTGTTACTATGGGATTTATTTCAGTATGGATGTTTTACCTTAAGTCTTAAATGTTGGGACTTTGAATGTTTAAACTTAATGGATTATGTTACAGGATAATTGTTGTATGATTCTTATTCATTGAAAATGTTGTTACTAATTAAATAAATAAGTTTTTCTGTAAAAATATATTTTGGTTATAAAGGTTAATTAATTAGGGTGTTAATTTGGAAAAGTTTATTTTTACGACAGTGATGCTAAGAATGAACCAAATGCTCACCTTGATTTTAATTTAATAAAGGAGTGATCGCCCGGTATTTAATTAGGCGGGGTGTCACATAGGGTACGAGTCAATATCCCCCATGAAGGCCCATTCGAGATAACACTGTCCCAGCGCGGTAACCTCAGGGATAGCAAGTAGCGCGGGCATGATTTTCACATATATATAATATATGCATACACACAGTCATATAAATATACTACTTTTATCATATTAATTTAGGTTCACCTCATAACCCATAATCACGACATTTATCCTGATTTTCCCAGTATTAGTTATCACGTATAACGGTTCGTTTCTAACTTTAATTTCTAGTGATTTTTCCAACTTACTACGTAATACTCATGGACTCTATCCTCTCAAGTGTAAAATTCAGTAGGTATTCCTTTATGTTCCATCGTAACTATCTTACGCGTCTCTCCCTTTAATACCTAGTTTCATCGTCCCTTATATGTAAGTATTCTAAATTACAACTCTTGTCTTACATTAAGGTCCCAAAATCATTCATATGTCCTACTGGTCTTCTTTATCTCCCAAAACATTTTAATAAGGGTGTCCAAGAATTATTTCTCATTAAATTGAATTCAACTAATTTAAAAAGGGGAAATATGAGCCTGTCAGAAGGGGTCGATCGATCGAGGTCTGGGGCTCGATCGATCGAACCTTCGATCGATCGAAACTCTTAGCTCGATCGATCGATCAAGCAGGTATGGCGAATTCTGCAGTTACCAGTTACGGGTTTCCTCACATAACTCCATCCAAATCCAAACTTTTCATTCCCAAACGTCCAGAAATTTGTAATACTAATAATATAAATCCATTCCATACATCTTTTACGTAAAGCATGCAAATTTCCATTAATAATCATAGATTAACAGGCCAAAATTCATTTAAAACTCAAGAACCCTAGAATTCTTTTTAACATGGTCCTAATCAGTCTTTTCCAGAATTTTCTTCTTCTAAAACATAAAAATTTCGTGGTTTGATCCTCTACATGTTAAGGGATTTCCAGATTAACATTCAAATCATCACTACATGCGATTTCCTATCTCAAATTTGGGTTTTCTTCCATAAAACTCATCCTAATCACCCCTAGACTAACATGAGTGACGCATTAATGAAAATAAGAAAGATAAACACTTGCCTGGGATTTTTGACGTTCTGGTTTGATGATGAATTTGGTGTGGTTGCGTTCCCCTTCGCGCGATCTACGCGTTGGTGGTGGTGGCAGTGCAACCGGGCGAATCGTTGGCCTTGGATTGCTTGGAAAAGCCTCTCCTATGGCCGTCACTTGTCTTTGGTTGTTTTAACCCTAGAAGACAACCTTATACATCTGATATATCCCTTGAAATTTCGTGGGTTTAATTACCCAAAAATGTAAAATGTCCAAAATGCCCTCCCAGGGTACTAATTAAGCCTAAAAATGCCCCGAGACCCAAATTAAACCCCCGGGTACACTTTTCTGACTATCTCGACCCTTCCGGACACATTGGCGCACTCAAAATGACAATACAAGTGACTTATAATATATTCACTTTTATTCATCGATATTTAGTCCCGACGCGACACGGACGCTTCCCGACTCAAATTTCCAAAATTATCATTTTATTCACTCGTGACATTTAATATAAGCAATATTATATATTACTTTGCTCATTAGTAATATTTAACAAATTTTCCCATAATGACTAACTCTCATCACGTTAATAATTATAACATAATTAATTTTCGGATTTATATTAAATAATTAATTCACATTAAATTTAATAAATCCCCAAATTAATTATAGCATAAAAATACGGGGTATTACATGATCATAGTTGATAAAAGGGTAGAATTAATTAGGGGGGTAATTATTTTACTTGCTAATATTTTGATATTCCCTATGCATTTGATAGTATGCATAAGTGTGCAGGAATTCTTCTAAATGGCAACGTTCATCATCGGGCAAAGATATTGATCCTTGGGTTGTTTGAGTCAAGCATTGTATTTTTATTTTGGGTGGGACATTTTTGTTAGTCTAGTAGATATTGATAGCCCTTTAGGATTTTTGTTTGTTTTTGTCCCGGAATAGCCAAAGGGGGAGATTTGTAAGGACACAAATTTCCAATTTAGTCCTTTGTAGTTTTTTGGCTCAATTTCTGACAAAAATGTTTGAGTCATAGGATAGAGTTATTGACCATCCTTCAAGCCTATGACATGCTAAAGTTGAAGACGTAGCGGCCAAGTTTAAAGCTTCATCAAAATGCTGAGTTTATTGTGCCTCGTTTCTACGTCATCAACAATGTTCTATTTGCTCATAAGTTATGAATGCATTGTAAATATATATACGAGCTTGGAACATTTTAAATTGGGTGTACTTTGTTTTTAAACAGTTTTTTATTTTCAGAAAGATTTAATTAAAACTTTAAAATAAAGTATATAAAATGTCGAGTTTATTGTGCCTCGTTTCTATGTCATCAACAATGTTTCGTTTTCTCCTAAGGTGTGAATGCATTGTAAATATATACGAGCTTGGAACATTTTAAATTGGGTGTATTTTGTTTTTAAACTGTTGTTTATTTTCAGAAAGATTTAATTAAAACTTTAAAAGAAAGTATATAAAGTTTCTCGGCTAAAATCAAAATTTTCAACTTTCTGGAAGTTGGTTCGAATTGTCGTTCGAACGAGTTTGTCGTTCGAACAATAATGTCGTTCGAATGAGGTTTGCCAACGAGTTCCCCAAAAGGCCACTAGAATGTCGTTCGAAGTGTCGTTCGAACGAACATGATGTTCGAACGAGATTTCTAACGAATTCACACTGGAACTTCATTAGAACGCTCGTTCGAATGAGACTTCGTTCGAACGAAAATGTCGTTCGAACGAGTTTTGGCGGGAACAGTTAATTGGCAGTTTTGAGCAGTTTTTCCCTCTTTCCCACTACTTTTTCCACTAACTCTTTTCCTGAATATCTAAGTGCGGGAACCAAGTTTTTTAACTTAACATTTTCACATCTTTACATATCCAAGAGAGAGTTTGAGAGCTTCAACTTTCCAAGAAAAAGTTCATGTTTTGAGTGTCTAATTTTTCAAGAAAAAATCTTTTAACACTCTAGTTTACACCCATTGTTTAGTATACCAAGCTTCCTTTATATATATACTTTGCCTGGAGTTTGGCACCGATTTTTATCTCTACTGTTTGAAGAGAAGTTTGGGTTTTCTTCTAAATCCCACAAAGAATAAGAAGTTTACGTTGATTTACCCACTTGGAGAAAGGTTCCTTGTTCGGGTGACGGTGACCATAAAAAGTCCGATCGGTGGATTCCGAGACCGCGGTGGAGCTCCGTGGTTATTCGCTAGTAGGAGGTGTATATAAGAAGGAGCGTCAAGGCTTGAGAGGGATCGAGTCGAGTGTTGTAAGTCTTATTGTCTTGTATTTGTAAAACCATACTAAGTGGATTTGAGGCTAGGGACGTCCGAGGTTTTTTTTCGTTGTGGGTTTTTCCTCGTACATCGCGTCGTAGTGATTCATTATTTAATTTTATCTTGCTATATCACCTAGAACGCATGCTTAGTTAAAAAGATAAAATTTGGTTTAATCACTACTTGTTTAATTTGGTGATAAATAAATATTGGGTAATGTGTAGTTAATTCAAGTCATTAATTTAATGTGTTAAAATTTGGTTTTTTTAACTTGGGAATATTGAAAATATGACTTAGGTAAATTTTCTAGGATTTGGGTTAAATTAATTGTGGTGAAGTGAAATTATAATTGTGTGTGTGTTTCAATTTAATTTCACGTTGTTTAATTGTAATTTGAAAAGAAATTAAGATTTATTGTTTAGTTAAACCATCAATGCTTCCGCATCTCTAAAAGTAAATTATCTTTTTGAAGAAAAAGAATTTTTAAATTGGGGGCCTATTATTCCAACAATGCTTACTGTAGCTATACCGTAAGGTTATACTCAGTTACCCTACTAATCGCTAATTAATTATCCTCAGTATTGTCCCACGTATCCATTAGTTTTGTAAAAAAAAATCCCAGTGCTTCCTACACAGCACTACCTGGCTCTACTATCCTTATATTATATAATATCTCTCAGATCAAAGTGTTTTCTCCCTGCGTACAATGATTATCGTTCAAAATCGATACTCTAGCATCTAACAACGTCTACCAACTCCCGACGTTTATCAAGGTTCATGTATGGAATGTTATGCAATTAAAATCCAACCAAGGAATTTTCCCAATGTCCTATCACCTAGAATTATCGGTTATCGAGGCCCTTTAACCCAAAGAACATAACCGGCACACTCAAAATCTTATTTCTAGATATATAATCTAATCCTAAACTCCCACATCTCTATAGGAGTCTTACAATACGGCGATAGCACTATCACTAAGTCCCCAATGCTAAATCAATAACGAGATAAATCTCTCCACTCAATGATAAATTTGATATACCCTGAATCATATCAGTACAATACTTATGTACTGATATTGAATAATACAAGTCAGCTATACTCTTCGAAGTCTCCACTACAATATAGTATATACGCCGGCTTCACCCTCTTTAAGGTGAGACATCGCAAGGCAACACATCCTGCCCTGGAACAGTGAACACGATAGCCTTACTGTAACATTCCCCTATCACTCAAACCCTCACTAATCAGTTCATACTCAGGATAACATCATACTCGCATAACACATCTCTCGTATATGAGCGAATTCCTGAAAATATAACTTCTCAGTGTCCGCATCCACTCCCATGCAAATGGAACCAAATATATCCACTCATCTCAACAGTAAATCTTAACACACAGTAATGATACTAACAATGCAACCACTAAACTCGTTTTACACATGAATCTAGTGCTAACAAAATACCGTGATGCCCTCGTGCACGTAAAACTTACCCCATTTGCCCAATGATATAACGTACCTTCCATTGCTAATGGAACTGGATGTTCAAATTATTTTTGGACGTAATACTCACGTCTAATCTAACCCAAAACTACTATAATTGTTGCCCGTACTGGGCACCCTGCTCCTGTCCCCTATCTCTTTGTGGACAATATCAACACATGTTGTGACAACCCGAATATAATTATGATTAATTATGCTTAAAGAATGCTTAGCTTATGTGATATGACTAGTGTGTTAGTAATATATATGATGTTAAGTTATTATGTTTAGTCTAATCCTACCTTCAGAAAGCATGAAAAAGTCGAATTAGTTACAAATGGGAGATTTTGAAGTTTTCGGTAGCAATGTTCATGTTTAAGGCTAGTTTTGCCCTGTATGATATAACAGTTGACTTGATGTATAAAATAAATAGTTGTATATATATGAATTAGGTTTTTAACATGACAAACGGTGTGTCAAACGGAGGTACGAGCGAGAAGTTATGCTGGAATTATGAACCAGGGACAAATTTATCCATTCGTTAAATGATATTTTGTCTTATTAGGCTAACAAATGGTGGATTTTGATTGGTTAAAGAAGGAGGTTGGTTTTTTCCAACTTTAAAGGCTTGAAATAAGTCCCTACTTCATCATAACTCAGCCATTAAAGAGTTTGGCTTGAGAGGAAGAGAGAATTGGAAAGTTTAGGAAGAAAGGGAGGAGAAAATTTGGAGAAAAATCCGTGGAAATTACGTAAAAGTCCCGAAGATAATCCTACCCCAAATCTTGTTATTTTTATTATATTACTGACTTAGATGATAGAAATTATCATTGTTTTACTAAACTTTCAGCCCTTGATGTATATGTTTGGATATATGCAAGTTTAAACAAAGTTGAATGTGTAAACCCTTAAATTACTTTGTTTAGTAACCTTGTTTATTAAAACTTCCATATCTTTTTATATGATTACTGAAATTGATTGATTCCAATTGGATATTAACATGGACTCATATGTGTATGACATATCCAAAAATAATGAGAAAATATCAAGAAATGAGTCTTTGGTGAGAGTTTGAAGTTAGGGTATGAAATCTTCCCTAAGGGTGAAAGTATGCCCGCCATATGTTCGATGTTTTTCTTGACATAGCAAATGAACCTTAAAACTTATAAAACTTTAATTTTTTATTGTTCAATATTTTTAATGATGTTGGGAGAAATATCATAGAAATTTATGATGTAGAAAAATTATGAAAATTCATGGAAGTTGAATGAACGATAAAAGAGCCTATAGGGCAGATTTGCTATGTGGTCAAGAAATGGGCCTATCTTGCTCTAGGAGAGTTAAAATTATGTACCGTCTTTTGTATTGGAATCCTAAAATGATAAGTATTGAATTACCAATAAGAAATGAATGTATGTTTGGTCTATGATTTGAATATGTCAAATATATTAACAAGAATTTGGATGGAACTTCACTTGTGATAAATGATTTGAATAGAATCATATGATACTTATGAATTGAGATATGTTTGAGATACTCCTTAGATTGTTGATATTCTTATGATGATACTAATTTTGTAAGAATGACATAAAATGGAATAAGAACCAGCTGAACAAGTGCCGAATGAAGGAAAAGGAAAGTCTATTAAATTACCAAGGTGAGTGTACTTATGATTTGTTTCATATATAAATATGAATATAGCTCTAAGAGAGGATTTGTTTGAATACTTCAGTATTCAGGATTTGTTTGGATATTAAAATATCCAGGATTTGTTTGGGTCTCATGATCCAGGATTGGTTTGAATACTTTGGTATTCAGGATTTTTTTGGATATTAAAATATCCAAGATTTGTTTGGGTCTCATGATCCAGGATTTGTTTGAATACTTCGGTATTCAGGATTTGTTTGGATATCAAAATATCCAGGATTTGTTTGTGTCTTATGATCCAGGATTGGAATTGGACAAAGATCCAATGATTTGTTGGAACTTATGTTCCAGGATTTGTTATTGCCAATGGGCAGACTTATTATTGCCAATGGGCAGAATTACTATTGCCAATAGGAAGGCTTCTTATTGCCAATGGGCACACTTATTATTGACAATGGGAAGAATTACTATTGCTAATGGGCAGACTTCTTATTGCCAATGGGAAGAATTACTA
This sequence comes from Sambucus nigra, assembly GCA_949130495.1. NCBI lineage: Eukaryota > Viridiplantae > Streptophyta > Magnoliopsida > Dipsacales > Adoxaceae > Sambucus > Sambucus nigra. Next base: position 320,403,722 of record OX422214.1, on the reverse strand, counting down.
TTGCCAATTGGCAGACATACTATTGTCGATGGGTAAAATTATCATTGCAAATGGGCAGAATTATTTGGGCCTTATGGTCCAGGATTTGTTATTGTTAACGGGCAGGATTGATTGGATTTAATATCCACAGATTTGATATATAACTGTTAATTCATTATATGGCAGGATTGATTGAATTTAATATCCATAGATTTGATATATAACTGTTAATTCATTATATGGCAGGACTGATTGGATTTAATATCCACAGATTTTATATATAACTGTTATATCATTATATGGCAGGATTGATTGGATTTAATATCCAAAGATTTTATATATAACTGTTAATTCATTATATGGCAGGATTGATTGGATTTAATATCCACATATTTGATATATAACTGTTAATTCATTATATGGCAGGATTGGTTGGATTTAATATCCACAGATTTGATATATATAACTGTTAATTCATTGTATGGAAAGATTGGTTGGATTAATATCCACATATTTGATATAGAACTGTTATTTCATTTCAGGGAAGGAGTGCCTCACTAAGCTTAATCCTTACGGTTTATATTTTAACATTTTCAGGTTGTACGCTACCAGCTAGGATGTTATATGATCAGAATTTGAGAGTTTCACCGTTAGAAAGAGCCGTGGATTAGACATGGGGGTTTTGTCATTGTCACACTGAGGTTTTAATACACTCACATATTGTATATCTTGAGTTAACATGGATTGAGTTGATCATAATTAATCACATTATTGTATGTCTGCTTAATTACGACTCTGATATTGATTTCGGTATGGAATAAGAATAATATTATGTTCATTTTGCACATGATGTAGGAAAATATTGATAAATGAATTATATTTCCAATGGGCTCAATATTATGATCTAATTATTCTAATAAGAAATGATTAGTATGGATATTGGGTTTGGGGTGTGACACATGTGGTCTTCTCTCCACATATAAAACACCTTATTGTATATATCCCTTATCTATGGACCCACTAGCTATGTCTGTGTTGCCTTACTCTCTGGCTATGGTAGCCTCAGTCCTGGTGGATACCTCGGTTCCCTCTCTAGGTTATCCCCCCTGTGGTGCCCCACCAGCACCAATTATATCCAATCTTGCCCTGCTGACTAGACTCTCCAATATCTTGGATCCCTTCTCATGGAATCATTAATATTGATACGATAATAGTATGACATTAATGACCTTGGCATAAGTCATCCAAGTTGGAAGGTATGCCCAAGTTGATGGCGATTATACTTGTGAGTCCATCCTTAAGCATAAGGACCCCATTATCCCCCGTATGCACCTCATCGGGTAAGAAATGTGCTAAACAAGCAAATTCTTCCTCTTACTCGGCCCATATTCGGCCCTCCTGTAATAAGTCCTGAAACTTTCTTTGCATCTCTATTTGAATAGGAGAGTAAAGGACTTGTGGTCAAATTGTACCCCAAATTTCTCGATATTTATAGTATATCTTTTTCTCAGACATGGTGTCTGACTCCCACCACTGCAACATTACTCTTACGAGCTTAAAAAAATCGCCAAAATTTATTTCTGAGTGTCACTACACTCCACCATACTCAAATGCCTTTGGATGTTTCCTCTTCCATTGGCTAGTTAATACAACGTTCGCATTTCCTCGGAGACTCCGGCAGATGGACCTTATGAATGGACCCATTGACTCTCTCCCATACCGACTGAACTAGATGATTCTGAATTAGCGTGATCGTCCTCTGTGACGGAGCTTGGAAAAATATTGCGCCACAGTGGTCTTCGTAGTATTAACTGCCTGGGCAACTATAGTCGCGTCCTCTACTGCAACCATTGTTCCCCGAATAGTCTGCAACTTTTTCCTCTCCTCTCCTCCTGCAGTCCTCCTAATGAACCTTGCTAGTTGTCCTCATTGTTCGGTGTATATAAAATTCAATTCAATCATACGCAATAGCAGGAGAACATAAATTGCAATAGGAATCGATAGTCCTTAGCATAGGGCACTAGAAAATGATGCTCTAATACCATCTGTGACACCCCGCTTATTTAAATAACGGGTGGCCAACCCTCTACTAAAATAAACAGGAATCTCAAATGGATCATACTTAGCATCACTGTCAAAAACCAATTAATTACTATATCACCTATTGTTTAATTAAGTCGCGTGTCAATTTTAAAATTTAAATAAATTACGTTAAGTAAAAGAATTTACCATAAACATTCCAGATAAATAATTAACTACAAAATCACATAATCAAATCTGAATACCAGGATATAATAAAAATCCATTAACCGACCAAACCATCGGTTTACGATCTAATACAAGATCCAATACAAATGAATTAAGTAAAACTCGAATAAAACTGACAATAGGAAACATGCCCGAATAATAATTGGCTGAATCCTATCTAGAATCTCAAAGATAGAAAATGACTAAACAATACCCTCAACACTCCACAACTACTGCAGCTCCGATGTACACCCAAAAAAAGTTTATTTTTAATTAGAGAAAACAAATATTTCATTTTGTTTTCTTAAGCTCGTCAACTTTTGGAGTGCTTGAGAATATAATAATTGATAATAAGTAAATATATATAAACAAAGTATAAAAATACAATTAAAATCAGTAAAGGTTGATATTATTCAAGCAACAAACTTCATATTAAAAAAATAAGTAAATGCATCAAATTTAATTATATAACTAACAATATTGGGCATCTTTAAATGAAAGCATAAACAAAGAGATAGGAAAAAATAATTGATGGATTACATGTCAATAAAGGGAAAGCAAACAAAGACCCTCGAATCTGAAAAGATCATCAAATCTAACTATTGAGGGGTGAAAAAACAATAATTGTCCCACCCCAAACCCAATGTCCATACTAATCATTTGTTATTAGAATAATTGAATCATAATCTTGAGCCCATTGGAAATATAATTCATTTATCAATATTTTTCTGCATAATGTGCATAATGAACATAATATTATTCTTATACCATAATGAAATCAATATTAGAGTCATAATTAAGCGAACATACAATACTATGATTAACTATGATAAAATTTCACAATCATCAACTCAATCCATACTAACGTAATATATACAATGTGTGAGTATATTAAAATCTTCAGTGTGACAATGATAAAATCTCCATATTTAAACCTCAGCTCTTTCAAACGGTGCAACTCTCAAAGTTACCGGTTATATGGTATCTTAGATGGCAATGTATGAACCTAAAATTATTAAAATATAAACCGTAAGCATTAAGCTTAGCGAGGTACTCCTTCCCTGCAATGAAATAACAATTCTATATCGAATATGTGGATATAAAATCCGAACAATCCTGCTCATTGGCAATAACAAATCCTGGATCATAAGATCCAAATAAATTTGCCCATTGGCCATAACAAATTCTGGAACATTAGTTCTAACAAATCCTTATCAAAAGATAAATCAAATCATTGGATCTTTGTCCAATTCCAATCCTGGATCATAAGATCCCAAAAAATCCTGGATATTTAAATATCCAAACAAATCCTGAATACCGAGGTATTCAAATAAATCTTGCTCTTAGAGTTATATTCATATATCTGTATATATGAAACAATCATAAGTACACTCACCTTGGAAATTTAACAAGCTTTTCCTTTTCCTTTTCCTTTATCTGTCTCTTGTTCACTCGGTTCTTTTTCTCTTCCTATCATTCTTACAATATTAGTATCATCATAAGAATATTAACAATTCAAAGAACAACTTCAACGTAACTCAATTCATAAGCATCATATGATTCAATTCAAATCATTCCTCATAAATGAAGTCCCATCTAAACTCAAGTAATGATATTTAACATATTCAAATTACAACCCAAACCTACTTTAATTCTTTTTGGTAATCCAATCCTTATCATATTAGGTTTCCAACACAACTGACTACACATCATTCTAAGTTTCCTAGAGAAGCATATGCCCATTTCTTTACCACATAGCAAATCCGCCCTATAGGCTCATCAATGGTTCAGTCATCTTCCCAGAATTTTCAAAATTTATATACATCATAACTTTCTATAATATTTCACCCAATTTCAGAAAACATATTGACTAATATAAGATTAAAATTTCATAATTTTTAAAGTTCATTTGCTATGTCAAGCAAAGCATCAAACATATGGTATGCATATTTACTCTTTTGGGGCAGATTTCATACCCGAACTTCAAACCTTCACCCAAGATTCATTTCTTGCTATTTTTACATTATTTTTGGATATGTTATGAATATATGGGTCTATGTTAATATCCAACTAGAATCAATCAATTTTAGTAATCATACAAAAAGATATGGAAGTTTGAATAAACAAGGTTACTAAACAAGCAATTTAAGGGTTTACACATTCAACTTTGTTTAAACTTGCATATATCCATACATATGCACCCAAGCATGAAAGGTCAATAAAAAATCAATTATTTCTATCATATTAATTAGGGGTGGTAAACGGATGGATACGGATTGGATACCATGTTTTTCATATCCGTATCCGCTATCTTAATGCACTATCCGTATCCATATCCGCCCGGATAGTTAAAAGAATTATCCATATCAGTATCTTCTCGGATACCTCGGATTCGGATAATATCTGTATCCGTTTACATTGTTTAGCCATCGCAAAAAATAACTATTAAAATATTCAATCCAATGAAATCCAATCCAATCCAAATAAATATATAACAAAATTATTACCTCCTAACATCAACAATTATGGCTTCCATAATAATAGTAGCATTCCATAATGATAATATGTATTAAAGCTCCATACTTTACAACCATATAAGCTTAAATCCATCCAAAAAAAAAATAAAAGTAGCATTCCATAACAGTTAAAATAAATATGCACATTTTAGATTAAATCAAATTTTGTGAGAATGATAACCTCATGGACCTTTAGACTTCAAAATATACTGATATTTTTATTTTAATAAGTATACATTTTTATTTTGTATATACTATACCTATTGTTAACTTCAGTTCTCATCACAATCAAAACCATTTTTTAACTTTTTTGTTTTTCTCCTACATTTATTTATAATTAAGGAAACTAATGAACAACCACATGAACAATATATACATACAGTTATATATTTTTATTTTTATTTTGTATGTACATATTGTTCCTAACTTTCTATTGCATGAGGAGAGGATGCACAGTGGGGAAGTTGATATGCAACGAAAGGGTTGATAAGAAACGGTGGTGGAGTTGATGAGCAGCGGCGAGCAGATGCGGCGGAGGGGGGGGGGGGGGTGGTGGAATGGGAGTTTTTTGTGCAATAAAATGACAGCTTATTTTCTCTTGTTTTGTACGAAGGAGAAATGAAATGAAATTCGGACTTTTTGGTTTTGAGTGGAGTATATGTTCTTTAGTGGGTGTATGTTGTGTGTGATAGGGTGTATTGTAACTTTAGTGTAACTACATAATAATATACCCAATAAAATAATAATGCATGGCATTTTATAATATACCGAATAAAATAATAACTTTAAGGGGTTTTCTATTTTGAGTGGAGTATGTGTTTGTTTTATTTTAGCCTTTAGGGAATAAACGATTAAGGTTTTTAATATTATTTTATTAGTAATACTAATATGAATATTATTAATAATATTTTATTCATATGTTTGACGGATACGGATATTCGGTAAAATGGATACTTCGCATCGGATACGGATTATCCGTGTCGGATACTAGTACTATCCATATCCGTATCCATTTTCTCGGATATTTTTATAGAGTATCCATATTCGTATCCGTTTCCATTTTTTTGGATAAATATACATAAATTTGGATTCGGATATCAAACGGATGCGGATTTTCGAATATCCATTTACAGCCCTAATATTAATCATAAATACAAGAAAAATAACATGATTCATGGGTGGAATTACCTTACGGTCTTTTACATAATTTTCTATTAATTTTTCTGAATGTTTCTCCTCACTTTCTTCTTCCTAACCCTCACAATTGTTTTTCCTCAACCTAAAGCTCTCCCAAATTGAGTTTGTTGAATAAAGGAGGATATCTCAAGGGTTGAAGTCGGCCAAACCAACATCCACCTCGAACCAATCAATTTAAGACACTTATTGGGCATAAAGTACAAATTACCACTTAAAAGAATGGACATATTTTCCCTTGGTTAGTAATTTTGGTATAACTTCTTACTCAGACCTCCGTTCCACACACCGTTTATTATGTTATAACCATAACTCATTTGTATACAACTATATAGTTTTCACCTCAAGTCAACTGTTATGTCACAAAGGTCAAAACTAGTCTTAAACATGAACATTCCTACCTAAAACTTCAAAATTTCACATTTGTAACTAATTCGATATTTCGTTCTTTATGAAGGTAGGATTAGACTAAATATAATGACTTAACATTATATATACTAATAACATATCATTCATATCACATAAGCTAATTATGATTTAAACATAAATCATAATTATATTCGGGTTGTCACAATTTCCCCCTATTAGGAAATTTCATCCCCGAAATTGATATACCTTGGTTGTCTGAATCAAACAAATACGGATAACGCATCTTCATGGTATCCTCGCTCTCCCATGTAGCCTCTTCCATGGAATTACTTTTCCACCCAACTTTCACAAGTGATATCACTTTTGATCTCAATATTTGTTCTTTCCTATCGCGATTGCAAGTGGTTCTTCCACATAGCTCAAATCTTCCTTTAACACAATAGGTTGTTCCACCAATACATGTGAAGGATCCGCTACATACTTTCTCAACATAGAAATATGGAAAACATCATGTAATCGAGCTAACTCCTATGGTAGCGCTAACTTGTAGGCAACTATACCGACTTTCTCAAGAATTTTATAAGGTCCAATGTAGCGTGGACGTAATTTACCTTTCTTTCCAAACCTCATAATTCCTTTCCATGGCGATATTCGAAGAAACACGTAATCCCCCTTCTGAAATTCTAAATCTTTTTGTCGCTTATCCGCATAATTTTTCTTTCTTCTTTGAGCCGTTCTCATTCTATCTTGAATAATCTTCACTTTTTCAGTGGCGACTTCAATCAACTCTGGACCCTCTATCTTCCTTTCACCAACTTCACCTCAACATATGGGTGTACGACACCATCTTCCGTACAACGCTTCATATGGTGCCATACCAGTAGTAGATTGAAAACTATTGTTATATGCAAATTCTATCAAAGGCAAATATTCATCCCAATTTCCTTTCAAATCAAGCACACAAGCTCTAAGCATATCTTCCAAAATTTGTATTGTCCTTTCAGACTGCCCATCTGTCTAAGGATGAAAAGCCGTACTAAACTTCAAGTTAGTACCCATAGCATACTGCAAGCTATCCTAAAATATGGATGTAAAAGTAGGGTCCTTATATGAAATAATAGATACCGGTGCTCCATGCAATCGAATAATCTCATTAACATACAATCTAGCATACCTATCAACTGTATACGTAGTCTTGACTGCTGAAAATGTGCGAACTTGGTCAATCTGTCCACCACTACCCAAATCGAATCTTACCCCTTCTGAGATCGAGGAAGCCCAACCATAAAATCCATCGTTACATGATCCCATTTCCATTTTGGTATTGGCAATGGCTGAAGCAGACCAGTAGATTTCTGATGCTCCACTTTCACTTGCTAACATATCAGGCACCTAGCAAGAAAATCAGCCATTTCCTTCTTCATATTATTCCACCAATAATGCTCCTTTAAATCCCTATACATTTTAGTACTATCAGGATGCATAGCATAAATGGAATTATGAGCCTCATCTAAAATTTCTTCTTTCAATCCACCCACATTAGGCACACATAACTGCTGCTTATATAATAAAGTGCCATCATTCACAATAAAAAAATCTTCAAACTTACCATATCGGACATCTTATCATTTTTTTCTCAAGAAAAGGATCTTGACTTTGCAAATCACGAATACGGGTAGCTAACAAAGGCCTCACACTTACATGAGCAAAGAACCTGTCCCCATCTGCTAGCTTCAATTCTATTCCCATCAATCTCAACTCCATGATGTGGTAAACTCTAGCACACCAAATACAAGATAACCTGCCTGAAGCCTTTCTACTCAGAGCAACTGCAACTACGTTTGCCTTCCCTAGGTGGTAGTGAATTATACAATCATAGTCTTTAATTAACTCCATCTATCGCCTCTGCCTCAAATTCAACTCCTTTTGAGTAAATAAATACTTAAGGTTTTGATGGTCAGTAAAAATCTCACATTCCTCACCATATAGATAATGATGCTATAATTTCAAAGTAAACACAATAGCAGCAAGTTTCAAATCATTTGTAGGATAATTACATTCATGTGTACGTAACTGCCTAGAAGCATAAGTAATAACTTTACCATATTGCATAAAAACACAACCCAGCCCATGATGTGAAGCATCAGTATAAATAACAAAACCATCTCCACCATGCAAAATAGTAAGAACAGGTGCAGTTACCAACCTCTTTTTCAATTCATCAAAACTATTTTTGCAATCAAAATTTCATTCAAACTTAACATCTTTCCTGGTTAGTTTAGTCAGTGGCAAGGCAATCGAAGAAAACCCCTTAATAAACCTTTTATAATACCCAACCAAACCCAGAAAACTGCTCACATCAGTCACATTATTGGGCCTCTCCCATTTTACAATAACTTCTACCTTTTTAGGATCAACACATATACCATCTCCAGAAATAACATGGCCTAAAAATACAACTTGTGATAGACAAAATTCACACTTGCTAAACTTGGCATACAACTTCTTATCTTTCAATAGATTCAAAATTGTTGTGAGATGCTTTTCATATTCAACCATATCACGTGAATAAATCAGAATATCATCAATAAAAACTATCAAAAATGAATCAACAAAAGGATGAAGTACCCGGTTCATGAGATCCATAAATATAGCTGGAGCATTAGTCACCCCAAAAGGCATCACCAGAAATTCAAAATGACCATACCGAGTGCGAAAAGTAGTTTTAGAAATATCACTCTTCTTGACCCTCAACTGATGATAACCCGATCGTAAGTCTATTTTTGAAAACACTTTAGCACCCTGTAACTGATCAAACAAATCATCTATACGTGGTAAAGGATATTTGTTCTTAACTGTAGCTTTATTTAGTTGCCTATAATCAATATATAAACACATAATGCCATCTTTCTTTCTCACAAATAAAACTGGTGCACCCCATGGAGATACACTAGGTCGTATAAACCCTATCAAATAAATCCTGCAACTGAATCTTAAGTTCTTTCAATTCAACAGGTGCCATTCTATACGGTGTCATTGAAATAGGGTATGTCCCCGGTGCTAATTCAATACTAAATTCAACTTCTCTTTCTGGAGGTAACCCAGGAAACTCACTAGGAAACACTTCTGGAAAATATCGTACAATAGGAACATCGGCTAACTGTAAAACCCCATTCCTAGCGTCAAGAACATATGCAATAAAATCCTCACAACCCTTACTCAATAATCTCATCGTCTGAATAGAAGAAATGATGCAACTGGGAACAATTTTCCTTTCCCCCGTAAATTTAAATTCAGGCTCACTGGATATATTAAAAACAACTTCTTTACAAAAACAATCCATAGATGCATGACATTTAGATAACCAATCCATTCCCAGAATTATATCAAAATCAGAAATATCCAATGGAAGTAAATCTATAACTGTATCTCTAACCCCCACAGTCAAAAAACAATCACGAAAAACATACTCGGCTACAATCATAACCCCCATAGGCATATAAATACCCAACCCCACATCTAAACGAGTACATGGTCTATTCAGATATATAGGAAAATCATATGACATAAAAGAATGTGTAGAACCAGGATCAATCAAAACATAAGCACTTCTATCAGTAACAGAAAGTGTACGTGTCACCACATCTGGAGTAATCTGAGCTTCTTTCATTGTAAAGACTCGTCCACCTGGCTTGGAACTACTAGCTTGTCCTCTGCCCATACTTTTCACTACACTACCTGGAGATAACACTCTTCTTGTTGCTTCACTAGGTGCTGCTAGAGTCTCTGCCAATTGCGGATAATTATTCTTAACAAGCCCCACTTGATGACAATGGAAGCATTCCACTCCTTTAAGCTTAGGACACTCAGATTTATAATGCCCATCCTCTTTACAAAAGAAACATGTAACAACTCTCGTCGGTGCCTCACCCTTTCCTGACCTCCTAACCAGACTAGAAGATTCTCCACCCCTAGTATCTCTGCCAAATCTCCCCAGACCTCTACCACTATCTCCACCACCTCTTTGAAATTTATGAGGTTCTATCTTAACACTTCCATTTAACACCCCGCCCAATTAAATACCATGTGGACAGTCCCATACCAAATTAAAACATAATATACAGTTAGCTCATTCTTAGCATCACTGTCAAAAACATTTACAAGTCACCCAATACCCAATTAAGCTGGTGTTAAAAACTTTTCAAATTTTAATTCAACAAAATCCATTTTTAGTTTACGAATAACACTACACATTTTATTCTACAACACTAATAACTGAAAAGATAACTCAAAAGAATTTAAATGCAATTGGAATAAACATTCCCAAATAATTATCCCATGCAGTAATCCCAACAATAGTAAATGTATTAAAATGACACGAATACAAGAGTATCTGACTCAGATAGAAAAAAAATAATTGAATTCCTTTGGGTGGCATGCCCTAACTTAAAGAATACTATTAATCAAATGAAGATAGGCGTATAAGAAATACTCCATATCTCCATCGCTCGTCATAATCCACTAAAGTTGGCGTCCCTGTTGCTGGACACCTGATATAGAAAGTACAATAGAAAAGAGAATATGCAAGGAAACGGGTCAGATCCCGATGTGAAAATGATTTTTAAAACATCAAGTATTTAACAAGTGCAATAAAGCATTTATTATGTACATGCTAGTATCCAACTCTCACTTGCTATTCTCACCTCTCATCTAGAGTGCAGGCTTAACATTTCCTATTAACCTCCTAGTTAATGGTTCCTCCTCAATAGTTTCCCTAACATGATTCCATCCCATATCATAACCCCGTATGTCCCATACCATATGTAGTATAACCATTCATATACGTTTCCCATTAACATGAATCATTTCTCATTAATATTAATCGTTTCTCATTAATATGAATTAAGCTTTTCAAATCTATAAGAATAAACATTCATTAACTTAATTCAATTCTCTCTCTATTCACCGTTATCTACAATTATCACACAGTAGATTAATTTAACCACTATATACATTCATTTAATTCATTATATATATATATATATATAATATGAGACAATGGTCTAATGAATAGTACCATCTTATCTTATCTTATCAAAAAAATCAAAGGGACTACATTTTGCCACGTGTACAATCCAAGGGTTGACACTAAAAAAACTCCTCTCACAAGGCTCACAACCCATGTGGGCTCTTCCCTCTCTCACTCTCACATCCCGTCTCCTCATTTTCTTTCCCAAAAAAACCCTAGCCGCTCCCCCATCTCTTCCCTACACGTTGCTCACGCCCAAAGAAACCCTAGCCGCCATTTCGGATATCTCCCATTCCACACTCACCCCAAGCCGCTCAAGCCGCTGCTCACACCACCTCTCTCTCTCACGTCGCCGCCCTCTGCTCCACCACCTCTGGCTTTACCTCCCCCCGTCGGATCCGCCCTCTGCTCCTATCATACACGCATACACGTACATGTGTTTTTTTTCCAATTTTAGGATCTAGTACTCTTTGCTAATGGAGGTTTTATATATTCTTTTCTTAGGATCTGATACTCTTTCGTCACTCACAGAAACAAACCCTAGCCGTCAGATCCGCCCTCTTCTCCTATGGTGCGTTTTTTTTTGTTCCAATTTTAGGATCTGATGCTCTTTGCTAATGGAGGTTTTATTTAATCTTTTTTTTTTTGTAGGTTGCAAAAATCAGGTACAAAAGAAAATCAGGTATTCTATGTTGTTTATGTTGTTGTTTTTTTTGTTTCAATTTTAGGATCTGATGCTCTTTGCTAATGGAGGTTTTATTCATTCTTTTTTTTTGTAGGTTATCAGGTATTCTATGTTGTTTATTATTTATTTATGCTTTTTTAATCGTGTTTTTCACTTTGGGTTGTTTATGAGTTCATTCACATCAATGTTTCATCTGGAGCTATTTTTTTGTAGGTTGTAAAAATCAGGTACAAAAGAAAATCAGGTATTCTCTATTGTTTATGTTTTATTTATGCTTCTTTAATCGTGTTTTTCACTTTGTTCATTTGGAGCTACTTCATTTGGATGTACTTCGTTGTTTATGAGTTGAAAAACATCACTTTGGGTTGTTTTTCACCTTTTTTGTATGTCTTATTTATGCTTCGTTGCTTATGAGTTGATGAGGTGTAATGTTTTTCACTTTGGGTTGTTTATTTGTTGATTCACATCAATGTTACATTTGGAGCTACTTCATTCGTATCACAATATTCATTTGGAGCTACTTCGTTGTTTATGAGTTGAAAAACATCACTTTGGGTTGTTTATGAGTTGATGAGGTGTAGTGTATCGTTGTGTATTTTTCTTTATGTTCTTGCTATCACCGGTGTTTTTATTTTCTATTTATGGGTACTTTCACTATTATAAAAGTTATTATCAACATAGCAGCAAATATTTATACATTCCAACATTTTGGATTTTGGGTACTTTCACTATTATAAAAGTTATTATCAACATAGCAGCAAATATTTATACATTCCAACATTTTCTTGCATCTAAATTTTTTTTTCCAGACTCAGAGCATCCCTTAAGCTCCAAACTCTACTTTGGAGAGTGAACTAAGTAAGTGACCTACTTCGGAGATTGATTTATTTGATTTATAGGGACTATTATTACTAACATCTTCTCATTTTGTGATTTTTAATAGGACCTACAGACGGCCAGGTTAGTTGATTTAGACATGGATAACACACCAATATTTTCCAATGTAAGTAAAAAAACACCCTCCAAAAATAGACTTCCTAAATTCGACTTTCTCCTTATGTTACTATATCAAGAGGCTTTCATAGAATTTGCGCTCCTTCTCTTCACAGATTGAAGGCACACGTAGGATCAACACCGGTGTTGTGATCCGCGATGAATCAGAACTTGAGATGATTCTTAAAGAGGTATATCCACGACAAGTTTTACTTTTTTTTCCAGAAGAGAAAAATAACAAGAGAAAAAGAACAGAGCAAGTTTGTTATAAAGAGAAGAGGAAAGGGAAAGAAAACGAACCCCCACCACGGTGTTTTTTTTATTTTGCATTTTTTTCATTATTTAATCTACTTTACTCAACATGTCAGGACTTTCCTCCCACTTCTTCCCGTGCCTTGGCTCAAAGACTACGACGTGATTGAGAAAGAGCACAAAGGTTCCCGCTTAATCCCAGTAATTGTTCTATTTCAGTAAGTGTTCATATTTTGATTTAGTCTTCTGCAAATATAATGTTATTTAATTTATTCCATGAATAGAAAGTGTTTGGGAATGTTTCTGATGAGCATGGTTATTTTTTGCAAGGTTTGCTCCTCTAATTTCTATACTAAAATCACTTATTTATTTATTTATTGGGAAGTCATTGTGGTTATTTTATTTTTATTTTTTGGGTGTTGTTATTTAGATTTCTTCATTTAAGTAGTATGTGTAGGTGGATGGAATCCTAGAAACACACACACGCGTACACGTACACGTACACGTACACGTACACATACATGGACAAGTTGTCGATTTTTGTTGTACATTTAATTAGTGCACAAGTGTTTGAAGAAATGCCTCAAAGAGCCTTTCAGTGTATCCATAAGTGGTTTTTGAATTCCATATAACTAACTAATTAAGTTTTTGAAATTTGTTATTTTTTGGATCGTAGTTTATAATGATATTTGGCTCTTTTGTTGAAGGTATTGCCTTTTATATTTAATACCGTTTGGCCCATGTCCCAATATTTAATACCGTTTGGCCCATGACATTATGCAACATGGTCGTTGAAGCTGGTAGGGAGAATGAAGAAAGAGTTCACACTACTATGAATTTTATCTCTATGAGTAAGTAAAAAACAAAAAAGATAGAATTTAATTGAGTTAATTTTAACTTGATCTCATTTAGCCTTACTGTGATTTTTTTTCTTTCGCAATGACTATTTTTTGTGTAATTATATTTGTTTTGCAGGAATCATGAGTTGTTTTGAAGATCCTAGCACTTCAAAGTCCTGCTAAGGTATACTCTCCGTTCGATTTCAAGTTTTTTTGTTCTTCTATATTGTTTGTCTAATTTGTGACGTTTGTTGACTAAAAAATATGAAGGTGCACTATAATGAGTTCAATCATCTTCTATCTCAATTGCAATTTTGTATAACACAATTAGTTATCTTTGGATTGTTTGTTTCAAATTCAGGTTTGGAATATCCATATTGCAGTTTTCAAAGTTTGATTGTCTTTATGCTTGAATAGTCCTCATATTAACGAGTCTGCAAATGTTTCGTTACTCATTAGATTCGTCTTCTATAAAAACCAAGCTCTGGGGTAATTTCACGCTGCTTTGATATCTTTTTGATATTGTTATAGAATATGCTTATTTTAAGTTGACATTGCTTTAGGTATAATTTATTTGTTTCCCTTAATCGGAGTTTAAGTAAACCATGCTCCCCCTCCCAAATGCTCTTTTAGTTTTTGTACATTCCATGTTGCTTCTGGAAAAAATTAAATGGATGCTCCAACTACTCCTAGCATATGTTCGAGTACGGTTTTTTATGTTAATTCTGCTATGAATTTTTTTAATTTAAGTTTACAATAATTTCCAAGCATATGTATTGTCTAGCTATGTGTTGTCCAACTATATACTATCAAATTTAAGTTTACAATAATTTCCAAGCATATGTATTGTCTATGTTGTTGACGCGATAAATAGGGCATTGCATTTTGTTGTTGATATTTCCTTTAGAGTTGGTTATGTGATGAATTGGTTGTGAGATATGATCCAATTTTATACGAATTGGTTGGGCTATTTGCGGCAAATCGTAATTTTTGTAACGTTGTTCAGTTTAGGCTATTTTATGTGAGATTTATGAATAATTAACAGTTGAATTTCTGATATGTTAAAATATACGTGTTAGGAACATATAGTTTTAATTTGAGAACGATTTGATGGTTGGATAGTGAGTTATGATTTGCTTTATACAAGTTCATAGGTTAAATTTTCAGTGGATTATCTGATTGTTCCCTCGAGCTTTAGGGATCATTACGAGTTATGAATGGGCATGATGGTATTGTTGCTCCTATTTAACATGATCGCTCATTTCATCATAATTTGATTACATGATGTGGAGCATTAGGAGCATTTGATTATAAAATGTTGTTCATGTCTAGATAAGATTGATCATGTTCTTTTGGGTGTGTGTGAGTAGGTCCATATTTCAGCAGCAGGCTGTCAATGCTAAACCAATTTTTGGGGTGTGTGTGAGTAGGTCCATGGTTCAGCAGCAGCAGGTTGTCCATGGTTCAGTAGTGGCCACTCATTAGTTCCTTTTGAATGTTTTTAATTATGGTTTTCAAGTCGTAATTGTAAGTTCTGATTTGAGTCATGTCTATGTTTCTTCTTAATTGCAATTTTGGGGACTAAAAATAAAAGACATCAGTTTGGGGGACAAGAAATAACAGGCAATGTGATATTTGTTTGCTTTTTTACTTTTTAATATATGTTTTTCATTTTTGTTCTACATAGGCTACTAATGCAAGAGAAGCATGTTTAGCGGAGGGGCCTTACGCGATTGTGATGGCACGCTACGAATGAGTTGGCGCAACAGTTTGAGGATGAAACAGCGAAGTCTTTGCATTATCTGAGGATTAAGGGGTTTTCGATTGTGGACGGACAATCGAGGAACAAGGATTTAAGGCAAGGGTGTGGGGTTGTGATTGCGAGGCCGGGGAATTGGATTTCTTATTTTGAGAGGCGTTACACGATTTTGTATTTACATCAAAATTGAGGAGGATCGAAAGATTGAGGGAACTAAGTGTAATTATGTGGTCTTGGTGAAACAGAGCAGATGCTTGCATCAGAATCGAGAGGATGATGAACATGTTATCTCTTCTTTTATTTCAACCCTGTTTTTTTTCATTTTTGTACTTCAATTGTGTGTTCGTTTCACACTTTTCCAATTTGTAAACCAGGTGGGGAATGTTTACATCCAGTTTCAAGAGGAAGAACACGAACCAAAAGCGCTTCATAATCTTAGTGGAAGGTTTTACGCAGGTTAGCTATATTCATTTCCTCATATATACATATATTTATATGAAAATACGCATACGTGTATACCGAAACTTAAACTCCAACACAAGCTATAAAGTTTCAGTTTATCCTTTGCCTTTGTCCACTACCGTCTCCCATCTTCCCAAATAATTATTATGCGTCTAAGCGCACAGTAAAGATAACATTTCACTCAGTTATTTTTATTTTATTTTATTTTTAACAACAACAGCCTTTTATTTAGAACTATAGGGGCTCACTTTTTTTCATTCTTTCACTGCTACTCATAGTCCCCCTCTCATTATATACCATTATATCTGCATAATTTAATTAGTAGAGTTAGTACAATGAACTACAATGTTTAATGAACTACAGTGTCTTTATCACACTTGCAATTTAATGTACTACAATGTTTTACCTGATCTACAACAGTAATTTACTTAACTGAACTATAATTTACTTAACTACAATGTTTTGTTCAAAGTCCGAAATCAGCCGTGTTTATCTCCTTGCACATTGTATGTCAAGTCATCTATTTTTGTCCAAAGTCCAGAATCATATCTGTTTGACACACGAATGCCTCCACACCGCACCTGATATAGAAAATGAAAACGAGTCATAAGGAAACCTTTTAGAGGTCTTGCGTTCACCGGCGATGCATCTAGGACTTCAACTGGAAGAACTTTAAAGTCGCTACTAACTACCATGAGATCAAACTGTAGATGCTACCCTTTGATAAAAACTCCTTAAGGTAATTTTTTTTATTTATTTTTGCCACAAAGTTTACTTTATTGGTGGACTAAACCTTTTTTTTACATTGAATACTGAACTGTTTAAAATGATTTTTTTGTTTACAATGGCTGCTATGTTTTTGATTTGGACTTTTCTTTAAATTCATTTAAACCTATGTTGGTAAACTATATATAGTATTTCATTGTGTTAATTGGGGTTAGTTTAATTTCATTGTGTTTTGTATAATGGGTTCTCCACATTTCTAGCTCCTATTGCCACTAAGAACTGGACAACAATTTCCAAAAAAAGTTATTTTTGCTACCAATTATGTAGTCTTTTTTTACTACCCCACATCTGAAATTATTTTTGTTTTGGTGATTGTGATTCATGTTCGTTGCACAAATCCTAAGTTTCGGTTGAATAAAATTGGCTTTTATTAGTCCAGCAACTGTGGAATGTTGGTCAGGTAGATACTGGTTTTGCATCTGTCCGGTTTTTTTGTTTAGGACTTATTTTTGCATTCGTTTTTTTCAGGTACTAATTCGATGTCTCTAATATATGTATGATGTTTTAGCTATTGAAATTTATGAATAATCGAAAAGTACTTCCAATTTATTTCTATTTTTTGTAACTGCTTATTTAAGTACTACATTCACTACTGATTCAGTTACCGTATCAAACTTTCGTAACTATTTCATTTGAATATACAACATTACCCCATTAAATTTTTTTAACTACATCTGAATATTCAACATTCAATTGTGTGGTTGTGTATGGATTTGCAGGTAGTCAAATTCTGGGAGATGAAAGTGAACACAAGCTATGTTCAGTGCATGCTTCCACAAAAATGCCCATTTTCTATGGTAGAAGTGGAAAGACTAATGAAGGATTTAGGTGCACCGAGCTTTGGGAGAGTATACCTCGCAGGAGAACCATTTGGGGAAGTTCGTGATTGAGGAACGACTGACCATAAGTGCATGTGTTGTATCTCCTGTTGTATGGATGTTGTCACCACTATATATAAAAGACATTGAATTAGAGATTTTTAGTGGGATGGAAGATAGGATGGTGTATGTTGGGTATTATTTTGAGAATTTATTTGCATCTTTTATAAAATATTTATTTTAGTTGGATGTATTCTATACATGATTAAAAATTTATTTTTACCGTTTTGCGATTATGTACTTTGAAAATTTTTGTTGTGCCTTCAGGCACGGGCATATACTAGTATATATCTATATATATACATATATAATACGACACCCCGAGACACAGCTGCGGTGCATGCATTACTCTGCTATCACGTCCTAATATCGCTGGTCGCCGAATAGGGGGACTAAAGGTTCGGTAAGGATTCCTCGAACCACAAAAAACAACATACAAATTGGAGGCGAACATAGTTCTCATACCCACGGGCCACGCACATACCTACGTTTCCATAGTCAGCGGACTTATCAACTCACCGATAAGTCTTTCATAGACCTATGTTCTCGAGCGACAAATCAAAAATCATATGGATTCATCAGGATATAACTGCCCTCACGTGCAAACCTCCCGTCGATAGAAAGTAAGATAGGTATGTCATAAACATAAATAATAAATCAATAAAATAGGCATTATCATCTACCTATAATATAATATCAATAAGGTAATCACACTACCCTAAGATAATTCCCATACGTAGTGTTATATCTCTTAAATCCTACGTATTAAAATATTATGTCTTTACTTCGTTAATTTACTTATTTGAGAGTCTCACTCGTTACTCAAAGTTAAAATAGGTTTTCCTCAATATATTTATTCAGTAAGAAATCACTAATATCCTACTGGTCCATATCATCTTATCTCCCGAAATACTACGAATTGAACTCTTCCTTAATTAGGGTTATAACCGATTGTTTCTAATCTCTTATAAACACATCATATATCAACTAGGATTGAATACCATAATTAAATGGCTCATAGTATATAGTGTTTCATTCACACTATATGACTTATCAACAAAATCAACATCCTCGCATCCTATAACATCTCTCCACTCCAGACGTCGTTAAGGTTCATGCGCGAAACGTCTCGCAAAGCGAAATCCAAACAAGGAACCCCTTCAATACACTACTACTTAACTTTGTCGGTCGTGGAGGTCCTTCAACTTCAAATACGCAACCGGGATAACCTCATCCCCTCTTTCAACCAAATGTGGTCTGAACTCCCATCTCTATTCAGGAGCCATACCACTAAGCGCTTGTACTACGCTCAGTCCTTGCGCAATCAATAATGACCTTAAACTCAGTCCTTGATGCTCAAATTGTAACCCTAAGGCTACCCAGGTGTTATATTAAATCTCCCCTACTAGACCTATCCTTAATCCTCATGCATAAAAATTAAGAATCCAACACATGAATCTAGCAACCGAAATTTCTATAATTATCATAATTCTAATCAATTAAATCCCAATCAAATCAAATCAATTCTTAACTAGGGCTTACTAAACCTTCCTAAGTCCCATTATATCCAATTAATAATCACCAAAGATTTAGAAAAGGTTTGGAATACGAACAAGCATTAAAAAGAAACAACTTCAAGGATTCTGGGGAGGTCGATCGATCGAAGGCAGGGGGTCGATCGATCGATCGATCGCCCAGATAACAACCCAGTTTTCTGCATTTCTTCTACTACGGGTTTCATCACTTTTGATCATTCACACCTTCATATTAACTGCCCAAATTCCTTATAAACCTTACTACATGATATAGTAACATATGTGAATGATTTCTAATGCTCTAAACATCCTAGAATCATCAAGAGTTTGAATTAAAAGCATATGTTTATCTTCTTTTTCTAGAAAATTATATGCATGATATCTTTAAGAACACAACAATGATTTTCAAAATTTCTTCAACAGATTGATGAATATTTCGTGGATTAATAACTACCTACAACATGAGTTTGATTCCTATATATTTTCAGATTCCTGAAATCCATTAACAACTCTATCTTTTCATCTTCCAAACATGTAAAATCTCATTTTTATAACTATCCAAACATGGACAATATACAAACTTAGATTGCAATTATCAAACACTTGCCTCTAATGAAGGTCTGATCCTTTAGGGTTGTATATCACAGGTGGTTCTCCCCTCTCCGGCCAACTTTCGGTGGTGGTTGGTGATGGTGACCTTTGGTTCTTTGGTTCTCCTCCTTTCCAAGCAAGCTTTACTCTTCCCAAGCAACCTTTCACTCTCTCAAGAAGATGACCTCTCAATATTGTGTAGAAGAGTTGAATGAACTCACATTCAACTAATCTCCAAATACTTATAATAAGACAAAATCTGAAATCACTATTCAGCCCCCTTGTAAAAATGACTAAAATGCCCTTTTCGGTTGTCTTTTCATTTCCAAATGACCCGAGACCCAAAACCAACATCCAAATAGACTTTTTTGACTATTTCAACCCTTCCGAATGCAACGACGCAGTCAAAATGACTATAAGGACGATATAAAAATAAGTTCCCTTTTTAATTTAACAAATTAGTCCCGACACGTCCTATACCGCGTCTGACTAAAAATTCAAATTACTAAATTAATAACTCATAGCAATATCAATAACATCACATTCATATATTACCTAAATAACTTTAAGTAATATATAGAATCATACATTTTAATATCCACAATTCGGATAAAACCCAAATGAATTAATTTATAAAAAAATCTAATTAATTCATTAATTTAAAATATAACCCATTTTTAAAAGTCATTAAAATCACGGGGTATTACATTCCACCCTCACCTCCCTTAGACTGAAATGAGTCGAATCTAATTTTCTTAAAACTCTCTCTACTCTCCACCCCTTGGTTTATTTGCCTTTCTTCTCTCATGGCTTTGTTTACCAGAGAAGCATAATCTTCTAACTCATAAGTGGCCACTTTATTTTCAATAGGCCAAATCAGTCCATCTTGAAACTTGCTGAACCTTTAGTGAGGTACGAATGAACCTAAAATTGTTAAAATATAAACCGTAAGCATTAAGGTTAGTGAGGTACTCCTTCCCTGCAATGAAATAACAATTCTATATTGAATATGTGGATATAAAATATGAACAATCCTACCCATTGGCAACAACAAATCCTGGATCATAAGATCCAAATAATTCTGCCCATTGGCAATAACAAATTCTGGAACATTAGTTCCAACAAATCCTTGTCATAAGACAAATCAAATCATTGGATCTTTGTCCAATTCCAATCCTCGATCATAAGATCCAAAAAATCCTAGATATTTGAATATCCAAACAAATCCTGAATACCAAAGTATTCAAATAAATCCTGCTCTTAGATCTACATTCATATATCTCTATATATGAAATAATCATAAGTACACTCACCTTGGAAATTTAACAAGCTTTCCCTTTTCCTTTATCTGGCACTTGTTCATTAGGTTCTTCTTCTCTTCCTATCATTCTTACAATATTAGTATCGTCATAATAATATTAACAATTCAAAGAACAACTTCAACATAACTCAATTCATAAGCATCATATGATTCAATTCAAATCATTCCTCATAAATGAAGTCCCATTTAGACTCAGGTAATGATATCTAACATATTCAAATTACAGCCCAAACCTACTTTAATTATTCTTGGTAATCCAATCCTTATCATATTAGGTTTCCAATACAATTGACGACACATCATTCTAAGTTTCCTAGAGCAAGATATGTCCATTTCTTTACCACATAGCAAATCCTCCCTATAGGCTCATCTATGGTTCAGTCATCTTCCAAGAATTTTCATAATTTTTATACATCATAACTTTCTATTATATTTCACCCAATTTCAGAAAACATATTGAATAATACAAGATTAAAATTTCATAATTTTAGAGTTCATTTTCTATGTCAAGCAAAACCACAAACATATGGTATGCATATTTACTCTTTTGGGGTAGATTTCATACCCGAACTTTAAACCTTCATACAAGATTCATTTCTTCCTATTTTTATATAATTTTTGTATATGTTATGAATATATGGGTCTATGTTAATATCCAACTGGAATCAATCAATTTCAGTAATCATACAAAAAGATATTGAAGTTTGAATAAACAAGGTTACTAAACAAGCAAATTAAGGGTTTACACATTCAACTTTGTTTAAACTTGCATATATCCATACATATGAACCCAATAATGAAAGGTAAATAAAAAATCAAGTATTTCTATCATATTAATCATAAATACAAGAAAAATAAATTCATGGGTGGAATTACCTTAGGGGCTTTTACGTAATTTTTAATGAATTTTTCTGAATGTTCTCCTCACTTTCTTCTTCCTAACCCTCACAATTGTTTTTCCTCAACCTAAAACTCTCCCAAACTGAGTTTTTTGAAGAAAGGAGGATATCTCAAGGGTTTAAGTCGTCCAAACCAACCTCCACCTCGAACCAATAAATTTAAGACACTTATTGGGCATAAAGGACAAATTACCACTTATACGAATGGACAGATTTACCCTTGGTTAGTAATTTCGGTATAACTTCTTACTCGGACCTCCGTTACACACACCGTTTGTTGTGTTACAACCATAACTCACTTATATACAACTATCTAGTTTTCACCTCAAGTCAACTGTTATGTCATAAAGGTCAAAACTAGTCTTACACATGAAATTCCTACCGAAAACTTCAAAATTTCACATTTATAACTAATTTGATATTTCGTCTTTTATGAAGGTAGGATTAGACTAAATATAATGACTTAACATTTTATATACTAATAACTTATTATCCATATCACATAAGCTAATTATGATTTAAACATAATTTATCATAATTATATTCGGGTTGTCACAATAACTGCTTGAAAAAAATGATTTACTAAAAACTAATGTTGAAATGATTCTTGATTATTGTTTATGTGTTGCGGAGAAGCTAAGCTTGACAATATACTATGAGAGTTTACTCTTAGACCAAAAAACAACGACGAATCTTGAAATGAAGTTTCATAAATATTAACAACGTATGTCTGGAAATGAAATGTAATATTGCCGATTGTATTTTCAAATTTTAACCAATGAACAAACCCATTAGTACCATTAGAGATGAAAACCATCATTCCTCGAAGAAAAAAATCTAAAAATTTAAAACCCGGTCCCAAGTTTGAATATTAAAATTATAGTGTTCTTTTCTCATCACGTTTTGTAGGCAAATCTAACAAAGAAAGAAGCTATTTATATATAAAAATATTGGCAAACAACTAAAAGCAATATCTACCTGTAGGTTGTAGACATTTCATAAACCCACCCCTAAATATTGAAAGGGCCATCTTCTCCTCAAGTGTTTCCATGTGCACATTGGCACACACACTCTTGAAGAAACAAAAAAACGAAAAAAAACAAATAAGTTGCCATTTATTTCATTACAATAGTAGAATTCGAAAGATACAATTAGATAGGTTATTACTTGATGCAAAACAAATTGAAACATACATTTGACTAACATTACACCTTTCATACTATATAGACTGTTGAATTTAACTTGTTCTGGATCACCACCTCAAACTAACAAAATGAACCAAACATATACAATTGGAACTATTAGTTATAAAACCCACAAAACACACCCACTATTTTTTCTAGAAAAGCAAACACAAACAAAAATATGAGAAACTAAATTTTAAATTTCATATGCACAACCCAAAACAACCAATCAACATACCTTATCTCTTATTTTTTTCCACTAAAATGTACATATGTCGAATATTTGTATACCAAAAGCATTTGAATATGTGAGTGGCCCGATATGTGTGTTTCAAACAAAACCAATTTTTCTCCGAAAAAGATCCAACTTTTAATTATGCACCAAACCAAGTTGTGAAAAACTTATTTCTTACTTTAAACCAGTTTTATCTTGATTAATCCTAAACATGCATCTAGTGATTAAAGCAAGTAAAATAAAGTAAAGAATACTCACAACGCCCGATGTACGAGAAAAAAATCCAAAATGGGAAAACAACCTCGGACGGCCCAAGCCAGACAATCACTATGAACAATGGTTTTACAAAGACAAATTAGCCTTACACTAAAAATCGATCCCCATGGGTCTTGACGCTCCTTCTGATCTTCAACCGTTCTTGAATAGTACCCATGCAGAAATTCCATCTTTCACGATACCTGTCCATAACACACGCGTCCATGTATGTCTCGGTGTCCACCGATATGGCTTTGATTCATCTACGATGTTGAACAAGAAGTCCTTCTCCTTTCTTCACCGTAAAACCCTTTGTGTTCAATGTGTAGAACAAACAACTTTGGTGCAACAAGATCACCTAAACAAATAAGAATGATATCTCAGATCTTTGCAAACTCTAAGGATATGTTTAAGACTTTTAAACCTTAGAAAACATGTGCAAACAAGGTTCTGGTTCGTAAAACTGTTTTCCAGAATGCACACCGATGAAACTATGATGAAAACACTGTTTAAATAGGATTTAAATGCCGCCTCGAAAAATGTGTCATTCGAACGACTTGAGGAACTCGTTCGAGAAACATCCTATCTCGTTCGATCGAGATTGGATGTCGTTTGAACGACAGTGTGAAAGTTTGACTTTTTGACTTTTTGTTTAAAACATCTCTTCCAATGAGAGATCCAAAAATGTCAAACTCTTTTATGAGCTTATCATCATAAAACATAGAGTAAACCTTTAAAACTCTTTTAAAACATTTAAAAACATTTTTCTTTATAAAAATTACATCCTTATCTTCTATAAAAAGAATTCTGAGCACAATTAATTAGACGCATCCATACCTGAGTGATCTCGAAATTCAATTAACTTTGAAGACGAATAAACTTGCAACAATTAAACTAAGGAATGATTAAATCTTTGAAGCTTTGCCTCAACGTCTTCAATTTCTTTAATACGTCATAGACCGAGTGAGGTCGTGACAAAATAAAATTCTCCGTATTACATATTACAAACACAATTTTGTTCACGAAATTAAGTCAAAACAATACAGGGACTCAATCGGAAATTTATGTCCTTACAAATCTCCCCATTTGACTATTACGAGGCAAAACTAAACCAGTGATATGCCTAATCGGGTCGTCAAGCCGTATGACGCCTAAATCCCATCCCATAAATCCAAAATCAAAGATACAGGACACATACTAGAATATGTAGCAGCGGCAAGCATTAACTGTCTGAATGCGATGTAGACTTGAAATCTCGAATCGCTGAAGCATACCTACACACATGAAATAGACAAACAGATACCCAGTGAAGTATGGAGGAACAAATGATACCAATTTATATTTCTAATAAGAACAAATCATTTTAAGCATGTGAGCAATTATTTTATACCAATTTGAAACAAATATAATCAAACAATATGTAAATACAGATATCAATAGTAGCGCTCAACAAATCTCCCCCTACATCACATACATCTCTCCCCCTTTTTGTCTCGAATAGACAATCCGGTGAAAAGATAAACCAATATGAAATATCTAGCATGAGAATATGAAACCAATTTGAATCAAGTTAATACCAATTTGAGAATTGAAAAACACTAGATAATCATGAAACAACCAGCTAAATATGATCAAGAAATGATAAATCAGTAGCTTGTAAACCAAGGAATCACACAGAGAGTATACCAATCAAATAAAGTGTGATAAACGGACTCATATGAAAAATACCAATTTGGAACATAAAAGAACCTGCATATAAACCAAACAGTCCAGAAATGCTTCCCGTAGTACCAAAAATATATCAAATTAAACCAGTGGACTGCAAACCAATTAGAAGGCATTTTTCATCCTGTCGTTCGAATGAGCCAGGGACATCGCTCAAACGAGATGAGGATGTCGCTCGAACGAAGTACATAAGTCATTTGCGCGAGATGAGATGTCATTAGAACGACTTCGCGTGACCTACCAAAATTTTCCATTTTCCCAGAAATATTATAAAGTATTGACCAGTGAAAAAAATTCCACAAAAATATTCCAAGAAGGGCTTGACAGAATCAAAACAATGTTACAACAGTAGGCTTTTAACAAAAAATGCAAAAACTCGTAAAAATTAAAATGCGAGTTACATGCAAACATAGTACCGATGTGCTGAAACATGGATATGGAATGAATGGGCGTGAAACTACAACAAATGAGTCACAATTCCAACACATCGAAACGATCAAGAAGCTTTAATTGATAGCTATAAATCATTAAACTTTATCATAGCCATATGACAATTAAAGTGTGAGCTTAATGAACTAAACATACTACATGCACACAAATCCAGAATTTTGACAATTCTACAAACAATAGCGTCAAATTGCAATGTTTCAACATTAGGATTAGTTGTGCAAACTCGTAAAAATTTTAATCCATCCAAACTCTCTCAATAATATCATATTTTTTTGGAATGAACTAAACAAATTTGGACCTTTTCTTAACATATTGCATTTTCTTTTGGGCTCTTTTAAACGGTGGCTTTCACGATGAGTCAATTTTGAACTCTCACAACCCTTTCCCATGAATCACTCATAATTTTTACCAATTTTAAATCCTCACGGTAAACGGTTATTGCATGCACACTTCTCCTTAAGTTTACTTATGCATAGATGACAAGATTGAGATAATAACGCCTCACCAAATTCAAATATGCAAGAGAAGTCAAATATCCATATAAACTCGTGCATGTGTGTAATGTTGGCATATATACAAAATCGAATCAAAATGCATATCAACTTCGAAACAACCCCATATAAACAATGGTTAAGATCATTCTAAGCATCGATAATAATGACCAAATGTCCTAGCCACATGGATAATGAAACGACCGAGGGGAGGGGGTCCATGCACACAAATATGCCACATCAAACATGTAAACTCAAAAATAAAAATCGAAAATATTTTTGGCTTTTCAAACATATTTTGACTAAAAAAAATATTTTTGTATTTTTCAAATAAGACTCAAACCAGTGAAAAATAAAATACAAAGAGATAAACATGCCATAACACTAGCAAATAATAAATCATGATGCCAGGGCTAGCGTATGACAAAACATGCAAGCTACTATCCATAAGAAATAACAAGAGATGAATCATGTGCATGCATGTGAGAATCAACCAACGAAGCATTTAGCATCTCCAAAATGGATTTCCTAACCCAAACAGGTGTATACCTAACAAAATGGGTTTTGGGAACCAATGGGGCACTACGTTTAATCTTCTTTGGGTCTTTTCTAAGATCAAAACAAAAACTCCTAAGGTGACCTTTCCTACCACAATGCGAACAAGTGAAAACACGGTGAGGAACGGGACCTTTAGGTTGACCTTTTCTAATACCCTCGGATGTGGTTGACATTCTAAAACAAAATATGGTTTTGGCTTTTACAATCGAACCACTAGAACAAGATAAGCCACTACCATCACTACTCGAGTCATTTAAATAATTTTTAAAATTTTTAAACTTTTGACATAAGAAAAAGATTAGATTCCTCAATTTTTAAGGACTCCTTCTTTAAATTTTCAATTAACCCTATAAGGTTATCTCGCTCCTCCTCAATGTGAGCAAACTTATCCCTAAGAGCCTTTTCTCGTGCCACAAAATCATTAATCGAATTATATTCCACAACGTCACAAACTCTAGAATTTTTTAAATTCTCTAACTCTTTTTCTAAAATGAGGACTCTATCATCACTCGCCTTTTTGCTCAATTTTAATATATTAAAATCTTTAAACAAGGAAATAAAGTGATCACAACAAATATCTCTTTGAATTTGAAAGCTTTGCAAATATTAAATCCTATTTTTGAAACCGTAATTTTCTTTCTCCAAAATTTCAATACGTTTTGCAAACTATAAATTCGAACGATGTAAGTCGTCAATGCTTAGAGAATCCATCGAAAGAAAAACAAACACAGGAGAGATAAACAATCACAAGAGAGATAAACAAACACACGGGATCACAAAACAAATAAATATGTTTTCTAGCTCTGATACCAATTTGAAGATGTGAGTGGCCCGATATGTGTGTTTCAAACAAAACTAATTTTTTTCCGAAAAAGATCCAACTTTTAATTATGCACCAAACCAATTTGTGAAAAACTCAATTCTTACTTTAAACCAGTTTTATCTTGATTAATCCTAAACATGCATATAGTGATTAAATCAAGTAAAATAAAGTAAAGAATACTCACAACGCCGGATGTACGAGAAAAAAACCCAAAACGGGAAAACAACCTCGAACGGCCCAAGCCGGACAATCACTATGAACAATGGTTTTTCAAAGACAGATTAGCCTTACACTAAGACTCGATCCCCACGGGTCTTGATGCTCTTTCTGATCTTCAACCGTTCTTTAATAGTGCCCATGAAAAATTCCGTCTTCCACGATACATGTCCACAACACACGCGTCCACGTATGTCTTGGTGTCCACCATTATGGCTTAATTCGTCAACGATGTCTAACAAGAAGTCCTTATATTTTCTTCACCGCAAAACCCTTTGTGTTCAATGTGTAGAACAAACAACTTTAGTGCAATAAGATCACTTAAACATATAAGAATGATAATTTGGATCTTTGCAAACTCTAAGGATGTGTTTAAGACTTTTAAACCTTAGAAAACATGTGCAAACAAGGTTCTGGTTCGTAAAACTGTTTTCCAGAATGCACACCTACGAAACTATGATGAAAACACTGTTTAAATAGGATTTAAATACCACCTCGAAAAATGTGTCGTTCGAACGACTTGAGGAACTCGTTCGAGTGACATCCTATCTCGTTCTGACGAGATTGGATGTCGTTTGAACGACAGCACGAAAGTTTGACTTTTTGTTTAAAACGTCTCTTCCAATGATAGATACAAAAATGTCATACTCTTTTACGAGCTTATCATCATAAAACGTAGAGTAAACCTTTAAAACACTTTTAAAACATTTAAAAACATTTTTCTATATAAAAATTACATCCTTATCTTTTATAAAAATAATTCCGAGCGCCATTAATTATACGCATTCATACCTGAGTGATCTCGAAATGTAATTAACTTTGAAGACGAATAAACTCGCACTAATTAAACTAAGACATGATTAAATCTTTGAAGTACATCATAGACCGAGTGGGATCGTGACAAAACAAAATTCTCCCTATGACATATTACAAACACAGTTTTGTTCACGGAATTAAGTCAAAATAATATAGGGACTCAATTGGAAATTTATGTCCTTACAGCATTGTATCTCATTAAAGAAAAGTGAAATCTAAATCATGCATTAAATATAAATAACATTACTTTATCATTTCAAAATCCTAAAACGAATCTAAAAAAACTACCCTCCCCCCCCCCCCCCCCTCCCCCATCTGAAAACCCAAATGGTAATCAAATAATTATATAGCAAGAGTACGAGAGGGTTATTTAAAAGAGATGGTCAGAAAAAGAAATTCCAAGAGAGCGTTAGAGATCTCAGATGGAGGTTTAAAAGAGAGCCTGGGCAAGGAATAGAGATTATGAAAGTGAATATGAAGAGTAAAGTGATGTTACTGGTTGTCCTCGAAAGTTACAAAGCTTACAATGCATGGAAACTCCAAATTCTTCATAATAGATTTCATAGAGAGAGAAGAGTTAAAAAGTTAAATAAAAATTGGGGAAAATTAAAGAGGAAATATGATAATTTAAAATTCGAAAATAGGGGGAGTTGATCTCAACCCTCCATTTTAATTGTGGGAGGTGGCAAGAAATAGGTCGTTATTGTGCTTAGACAATTCAAGCACTTCCCTCTCTCTCACACACACATAGAGAGAGAGGACATATTTACTTTGTAGTAACACCAATTTTTCACATGAAAGGTAGTTAGTCTTATACGTTGAGAGTAGGGAGCATCAAATAATTTATATCATTTTAAGTGTAGATGAAAAAAATATAATGAATACATCAACAACGACAAAAGGATTTTAATAAAGACACAACAACAATAACTTTGAAAGAAAATGGATAAATTAATATTATAAATTTCCAGGTGATAATACCCCAAATAATTAAACCAACTTATGAAGTAAACAACCTTGGAAACCACTACGGGCCCATAATAAAATAACTGAGTAAAAATTGTAATGAAAAGTAATTACTAAAAAGACTAAAAACTCTTACATCAACTACTCAGAT
Source organism: Sambucus nigra (assembly GCA_949130495.1). Lineage (NCBI taxonomy): Eukaryota > Viridiplantae > Streptophyta > Magnoliopsida > Dipsacales > Adoxaceae > Sambucus > Sambucus nigra. The sequence goes on along the minus strand of OX422214.1, from coordinate 320,373,518 downwards.
GACTGGACCAAAGTTGATGTTGGAATTTGTCCACTCGCTCCTGCCGCTCCGGCTACCAGAAATCTAAACAGATAAATAAGAAAAACTTGGATGATACCCCAAAATTGAAAGAATTATATGTATCTCCGTTTGAAAAAATATTAAGTGAGACTTATATATGTCTTATGTCATCCCTCTAACACCTCTCCCACTATAAGCTCACCTTAATACATCTGGTATATATATCCTTGTCATTCCCCAAGACACGTGACCATTATGTAAGATATGTAATCCCTACTTAAGTTTAGGTTCATAACATCTAATTATATATCGATAATATGTATGTGTAACATCTTTATACTACACCATATCCTATAAGGTAAGCTCATTATGGTATCCTTTATATTACAACAATATATCCTTATAAAAGTGCGTTCATAGTCGTATTAGATATATCATATGATCATAACATAGAGGTATATCCTTCTTGAATGTCTCATTCCTCTATTGGCTCATTCCACATGAGATCTCACTCCGGATATATCAAAACAACACGCAAAGAGAAAATCATTATGCAAGCAAACCAATCGTGAATCTATATACCATGTTACATGAGATGATCCAATCTTTTATATCTCTCTCAAGCGAGACGGTTGACCAACAACATATAGGATTAAGATATAAGACATATATGCAACCTGTATCATTGTATGAGTATGTCACGATTTTTGTGCCATAAAAATATAAAATCAAAACAAAAAAAAATTTAAAAAATAAATAATAAAAAGTATCATATATAAAAAAAACACAAAATATAAAATATAGTTGTAGAGGGGTGTTCATTCATTTGAGAAAATCCCAAGGCAAGCAGGCCCACATAGAGGGGTTGCCTTTGCTCAAATCATCAATAAACGTATAGAGAGAGAGGGTCTATCTTGATTGATCCCCATGACCAAATATGACACATGGGCAAGGGGACTCACCACTAGCAGCCCTTCTCCCCAAGATTGAAGCTACAAAAAAAAAAGTCACGAATGAAAGAGGGGCTCATCACAAGTAACCCGTCCAAAAGAAACTCAATCCACAAGAAAAGCCAAGGATGGCTTACCACAAGTAGCCCCTCGTACCAAGACTCAAGCCATAGAGAATAAATAAGGACGAGGAGGGATCACCACGAGCAGCCCCTCGTCCCAAGATTCAAGCCACGAAAAAGAGGTAAGGTTGAGAGGGATCACCATGAGCAGCCCCTCCAAATAAGTTGAGGCCACGTAAAAAGACCAAGGTAAGGGAACTCATACGAGCAACCCCCTCTGCCCAATTCACATACCACAGAAATAGAAGAAAGGAGAGGAGGTCTACCTAGAGTGGCCCCTTTGCCCCAAATCACCTACTATGAAAATAAAATAGGGCGAGGAGGTCCCCTAAGAGTGGCCTCCTCCCCAAGATTTGTTACTCAAAAAATAACAAAGTACTAATATTTACTTTCTTATACATGTAGCCTAGTTGAGCAATCATGGCCCAAAAAGGCCAGTTGGGATCTCCTAGGAGTATTGGCTTGGTGGCTGAGAAATAACGTTTGTTGTGCAAGCTTAACCACTTAGCACTTTAAGATAGAGATAAAACTAGTAGAGAGATCCTAGGAGTCACTCAAGTCTTTACACAACTCACACTTAGTCATAACTAAAGTGAGTAGCCAAGAGGCTGCTCACAAGAAATGAACTTTTAATAAATTGATTCTAGAGAGGGTGATCCTTGAGGTCACTCTCAAGTTTACAAAGTTTGTACAATAAGTTACCTGATATGTCACGAATATTGCATATTAATGTTCTTATCTTTTTTCATTCTAGTACAATTATGTCCGTTAATTCATGTATTTACGCTCATATACTGTATAGCCTTGGGTTTCGACATATATATATATATATATATATATATATATATATATATATATATATATATATATATATATATATATATATATATATATATATATATATATGGGGGTGTATTTGTTGACGCCAAAATCATATTAGGTTTTAATGATAATTTAGGGGGTGACAACTCTAGATTTAATTAATTATTGATATGAGATTTAATCTTGGTAGGGTTGTCTTCCCATGTAACCATATAAACTAATTAAATCAAGGTGAAGGATATTAGTCGTAATATATAGTTTTTTTTATTCCTTTTTGCAATCGTAGTTTAAACACACGCCTAGAATTTCATTTCTTTTGTTAACAAATTATCTTTTACACTTTTATTTGAGAAGTATTAAATTAATAGAATTCTAACAGTTAATCTCTATGGATTCGATGCCCGTACTGGACGCTATACTCACGTAAAGAGTTTAGTCAATAGTTTAGTTTTTTGTATTAAGGAGGTGAAATGAATTCAATGAATGGCGTACTAACAATGTGCTACTTTTCACCCTCGATCAAAATTCCACCATTGTCGAGGACCTGTTTGTTTTAGGATCTAATTTGTTTAGTATCTCATAATATTTTCTTTTTATTTGTATTTTTTGTTAGAAAATTTTGTAGGAATTATCCATTTGAGCACCAAGAAACACTTGAATCTATCGGTCGTACATCACTTTGTGGATTTTTTCCACCTTCAGCTATTTTGGGGGTAATCATGTCTTATTCTAATTTTTTTCGGTAAAAAAATCCCCCTAAACCTATGTCTTTGGGTGAGTATTACCAAAGTTAAGTTATGGATTATGAGAATTTTGAGAATGATCATTCCGATATCGGGCCTCAAAATTCTTATGATAAGAATTTTGAAACGAATTGCAATAGCTTTTAAAATTATTATATTAAGGATTTTGATAGTAGTTCCGAGGATAGTTTTCAATCCTCACATTTTCAAGAATCCGCACCTTCATCAATGACTTTGCGTGAAGGTTTGCCCATTCTTGAAGATGAAAAATTTGAAAATCGTTATCGGGAAGAAAATCGCTATTGGGAACAAAAGTTGGAAGCATTATTCGAATCCAACGACGATTTTTCTTCTGAGACTTTTGAAGTCAAGGATTGTTTTGAACCAAATGAGGAATTTTTACCTATTTTGGAACAAACCATTCTTCACTTGGCCCATGGTATAATAGAGATTGAAAATGAGGATGAATTGGATGTAGTATCTATTTACAATGAAATAATTTCTTCTTTGGTCCCCAAAGAAGAATGTTTCAATGAAAATGATCTTATTTTCTTCGAAACTCAATCTTCAAGCGATGATGACTCATCTCTTGAGTTCAAATTTATTTCATCCCCCTTTTCACTCTTCATTATCGAACCGATATAAGTGTCCTATGAATTAATTCAAAATTTTAAAACGTTTAACCCTTTCACCAATGAGGATTACTTGCTTGAGTTTCTTTTTATGAATGCAATTTTGTCGCACCTCCCATTCCAATTGCAAAATCTTTGGGAGGAAATTCTATTTTTTTGGATCCCTTGTGTTTTCGTCGCCCGTTCCATCTAACAACCCTATCATCCCCCCCCCCCCCCAAATTTTAATTGATGATGGTTCATTTTTTCCCCATTACACATGCCTTCCGTTGTTCAAACGGAATTCTTATTTTCTAGAAGGTATGCATGAAATTGAGGGACTCCCAATTATTCCTCAAAGACAAATCATTTTTTGGGCCAACCCTCAGAAATTTCAATGTAATACCTCGCACTTTTATGGATATTTAAGTTACATAAATGGGTGTAATTGGGTAATTTGGGTAATTTCTGTAAATAGTCATTTTGGAATTTATGAGTATGATTTGATAAATTGAGAATCTAAACTAAATAGTAAATATTAATTTGCAACTGTCGAATTAATATTTACATGGATTAGATTTTCTTACGGGACTAAGTATATGAGTTAGATTATCTTATTACATGTCGCAATTGGGGAAAGCGATAAGGGATAACATTTTATTTGGAAAACATGCATAGTGAAATGTTGGATTAAATTAGTGAATTTTAGTTACGCGACTCGGATGGAGATTTTGAGTGCACGGTTGGTTTCGAAATGGCCGAGATAGTGAGAATAGAGTATCCGAGGGTAGGGTTTAGGTTCCGGGGATTTTTGAACGAGTACGGACTCGCAATTGAGCAAATGAGTCATTTTTGGGTTTATAAGAGATAAACCCTTATTCTCTATTATAAAGGCATGAGAGAGTGAGAGAAAGAAAAGAAAAGAGAGAAAAGAAGAAGAAAATAAAAGAAAAAGGAAAAGAGGAGAGAAAAGGGGATTCCGGGCCAAACTCTTCGGGATTCGACTCAAGGTCGTCTGATTTTATCCACAAGGCAAGTGTTTACTTGCTTTATTCATTTGAGTGTGTATATCCCATATTCTAGTTGGTAAACCATAAAATTTTGGGTTGAAACCCTTAAAATAAATTTGGGAAAATTTCAGTATGAGTTTACAAATTTATATAGTATAAACCCTCAATGATTTCTAGTATTAAACCCATGATAATGGAGTGTAGAAATGGTTAGAAATGGGAGAAATGATAAAACTAGGGCTTAAATGGTTTTTGGATTCAAATCTAAGGAAATTAGCTTAATCCTCCAAACAATTGATGTGTTAGTTAGAAATCAATGATTAGATGATTGTAGTGTTATTGGTTGAGATTAGAAATCATAAAAATGGAGGTTGGGTTGTTATTTGGCATTTTGGAGAACCGAATTTCGCAAGAACTGGTGTGACCAGTCGACCGCGGCCAAGGGGCCGATCGGTCAGGTCAAAGGGAAAAAGTATACTGGTTGGCTCGCTAGGCAAATTTCCAAATCACGGTCGATCGGGGGTCAGAGACCGGTCGACCGGTACTCTATTTTCTTCCCAAGAATTGGATTTTTCTATTCCTTTTTCTCTTTGGGTTTAAAACTTAAGGGCCTTCTTAATTAGTGCATCATAGATGGTTGTGGCCTAAAGGACTTGAGGAGTTGCATATTAACCTTAGGTTAGTTAAGGGCATGATCCCGGGTGTGGACCCAGCGAATGTTTAGGACGAGGGACATTAGAGGAAATTATTCGACAAGCGTATGTAAGTATATTTATGCGGTTAGGATAAGTATGGGCCTATTGCAATTGATTAAATCCTAGGTCGTGATTAGGATGGAATTTAGGATATGGGCTAAAGAGAATTGAGCAATTGTCCTACATCTATTGACGATTACTATTATAGGTGATGCGATACCAATAGAATTAAGATAAGTAGTTAGTATACTTATTTAATTGATACGAATTAGTTATTCGAGTGATTGGCTATCACTATAAGAGTTTGGCAAATTATAGCCATAATATATTGTAAAGCGATGTGGAATTTATAAATGTGTTGTTGTTACCGTATATATGGCATAATACGAATAAATACATCTATATGTGACTCAAATCATTATACTTTAGAGGTTGGTTCCACAGGCTTCCCCGGGCATAGGGATGGACAGCCAGACTATATATTTTTCTCTAGTGCAATCCAAGGAGGTTGCGCAATGTGGATGAATCCCCTAGTTTGAGGAGCAGGAGAGTCTATCCCAAGCATATCATCTCGCGTTCGAGTACGATGTGTGTACTCAACTTTCATAGGGAACATGACCTCCTCCACCGTTGTGTATTTTTACCATGACCATGAGTAAGTCTGGCTTGGTACCGTGATAGAGTGAGTAAATCCGAATTTGGATAGGCACTATGAGACTGTATCCTCGAGTTATAGCTCGGTGGGATGGTTATTATACTTATGATTATGATAGGTATAATTCTACTTGATGTGTATAGTATAATTCTTTTATATGAAGATGAGATATAATATAGCTTTAACTGGTATAAAGAGTAAAATGAATAAGGGTATATTCTCATTCCGGGAGATTTTATCTGGATTAAAATTGTGATTCGTATATTAAAGTGAGAACTATATATATACGAGATTGTATATAATAAAGTGGAAATGTTATTTTAAACTAGTGAAAGTTTTGGAATAATGAACGGTATATATATATATATATATATATATATATATATATATATATATATATATATATATATATATATATATATATATATATATATATCAAATCGAGGATTATATCAATTAAAGCTTAGGTGATAACTTACGGTATAACTTATATATTACCACGTCGGGTAAGTGATAGTTATGAGAAATCCAGAGGTTAGGTGAAAGAGATTAGTTAGGCGGGGTAGCTTAACTAGGATGTTTAAAAAGGTATGCGATAGGTGTGCACTATTAGAAGAGGGGTGAGGTGTATCTCATGAGAGGGTGATACCAGTTTAAATATGATATATTTCATATTTTAAAATATATAGCATTTATTCAATTATAAAATATATTTTCAAAAACTCAGGCTCTGACCGGTTTCTTTATTTTTTCCCCCTTTTGCTATATATGTATATATATATAGGTGTACAGACACAGGGACGCCTGGATGATGATTCCTTCGAGTCAGACATTCGCTGCAACAGCTGTGGATACATGCAGGTTTATTTTAGATGCTTATATTCTTGTGATCTAGATAGGAAGCATTGTAGTAACATTCGGGCTGATAGCCCAACTGTATTCATTTATTCTTTTACTGCCTTTTAGTGTGACATTCGATTGGGTTGTATTATGCTCTACCGAGTGTTCGGTTATTTTATTTCATTTCAGTTCATATATAATAAACTGTATGAATGATTTATTTGAATGGTTTGATTATAAAGATTAATTATATATAATTTTGACGCCAGCCTAATAGGTTATTAGTAATTCAATTGGTTTTCGACAGTAATGCTGAGAATGAACCATATGTGACTCCTGTTTTAATTTGGTATAGTATTGATCACCCTGTATTTTATTAGGCGGGGTGTTACAGATGGTTTCAGAGCATTAGGTTCTAGTGTTCTTGGGAATCTGTGCAAACGTACTACGCTTTCAGCATTGCTTTCGATTCGATATAGAGCCTTATGATTTGGATTGTTGATTTCTCTTGTGAGATTTTGTTCTCCTTCAATTATATAAGATTATAGTAAATTTTTTGCACGCCCATTCGAGATTCATGTGTTGATCGATGAAGAGTGATCACAGAAGTCCATTTCAAGGGCAGCAGGAGGTGGAGCTTAGTTGGATCTATCAGTTGAAGTCGAGGAAGAGGTTCGCAGTAGAGGTCACTCCCTTTTGTGGCATTGTTAAGGATTTCTGTAATGACTACTAAAGTATAGTAGTTATAATTATCCATGTACCGCTGTAGTAGAGAGTGGTACTAAAGTTGAATAACACAGTGAAAAGGTTAAAAAAGAATCTTTGATAAGGACCATATGTTGAAGTTAAGTCATGTGAAGTAAGTGTATCATCTCTCAATGGAAGTAGAAGGCTCAGAAGCTTTGGCTTAGAGAAGGGTATGGGAATACCCATATGGTAAAATTCGACGAAAATGTTTCACTCATGGGAGCAATATTGAAATGGTGGGAATGGTAGTCACCATGTTTAAGGGAGCAGGATGTTTTACTCATAAAGGGATCTTACGGACGGATATAACCATTAGTTCCTTTGGTTTATCAGGAATGAAGATAATGCAGTTCTCGAATTATTCACATGAGGATCGATTAGAGGCCGACAGTGAATAAAGACTTATGGAGAAGTGAACTTTGTGCTAAATTAAAGTAGGTACAATAAAGAGAGAGTCCTTCAGTGGAATGATAGGCTCACTAGTAAGTGCTACTAACATTTATGGAGAATTTGTGTTCGTGGAACCCCATTGGTGGACATCCACCTGGGGTATTCATTAAAACAGGGCAGTTGAGCCCGGTAGTATGTTTCCTTTTAGTCGGAGGAGCTAAGGTAACTATGAGAATGATTATCAGGATCGAGGCTACTAGTGTCCACGATACTGATAATGCAACATGGTCAGGGTGGCTAGCGAGGGGGAATCTGGTGAGGTGGAGTGTAGAACCACATGATGAGTTAAAGGAAAAGAGTAGAGTGCTTAGATAGAGCATTGATTTAAGCAGTTTTGGGTTCGGTTAAGGCAAGTGTCTTACGTCTGGAAACTAATTGGAGTGGCCAGGGTGATTGGTAATAATGTTGTTATGAGTTTCACCTCGAACGAAAGAGGTATATTTTGTATGGCAGGATTGGGTCACAGTATTTTGTGTGTGTGATTCGAGTTTACTGGTAGTATCGATAACATTATATAGTGTATGTCTTTATATTTTTCCGCGGTAGTGGGTTCTATTTTTCTTCATTCGTTATGGAGACAGGTGTTGATATTTTGGGTTTGTATCAGGTTTGTACTGCTCACTTTGTGTGTGTTATACGAGTATAGTTCTATTATAAGTGTAATGTATTTGTGGATTATCGAAGTGATAACAGGCTAATGATTGCAAGACTATCGTATCCGCGGTTCCAGAGTGGAACATCTTGTTGCGATATCTCATCTGGATACTGACTGAGCTGGATTTTATTATACATTTAGATGGAACTTCGATGATTTGATGTTTCATTATCATATTTTGAGTGCGTGCAGACCTTATATATATGATTTAAGGTATGCAGGATTTATTCTTAAGTTGTAAGTTTAACCTCATCGTTATTTGCGCAAAAGACTTAGTGTTAGTACAAGAGCTTGGTGGTGTGGCTCCTGAAAAGAAGTAGGAGTTTTGACCACATTTTGTTGGTAGATGGAACGAGATTATCCCAGTGGCATGTTTGAAGCAAACGGACCTCCACGGCCGACAAAGTTAAGCACTAGTGTATAAGAGGGGTTCCTTGTTTGGATTTCGCTTGCGAGACACTCCACGCATGAACCTTAACGACGTCGAAAGTGGAGAGATGTTATGGGATGCAAGGATGTTGGTTTTGATGATAAGTTACATAGTGTGGAGAAAACACTGTAAACTGAGATTCATGAGATGATTGCATGTTTAGGGAGATAGAAGTGCTATGGAAAAGCACTCAAATGTTTCGTACATGACAAGTAAGCGGGTGAGGTAAGGTTAAGGAAATCAATTTAAGTCTTATAGCCAAGCCTTGATGAAAGGGCAAATTTAGAGGTAGTATGTTTTGGGTATGATGTTCGTAACACTTTCGTAGAGAGTAGGCGCCCCAATTAGTTAGACCTTCCATTTCGCCAAGATGGAAGGACATAGTGGTAGGATTACGTTAGTAGGTTAGTGAGGTAGGATTTAGAACGTCCCTCCGGTGTGCCTAGGTCGTTATATCTCGATGACCGACGATGCAAGGAAGTAGTGTAACAGGAGGGTTCCTTGTCTAGATTTTTCTTTGCGAGATGTCCCACGCATGAAATTTAGTGAATGTAAAAAATTGAGATAAGTCTTGGGCACTAGAGATATAGTTAGGATAGTACTCATTTTACGTGTGTAGAAAACACATCGATCTTAGGGTTATTAAAATGTAAGGCCACTGAGGCAGGAGGGCACGATTTTAGGCAGAGTGTAGTGAGATAACCATGAGAAGATTATTGAGAATACCCAAGTGTTAGCATTAGGCCAATAAAGTAAGACCCATATTTAAAGAGAGTGTTACGTATGGGATGTTTACAATGGTTGTGCAGAGAAGCACGGGTTAAAAGGTGTATGGGCACCTTGGTAAGTTGGTTTTATATATCGCCCGAAATAGAAGGGGGCGTCGTATATAAGCTGGAGAAAATACTGTGGAGCAATTATAAATGGATTTGCATTTGGAATAATGGATTGAACATTGTAGGAAGCACGCGATAACCCAATTGTGTAGGTGCAATAAGAGTTAGTACACCTAAGATAAGCAATCAGATGATGGGAGTAGTCGAGCATTAGGCTAACCTCCTTTTTAGAGGGAATTAGATGTCCTGATGTAGATGAGCAGACGCTTAGAGTCATGATTCTCCAATGAGATTTATACGTTCACGGGGTGGTTATAGAAGCACTAGGTGCTATGTGACGTTAGAGTCAACCTTGCGACGAGGTAGCATCGTAGCATATAGAGATTTAGTTAAGCTATTGCGTTATAGTATAAACCTTGAGATATGTGGGTACCGTGAATGAGGATATGGTAGGGTACCATTTGGATTAGTACCTTTCGACTTGTGTGTACAGGATGAAGTGTGAGTAGAAATCCTAGGTTGGTACTACTGGTCGTATCCGAATTTCGGGGACGAAATTCCGTTTAAGGGGGGGGGGAGAATGTAATACCCCGCACTTTTACGGATATTTAAATTACAGAAATGGGTGTAATTTGGTAATATGAGAAATTTCTGTAAATAGTCATTTTGGAATTTATGAGTATGATATGATAAATTGAGAATCTAAAGTGAATAGGAAATATCAATTTGCAAGTGTCGAATTAATATTTACAAGGATTAGATTTTCTTACAGGACTAAGTATATGAGTTGGATTATTTTATTACATGTCGCAATTGGGGAAATCGACAAGGGATAATATTTTATTTGGAAAACAAGTGTAGTGAGATGTTGGGTTAAATCAGTGAAATTTAGTTAAGTGACTCGGATGGAGATTTCAAGGGTGCGGTTGGTTTCAGGATGGCCGAGATAGTAAAAATAGAGTATCCGGGGTTAGTGTTTAGGTTCTGAGGATTTTTGGACGAGTAAGGACTCGCAATTGAGTAAACGACTCATTTTTGGGTTTATAAGGGATAAACCCTTATTCTCTCTTATAAAGGCACGAGAAAGTGGGAGAAAGAAAAGAAAAGAGAGAAAATAAGAAGAAAAGAAAGAAAGAAAGAAGGAAAAGAGGAGAGAAAAGGGGATTTCGAACCAACCTCCACGGGATTCGACTCGAGGTCGTTGGATTTTATCCACGAGGCAAGTGTTTACTTGCTTTATTCATTTGAGTGTGTATATCACATATTCTAATTGGTAAATCACAAATTTTTTTGTTGAAGCTCTCAAAATAAATTTGGGAAAATTTGAGTATGAGTTTACAAATTTATGTAGTATAAACCCTCAATGATTTCTAGTATTAAACCCATGATAATGGAGTGTAGAAATGGTTAGAAATGGGGGGAAATGATAAAACTATGGCTTAATTTGTTTTAGGATTCAAATCTAAGAAAATTGGTTTAAGCCTACAAATAATTGATGTGTTAGTTAGAAATCAATGATTAGATGATTGTAGTGTTGTTGGTTGAGATTAGAAACCATCAAAATGGAGGTTGGGTTGTTATTTGGCATTTTGGAGAACTGAATTTTGCAAGACCTGGTGTGACCGATCGATCGTGGCCTAGGGGCCGATCGAACGGGTCAAAGAGAAAATGGATACTGGTTGGCTCGCTCGACAAATTTCCATATCGCGGTCGATCGGGGGTCAGGGACCGGTCGACCGGTACTCTGTCTTCTGCCCAAGAATTGGATTTTTCTATTCCTTTTTCTCTTTGGGTTTAAAACTTAAGGGCCTTCTTAATTAGTGCATTATAAATGGTTATGGCCTAAAGCACTCGAGGAGTTTCATATTAACCTTGGGTTAGTTAAGGGCACGATTCGGGGTGTGGACCCAACGAATGTTTAGGACGAGGGACATTAGAGGAAATTATTCGACAAGCGTATGTAAGTATATTTATGCGGTTAGGATAAGTATGGGCCTATTGCAATTGAGTAAATCCTAGGACGTGATTAGGATGGAATTTAGGATATGGGCTAAAGAGAATTGAGCAATTGTCCTACATCTATTGACGATTATTATTATAGGTGATGCGATACCAATAGAATTAAGATAAGTAGTTAGTATACTTATTTAATTGATACGAATTAGTATATTCGGGTGATTGGCTATCGCTATAAGAGTTTGGCAAATTATAGCCATAATATATTGTGAAGCGATGTGGAATTTATATATGCATTATTGTTACCGTATATATGACATAATACGAATAAATATATCTATATGTGATTGGTATAATTCTACTTTAGAGGTTGGTTCCACAGGCTTCCCCGGGCATAGGGATGGATAACCAGACTATATATTTTTCTCTAGTGCGATCCAGGGAGGTTGCGCGATGTGGGTGAATCCCCTGGTATAAAGAGTAAAATGAATAAGGGCATATTCTCATTCCGGGAGATTTCATACGGATTTAAATTGTGATTCGTATATTAAAGTGAGAAATATATATATATATATATATATATATATATATATATACAAGATTGTATATAATAAAGTGGAAATGGTTATTATACTTATGATTATGATAGGTATAATTCTACTTGATGTGTATAGTATAATTCTTTTATATAAAGATGAGATATAATATAGCTTTAACTGGTATAAAGAGTAAAATGAATAAGGGTGTATTCTCATTCCTGGAGATTTTATCTGGATTAAAATTGTGATTCGTATATTAAAGTGAGAACTATATATATACGAGATTGTATATAATAAAGTGGAAATGTTATTTTAAACTAGTGAAAGTTTTGGAATAATGAACGATATATATATATATATATATATATATATATATATATCAAATCGAGGATTATATCAATTAAAGCTTAGGTGACATCTTACGGTATAACTTATATATTACCACATCGGGTAAGTGATAGTTATGAGAAATCCAGAGGTTGGGTGAAAGAGATTAGTTAGGCGGGGTAGCTTAACTAGGTTGTTTAAAAAGGTATGCGATAGGTGTGCATTATTAGAAGAGGGGTGAGGTGTATCTCATGAGAGGGCGATACCAGTTTAAATATGAGATATTTCATATTTTAAAATATATGGCATTTATTCACTTGTAAAATATATTTTCAAAAACTCAGGCTCTGACCCGTTTCTTTTTTTCCCCTCTTTTGTTATATATATGTATATATATATAGGTGTCCAGACACAGGGACGTCTGGATGATGATTCCTTCGAGTCAGATGTTCGTTGCAGCAACTGTGGATGCATGCAGGTTTATTTTAGACGCTTATATTCTTGTGATCTAGATAGGAAGCATTGTAGTAATATTCGGGCTGATAGTCCAACTGTATTCATTTATTCTTTTACCTCCTTTTAGTGTGGCATTCGATTGGGTTGTATTATGTTTTACCGAGTGTTCGGTTATTTTATTTCATTTTAATTCCTATATAATAAACTGTGTGAATGCTTTATTTGAATGGTTTGATTAAAAAGATTAGTTATATAAAATTTTGACGCCAACCTAATAGGTTATTAGTAATTAAATTGGTTTTCGACAGTGATGCTGAGAATGAACCATATGAGACTCCTATTTTAATTGGGTATAGGATTGATCACCCGGTATTTTATTAGGCGGGGTGTCACATTCAACTCCCTTTGTATAGTTAATTGAGTACTTGAAATTTAGGTTGTACGTAATTAAGTTTTTCGTTTTTATTTATTTGAGTATAGCTTTTAGTGTAACTAGTTATTTTTTCTTTATTTTTTGCATATGCTTGGTTCTAACATTTTTTGTAGGTTCAACGTGCTTGAATTTATAGAGATTGTGCGCCCCGAACATACGTTTGTTGAAAAATTGAAAAAAAATTAACTCACAAAATATATTTTTTTTGCACACACTCATCTGCTTTGTATACATATATTTTCATTTTTTTGTGTATGTTTGTGTGTGTGTGTCGCCCTTTGTAAATTTCATCCCTACTAGAGTATTATAGTGTGTGTGTGTGTGTGTGTGTGTGTGTATATATATATATATACTTTTTTCATATATATATATTAATATTTTAGTGTCTATACTCTTTTATAGTATTTTTTATAAATATTTTTCATTTATAGCTTTTCTTGGTTTTTAATTTTAATTTTTTGATCCCCATTTTTCTTTTCCCATTACAACCATGTGGTGCCCATTACAAACATGCTTGCAAAAGTAGTATTGAACCAAGACATGGTCTTTGCATGAAAACAAGGGCATGTCTTAAACATATGAATAGGCTGGAAAAAATTGCAAGCAGATGTTGGCAAGTTCTTAGGCAAAATTGTTTTCAAGGCATAAGAAGCAGGTCTTAGCTTAAGGCACAAAAAGAGCAGGTTTTGACAAAAAAAAAATAAAGGAAGTAAGTCATTACTTTCATCAAGGCATACCAAGAGAAGTCAAAGTAAAAAAAAATGAGCAGTTTTTTTTTTGGAATTATTTTTTTGAACCAAGTCTTGGCTTAACACACTGTATAGCAGGTGTTTGTTAACAAAGAGAGCAGGTATTTCTTCAAAAAAAGGGAAGCGGGTATGTGACCCCATTCGACCGGGAAGGATTTAAGGGTCAACCGGTTTGATGGTGCAAAAGCCTTTGTTCCAAGTGCACGACAAAATTGCAATTCACGGTTGATCGGTTTGGCAGTTTATTTATTTTTATTTTTTTACCAGTCTCGTTGGGGGGGGGGGGGAGTGGGACTCGAATGCACGACCTCTTGCAAGTAAAGATTGACCAGTAACCAACGGGGAAGTCCTTTCGATTACCGGGTTGGCAGTTACTTGGCCTTTTTCTATCCTTAAATGAATTAATCCCCTAAGTCTAACACCCTTTTGTAATACCCCGTAATTTTAATGATTTTTAATTGTGAGATTAATTAACCTAAATGGGGAATTTATTTATATTTAATCCGAATTTAATTAAATAATTACTAGCGTGACGAGACTTAGTATTTATTGGAGATAATTATGTTAAATATTACTTTGCGAGTAAAGTAATATATAATAATGAAAACAGTAAAGTTGTCGTGAGCGAAAAATACGACAGATATGGAAATTAACTCGGGACGCACAAGTCAGTCGTGTTGGGACTAAATTAATGGAATAAAAAGTAATTCATTTATAAGTCAACTATATGGTCATATCGAGTGCGCCAAAGTGTCCGAAAGGGTCCAGATAGTCAGAAAAGCCTACTCGGGAGTTCAGTTTGGGTCTTGGGGTATTTTTATTCCCAATCGGCACCCCGGGAGGGTATTTTATTCATTTTTATTTTTAAGGCAATTAAACCCACAAAATTTCTAATTCTATATCAGCTGCTAGGGTTAGAGTTTTTTGAGATATTAAACACAAAAAGACTTGGGAAACCATAGGAGTAGGAGAGTGAAGAGTTTTCTAAGGCTTGAACCACAATTGGAGCACCGTTAGCACCCCCATAGTCGACCATGTATAGATCGGAGAGAGAGGATCAACCCCATACCTTTCATCACCAATGGACCAGACTTGCTACATAAGTCAAGTATTATCTTGCATAAATTTATGGTAGATATACGATCCATGTTAGATTAGGATAACCCTTTTATGAAAATCTCATGTTTTGGAGGAATTTAGATAATGTAAATCAAAATTTTTGGGTGAATATTTAAATGGAATAGGGTCATTTATGCAGATAGAATCAAACCCATGTTATAAAAATCAAATTGATTGAAGAAATTTGGAAATTTCATGTTAAATTGAAGATGAAGTCAAAACTAGGGTTCTTGAGACTAAAGATAGAAATTGAGTGAATTTATGAATGTTGATGTTGTTTCAATGATTTGGGTATGTTAGAAATTGTTCATATATATTAGTATAGGTTCTGGATTTCATGTATATCAATTTGGAGAAGTGTAAAGACTAATTTGGTGGTTAAAAATCTGGAAACCCGTAGCTATAAAGAAAAATCTGGGCAAATAACTGTTCGATCGATCGATCGACTCAAGAATGTCGATCGATCGATCCATTTCATCGATCGATCGACTCCCCTGGGAAATGTGCGTTGTCTCCCTTTTAATATTTGATTGAATGACAACTTTTAGTAACCTTTGGTGTGGATTAATTAATCATAATGAGACTTAAGAAAGGGCAGTAAGATATACATAAGACCCGAAAAATATTATTTAGGCTTGGGATTCAATGGGGAAATTAGGAGTGTCAATCGAATGAGTTACGATTAGAAATTATGTAAATGTTGGTTTAAATTGGATAAACAATAATTTAAGGTTAATACCAGTAGTGGGGGTATATTTTAGTGACATAAACAATCCAAGGAAGAGAAAGAAACTTAATAACCTGTTTGGAATAAGTTACTTATAGTTATGTGACGTAAGTTACCGTGCTAAATAAAATATTGCGTAGGATATTTGAGATATAAATATACTATGAATGAGACATGAAAAATGGGACGTGCATATACCTACATAGATTTTGTATATATACTTAGGTTGTGTAATTACCTATAGTATGGATTATTATTTGTAATGCATCATACCACACTACTTGCTATCACGGAGGTTTCCGTGCTAGGACAGTCTTATTTTGTGAGCCCGTTGGGGGAATACGGACTTGTACCTTAGAACCATAGAACCTTGGTACAACCTATTGATGAATGATAGTGCAGACGGTCGTAAGGGTGAGTGGGTATGTGCATCTCCCTTATGACTTGGAACTATGATTTGCCTCCCTTATTTGTGATTTGTGCTTTATATGGTTGTCGAGTGATTATGAACCTATAGTTCTTCATATAGTATGCGACATACTGAGACTTAGTGATTATGAAGTCAGTTACTTTTCAGTTATTGGATTTACTTCATTCATATTATTGTATTCGGGATTTTTACTGGATGTGTTTACTCCAGACTTAGTTTATTTCATTAAGTCGTTTTAATTCCTATGAGTTGTTACTGGATGGTGAATGTTTAGTTAAGATTTTAAATTGCTTACTTGTCTTAATAAAATAAATAAAATTTGTCATATGTTTTTAAATACTATGCGGTTAGTAATTAAGAAAACGTTTTTCATTAGTGTTGCTAAGACTGATTCCAACTGGATATTCTGATTTAAATTTAATAAAGGATTGATCACCTGGTATTTAATTAAGCGGGGTGTCACTGGTAGTATCAGAGCATCAGGTTCTAGAGTCTTTAGGATCTGTGCAACTTATTATGCTTCTAGCGTAGCCTTCTTTGATATGGAGCCTCAATTTAATAATTGTGCATTTTACGTCTTCAGCTATTTTGAGATATTTATTGTGGACTCACTAAGCTTCTCTATCATTTCATATGCCTCCCAAACGTGCACAATGAGATCCTAGGGATGCCCAGCCCGATCCTCAGCACCAGCTCATGCGTTCCCTTCTGTTTGGGAGCGAGTCAGAGATGCCTTCCAGAAGGCACATCCTCCGGAGTTCACATGGAGTTTTAATGTTGTGGTAGAGAGCCAATGGAAAAAAGATATCCAGCAGCACTTGAGGATGTACGAGTGCACTGAGGTTCAGAGATAGATACTAGCTACTTTCAAGCTAGTGGTAACAACACTGCAGTGGTGGGAGTCTATTACCACGGCTGAGGAGAGAGACAACATGACTATTCAAGACTTTAGGGTGCGGTTCGATCGCAAATATTTCCCTTTTATCATTCAGACTGAGATGAGGCAGAAATTACTAGATCTCACCCAGGAAGGGAAGACCGTTACGAAGCACGAAGAAGAGTTTAGTAGATTGATTAATCTAGTGCCGGATGAGGTACCTACTGAGAGGAAGAAAATTCAAATGTTTTTGAACGGCTTGACTTAGAGGATTGATCAGCACCTTTTGGGTAATCTTTTGTTGGGTACATATACTGATGCACTTAACACTTCCCTCTATACTGTTAGGATCACCGTTTCCATCTGAAGGGAAGTAAACGAGTAGGGGAGTCCAGCCAGTTGGGTAGGATAGGAGGAAATGGTGACAGTGTGGCACAACTGGCTCAGGGTCAGCAGTGATAGGGTGAGCAGAGTTCCCATCAGGGGATCCCTGCTAAGAGGTTCAGATCAAGTGACTACAGGTAGGGGCAGGGAAATTTTAGGTAGGGGCATTAGGGTCAGTCTGTTCAGCAGGGCCACCATCGCTTTTAACAGGGCTAGCAGGGCCAAGGGAGTGGTGGTAATGGCCAATAGGGCTGAGGACACCAGAATGAGAGGGAAGGAAACTTTGGTGGTAGATGCTTTGGCTATGGCAAAAATGGTCACCGACGTAAGGATTGTCCTGAAGGGGGCCGAACCCCGCTGCAGCAGCAGGGTGATCGATAGGAGCCCCAACGATCGATCTTTCCAGCCGCCCTCCCAGCACCACCACAGATGTTAGCCTTGCCAACTATTCCATCAGTTCCAATTCAGTAGGGACAACTACAGTACGGGCGTGTTTACAACATCCACCCGATAGTAGTTCCTCAGGCTCCACCCGTGGTTGAGGGTATATTTTCTATTTAGGGGACTTTGGGGAGAATATTATTTAACACGGGGGCTTAACACTCTTTAATTGCCACTAGATTTGCATGTGCTATGGGATTATTAGACACAACAGATAGTACAATTATTAGTGTATATTCGTCGATGGGGTATTGGTCACTGATATTCTTTATATGTCAGGGCGTGGGTATAAATATTGGGAGACTTATTTTACCTGTCGATATGCTTGTATTATATATATCCGAGTATGATGCCACTATTGGGATAGATTGGCTAGTTACGTATAGATCCATGATTGAATGCTATAGTCGTAGTATTGTGTTCGACATACCGGGTCAAGAGATGTTTTTGGTGGCAATGCCTCGTCCTAAGGGAGGTTCATCCACTCATTTATATTATATGGAGGATGATTCCACTCGATTCAATTTCGGTTGTTTGTGAGTTACTTGATATATTTTAGGACTACCAGGGTTAACGTTTAGTAGAGAAATAGAGTTTGTGATAGACTTGATGCCGGGCACTCGACTGATACCCCGTTCCCCTTACCGTATGGCTCCGACAGAGATGAGGGAGTTATGGGATCAGATCGAGTAGTTGTTGGGGCAGGGCTTCATCCATAGGAGTACCTCACCTTGGGGCGCTCTCGTACTATTCATAAAGAAGATAAATAGGTCGGTACGATTGTGTGTTGACCACTGAGAGTTGAATAAGTTCACAAGACGAAATAAGTATTCATTGCCCCGAATTGATGACCTATTCGACTAGTTGAGGGCTGCTTCCTACTTCTCGAAGATAGAGTTAAGATCGGGATACCATTAGTTACGTATCAGAGAGGAGGACGTGTCTAAGACTACCTTATTGGCACAATATGGATCCTACGAGTTCAGGGTTATTCCATTTGGTCTAACCAATGCACCGACTCTGTCTATGGACTTGATGAACAAGGTGTTCAGAGAGTTCTTATATCAGTTTGTCATTTTCTTCATAGATGACATCCTGATTTATTCTCAAACCGAGGAGGAGCATGCCGAGCATTTGAGGAAGGTTTTTCAGACACTACATAAGCACGAGTTGTATGAGAAATATAAGAAGTGTGGGTTCTAGCTGAGAGATGTTCAGTTTCTGGGGCACATTGTTTCTAAGGATGGGATATTCATAGATCCGGGGAAGGTATCAGCGGTGAGGGAGTGGGGGAAACCCACAACACCGACAGAAATGCGTAGTTTCTTGGGACTAGCCGGATACTACATGATATTTATTCAAGGATTCTTAAAATATAACGGGTCCATTGACTAATTTGGCTCGCAAAGGGGTGTCATTCATCTGGGATGATTCCTGTCAGTTGGCTTTTGATGAGCTGAAGGACAAGCTGACTTCAACACCAGTTCTAGCACTGCTTAGGCCGGGAGTGGAATACCTAGTGTATACTAATGTGTCCTTACTAGGATTTGGGGGTGTGATTCAGCAGGAGGATAAGGTTATAGCTTATGTTACCCGAAATCTTAAGTCTCACGAGAGGAATTATCCCACCCATGACTTGGAGTTAGGTATAGTCGTGTTTGCACTTAGGATATGGAGACATTATCTCTTGGGGGAGAAATTTTGCCTATTCACAGATCACAAGTCACTATAGTACCTGTTCACGTAGCGAGAGTTGAATATGCGCCAGCGGAGGTGGCTTGAATTTGTGAAGGACTATCAGTTCGATATCGAATATCACCCAGGGAAGCCTAATTTGGTAGCAGATGCATTAGGTCGTAGGCCAACAAGCGAGGTTACCGAGGTGTGGAAGGCGAAATGGAAGGAGCTGGGACATCAGGATGCAGTTTCCTGCTCATTCATGTAAGTGATGACAGTTACATCCGAGATCGTTACTGGGGTGATATGGCTTAGGCAGCAGACTCGTTATGTTAGGATCGGATTGTACAGCTTCTAACCGAGGGGGCAGAGTCATATTCCGTAAGTTCAGATGGGGGCTTACGCTTCAATGGTAGACTGGTAGTTTTAGAAGGGGAGGATTTACGACATGCGATAATGATGGAATTGCACGATTCATAATTCACGGTACATCCCGGAGGGGATAAGATGTACCAGGATATGAGGTGACAGTACTAGTGGAGTGGAATGAAGAAAGACATCACCGAGTTTGTTTCAAAATGTGCCACTTGTCAGCTGATAAAAGTGGACCACCAAAGATCGATAGGGCTCCAACAGCCGTTAGAGATTCCTATATGGAAATGAGAGAGCATTTACATGGATTTCATCACAGGTTGCCTATATTGCATAGGGGTCACGACTCCATATGGGTGATTATGGATCGACTGACCAAGGTAGCTCATTTTCTACCAGTTTAAACCAATTATACTATGGTTCAGTATGCTCGTATCCTCATTGCATATGTAGTGAGACTTCACGGGGTGCTCCTTGATATTGTGCTCGATCGGGATAAGATTTTTGTGTCCAGATTTTGGGAGAGCTTCTAGGAGTCCATGGGTACGGAGTTACAATTGAGTTCATCCTATCACCCGTATACTGATGGGCAGACAGAGCAAACGAATCAGATGTTAGAGGATATGTTGTGAATGTGTATCCTTGATTTTGGCGGGAGTTGGGAGCAATATCTTCCACTGGTGGAGTTTTCTTATAATATCTCCTACCAGTTTACTATTAGCATGTCTCCATTCGAAACATTATATTGTAGTCCTTGTCGTTCTCCAGCGTGTTGGCTAGAGGTGGGGGACAACAAACTACTTGAGCCAGAGGTGATTCAGGATACCTCGGCCAGGACTGAGATGATTCAGAGCCGTATTCGAGTTGCTCATGATAGATAAAAGAGCTATATCGATGATAAGAAGTTCTTCAGGGAGTTCAATGTGGGGGGCCAGGTGTTGTTACGACTATCTCCCATAAAGGAGGTAATAAGGTTTGGGAAGAAAGGGAAGTTGGCACCGAGGTACGTAGGGCCATTCCCTATTATTGAGCGGATTGGGCTAGTGGCTTACAGACTTGGGTTACCGAAGCACTTGCATAAGATTCATGACGTGTTCCATATCTCTTCATTGAGGAGATATCTTTGGGGTGAGTTATCCCACACTCATATTACTTTATAGGAGATAGATCTCCAACCTGATAGTTCCTACGAGGAGGGGCCAGTTGCTATCCTAGACTGCAGCGATAGGAAACTGAGCTCAAATGTAGTGATGTTAGTACGTATTCAGTGACAGAATCATAATGCCGAGGAGTCTACCTAGAGCGCGAGGACGAGATGCGCGAAAAGTATCTCGAGCTATTCTTGCTATGTATACAGTTATTTTTTCAAATTTCAGGACGAAATTCCGTTATTAGGGGGAAGTATGTAATACCTCGTAATTTTATTGATTTTTAATTATGGGATTAATTAACCTAAATGGAAAATTTATTTATAATTAATCTGTATTTAATTAAATAATTACTAGCGTGATGAGAGTTAGTATTTATTGATGATAATTATGTTGAGTAGTACTTAGCGGGTAAAGTAATATATAATGATGAAAATAGTAAAGTTGTCGTGAGTGAAAAATACGACAGTTATGGAATTTAAGTCGGGAAGCGCCTGTCTGTCGTGTCAGGACTAAATTAATGGAATAAAAAGTAATTCATTTATAAGTTAGTTGTATGGTCATTTCGAGTGTGCCAAAGTGTTCGGAAGGGTACAAATAGTCAGAAAAGCCTACCCGGGGGTTCAGTTTGGGTTCCGGGGTATTTTTATGCCCAGGAGGGTATTTTAGTCATTTTTATTTTTAGGGTAATTAAACCCACGAAATTTCTAAGTCTATATCAGCTGCTAGGGTTAGACTTTGTTGAGATATCAAACACAAAAAAAACTTGGGAAACCATAGGATCAGGAGAGTGAAGAGTTTTCTAAGGCTTGAAACATCATTGAAGCACCGTTCGCACCACCATAGCTGCCAACTTATAGATTGGAGAGAGAGGACCAACCCCATACCTTCCATCACCAACGGACCAGACCTTGTACATAAGGCAAGTATTATCTTGCATAAATTTACGGTAGATATATGGTCCATGTTAGATTAGGATAACCCTTTTATGAAAATCTCATGTTTTAAAGGAATTTAGATAGTGTAAATAAAAATTATTGGGTGAATATTTAAATGGAATAGGATCATTTATGCATGTAGAATCAAACCCACATTATAAAAATCAAATTTATTAAAGAAATCTGGAAATTTCATGTTAAATTGAAGATGAAGTCAAAACTAGGGTTCTTGAGACTAAAGATGGAAATTGAGTTAATTTATGCATGTTGATGTTATTTAAATGATTTGGGTACGTTAGAAATTGTTCATATATGTTAGTATAGGTTCTAGATTTGATGTGTATCAATTTGGAAAAGTCTAAAGACGAATTTGGTGGTTAAAAATCTGGAAACCCATAGTTGTTAAGAAAAATCTGGGCAAATAACTGTTCGATCTATCGATCGACCCATTTCATCGATCGATCGACTCCCCTGGGAAATGTGCCTTGTTTCATTTTTAATATTTGATTGAATCCCAACTTTTATATACCTTTGGTGTGGATTAATTAATCATAATGTGACTTAGGAAAGGGCAGTAGGATATACTTAAGACCCGAAAAATACTATTTATGCTTGAGATTTAATGGGGAACTTACGATGGTCAATCGAATAAGTTACGGTTAGTAATTATGTAAATTTGGGTTTAAATTGGATAAACGATAATTGAAGGTTAATACCATTAGTGGGGGTATATTTTAGTAACGGAAAAATCCAAGGAAAATAAGGAAAATTAATAACCTGTTTGGAGTAAAGTACTTATAGTTATGCGACGTAAGTTACCGCGCTAAATAAAATATTGCATAGGATATTCGAGATATAAATATACTACGAATGAGACATGAAAAATGGGACGTGCGTATACCTACATAGATTTTGTATATATACTTAGGTTGTGTAATTACCTATAGTATGGATTATTATTTGTAATGCATCATACCACACTACTTCCTATCACGGAGGTTTCCGTGCTAGGACAGCCTTATTTTGTGAGCCCGTTGGGGGAATATGGACTTGTACCTTAGAATCATAGAACCTTGGTACAACCTATCGGTGAATGATAGTGCAGACGGTCGTAAGGGTGAGTGGGTATGTGCATCTCCCTTATGACTTGGAACTATGATTCGCCTCCATTATTTGTGATTTTTACTTTATATTGTTCTCGAGTGATTATGAACCTATAGTCCTTCATATAGTATGTGATATACTGGGACTTGATAGCAAAGTATGCAGGCACCATAGCTAAGTTTCGGGGTGCTTTATAAGTATATATGTATTATGATAGTGAAGACTATGTATGTACCGATAATTATTCTACCATGTTGCCTAGTAGGTGAGAAGCGTATGATATATAAAATATGATAGAATTGTGAAACATATATGAGTAAAGAAATACTTGAATAGATTAATAATTATTAGAAATGCAATAATGTATTATTCGGGTAATACGAGTGGACGAAATAACTTAGTCATTATAGTGAGAGACTTAAATCAAACTAGTTAGGTGGGAAAGTATAACTAGGATGGGTTAGGAGTATACGTTAGGCGTGCACAATAGTTGAGAGGTGAGGATTTCAAGTGAGAAAACGTGACTAACATGTATACAATATTTTGTATTTATGCAATTTAAATACTTGCTATTTTTAAAAATATTTTCAACTCGGGCTCTGACCTGTTTTCTGTCAAATCTATTTTGTTTTGTAAAAACCTTTTAGGTGCCCAGCCACAGGGACGCCAAGCGTAGGAGTTTCATTCAGTTGACATGTTGTAGCTATTGTGGAAGTTATGGGACCTCGGTATTAGACGCCTTCACATTTATCCTTGATTCATTCAGAGACATTCATTTTAGTCAGGGCATGTTGCCCATTCTTATTTAGAGATAGTATTTTACCGACAGTCAGTTACTTTTCAGTTTTGAATTACTTCATTCAGATTATTGTATTTGGGATTTTGATTGAATGTGTTTACTCCAGACTTAGTTTATTTCATTATGTCATTTTAATTCCTATGAGTTGTTACTGGATGGTGAATGTTTAGTTAATGTTTTAAATTTCTTAGTTGTCTTAATAAAATTTGGCATTTGTTTAGGTGGTTAGTAATTAATAAAAGTTTTTCATTAGTGTTGCTAAGACTGATTCCAACTGGATATTCTGATTTAAATTTAATAAAGGATTGATCACCCGGTATTTAATTAAGTGGGGTGTCACACCTTTCACACTTTGTACCTTCATTTCCCCCCCCCCCCCCCCCCCCCCACCCTTTCAATACCTAACTTTAATCAAAATTCACCCATTTTGGCATATCTACGCTACAAATTCCTCCTAGTTATCTTGTATATTTGGTGTTAATTGTTAGTTTTTGTCATGATTATAAGGTTTATTCTATGTTTTGACAATTTGTGAGTTTATAGTTGGGTGTGTCCCAATATTGTTGTTCCAACCTTATTTATGCTTCATTGTTCACTTATAACCATTCATGAACACAAATTATTGTCGTATTCTTGTGTTTGTTTATGAATGGGGCTTGTGTTGGTTCAAATGGTGTTCACACACCCTTATACTACATTTTGCACACCAAGTGCTCGCTAAAATGCCTAAACCAATTTTTTTCAAGATGTTTAGCATACACTTGCATTTTTTCACTCGTTATCGCACCTCGACACATTTTATCACATTATGGTATATTTTCACCCGGTTTCACACATATGCACATGCCATTTCGACTCGTTCACCGACTAACTTTAATTGCGCTTTACAATTTTTTATCTTGCCTAATTATTGTTTTGTAGGTTTAAATGGCCGCAAAGTACGATTCGACTAAGTGTGTGCCCTTCCGGAGTGTCTAGGTATTCCATTGTGAAAGGCGAGTCATCTTGCCTCGCCACAATTGGGCACATTTTACTTGTCAAGAATGTTCCCATCAATGACTTTATGAATACTTTTCATGAGACATTCGTGGTGGTGAAAGGGGGGGCGGACATCAAACGCGGATAAAGTTAGGGGGTGTAGATATGCGTCGAGATCCTCTGGTGGTCCTGATTTCTGAGTATTGTTGGCTCACATTGACTACCTCGGGGATCACTCCAAATTGGGGTGACTTATCTATATCCCTCGATTTTTCATAATGTCTTTAATTTCATTGAGGACAATGTGCATTTCAAGTTAGGGTGTGTGTGATTATTCATCTCAGTTTCCACTTTATCATCGTAAGCCATGTTTATATTTATTAATTATATTTATTAAATAAATAAATAAATAAAAATAAAAAATTCTAAAATTGTTTTCTTTATTTCTTTTCTCTTTCTTTAGCCTTAATTTTTTGATAAACTTAATGATTTTTATATCCAATTGCTAGTTCAATAATGAATTTTCTATTCATTTCATGTCATTAAACTTTAGTATTCAAATTATTCAATATTGAGAATTAAAAAATGAATTAAACCTTGAAAACTCATGAGCACTTGAGCATATTTTTTAAATGATTCGATAGGACAATTATAACTTGATGTCTTTTTGTTTCTTTGTGTACACTAAAATCAAGCGAGTTTTGTGTTTTTCTTCGTTTTCGAGTGTTTAAATACTACTCTTTCCTTCTTGAAAACATTAAATTTTTTGGTAATCTCACTATTCTTTTTTATCGTTCATTAATTGAGTTCATATTTGAAACGGGTTACTTGAGCATTATTTTCAAAGTTGTTTTGACTCGAGAATTGCGTAAACTTTAGAAAATGATCATAGGCCTTATTTGTTATATTACCCATATTGACCTTGACCTCACCTTATATGTTTTTCCTCGTCAACCACATTGGGCCTATATATAGCCATTCGTTTCATAACCCAAAATACCATAACCAACCCCTTTGAGCATATTAGCGCCCGTTATCTTTATGCATTCTAGTACAATTGTATCCGTTAATTCCAGTATTTACGCTCATATATTGTATAAACTTGGCTTTCAATATATATATATATATATATATATATATATATATATATATATATATATGTGTGTGTGTGTGTGTGTGTGTGTGTGTGTGTTGCAAAGTTTACTTGAGTTTTGTAGGTATTGGAACGCTTAACGGTGCAATTGGTGCTTTTTGGGAAGTTTTCAACGTAGGACGCAACTTTAGGGGCATTTTAATCATTTTAGTGTTCATGTTTCACGCCCGAAATCTTCACGGAAGTTGTAGCCCTTCGAGTCATCTTCGCGTGGCCTCTGATGGTTCGTTAATCCGATTCTTAACAAACATGTTATGACATTTTCCCGGGGAACTCCTTGATTTTTAGGATAATTCATTTTTCTTTTGTTTTTTCTTTTTTTATTTTACTACTTACTATTTAAGTGGGTCTTTGTGTATTTGAAGACATCTCTTGTTATCTTTCAATATCTTGTTTTTATCAAGATTTCTAGTTAGTTTAGAGGATGTTAGGGTTTGGAGGTGATTTTGGGTGTCGTTTCTCTCTATCCTAGGATTTTACCCACTTTGGTTTGTAAGAATACTATTCATCTTCTTCCTCTTTAATCCAAGCTTTCATTGTTTATTTATTGTTGTATTATTTAGTTTTCTATCTTTATTAACTAGGTTTACTTAATTTAACTTACTTTCTTTCATTTGATTAATGCCATTTAACATGCTTTCTAGTTAATTTAGTTTAGGTTGTGATTGATTGAACTCGCCTTGGGTTGATTTGGTTGATTTTCTTTGGTGATGAGTTTTATAAGTTTAATTCGATTGGGTTGTTCTTGATTTTATGCCTAGGACATTTAACGATGCATATCATGTATGCGTTGTTTTTACGACCTTGCGTGTGTAAATTTTGGGGTATTTATTGACGCCAAAATCATAGTCGACTTTTATGGCAATTTAGGGGGTGACAACGCTAGATTTAATTAATTATTTAACTGAGATTTAATCTTGGTAGAATTGTCTTCCCATGTAACCATTTATACTAATTAACTCGAGGTGAGGGATATTATTCGTAATCTATAGTTTTTTTATTCCTTTTTGTAATCGTAGCTTAAACACTCGCCTAGATTTTCATTTCTTTTGTTTAAAAATTATCTTTTACACTTTTATTTGACAAGTATTAAATTAATAGAATTCTAACAACTAGTCTTTGTGGATTCGATACCCGGACTGGTCGCTATACTCCCGTAAATAGTGTAGTCAATAGTTTAGGTTTTTATATTAAGGAGGTGAAAGAATTCAATGACTAGCTTACTCACACTGAGCTACTTTTCCCCCTTGATCATTACCGTTTATATGATATTTACCAAATCAGATATTTTGTCTCCATTAGGAGACATATTTTCCTTTTGACTTTGGTTTACACCAGGTGTCGTCTGTCAAAGGGGACATGTGGCTACAGACCTAGTAGGGACAAAAGGTACCTTGTAGACCTTCTCCCTCTAAGTTTCTCTCTTGATTTTGGCACCCAAAAGGCCCAAATCAGCCTCATATTCACCTATAAATAGGACCATTAGTGAGGTCAAATTAGAGATCGAAAACTCAAGTCATGCCATTACTCCGTCAAAATCACATCAGACCACCTATTATTCTCTCCTTACTCTTTATTTAAGTGCTAAGTGCCTATTTCTTCACTCCCACGTTTACAACCATTATTCTCAGGAGATTCTTCTCTCCAAGTTACTATTATTTCTTATGAAGCTTATCTTCTTATAGGAATAGGTTCTGGTTTTGACTTCATTTTTACCAGAAAATAAGGTTTTATTTAGGAGTTGTTCTTGAAACATTTGAAGACCTTAGAGGCAGAGTCCATTGGAGTGGGTCATGCCTCATCCATTCTAGTTTCTTATCAGAGCCCAATCACACTACCCTCCTACATTTGGTGATTCTGTTGGGCAGGTATCCTCACTATAATGGACAAATAAGGCTTTAACATTTCTAAGAAGCTAATTTTTGAAGACACTCCATTTGGAAATGGAGTTCAGATTGACCAGACCACTAAAGAAGTGGAGGTAGTGACTGGAGTTAGAGTACCTGCTCCTCAATTAAGGCAAACTAGTACAACAGCAGTAGCTCCATTGGCAGGTATGGATTTAATGGGAAAGTGTTTTGAGTTTTTGAAACAAAATAACATAGATTATGCAAGCTTGAGCCAAAGTTGTGTAACACAAGCAGTAACCCCCTCTAGAGGGGCAGTCGTTGCAGCAACAACAACAGTAGAGGTGGCTCTGCCATGAAAGGTAGTGCCAAAGGAAGTCGTGACACCGTTAAGTTCACCAACAACGAATCTCCCTCCAAAGATATTACCATAAAGGAAGTGAAAAAGCTATTATCCTCCTCTCAGAGGGAAACTTCTCACATGTATGAAGAGTTGCAAAACCCATACCCAGAAAGTGTGAATGAGAAGCCATACCCAAAGGGCTATATTCCACTCAAATTCATCAAATTCAACGGCAAAGGAGAAAATCCAAGAGTTTAAAAGATTTGTGGAGTACCTAGAAGTGCATGGGAATGACAAGAGTTTAAAAGGCCTACACATGGCACTCCCACTTGGCGCCCAACAGCATCCCCACATGGGAGGAAATGCACAAAAGTTCCTTCAAAAGTTTTTCTAGCAAAGGATAAATTCACAATAAGACATTTAGCTCAGAAGGTGCAGAGGCCCGATGAAGAGTTGATGAAATATATTAAGCATTTTTGCTTGATGGAACTAGATGTACATGAAGATGTGGATAAGGTGAGATTCTTACAAATATGTGTTGATGGGATCCTGTAAGAATACAAGATCCATTCAGTCAGTGATACCAGATATGGGACTTTTAGAGAATTCCCTCGCGCTGTCAGTAATATAGCCATGATAATTAAGCCTAAACCTTCAAATTGGAGGACGTAGGTGCCTCTAACTTTTGGAAGATTTCAAGTCTCTAAGAGACAAGCAGTCAATTATGTATATGAAGGTTCAAAGGGAAAGAAGGGGAGCCCAACTTTAAAGGCAACATCTCAGCTGACAAGAGGAAATTTAAATATGATGTCCCCCTGCCACTGCCTTGAAGCGTGGCAGAGGCAATAGACTGTTATCGTACTTTAGTACGAAAAGGGGTAACAGGTCACCCTCACTCAAATGGGAAAGTCCTAATAGCAACAGGTAAGGTTAATACCAAATATTGTGAGTTGCATCAGGGAGTGAAGCATGCCACCAAAGACTGTTACTACCTACAAAGGATCATTGGCGAGCAGGTGGCCAATTGTACTTTGTAAATTCCTCCTGTAGTTGTCAATGAGAACCCACTTCTAGCACATCACTATGCACTGCAAATATGGTAGTAGCATATGATCAAGCAGCAGTTCGAGATCTAAAGGAATGAGAAGATAAGAAGAACATGTGCACAGATCTCAAAGGGCTGTCGCTTAATAGAGTACAGAGAGATAAGAATGAGAAGACGTGAGAGGAATGGCTCTTCAATTCAGATCACGAAGAGGATGAATGTGAGGGGGTTGGGCAAGTGACCCCCCCAGAAGTCAAAGTAGATGTCATCCTTAATGTAGGTGAAGGAGGAACATCTGAGGCAGAATATGTCTACAATGCTCAAAATTATGAGGTAGACTTGGACTCCGAGTGAGAGGCCATAGCAAGAAGCCCCAATTTCAAATGGTTCTTCGATTAAATAGGAGTAAAGAATGACACTCGAGTGATCATCATGAGAAATATTTTAGAATCACTGCAACAACACAGGGACCCCTTGCTAAACTGTCAAGGACCCATTGGGCGGTCAATTAAAAGATACACTTCTGAGGTGGTCTTCTCTGAAGAATATAGGCAAGTGCCATATTTTCACAATCTCCCACTCTATGTGATAACCATGATGAATGGGATTCCTTTCCCCAGAGCATTGATGGATGGAGGAGCTTCCATAAACATCATGTCAATCAACACGTTATATGAGATAGGTATCTCTCAAAAAAAGATAGTGCTCGTGATGTTGATGATTTTGGGATTTGATAGTGTAGGAATGCAGTCACTTAAATACGTGAATGTGGGTATCAAGCATGAAAATTTCACTTCCCACGTTAAATTTCATGTCATCAATGCCAACACAAGCTACCAGTTGCTCATAGGATGAGTGTGGATGCACACTCATAGCATAGTGCTCTTCACATATCACCAATGTGCCAAAGCCCATATTTGAGGCACTGAGATCATAATCAAAGAAACCCAAAAGCCATTTTCTGTTAAGGAAGCCCATCTCGTTGATGCATCATTTCATACCAAGCTCGACGAAGAGAGAAAGAACTCAGTGAGAAAGTTAGAGGGGATTCAAGTGGGTGCAGGAGGTGACCAACCAAGGATGTCCGTTCATAATCGTTTGGGACAGAGAGTGATCCCCCAAATAGCAAACGTAAAGAGAAAGGTAGGGAAGGTAGCTAAGCCCCCTAGAACATGTAAGAGGGTGGTCCTGCTGGAAAAAAAGGTTATATACCACTTATAACAGTCTGCGTAGGCGGCGTTATGGGATGAGAGCATTGACTCGACACCAGAGTGTTTTATAGTGGATGAGTCTCGTATAATAGAGCATGTAGAGGAACTCGAGGAGGCACCTGAATGCATGCAAGACAGTCCAAGAGAGAAGTTATAAGAGCTGGAGTAGATCAACCTGGGAATAAAATGGGGTAAGAGTAGACCCATTATAATCTCCAAAGGTTTGAATTCACCGGACCGATCCGCCTAAAGGACCGGACCGATCCGACGAGGATAAACTCTGCCAGATCGTGGCCAGATTTTCTAGGGCAAAGAGTTCCTTATTTAATCCACGATCAGAGGTTGTTATTCCTAAGACTTTCCCACGATTTCCAGAGCATATCAACCCTAAAGTCTTCACCTATTGAGTCCTATGATTCTAGGTTTTTAGATTCACACATCTTCCATATTCTTGTGAATCAAGTTTGGTAACCCAAAGAACACCATTGCTGTTGTTCAACCCTTGTGAAGTGGACCACTTATTCCTCTTCATTGCAGCCCTACTGGAAAGGGATATTCCAGCCGCGACTACAGAATCCGATACCTGAGGGTAATTCTTAGTCAAAAACTTGTATTTCAGTGTAATCCGATTGTAAGCCGTTTCTCTTACAAATTATAGTGATATACAAATGGTTTTGCCCCTGTGGGGGATTTTTCCTTAAACTTTGTGTGTTGAATATTTATTGCATGATTTCATATTGTTTCAATCACACCTAGTTGCATGCTTAGGGTTAATTTGGGTTAAAAATGGTATTTATTATATTATTTCTTAATTGAACGCAAGCGCCAACTGTTTCAAATTGGTATCAGAGCAGGTTACGCTAATCTATCGCGTATTCCTTTTTCCGCAAAATTTTTCTAAGATATCAATTTTCTGAAAAATTGATTTTTGAAAAAGTGCGTGTTCAAATGGAGAAGTCATATTATAAAATGCCTGTTTTTGACGGAACTAATTATGCGTATTGGAAAGCCCGTATGAGGTCGGCTTTAAAAGCCATTGATGAACGGATATGGATTCTTGTTGAAAGAGGCTGGACACCTCCCTCCGTCACTGTTGATAACGTGACAAATTTGAAACCTGTCACGACTTGGACCGAAGATGAATTAAGATGGTCTTCCTTTAATTCTAAGGGATTGAGTGCTATTTCCGGTTCCATCACTCCCGATGAGTTCAAACGCATAATGACGTGTACCACGTCAAAAGAGGCATGGGATGTTTTGCAACTTACCCATGAAGGAACAAATGCTGTTAAAGAGTCAAAATTGCAAAATTTAACAACTCAATTTGAAACCATCACCATGCATGAAAATGAATGTTTTGATGAATTTTATGCTAGGCTTTCTGACATTGTTAATACTAGCTATAATCTTGGTGAACATATTCCTAATGCTAGAGTTGTTAAAAAGATTCTTCGTTCCCTTCCCAAGCGTTTTATACCTAAAGTCACTGTGCTAAATTCCTTGGGTAATTTAAATACACTAAAATTGGAAGAACTGGTAGGAGATTTACAAACTTATGAAATAGACATGTTTCCTAAATCTGCCAAGCCAAAAGATAAGGGAATTGCCTTAAAGCCCAAGAGAGAAAAAGTGAGGGGTCGGCAAGAATGAGAGTCGAGTCATCTAGAAAGATAGAAACTTCTGATTCTGAATGTGAGTTTGACATAGATGATTTGGCATTATTTTCTAAAAACTTCAAGAAAATTCTGAAATTTAAGAAAAATGGGAACTTCAAAGATAAAAAGAATTTAAAAAAAAAAATAAGTTTGAAAAGAAAGATTTCAAAGAACCCCCTAAAGACAGTGAGAGGTGTTTTGAGTACGACGGTAAGGGACACAGAGCGTTTGAGTGTGCCACTCGTCTAAATAGGGAAAAGGGTAAAGCTGTCCTAAATGCTACCCTTAGTGACGACAGTGAGGTCGAGACGGTGGATTCAGGAGATGAGTCACCGCATGAGCGTAACTTCATCGCGTTCATGGCAAGTCATGTGAGTACCTCCAATGCTTCTCACGACGATGAGAATGCTACGTCACAAGGACACCTCGACAGTAAGAGCGATGAGAGTGAAGGGGATGATGAGGCAAGTGAGAGCGAGTGTGATCTTCAACACGCCTACACTGAACTATATTCCGAGTCTTTTGAAACCAAGAAGCGAAACAATTCTTTAGTCCTTAGGATCACTGCCCTAGAGAAAGAGTTAAGATTATTTGGAGAGAGAGAGAGTGTTTGTGAGAATGGAAAAGAGAGAAAGAGAAAGAAAGATCGTGAGAAGATAAAATGTTTTGAGTGCAATGGGATAGGGCACAAGAAATTTGAGTGTACTTATAATCTTAGGAGAGAGCGCAAGAAAGGTGCCATGCACACCTCTCCAAGCGATAGTGAGGATGAGAATGGTGATGATAGGTTGATCCAAAATTCCTTTAGAAAGTTGTTTATCGAGACCATGGAAACAAAAAGGTCAAATAGGATCCTAGGTCTTCGAATTCGTGAGTTAAAGGTAGAAAGTGATGAGCTAAAAAGGGAAAAAGGTGACTTGTCCAACACGGTGTCTAGTCTGACGACACGTGTATCCCATCTCGAGGATGACCTCAAACAAGCACAGGAGGTCCAAGTCACTTTAGAGAATGCTCCCGAGCCTATATCCACCGTGGTGAGTGAGTCCCATGGGTGTCCTTCGAGGAATGTTCATCCCCAAATTGTTGATAAATTACTCCCTAGATCGGTTTATGTTTGCTCCCACTGCAAGAAGCGAGGACATCTTAGGGAGTTCTGTTCTAAGTTGGGTTTTGTGTCACATCATGCCACTTCACACATTCATGCACATGCACCCACTCATGATTCTTTGCCTGCTCATTTTGATAGAGAGTTTGCACATATTCGCGAGCAAGTGAAGTTTTTGATCAAGACTACACATGATCTAGAGGAGTTGGTTCAAAAGATGTCACCATCTTTGGAAAACTTCACCGTTACTCCCGGTTGAGATCTAGTCTTGTTTGCTAGCATAGGTTGTTTTTCATGTCATCATTTTTGCCTATTGTTAGCATGTATTATTAGTTTGCTTTATTTTTCATGTCATCATTTTTGCTTATTGTTAGCATGTTTTTCATGTCATCATTTTTCTTTCTCTACATTTATGAATTATATTCAAAGTTTAAGGGAAGGAGAAAGGCTAACCCCCCCGAAATATGAATGTGCATATTAAATTACCTCAAAGTCACACGAGCCTGCACTAAAAAGTATAACTTGCCCAAATTTACGCAAGTACCCCACATTATATGGGAAGTTTATATAAACTAAGTGCTCATAGAAAATTAGAGCATGTCATAGTTAACAGATACCAAAGTACAAATAGAAGCAAAGAATAAACAACATAATGAAGCCAAAAGAGGTTTTTCATCTTTACATGCAGAGAGGAAAAGAAAAAACAAAACAAGGTCTATATAGAAAGACAAACTATCCGCTAGGCAAAACAAAAAACAAGTCCTACTACGATCCTTATTTGCATAAGAATGACATGCCTCCTCAATGAAATGCTCCTACAGCGTGGACATCCTGGCCTCTTCCTCAGTGTCACCAGCCTCAAGCTTGGACAGCTTGGCCTGGAGTGACTGGATCTGACCTCTAATCCGAGCAGCCTCAGCCTGATGCTATTGAACCCTAGACTGCCTAGACGTATGGAGTCTCATCGTCTTCCTGAGTGGGACACTAAGGAAGTGATGAATCACGGCGTCAATCTAGTCCAGCTGGAAATAATAGAAGCGTTGGAGATCATGAAGGTCCTAGAAAAATAGCATAGTCTTGGTGCTGGTCATATCACCAGGAGTGGATAGGAAGTCATGAACATGAATGGCAAAGGGGATTTAGGTTGAAAACTGTGAGGTTGTCGATGTTGAGCACACTTTGAGACGTAAAAGTCTCAAGATGGTGCTCCAAGACCATCTCCACCACCTCCCGATCATGAGTCTAGAACCTCGAAGGCAGCTTTGAATGCTATAGTGCACTCATAAAATCCTTTGGAGCCTCTACCTCGATATAGTCATAGCCCGTATTTTGGGACTCAAGCTCAAAAAGGAAGAAGAGATTAATCCTCGTTGGAGTCAGCATCACCATCTAAGTGAGCAATCTCGGAACTCTACTCCGCCTCAGTAGCTGCCTCAGCGGGCTCATCAACTGGATATTGAAACAAGAGAAATGAAAGAATATAAGTCATAAAGAAATAAGGATATATGGTTGAGTATCTCTACCAGAGGGGTCGGTATGCTGCTGCCAAATCGAGAGGTCGCCATATGACCCTAAATATCAGCCTAACAAAGGATAGACAGAGTTAGTATCAAAGTTTTAACTTAACAGTTAGAAGTAAACTAGGTGTGATAGTCTAATACCTAGGGAGTGTGCAGTACATCACCCGCAGTATGTCCTGTAGAACTAGGGATGACCGCCTCACTAATTTGAAGACAAGGAAACAGGGGTGTGAGGGTGAGCCTACTTGCACAGTAAAAGAAAGAAAAAATGGGTAAATATATGATAGTATAATACCTCTCTCACAGTGATATCCCCTAGATGTTCCACAACTATCAGAACAGCTACGATGCTAACTTAAAAACAAGGAAACGGGTTAGTGTCACCAAGTGCTTTCACTGAAAGAGCAAGTTCAAAAGGTCTAAGTCTACCAAGTGTTTACCTGGGAGGTCTCATCGAAGACACTAGCCAGAGATCCTGCAGCGGCAGGATTCGGTATGACACTGACCTATGAGATGACAAAGCACACAGAAAATGCAAGTAAAAAAACATAGTGTCGACGTACCGGAGCAGTCTCCTTCGAGATTTTGACCAAAGTCTCCTTAAGCACAGGTGCTAGCACAGTGCTAACCTGAGAACCCAAGTATAGGTCCGATAAATAAAGGGACCACAACTACATATATATTATAAAAAATTTAAAGTTCTCATGTGTATAAGAAAAGGAAAGGATGACAAGTATAAAAAACAATTATGCAAAGAAACTTACCTGAGAAGTCAATCCTGTAGAACTCAGAACAGCCCCTCAGACAAGGGGACTTCATCTATGCTAGCCTGAAAGCAAGAGAGATTAGAATATGTATGAGTAAAGGGGAGCACATAAACAGCTACTCTTATATAAGAAGAAGTACATGATACGTGTGTGGTCATCTCCGTATAAGTCAACTGAGGACCTACAGGTGGCGCCTGAATATCTGCCTCTAAAGCACTCACTACAGGTGCCACAGATGAAGAAGTCTCACTGGCACCAACCTATGATTAAAAGAAGGATGTAAGTGTTGATAAATTACCCATAATAATAATAAAAAATATAGAGAGAGGTAACAAAGTCAAGTTAAAAGAAGTACCGAGAGAGGCGTTATGACGATGCCTCCAATAGAGCAAGGGGAAGAAGGGACCTCCACCGTCACAGGGGCTATCAGAAAAGAAGTCAAAGAAGCGGCCAATGAGGTAGTAACACTGGACAACTAAAACACAAACAAGCAGTGGCAAGACATATGAGTGAAATCTCAGTGATAAAATAAAAATGAGCCAAGAGATAACAGATAAAAAACATGTGTAACTAAATTCCCTATAGGGAAAAAGGATGAAAGATGACTGGTGGTGCATCCGGAGAAGCAGTAGTGGCCTAATCATCACAAGGGTGTTAGGGATAGGCACATATAAAAAAAGTTGATCCTAATAAGAGTAAACAGTACTTGGGAAGAAGTGATAACCTGTGAAACGGGCTCACTGGAGGCGATGGTGAAAACCGGCTGAGATGGTATAGGTTGGATATGAGGTCTATTATCCATAGGCACATAAACTCAGGGGATAAGAATCCTCCCGAAAGGTGACAGACCCAGGATAGTAACTCTAGTAAACAGTACCATTCCCCTGGTAGAGGAAGGACTATGTGGGGACAAGCCCAGCAAGGACAAAGACAATATAGATGACATAACGATCAATTATACATAGAAAATGGTAGTGAATAGAGAAATACGGCATAAGTGACAAGTTCAAATACCTGTACAAACCTGGCAGAAGAACCACTCGTCGCAGCTGAAGCGAGAGGTGGGGATGTATATCTAGGAGGAATGGTCATCTGCAAACATATAAAAAGAAAGTTAATAAAATATGTTTAAAAATATGACAGGTTAAAAGCAAAAGAACTCAAGAGAGTTAGTGATTACCTGGACAGAATGGGATGACACAGGAAAGGTCCTCGTGGTCGTGGGGATCACAGAAGATAGCTGCAAA
The DNA here is from genome assembly GCA_949130495.1 of Sambucus nigra. Classification (NCBI taxonomy): domain Eukaryota; kingdom Viridiplantae; phylum Streptophyta; class Magnoliopsida; order Dipsacales; family Adoxaceae; genus Sambucus; species Sambucus nigra. The sequence continues at coordinate 320,336,605 of OX422214.1, read as the reverse complement.
ATCAAAAAAGGAATGAGATATGTCTGTAAAAGATTAAAAGAGAAGAAAAAAAATAAAGTAATCATTGAATAGGGAGAAGTAATGAACCTCTCTAGCCAGACCTAAAGATGAGACTATCATGGAACTCCTCACCGTGGGAAAGGGCCCCCAGGCAGGAGGTGGAGGCGAAGGATCACTCGTCGTAACAGAAGAAACCTGTAAATGCCACAGAGATAAAGATGAATTAAATAAAGGCCATAAAGGTTAGATAGATATAAAAAGTCATGCAAAGTATGTCAAGAGAAAAGACCTATAATGGTCGTGCGAGCACTCCGCCCATACGGGATATATCTAGTGGTAAGATTACTGAAGAAATGAGAATTTTTCATGATGTCCTCACTGTAGGACTCTTTCAAAACTAGCAATAAAGTAGAAGCGTCGGGGCGATGTTCACTATAAGGGTCAATGGCACTCGTGTCATTTGAAGCATAAATGTCATCATCATAGGAATGGGTGATTTTACAATCGATTAGTTCCTCTTCAAATGAAGGAGAAGGGAAATTAGCAAGTGAAACCCCATGAAAGTCAGTTTTGTAAAGAGGATTCAGGTATAGTACCTTCACCAACATGAATAGAAGTAGCAACAGGCTTCTCAGAAGACAATCCCAAGGCTTTATAGTCTTGATCACAAACAGTTAGGTACGTCTTCTCCACTCCAAGGTCATCAGTATCAGACCCCCAGTCCGGTGAAGGACCTCAAAACTATAATTTTTCTTCTTCTTGCTCACCCTAATCTTTATTAGCGAGGGAGGCAAAGTAGGGGCAACAGTAGTGGTAGCGGCAGCAGCAGCGGCAAGTAAAGCAGCAGTAGTGGGTTTGAAGTTGGAAACATCTGCATCATGATTCTTCCTCTTAAAAGCAGTAGGAGCCCTTGCCTTGCTATTCCCCTTGGGTTTGGAAGGTTGAGGCTCAGATTATTTGGAATAGATGGATTCATTAAGTAGGGGCCTCACCAAGACTGGGGTGACTTGCTCGAGAGGAGTCTTGGAGATGGTATTGAGGTGCCACAACATCTTTTAGGGTCCTCTTACCCAAATACTTATCATTGTTAGGGATCTTGGTGGAGATGGTATCATGAGGGAAATCATTCACATAATTTTGAATAAGGCCCACACGCCTCTGTCAGGGAGTAAGCCAATAATGGTTAAAGCATAGCAGATAATCTCGAGAGGTCATAAATAAGCCTCCTATGTGGCTGACCCTATGAACTACCCCCTTAAAAGTAAAATTGGCAAATGCTTTAAGATATAGCTCGGAGGGGGAGGTGCTCGACGGATATGAAGGTGAATAAACACTTTGGTCATAGCCAAACTGCCTCCTCACCCTCTCAAAGTGGTAGAGTTACACACACTAGCCCAAGTCGGTCAAAGAGGGAAAAATACAGGGCAAACGCATAACAACTACCTCAATATGAGGGCAAGTAGAAATAGACTCAGCACCTACAATGCAATAAAAATTGACTCCGATGGATGAAAAGTATTCCCATGTCAAAATACTACCCACTCGCTTGCAGTAAGGCCTAAAGCAGCACTCATCAATATTGTCTATCAAAGTCCTTGGGGACTTTCTTGTGCCATTTTGCAGCACGAGTAGTATCAGTGCAGCAAAGTTGGGAAATATCTCAAATAAAACTGACATGAGAATGAATGTGTTGGTGAAATTTATGGCATCATGGAATTCACAAGGTCGGTTAACATCAACATGAACACAATCTAACCAAGTATAGAGGAATCTCAATGTTAGAGCTGTGAGGGGGACTGCCTTCCCTCGAGAAAATATCATATCTAGCTTGAAAAGAAGTTCACATGGGGAGTTATCTGGTCTCCCAGGAAACAAAAACCTACTAAGGAAGGTGATAAAAATGTTGCCAAGTGCGAAGAAGAATTAATATTTGGTCCCTCTTGACTTCTCAAGGCCCTACTCGAGCTCTCTCCCTTGGCTAGCTGCTCGAAATCTTTGAACCAATACCTTTTCCATTTGGCAATGGAAGGTTTGTAGTTCCAACTTGCTTAATGGCAATGTATTTAGAGCACTCACCTAACGATGAGTGTAGTTCTCCTACCATCCCTTCCTCTATCTCATCCTCATAACCATCAAATAACATATGTTCTCCTAAATAAGATAGGGCGAGAAACTCGCATATGTCTTCAATAGTAATGGTGAACTCACCCCAACCAGTGAGAAAAGTATGTAAATCTCAAATCCAACAAGAATCCAATAAAGTAAAGGTATTACCATGTTCGATAATTATGAAAGACTTTAAACTATTAGTAGTGGTGGTAAGGCAAATCCCTCGATAATATATTTGTGTAAGGTCATGGCCAAGTAATGATCTACTTAAAGGCCACACTCGTCTGGGGAACCTCCATAAACCTTAAGCTCAATGTTGGAATGAGGAAAATCACCCATGTCCATTCGATCCCTAAGGATACTATTCGGTAAAATGATAGGAAAGTCACTGGACTCACTCAAACCCACATGGAGCTACTCGTTGATCTTGTCTACAAACTCCTATTTAAAATTGGCGAGGGAGGGCATGAAAGTTTCTTCAACACCAAATTATCGAGTAAGACGATATAGGACAAAATCCCTCTTTGAACGATTGGACCAGTACTCCTTCTAAGATTTTGAGTAGGTGATGGTGGACGAGGGATCCCCTCTGGTGGTAACCTCGATAGACAGGCCACCTATAGAAGAGGAGGTGGAATTTAAAATGACAGAAATTATGGTGGTGGCTCCATTGGCTAAAAGTGTTGAAACAGTGACGGAGATGGGGACTGTAGTTTATATCCACTAGCACCTCGCTAGTGGTGGTGGAAATAGTGGAACTAGGGATTACAGCAAAAGAAGAGGTCATTGAAAGGTTGAACATAGGAAGAAGATGGAGAATAAGCTAGCGGTGGCAATGGAAGATTGAGGGTTTCTTCTCTCTCTCTCTCTAAAAATCTCAGTTCAAGTCAAATGATGAAGTAAAAAGAGAATAGAGTTTAAAAGAGCCTTTTATACTGTAATTAACCCACATGCTCCTGCCAATCAAAAGAGGAGTAAATTATTTCCCAAATGATGGGATGCTTATTCTCTCTTCAACACATGTCACCTCGAGACCCTTAATGTGGGCTGATGTTATAGAACCACTTAATGCCAATAATGCCATGATGAGACTGAGATAAATTATTCGCACTCCAAAATAAATTGAATCATTACATACTAAACCCTTTGGTTTACCCAACACAAATATTTCCATACGAGGGGACTAATATAGAGGGGTGTTCATTCATTTGAGAAAAGCCCAAGGCGTGCAAGACCATACAATGTGGTTGCCTCTGGACAAATTATCAATAAAAGTTTAGAGCGAGGGGGTCTACCTTAATTGATCCCCATGATCAAATGTGACACTTAGGCAAGGGTACTAACCATGAGAAACTCCTTGCCCCAAGATTAAAGCTACTGGAAAAAATAAGAATTAGGAGGGCTCATCACGAGCCATAGTAAAGGCAAGATTGAGGAGGGCTCATCACGAGCTGCCCATCATTCCAAGACTCAAGCCACAATATAAAAATTAGGAGGTCTCACCACGAGCAGCCCCTCATCCCAAGACTAAAGCTACAAAGAATTTTTTTGGACGAGGAGGGCTTACCATGAGCAAGCCCTCGTCCCAAGATTCAAGCCACTGAAAAGAGGTAAGGTTGAGAGGGATCACCACAAGCAGCCCCTCCAAATAAGTTGAGGCCACAGAAAAAGTCCAAGGCAAGCGGACTCATCGCGTGCAACCACATATGCCCCAATTCACATACCACATAAATAAAAGAAAGGTGAGGAGGTCTACCTAGAGTGGACCCTCTTCCCCAAATCACCTACCATAAAAATTACACAGGGCGAGGAGGTCCACCTAGAGTGGCCTCATCCCTAAGATTTGTTACTCAGAAAATAATAAAATACAAATATTTACTTTCTTGTGCAGGTAGCCTAGTTTATCAAGCATGGCTCAAAAAGGCCAGTTGGGATCTCTTGGGAGTTTTGGCTTGGTGTCTAAGAGATAAGGTTTGTAGAGCAAGCTCAACCATTAAGCACTTTAAGATAAAGATAATACTAGTAGAGAGACCCTATGATTCACTCAAGTCCTTATACAGATCACACTTAGTCATAACTGAAGTGAGTAGAAAAGAGGTTTCTCACAAGAAATGAACTTTTTATAAAATAATTTTAGAGAGGGTGATCCTTGAGGTCACTCTCAAGTTTACAAAGTTTGTACAACAAGTTACCGTTTAAAAAGATATTTATAAAATAAGATATTTTGTCTCCATTAGGAGACACATTTGCTTTTTAACTTTGGTTTATACCAAGTGTCATCTGTTAGAGGGGGCAGGCGACTACGGACCTAGTACGGACAAAAGGTACATTACAGACCTTATCCCTCTAAGTTTTCCTCTTGATTTTGGCACCCAAAAGGCCCAAAATAACCTCATATTCACCTATAAATAGCACCATTAGGGAGGTAAAATCAAAAATCAGAAACTTAAGTCATATCATTACTCTGTTAAAATCACACCAGACCACCTAGTATTCTCTCCCTACTCTCTCTCTAAGTACTAAATGACTGTTTATTCACTCCCACCTTTACAACCATCATTCTCAGGAGATTATTCTCTCCAAATTACTATTATTTCTTATGAAGTTTATCTTCTTACAGGAATAGGTTCTGATTTTGACTTCATTTTTACCAGAAAAGGAAGGTTTTATTAGGAGTTGTTCTTGAAACATTTAAAGACCTTAGAGGTAGAGTCCATTGGAGTGGATCACGCGTCACCCATTCTAGTTTCTTATCAGAGCCCAGTCACACTACCCTCCTACAATAGTTTTAAAATGAAGATGTATATTTTGAATCCAAAAACTATAATTTTGTTGTAAATATTTAATATTTTTTATAACCCTGGACCTCCACAGGAATGAGGCCTTTGGATTCCCTCGTGTGGGATAAACAGTGGAACGTTGTACTAGAGCCTTCCAAGCACACGCCCCGCTTACTATCAGGTATATGTCGGGGAGTTTCAAACCTTATACGAACGATTATTATCCGAGTATATCAAGTTTGTTCCTTACCACTGGGACTAGACCTGTCAACGGGTCGGTTTGGGTCGTGTACGGGTCGGGTTAACGGGTGAAAACACCCTTAACCCGTACACGACCCGTTAAGCCTAACGGGTCTAATAACAATACCCAAACACGACCCGTTAATATTAACGGATACACGACCCAAACCGTTAACACCCATTAATATTAACGAATCATTTTGGGTCGAAATGGGTAACGGGTTGGGTGACCCTATAATACCCGTTAGTCTTCAATACTTTAAAAATAATGGATTTTAATTGTAATTTTTATTGGGTATAGATTGGGTGACCCTATAGCACCCGTTAGTCTTTAAAGATTTAGAAATAATGGGTTTTAATGGTTATTGTTATTGGGTATGGGTTGGGTGACTCTATAGTACCCGTTAGTGTTAACGGGTGTTAACGGGTAGAAACGGGTTAAAACGGGTACATGTAAATTTCCAAATCCGAACCGTTAGTGTTAACGGGTCTACCGTGTCAACCCGTTAATGACCCAAACCCAATAAGGGTAAACCCATTAACTTATAATTTCGTGTCGTGTCGTGTTAACGGGTTATCGTGTATTTTGACAGGTCTAACTGGGACAACCAGGGTAGATGTAAATATTTAATACTTTGAAAGTCCACATATATTCTTTGTATTTAAATGCCTCTCTTAGGTAAACATGTTATTGAATATAAATAGGGGTGAATCCATTTGATTATTGAAAAAAAAATCAAATGAAAAGTTTTTTCTCCCTATAAATTTTCTTTTTGACTTATTTTTTGTAAGAGTATATGTATACTCATGTGCCCCACGTTACTTGGATTATCGTATTCTGTTTTACGAAACACACTTTAAATCTAGTCCAAGAGGTCTCTGAAAATCTTCATCAAATTCATATTGGATTATGCATGCCATTTCCCTAAATTAATCATTCAAGATAAATGTATATTGTCCAGAGGACTTAGATTTGCGTCATCAGTTAATTATTTTCTTTTATTTAAGAATGATGTAATTTACTGTCATGATTTTTTAAGTTTTGTGAAATACATAATGTTATATTATCTTCCTATATAAAACTTATGACTAAGCTGCATTTTTTGTGTATATAATTTACTTGGTCATAGGTTAGGCAAGAAATTTATGAATGTTGTGAAATTATGTAAAACTGATGAAGTATGTCTTTGGCCATAACCTTGTTCTCTATCAATTCCCTGCAACGAAGGAAGAATTTGCATTTACAAAACATCTCCTTCATTAGTTACAATCTTTTGGAAGTACTAGTGAAAAATCTTTAGCCTGTGGCGCGACCTTGTGAGTCGTCATTGGAGCGAAGACTTACTTCTCGGGCGCAAATGATCTTTGAGTTTACATCATTTTTTACTTTTTGAAAACATGCTTTGGTAGTAGTGTAAAATCAAAATCGTGGATAGGTAGCCAAATTGTTCTTTGTTTCAAGAATAGATTTTCCACACTTGAGTTATATCCTACATATCTTATACACTTGTGTATATAATCATTAGTTGCTCCATTACTTAATATAAGACGAGAAGGGAATTTTTAGAGAGAAAATATCTTATATTTCAAGCTAAATAGATCTTCTCATTGTGTTCTTCACGTTTTTTTCGGTTCATTATTGAGTCAGGTAAATCTAGACTTTCAAACTCAATCTTGTTTTTGACAAATTATTAAAATAGTTTTGTTCTTGGATATGGTATGTTTTCAAAAACCTTAAAAATACTTTGTGGGTCTTTAGAGAAACCAAACATTTCACGTCATCTTTTTCCAGCTATAGGATATCCTCACATTTTCTAGTTGTACTCGATGGTTACTCGGTAGTTATATTACCTTGTAATAAAAGTGTTCTTCCACTTAAAAATAAGATTTGATTAGAAAGATATTTAAAGACATCGGTCAAGACCAAAAATGATTGCAGTTGTGCAACATCCTCCAACTGTTGGCACTCTCCTCAAAGAATATAGTGCAAAAGAGTTGCTAGAAAGCTAGTGCATTGTATGTTTGAAAGACATTTTTTTATTTGTGTAACTCTTTACCATAGTACATTTTTTATTCATTTTGGCCCAAGGTTTTTTCCTATTAGTGTTTTTCCTTGTACATCTGATATTGTATGATTTTTATTTTTTTATTTTTACATGATGTTAGAATAACTTATCATAATAAGAAGATAAAATAGATTATATTATAATCTTGATAAAATATTTTTCACATAGACTTGTAGGATGTTGTGCACAATATGTTTTTTAAAGGAAAATATCTTTTAAATTAGCAATCAATTTTTAATTGTAAAGCTACCTCTGAGGGCTCACACTTTCATTTTTTTTCAAGACTTTATCAAGATGATTGTGCACACATATTATTTTTTTGCCTTTCCACATACCCCATCCAATTTTTCCATCACATAACAAGTCAAAAGTCTTTTTTTTAAAGAAGTAATTATGAAGGTATAATACACTCACATCATTCTGATAAGTTCTTTGTCAAACTTGTATATTCACATCAGGTAATCAATTAATTCTCTTGTATGTAGAAATATACGTATAATAGATCTAGCCTTTACCTTTTGGTTTTGTTACCAATTGCTTAGAAACTAAATTGATTCTTATAGTCAATTGAATTGTTGAATCCAATCATTAAACATCTATATTTCTCGTATATAATTACTGCAATAGGTCTTATCAAATTTAATTGAGGGCTAAACCACAATTATGATCACTAAATTCCACTTAATATGTGAACCTTATAGGTCCCTTTAACATTCAGTTTTAAGTAAATACAATGTGATCGGCAATTTATAATTTTTCTTTTACATAATCAATTCAATATTTGTACAGAATATGTGATAATCATATATACCATTTGCACACAATTTAAAAAAATGGACATAGAGTCCACAATTACTATTTAAATTTTGGACATGAAGTTCACTAATTAATTAAATTTTAGGACATGAAGTTCTAAACTAATATTTGAATTTTGCATTTTACATTCTTAAATACTTGAAAATTGGGACCCAAAATTCCCTAATTATTTAATGTTAGGACCCAAAGTTCCCTACCAATTTAAATTTTGGAACCTGAAGTTCTCTTTTTTTGTTAGGACTTTAAGTTCCTAATTATCATTCAAAGTTGAAACCCGAAGTTCCATAACCAATTAAAAATCACAACATGCGGTTCGTAATTACTATTTATAGAATCTGATGTTTTCATATAACCACTTTGATCCGGGACTTGAAATTCTCAAATCATGCAATATTGAGACCTACATGTCTTTAAATATTTAAAGTTGGGACCTGAAGTTCCCTTCAATAAATACAATTATAGCATGAAGTTCCCCTTTAATTATTCAATTTTGGAACATGTAGTCCACTTCATTTAAACAACGAGACACGTAGTTCCCAAATTAGTTGGGAATGAAGTCTCAAAGAAAATATATCATAATGAAAATTGAAGTTTTGATTCTCTAATTGAAAGAGTATATCCCATAAATCCCCCATTATCATTAATTTGTTATATGAAGATCCATATGCATTATTGTGACCAGAAGTTCACAAATTTTTAGTTGTAATTGAGATATATTTTCCTAATTACTTTTAAAAAATTTATGCTCAAAGCTCTCAGATTATAAATAGAAAAAAATGGACATGAAATTCCAAAAATAGACCCTTTATGAAAAAACTGAAGTTTTTTCTATTTATAATAGGGTATGGAATTTGAAAGTCCCCAAATAAATACTTATAATTTCGACTTAAAGATCCAAATATACTTTTATCCCTAATAAAATCTGAAGCTTTGATTCAAAATGGACCCCCCCCCCCCCCCCCGGCCTGTAAAATTCATAAATAGATCGATCAATTCTAAACATAAATAATACGATAGTCAAAACAATTAGTAACCTTATATGCACGACTGAACTGAATACTAACGATATGAATGAACATAATGTTAAATAAAACAAAGATAAATAATTAACACATATTTAATACCATTAAACCCATAACGAAATGGACTTTTTTTTTACTTAAACCCTGTAATAATGTCTTATTTTGACATAACCCCCTTAATATTAAAAAATAGTGAAAGCGGGAGCTTTTCTCAATCAATGCTCTGATACCAATTTGAAACGTCCCGAAGGCCCCCAAGTTTTGAAAACAAAATTCTTTTATAGTTCACAAAAAGATAATTTCCTTTTTAGATGTGGAAGCGTAGAAGATGGTTCAAATTCAAAATAAATAAACAAATTTTAATTTCTTTTTCAAATTAAAATAACACAAAGTGAAATAAATTTAAAACACACACACAATTCAAATTTCACTTAAACACAATTAATTAACCCAAGTCCTAGAAATTTTGCCTAAGTCATATTTTTCAATATTAATCAAATTAGGCCAAAACAACTTTTAACAAATTAAATTAATGACTTAAATTAATTATGCATTATAATTAGAACCAAATTAGACATGTAGTGATTAAAACCAAATTTTATCTTGAATTACCTAAGCATGCGTCCTAGGTGATATAGAAAGATAAAATAAACAATGAAACCACTACGCCGCGATGTACGAGGAAAAACCCACAACGGGAAAAAAACTCGGACGGCCCTAGCCTCAAATCCACTAAGGGCTCGTTTGGTTCGAGATTTGGAAAGGGAATAGGAATTCTCAATTCCAGGAATTCTAAGTTCCTTGAATCTTGAATTCCTTTCCATTGTTTGGTTCAAATAGGAATTCTATTTTCCTGGAATTTTAAATTACTTTCCCATGTTTGGTTCGTCAATAATAGGAATGGAATCTATATCATTTACCTAAAATACCCTTTTGCATTAATATGTTTATAATTAAATATCAACACTAAGATTTACGCGCGCGCGCGCGCACAGACACACACACACACATTCCCTCACACACAGACACACACACACATTCTCACATTTCACTCACATACGCACATTCACACACACACACACACACACACATTCTCATACACACACGCACACATTCCCTCACACACACGCGCACACACACACACATTCTCATACACACATTCCCTCACATTCACACACACACATTCCCTCACATTCACACACACACACACACACACACATTCACATACACACGCACACATTCCCTCACACACACACACATTCTCATACACACACACACACATTCCCTCACATTCACACACACACACACACACACACACACACATTCTCACATTTCACTCACATACGCACACACGCACACACGCACACACACACACACACACATTCACGCACTTCTCACACATGCACAAGAGTAAAGTATAAATACAAATTGGAATTCAAGAAACTATAAACATGACATAACAAAAGAAAACATAATGGTTCCAATAACCAACAAAACCAAATATCGATTTGTACTTTACATATTAATGGTTCTAATAACCAACAAAACAACAAAACTATCTATTTTTTTAAAAACAAAACGAAGAAAACTTATTAATTCTTTCCAATTAGCCTGCAAACCCAAGTCAATTTTTGGGATGGCTTCAAAGCGAGAAGCAAGCTACTTTTTAGATTATCACCAATGATAATGCTTGCCGCTTTTATGACATCATCCTCATCCAAACCATCTATGTTTCTCAACTCATCCACCACCTTCTTCCCGAGCTCGGTCTCATGGTTTATACAAAGAGCATTTGCCAACTTCTCGATATTTGCATCGGTGCTTTCAACAAATTTTTTGAATGAAGACGCCATCTCTCCTAAGTTGGTTGCAAAATCATCCGCAACCCTATGACGCTTTTTGCGTCCCTTGTTGCAACTTGTAGAAGGACTTAGGTTGCCTTGAGTGCTAGATATATCAATTCCTTCAACCTCAACATCTTCACTTGGTAAAATATTATCATCATTCTCGGATAGACTAAGAATATTGGCGCGAATTGATTCCTCTTCTTCTATTGGATCTACCGCCTCATCACCATTGGCTCGATCCTTCCCATATATATCATTCAAAGCATTGAAGTGGGGGAATGACTTGTTCCTAAGTCCCCGCGCATTACTGTGAGACTAGACATAAAAAAGGTCAAGGCATATAATTAAGATAAACAGTATTAATAAGAGAAACAACATTAACAATCTGGAAAAAATTATACTTACTTTAACCCATGTGTTGAACACATCCAAATCAACTTTAACCATGTAATCCACGTCATCCCATGCAAAGCCACTACCATGGTTCAACATCTCTGCAATTGCCATTGTTTGTTTTTTCAAAGTCTTCACGTGAGACTCGATGTTTGGAAAAGCTTTCAGACCACATCCAGGAAGCTTTTGCTCCAACATCTTTTCAAGTTCTTGCAAATATCCGGCTCTAAATCCCGTATCAACTTTCCAATACCCATCAACAGATAGGTCTTGTAAGCACTCCACTAGTTTTGCATCTTGGTCTAGTGTCCAAAACAGCTTCGATTTCGCGGGTTGACTATTTGTTGCCATTGTAACAACTCGAATGCTATGTAAATGGAAAACTCAGCAAGTTAATCAAGCAAGTTAAATTTCTATTTTTAAATGGAACTGATATATAAACATATATGACAATATGCTTTTACAACTGATATATAAACAGATATGCCAATAAAACTCAACAAGTTAATCAAGCTCAGCTGTTATGGAACTGATATGACTTTTATAAGTCATATCAGTCTTTGAAATCTGTACAAAATTGAAAATCATATGGATTTTATAAGTCATATTAGCTTGTTGATTTTCCTCTCTCCACTCTGTCGATTTCATAAATCTTTACAAAAATGATATGGCCATTCTTTTCTATCCTAATAAAAACATACAGAACTCATAATATGGAACTGATATCATGAAAAAAACATAAGCTGAGCTTGATTAACTTAATTATGTTAAACTCAAATTCATCTTCTTATGATTTCAGATTGAGCCTTCAATTTTATTGTAAATAGGAAGAAGAAGAGCCTCCTTCTGGGTTTCTTAGCTTAAATAGAGTCATGAGCCTCAACAGGTATCTATGATCTATCATTCATATTATTTCCCTTTTCTTCTACTTCCTTTAATATTCATAACTCGTGAGCTTGCTTATAGCATGGAAGTTGACTTGAGCAAAGAGCTAAGACCACCTTCCAAATCCAAACCTCTTCTTCAGAAGCAAATTGAGGCAGTTCAAGTAAGCCAATCTGCTGCTCAATTGGTTTATATACATTCACATTTTGCCATGTAATTATGTTAAACAGAACTCATACAGTTATGTTTTTATCATGAAAATAATATCATGAAAAAAACATAAGCTGGACAACAAAATATATAATGGTTTGAGAATGTTATTTAATAGACTGAAATAGCATAATGAAACAGCAAAAGTTTAAAAACAGAACTGAGCATACAAGGATATAAATGCAAGGATGTTCACAATAGTCCCAGTTCTAGTTATAGTAGTCCAGAATGGTAGAATGAACTGATAATGCACAGGGTTTGGTCACAGAACTAAGGTAAAACTGTTTCAACTAAATCTATTTTTATATATAAAAATAATTGAGCATCAAAACTGTTTTCAATTCTGTTGAAAACAGTTGATACATTTTGTTGAAAACAATCTTAATCTCATCAAAATCTCATCACAGAACTGATAATTTACGCACATAACTGATATATATATATATATATATATATATATATATATATATATATATATATATATATATATATATATATATATATATGTAAGGACACAAATTTCCAATTGAGTCCATATATAGTTTTGGCTCAATTCCGGACAAAAACATTTATTCATAGGATTTTATTTAATTGTAATATTCAAGACCTATGAAGTGTTTGTTGAAGACGTAGCGGCAAAGAATTTAAAGCTTCATCAAAATGCCGGTTTGTGTGCCTCGTTTCTACGTTATCAACTAAGGTTCCATGCTCCCAAGGTATGAATGTAATTATATTTATATAGGAGATTGGAACAAAGTTTATTGGGTGTTAGGTTAATAAAAACTGCATTTTATTTTTCAGAAAGAATCAATTAGAAACTTAAAAATAAGTATATAAAAGTTTATAAAAGTTTCTGGGCCAAAATTGAATTTTTCAATCTTTCTGGCTGTTCGTTTGAAATGTCGTTCGAACGAGTTTTTTCGTTCGAACCAGATTTCGTTCGAACGAGTTTTGTCGTTCGAACCAGGTTCGTTCGAACGAGTTTTGCCAACGACCCTAACTGGACAGTCGTTCGATATGTCGTTCGATATGTCGTTCGAACGAATGTTCGTTCTAACGAGATATCTAACTAACTTCTAACAAGCCCAGGCTGGTCACTCGTTAGAAGTCTCGTTCGAACGAGAATCAAGTTCGTTCGAACGAACTTCCAGCGGGAACAGTTATTTGGCAGTTTTTTACAGTTTTTCCCCACTCTTCCACTTGGTTTTTAACCAACTTTTTTCATGCAATATTATGTGCGGGAAACACATTTTCCAAGATAACTTTTCTTAACTTTTCCATTCCATATCCAACTCTTAGAGAGAGTTTGAGAGAAAATTTATAAAGGGAAAATGTTCATGTTTTGAAGTGTTAAATTTTAATGGAAAATTCATACACACTCTAGTTTACACCCATTGTTGTTTATTCCAAGTTCTATATAGACATATACTTACTTGGAGTTTTTGGCACCGGTTTTCTCTACCGAATTCAAGAGACGTTTCGGGTTTGCTTTTACACCCCATCACAAAGAAGACCTTTGTTGAGATTCTACCCGTTTGGAGAAAAGCTCCATGTTCGGGTGACGGTGACCGTTTAAAGTCCAATCGGTGTATTCCGAGACCATGGTGGAGCTCCGTTGGTTATCTGCTAATTGGAGGTTGATACAAGAAGGAGCATCACGGCTTGAGAGGGTTCGAGTTTAGGAAGTAAGTCTTTTGTCTTGTATTTTGTAATGCCGTTTTTAGTGGATTTGAGGCTAGGGCCGTCCCGAGGTTTTTTCCCGTTAGTGGGTTTTTCCTCGTATATCGCGATGTAGTGTGACTTTGTTTATTTTATCTTGCACATCATTTAGAACGCATGCTTTATGTTTAATTCAAGATAAAATTCGGTTTATTTATCACACTCATTTAATTTGGGACTTAAATTAAATATTGGGTAAATTTGGCTTATTCAAGTCATTTGCAAAAATTGGTTTCGCCTAACTTTGGATATTATTGTTAATCATGACTTAGGCAAATTTCTAGGACTTGAATTATGTTTTAATTTGTTTTGTGAAATTAAAACTTGTTGTTTTGTTTGAAAGTTGAACCATCATCTCCTTTATAACGCTTCCGCATCGATTTATATAAAAGGAAATTATATATATTTTAATTGGGACAAAACTGCGTTTACAATATATATATATATATATATATATATATATATATATATATATATATATATATATATATATATATATATATATATATATATATATATATATATATATATATATATATATATATATATATATATATATATATATATAATTGTTAGCTGAAAACAGAACATTACAAGAAAACAGAACATACATCATAAAAATGCAATCCATTCATTACTAATCAAGCCTACAAAACAGAGTCTAATTAAAATACATATGAAATTCACATTTCTTTCATTCACTAAACTAAATATATGCATTCCTTGATCCCCTCCACTCGTTGTACATTTGAGTAGCTAAGTTTGCACGAAAATTAGTCCATTCGTCGCAGGTTTCAATATAAGTGATTGGTTCACCAATTGGTTCATAGAAATTTGGGGAATCCTCCTCGTCTGAGTCACTATCCAATGGATCATGTGCCATTTATTGCCTTATAAGATTGTGAATGAGGCAACATGCAATGATTATCCGATTATGAGTTCTCATGGGATACCATGACGGACTCCTTAGGATCCCCCACCTAAGCTTAAGTTTTGCAAAGCATCTTTCGATAATATTCCTCGCTTGAGAATGCTTCATATTGAAAAAATCTTCCGGATTTTGAGGTTGATAGTCATTACTCCACTCATTCAAGTGATACCGTTGACCTCGAAATGGATCTAGGAATCCGGTACCATTTGGATATCCGGCATCAACAAGGTAATAGAAACCTATAATCATACTAAAGATTAGTAGATAATACCCTTTGGAATATTTATTGAAATAATGTAATTAATCTATAAACATACCCCTAGGAACTTTCAAACCATTTGGGCGACTGACTGCATCCCTAAGTATTCGCGAATCTTGTGCGGATCCCTCCCATCCCGGTAATACATAATTAATTTGCATGTCATGAGAGCAAACGCACAAGACAATTGTTGCAATATCATGCTTCCTTGTACGATATCTAGGTTTATCAACTTCTGACACCTTAATCCGAATATAAGTTCCATCTAATGCCCATATGCAATTCTACAAGAATTAATAGAATTTTAAGTTTCATTCCCACAAATATCATATGAGAATTAAAATGAAGCGTGTTTATATACCTTGAACCATTTCCATCTAGAATCGTCCGACGCCTCAGAGACTGCAACTGGTGTGTTGAGTAAGTTCCCTTGCAATAATATAACTCCTTGTAACACCTTATTGAAAGATCTACTGATGGTCTCTCCTGAATGTTTGAATTCTCTAATGCATACTCGATTCTTAGTATGGTGAGCAAGTATGTACAAGAAAATCGCGGCCATCTCTTCAACTTTGATATTTCTCGTGTCCACTAACATACCATGGGTACGGAGCATATAACAAAGCTTGGAAAAAGTGTGCCTATCCATCCGAAGGTTATCAATGCAAGCTTTATCACTCACGTACACCATGGCATGCATGTTTAATAAACGACTTATTCTCCTACTAAATACGTCTCTTATAAAACTATTTGTTTTACGATATATCACCACATTAACATATATCAAAATGTAAAACATCCCTACAACATTGACTATACTCGTAATAGTCTCACACAAACTTATGGTCTTTCGCTTCCTTTCCAACACTACACGATTCATATATACATATGCATATTGAGAAAGTACATTAGGCTTAAACAAATAATTGCTAATTGAAATAAAAACACCCCAATAAATAATTGCAATATTAGTACTTTTTGATGTAAAAATTCAAAAAAGTGAGAACATGTACACATCAAACTACACATATAGAATGCATGGGAGAAAAATCAATTTTCATAGCTTGAAAGGATTTTTATGTTGTATAAATCAATTGATTAGGGCTCCAAATCAATCAAATTAGGGCTCCGAATAGATCAATTGATTAGGGCTCCAAATCAATCAAATTAGGGCTCCGAATAGATCAATTGATTAGGGCTCCAAATCAATCAAATTAGGGCTTGAAATAAATCAATTGATTAGGGCTCCAAATCAAACAAATTAGTTTATATATATATATATATATATATATAGAGAGAGAGAGAGAGAGAGATGATCTTACCTATGTGTTCGGTTTGCTCCTCTACAGGTTTGTGTTCAAGTCGATCTATAAAATAGTAGAAAAAATTACATATATGTAGTTTATATATATATACGTACATATATATATCTGTATATATATACATATATATACGTATAGAGAGAGAGAGAGGATCGTACATAGAGAGAGAGAAAGGAGGGTTCGTACCATAAAAACGTGAGAAAGAAAAGTGAGGGTAATATCTGATCGGGTTTTAGTTTTGACATATAATTTAGGATATAATTGGAAGAATTTGTTTTTAGGTTCTAATAAAAAGGTTATTTTGTCATACCATAAAAATAAATGAGGATTCCTAGGAATTCCAATTTATTCCCCCCATTTTTGGTGGGAAAGAAAAGTATCAAAGTTGTGGGAATTTCAAGTTCCTGGAATTCTAATTTCCTCCCCAAAACTCCAACCAAACATAGTAATTCTAAATGAGGGGAATTTTATATTCCAGGAATCCAAAGTTCCCCTCCCAAATCTCGAACCAAACGAGTCCTAAGTATGGTTTTACAAATACAAGACAGAAAGACTTACAACACTCGACTCGATCCCTCTCAAGCCCCGACACTTCTTCTTGTAGATACCTCCACCTAGAGAATAACCAGGGAGCTCCACCGCGGTCTCGAAATCCACCGATCGAACTTTATATGGTCATCGTCACCGGAACAAGGAGCCTTTCTCCAAGTGGGTAAATCAACGCAAACAATCTTCTTCTTTGTGGGATTTAGAAGAAATCCAAAACTTCTCTTCAAACGGTAGAGATAAAAACCGGTGCCAAAATGCTCCAAGCAAAGTATATGTATATATGAACTTGGATAAACAATATGGGTGAAATAAAGTGTATTAAAGGATTTTTCTTTTAAAAATGAACACTTAAACTTGAACTTTTTCTTAGGAAATATGAACTCACAAAACTCTCTCTAGGAGATGTAGAATGGTGAAAAAGTTTATCCAAAAATGTTGGTTCCCACACTCATAAAATCTGGCAAGAGTTAATGGGGTAAAGTAGTGGGAAAAGTGGGAAAAACTGTCCAAAAAAAATTCCCGCCAAAACTCATTCGAACGACTTTTCGTTCGAACGGATTTACTAACGAAGTTCTAGAATGAAAAAAAAAAGAAATTCATCAAAAATCTCGTTCGAACGACCTGGCATCTCATTCGAACAAGATGTCAGTTTATTCGAACGACCTGCCAATCTCGTTCGAACGAGATTCCAGTGTCTATCAAACGACATTCCAGAAGATCAAAAAAATGAAATATTAATTTTAAGCCCAAAACTTTTATGGAAAGTTCTAAAAAATATTTTTCTAAGTAAACCAAAATCGATAAAGTTATTTTATAAAAATCATAAATTACACCCAATTAAATTCCAAGATCCTGTATATATATAAAATTGCATTCATACCTTAGAAGCAATGGAACCATGTTGATGACGTAGAAATGAGGAACTTTAAACTCGGCATATTGATGAAGCTTTAAACATGGACGCTACGACTTCAACAAACAAGTCATAGGCTTGAAGGATGATCAATAAACTCTATCCTATGACTCAAATGTTTTTGTCTGGAATTGAGCCAAAACTACAAAGGACTCAATTGGAAATTTATGTCCTTACAAATCTCCCCCTTTGGCTATTCCGGGACAAAAACCAAACAAAAATCCTAAAGGGCCATCAAGCTGTACTAGACTGACAAAAATTCCCACCCAAAATAAAACTACAATTCTTGACTCAAACAACCCAAAGGATTACAATCTTTGCCGGTGAAAGTTGCCACTTATAATATAATTTCTGCACACTTAAGCAAACACATTACACGCATAGGGAAAATCAAAAGATTTAATGCAATTAAAGTAAGAACTCCCCCTAAATTAATTCTCCCCTTTAACAGAAAGATGTCTCCCCAAAAGATAAATCTCCCCCAAACTAAGATACGATTATAATAGGAATAGATACCATTTCTCCCCTATCATTCTCCCCCTTTTTGTTCAAGAATAGACAAGGCTAAAACTAATTTAAACATGATGCATAAGGTGATAAGAACATTAAAGCACATAGGCAACAAAATCATAAATAATCCAACAAATAATAATGGATACCAACTAAAATGCAAGAAACAGATACCAATATGATACATAACTATTAAGCATGTGATATCAACAAAGAATATCGCAAGATAGATACCAATCATGAATTAAGGCATAAATGGACTAGAAAGCAAGGTAAAGACTAAATAAAAATATCAAATATATGTATACATAAGATATACCTAATAGACGAAAGTACACATATATAGATATAAACACACAAATGACACAAAATAAGATAAACTTTCCACACTCGTATGGCAAAAATGAGTCATATGGAAACGGAAGAGTTAGGGTGTGAACTAGTAACAATTAAATTTAAACCCAATCACTTAAAACATGTTCATGGAGTTCTCAATTGATTGCAAACTTCATCACATCTGAATATAACCTCATGTGACAATATCGATTGAACTCAATGAACAAGCATACACAATCCATACAAGCCTAGCATGTTGATGATTCTACAAACCAATAGAGTCATGACATTAAAAGTACAACTAGGATAAACGGACATTGTGCAAACCGTTGATATATCATCCAAACTCCCTCAATAAGAATATATATATTATTCTTTTGAATGAATAAATCAATCAAACATAGGCCTTGGCAATTATTTTTTTTTAATGCCATATCTTCTTTGGACCACGTATTTCTTTTAGGTCCAAACAAACGGTGGCTTACTATTCACAAAGGATAATAAATCCTTTCGGAGTCCTTCCTCGTGCACATTTAGATACATCAATTTTTTTATATCTCACACACATCTCACATGCAACGGATTTTGACATGCACTAGTCCTCCTATGTCACAAATATGTAGATGACTATATTGGTAGGAGAACACCTCAAAAATCTCAAATATACATATGAAATTAAATTTCAAAAGAGCTCGTGCATGTGTGAATAGAGGCATATAAAAATAGAATCCATTTAAACAACACAAAATTCAACTATTCCATGTAAGCATGTTAAAGAACATAATAAGGATTGACAATCTAAACCAAACGTTCTAGCCACATGGGAGCGTAAAAGATGGGATTCAAACACAAGTATATGCCACATAAAGTGTGTCAAACTAAAATACACACAAAAAAATCTTTTTTAGTTTTTGTAAAAATTTTAACAAAAAATAAAATATATACTCAAAAGATAAACAAAAATAATTTGAATTCTTCATTGAGCTTAAATTACCAAGAGATAAAACCCAAATGATAAACAAAAATCTTTTTGTATTTTTCATTTAATGCAAATAAAAATGAAAGAAATATAATACAAAAGATAAACAAAAATCGTTATTCTAGCATGTGATTAAGCATGGAGCATAGACTAGAAAATGACTAAACAAGCATACATTTAGCTTGATAATATAGTATGAAGTACAAAACTAATGTATGCAAATAAAACGAACACATTCAACCTTTAGATTTTGCAAGGGAGGAAGCATGTATAAGTAAATGAGAATCAAAAACCCTATCTTGTAAAGCTACCAAGTCGGATCTCCTAACCCAAACTAATGACGAATGACGATCTTGGGGTGTAGGAATCTTGGCTACCTCGGTTCCCTTACCTTTGGATTTTTTAGGAACTCATTTAAGATCAAAACAAAATTTCCTAACATGACCTTTTCGACCACAATGTGAACACTTGAACTTATGGCGAAAAGATTTACCTAAGGAGTGATCTCTAAAGACTTTCCTAGGTGATTCTCCTAAAACGTTGGTTTTGGATTTTTGAGTAGATTCATTACAAGTATCGAAGCCTAAACCACAAGTGTCATTTTTTATTTAGACCGTGCCTAAGATTTTATCAAGTTTTTCGGACCTACACTTCAAATCAAATTTGACTTTAGTAGAGTCTTTTAATTTATTTTCTAATTCTAAAATATTTTACTCTAATAAAACATTTCTCTCTTCAAACTCGAGAAGCTCCTTTTTCAAGGATTCCATTAAACCCCTAAGGCTATCTCTCTCGCGTGTCCTAAGGTCTTCCACTAACGCACTATCATCAATGACCTTGACACACTCTCTTAAACTCTCTTCTAACTTCAAATTAGCTCTTTTTAATTTAATAGATTATTCATATAATTCTTGAAAAGCATTTTGAAGTTCACTCACATTAACCTCTTATTTATTCTCACTCTCTCTTTCTTCTTCACTCTCACTACCATAAAAAACAAGTGAATAATAAACTATGACCTTGGAAGTGTATGTGTTGAAATCTGATCAATAGAAGAATGCTCATTATCACTCACATGACTAGCCATAAAAGCCACAAAGTTGGGCTTAGTAGGGGAATCGATTCCCTCTTCATTATGACTATCACTAAGGGTTGCATTAAAACAAATTGGTTTCTTACCCTCTCTCCTTAGTTTAGTGGGGCACTCAAATACCATATGGCCATACCCTTCACAACCAAAATATTTTTCGGACTCGTCCCTATTTACATTTTCTTTAGAAATTTTAGAGATCCTCTCGGCTTTGTCATGCTTAGAAGTTTCAAATTTTTTAAAGTCATTTTTAAATTTATCTTTGTTAATTTTAAGAAACTTTCAAAATTTCCTAGCAAACAAGGCCATATCTTTCGAGTCACTATCACTCTCGCTCTCTACTACTTGTTTTTCCTCTTTTCGGGCTTTTAAAGCAATGACCTTTAAAATTTTCTTTTCAGTTTTAGAGTGAAACATTTCCAGTTCATAGGTTTGTAAATCACCTACAAGCTCTTCTAATTTCGTACAGGCTAAAGTTGGTAAAGAATTTAAAACGGTCACTTTTGGAATAAATCTGTCGGGTAGGGACCTTAAAATTTTCTTTACAACTCGGTTATCGGGTATTTTCTCTCCCAAGTTAAAAGATGAATTAACAATATCAAAAAGTCTAGCATAAAATTCATCAAAAGTTTCTTTTTCGTTCATTTTGATGGTTTCAAATTGAGTGGTGAGGTTTTGGAGTTTTGAAGCTTTTACGACACTTTTACCTTCATGAGTGAGTTGTAAAATATCCTACGCTTCTTTAGCGGTCTCACACGTCATAATGCATCGAAATTCATCCAGTGTGACAGCGCTAAACAAGGCGTTTAAACCATGGGAATTAAAATTTGAAAGCTTAAATTCATTCTCACTCCATCTATCGACCGATTTAGGAACACGTTCATTATCCACTAAATGAGTTGGTGGATACCACCCGTTAACTACAGATAACCAAACCCTCTCGTCAATAGATTTAAGTGCCGATTTCATACGCGCTTTCCAGTGTGCATAATTAGAACCATCGAAAATAGGAAATTTAGAAAATGGGAAAAATTTCATTTTAGCCAAAAATAGTTAAAGGATCTTTAACGAAATAATTTATCTTTTTGGCTCTGATACCAATTCTAAAGCGACACCTTTTCTCAATCAATGCTCTGATACCAATTTGAAATGTCCCTAAGGCCCCCAAATTTTGAAAACAAAATTCTTTTATAGTTCACAAAAAGATAATTTCCTTTCTAGATGCAGAAGCGTAGAAGATGGTTCAAATTCAAAATAGATAAACAAATTTAAATTTATTTTTCAAATTAAAATAACATAAAACACACAATTCAAATTTCACTTAAACACAATTAATTAACCCAAGTCCTAGAACTTTTGCCTAAGTCATATTTTTCAATATTAATCAAATTAGGCCAAAACAAATTTTAACAAATTAAACTAATGACTTGAATTAATTACACATTATAATTAGCACCAAATTAGACATGTAGTGATTAAAACCAAATTTTATCTTAAATTACCGAAGCATGCGTTCTAGGTGATATAGCAAGATAAAATAAACAATGAAACCACTACGCTGCGATGTACGAGGAAAAACCCACAACGGGAAAAAACCTCGGACGGCCCTAGCCTCAAATCCACTAAGTGTGGTTTTACAAATACAAGACAGAAAGAATTACAACACTCGACTCGATCCCTCTCAAGCCCCGACGCTTCTTCTTGTAGACACCTCCACCTAGCGAATAACCACGGAGCTCCACCGCGATCTCGGAATCCACCAATCGAACTTTATATGGTCACCGTCACCCGAACAAGGAGCCTTTCTCCAAGTGGGTAAATCAACGCAAAGAGTCTTCTTCCTTGAGGGATTTAGAAGAAAACCCAAACTTCTCTTCAAATGGTAGAGATAAAAACCGGTGCCAAAATGATCCAAGCAAAGTATATGTATATATGAACTTGGATAAACAATATGGGTGAAATAAAGTGTATTAAAGTATTTTTCTTTGAAAAATGAATACTTAAACTTGAACTTTTTCTTAGGAAAGATGAACTCACAAAACTCTCACTAGGAGATGTAGAATGGTGAAAAAGTTTATCCAAAAATGTTGGTTCTTGCAATCATAAAATCTGGCAAGAGTTAGTGGGGTAAAGTAGTGGGAAAAGTGGGAAAAACTGCCCAAAAAAAATTCCCGCCAAAACTCATTCGAACGACTTTTTCGTTCGAACGACTTTTCGTTCGAACGGATTTACCAACGAAGTTCCAGAATGGAAAAAAAGAAATTCGTCAAAATTCTCGTTCAAACGAGACGTCAGTTCGTTCGAACGACCTGGCAATCTCGTTCGAACGAGATTCCAGTGTCTATCAAACGACATTCCAGAAGATCAAGAAAATGAAATATTAATTTTAAGCCAAAAACTTTTATGGAAAATTCTAAAAAATATTTTTCTGAGGAAAAAAAATGGATAAAATTAATTTATAAAAATTATAAATTACACCCAATTAAATTCCAAACTCCTATATATATATATATATATATATATATAATTGCAATCATACCTTAGGAGCAATGGAACCATGTTGATGACGTAGAAACGAGGCACTTTAAACTCGGCATATTGATGAAGCTTTCAACTTGGCCGCTACGACTTCAACAAACACGTCATAGGCTTGAAGGATGATCAATAAACTCTATCCTATGACTCAAACAATTTTGTCCGAAATTGAGCCAAAACTACAAAGGACTCAATTGGAAATTTATGTCCTTAAAAATCTCCCCCTTTGGCTATTTCGGGACAAAAACCAAACAAAAATCCTAAAGGACCGTCAAGCTCTATTAGACTGACAAAAACTCCCACCCAAAATAAAACTACAATGCTTGACTCAAACAACCCAAAGGATCACAATCTTTGCCGGTGAAAGTTACCACTTATAATATAATTTTTGCACAATTAAGCAAACACATTACACGCATAGGGAATATCAAAAGATTTAATGCAATTAAAGTAAGTACTCCCCTAAATTAATTCTCCCCTTTATCAAACAAATGACCTACTTAGAAGATGTCTCCTCCTAAGATAAATCTCCCCCAAACTAAGATACGATTATAATAGGAATAGATACCATTTCTCCCCCTATCAAATAAACATGACCACCTAGAATCTAACACCTTTAATTTTTCGTTAAAAAGTACCCTAATTCATATTTTGACTTAAACCCCTATATTTTATGGACTAATATACCCTTCTTCTTCCCCACTTCATTTTCTTTCCCAAATCCAATAGCTCTTAAGCTAATTTCAAAAAAAATAAACATTGGATTTATTTTTACTCTTAACCTTAATTGCATAACTAATAATGAGGACATGTAATGTTTGCTCCATTAGTAAATTTACATAAGTAAAGGGTTAGTGCGCTACATTTGTAGCATGCCTTGTTTTATTACGATTGCCAAATGTGAAAGAAGACTTATAGCCCTATTACCCTAATAAATGATAATTTAATCCAATGAATGCTAAAGAAATACCCAATCAAAATCGTACACAAACACAAATCCATTCCAATTTTAATACTTTAACATGTATCTGTACCTCCCAAACACTTGAATCGTCTTCTCATCTTATATATGAAAAAGTAATCAATTTTCAAGTAAAAAAATGTGAAAACTAAACTTTTATACACAAGCCACTATGTC
The DNA here is from genome assembly GCA_949130495.1 of Sambucus nigra. NCBI lineage: Eukaryota > Viridiplantae > Streptophyta > Magnoliopsida > Dipsacales > Adoxaceae > Sambucus > Sambucus nigra. The sequence continues at coordinate 320,311,956 of OX422214.1, read as the reverse complement.
TAACCACACTATGGATTGTAATACACGAACTTTATCTTATGTTTAGTCCACGATATAGTATTGACAAATTTTAATGATATCTAATACCTTTTAAGACATCTAAGAAATCGAGTGATTTGTTTACATATGTGCACAAATCAAATGCATTCATTACTCATAAAATATTAAACTAACATTAGGTGCATGAAGCAAACATGTTTCTTATTTTCATTTTGCTGGTAACTGAGAACATGTAATCTTACGAAATGCCAAATTAGTTAATATGAAATAACATCCATATTGATCATTACTTGTTCCTCCTAATGCAACTACAATAAGAAATATGTCGTAAGACAAAAGTTTAGGATTTTTAAAATTAAGGTTAAAAGTTATCGGATTTAGGGAAGAATGTGATGTGGGGTTGAATAAGGGTATTTTGGTCCATAAAATATAGGGGCTTAAGTCAAAATATACATTAGAGAACCTTTTTAATAGAATAGTAATGGTGTTATAATCTAGGAGATATGTCTAAATTTTTAATATTTAGGGGGTTATGTCATAATACAACATTATTACAAGGGTCTAAGTAAAAAACCTTGATGAAATACAAAACCCAACTCATAAACATAAAAAATGCATAATAAAATGATGTCCAAATCCCTAAATAATAATCCATCTCAAATAAAAATAACTCAAATAATCGATATCTCGAATATAAATTGATTGCATAAATAGTTTTATAAATATTAAAGCTGAAATAAAAATTGCAATGGAAATGAGCTACACACTCGACACCTACATCTTAGGAAAGAGAAATTGGAACTAAAATTGAATGACGGAGAAGTCTCCAACTAAAAATGCTAAAGTATGAGGCGGTGGTTATGGCCTAGGACTTGTAAAATTAGTTCCATATAGATGATTAAACCTAGAAAGTCTATAATGCATAAAAACATAACTACATTTGATCCAGCATAATAAGAATACATCATCCTCCAATATTAAGTTAATTTTATGTTATCCTAACCAAAATAACCAAAATAAGTATGCAGCTCTAATCCTAATACCGAATGATCTTCATATTATACAACTCTATCTTTTTACTTAATCACTCTTACTTTAAGTGTTTCCAAGTTATAATTATTGTTATATGTCTCTAATATAATCCCAATGTATAAATAAATGGAACTCACACAGTCCGATATCCAAGTGACCATATCCCACTGTAAGTGCAAAAAACGCCCGACAAGGATGGTCACAAATGAAAATTCTATTTTTATATCTATAAAAAAAATATTTATTTTTATAATTATTCCAATTTTTAAAAATCAATCCTTTAAATAGATAAAGCCAATAAGACTTTGCACTAATTTTAAATCGAGTTCTAGCGATAAATCAATTTATCCAATGTTCTCTTTTTAACATAAAGTATGCATCTAGGTAATAGCAGATAAAATAAACCAATCGCACAACACGCCAATGTACGAGAAAAACTAAAAACGAAAAAAATTCGGACAGCCCAGTCACCCAATTCACTATGATACGAAATTATACAGGTTGATAGATGACTTACTCAATGACTTGATCCCAACAAGCCTTGATGTATCTTGTATCTTTAATCTCTCTTCCACTATGGCAACACAAGAGTTTACTTACCAGGTTTCCACAACGTACGAGTCTATTCACGTCTCGGTATACACCAATCCAGGCTCAGCCATCGTCTACGTATTGGAATACAGAATCCACCGCTTCTTCACCACAAGACAACAAATACAAAATCCATAGTAATGAAACATGTTCTCGACACAAGATGTAGAGAAACAAACTTTGGTACCCAAAAACACGATCTTTAAAGCCTATGTATGATGAATCTTGGATCCTAAACTTATTAGCTGAAAATAAAAGTTTTTGGAGAGTTTAAACACAAAAGGAACTCTCACAAATCTCTCTTAAAAGTCTAATCCCTTATATATATTTGAAGGAAAAATTGTTGCAAAAGGATAGGAATTAAATATATGCAAAAATATGTTTTTAAAAAAATTGCGTACTCATTTGAACGAACAGACTTCTCATTTGAATGAAGTACCCATTCTTGTTTAAATAGCTTCCAACGAAATTTTGAATGACATTCCAGAGCGCACCAAAAGTCATCGATCCATATCTCATTTGAACAAAGGAATATCTTTCTACGGACCTACGAAAACTCATTCGAATGACCTTTCAATTAATTTAACGACCCGTGCAAAATTTTCAAACGATTCTTTAAAAACTTTTTAAAACAGTTTATAAAATTCTAACACCCAATAATATTCAGGGCTCAAAATAAATACGCATCCGTACCTGGTATCCTTGAAACTTAAAGACGAGAACGATCACGAAACATAACATGATGATATAATATCTAAAGCTTTATCACTACGTTTTCATCCAAACACATCAAAATCTTGAAGGGATAATACCAACTTTAGCCTATGACTCAAAATGTTTTGTCTAGAATTAAGCCAATTGCAAACAAATTGAATCGATTGAAAATTTGTCCTTACACCCACTCACATCCAAATCATATAGGGATATATAGAACCTAAACATCCCAACTATAAAGGCCTATCCATACTGCATTCGGATATCACTCGCGACACTACTAGTTATATTTATAGGATCCCAAGCCTATAACCTCAAAACAACATCAAAGGAAAATCAGTACGCTATCACACCAAACATACGACCCCATACCTAAGGCTATATGGAGGATTCATCCCCATTGACCCAATTCAGGAGACGGATACCTAAGCACGTAGGATCGGGGTAATAATACCTAGATACAATCGGTGAACTCATCGGATACCCGTGCGATCACATCGTACGAGCCCCATTAGATACCTACTAGTAGGTTACCCATGACCACACACACGCACCCCTGATATAATTCACATATCTCACTTAAATTAGCAATCACCACTGCGTTATGGGTTATCAGTGCAATTTCTTTCATTTATTGTAATTACATGCATTAAATGTTAACCAATTATATAAGTTTTAACCTGAACACTAAGGGTTACTAAACGTAGATAACAATCTCTAAACCTATTAGTTTATATATATTTTTATTTATCAAAAGGTACTCAAACAAACCTAGCTTCGAACCCAATGTGAAACTCCTAAATCAATTCATACTAGGCATGGCCACAAGGCCTCCCAATCCGATGGTTCCAGTGGGGTTTTCTTCCTTTTGTTTTCCCATAACGACCATAATTAAGAAGCTACAAATTCTACAGCCTTTAATCATCAAAATTATCACATCTCCTCCATATATTTTAATCATGTAAGTGATAACAATATATTTCTATAATTTTTAGAGGATTAATAACACAATTAAGGGTCCAATTGCAAAATTTATAAAAGTAACCCTAACTTCCTCTTCCACATAAGAACGATTCAGTTAAACTATGAATTTTAATCATTTTCCATAATAAACTTAGGTTGTTTACATACTACAACCTATATGATTCATATATAATAATTTTGAAGTTAGATTATAAGGATTCAAGATTTAATTTGCTGACTCATTAACAAAGTTTCGCGAGTTCATCAATACATAAACTAGGGTTTGGATTTTATTAATCTTAATCGTTAAATTAGGTTTGATAATTCACACAAACCACGTTATAAAATTATATAAATAGATTCCAATGTATTATTAGTATCGTAACATAAACCTAATTATATTTCGATACAATATAAACTTTCCTTGGGATGACTGTGAGAATCCATCCCCAAATCTCCAAAGCCTATGTTCTTCCTCTAACCTCTTAGCAACTAGGTTTCCTCTCAGCTTGTGCTATGTGAATTTGGTTAAGCTAATTAGGCTAAATAAGTCATCAAGCTCAAAATTAGGATTACAATGGCCTCAACCCAAAAATCCCAAAACAAGCCCCAAATGGTCTAAAACTTAACTCAACACATATACTAAACTAGTGGACCAATATTACACTATTTTAAACCCAAACCAGACTTTCTAAATGTCCCGATAATTAACCCAAAAGTGAACATAAATAATTAGATGATATGCATTACTTAAGTTTAAATCTTAATTATTAATTAATTAACTCTGACTCGAAATTATAAAAACCTACTTCACAATCAGTGGGACCCTATACCGAAAGAACAATCAAAATTAAAAAAAAAAAAAACGACACCTAGCTCCTTATCATTCCATAACCGTCCATAATACTAACTCATTTAAATAATTAATTTAATGAATTTATTGTCGATTTTTCTAACTTACCAAATGATGTGTAACCAATAAAAACATAAAATAATTATGTTATACTACATAAGATATATGTGTGTGCGCGCGCGCGCGCGTGTGTGTGTGTGTGTGTGTGTGTGTGTGTGTGTGTTCTAAATGATATATCACATTGCATTAGAAATTTCTGATTGAAAGTTAATTAAAAATTGATTGAATAATTAAATAAATACAGACAAGAGGGTAGTCATATTTAATATTTTTTAGATATTAATAATATTGAACCGCAAGTTCAATTATTTTTGTAGCACCGAAAGTTCTAATAACTGACAAAGCTTGAGATCTTTAACAAATATTATATTTTTATTTTTCTTTATTATTAATAAAAATAGAACTAGAAGTTTTACATTCAAATAATTCGCACTCGAAACTTTCTAGGTTATTTTAATTTAGGTCTTGAAGTCCTAAGTTATAATTTAGAGTTTATAAGGACTCGATGATTCATATTTAAATGGTATAACATGGAATCTTAAGTTCTCCAATATTATATCAATTTATCAATGTGGGTACCCGAAATTAAGATGATGGGCCTAGACGAGTAGCCCAATTCTGGCGGCCCAAAGTCTAGACCCCCCATCTCTTGTTTTGATTATGATCCATTCTCTTCCCACGTTCCCATTAAGGGAGGTTCAAGGGATAGATGGAAGATGACTCCCCCACTTACTAAAATGAACATGTATATATTAAACCCTAAGTCTGGGGCAAAGGACAAGTTGTATTCTCTGTAACCACTCCCCGGAGTATATAGAAATTACTTTGACTGCACCCTGGACGTAGGCACATCCTTGCTGAACCACGTACATCCTTTGTTGTGTGATTGTCATTTTATATTCCTTACTCTTGCTTAGTGATTGCCTTTCTCCTATCTATTTGTGTTGCATAATAATTGTCACCACAATTGGTGCCGTCTGTGGGAATGTTCATCTTCCCTGAGAAAAGCCCACACTAAGAAAGGAGTTTAAAATGTCTGGTCACAGTAGCAATGCTCCCCAGGCAGGGGATATTCAAGAACCACCAGTTCCTCGCATAATTAGATCTGAAGTTCGACCTTCAGATCAGAGGGCTCGCTTAGAAAGGCCAGCCTCAGAAGAAAGCCAAGGACCAACGAGGTCCACGCAGATATCCAGACTGATTGATGCATACGAGGCAAGGCTGCACGAGCAGAGGGAGTCTTCTCGTAAATACGAGGCTGAGAATGCTCGATTGAAAAGGAGACTAGAAAGACTGGAGAGAGAGCTTCATCGTGACACTAGGAGACGTCCATACCGCACTCCTAGCCCTCAGGCGAGTAAGTCTCGCAGACCATGGAGGAGCCCTAGGCAAGAATCCCAGAAGGTGGAGGGAGACGAATCAGACGACGATCTACGCGAGCAGCTGCGAAAATCTTACCATTACCAGAGCCCTACTCGCAGTAATGAGAATATACGAGATCTAGTTTAAAGGGAGATGGACCAACATCCTTCCCACCACGGTACCAGATCTACCCGAGAACTCGCTATGCGGGATCTCAAAATCTAGATGAAGTCGCCTTTCACGAGGGAAATTGAAGAAGAAGAAGAAGCCCCCAAGAAATTTTCCATTCCTATGTTCAAGATTTATAACGGTAAGACTGATCCCATTGATCACGTCAGGCAGTATCGGAAGGCCCTGGCCCTCTAGAACCATTGGGACGCACTAATGTGCTGAATTTTTACCTCGAGCCTGCATGATGTAGCGCAGAAGTGGTTCAAGAGGCTTCCCCACCGATCCATCAGGAGCTTCAAATCCCTGGCCGAGCTCTTTACGGCCCGATTCATTACCAGTAGCTCCCATCCCAAAAGGATGGATGCTTTGCTGACGATGAAGAAAACACCTCAAGAGACCCTCCGAGACTACGCAAAGAGGTACTAGGAGTTATTCAATGAGGTCGAGGATTGCTCGGAGCAAGTGGCAGTGGCCTCTTTCAAAATTGGGTTACCCAGCTCTTCCCTTCTGTACTAGTCACTGACGAAGAAGGAGGCTATGACTGTTGACGACCTAATGGATCATATCGAGAAGTACGCTAAGGTGGAAGATGTCACCCTCCTCAGTACGGGGGAAAACGGTCGAGATAAACTCACTGCCAAGGGCAGTGATAAAACTGAGAACCAGAAGAAGGGAGGTAAGGACGGGGGAAAAAATGGCTCCAAGAACGGAGGCAACAATGATGTGTCGAAAGCATTTCAGGCGGTCAACACCGTCTTCAAGGAACCAATTTACAAAATTCTCGCAAAAATCAAGGATGAGCCATTCATCAAGTGGCCCAGGAAGATGGGAGGAGATCCCACGAAAAGGAATAATGCACTTAGATGCGCCTTTCATAAAGAAGGGGACATAAGACTGAGCGTTGCAAAGCTCTTAAGTCCCACCTCGAAGAGCTAGCCCAATCAGGGCATTTGAACGAGTTTGTGGAGAAAAAGGCAGAGAAAGTGGCTTCCAATAGAGAGGCGAGACCTGACAACGTGCTCGAAGATGACGTTGGACATGAGTTCGCAGTGATTCATGGGGAATCTGATGCCAAGAAGATCTAAGGAAATTTAGCTCGGATGGAGACGAAGAAACTTACAGCGGTAATGCAAGATTTTCAGATCGATCCAGCAAAGTCACAGTCAAGAAAGCATCGATGAGAAGATGACGTAAACTATAACAAGCATATTATTTTCACAGATGAAGATCTGGTGGGAGTAAGAACCCCACATCACAATGCTTTGATCATTACCCTCAGAATAGCTAACTTTGATGTTGACAAGTTGCTCGTCGACCAAGGAAGCTCATCCGAGGTAATGTATCTCAACCTATTCAGAAAATTGAGGTTAAGCTTCGCCGACCTAAAGGAAGCCACTGTCCCTTTAGTTGGCTTCACTGGAAAAATAACTATGCCCCTAGTTAAAATTGTACTGCCAGTTCGCACGAGAAACATCTCCAAGATGATTGAGTTTTTGGTGGTGGACATCGACTCGCCATACCAAGCCATCCTCGACAGGGTATGGCTCCACGCAATGAAAGAAGTCTCCTCAACCTACCATCAGAAACTCAAGTACGTAACTGAGCAAGGAGTAATGTAGATCCACGACGATCAAGCGATGGCAAGAAGGTGTTTCATAGCAGCCATCCGACCAAAGATAGAGAAGAAGGCCGATCAGCCCAGTGAGAAAGTTGAAGAAGGTCTGACACCTTCTAAATAACTATTAAAGTACGAAAGACCTGGAGTAGAGGAGACCAGGCTACTCCCCTCCAAATGGGAAACACCATGGAGGTCTACATCGATGACATGCTCATTAAAAGCAAGAAGAAAGAAAACCACCTCTCAGACCTGTCAAACAGCTTCGAAATCCTCAGGAAATACCGAATGAAACTTAATGCAAGTAAGTGTCCTTTCGATGTCCCGTCAGGAAAATTTCTTGGGTACTTGGTCAGCAAGAGAGGCATAGAGGCTAACCCAGACCAGATCGATGCAATTAACAGGGTATAACCTCCTCGAACAATCCAGGACGTATAGAAACTCACTGGAATGCTCGCTGCCTTAAATCGCTTCATCTTTAAATCCTCCGAGAAATGCAAGCCTTTCTTCCAGCTTCTAAAGGGGAATAAAACGGTAGAGTGGAGCCCAGATTGCTCGCGAGCATTGAACGAGCTCAAAGCTTACTTAAGCTCTCCACTTCCAACCACACTGTCAGCTCTGCGTTAATATGCGAGGTTGCGGGTATCCAGCACCCTGTTTATTACGCGAGCAAGACCCTACTTGACGCCGAGCAGAGGTACCTACCACTGGAGAAGCTCGCCTTTGCACTAGTAGTGGCTTCAATGAAGCTGAAGCACTATTTCGAAGCCCCCACTATCATCATCCTAACATCGCACCCCCTTAAGGAAATCCTAAGGAAAGCAGATTTGTCGGGCAGACTGTTTAAATGGTCAGTCAAGCTCGGGCGATTTGACATCCAATTTCAACCAAGGAACGCAATCAAGGGGAAGATCCTTGCTGATTTCATAGCCGAATTCATGGGCGAGCAACCTTCCAACCAACCTCAACCAACAAGGCAAAAGGAGAACTAAACGACATAGGAAACCTGGAGACTGTTTGTTGATGGAGCCTCCAACTCAAAGGGGGCAGGGATGGGCATTGTTTTCGTTACTCCATAGAATACAATCCTTGAATAAGGAATCAGGCTTGGATTTACAGCCTCCAATAACGAAGAAGAATACGAAGCCCTAATAGTCGGCCTCCAAAAGGCGTACACTTTGGGGGCAAAGCATTTACAGGTGTTTGGCGATTCCCAATTAGTCTCCAATCAGATAAGTGGAGACTATAATACAAAAGATGAAAGAATGGCAGCTTACCTCGCCTTAGTGAAAAAACTAATGGCGAGCTTCGAAGAAATCAATGTCCAGCAGTTTCCCAGAGGGCAAAATAGTCATGTTGTTGCCCTAGCAGCCCTGAGTTTGGCAGTCGACTTCGACCTAAAAAGAACCATCCCCATCGATTTCCTCACTCATCCGAGCATTAACCGTGGTAGCAAGCCACCAGACGTGGAACAGGTACTCCAGGTGGGATCAGTTCCCAGCTAGATGGACCTCTTAAGGGATTATTTGAAGGATGGCACACTCTCGGATGACAAGAAGACCGCCCACCAGATAAGAGTCAAAGTTGCTCGCTTTCACTTATCCCCAGAGGGCAACTTGTATAAAAAATCCTTCTCTGGACCCTACCTCCAATGCGTTCACCCAGGGAATATCGAGCAAGTGCTACATGAGCTTTACGAGGGAGTCTGTGAAAGCCATATCGGAGGAAGTTCCCCAGTTTTCCGAGCAATGAAGGAGGGCTATTGGTGGCCATATATGCAAAGGGACTCTGCGATATATGTCTGCAAGTGCCTGAAATGCCAACTTCACGCTCCTATGGTCCACCAACTAGCTAGTGACCTAAAATTACTGACCATCCCATGGCCATTCGCCCAATGGGGAATTAACATCGTGGTACCACTGCCCACTGCCACCGACAATCGCAAATATATTGTTGGTTACAACCGACTACTTCACCAAATGGATCGAAGCGGAACCCCTAGCGAACATCCGAGATGCAGATATGATAAGATTCATATGGAGAAATATAATCACTCGTTTTGGCATCCCCAGAACCATCATCACCGACAATGGAACACAGTTTGAAAGCGGCTCTTTTCAAAGTTTCTATAACAAACACGGTATCAAACACCACTTCAGTTCGATGGCCTAACCTCAGAGCAATGGCCAGGCTGAGGCTTCCAACAGAAATGTGATCGACGGATTAAAGAAGCGATTGGAACGAGCCAAAGGTGCATGGGTAAATGAATTACCCCGCATTCTATGGGCTTACCGAACCACTCCACGGCGAGCAACAAGAGAAACCCCATTTTCACTGACATATGGGATGGAAGCAGTCATCCCACTAGAAGCAGGTTTGCCAATAATGAGATCAAACCTTGTTGACCAGGGCCATAATGATGCAGCATTGCTCACTGATCTCGACCTAGTCGACGGGCGCCGAGAGTTAGCCCTAGTAAAACTAGCAAACTATCAGCAACAGCTCGCAAGACATTGCAACAAAAGGGTCAACCCAAGGACATTCCAATTTGGGGACTATGTCCTGAGGAAAGTCCTGGGCAGCACAGTAAAACCATTAAATGGCAAGCTAGGACAAAACTGGGAAGGACCCTTTAAGATAACAAGAGACGATCTGCAGGGCGCCTATCACTTGGAAACGATGGAAGGCAGAGAGATACCCCGAGCATGGAATGCAGCCAATCTCAAGAGATTCTATTTTTAGATCTTTCTTTTATTCTTTTGTTATGGAACTAGAAGTTCATTTTCCTTATCATTAATGAAAATTATTTAAAATGGTTGCATTCTAATGAGTAACAACTATACGAGCTTTATCGCACATCTTTTCCAAATAACAGACACATTGATCATCACATCATAGCAGGGAATTGTCCCTCCTCAGGTTGTCGTTATAAAACACGAAAGACCTCTTGACATTGCCCCTGGAAATATATGAAGCCCTACAGGAGATCCTTAGGCAAAATGGCCAAATCTAAACTGGTCACCAAACCTTCTTTGGTTAAAAAAAATCCTGATCGGATGGAATATCCAATACCAGGTGTGTCCTTGCCAATTGCCACATTTAGGCCTAAGGGAGTGTGACGACATGACCTAAAAGGTAAAGTGGTGCACAATGGTATCTCGATGTTATACTGGACTGGGAGGACACTTGCGTGACAACATAAACTTAGAAGATCACCAAGGAGTAAGAACTTGGAGAATATAATGCACTTATTTAGTCGGCTAAATTAGCCTAAAATAGAAATTTTATTAATCCACTATATTTACAACACTGGTGATACATGTTTAGTCGGCGAACTCCCCCAAAGCATTTACACTACAAAAAATACACAGAGAAACTACTAGCAAAATCCTAATGAGGATGAGGCCTCTGAGCAAGGTAATCCGCCACTTAGGCTCTTCGGCCATCATCAGGATGAGGGGCCAACCCCTCCTCAACTTCATCAGCATCCGACTCCAACAGCTGCCGAGGGATGACATCGATGGGTATCCACTGATCATCTCTCCGAAAGGGATTGGGCATCCGAGTAGAGGGGGAGATTTCATGGTGATACCAGAGCATTGAGTTCCTTGGGACTTGCATCTCCTTCAATGCACTCAACCACCCCCTGATGAAGGCGAGCTCCTCAAACTCTTCCAGCCTAGTCGGAGCATCTCGCCAACCCCGATCGTAATCGTCGGCCCATACCCGTCAAGGTCCTTTTTTAAACAGGTGCCGCAGTCGAGTAACATCCCTTTGAAGCCCAGCAGCGATCACATATTCTCACTGGACATCATCGCGAAGCTCTTCCATTTCCCTCTCTCAAAGCTCTTCTATTTCCCTATCTCGGCTCCTGGTGCTCCTGCCAGCTCACGTTGATGAAGAACCTCGCAGTCCAGGGGGAACACCGCTCGAGTTAACCCTAGCTTGCATTGATGAAGAGCCTCGCAACACTGAAGGAGTGGTGCTCGGCGCATGTTACCTAAGACACGAGACCTCTTTCCTTAAGGCTTCATTTTCTTGCTGAAGCATCTCACCAACCTGGTTGATCTCGAAAGCATCGAGAAGCTTTGCTCTCAACGCATTCACCTCTTCTTGCACTGAAGCACCAACCTCTTCCATCTCCTAGAGCCTATCCTTCGACTTGGCCACAAGCTCAGACTGATCCTTATACTTTTTATTCCTAGACCTAAGGGATTTGCAAAGCTTAACAAAAGCCTGGCGAACCTGAGGACTCGAATTAGGACCAAGGGTCCTTCCCAATTGAGATGTGGCAGGAATATACTCTTCTACATCAACCAACTACAAGACATAAGAAGACATTGAAAAGAAAGACAGAATCAGTGCACTGGAAAAAAGAAACCTTTTCATTGATAAGGATTAAAAGTACATCGAGCAGCAAAAATACAAAGTAATCCTAGAAGATAACTAGTCAGCAACTTCAAGTTGCTCAGAGGTCGATGGCCGCTTACCTTTGTCAGCATTAGCAGGAGCACCTCCCTTAGCAGGGGTAACCTCTGTCGACACAGCAAGAGGAATGTCAGTAGAGATTGTCTGGGAGACAGGGTCAGCAGCTTCGATAGCAGGGGCAGGGACTTCATCCACAGTCGGCTTCGGACCGGGATCATGCTCATCGAACAGAGGGGAGTCGATATCAACACCAACAGCCAAGAGGGCCTTGTTCCAGCCCTTCTTAAAGTTCAGACGGCTAATGTAGCCTATCTAAACCTCAGCATCCTCGTATGCTGCAGCCCAACCAAAATTATACGAGTCTTCCTTGGCAGTGACAGCCTCAGACTCCTTCCTCTTCAGCTCCTCAGATAGCACTCTGTTCTCTTCCATGACGGTCAGCTTCTCGAGAAAACCAGGTTGTAGGCCTGACGCAACTCTTTTAATTCTTTAACTGCCGCATCCTTCTCCCGATTGGCAGTAACAAAAGCCAGGTTAGATGATATTCGAGCAGCATCAACGGCTTTAAAGCCAGCCTCCAACTCTGCACCCTTCAAATTCAAGGCTTTATTTTGCTGCTCCAACTCACCATTTCTCTTCACCAGCTCATCGCGGGAATGATAGAGCACGACGAAGTTGGTCACAAGCTGCAAAAAAGGAGAAGATATTAGAAGAAAAAAATGATGGAATTCATTAAAGCATTGGAGAAAAGATATGGTCTTACCAAGGCTAGCCTCTGACTAGCCTGTAGGGCCAATTGATCAGACCCCAGCGCCCTTTGGCGATCAGCAGGGAGAACAGCTCTCTCGAGCAGCGCGGGGGCCAACTAAGGAGAAATTGCAACAGAAGCCCCCTCGGGCAGTGTAGACACTGGAACTAAGGCCTGCGCAGCCTTCGTCCTCGCTTCCACCCTCCTCTTCTCCGCCTCTTTCTCCTTCTCTATCTTCTTTCTCTCATTTACCCTCTTCTTCTCCTCCACCTTCTTTTTCTCCTCCATCTTCTTCCTCTCTTCTTTCTTTTTTCTCTCTCTCTCTCTCTCACCTACTCTTTTTCTTTCCTCTTCTTCTCCTGCTCCTGAGCAGAGGACCGAGAACCAGTAGCCACGGCCCCAGAGCTAGACGTCTGCTTCTTCGACCTCTGTGCGAGAAGCATGTGGTCTTCATCATCATCATCCCGAATTAAATTCTTCCTTGGAGGAACCATCTCCTCGCTCGAACTACTATATGTGCTAGACGACTCTCGAGCTTCAGAAACTTCCCCATTGTTGATGCAAAAAACTGGACCGAATCCCATTTTTATGATCACAGATAAATAGATGAAAGAAATCCAATCAAGCACATAAGAGACAAAGATTTTTAAAGTGGTTCGTCTATGAATAAAGCCTACGTCCACTGTTATTTTATTCCCATGGGTTTACAATAGCACCATAGGGTGTAGAGAGAGAAAGGATGTGTATCTTGTGTATGGGGTTTCTAGGTTTTCTTGGATCTCTCCCCCTTTTTGGCTAAGGGAATACATGTATTTATAGTGATGGGAGATAAAGAGATTCATTGTATGTAGACATTTATGTCTACATTCAACGAATCTAATTGTTGAACTGCTTAGTATGCTATGTGTTGTCATCTATTAATACAGTATAAATGTACATTAAGGCTCATTAAATGCGTTGCCATCTTCATTAATGCACATTAAATGCATAGTTATCCTTTGATCTTCCTGGTTGGTATGCCGACCAACTCTCCACGGATGCCGACCAACTCTCCTCGGGGGCCGACTAATTCTCCTCGGGTACTGACCAACTCTCCTCGGGTGCCGACTAACACTCCTCGGGTGCCGACCAACTCTCCTCGGGTGTCGAATATTGCCACGTAGGATGACATATGTCCTTTTCTGATTGGTCCTCGTAGATGGATAATTTTTGCATTAACAGAAGCCCCCAATGCTCCATGCTTGATGGTTTACTTGAAATGATGGAGTATTTATTCTGCAGTGTTGCTCGGTGCTCGTGAAATTCTTAATCTACCTTCTTGATTTGTTCAACATAAAGTGCATTATCTCCTGGACGACATATGATGCAGGTTGATCGATGGTTGCTAATCTTTCTTTTGAGGAACTCCGTGTGCTATGTATCACCCCTGGGAATTTGGATGCAGTCATGACATAGTATGCAGCTTGTAGCTTGTCATAATCTTCAAGTATGTTGATTGGTTCGCTAGCCGACCAAAGGCCTCCTGTGCCGAACCACTGAGTGCTAACTTCACGTGCTTGATTCTTCTGATTTATGATCCTCTGACTATGGCTGGTCGGAGATAAAAACCAACCATCTGTAGTTAGTCGACAAGCAAAATTTATCGATCTTGGTTGGTCGGAAACATTTTATGGGTAAAATTATTTCAAAAAGACTAACTATAGCTGGTCGGGGATAAAAATCCACTAACTGTAGTTGGTCGACATGGAGAATCTAACAACCTTGGTTGGTTGGAAACATTTTAAACAACATTTTTATACTCATTACTTTATTATTAAGTGATCGAGCAACAGTATTGATACTTATAATTTTTTAATTGTTAATGAGTTGGTCGACAAACAACACAATATTGTTATCTTTTTAACAGATATGCATAAATATAAAGTGTTTGATAATTACAAGACAATAGCAATTAAGATTACGAACAAAAATGAAAGTCTTTCATTAAAATCAAAAACAAAATACATCAGGAATGAAATACAAATTTTTTACATCAATATTCCCATTCTATTGGTTTCTTCCCCTCTGCTTTTGACACGGGTTCCTCGCCAGCAGGCGGATCATTTAAAGACAGAGGATAATTGATGAAGTTGAGATCCTTCAACATCCTGACATTCATCACGGATGGGTGATCTAAAAGATGCTCGGGACGAGATACCTCGATTTGAGAATGTAAATTATAGTCACCGAGATACTTTGAAATTAAGCTCCGAGGAATGGCCCGAGCAGGGATCCAATCCATCTCCAAATTGTATGGTGGCACAGGCAAGTCGAGCAACCCGGGATCATGGTAGTCCCACAGATAATGACCTTGTTCAAGCTTCAGCACACCTAAGGCATTCAGCCAGCGTTGCTTGTAGCCCTCATTGTTGGCATTCTGGATACGATCGTCCAAGTGGAATAGTGCTTCGTTGTATCCAGCCATCCAGAACTCCCTGGGCTGTTTATGGAATTGATATGTTAGCCTTTCTAGATGCTCGTGGAGATTCTTGATGAAAAGCTCCTTATTCTCCAAGATTGACTTCTGCGCAGAGAGCTATTTTTCCAGGTCCCTAATCTTCTTCGACATATCAGACAACGCTTGGTTCTTCGCCATTAGTTGAAAAGCCTGGTTCTCTAAGGCAAACTGAGTCCTCTGTTCCTCGATAAGAACCCGAGCTGCTCTTGCTCGTCCCCGAGGAGCTCTTGCTCGACCACGAGAAGATGTAGAGGTGCCTAAACTCTTCAAAGTCTCCAAATCGTCCCTCAACATGGCATTCTCAACCTCTAAGAACGAGAATCCCTCATCGGTCACTGGGATCAAGGCACTGGAAGTGGAGGCTGCAGACTTCAATTGTGATAGCTCTTTTTGCAAGTTGTTGTTCTCTTGCTCCAGCAACTTGGCAATCTATCTGCATTCCTCTACCTCACCCTTCAAAGTTCTCTCCCTCAGATCATACCCAGCAAAAAGCTTCTCGTAGCCCTTGTCAGCCATGATCAGCTTGTACTTCTTTTCGTACCCCTCATGCAACAAGGCAGTTGATTCCTTGTATTGATTCTGAAGGTCTTCGAGGGTACACTGGAGATCCTCTATCATGTCATAGTAAGCCACATTATTGGCCACTGCTCGGTCAAGTAGACACTTAAGGTACTGATATGCTTCAACTGCCTGTTCTGAAGCATCATGACCAAGGATGTCTGCAACTTGTGCAGCACTCAAGTCTGTGTGACCAGCCTTAAAGTACTCATTACATTGTTGCAGCAACTTTGTGTCATGAGCAGATAGCAATTCCATCCTGGCCACAAACTACCAGAGAAAGAAGAGCAATCATCGATAAGAAGAATAAGCAGAGTATGAATGAAAGATAGACAACAGTATGAAAAAAAGGTCAAATTTTATTAGATCATAATTCCGAGTTACATCTTCTGAGTTACATTTGATAAAGAGGAACAAAATAAAGAGAAGCCCGAACAACACTAAACCTTTTCCTTATCTCCCAAAACCTTCTCGGGAGGCTGGGATGAAGAGGTAGGTTGCTCGGAGGGAAGAGATAGCTGCTCGGGTAGAGTAGGCAGTTGCTCGGAGGAAGAAACGATGTGCTGATTTTCCTCGACAACAGGCTAGATGGTTAGGGCATGATCTCCCATAACCATCGAAGACTCTTCAGAGGTAGCTTCGTCCTCTTCTAATTCTTCTGGAGTTGGGGGGGGACCATGGATATGTCTCTGGAAGAGCTCGGAAGACTCGTCGACCTTCATTTCCTGAAGGGCAGCAACCCATCCGTCCCTAAAGTATTTGAGGCTGCCATAGTCTACTTGCAACACCATGGCAGCCAACCCCTTGTTCCACCCCTTGTCCCAGCCAGATCTGAAGGACTTCTTTACAGCAGCTTTCCTCTTCAGCTTCTCCGAGGAAAGTTTCTCAGACAGCAGGTTCTCAGCAGCCAGCAGCCTTCAATTTATTTTTTGCTTCCTCCTTTTGCCGACCTACTTCTTGAAGCTGGCCCAACCTTTCCTCAGCAACCCTAAGCTTATCTTCAAGCTCTCCAGCAGTTTTGAGCTTCTCTGCGAGCTCTTCTTCTCCAACTCTTTGGAGGCTTCAACAGCTCGAGCTTTATCCTGCTTGGTGGAGGCAAGCTTCTTCTCCTAGACAGCTTTGTCATCAGCATATTTCTAGCGAGAATCTGCCAGAGACTTGGTAGCTTCTTCCAGATCTCCCTCCACACTGGACGAGGAGCAAGAAGCCTTAATCGCTTCATCCGTCTTCAGGATTATATTGAAGCAGCTCGTCAACTGTGAACAGAAAAAGAAAACAAGTTAGAAACAGAAATGACAAAGGAAATATGAAAAATTCAAAGTAAAGAGACTTACAGAAGCAAGATGACGGGCAGCTAGTGAGGTGACCATGTCCCGAGTAAGGTTCTCTTCAGTACCTTGTACCTCTGGAATGATCGAGGACTTTACCGAGCTCATGGCAGAGCTCGGGGGAACAAAAGCTGGAACTCCAGTTCCAGTAACTGGGGGTTGAGCAATGGTATCAGCCAAATGGACCGAGGAGCTCTTCTTTAGCCTCCTCGGGGGAACAGGTACCGATTCAACCAAGGAAGAACCCTTGGTCGGTGATATCACAATCACCTCTCCAGGAGCAGCAGACCTGCTCAGAGCCACTGCGGGCTTCTCGGCAACTTTAACAGGTGCAGCGGGAGGAGCTGCATCAATCTTCTTCGTCCCCTCCTTTGGGACATCAATCCTACTCCTTTTTACCTCCCCCAAACCGGAGGCAGTCTTCTCAAACAGGGCAGGAGGTCTTCTCTTCTTCATCCTTTCACTTAAAGGAATATAGGATTCAGGTGATGAGCTGGTGGAAGCAGGAACTGGCTCTGATTCACTTATCACTGGACGAGCAGTGAAGGAAGTGGTGTAGCTCTTGTACTGGAGCAGATACGAGGCCGACCTAATGTGCTCGTCGACAACACTCTGATGCAGACTCCAGATAAGTTTCAGATGTCTTACATTAACATCTGCTTCCTTTGGGCACTTTCTTTTGTTATCAACTGCAAATAAATAAACATTGTTACCAGTGGCATATTTTATCAAACACAAAAGAAACATGATTTCAAAATAAAATAAAATAAAAATAACCTATCCCGTTGCCATAAGGAGGGCATCTGGGACCTTGGTAAACCTCATCTCCAGCTAGTGGAGGGTGTTGCCAATTTTTTATGACAACCCCATGTTCAAAATAATCCCTATTGGCATCAGGGAGATTGACTACTAAGGCTCTATTTAAAAATCTAGTTTTTAAATAAAAAATATTATCATTAACTGCCCATCTATAGCAGCACATGATTTCTGGAATTCCTATGCGAGTTCCATGGACTTGATTTAATTTATGCACCCCATTAACTATTCTCCATGTGTTGGGGGCTATTCTCGCAGGAATGACGTCAAAATAATGATAGAATTCCAAACACAAGGGATTTGGTGGAAAAGAAAATCCACATTCAGCAATAAAAAGGCTGGGGAACCAATGTCCCTCAGCCAAATTAAAATAATCAGAAGGCTCAGAAAGCTCTTCCAAGACAACCCAAGAAGGAATGGAAAAATCAGAGCGAAACTTTTCAAGAGACTCAATAGAGTAAACCATGATGATGAATAAAAGAATTAAAGAAGAAAGAAGAAGATCTTACAGAAAAAGAGTAGAGATGTTGACAACGAACGACGGAAAAGATGAACGCACAAGAGAGTAGGAAGAGACGACGTAAAACTCGAAGATAAAAATTTGAAAGGTAGAAGATGATGGGAGCGTCTGCGAAGTTTAAATACCTTTCCTTGGGAAATGGTGAAGTAATGATTACAAAAAAGGATGATTACATTACTGAAGCTAAAAAGATGAAAAGTAGCGCGGGAATCAAAGTGGACAACAGCGGCTAAAAAGAGGAAAAGTGGCACGGGAATCGAAACGGACAATAGCGGCTAAGAAGACGAAAAGTAACGCGGGAATCGAAGCACGCAAAAAAGTCCAAAAAAGCATGATTCTACGAATTGGGAAGGAGAAATAAATACAAAGGAAACGCTCATAAAAATCAGGAAGACTATTTAAAGCTACCATATTCTGAGAAAGAATGTTCCATACTCCTCAAATTTCGAACTATGAAACATTGGGGGCTTCTGTTGATACCAAAATTAATCTGCTAACATGGACCAATCATATGAAGACACGTGGCTATCTACATGGCAACAACAAACACTTCCGAGGAACCCATGCGCTCCGAGGAACAAGACTACAACGAGGAAGACTAGTTCCCCGAGGAACTCACAAGCTCCGAGGAACAATGTCTCTCCGAGGAACTATTGATTACCGAGAAGCTTAGGCGGTCCGAGAAACTCAGGTGGTTCGAGCTGCACCTCGAAGCAGGATACCAACAGTTTAACTTCTCATTAAATGCTTATCATTTGGACGCACACGCAAAGAGGGAATTAAATGTATTACCCTTTCATATGTATATCATTTAATGTATTACCCTTTCACATTACAGCCTCATGGCTATAAATACATTGTACAATCCTCATTGTAAAGGGAGCTGAATCTGGATCTGGACCCTGACTCCCAGACCGGAATTTCTTGAGATAATTTGTAATCGAGAATTCCCAAACACTCAGTAATAAAGCAACAGTGGACGTAGGCCATTCTTATAAGGTTGAACCACTTTAAAATTCTCTGTCTCATTTATTTATCTGTGATTGAATTATTAGAGTGATCTAATTTTTTACATCAACACCCATAATCAGAGGAACTACTACTACTGGAGCTCCCTTCACTCAAATTGCCAATATCATCACCTGCGATATCGCTTTCAGAGCTGCTCTCCTCCTCGTCCAACTGGATAGGATCCACAGAAGTCTCTTCAGAAGTATCAAACTCAGGGATACTGTACACCAGCCTTGCTGTAAAATTGGAGACAACATTCTTGTATTCGAGCAAAGAAGCAGCAGATCGAGGATGCTCACCGTCAGCTAAAGGTTCCCTGATATTCCAGGCCTTTACCAATTCGGAGATACGAACCTCGCTGAGAGCAGGTTCCAAATTCTTCGACCTCGCTGAAGACAAAATAGAGTAAAGTCAGAAAGATCACAAGTCAACAAAAATTAAAAGAGCAGAGCAAAGTCTACCTATGTATTCTTCCCCATAAAAGGGAATAAAGAACCTATCAGACCTCGACCCTTCAAACTGGGGAGAAAACTGCCAATTTCTAGCAAGGAGGCCCTCTTGCCAATAGTGCTTATGGGAATTAGGTAGGTTTACTACAAATACCCTATCAGGACTCCTGGCTTTGAGGTAGAGGACACCAGAACTAGTTCGAGAAAAAGAATAGCAAAAGCAGACCTCAGCAAGCCCTAACTTGGTACCATATAATCGATTTATTCTATGGATGCCATTAATTATCTTCCACACATTGGGCGAGCACTGTGCAGGAACAATACTGAAATAGCCAAAGAAGTTCAAGAACAGATCGTTGGGAGGAAAAGTGAGTCCCCCTTGGGAAAGCAACAAAACATGGAGCCAATGGGCATCCTTTATATCTCTAACGTTTCTAGGGGGGAAGCACAGCACTAAATATCTACCCACTCTGGGATGTTATAAAACTTCCTAAATTCAGAGATCGACCAATTCCCAATCTTCGCCATAGAAAAACCCTAGAAAACTACAAATTCAAAGAGAAAGTACGAAGAAAAGGCACAGGAGACTAACAAGATGGAAGTTCGACTCGAACGATGAAGAAGCACAAACCCAAATAACAGGGAAGCAACGAGAATGGAGACTGAGAGAAGAAAGTACGAATCGCAAGAGCTCACAGGGAAGGGAAGAATGCTGGTAAGGTTGAAACGACGGACGAAAAGTAACTATTCTATAAAACCTTTAAGTATTGCTAATCATAAAGAACAGACCTCGAAGTGGATGCCGCCAAAATTAGTTCTCCAACTTTTGAAGAGTTTCACGAGATACGAAGCAGCCATTATGGAAAATCATTTAAATTTATTCAGCCCCAAAACATCGCCCAATAAACTTAGGGGCAATTGTGGGTACCCGAAATTAAGATGATGGGCCTAGATGAGTAGCCCAATTCTTGCGGCCCAAAGTCTAGACCCCCCATCTCTTGTTTTGATTATGATCCATTCTCTTCCCACGTTCCCATTAAGGGAGGTTCAAGGGATAGATGGAAGACGTGGGGGAGCCAACTCCCCCACTTACTAAAATGAACATGTATATATTAAACCCTAAGTCCGGGGCAAAGGACAAGTTGAATTCTCTGTAACCACTCCCCGGAGTATATAAAAATTACATTGACTGCACCACCATGGACGTAGGCACATCCTTGCTGAACCACGTGCATCCTTTGTTGTGTGAATGTCATTTTATATTCCTTACTCTTGCTTGGTGATTGCCTTTCTCCTAACTATTTGTGTTGCATAATAATTGTCACCACAATCGATATGAGGCACATTGAAGAACCAGGAATTCTAAATTGCTATCCTTGAAACCAGAAGTTTTGAATTACTGGATTAAGAACCTGAATTTATAATCATTAAATTAATGAACAAAAAACTAATTGAAAACCTGAATTAATCCCCTAAGTTTCTTATTCATTTGTTAAATTTTGATAAAGAACTTCTAGTTTTGATCCATGTGTTAAGAACTCAAAATTCTAATTTTGATTGTTAAATTGTCCATAATTTATTCTTCTTTTATAATATTAATTTACATAGTTAATGTTTATTTTAATGATGATTTCATAAAATGGGTATATAATTTGCGTGATGGTTAAAAGCCATCAATTATCTTGAAACATGGTTTTTATTTTTAATAAACATGTATTTATTTGGATAACTATTCATAAACCTAAAGTTATCTATATTGAAATATAATATTATTTGAAAATATTAAGTATTCTAATATTCTTTGTTATACAAAAACATGAAGTTTTTGTTATCAAATACATCTATTGATTTTTTTCTCTATGCTCATAATAATACCAAATGAGATGTGTTATTATTTTAAGAAAAAAAAAGTTATTCTATCTTTAATAACGATCCCTCGAGAGTCCTAAAGATCTCCAAATTCATTTTTTGATTCTCTATCTAATAATTACTTCATAAGAGATTATTAAATACTCCCACTTATTTAAGGCCCATCACCTAAATCCTTTTAGTAATATAAACTAGTGCATTGTTGTGCACATAAATTTGAACTCAAATTACATGCTTCACAATTATAACTAGAATCTTAGAACTACCAATTATGAATTGTCATTATATAATGACATATTCTAAAACATATGTGTGATAAAGATTCGAATAGATTCGCAAATTCCAATAACAAACTTATTTAATTAGTGTCAATTTATGAATCAAATTAATTCAGCCCTAAAAACAACTAGCTACGTGCATGTATGTGTCAAACGACCATAATTAAAATATGAGACACAAAGTTCAGGAAAAATCCGCTCAGGGGAAAACCTTTTATTTTACTATAATTTGTAAATCGCAATTTACACGGATTACAATGAAATACAGTTGTTTGACACACGATTACCCGCAGGCGTCTGTTGGCGTCATTAGCAATGAATTAGGAACATCAATCCACAAGAACCGCAGTTCTCTCTTCAGCAGAGATCCACACGCGGCGAACCTCAATGATACACAGCCATATGATGCATGAATCCTCTCCACAAAAGTATGAACACCAGAAAGATGTGTTCTCAAACTCCAAAACAATTCACTAACAAATTGGGACTTTTATGAACTGGAAAAAAAAGGATTTAATTACTAAAAGAAGAATCCAAAAGTGTTCTGGAGATATAGCACTATTTTGAAGAATGAAAAACGTACACACTTCTTATGGAAAGCGGAGTTGAAGAGACCTTTTTATAGAAAACGTAATGCAGTGGGTCGTTCAAACAAAATTGGATGTCGTTTGAACGAGATCCGATGTCATTTGATACTATGCGTGACATAGCCAGTCGTTTGAACGACTTAGGCTGTCATTCGGACGAGCCTATAAAATAATATTTTTCTTTTACCTTTTTCTCAATAAATGCACCGCCTCAAACACTCCAAAAAATATATTTTTTGAAGAAAAACATTTAAAGCTCCGCTCTAACACTTAGAAAATATTTTGTGAAAAATATCCTAAAATCTTAAGTGAATTATCAAGAAATTAAAAACACAACTTTACCCTATTCATTTCGCGGAGGCTTAATTGTTGACGAAACTTGATATTCGGACCAGTCTTATTGCATATTTGATCTTGAACATCTTTTATGGTTGTAGCGGTATGCGACATACTAAATGGTGATGGACAATGCCCTATGTCTATACCGGTACAAAATATCCGAATTATCAATCTAAAAATGAGCTATACAAATCTACCCTCCCAAACACTCAAAAGTGGAAAGATAAACTGTCAAGTCTTCAAACTTTGCTTCAACGATCAAATCTTCAAAACTTCAAGCTTCTCTCATTAGGGTGTGTGACATATTGATCTTCAATTGTACCTACACACATGAGACAAAGCAAATACCTCGTGACGTATCGAGTTTGAAATGATATAAGCATAAACATGAAAGCATAATTAATTCTCCCCCATACTTAAACTCCCCCCATAAAGTCATAATCCACTCTCCCCCTTTTTATTTGTCCGAAATAGACAAGAAAAAGAATAAAATAAATAAATCAAATCGGGGTGTTACGATAAACAAGGCAAACATACTATTTTTGATTTTTCATATTTTTCATACAAAAAAACAAAGATGATGTTACAAAATCACACATCATAAATTTACACTAAGATAACCAAATCATGGAAACAGAATGAATGGGTGTGAACAAATTCGATGGGAGAATTGACTCAATCATGACATGTCTGCAAGA
The DNA here is from genome assembly GCA_949130495.1 of Sambucus nigra. Classification (NCBI taxonomy): domain Eukaryota; kingdom Viridiplantae; phylum Streptophyta; class Magnoliopsida; order Dipsacales; family Adoxaceae; genus Sambucus; species Sambucus nigra. The sequence goes on along the minus strand of OX422214.1, from coordinate 320,288,469 downwards.
TGCATAAGTGTACTCCTAACGAATGAACATCAAACTAGTCCTTAGGTGTAAAATTGTTGAATTTAGATGATGTCATATTAATCATATCAACACGTCAAAGTATAAATGATTTCCACACCAATAACGTCCAAAACTATGTAATGCTTTTTCATGACTTTCAAGAACATGAAAACCATTTTTAAATTCCATCCAAACTCCCTTATTAAAAGCACTGTTCTAAAAAACCCTCCTAGGCACGCCTAGTCTTAAGGCTTCAGAGAAATGCCTCGCCTTACGCTTTTCACGCCTTATTCTTGGTAAAACCCTTAAGGCTCACTTTTTTCTAAAAACAACAATGCCTTAATGAAACAATGTAGCCTTTTAAAGAATTTGTTTACAAACCGGACCATTATCTTATCCAAAATAATCAAATAGTATTTTAATTTGCATATATTCAGACATTTATTAATGATATGTGCAATTTTTATATTTTAATAGCCTTGTTATGGTTAAAAAATATTAAAATATATTAAGAAAGCCTAAACGCCTTTTCACGCCTATTCATGCCTTTTTACGCCTAGGCCCGCCTAGGCTTCTAAGGCTTAAGGTTTGGCCTCCATGCCTCAACCATGCCCCGCGTTTTTTAGAACCTTGATTAAAAGATAATGCTTTTTATTTTTCTTATGAGGTGAAGAAACTAAAACCTATTGGCCCATTTTGGCATAATTTTCTTTTTACTGCCTTTCAATTTTTTAAGGGCTCTTTTAAACCTCATTAGACCCCGGATAACTTTGAATTACTCACTTTTTAGGTCCATTTAAACGGTGGATTTATCGCAAAGGAAAAATAAGTACCTTCCGCAGACCTTTTTCGTTTTTCAAAATAAATCACAAAAACTTACAAATGGTATATAATATGCACTACTTTCTTATCAAGTTTTATCGCATTTAGTTCGTTGTACAGACATAATTGAGATTTAAACACTCAACCAAAACGTGATAAACAAGTACAAAAGTCAAACAAATCCGTGCATGTGTGCAATAAAGGACAAATGAGTCAAATATATAGGTACCAACACTATATATCATCTCAAAGACTCCAAAAATTATAAAGAACATGAATTACACAACATATTACCTCAAAATACTATCAAATAGTCACATGGATATGGAATGATGTTGTGACTCGGTCATCCTAAAAATGCATTCATATATGGTCTAAACAAAATACAAAACTCTTTTTGGATTTTTCAAAAATTTTATCAAAATAAAATCTTTTTGGTTTTTTCGAACACTATTCAGAATCAACCCAGCAGTACCAAATAATATAACAATATGAACCAGAGGACTGCAAACAGATAAATGTAGAAACTAACCAAGTCATTCAAATGAAACTCAATGTCGCTCGAACGAAAGCGCTTGTCGTTAGAATGACAGCTTTGCGCGATAGGAGATCTCCTCGAACGAGAAAAAAATCCCCCACTCTGCCCAGAATTTTAAACAGTATAGCCCAGTGGAAAATTTTCCAGAAAAAAGTACCAGGAATGGGCAAAAAGATCCAAAACAGTGCTAAAATAGTAGGAAAATTAAGAAAAGCAATAAAAAAACTTTATAAAGTCATATGCTAACAAAGTACAAAACAAATGGTACATACTAGCAACATGCATAAGATAACATCATGGAAATCAACCTATGCTAGCAAAGAAGTCTAAACCTTAACTAGTAGGTGCGGGGGAGCTTTTCAAAGATGGCGACATTTTATAAAAAACTTCCATTAAATCATGTAAGGCCTTGACTAAAAACTTTATATGCTCCCCAATATGTGCAAACTCTCTCATGTAATCATCTAGAGCGTCAGGTGTGGGTGCGTGTGAGTGAACATGTGTAGTAGCATAACGTGGCACATAACCCAACTTAAAACAAAATTCTCCCGCACTGTGTGCAAATGTAAATTGGCCTAGGTACACCTCTCTCAAAATGTATCATACGCGCTCTCCTAATAGGTACGGGACGCCTAGGTGGGTCAGGTCGAGAGTCATGAGAATCTAACACTAAACTAGGAACCAGCTCGGGTGAAACAAAAGAATTAGATGCACCGTCATAACTTATTCCTATACTCTCATCACTACCCAAAATGGGATTGAGAACCATCTTTTCAACCTTCTTAGATTCATTCTCTAAAGGGACTTTGGCCTCCCGGGCACGTTCGAGATCACTCTCGAGTTGGGATACACGTGTCATCAGGCAAGACAACGTGTCGATCAAGTCACATTTTTCCCTCCTTAAAAATTCTTTCTCTCTCTCCAAATCTAAAACTCGATGACCTAAATCCCTATTATACTTATTTATTTTCAAGGTCTCGTTGTAAAAATTGTTAAAATCTTTTTGAAGCTCACTTTCATCCCCACTCTCAAACTCGCTCTCACCTCCACTAGAAACACTCAACTCGTCATCGTCGCTCTCGTGTACACAATCATCGTGGGACAAAGTGGGTGTGCTCACACGAATCGAAAAAAGATACACACATCCCATGTGCTAAACCTTTAACAGACTCATCTCCCTCACTATCACTAAGAGTGGTAGGCATGGCTACTTTCTTGCCCTCTCTCCTAAGCCTAGTGGGACACTCAAACGACTTATGCCCTCTCCCATGACACTCAAAACATTTCATATTTTCAAAAATTTCTTCATCCTCTTTCTCTTTGTCACCGCTTTCTTTAGCCCTGTTTTTGTTTTTTTTTCTTCGAAAACTTTTTATTGGAAGAATTTTGTTTCGAAAACTGGAGAAATTTTTAAAAATTCTTTGCAAGCACACCTATGTCAAAATCAGACTTGGACTCATAAAACTTCACCTTCTTACTCGTGGACACTTCATTTCCCTTCCTAGTTTGGGCTTTAAGCGCTATCCCTCTATTTTTAGGTTTGACAGTGTTGGGAAACATGTCAATTTCGTACATTTGGAGGTCTCCTACTAACTCTTCTAGTTTTAGAAGACTCAAATTTCCCAGGGTATTTAAAACAGTCACTTTTGGGATAAAACATTTAGGCAGCGATCTTAAAATATTTTTAACCACTTGTGCATCAGGTATAAGCTCACCAAGATTAAAACTAGTGTTGACAATGTCGGACAAACGTGCATAAAACTCATCAAATCACTCAGTCTCTAACATATTGATTGTCTAAAATTGAGTGGTCAAATTTTAAATTTTAGACTCTTTGACCGCGTTAGTGCCTTCATGGGTGATTTGCAAAATATCCCACGCTTCTTTATACGTAGTGCACGTCATAATATGTCGAAACTCGTTAGGGGTGATGTGTCCGGAAATTGCACTAAGCCCTAATGAATTATAAGTGCTCCACCTAAACTCTTCCTCAGTCCAGTCTAACACAGGTTTTAAATTTGTGACATTATTTGCGATGACAGTGGGAGGATTCCCACCTTTTTCACAAATGACAAAAACTCTTTCATCAATTGCTTTTAAATGGGATTTCACACGGGCCTTCCAGTAAGCATAATTAGACCTACAAAAATTTGGCAACCGAATATATAAGTTTTCACTTGGAAACATTGCGATAATTTTAAAATTTTGAATTAAAAAATCAATATCACACAATTTGGCAAAAAAATTGGAATACGCGATAAATTAGCACAACCTACTCTGTAACCAATTTGTAAAACCTATGTCTGATAAAGATTCGAACAGATTTGCAAATTCCAATCACAAACTTATTTAATTAGTGTCAATTTATGAACCAAATTAATTCATACCTCAAAAACAACTAGCTACGTGCTTGCATGTGTCAAACCAACATAATTAAAACATGCGATATAAAGTTCAGGAAAAATCCCCTCACTACAAAACCTTTTATTCCACTATAATTTGTAAATCGTAACTTACATAGATTACAATGAAATACAGTTGTGTGACATATGATGCATAAATCATCCCCATAAAAGTATTAATACCAGTAAGATGTGTTCTCAAACTCTAAAATAATTCACTAACAAATTGGAACTTTTGTGAATTGAAAACAAAAGGATTGAAACTCTAAAAGAAGAAGCCAAAAGTGTTCTGGCGATATAGCACTGTTTTGCAGAATGAAAAATGTACAGACTTCTTATGGAAAATGAATTTGAAGAGCCCCTTTTATAGAAACCTTAAGGCGGTGGGTCGTTCAAACAAGATTGGATGTCGTTTGAACGAGATCCAGTGTCGTTTGATACTATGCACGACATAGCCTGTCGTTTGAACGACTTAGGTTGTCGTTCGAACGAACCTATAAAATAATATTTTTCTTTTATCTTTTACTCAGTAAATGCACTACCTCAGACACTTCGAAAAATATATTATTTGATGAAAAACCTTTAAAGCTCCGCTCCAACACTTAGAAAATATTTTGTGAAAAATATTCCAAAATCCTAAGTGAATTATCTTAAAAACACAATTTTACCATATTCATTTCGCGGAGGTTCGATTGTTGACTAAACTTGATATTCAGACCCGTCTTGTTACGTATTTGATCTCAAACATCTTTAAAGGTTGTAGCGGTATACGATGTACTAAATGGTGACGGACAATGTCCTTACACATATGTCTGCAATGGACAACCCACACTATTTTGAAAAGCCAAAAGTTTTTTTTGAGTTTGTATGAAATTTGTTTAAGGTTTCCACCGTAGTTGACCTACCAAAATCATTAAAGGCTCCAAAATAACCTACGTGGTGTTGTCACCTGATAACCCTTCCATTCTTATGAAATAATTTACATGTAAGAAATTGCTAAATAAATTTACTCATTTTATGGGCATGAGAATAAATGGGCACCATATTGAATATAATAATGAAATGTACCTTCGCATTATTCTAGTGTTATAAGCCAAATGTTTATAGTAAAAAACCTCATTATTTTTGGAGCTATACTGTACAACACTTATTACTAAATTAAGTTTTTTCATAAGCTTAAGGTTTATGGTTCAACTATTGTAATAAAACCCATGATCAGTCAGTTCACCATTATTGCTTTCCATAAGCCTACATTTATGGTTTTAATTGATGCGTACATTTTTTTACAAAACTTTAATAAATACGGTTATCATAAGCGTCTATATATATTGATTGTGATTCACCCCTATAGTTTCTTAACCATCAACAATTATAGTGTTTACCTTCGATTTTGCGGATTTTAATTTTGATGAGACACTATTTACATCACTAGGTGGAGAGAAGAACGTACTTAAAGTGCAAATTTCTCTTAAGGAACATCTCATTCATGAAAAACAATCAGTTTTTAAAGAACGATAAAAATTATGGTGATATACTTCCACTTTGTCTCATCTGAACCCCCGTATCTCTCAATGCGAAAATAAAGTACAAAGGGAATCACAATATCAAGTGATTGCAAACTAAAATGATGGATACATTTAATATTACAAGCAAAGTTACCAAGACACTTGTATTGGTTGTTGCTAATGAGACTGATATTATTATTATCCCAGTAGAACAAGTATAAATTCACCAGCAAATAAATATATTGCACGAAGAAGCGTGGAAGACTTATAAGTCCTAATGACTTGATTTCCTAGAAGTGGAGATCAAATAAAATTATTCCCAAATAACGCTCTAGAAATGGTTATACTTAACGTTTTAAAAGTTATTATGAACAAAAGATATAATTTCTCTAAAACCTTTGAATAGTTTATTGTCTATGTAATAACACGAGTTCCTGAAAGTAACTATAAATCCCCTCAAGTGGGAAAATGTACCTAAAATTAATGAGATATTTATATTTTATACATATACAAAAGAAATGCAAGATCTCCAAAGATGATCATCGATGACATAATTATATATGTTGTAGCTATATAAATCAAAAAGCAGTGACAATACATATCCATGTACTATAATGGAATGTCTACAGATAATATATTGGCAAAAAAATACCAATTATGTCAGACACAAAATATAGAGAATTTTAAAATAATTTATATCATTCCCAACATCAATGTAAACATAAACATGACGGTAATAAAAACTACCCACAATAGAAAACTCAATAAAGGATAACAAGAACAAATGAACTGAGATAAGCTGAAACTTCAATAAATATGAATCCACTATGATAAAATCTTTTTGGTACAATTGTCTTAACTGAAATAAAAGAAATACAATAGTGACCACCTATGAAACAAACTCTTGGATACAAGTGACTACTATAAAGAACCAATAACTCTTACTATAAGGATGACAAGATGAATCTCCACAAATTACAAGTTTGGTTGCTCAGCCCAGGTAATCCTTTATATAATAATAATGCAAGTGGGGGAATTTTTTATATAGATTTGGTCCAGAACCCGAAAGTTGCAAGAAATAACTTATATTATCAAACATTAATAATCGTGTGACTCCTTTACGATAAACATGCCATCCCGTCGACACTCACATGCAATGAATACCTCGCCTCTCATCTAGTGAAATACTATGAGGATGTCCCAACCCAAGGCATAAAGCTTACTAAGAGTCTCAATTTTAACTAATAAGCAAGTAAATGGTAAACGAATCCAATAGGGATGTAACTAACTACACATGTACATAGTGCAACCCAATACCCATTATTTCTCATTTAGATACTCACGTTCTCATAATGTCAAAAATATTAATTTTCCTTAACATCTTTAATTAAACTTATTCGTCACTGAACTATAACGTATGTACACAATACGATCCCATGCTAACCCCCACTCATGTCACCCGAATGTTAAGATATACACAATCTCATAAAAAACACAAATATGACATAGGGTTTAAATCAGAGTGTCCATCACTTGACTAATATCATATACATATATAAGTATTATAACAACCACAAGAAGGCATCTAACATCGGGTTACCTTCCCCTGCTTCTTTCGATAAACCCGTAAGAGTCCTTCACCTAACAGATTTGAAAACATATACACATAAATAAGAATGGGGAATCACTACACAATCACACCACCGGGCAGTCCCATACCAAATATCGACCGATGGATCGAATTATCCGCCCCTCTCATCATAAAGCATAGACCGACTGAACCTGTGGTCTAAATATATCATCACGCAATACTACACCACAGTCTATAACACAACTCACCCTATGGGTCAGGTTTCCATATCCCACGTCATGAAACGACAACCAACTAAACATGTGATATCAACCTCCAGAAAGACCTACATCATCAACCAGGCATGCGGTACACGATCACAACCACTTGATTCCATGGCCCGATCGATAGATTTACCACGAGTAATATGTATGTTCACATAATCAACCAATTTATATATATATATATATATATATATATATATATTGAATAAAACGTACTCTCGAGTATACCCAAATCATCCCAAGCCCCGAACACCGAATTGTCAATTTAATTACAGTGTTACCATATCTCAAAACCTTAATTAATACTAACCTTACAACATTTCGAATATGTAGGAAAAGGTAGGATACTGCGTACTTTCAAGCGTAACCTTACAACATGTTTGTTATCACCTAAAATTGGTATACTGATACAAGCTCAAATGATAATATATGAAGAGATGAAAATCCATAAAATACTTGTCTAGGACTCCCTATAGAGTGAGATGAGAGAAAATGAGATGAAATAAATTTATGTGGTTCAGCCCAAGGTGGTGCCTATGTCCACATGTAAAAGTGTAGGTAGTATTAATTTCATAGAGTGAGAGTGTGTAATTTTAGTTAGTTGCCTTATGGATTACTCAATGCCTCCTTAAATATGGGTGTGGGAGTATTTGTTTACGGACTATAACAATTGATCCACTAGAATATGGCAGGGGTCTTGTTTTTATAAAATAAATAATTACCCACTTTACAAGATAGTGGGGGAATAATTGTAAAGTTAGAATGGGAAACATGCGCTGAAAAATATTTATTTATTTACAGTGCGTGAGTACCTTGATGATGTTATCCTACTATCTGATTCATTGGTAGTGGACATATAATTACACGTGCTCTGTCTGGGTTAGCAAGGCCGACCAGAATACCTATGGTCGACCTTGATCATATTTAATCTCATCTCTTTGTTACTCGAGTCAACCTCATTCTGATTAATAATGAGTCTAAATGTCTTCTTCTGATTAGTTTAAGTATTGTACCATATTAATGGTATAATAAAATCTCCCAAGATTTTACTCACGATTGAAGGCTGCAAGAGATGAGTGAGTGACTTATTTTTAACTGGCATATGATCGGCTTGTATTCTGATCGGTACTATTAGGTTCTTCTAAGCTTGGGGGGAGAATCTGCTCGGCCTCAAATGAGCAAAATAACTTGTCAAGATATTTCCATTGACTTTTTGGGGACAACCACATGTAATTCATCCATGGTGGCATAGGTCACATAATTTCATGTGCGTTTATGGAAGTTAACACTCTGATCCCAAGCGTCAGTTTGCCTCTTCCCATCGTGACATCGTTGCTACTTCAACAGGGGTAACGATTACCGCCTAAAAAGTATAAAAATAGGTTTTTCAAAAAATTTCAAACTAATTACCTTCATATGATCGTATTCTAAAGAGAGACAATTCTTCCCGCTTTCAGACCCATTCTTCTCTGTATAGAAACCTTTCCTTGTTTTCTTCTTTTTCGACCAGCTCCATTTGCGAAAACCTTTCCAACGGAGTTGACCACTTTCCTGAGTGTTCTAAATCATATTTTTGATGATTTATTACTCCAGACGCATTATTTATCTCTTATGGCATTCTTAAGTTTTTCTATAATTTTCATAATTCTAGTTGCGATTTATTGTTATTATTTAAGGTGGTGGTCAGACTTAACTTTTGGCTGGGGTTTTAAACATCTTAGGTGGCCATTGAGTTGGTTGACCTAGGGTTTCCCATTTTTATGGATTTTAGGTGTTTGTAAGAAAACTCAAGGTTTATTTTTGGCTAAACTCCTCTTTTCAGAACCCAAGCAGCCCCCAAGCCTTTACTTTGAACCCCTGAGCTTGCATTCACATTTATCTTTTATTTCTTAATGAGTTACAAACTTTGGGTTCATAAATGGCTACAGTATTTGATTGAGTTGAAGAAATATTGCCCTTGTATTATTGCTAGAAGGTTTTGATATCCTCTCCAGGAAATTCGTCTTGAGGATGAGCCTGGTCACCCCGATATACTCCTCAGGTAGCTTCTTCTGATGGTTCTGTGCTAGAACCCCTAATTGTGGAGCATTGTTCCCCTAAGTCTCTAGAGCCTCTAAACATTATTCTCGTGGACCACCCCGAGTGTGGTGAGAAACTTGTAAACACAATGTCCAATAAATCTATTATTCATTCAGACAACTCTCGAGAGAGATCTATGCTTGAGAAACCTAGGGCCTCTACCTCCCCAGTAGTTATATCCCTCACCAAGGAGAGCACCTCTGGTAGCTCTGATTATTGGCACGCAACCAACACCGGTGATCAAAATCACGGTTGTGATATTATTGAGGATGAGTTAGAAGAACTTACGGATAAGTATGAGATTCCTATTGGCACCTCATTAAGGCAACCTGATTCAGACGAGAGTTTATGATTAGCCCAATGGCGATGATATATGCTTTCCAGTTTGGGATCTCCAAGTTATAATTTGTTTTCCTCTTCACCCCATTAGAAGATCTATCTTAAGCGGTTAGGGGTTGGCTTTGACCCAGATTACTCTAAATACTTATAGATCCATGTAAGGACACAAATTTTCAATTGAGTCCTTTGTAGTTTTGGCTCAATTCTGGACAAAAACGTTTGAGTCATAGGATAGAGTTATTGAAAATCCTTCAAGCCTATGACATTCTAAAGTTGAAGACGTAGCGGCCAAGTTTAAAGCTTCATTAAAATGTCGAGTTTATTGTGCCACGTTTCTACGTCATCAATAATGTTTTGTTTACTCCTGAGGTATGAATGAATTATAAATATACGTAGGAGTTTGGAACATTTTATATTGGGTGAATTTTTATTTAAATTGTTGTGTATTTTCAGAAAGATTTTACTAAAACTTTAAAATATAGTATATAAAGTTTATAGACTAAAAATTAAAATTTACACTTTCTGGAAGTCCGTTCGAATTTTCGTTCGAACGAGTATTTCGTTCGAACAATAATGTCGTTCGAACGAGTTTGCCAACGAGTTTCCATATTGGCCACTAGAATGTCGTTCGAAGTGTCATTCGAACGAGAATCATGTTCCAACGAGATTTTCAATGAGATTTCTAACGATTTCACACTGGAACTCCGTTAAAAGGCTTGTTCGAATGAGACTTCATTCGAACGAAAATCTCGTTCGAACAAGTTTCGGCGGGAACTGTTAATTGGCCGTTTTTGAGCAGTTTTTCCCACTTTCCCACTTCTTTTCCCACTAACTTTTTACCTGAATATGTAAGTGCGGGAACCAAGTTTTTTAACTTAACTTTTTCATAACTTACAACCTTCGAGAGAGAGTTTGAGAGCAAAATTCCAAAAAGAAAAAGTTTGAGTTTGAGTGTTCATTTTTCAAAGAAAAATTCTTAAAAACACTTTTGTTTTACACCCAAAGTTTGTTTATCCAATTTCATATATACATATATATTCTTTTCATGGAGTTTGGCCCCGGTTTTTATCCCTACCGTTTGAAGAGAAGTTTGCGTTGATTTACCCACTTGGAGAAAGGCTCCTAGTTTGGGTGGCGGTGACCATAAAAAGTCCGATCGGTGGATTCCGAGATCGCGGTGGAGCTTCGTGATTATTCTCTAGGCGGAGGGGTATACAAGAAGGAGCGTCGGGGCTTGAGAGGGATCGAGTCAAGTGTTGTAAGTCTTACTGTCTTGTATTTGTAAAACCATACTTAGTGGATTTGAGGTTAGGGTCGTCCGAGGTTTTTTTTCCGTTGTGGATTTTTCCTCGTACATCGCGGCGTAGTGATTCATTGTTTAATTTTATCTTGCTATATCACCTAGAATGCATGCTTAGGTAAAAAGATAAAATTTGGTTTAATCACTACTTGTTTAATTTGGTGCTAAATTAAATTTGGGTAATGTGTAATTAATTTAATTCAAGTCATTAATTTAATGTGTTAAAATTTGGTTTGGCCTAACTTGGGAATATTTAAAATATGACTTAGGCAAATTTTCTAGGACTTCGGTTAAATTAATTTTGATTAAGTGAAATTATAATTGTGTGTGTGTTTTAATTTAATTTCACATTGTTTAATTTTAATTTGAAAAGAAAATAAAATTTGTTAATTGTTTAATTTGAACCATCATCTTTCGCTTCCGCGTCTCTAAAAGGAAATTACTTTTTGAAGTATAAAAAGTTTTTTTTTTAAATTAGAGGCCTTCGCCGTTTCAAATTGGAAATCATTTTTAGACGCACTAGATATTAGATTTGTTAATTCTCATTTGCTTTCACATGAAACTTCCCTTGCTAATTTAAAGGTTGAATGTGTTAGTTTTCTTTGCATACTTTAGCTTTTTGTGCTTCATATTATATATCATTACTAGGTGTATGCATGTTTAGTCATTTTCTAGTCTATACTTCATGATCAATCACATGGTAGAATAATGATTTTTGTTTATCTTTTGTATTATATTTCTTTTGTTTGCATTAAATGAGAAATACATAAAGATTTTTGGTTTATCATTTGTGTTTTATTTGCTTAGTAACTTCGATTTAATGAAAAATTCAAATGATTTTTGTTTGTCTTTTGAGTAAATATTTTTATTTTTAGTTAAAATTTCAAAAACTCAAAAAGATCTTTATTTTTGTGTGTATTTTAGTTTGACACACTTTATGTGGCATACACTTGTGTTAGAATCCCATCTTTTAAGCTTCCATGTGGCTAGAACTTTTGATTAAAATTGTCAATCCTTAACATGTTCTTTACCATGCTTATATGGAGTAGTTGGATTTTGTGTTGTTTAAATGGATTCTATTTTTATATGCCTCTATTCACACATGCACGAGCTCTTTTGAATTTTAATCGTCACATGTTATATTTGAGCTTTGTGAGATGTTCTCCTACCAATCTTATCATCAACATATTTGTAACCTAGGAGCACTAGTGCATGTCAACATCTGTTGCACATGAGATTTGTGTGTAATATAAAAAAACGATAAATATAATGTACACGGGAAAGGGCTCCGAAAGGATTTATTATCCTTTGCGAATAGTAAGCCACCGTTTGTTTGGACCTAAAAGAAATACGTGGTCCAAAGACTTAAAAATAGAATTATGGCATTAAAAAAAATTCCAACGCCTATTTTTGTTTAATATATTCATTCAAATAATATATGCTTATTGAGGGAGATTGGATGGTATATCAACGGTTTGCACAATGTCCATTTATCCTAGTTGCGCTTTCAATGTCATGACTCTATTGGTTTATAGAATCATCAACATTTTAGGCTTATATGCATTTTGTATGTTTGTTGATTGAGTTCAATCTATATTGTCACATGAGGTTATATTCAAATGTGATGAAGTTTGCAATCAATTGAGAACTCCGTGAACATGTTTTAAGTGATTGGGTCTAAATTTAATTGTTGTTAGTTCACACCTCAACACTTTTGTTTCCATATGACACATTTTTGCCATACGAGTGTGAAAAGCTTATCTTATTTTGTGTCATTTGTGAGTTTATATCTATATATATATATATATATATGCGTGTGCATCTTTGGTATATCTAGAGTATGTATGTATATATATATATATATATATATATATATATATATATATATATATATATATATATATATATATATATATATATATATATATGTGTGATATTTTGTTTTGGTCTTTGCCTTGCTTTCTACTCCATTTATGCTTTAATTCATAATTGGTATCTATCTTGTTGCATTCTTTGTTTGATATCACATGCTTAATACTTTATGTATCATATTGGTATCATTTTCTTGCATCTTAGTTGGTAATGGTTCTTATTTGTTGGATTAGTTATGATTTTGTTGCCCATATGCTTTCATGTTCTTATCACCTTATGCATCATGTTTAAATTAGTTTTAGTCTTTGTCTATTCCTGAACAAAAAGGGGGAGAATGATAGGGGGAGAAATGGTATCTAATCCTATTGTTATCGTATCTTAGTTGAGGGGATTTATCTTAGGGTGAGACGTCTTTCTAAGTAGGTCATTTGTTTTGATAAAGGGGAGAATTAATTCAGGGGGAGTATTTATTTTATATGCATTTAATATTCTTGATATTCCCTATACGTTTGATAGTTTTCTTAAGTGTGCAGAAATACTTCTAAATGGCAACTTTTATCGGGCAAATATATTGATCCTTGGGTTGTTTGAGTCAAGCATTGTATTTTTATTTTGGGTGGGACATTTTTGTCAGTCTAGTAGAGCTTGACGTCCCTTTAGGATTTTTGTTTAGTTTTTGTCCCAGAATAGCCAAAGGGGGAGATTTGTAAGGACACAAATTTTCAATTGAGTCCTTTGTAGTTTTGGCTCAATTTCGGACAAAAACGTTTGACTCATAGGATAGAGTTATTGACCATCCTTCAAGCTATGACATTCTAAAGTTGAAGATGTAGCGGCCAAGTTTAAAGCTTCATCAAAATGCCGAGTTTATTGTGCCTCGTTTCTACGTCATCAACAATGTTCCGTTTACTCCTGAGGTATGAATGCATTGTAAATATATATAGGAGCTTGGAACATTTTATATTGGGTGAATTTTTGTTTAAACTGTTGTTTATTTTCAGAAAGATTTTATTAAAACTTTAAAATATAGTATATAAAGTTTCTGTGTTAAAAATTAAAATTTACACTTTCTGGAAGTTCGTTCGAATTGTCATTCGAACGAGTTTTTCGTTCGTACAATAATGTCGTTCGAACGAGTTTGCCAACGAGTTCCCATATTGGTCACTGGAATGTCGTTAGAAGTGTCGTTCGAACGAGAATCATATTCCAACAAGATTTCTAATGAGAATTCTAACGAGTTCACACTGGAACTTCATTAGAAGGCTCGTTCGAACGAGACTTTGTTCGAATGAAAATCTCGTTCGAACGAGTTTTGGCGGGAACAGTTAATTAGAAGTTTTTGAGGAGTTTTTCCCACTTTCCCACTTCTTTTCCCACTAACGTTTTACCTGAATATGTAAGTGGGGGAACCAAGTTTTTTAACTTAATTTTTTCATAACTCATAACCTCCGAGAGAGAGTTTGAGAGAAAAATTCCAAAAAGAAAAAGTTCAAGTTTGAGTGTTCATTTTTCAAAAAAAAATTCTTAAAAACACTTATGTTTTACACCCAAAGTTTGTTTATCCAAGTTCATATATATATATATATATATATATATATATATATATATATATATATACTTTGCTTGGAGTTTGGCACCGATTTTTATCTCTACCATTTGAAGAGAAGTTTGTGTTGATTTACCCACTTGGACAAAGGCTCCTAGTTTGGGTGGCGGTGACCATAAAAAGTCCGATCGGTGGATTCCGAGATCGCGGTGGAGCTCCGTGGTTATTCTCTAGGCGGAGGTGTATACAAGAAGGAGCGTCGGGGCTTGAGAGGGATCGAGTCGAGTGTTGTAAGTCTTACTGTCTTGTATTTGTAAAACCATACTTAGTGGATTTGAGGTTAGGGTCGTCCGAGGTTTTTTTTTCGTTGTGGATTTTTCCTCGTACATCGCGGCGTAGTGATTCATTGTTTAATTTTATCTTGCTATATCACCTAGAATGCATGCTTAGGTAAAAAGATAAAATTTGATTTAATCACTACTTGTTTAATTTGTTGCTAAATTAAATTTGGGTAATGTGTAGTGAATTTAATTCAAGTCATTAATTTAATGTGTTAAAATTTGGTTTGGCCTAACTTGGGAATATTTAAAATATGACTTAGGCAAATTTTCTAGGACTTGGGTTAAATTAATTGTGATTAAGTGAAATTATAATTGTGTGTGTGTTTTAATTTAATTTTACGTTGTTTAATTTTAATTTAAAAAGAAATCAAAATTTATTAATTATTTAATTTGAACCATCATCTTTCACTTTCCCATCTCTAAAAGAAAATTACTTTTTGAAGTATAAATTTTTTTTTTAAAATTGGGGCCTTCACCGTTTCAATCCACTTTAGGGTCAACGGTCTATTGGGGAGCCCCAACTAGTTTTGACTTTACTAATGATGTCTTCAGATTTGTGTATGGCATGAAGGACAATGCCAAAGACGATAGGTATTATTACTGTTCCCCTCGAAAGTGTGATATAAAAATGATGTAAGTTATTGAGATGAGGAACCATAGTTAGAAGAACCATTTTGTATATAGGAAGGGTAATTAGGAGTTTTACACAAGTGAGAAGAACCGATTTGGTGTCTCTTATTTTTTTTGGTTTCCATCAGGGTATTCACTAGCGACTTAGTGACTAATCCCTTCGCTGATTTGTAGGCACCTCGATGAGTGGGACAGATGGCCCAAAAATTTAAGACAGCTCTATGCCCAAGGCTCTCTTATGATTGGTGTGGTCCATATCGTATTGGTACATATTTTTCCTTTATGCTTTTGGGATTTTCCTTGGTTTATTCTGTATTGATACTTCGTTCCTATTTAACTATTTTGAAAGGAAAAGGGCTCCTATGCTTCCAGCTGCTCTGAAACCTGAAACAATTGATGTTAAACAAGTGCACACTAAATCTAGTTGCGTTTGAGAATCTTTTCTCGTTGATAAAGTTTATAGATCTCAGATATTATACCCATATTGTAAGTGCTCCTTTGCGAGATGATCAAGTAGCCTTGGTGGTTGAGGACAACATTTTTTTCAACCGGGAAAAGTGAAGTGAGAATGAAGGACCAGCTGATAAGAAGGTTGAAGAAGGTATAATATGTTTCATTATCTCAGCTTTTAGCTTACCACATTTGACTTTGTTAAATAATGTATTCTTGTGCATGTACTGCTCTTGATTTTTCTGATTTCTGTGTTGGAACTTCATGGGGTGTGGCTCCATTGCCCGTTAATCGTGCTTCTCTTATCGCGACTCGTAGGAAAAAAATTAAGGACGAGGTTAAGAGAAAAGTAGATGATGAGGCTAAGAGGAAATCTGAGGGTGAGACCAAGAATCAGTCCTAGGCTGAG
This sequence comes from Sambucus nigra, assembly GCA_949130495.1. Taxonomy (NCBI): domain Eukaryota; kingdom Viridiplantae; phylum Streptophyta; class Magnoliopsida; order Dipsacales; family Adoxaceae; genus Sambucus; species Sambucus nigra. The sequence continues at coordinate 320,272,382 of OX422214.1, read as the reverse complement.
CTCAGAATTAAAAAAAAAAAAGTTGATGGTTAACCCAAAAGAGATATGAAGCTGAGACTTAGAAGAAAACTGATGTCGCTGCCAAGGCGAGAGGTAAAGGGAAATATCTAGCCTCAGATGGGCTTCCTCCTGCTAGTGTAAAAAGGCATATGGAGCACGTTGAGACTTTTAGCCATTAGCCCATGGTAGAGGATTATAAGTTTGATCCGAAGAACCTTATGATTACTGACCAGATTAAGCATGATAAGGACTCTGTCTTCTAGAACATGGATAACACTTTGGATGTGCAAGGTTATTATGGTCATAACTGTTGATACCAAATTTAATCTGCTGACATGGACCAATCATATAAAGACACGTGGCCATCTACATGGCAACTACAAACACTTCCGAGGAACTCCCTCGCTCCGAGGAACAAAACTACAGCGAGGAAGACTAGTTCCCCGAGGAACACTGCTTCCCCGAGGAACTCATAGTTCCCCGAGGAACACTGCTTACCCGAGGAACTCACATGCTTCGAGGAACTCATACGCTCCGAGGAACAAACCTCTCCGAGGAACTCTAGAATACCAAGAAGCTTAGGCGGTCCGAGCAACTCAAGCGGTCCGAGATGCATCTCGAATAAAGCATTAATAGCTGGATAACCAACAGTTCAACTGATTCATTAAATGCTTATCATTTGGACGCGCACGCAAAGAGGGCATTAAATGTATTACCCTTTCATATGCATATCATTTAATGTATTACCCTTTCACATTACAGCCTCAAGGCTATAAATACATTGTACAACCCTCATTGAAAGGGGATCGAATCCCAGACCGGAATTTCTTGAGATAACTTATAATCGAGAATTCCCATACAAACAGCAATACCAAAACAGTGGACGTAGGCCATTCTTATAAGGCTGAACCACTTTAAAATTCTTTGTCTCATTTATTTATCTGTGATTGAATTATTATAGTGATCTAATTTTTTACATCAACAGATAGGCGCCGTCTGTGGGAATCGACTGGTAAAATCATTTTCTCATCAAAAATAATCCATTACCAATGGCTGATATTCCTGAATCCAGCAATCAAAACGTTGGAACCTCTCCAAATCCATCTGCTCCACTAATTGTTCCAGATCTGACTGGAATAATGGCAAATCTGGCTCAGGGCCAGACCGTCATGCAAGAAATAATGCGACAACTCATCCAAACCCTCCATGACGGTGCATCAGCCCATTCCGGACCACGAAGCATCCAAAGAAATACCCGTGCGCCTTCTTCGCGTACTAGGCGTACAGATTCATATCGCAATAATGAATCTGAAGATTTTTCCTATCAACCTGGACGAACTTCGTCAGTGCGAGCCATAGATACTGAACAACGTGTCACCCTCTCCCCAGAAAGGGCCAACGCATTGGAAAGATTAAGTAGGGATTCTCCTTTCGATCGATTAGGCCCTAGGAGGAACAAAAGTCCTCTTAATGCAGCGTCGAGGAGCTTTCGATGACCATCAGATTTAAGGGAAGGATCTGCCCAGTCGCGACCAGCTGCTCGTCAAGATGGATTCTATGACCGACCATCTGCTCGTCGAGATAAATCCCAGGAAGCCACTTCAACGCGATCAGTTGCTCGAACCAATAGGCCCGAGGAAGGAAACGATGCATGGAAAGGATCTATTCAGAGGCTGGAGGATAGATTAAAGGAAATAGCCAAGGCCAAGAACCCTCTACAACGAACCTTTGTTCGAGGAACACCTTTTGTCCAGGACATTGTTGATTTCCCAACACCATCAAAGTTCAAAGCACCTGTTGTGACTCCCAAGTATGATGGGAAGACTGACCCTGTCCTTCATATAGAACAATATCAATTTGCTGCTGACATTTATGCTGTCCCAGACGAGATGAGATGCAGGGCATTCTCGGGAACTCTTATCGGATCTGCTCAGATATGGTATAATAATCTTCCTCGAGGTAAGATTTCAACTTTTCTTCAACTGGCCGAGTTATTCATTGGGAATTTCTGCTTTGGAGCAAAGCCAGTTAAGCGAGTAGCACATTTGTTAAGTGTTAGACAAAAAGCTGGTGAGAATATCAGAGATTATATAACTCGTTTTAATAACGAGAAACTCGAAGTCATTGATTATGAGGAGAAGACAGCGATTACCGCTTTGATAAGTGGACTGCTGCCAAACAAGTTGTACTATACTTTGGCCAAAGATCCACCTCGAACCATGTCGGACCTGATGGGAAAAGCGTCCAAGATTATGAATGCCGAGGAGGCTATGTCTGCAAAGAAGAATATGGACGCCAAATAAACCAAGGTGGAAGGTGATAAAGCTAAGAAGAAAGAACATAAGAACAATGGTGGTGACAAACAATCCAAAAATAGGTCGTCATGGGAGGTCTTGAGGAAATTTGATAATTACACACCTTTGAAGGTAAATATCAACCACGTCCTGGAAGAAATTAAGAACACCGAAGAGTTAAACTGGCCAAAGAAAATGAAGGTAGACCCTGACATGAGGAATAGGGAAAAATATTGCGAGTTCCACAAGGATCATGGACATATGACTAAAAATTGCATAGCTCTTCAGAATGAGATTGAAAGACTCATCCGACGAGGAAAGCTAGCGAAGTATGTTGATCGGGGAGGCAAAAGAAGAAACAACGACCGAACTAGAGAGAGATCTGGATCTCCTCGTCGAGCAGAGGAGAACAAGAAGAGAAACCATGAAGTTGATCCAGAGGATGACCCCGATCTTCCCAAGAAACCAAGGCATCCAGAACGAGAGGTATTTTCGATACGCTTTGGGTCATTTGATTGTAATGTTATTACAGGGGGAGATGTAAGAGGAGGAGACCTTACTGCAGAAAGAAAAGCTTACCTCGGTGAGGCTCAAGCTTGCTCGTACATTCAGCGAATAAATTTAGCTGAGGAAGATCGCCCGAGAAAGGTGAACAAGGAGAAGTTGGTCATTGGGTTCTCAAAGAACGACCTTGCAGGTGTTCTATATCCTCATGATGACCCGCTGGTGATCAAAATGAGGATAAAGGAGGTTATGATTTCAAGAGTGCTGGTCGACAATGGTAGCTCGGCAGACATCATGTTCTACTTGTGTTTCGATAGTTTAAATCTAAAGCTATCTCAACTGGAGCCTTATCACAGACCCCTCATCGGTTTTGCTGGAGAGAAAGTATTTCCACTTGGGACGATCAAGTTGGATATATTCATTGGTACGTGGCCTACTTGTCGAACAGAAAGAATACGTTTCTTCGTGATGGATAAGAATGTCCAATCATCGTACAATATCATCATGGGAAGAGTAGGATTGAAGAAGTTCGAGGTTGTACCATCTACAGTGCATCAATGCCTAAAATTTCCAACAAACTTTGGAGTAGGAGTTGTGAAAGGTGATCAGAAAGTAGCTCGGGAATGCTATTATTCATCCGTCGAGCAAGAAGAACTGGAAGAATCAAAGAAAAAGACCATTACTTATCAAGTGGATGAAGGTGCAGAAATTGAAACATTGGATCCTCGAGATGAGTCGTAACTCGTGAAGGGTCGAGTGGTGGAAGCTACTGAAAACATCATTCTGAACGACGAGCACCCTGAGCGAACTACTCAAATAGGTTCATCGTTGGAAACCTCATTAAAACAAGAATTGACAACTTTCCTTAGAAGCAGAAGACAAACTTTTGCGTGGAGTCATGAAGATATGCCTGGGATAGACCCAAACTTCTTATGTCACGAGCTCAATGTGAATAAGGAAATCAAGCCTGTGAAGCAGAGAAGAAGAGTATTCAGTCCCGAGAAGAATCAAGCTATACAAGAGGAAGTCGAGAAGCTCCAGAAAGCTTGTTTCATTGAAGATGTTAAATATCCAGATTGGTTAGCTAATGTGGTGATGGTAAAGAAGAAGAATAATAAGTGGAGGATGTGTGTGGACTTCACCGACCTCAACAAAGCATGCCCAAAGGATCCTTTTCCATTGCCCCGAATTGATCAACTAGTGAATGCTACCTCGGGACACGAGTTGCTAAGCTTCATGGATGCTTACTCTGGTTACAATCAGATTAAAATGAAACCTGAAGATAGGGAAAGTACTTCTTTTATTACCCCTAGGGGAACTTATTGTTATAATGTTATGCCTTTTGGTTTGAAAAATGCAGGTTCGACGTATCAGAGGCTGATGAACAAGGTCTTTGCTGAACAAATCAGTGACAATATGGAAGTCTATGTTGACGACATGCTGACAAAAAGTAAGAAAGCTGTCGATCATCTAGTTGACTTAAGCCAGACTTTTGATCAACTAGATAAATATCAAATGAAGTTGAACCCGACGAAGTGCATCTTTGGAGTACGAGAAGGCATGTTTCTCGGGTACATTGTCAATCAACGAGGCAATGAAGCAAATCCTGAAAAAATCAAAGCTCTATTAGGGCTGCGATCTCCAACGACGAAGAAGGAAGTATAGAGTCTCACAGGACGAGTAGAGGCACTCAACAGATTTGTGTGGCGAGCAACTGATAGATGTCTCCCATTTTTCAAGACACTCAGAAAGACTTTTGAGTGGAATGATGAATGTGAGAAGGCTTTTCAAGACTTGAAGAAATACTTGGGAGCACCTCCACTGTTGTCCAGGCCAGTGATGGGAGAAAAATTGTATTTGTACCTTGCAGTGTCCGAGAATGCAGTTAGCTCGGCGTTGATCAGAGTGGAAAATGGAGTGCAAAAACCAATTTACTACACAAGTAAGGCCTTCCGAGGAGCAGAGATCAGATATCCAAGGCTGGAGAAATTGGCACCGGCACTGATTGAAGCGAGTAGGAGAATGAGTCCATACTTCCAGGCTCATACTATAGTAGTATATACTGATGTGCCATTGCGACAAGCCCTTCATAATCCAGAAAAATCAGGAAGATTGATGCACTGGGCAATAGAACTCGGTGAATACGATATAATTTATGAACCCAGATCATCACTAAAAGGGAAGGCTGTAGCAGATTTCATAGTGGATTTCACCTATCATGATACCCCCGAGGAGCAAAAGTTGCTCGCTGATCAACCTGTGGATGTTAAAGGGTCAACAAACACAAGCTCAGACTAATTCCGATTGGTAAAAGGGCGTGTGGATGTTACAGGATGTGATGCAGAGATAGTTGTGAGAACTCCGGACAAGGAACAAGAGTTTCTCGCTAATCAACCTGTGGATGTTACAGGATCGACAAACACTAGCTCAGACCAACTCCGGTTTGTAAAAGGGCAAGTGGATGTTACAGGATCATTAAATTCGAGCTCAGACCAACTCCGGTTGGTAAAAGGGCAAGAAAAAATGATTGACGAGGAGAGAGAAAAATCAGGGGAGGATGAAAAGAAGCAGCAAATATTTCACCGAGGAACTCTGACTGATCAGAAATTTGAAGACGAGTTACCTATATGGAGGCTATATGTAGATGGCTCATCTTGTAATACAGGATGTGGCGCGGGGATAGTTTTGAGCACTCCGGACGAGGTCGACATGGAATACGCCTTGCGTTTCCAATTCAAAGCTTCCAACAATGAGGCTGAATATGAGCCCATGATTGCAGGGCTTAATTTGGCAAAAGTTATGGAGGCGCAGCAAATTATGATCTTTAGTGACTCTCAACTGATTGTAAACCAAATGATGGGAGTATATGTAGTTAGAGGAGAATTAATGATCAGATATCATGCAAAGGCAAAGGAGTTGGTGTCAGAATTTGCCGCTATTCAGCTGGTCAGAATACCGAGAATAGAGAATGCGAGAGCAGACGCCCTAGCTCGACTAGCATCAGCAACTCGCACCGAGCTACGGCGAACAATCCCAATTGAAGTGTTAGCTGGTCGGAGTATAGATGAAGATCTGATGATGAACTTTATCACACTTGATTTAGGTCCATCTTGGATGGATCCCATCAGGGGGTATATCGAGGAGGGAGAATTGCCAATTGACAAGCTCGCAGCCAAGAAATTGAAATTTAAAGCTGCTCGGTATGTATTAACTAAAGGTGTTTTATATAGACGAGAAATTATGGTAGGTTTGCAGAGATGTGTGCATCCCTCCGAGGTGAAAGATCTGATTGAAGAGATCCATGAAGGATCCTGTGGAGCACATGTAGCAGGTCGTACGCTTTTGCAAAGGGTGATAACGCAGGGATACTACTGGCCGACGATGAGGGCTAATTGTATTGCCTATGCCAAGAAGTGTGACAAATGCCAGCGCTTTTCCTCCATCCGAAGAACTCCAGAAGCATTGTTGACACCCATAACTTCCCCTTGGCCATTTGCCATGTGGGGAATTGATTTGGTTGGACCACTGCTAACGACCCGAGGAAGGTTCAAGTACCTCGTCATCGTAGTGGATTATTTTACTAAGTGGGTAGAAGCTGAGCCACTCATTGATATGACGTACGAGAAGGTGTACCAATTTGTTTGGAAGAACATCATTTGTCGATATGGTATCCCTTATGCCTTCATCACAGACCATGGGACACAATTTGATAATGAGGAGTTTGCCGCCTATTGTCATCAATCAAATATTTTGAAGGTCCACTCAGCACTAGGCCATCCTCAAAGCAATGGAAAAACTGAAGTGACAAACAGAACGCTGCTGAACGGTTTGAAGAAAAGATTGGATGATGCGAAAGCAAACTGGATCAACGAGTTACAATCAGTACTCTGGGCTTACCGAACTACTCCCCGAGTAGCAACTGGAGAATCACCATACATGCTGGCGTTTGGAAGTGAAGCTGTCATACCTGCCGAGTTGGGACTCCCAACACACAGGGTACTGAATTTCAATTCCCCTGTTAGTGACTTAATGAGAAGACTGGATTTAGACATGCTCGAGGAGGTCAGAGAAGAAGTAGCCATTAGAAATGTTGCTTACCAGCAGCGAACAGCTTTGTTCTACAACAAGAGGGTGAAGAAGTGCGACCTGAAAGAAGGAGACTATGTGCTGAAGAAAGTAATTCAAAAGCATAACAAACTGGAGGCAAACTGGCATGGACCATACCGAGTTACAGAAGTTGTTCGACCAGGAACTTATCGAATAGCCACTTTAGAAGGCGAGGAGTTTAAGAATGCATGGAACGCAGAGCATCTGCGCAAGTATTATCAGTGATGTATATGTAACACAGTTCCATCAGTATGAATAAAATGAAGATATTCTGCCAAAGTCTCTCCTTTTATTGAAAATTTTTCGGGGAATACTAGTGCTATGCACTACTCGGCAAAGCTCTGCAGACTACTCAACGAAATATTCCAAATTGTACCAAGTATGGTTGGTCGGGGATAAAAACCCACTAACTGTAGTTGGTCGACGAGGAGAAATATTCCTAAAAATGCCAACCTGTTTGGCTAGGAAACGAAATATTCCAAACTGTACCAAGTATGGTTGGTCGGGGATAAAAACCCACTAACTGTAGTTGGTCGACGAGGAGAAATATTCCTAAAAATGCCAACCTGTTTGGCTAGGAAACGAAATATTCCAAACTGTACCAAGTATGGTTGGTCGGGGATAAAAACCCACTAACTGTAGTTGGTCGACGAGGAGAAATATTCCTAAAAATGCCAACCTGTTTGGCTAGGAAACGAAATATTCCAAACTGTACCAAGTATGGTTGGTCGGGGATAAAAACCCACTAACTGTAGTTGGTCGACGAGGAGAAATATTCCTAAAAATGTCAACCTCTTTGGCTAGGAAACGAAATATTCCAAACTGTACCAAGTATGGTTGGTCGGGGATAAAAACCCACTAACTGTAGTTGGTCGACGAGGAGAAATATTCCTAAAAATGCCAACCTATTTGGCTAGGAAATGAAATATTCCAAACTGTACCAAGTATGGTTGGTCGGGGATAAAAACCCACTAACTGTAGTTGGTCGACGAGGAGAAATTATCGACCTTGGTTGGTCTGACACATGTTATGAAAAAGACAAAAATTTACCAAGTATGGTTAGTTGGGGATAAACTCTCACTACCGCAGTTGGTCGACAAGCATAATTTAACAACCTTGATTGGTTGATACTCGTGAATTTATTATTAAGTGATCGAGCAATATTAATGAAACTTGGAACTTTTTAATTATTACTGAATTGGTCGACGAACATCACAATATTGTTATTTTTAACAGATTTGCATAAATGTAAAGTATTTACAAGACAATAGCAATTAAGATTTGCAAATAGAAATGAAAGTTTTTCATTAAATTCGAAATAAATTACATTGATGATAAAATGAAAGTTACATTGATATGTATGCTAACTATTACATCAAAAATTTCTATTCTACCGGTCTTTTCCCCTCAGCTTTTGATGCAGGTTCCTCGCCAGCAGGCGGATCATTTAAAGACTGAGGAGAATTGATGAAGTTCAAATCCTTCAGTATCCTAACGTTCATCACAGAAGGTCGATCTAAAAGATGCTCGGGACGAGATACCTCAATTTGAGAATGTAAATTATAATCACCGAGGTATTTTGAAATTAAGCTCCGAGGAATGGCACGAGCTGGGATCCATTCCATGTCCAAATTGTACGGTGGCACAGGCAAGTCGAGCAACCCGGGATCATGGTAGTCCCACAGATAGTGTCCTTGTTCGAGCTTTAGCACACCTAAGGCATTCAGCCAATCTTATTTTTAGCCCTCATTATTGGCATTCTGGATACGATCGTCCAAGTAGAATAGTGATTCGTTGTATCCAGCCATCCAGAATTCCCTGGGCTGTTTGTGGAATTGATATGTTAGCCTTTCCAGCTGCTCGTAGAGACTCTTGATGAAAATCTCCTTATTCTCCAAGATGGACTTCTGCGCAGAGAGATGTTTTTCCAAGTCCCTAATCTTCTTTGACATGTCAGACAAAGCTTGGTTCTTCGCCATTAGTTGGAAGGCCTGGTTCTCTAAGGCAGATGTTGTCCTTTGTTCCTCGACAAGAACCCGAGCTACTCTTGCTCGTCCCCGAGGAGCTCTTGCTTGACCCCGAGGAGACGTGGAAGGGCCCGACCTCCTCAAGGTATCCAATTCTTCCCTCAACTTGGCATTCTCCACTTCTAGGAATGAAAATCCCTCGTCAGTCACTGGGATTAGGGTTGTTGAAGAAGAGGCTGCAGACTTCAACTGTGATAGCTCTTTCTGCAAGTTGTTGTTTTCCTTTTCCAGCAGCTCGGCAATCTGTCTACATTCCTCGACCTCTCCCCTCAGGGTTCTCTCCCTTACATCATAACCAGCAAAAAGCTTCTCGTAGCCCTTGTCAGCAACGATCATCTTATAATTCTTCTCGTAACTCTCATACAACAAGGCAGTTTATTCCTTATATTGATTCTGAATGTCTTCGAGGGTGCACTGGAGATCCTCGATCATTTCATAGTAAGCCACATTATTGGCTACCGCTCGATCAAGCAGAAACTTTAGGTACAGATATGCTTCCACTGCCTGTTCTGAAGCATCCTGGCCAAGGATGTCGGCAACTTGTGCAGCACTCAAGTCTGTGTGACCAGCCTTAAAGTACTCATTGCACTGTTACAGCAACTTTGTATCATGGGCAGATAGCAGATCCATCCTGGACAGAAACTAGCAGAGAAAGAAAACCAATCATCAATAAGAAGAATAAGCAGAGTATGAATGAAAGATGAACAACAGTATGCAAGAAAATTCAAGTTTTATTAGATTATAAAATTCAGAATTATAAGTGCTGGATTACATTTGACAAAGAAAGAAAAATAGAAAAGTAAGCCCGAACAACACTACACCTTTTCATCTCCCAAAACCTTCTTGGGAGGTTGGGAAGAGGAGGCAGGTTGCTCGGAGGGAACTGTGGGCTGTTCGGAGAGCACCAGCTGTTGCTCGGAAGAAGAAATGACTTGCTCGGCAGCATACTGGATGGATGGGGGGTGATCTCCCATCACCATTGAAGATTCCTCAGAGGTAGCTCCGTCCTCTTCTAATTCTTCTGGAGTAGGAGTAGGACCAGGGATATGCCTCTGGAAGATCTCGGAGGACTCGTCGACCTTCATTTCCTGAAGGGCAGCGACCCATCCATCCCTAAAGTACTTCAGACTGCCATAGTCCACTTGAGATACCATGGCAGCACACCCCTTGTTCAACCCCTTTTCCCATCCAGAGCTGAAGGACTTTTTCACAATAGCTTTCCTCTTCAGCTTCTCCGAGGAAAGCATCTCGGATAGAAGCTTCTCAGCATTCTTCAGTTTGATCTCAACCTCCTCCTTCTGTCGACCTACTTCCTGGAGCTGGTCCAACCTCTCCTCAGCAACTTTGAGTTAATTTTCCAGCTCTCCAGCGGCTTTTAGCTTTTCCTCAAGATCTTTATTTGCCTTCTCCAAAGCATTCTTTTTCTTCTCCAACTCCTTGAAGGCATCAGCAACTCGAGCTTTTTCCTGCTCGGAGGAGGCAAGCTTTTTCTCCCAGATAGCTTTATCATCAGCATATTTCTGGCGAGCTTCTTCCAGAGCTCCCTCCACACTGGACGAGGAACAAGAAGCCTTAATCGCTTCATCCTTCTTCAGGATTATGTTGAAGCATCTCGTCAACTGTGAACAGAAAAAGAAAGCAAGTTAGAAACAGAAATGACAAAGGGAATATAAAAAAAAATCTAAGTAAAGATACTTACAGAAGCAAGGTGACGAGCAGCTAGTGAGGTAACCATATCCCGAGTAAGGTTTTCTACGGTACCTTGAACCTCGGGAATGGTCAAGGACTTTATCGAGCTCATGTCAGAGCTCAGGGGAACAAAATTGGGAACTCCAGTCCCAGCAGCTGGGGGCTGAGTAGTGGTGACAGCCAAATTGATCGAGGATCTTTTCTTCAACCTCCTCGGGGGAACAGTTACAGATTCAACCAAGGATGAATCCTTGGTCGGTGATAACACAATCACCTCTCCAGGAGCAGCAGACGTGCTCGGAGCCACTGCGGGCTTCTCGGAGACTTTAGCAGGAGCAGCTGGAGGAGCTGCATCAGTCTTCTTTGTCCCCTCCCTTGGGACATCAATCTTAGTCCTTTTTACCTCCCCAAAACCGGAGGCATTTTTCTCAAACAGAGCAGGAGTTCTTCTTTTCTTCATCCTTTCGCTCAAAGGAATATGAGATTCGGGCGAAGAACTTGCAGAGGCTGGTACTGGCTCTGCTTCACTGATCACTGGATGAGCCGTGAAGGAGGTTGTGTAGATCTTGTACTGGAGCAGATACGAAGCCGACCTGATGTGCTCGTCGGCAACCCTTTGATGCAGACCCCAGATAAGTCCCAAATGCCTTATATTGACATCTGTTTCTTTTGGGCACTTTCTCTTGCTATCAACTGCAAATAAACAAACATTGTTATCAGTGGATCCCTGGTAAAGAAACATGAGTTCAAAATAATGAATTTAAAACATAAAAGAAACATGAATTTAAAATAAATAAAATGAAATAAAAATAACATATCCCATTGCCATAAGGAGGGCATCTGGGTCCCTGGTAAACCTCATCACCAGTCAATGGAGGATGTTGCCAATTTTTTATGACAACCCCATGTTCAAAATAATCCCTATTGGCATCAGGGAGGTTGACTACTAAGGCTCTATTTATAAACCTAGTTTTTAAATAATAAATATTATCATTAACTTCCCATCTATAGCAGTACATGATTTCTGGAATTCCTATACGAGTTCCATGCACTTGATTTAATTTATGCACCCCATTAACTATTCTCCATGTTTTGGGGGCTATTCGTGCAGGAACAACATCAAAGTACTGACAGAATTCCAGACACAGAGGATTTGGTGGAAAAGAAAATCCACACTCAGCAAAAAAGAGACTGGGGAACCAATGTCCCTCTGCCAAATTGAAATAATTAGAAGGCTCAGAAAGCTCTTCCAAGACAACCCAGGAGGGAATGGAAAAATCAGATCGAAATTTATCAAGAGATTCAACAAGGTAAACCATGGTGATTAAAAGAAATGAAGAAGAAAGAAGAAGATCTTATAGGAAAAGAGTAGAGCTTATGACGACAGAAGATGGAAGAGATGAATACACAAGAGAGTAGAAGACAATGAAAAACTCGAAGATGAAAATTTGAAAAGGTAGAAGACGATGGGAGTGTCTGTGAAGTTTAAATACCTTACCTTTGGAACTGGCGAAGTAATGATTACAAAAAAGGATGATCACGTTACCGGCGGCTAAAAGGGCATTAAATATTGGCGCGGGAATCAAAGCGGGCAACAGTGGCTAAAAAGACAAAAAGTAACGCGGGAATCGAAGCACGCAGAAAAATCCAAAAAAGCATGATTCTACGAATTTGGAAGGAGAAATAAATACAAGGGAAATGCTCCTAAAAATCAGGAAGACTATTTAAAGCTACCATATTCCGAGGAAGAATGTTTCATACTCCTCAAATTTCGAACTATGAAACAATGGGGGCTTCAGTTGATACCAAATTTAATCTGCTGACGTGGACCAATCATATGAAGACACGTGGCCATCTACATGGCAACTACAAACACTTCCGAGGAACTCCCTCGCTCTGAGGAACAAAACTACAGCGAGGAAGACTAGTTCCCCGAGGAACACTGCTTACCCGAGGAACTCATAGTTCCCCGAGGAATACTGCTTACCCGAGGAACTCACATGCTCCGAGGAACTCATACGCTCTGAGGTACTCTTGAATACCAAGAAGCTTAGGCGGTCCGAGCAACTCAAGCGGTCCGAGTTGCATCTCGAATAAAGCATTAATAGCTGGATAACCAACAGTTCAACTGATTCATTAAATGCTTATCATTTGGACGCGCACGAAAAGAGGGCATTAAATTTATTACCCTTTCATATGCATATCATTTAATGTATTACCCTTTCACATTACAGCCTCAAGGCTATAAATACATTGTACAACCCTCATTGAAAGGGGATCGAATCCCAGACCGAAATTTCTTGAGATAACTTGTAATCGAGAATTCCCATACAAACAGCAATACCAAAACAGTGGACGTAGGCCATTCTTATAAGGCTGAAACACTTTAAAATTCTTTGTCTCATTTATTTATCTGTGATTGAATTATTAGAGTGATCTAATTTTTTACATCAATAATAACCCTGATTTTAAGTTCTTCCGAGGTTTGGGCGTTGACACCTTGTGGGTAATTCTTCAGCATAGGGCCTATGTGGTAAGTTCATTGCGTGTTGTATTTTTATTTTCCTTATGATTCCATCATATTGTCTGCCGACCTAACTATCTCATTTTCTAGAGTATTATGTTTGAAACTATTCTTCGTGAGAAGTCTATAGCCAACCAAGGTGCCTATGAAGATCAGGTGGACGCCAATAAAGTGTTTTAAAAAGAGTTGGATGACCAGAGGAAGAAGTGTAACGAGTTGGAGGATAGGGACAATCAGCTTATTGAGAAGACCAAGGCTCTTAGCTTGGACGAGGAGGTAATCACACAATTAAAAGATCAAATCTTCACCGAAGCTTTAAAGCAACAAAATCTGAACAAAGCTTTGAAAAAAGGCAAATGAAGATCTAGCTAAATTCAACGAGGATCTTGCTCAAGCATAAGAAAATGCAATTAAGAAATTTAAATCTTTTGCTGACTATAACTTCGAAATCATGACCTTCTTTCTTGAAGGTTATAATGAGATGCAAAGATAATCATGAAGCATTATCCGTACAAGTAGAGGTCGTCAGAAAGTGGAAGGGTGATGATAATGAGGCTACAACCATGGTCATTGAACTGAAGATGGAGGTGGACAAATCCGTTGCAGAGGGAAAGGTAGCTGGTCCAACTGATGAGATTGTTCGCGACACTAACATGATCGAAGTTGTTGTTTTTTACATTCCTCAAGTCACCCCAGCGTTGATAATTCTCTAAGTGCCCAATCTGTCTTTCTTGTGAATTTTTTTGAATAATATTTATTTAATTTGAATATTTATTTATAATGACCCCTTTTGCAGATGACAATTTTCTATATTAATTTGAATTGTCTGAACTTCTTGCCTACATGCGTGTTTTTTTTTTTTCTCGGCTATGCTATCAGCCCCCATCTGTAATGAAGTAAACATGGTCAAAATTTATTAAACTCCGAGTTAGTTCTAGTCTTATGGTCTCATGGGGAGATTTTGTCTACTTGCCATATCGACTTGTTATCTATGTTTTATTATGCGTGGCCCGTCAATACTTCAATCTTACGATCATATGGTCAGATCTTGTTGAACTAAACTTCCTTACAAGATACCAGTTTTTGGACAAACCTAAATTATCCCCCCCCCACCCCACCCACTTAGGATCATTGCTTCTGCTAGCTTACTGGTCGTATGGGGGGGATCTTATCGTCCTAATCATGTTTTGATCGAATTTTGTCGATCATATGACTGCACTAGATTTCCTAAATTTGGCTAAATCTACTAGAATTTATCCTTGTGTTAGTCATTTATGTGACTGCACTAGATTTCCCAGTTTTTAACTAAACTTCTTGATCGTGACATTTATAAGACGAGGCCATTCATGAAGAAAGCTTTGTGTTCGGTTTTGAGATATCTTAAACTTGATCTTGTTGCACTAGATTTCTCGATTTTGAGAAAGCTTTGGAACAACATAATATTTTTAGAGAAAGATTCTTAAATTCTCATTGGTCAATGAATTTTGATTAAAAAATGGAAGGAAACCCATTTACATAATTTATTTTCTATATTTTAGGGCTTGTAATTATAATTGATAGTATTGTATTAGATGGTATGCGTTCCACAGATTCTTAAACTGATCATGTAATGCCCCGACCCGAATTTGGGTAAACTCGCACCAAGTCAAAGAGTTAAAAGGGGAGAGGGAAAGTCCATTTACTTTATTTAAGAAAATCCTCTGATTTTCTCCATAATTAAGAACTAAATTTGTCGGTTTTAACTTGAGAAAGAAGTGATCACTTTAGGTAATTAGTCAATTTATAATATTTATTTATAAAAATCCAATTTAGTCCACAATGCTAATTAAATAAGAAATAAATTGCATTCATCCCTGTATTATTACAAACCATGGCCAAAGGCCCGAATAAATGTTCAAAGTTTCAAATTCACCAAAGTTTCAAAACATTATTTCATAAAAGAGACATCTCATTAACGACGCTCGTTGCCCTTTGGGGACTTACTAGCGTCCTACCTAATGTCCTTACTTGATGTACCTGGGGTGGGGTGGGGGTTTTAACATAAAAACCAGGGGTGAGAGAACGCTCATCGGGGTGGGTACGTTTTCTACAAAAATACTATACATATAACGTGTATTTTAATCAATTTTGAAAAGTTTAACTCTTTAGCTAGTATTCATGCAACTATTATGCAATGCACCTGGGCGATGAGCTCATACTCATACTTAATCATTTTCATTACCCTTTACTGGGTCTAAAGACTAATCAATCATATTTTATCCTTTAGTGTCATTTATCACGTTTCATTAGGTTGTCTTAATTATACGTTCCCAAGCACAACCGTCATCATTTCCGTTTGACGTTATATTTTCTCAAAATCGTCCAGTAACAACATATTTTAACGTGCTCCACACCGTTGGCTATGCTACCATATGCTCTGGCCAGTGATTTTAGGTCTTTCACCCCAGGGCTCTGGGCCTCCTTAATTATCCCGGTGTCATCTGAGTCCAATTTAATGTGTGTTAAAATTGTATCTAATGTCCATATTATTTCACCCTTTTACTGTTTTCTCATTCTACGGTTTAAGTGATTCGTTCATTTTGTCAATGTGCCCTTTATTCACTTTATTCGCTTTCACCAAAAATTCGTCCAGTAAGGTCTAAGAGGTAGTTCAACCACTATGACTCTTTTTGCCAAAATCACCATTTTGCTTTTTCATCATAATTTTGTGAAAAAATATTTAACTTCATTTGGCACTAGATTTTAACCTTTTTCCTTCAAAACATCCTTTCCATAATATTATGTCAAAAATCATGCTTTCATCTTATTTTTTGCCACATAATATACATTTACCCATTCTAGACCATTTTTAACCAAATATCCATAACTTTGCCCTTTTATCATATGTGGTCCAAAATATTATTTTGTACTCCTTCCAATAATATTTAACACATTTTAGGGCTTCTTTTCAACATTTATTCATTTTTTTCATAAAACCCATTATAACATGCTTAAACAAGTCTAAGATACCATCATCTACCTTACTACATAATTCTACATGTGTGGAAGGGGATTTCAAGCCTAGAAATACCTCAATATACACTTATACAATTAAAATCACGGGTTTATTTATTTCACATGCTTTCTTCCATTTTCAAGGTAAAATGCCAAATATTTGTAAAAAGGCCCTTCTAGGGTTTTCTCTTGTTGAAAAACTCAATTTTACAAGACTACAATGTTTTTATCAAATAACATCATTTTAGGCATTAAATTTTATCTGGCATTCATCCTATAAAATTTTCATAGCTAGAAAACCTTGAAATTTTGGAAGAGAGAAACCCTACCTTGGATTAGAAGAGGATAAACACAAAAGGGATGACTTAAAAGATCCTAAAAACTCCTAAGCTCCAAAACTCCAAAGGCTCCTTCAAATGACTCTAAAAAATTTCTCTACAAGCTTTGCTCCACCACTTTCTTCCTTGTCCCAATCTTGACGATGGTAGAAGGAGCTTGAAAATGGTGTAACATAGGGTTTGGAAGTGGTGTCAAGGTTTGGCTATGAGGGGAAAATGGTTGGTGAAGAAGAATATGGGTGTAGGGAACTTAGAGAGAGAGCGAGATAAATGCTGAAAATGGTAAGGGAAAACACCCTCACCCTATCCTTCTATAACCCAAATAAAACCAATTAAAAATTATATAAAAACTCTCCTAAAACATGCCAAACACGTTTTTGTTCATCCAAGCCACCAGAAGTTGACACGTCACCAGATCAAGGGTTAAAAACGTGACAGGACACCAAGCCCAATCGAATTGATCGATTTTTGTCAAGGTCTTTTGAACGATAATGTGACCTCGTTCGAACAGACTGGATTCTCGTTCGATCAGCCTTTCGAACAACCTTATATCGAGGTTGTGCACCCAAACATAGGTGGGTCGTTCGATCGTCGTTAGATTTCCACTTTGAACGAGGTGGGCTTACAAACCCCTAGTATTCTCGTTCGAAAGAGACAAGGACCTCGTTCGAACGACCTTCAAGTTCGTTCAATCTACCCAGATTCCTTAAATCTTCAATTTCACCCAATAACTTCTAACAATTAACATCAAGGCCAAAAGAGTAGTTGGATATAGACATAAAAATCCATATATTAATAATTCAATTACCAATAATTTAATATGAAAAATTACACGGGAAAGACTAAAACACCGAGCGCGGGGGTTACATTCTCCCCTCCCTAAGAGATTTTTTCCCCGAAATAAGAACAATCGACTAAGGGATGAGTTAGGGGTGCTTCTCCTGCATCTCCGACTCGCGTTCCCAAGTTGCACCTTCAACGCCTTAAAACTCCCAAAGGACGTTCATAACGGAATAACCACGTGGAAAATGCGACATCTTCCTCTAACTCGATGAGGTTCTAGTTGATGACATGATGGGGATTGTGAATATACTTCTTCAACATAGAGACATGGAACACCTTATGCACTTGGGACAACTATGGAGGCAGCATCAAGTGATACGACACATCCCCAATCCGCTCCAAGATTTTAAAGATACCGATATACAATGGGGTCAGCTTCCCCTTATACCTAAATCTTTAACTACCAGTTCTTGATCTAACCTTTAGCATCACATGGTCACTTACCCAAAACTCCATGGGCACCCAATGATTACCGGTGTAATTATTTTACAAGCTCTAAGCCGTCATGATTTTCTGTCGATTTACATGAACCTTCTCAGTCATCTCTTGGATCAATTCTGAATTGATGAGATGCTTCTCACCCACCTCAGCCCAATAAACTGGAGAACGACGTGGCCTCCCATAAATGGACTCAAAGGGGGTCATCTCGATGTTTGACTGATAACTGTTGTTATAGGAGAATTTTTCCTGACGCAAATCCTCATCCTGATAACGTATGTGCTTGCGTTCAACTGAGAAAATTATATATTAAACACCTTTTAACCCAAACAAACCCTAAACATGCAACAATATGTGATTGAATAAGATGATAATCTAAGCAAGAACATTCAAACACATGCTTGTGAGGAAAAATCCCCCAAAGGGGCAAAATCATTTATTTTCATTATAATATTGTAGGCTATACAATTTCGGATTACAATGAAAATACAAGTGACTAAGAATTACCCTCAGGTGTCGGATTCTGTAGTCGGCGGCTGGAACTATCCCTTTCCAGTAGGGCTGCAATGGAGAAGAAGAACGGTCTTCTCCATAAGGGTGTGAACAGCAAAAGTGCGTTCCTAGGTTGCAAAGTGATTCACAAAGGATCGGCAATTTGTGTGAATCAAATACCTAGAGTCTAAATGCTCAATAGGTGAAGACTTAGGGCTTTCTGTACTCTGAAAATCGTGTGTATAAGTCTTAGAAAACCACTTACCGTAGTGGGATTAAATAAGAAGTCCCGGGCCTTAAAAATCTGAACACGATCTGTTTAAGTTTATCCCATGCGGACCGGTCCGGGTCTGAGGCGGATCGATCTGATTTACCGGATCGGTTCTTTTATTCTGAGACGGATCGGTCCAGTGATGATCGGATCGGATCGGATCTTTTCCAGGCTTCATCGATTCACTTGCGGTCCGGGGTATACTGGCCTTCAGCAGTCGGATCGGTCCGGGTCTAAGGCGGATCGGTCCGATTTACCGGATCGGTTCTTTTATTCCAGGCAGACCGATCCGGCCTGTCAGACTTTGATTCCTCTTCTTCTTCTGATATTCTAATCCGTTGATGAATGTATGAAACTTGAATTTTCTTCATTGGTGTAACGGCGTACGACATATAAATTGATAATGGACAAAAATGTCCTTACAAATCTCCCCCTATGTCTATGCCGGTACATACATAAAAACAAACATCCGAATTATCAAAACAACTAAAAATGCCTATACAAATCTACCCTTCCATGAACCCAAAACTGGAAAGATACAATTGAATAAGACTACAGCGTTTGCTCTTCAATTCTTTCAGGAATCTCAACACTTTTCTCATCAGGGTGTGCAATCCAATGATAATCCATGTAGTACCTACACACATGAGACAAAGCAAAATACCAAGTGACATATCGAGTTTGAAAAGAGATAAACATATATACCAATTTATGAGCAAACTCAACTTTCAAATCTCCCCCATAATAAGATAATTCATTCTCCCCCTTTTTATGATGTCCCCAAATAGACAAATGAGAGAAATAAATCAAATAAGCAAATGCGGGGTGTCACTAGGATAAAATCACACCATGAATGAACACAAAGCAACCAAGACGATGATAGCGTAAATGAAGTGGTGTGATCAAATTCGATAGGAAAATAAATGCATACAAACATAACATATGTGCACGATGAATATTGGATATTCCTAGAGAATGAACTCCAATGCTTCCTTTGGTGTAAAATAATGACAATATAAGATATTGACTCAATCAAATCAACAAATCAAAGCTCAAAGTGATTTTCACACCAATAACGTCCAAAACGATTTTATGCTTTTTCAGGACTTTCAAGGAAGTGCAAACCCATTTAACGATTCTCTAACCAAACTCCCTCAGATATAATTTTGAATAGAGGCATTCTAAATTCTCAAACTTTGGAGAATTGATGGTGAAACCTAAGTGGCCCATATTTGGCATGAAGTGCTTTTTATTGCCTTTAAATTTTTTCGGGCTCTTTTAACCTCTTTGGACCTCGGATATTAAAATTCCTCCATTTTTTAGGTCCTTTTTAACGGTGGCTTTTGCGCAAAGGATAGATGATTATCTTTCGCAACCCCTCCCCGTTATACAAAAACACACAGTCTCACCCAAACGGTTGTTACATGCATTCCAATCTTGTCAAGTTTTATCGCATATTGTACATTGTATAGACAGAATTGAGATGGAAACACTCAAGCCAATATGAGATAGACAAATGCAATAATCAAATATAGTCGTTCATGTGTGCAATAAAGGATATAGGAGTCAAACATGTAGGAAGATATCACTAATTACATCTCAAAGACTCCAACCAATGTAAAGCACATAGATGAAATGATGTAGCCTCTCAAATCTCTATCAAACAGTCACATGGATAAATGGAATGAAGTTGTGACTTGGCTATCTTAAATGCTCATCCATAAAAGAAGCAAAAACAGAAATCTTTTTGGATTTTTCAAAAATTTTATCAAAATAAAATCCTTTTGTGCTTTTCTTAAAAAAATAAAAGAGAATCTTTTTGTATTTTTTCAAAAGAAATATAAAAAGCAAAAAGAATTTATAAAAGCTGTACAACTAAGCAATGGTACATATAAAACAGACTAGCAATAGGAAGCATATGATATGAACATGAAGAAGCATCCTATTCTAGACATAGACCAACCCCTCAGTCAACTGTGCAAATTCCCAAAGACTTCCTAAGACTCTCAAATCTAAGGGTATCTAAAGGTTTCGTGAAAATGTCGGCGAACTGACGGTCGGTGGGAACGAAACTCAGGGATACGACTTTCTCCTCAACTAGCTGTCGTATAAAGTGCTCACGTATCCTGATGTGTTTTGTGCGCGAATGCTGAACTGGATTGCGGGATATGTGTATCGTGCTCGTGTTGTCACAGGAAATGGTCAAGGTGTCCTATGAAATCCCATAATCCTCCAGCATTTGCTTCATCCACAAGAGTTGTGTGCAACAACTCCCGGCGGCTATGTACTCAGCCTCCGCAGTGGACAAAGAGATGGAATTTTTCTTCTTGCTCAGCCAGGAGACAAGAGAAGAACCAAAATAGAAACACCCACCAGAAGTGCTCCTACAACCATCTACATCCCCAGCCCAATCGACATCCGAATAGGCGGACAAACGGTCATCGGTATCAAAGGAATACCAAATACCGTATGAGAGAGTCCCACTTACGTATTTAATAATACGTTTTAGAGCAAGTAAGTGTGACTCTTTAGGGGACGCCTGATATCGCGCACAGACTCCAACACTAAAGGCGATGTCGGGACGACTGGCAGTCAAGTAGAGAAGACTACCTATCATACTCCGATATAAGGTTTGCTCTACGTCCTTGCCTGAAGTGTCCTTACTAAGCTTGGTAGTGGTACTCATAGGTGTACGTGCATGCTTAGCGGAGTCTAAACCAAATTTCTTCACTAGGTCTCTAGCAAACTTGGATTGGGAGATGAACATCCCATCCTCTAGTTGACGAACCTGGAGACCAAGGAAGAATGTAAGCTCACCAACCATGATCATCTCAAACTCACTTTTCATCTCCTCCTCAAAGTGGTGAGCATGCTGGGAGCATGTGGATCCAAAGACTATGTTGTCCACATAGACCTGGGCAACCAAAATAGCACCGTCATCTCTCCTGACGAACAACGTCATATCTACTCCCCCTCTCTTGAAGCCACGAGCTAAGAGATAGGAAGTAATCCTCTCATACCAAGCACGGGGTGCTTGCTTCAAACCATACAAGGCTTTCCTCAGATAGTAGACGTGCTCTGGGTGTTGAGGGTCTTCAAACCCTTTTGGTTGTTCCACATAAACCTCCTCCTGTAGAATGCCATTCAGAAAGGCACTCTTGACATCCATCTGATATACCTTGAAGCGCAGATGACATGCGATGACGAGCAGAAGACGGACGGACTCAAGCCTCGCAATAGGAGCAAATGTCTCCCCAAAGTCTACACCCTCTATCTGTGTGTAGCCTTGAGCGACCAACCTAGCCTTATTTCTGATTATGGTACCATTTTCATCCATTTTGTTCTTAAAAATCCACCGGGTACCTATCACATTAGTCTCACTAGGTCGGGGGACAAGTTCCCAGACATTATTCTTTTTAAACTGAAGCAAATCATCCTGCATAGCAGATATCCAGTGTTCATCCTTGAGTGCTTCTTTATGGTTCTTGGGCTCGACTTTGGACGTGTAGCAAAGATGGCTAACAACGTTCTCTGGCTGAACATGAGTCTAGACCCCTAGAGTGGGATCGCCAACAATGGAAAATGGGTCATGACTCTTGCAAACCCAAGCAGGTGTGTCCCCTAGCGTAGGAGTAGGGTCCACAGGGTGTGAGAGAGGAACAGGTAAATCACTGTCAGAACAATTCTCATCCTCACACTGAAGGTTAGGATCAATAACCGTCGGAGGTTCGTCATCTTGTACGGTGACGTTTATTGATTCCATAACCTTAGAGCTCTTCAGGTTAAAAACCCGGTACGCTCTGCTATTCGATGAATATCCTAGAAATATTCCCTCGTCGCTCCGGGAGTCGAACTTTCCTAATTGCTCTCTATCCCGTAGGATGTAGCATTTACTCCCAAAAACACAGAAATATGCCAGGTTGGGCTTCTTGCCAGTCCACAACTCATAAGGAGTCTGAAGTGTGTGTGAACGCAAATAAACCCTATTCACCGTGTGGCATGCAGTAGATACTGCCTCTGCCCAAAATCTCCTAGAAACTTTACGACCTAGAAGCATAGATCTAGCCATTTCTTGGATCGTTCTATTTTTTCTCTCAACAATACCATTTTGCTGAGGAGTTCTTACAGCAGAAAACTCATGTTTGATCCCGAGGCTATCATAGTAAAGGTCTACCTTTGCTTCTGTGAATTCAGTGCCATTGTCACTACGCATCCTATTAATAGTGACACCGTGTTGATTTTGCAGGACACGGCACTTGGTCGTTAAAAATTCTACAGCATCGGATTTCTCTCTTAGAAAACCTACAATGGAGTATCTGGAGAAATCATCTACCATCACGAGGATGTACCTCTTACCACCTAGACTCTCAATATGAGTGGGACCCATAAGATCCAGGTGAATCAACTCAAGAACACGAGAAGTGGTAATGGAATGCAACTTCCTATGAGGACTACGAATTTGTTTTCCCAACTAACAGGGTCAACAAATGGTTGAAGTTGACTTTCCAAGAGATGGTAAGCCACGTACTAGGCCCTTTTTAGCTAAGCAATTTAGATCTCTAACGTTCACGTGACCTAGACGTTGATGCCACAGATCCATAGGAGTGATCATGGCGTTGTTGTAGACAAGTGAGGACGTGGGCTCAGTCCTATAGAAATTATCCTCGGTCCTCACCCCTTGCATCAAAAGTTTACCGGCTTGATTATAGACTTTACATGCGTCCCGGTCAAACTTTACTGCAAATTCGCACAACTGGCTAATGCTGAGAAGGTTTGCTTTCAAACCTTTGACGTACAAGACATTTTCTAGCTTAGGAAATCCAGGTAACTCGACAGTACCACGTCCTATAATGCTAGACTTGCTCCCATCTCCAAAGGTGACTCTGCCATCCTAATAATCCTCAAGAGTCGTAAAAAATGAGGCATCACCTATCATGTGTATGGAGCACCCACTATCAAAATACCACTGTGAGGTATTATGTGCTTTGAGAGCAACATGAACAACAAAGGCCTTTTTATCTTTCTTAGGTACCCAAGCAGAGCTGACCTTTTGTTTGCCTTTGTTGTTGTTGGTTTTAGCTGGAATGTGAGAAGCATTTACTAACGGCAAAGACATCCGTCGGAATTCTTCCATTAAACTCTGGGTCGTGGCAGCTAAGAACTCAACTCGCTCTTTCAGACTAAAAAACTCATCAGTATGACGTGGTGGAGCAGTAGTACGTCGTGTCCGACCCATGCTATAGCAAGACTCCCTAAGGTGGCCTTTTCTTTTGCAATAAGTACAAAAGAGCACAGTCAAAGGAGGACCTTGGTTTGCTTTTCTTGGTCGAACTCTCCTTCGAGGTTTTTGACGACGGCCATAAGGATTCGTAGTAAACTCTGGAACTGGTCCAGGTGAAATTTGGGACGTAGAGGCACCATCATATCCAATTCCTTGCCGATCACCAAAACCTAAAGCGGGGCCGAGGAGCATCTTTCCCATCTTCCCAGATCTGTCCTCGATTTGTACCTTGACTTCCCGTGCTTTCTCAAGATCATGAGTTAGCTGGGCAACAAGGGCTTCAAGTTTCTTCTGAGTCTCCATGGAGGAATGGAGCTGACTCGTAAGACTAGCCACTTGTTTAGTCAAGTCCCCTCTCTCTTTCTCTAAAACACTCTCTCTCTCTCTAAACAACCTCTCTTTCTCGACACAGGTAGATTCTCTCTCTCTCAGGGCGGTGAAGGTGGAGGACTCTCTTTCTCTCGCCTTTCTTAAATCTTCCTCTAAGCCGGTGATCTTAAGAACTAGAGCTTTGTTACTTTTTTTAGTTTTAAATGACTCAGAATATAACTCAGCGTAGGCGCGTTGAATATCACTCTCGCTCTCACTTGAGTCATCCTCCCCCTCACTCACATCGATCTCACTGTCGAGGTGTCCCTGTGAAGCATCATCTTCATCGTCGTGAAGATAAATAGGAATGCTCACTTGACTGGCCATGAATTCGGTGAAGTTACACTCATGCGGTGACTCATCTCCTGAATCCACCGTCTCGACCTCACTGTCGTCACTAAGGGTAGCATTAAGGACAGCTTTCCCTTTCTCTCTATTCAGACGATTGGCACACTCAAATGCTCTATGACCCCTACCATCGCACTCAAAACATCTCTCACTTTCTTTCTTAGGAGGATTTTTGGAGTCTTTTTCATTTTTCTTTTCAAACTTATTTTTCTCAAATTTCTTTTTATCTTTAAAATTGCCATTTTTCTTAAATTTGAGAATCCTCTTGAATTTTTTTACAAAAAGAGCCAAATCATCTAGGTCAAAATCACACTCAGAATCTGACGTGTCAGTCTCTCTCTTTCTAGACGACTCTACCCTTTTTCTAGCCGACCCCTCACTCCTTCTCTCTTGGGCTTTAAGTGCAATTCCCTTATCTTTAGATTTAGCAGTTTTAGGGAACATATCAATTTCATAAGTTTGCAAATCTCCTACAAGTTCTTCTAATTTTAGCGTATTTAAATTACCCATAGAATTTAGCACAGTGACTTTAGGGATAAAACGCTTAGGTAAAGAACGAAGAATCTTTTTAACAACTCTAGCATTAGGAATATGTTCACCAAGATTAAAGCTAGTATTCACAATGTCAAAAAGTCTAGCATAAAATTCATCAAAGCATTCAGATTCATGCATGGTGATGGTTTCAAATTGAGTTGTCAAATTTTGCAACTTAGATTCTTTCACAGCATTAGTTCCTTCATGGGTGAGTTGTAAAACATTCCATGCCTCTTTTGATGTGGTGCACGTCATTATGCGTTTGAACTCATCAGGTGTGACAGACCCAGAAATAGCACTTAGACCCTTAGAATTAAAAGATGACCATTTAAATTCTTCATCAGTCCAAGAAGTGTCAGGTTTCAAGTTGATCACATTATCAACAGTCACGGAGGGAGGAGTCCATCCTCTTTCAACTAAAATCCAGACACGTTCATCAATGGCTTTTAAAGCCGACCTCATTCGGTCTTTCCAATAAGAATAATTTGTCCCGTCAAAAACAGGCATTTTATTATATAACTTCTCCATTTGAACACGCACTTTTTTCAAAAATCAATTTTTTCAGAAAATTGATATCTTAGAAAAATTTTGCGGAAAATAGGAATACGCGATAGATTAGCGTAACCTGCTCTGATACCAATTTGAGAACGTATGTGCTAGCGTTCAACTGAGCAAATTATATATTAAACACATTTTAACCCAAACAAACCCTAAACATGCAACAATATGTGATTGAATAAGATGATAATCTAAGCAAGAACATTCAAACACATGCTTGTGAGGAAAAATCCCCCAAAGGGGCAAAACCATTTATTTTCATTATAATATTGTAGGCTGTATAATTTCGGATTACAATGAATATACAAGTGACTAAGAATTACCCTCAAGTGTCGGATTCTGTAGTCGGCGGCTGGAACTATCCAGTAGGGGTGCAATGGAGAAGAAGAACGGTCTTCTCCACAAGGGTGTGAACAGCAAAAGTGCGTTCCTGGGTTGCAAAGTGATTCACAAAGGATTGGCAATTTGTGTGAATCAAATACCTAGAGTCTAAATGCTCAATAGGTGAAGACTTAGGGCTTTCTGTACTCTGAAAATCGTGTGTATAAGTCTTAGAAAACCACTTCTCGTAGTGGGATTAAATAAGAAGTCTCGGGCCTTAAAAATCTGAACACGATCTGTTTAAGTTTATCCCAGGCGGACCGGTCCGGGTCTGAGGTGGATCGGTCCGATTTACCGAATCGGTTCTTTTATTCTGAGACGGATCGGTCCGTTGATGATCGGATCGGTTATTTTCCAAGCTTCATCCTTTCTCTTGCGGTCCGGGGTATACTGGCCTTCAGCAGTCGGATCGGTCTGGGTCTGAGGCGGATCGATCCGGTTTACCGGATCGGTTCTTTTATTCCAGGCGGACCGGTCCGGCCTGTCAGACTTTGATTCCTCTTCTTCTTCTGATATTCGGATCCGTTGATGAATGTATGAAACTTGAATTTTCTTCAACGGTGTAACGGTGTACGACATATAAATTGATGATGGACAAAAATGTCCTTACACCTCCCAACTGCCCTAAAAATAGAGCGCACACGCTCTCAGTGTATCCTTAAGAATTTGGATAGTTCGCTCTGACTGTTCGACGATCTCAGGATGATACGCAGTACTCATATTAAGTTCCCTACCCATCTCCTGCTGAAACCTCTTCCAAAATCGAGATACAAACTCAAGGTCCCTATCTAAGACGATCAAGAGCGAGACACTATAAAGCCTAACTATTTCTCGAACATACAACCTCGTTAGCTTTGCCATGTTATCCATGACCTTAATAGACAATAAGTGTGAAAACTTCGTGATACGATCCATTATAAACCATACTGCAGTATGACCACGCTCAGATCGTGGTAATGGCATTACGAAATCCATCGTAATATGCTCCCACTTCCATTTGACCACGGGTAGTGGTTGCAACATCCCTGTTGACTTCTTATGTTCGGCCTTTACTGATGACAAGTGTAGCACTTGCCCACATACGTCGCCACATACCTCTTCATGTCGGACCACCAGAAGTCCTTGCATAGGTCCTTATACATCTTAGTGGAACAAGGGTCTATGTCAAAATGCGAGTGATGGGTGCTTCTTCCATTACCTTATCCTAAAGTTGCTCGATAATCGGAACAATCAACTAACTCTTGAGTTACACCCAACCATCCTTATCTACGGTAAGAGTTTCAAAAACTTCCCCATTCAAAATACGATCACGATATTGGATAAACTCAGGATCACATAACTGGATATCTAGAACTTTCTGTTGGATGAGGGGCCTAGCCACCACACCCCAAATGTATGCCCGATCCTGACTAAATGTGTAAATCAAATTTTTGTAATTCCCTGAACATTTTTACTCGATGGCATCTCATTACTCAAGGGTGAGACTAGACTTTCGTCTAAGAGCATTAACCACCACATTGGCCTTGTAGGGATGATACTCTAGCGAGAAGTTTTAATCCTCCATCAGTTCCATCCAACTTCTCTGGCGGAGATTAAGATCGTGCTATGAATATATGTACTTAAGGCTCTTGTGATTAGAAAACACCTCAAAATGTTCCCCGTATAGATAATACCTCCAACTCTTAAGTGCAAACACCACTGCAGCTAGCTCCAAGTCATGGGTGGGGTAGTTCCTCTCATGCACCTTTACCTGGAGGGAGGCATAAGCGACCACCTAACCGTTCTTCATCACTACTGCTCCGAACCCTAAACCCGAATTATCGCAATACACCGTGTAGCCCTTACCTCATTCTGGGAGGACAGGAACGGGCGTAGAGGTTAACCTAAACTTTCGATCTTAAAAGGATGACTCACAGTCCTCGGAACACTCAAAGTTCACATCCCTATGAGTCAACATGGTGAGGGATAATGCCACCCTCGAGAAGTCTTGTACGAATCTACAATAGTGCCCGACCAAACCCAAGAAACTATGCACGTTTGCTACTGTCCTCGGCTGACTGCATCCTAATATGACCTCTACCTTGGAAGGATCGATGGAGATTCCCTCGTCAGAAACCAAATGGTCAAGGAACTTGAACTCCGCCATCCAGAATTCGCACTTGTTGAATTTAAGGTAAAACTGATTCCCCCGGAGGACTTAAAACATCGTATGGAAATGTTCGTCATGCTCTATATCTAACGCTAAATAGATCGGTATGTCGTCCACAAAGTCCACCACAAATCGGTCTAAATAAGACGATAAATACGATTCATCAAGTCCATAAATATTATTGGTCCATTAGTCAAACCGAAGGTCATCACTAGAAACTCGAAGTGCCCTTATTGTGTCCAGAATGTAGTCTTAGGAATATTCTCCTCCCTGACATGCAACTGATGGTACCCGGACTGAAGGTTAATTTTTGAAAACATGTCTACCCTATGCAAATGGTCGAATAAATCATCAATACGGGGCATAGGGTTCTTGTTCTTCACCGTTACCCTATTCAGCTACCTATAATCGATGCAAAGTCGAAGAGAATTGTCCTTTTTCTTCGCAAAGATGACTGGGGCTCCCTGTGGGGATACACTGGGGGAATGAATCCCTTACTGGTTAGTTCCTCCAACGGAACCCTTAGTTCCTGTAATATGTTGAAACTATCATGTGAGGTGGAATAGAGATGTGCGAGACACCTTAATGCACCTCTACAGTGAAATCCACCTCCCGTCGTGGTGGTAATCCAGGGAGATCATTCGGGAATACAATGAGAAACTCCTATACCCTGGAGTAGTCTAAAACTATACCATTCGGCTCATTATGAGCCATCAAGCTGCTCAATTAACCAAAATATCATTTTTTTCTCTCGAAATGTAGAAAACTTGTAAGGATAATCGATGCCAAAGCAATGGCGGGACTCATCCGGAAGTGATACTAGGACACTGTGTTGTCGGTGGCTTCGAAACATGATAGCCAATCCATACCAAGGATCAATTTAACCTATCCATGTTTATAAGGATCAAATCATACTCCAAGATAAAATCTCCAACCATGATCACACATCTATGGCACACCCTATCAAGGACTATACCGTCACCCACTAGAATCCTAATGAATATAGGAGGAAAAAACTGGACCACCTCTAATCCCAAACTAAAATCCAAGGAACTCGATATAAAAGAATGTGATGTGCCAGAATCAAACAATGCATTTACCCAGGTACTGTACAAAATAATCATACCTTCCATCACCCAAGGGTCGCTGGGATATGCAGCTTGCAGTGACATGGCGTAGGCTCGCCCAGGGTTGAACCTACTAGTTTGGCCACTAGGCACCAAACCCTAACCACAACTACCTTGACCTTGGATTGGATGTGAATCGTCCATTCCATGCATAGCAAGATATTGATAACCCGAAGGGAATTCCTGCTACTACTGAGTAGGGCTTGTATAATTAAAATTCTAACTTGGCACCAAATTTACAGTTTGCAGACTACCTGAAGTCCGCTGAGGGAGATCCCTCTTAAGATGATATGGATGCCAACGGGAAAAACAAGTCCTCTCTGTGGGAGTTATAGGAATCTGATCACTGTTGAAGTGGACTGATGAAGAACCACCCCCATGACGGCCTTAAGCTATGCAAAGAAGGTTCGAGCCCCACTTCGGGACTTCTTGTGCTCGCTTGACTGGGACCCACTGGGATTCCTCTTTTTCTCCTGGATAACCTTATTACCCTCAGCATCAAGCTCCAATCGATTAGCCTTGTTCGCCGCAGCCCTGAAATTGGGCAGATCCAAACCTACGAGAATTCGCCGAATACCAAGGTTGAGGCCTTTAACAAACAACCTCGTTTTCTCTACCTTATCTTTATGAACGACTTAACATACTTCTACAAACTTTCGAACTTCACTAGATACTCATTTATTGAAATTTTACCCTGAATCACTTGGATGAACTTATCCTTCTTGGCATCCTTGAATGCCTGGGGAAATTACCGATTAAAGAAAGAATTTCTGAACTCGTCCCAATCAATGGTCTCTGTATTACTGGCGGAACGGGCGCTTCTCCATCACTAGGCTTGTTCCATAAGCTAGATTATATCAATCTTAACCTTGTGCCCAGCTGGCACATCAAGAATCTATATTATCCTAATGACTTTGTCGAGACACTCCTTGGTCGCATTGAGGCCAACTACCCGTGAAAAGTGGGTGGATGCATCCTTCTAAACTCTTTCGGAATAAAGGCGGAAGTGTTTCTCTCGACAGTCCCACAGCAGTTTTCCCTCTACTGCTGTGTGAGAGAGTTGGTTAGTTGACGTACGACTTGCTCCATGCGTTGAAGCTCACTAATGCCAAACCCGCTAACAATATCACCGCGTGGAGGAATCTACTCAAGAATGGAGAGTTCAATACACAATGATACGTACGGAATTCGGTAGCGGAAGAGATTTACTAAACAGTGATTAAAGCACTAACTATGCAGAAACATAAAGGGAAAGTGTACTAAAAAAGCGTAGACACTCCATCACACCTGAGGATCTTATTACTCTGATACCATTTATAACGTCCCGACCCAGATTTGGGTCACCGTTGGGTCAACCCGCACCAAGTCAAGGAGTTAAAAAGGGAGGGGTAAAGTCCATTTTACTTTATCTAAGAAAATCCTTTGATTTTCTCCATAATTAAGAACTAAATTTGCAAGTTTTAACTTGAGAAAGAAGTGATCACTTTAGGTAATTAGTCAGTTTACAAGATTTATTTTTAAAAACCCAATTTAGTTCACAATGCTAATTAAATAGGAAATAAACCACATTCATCCTTACATTATTATAAACAATGGACAAAGGCCTGAATAAATGTTTAAAGTTCCAAAAAATTATTTCATAAAAGAGACAGATCTCTAACAGTGTTGATTTCCCTCTGGGGCCTTACTCGTGTCCTTCCCAACGTCCCTACTTGGTGTACTTGGTGTGGGGGTAGGGGTTTTAACATAAAAAGCAGGGGTGAGTGAATGCTCAACAGGGTAGGTAATACTAAGATTTACATTTTATATAAAAACACTATCCATATAACGTGTATTTTAATCAATTTCGAAAATGCTTAACTCTTTAGCTAGTATTCGTGTAACTCTTTACCTTTTTCTTTCAAAACATCAATTCCATTATTTTATGTCAAAAATCATATTTTCATTTTATGTTTTGCCACATAAAATACATTTACTCATTCAATATCATTTTTAACCAAATGTCCATAACTTTGCCCTTTTACCATATGTGATCCTGAATATTATTTTTTACACATTCCAATAATATTTAACACATTTTAGGGTTGTTTGTAAGAGCATATTTTCTTTCACTGCTCAAATAGCTTAAGTTTACATTAATTTTTGGCATATCCCGCTACCGTTTGATTCGAGTTAACACGATGTCCAAAGATCCAACATCTCCAACGTTCAAACATCCCCATACTTTGAAGGTATAATGCTCTAGTGTTTAAATTAATTCCTTGAATTTATTTTGGGATGTTCATTTCTTATTAAAACTAGAAACATGGTTTTTTTTATTCAAAAATCGAGGCAGATTTTTCTTTATTTAAAAATATTTTAAGTTCTTGCATCTCATTCAAACGATATTGCAATCTCGTTAGAAGTGCTCATTTGAAGGTTTCTTCGATCGAACATCTCACGAGGGCATACTATTTTACATCGTTCGAATCTTATTTGAAGCTTGTTCGAATGAGATTTGGATGTCATTCAAAGAAACATGTTGTCCTTCAAACGACCATGTTGTTGTTCAAACGAGGTTCATTTCTCATTCAAACGAGACTATTTTTTCATTTAAAGGAGTGTCGCCGCCTCGAAATTTATGTTCTCTTTATAAATACATGTTAATTGTTTATTTTCATGGAGTTTTTTGCCTGAACTTATTCTATATATCTTTAGCAAAAGTTTTTAACCTTTTGAGTTTAGAAAACCTTTTTTTTCATAAATTATTCCTAGAATTTATTTGAGTGAATCAAGTTTAAACCCTATAATGTGCATCTTGTATACAACCTTTGTGGAGAAGGCATCTCCATATCTGATTTGTGAAACCCGAGGGTATTCACCATTAAAGACGGAGGACTGAGGTTCTTGTGAGGATCATTACTGAAGGAAGGCTGCCACTTTGTGGTTCTTGAGAGAATCATAGTATATTCCTTTATAGAATTTGTAAGTTGCAATTTGTAAATTTTATAAAGTGAATAAAAGGTTTTATCGTGAGGAGATTTTTTTATAAAACTCTATTTTCATTACATGCTTGTTTTTATTGATGTTTTGAATCACATGGTTGCATGCTCTAGGGTTAAAGGATTAAAAATTGGTGTGGATTGTCATCTGAATTTAATAAGTTAACGCCATTAGATAATTGTGCACTCTCAAATTGGTATCAGGGCATTCTTACCTTTTTAAATTGGTACCAAAGCATTCTTACCTTTTCACTGTTTTTCTACATTTATTCATTTTTTCAACAAACCCATTATAGCATGCGACAAGTCTAAGATGCCATCATCTACCTTACTACATGATTCTACATGTGTGAAAGAGGATTTATATCCTATAAATACCTCAAAATTCACTTAGACAATTAAAGTCATGGTTTTATTTATTTCACACGATTTCTTCCATTTTTAAGGTAAAATGCCAAAATATTTGTAAAAAAACCCTTCTAGGGTTTTGTCTTGTTGAAAAACTCCATTTTACGAGAGTAAAATATTTCATCAAATAACATTATTTTAGGATTAAAATTTATCTAGCATTCATCCTACGCAATTTCCATATCTATCAAACTTTGAAACTTTGGAAGAGGAAAACCCTACCTTGGATGAAAGAGAAGAAACACAAAAGGGGTGGATTGAAAGCTCCTAAAAACTCCTAAGCTCCAAGACTCCAAAGACTCCTTCAAAAATATTCTCTACAAGCTTTGCTCCACCACTTTCTTCCTTGGCCCAAGCTTGAAGATGATAGAATGAGCTTGAAAATGGTGTAACTTAGGGTTTGGAAGTGGTGGCAAGGTTTATATATGGGGGAAAATGGTTGGAGAGGAAGAAGATGGGTGTAAGGAACTTAGAGAGAGAGATAAATGTTGAAAATGGTGAGGGAAAACACCCTCACCCTCTCTTATTATAACCCAAATAAAACCAACTTAAAATCATATAAAAACTCTCCCAAAACATGCCAAACACATTTATGTTCATCCAAGCCACCAGAAGTTGACACGTCACCATATTAAGGGTTAAAAATGTGACAGCACACTAAGCCCAATCGAATTGAGCCCTGGTCGTTCGAACAAGAATGGGACCTTATTAGAACGAGACTAGATTCCCGTTCGATCAATCTTTTAAACGACCTTCTAACGAGGTTGTGCACCTATATAAAGGTGGGTCGTTTGATCATCGTTATATATCCTCTTCGAATGAGGTTAGCTTTTCGTTCGAACGAGACAAGGACCTCGTTCGAACAACCTTCAAGTTCATTCGATCTACCTAGATTCCTTAAATCTCCAATTTCAGCCAATAACTTCAAATAATTAACATCAAGGATAAAAGAGTAGTTGGATATAGAGATAAAAGCCAATATATTAATAATCCAAATCCCAATAATTTCATATGATTAAATATTACACGGGTAAAGAATAAAACATCAAGCGCGAGTATTACAAATCACCTCCCAAGGTTTCGATATTGTAAGTTTCACGTCACACGAATGTAGATATTATGTCTGGGTCGTTCCAATTCGATTCCAACTTATTACCTTTTTAGATGAAATTTTTCAACATGTAGTCTTCTTTTGTTAGAGTGATGAGTTTTATCCTTTTATTATAAAACCGAGTAATCTTTTATTCATAGGCTGCAACCCGAAGTGTTGTGTGTTCCCTCACCTCTTATACTAAATCCAGATCCAGTTTTCTCATTAGTTCACTCTTGTTAGAATCAAAGTTTACTATTTATGAATGGATAAGCCGATATTCCTGGGTACCACTGCTTCCGTACCAAAAGCTAACTTAAAAGGGGTTTCGTCCGTCGCTGTTCTTAATGTCATTTTGCATGCCCAAAGTATGCTATGAAGTTCCTTGATTTAATTTTCCTTAGCATCATTCAATATTCTTCTCATTCCGTCTAATAGGATTTTGTTCATAATCTATGTTTTTCTATTGCATTGAGGATGAGCTAGTGTGGAGTGTAACTTTTTTATCCCCGATCGAATACAATAATTTTTAAATTTATCATTATTGAATTGCGTGCTATGGTCGGCGATAAAATCATAAGGCATCATATATCTTTAGATGATGTTCTTCCAAATGAAGTGGAATACATTCTCGTATGGCATTTAAACCAACAACTCGGCTTCTACCCACTTGGTGAAATAATCGACTGCCACAATCAATTATTTAAATTTGCCCCTTATCTTGGGAAATAGGCCGACCAGATCAATCCCCCACATTGCAAAAGGCCATGAACAAGTGATCTGTATTAGTGTAGCTTCAGGCCACTTATGTATCACGGCGTATTTTTAGTATTCATCACATTTTTGGCATAACTAGCGTAGTCTTCCTTCATAGTGGGCTAATAATACTTGTGGGTAATGTCCCATTTCACCAATGATCTCCCCCTGAATAAGGTCCACACGATCCCTCATGTACTTCCTTTTATTAAATTATTGATCTTCATGTAATGTACGTATCTAAGTAGCGAGATAATAAATCATTTTCTAAATAGAATTCCTCCTTTGTGTACATACCTCGCTATTTTATAGTGGAGTCTCCTTATTTCCTTTGTATCTGCTGGAACGATATTAGTCTCCAAGTATACACAGATGGGCTCCATCCATAATGGTCATACGTTTAACCTTATAATAAGGATGTGTTCTTCTTTTGTGTTGCGTTGTGATAAGATTTCTACTGGGACTATTCTACTGAGTTCGGATCTTGTCGTATATGCCAACCGAGCAAGAGCATCTACTCTGACATTTTCAGCCCTTGGTATTCTGACCATTTGTACAAATGAGAATCTTGATAATAATATTTCAATTTTGCCAATTATTTCATCATCGATTTTACTCGAGCCTCATAAATTTTAAGAATTTAATTCACGACAAGCTGAGAGTCGCTATGTCCTGATAATTGATTGACTCGCAACGATGATGCCAATCCCAAGCTTGTTACAAGTGCTTCATACTCTACCTCGTTATTTAAGGCCACAAAATTGAGTCTAATGGCATATTAGACGTCTACACCATCAGGCGTATTAATGATTAAATCTGCCCATCTACCACTAGCGCGTGATAAACCATCAATAAAAATCCACCATACGGGCAGTTTTTCTTCAAACCTTCTTGGACTAAAGATTCATTATTGAATAACTTTTCGTCTACTCAGTCTCATGGGTTCTTATATCTTGACAAACTGATGACTTCGATTTATCTCGAATCTGATCGACTAATTTTCTTCTTAATTTTGACTTTATGGATTTTACTACTAAGCTATCTTCCATAGAAGTCTACTCGACCATTTTTATTGCTAAGCTCTCTTTCGAAGAAGCTCACTTGGCTAATTTTTTATTGATCTCTTTCGGGGAAGTATGCTCATAAATAAATTATGTTATGAAGTTTGCTACGACCTTACCCTTGATCGTCGTTCTGGAATCACATGTGATGTTATACTCTCCTACTTCCACAACCCAAGCCGTCATTCTACCTCATTTCTCATATTTATGAATGACTTTCCATATAGGAAGGTTTATATATACCACGATTCTGTGAGCCTGAAAGTAAGGTTTTATTCCTCGCGAAGCTTCAATCAAAGCTAACGCTAATATATCTAGCCTAGGGTACCATATTTTATCTCCACGATGCGCCTTGCTAGTGTAATATACTAGCTTTTGTATTCCATATTCTAATCGGACTAAGGTTGAATTAACTACATATTCTAATACCGCTAGATATAAGTAAAGCCTTTCACCTATGACTGGTCTTGACAACAGAGGTGTTGATCTTAGGCATTGTTTTAGTTTTAGAAAAGCATTGTCACACTCTTCAATCCACTTGAAAGTTTTTTCTGAGCACTTTGAAGAATAAAAGGCATTTGTTGATAGCTCTTGACACGAATATGTTCAGCGCGACTACTCATTCTGTTAGTCTTTGGATTTCTTTTTTGCTTGCGGGTAGCTGCATATTGACTAATGCTTGAATTTTGTCAGGGTAGATCTCTATGACCCTCTGATTGACTATGAAATTGAGGAACTTTCCTTCTTTGACTCCGAAGACACATTTAAGTGGATTCTGTTTCATCTGATACTTCTCTAGTTGGTCAAATGTTCTTCCGTGGTTGTTAATATGATTTGCTGCTTTATTACTCTTTATTAGCATGTCGTCTAAGTATACCTCTGTAGTTTTACAGATCTGATCCTCATAGACTTTATTTACCAGCCTCTAATAAGTTACTCGGGCATTTTTTAACCCAAAAGGCATCATGTTGTAACAGTATATTCCTCGATTAGTGATGAAAGATGTCTTATCCCTATCCTTAGGCTTCATATTGATCTGGTCATATCCTGAATAAGCATCCATGAAGCTAAGTAGTTTATGTCTAACAGTAGCGTCAACTGGATGATCAATTCTAGGTAGAGGATAATGATCCTTAGGACAAGCCCTATTAAGGTCACTAAATCAATTCACATGCATCACTTATCATTCTTCTTCACCATGATTATATTCTAGAGTCACTCTGGATATCTGACATCCTCAATGAAGTCTGCCTTTACCAAGCCAAATTCTTCTCTGTATTGAATACTCGGCGCTTTTATTTGACGGGCTTGGCATCTTTCACAATGCTTAGTTCATGACAGAGGAATTCTGGTTATATTCCTGGCATGTTCTCGTGACTCCAGGTGAATACACTCTTTCTATATCTTAATAAGTAGGCCAACTCTCTTTTGAAGGTCAGATGTAGTGACGATCCGATCTGTGTTGTCCTTTTAGGATTATGTCATCTAGAATCACATGTTCAATTTGTTTAACGACCTCTCCAGTGATTAACTTATCTTCATCTCGAGGATTCATCTCAATCTGTTAAGTGCCGATTAATTTCTTCTGCTATTCTTATCGATCGAGGTGTAATATCATTCCCAAACTTCTATTTGGTTTTCCTTTACCACACCAACCTTATAGTTTATTGGAAATTTTAGGCATTGGTGAACAATAGAAGCTAGAACCTCATATTATAGGCTGAGTGAATATTCTCATCAAGTAAGAAAAATGTATCATTTATGTTCGGTAAGTAGGCCATGTGTTGATGATAACATCTAGTTTGATCGTTCCAAAAGGTTACACCTTTTCCCCTAAAAAATCGATGAGAGGCATGTGATAAGCCTCTAGTGTTGGTTTTTTTATCCTTAATTTATCAAAATAAATGTGGAACAATACATATACCAAGATGCCATTATCGACTAATATTACTACTTTACTTTTGTGTACCATCACGGTGACGACTAAAGGATCATCACGGGATTAGCAAAATCCTAACAAATCATCATTTGAAAATCCAACTATGAGACAAGCTTTATTTATCTTCTAAGGATGAACCTCCCCGATAGTGGCCAACCTCTGTGATATGAGCACGAGTCTTCACCTTATTGAGGTAGGATTTTATTTTTGCAAGTCCATCTCCGCCACTGGCGTCACCTCCAGCTATGAAGTGGTAACCCAAAGATATTGTTGTAACCACATTCAGTGTCTCTTTAGGCTTTGGGGAAAAATTCGAATCACGTTTATTTTCTAGGTCATGATATCAATTCGCATTTTTTCTCGTCCCTCCTTTTGCAAGGGGATTAGATCGTCGTCTGGGTTTGAGCTCATCCCTCATATTTGAGCAACCTCCTTTATCTATAAACTTTATCAGTTTGCCCCACCTGATTAAGGCTTCTGCCTCATTTTTCAGGGCTAGGCAATTATCGGTATTGTGACTATGATCTTTATGAAACTCATAGTACTTATCCTTATCTCTTAGGTTAGGTACGACTTTTAATTTACCGGACTATTTAAGTTCACTGCTTCCACGAATCTCATTGAGGATGTGGTGTATGTCGATGGTAAACGGGGTGTGTTTGTTGAATCTCCTCAGCTTATCAAATTTCTTTTTCTATGATTTTTCCTTCCTAGTAGATCTATTTCCAACTTTAAACCTCGCATGGCTAAAATCCTTTGCCGTCATTGCCTCATCTGCGTTCATGATTTTTTTCGCCTTGGCGAGGAGCTCGGCCATCATGCTTAGAGGCTCTTTAGTTAGTGCCCAGTATAACTTCCTGGCAACATTACAGCGGTAATAATGATTTTTCATCGTAATCGATCACCTTTAGATTCTCCGTATTGAATTGCGTAATGAATTCCCTCATTATTTCTTCTGATTTTTTATGGACGCTTAGCAAATAAGCTACTATTTTCCCTGGCCTTGTACCAAAGTATAAATTATTGACAAAGAGGTCGTCCAACTACTAGAAAGTAGATATTTACCCCCTTGGCAGGTTGTTATACCATACTTGAGCCAATCCCGTGATAGTGGTGGAGAAAGCCCGACAACGAATTTTATCGAATGCATAATAGATATCTGAAGCATCCTCATATTGTCCACATACAACAACGGATCAGATTTTCCATCATACTTGTGATTGATAACTGGTAATTTATGTGGACACCACATTCTGTGACCCCCTAAGTCTCCCCATAGGTCCCTAGCACCTCCCCAACTCACTGTAAACCGTAGGTCGCACTCCAATACCTAAATATTTCCTACCGAGCCCCGTTTGACTCTGGTCGACTCTATCATCAGAGTGAAATCTTTTTGAATATTTGAAGGTACCTAAATAACCTTTCCAATGGTCTACCCCGTGCATGAATCGGCATAACAGTTCGGACGAACGGACCATTTTGCTACCGAACATCGATTCGAGGGCCACCGGGCACTCCTGAGCCCCGAATTGACCCCAATAAAATTACCAGTCAGAACGAAAGCTCTTTGAATATTATAATGGCACTGAAACCCCTTTCCAACGTTCTACTCTATGTGCGAAATAGGTTAACCATTCGAAAGAACGATCGGCTTTCCCCAAAAAATTGATCCAGAGGCCACCGGGCGCTCCCGGGCTCCATTGACCAAAGTCAATTCTTCAGCTCGAATGAGAATGAATGAATCTATGAGGGGCACTGAATACCCTTTTCTAAAAGTTTGCCCCATGCGCGATTCTGACCTACGGTATGGACGAACAATCCATTTTACTCCAAGAGGTCCTCGAGCGCTTACGAGCCCTGGTTGACCAAGATTAACTTTTTGAACCAACTCTGCTACGAACGAACGATCCTTTTGCGTTCAACGATCTCACGTCAAAAGGATCGATGTGCGCTTTTGAGCAACATTTGACCCAAAGTTAACTCTCGGACCCAGGAGCAGTCCAAAGGACTCTTGAAGGTCTCTTAAATACCTTTCTAACGGCATGCCCTGTGCGCAATTCGAATTAACGGTTTGTGTTCTACGATAATTTTTCAATAAAATTTGTACGGGACTTCCAATTGGCAGGTCCTGATCCCTGCCTATAGGCACTGTGTCTAGGTTCACATACCGATAGGCACCCCTATGGATAAGCCGATCGGCACCCCCCTGACCCTATAAATAAGGGTCATGACCTCATTCCCAAAAGAAAAGAGAACAAATATATCATCATCAGTGATCTCAACAACATTCTCTCGAAAACAACAAAGTTCCTCCTGTGAAGTTCCATCCATGTAAGGACATTATTTTATAAGTCCATTATCAATTTATTATGTCGTATACCGCTACACCGTCGAAGAGAATTTAAGAACATTCAAGCATTAAAGACGGATCCGAATATCAAGTTCTTCAACATTCAACACTCCGCGAGGTTAATTTTAGTAAGGTTGAGTTTTAATTCCTTAGCATTTCACTTAAAGTGTTGGGATATTTTTATCAAATATTTTTCTAAAGATTTTATTCTCTGACACCTTTCCGTCAAAAAATCATAACTAATTCATAAAAAAATAAAAAAATACGAAACTGGTCGTATCGAAATTATCTACAAGAACGCGTGAAATCTCATTTGATAGGTCGTTCAAATGACCTCCTATTGTCATTCAAACGACATTTGCCATGTGTCATTTGCCACGTGTCACGTTTTTCGTTCGAGCAACCGGCTCTTGTCGTTCAAACGACATAGCATCTCGTTCGAACAACATGCCACCTTAAGTTTTTATAAATAGGAGTCTCCGGCTCCATTTTTCATAAAGTGACCTGCATAATTTTTAGAAATGAAACTGCTACTGCATAAACGACTTTTGTCTTCTTCTTTTAGGTTCTTTAACCTTTGATTTTCAATTCAAAAAACATCCCAATCCTTTAGTGAATTATTTTGGAACCCTAGATTCAAATTTGTTGAAATTTATTCTTTGTGGGGAGATCTCTACAACCGAGAGCTGTGTGCTATTGTGGAGGGAGTCTCTGTGAAGATTAGACTGCGTGTCCATGTGGATTCGCTACGTGTGGATTCATTGCTGAAGATAGAACTGCGTGTTCTTGTGGAGTTGTTGTGGTTGTTCCATTGCTGACGACGCCGATCGACGCCTGCGGGATTTTGTGTGTCACCTTATTTCATTGTAATCCGTGTAAGTTGTTATTTACAAATTATAGTGAAATAAAAAGGTTTTGCCCTTCGGAGATTTTTCCTTAAATTGTTTGTTTTATCCTACATGCTTTATTTTATTGGATAAATTATCTAGATGCGTGTTTTAGGGTTTAACTAAAATTGGATTTTTTTTAAGAATTTGCATTATTCCACTGTAGCGATTCTATAAATTGGTATCAGAGCTTATTTAAGCGATCACCACTTTTACAAATTGGTATCAGAGCCTATTGCACTAAATTATTGTGTTTTGATCCTGATTTTTCACAAAAATGGCTTTTGGTGGTTTTGTTGATTTTCGAGGTCAACTTTTTGAAAAGGTTATGTTTTTACTACCTTAACTTTGCACTTAGAGCTTTTGGGATATTTTTGCAAAATATTTTCTAAGTGTTGGAGCGGACTTTTTAGTCAAAATTTGAGAATGAGTATTTTTTCTAAGTGTTGGAGCGGACATTAAAATAATATTTTCTGACGTAACAGTCGTTCAAACGACTTTTCTCTATTATTCAAACGACTTTGCTTTGTCGTTCAAACGACATTGCATTGTCACGCAATGTCGTTCAAATGACACGCGTATCTCGTTTGGGCGACATCCCTTTCTTATTCGAACGAGCTCGATAACCGAGGCAGTGCGTTTTTCTATAAATACTCATTAAATGGTTTCTTTTCATTAAGAAGTTCCAGCGTTTTAAAAGACAGAAAACGGCGAAACTGCAGAATCCTTTTGACTTCTTCTTTTAGGGTTTAATCCCTTTTTTTGTTTTCAATTCACAAAAATCCCATATGATTTGGTGAATTATTTTGGTGTTCAATAACGCTCTTTGCTTTTGTTCAACCTCTGTGGAGAAGGCATCTCCATATTTGATCAGTGGATACCGAGCGTAGTCATTCTGCGTGTGGACGAGTCGAAGACGACGAACTGACACCTGGAGGGTATTTCACTGTCTCTCGTATCTTTGAAGGTTTGCTGAAGGCACCGTGCATTACACACTTGTGGACGATTATCAGGTTGTATGTAAGTCAAAGGTCTTGTGAATTCTTCAAAGTGTTATAAAAGGTTTTACCCGAAAGGGTTTTTTCCTGAATCGATCATCTTTATTTTTCATGCATGGGTTGAATGATTTATGACATTTAGATGCATGTTTAGGGGCTGAATTAATTTTTTTTTAAAATAGACTCTAATTAAATAAGGTTTACTTGGAAACTTGCGAATTAATTTAAATCAGTATCACACACCGTATTTATTCGTTTACAAATTGATACCAGAGCGGGTTGCGCTAATTTATCGCGTATTCCTATTTTTTGCAAAAACGTGTGATATTGATTTTTTTTGAAAAATCAGTGTTGTGAAAAATCGTAATTTTTCTTATGGAGCACTTATATAATATGATGCCTATTTTTTACGGGTCTAATTATGCCTACTGGAAAGCTCGTATGAAATCTTGTTTAAAATCCATTGACGAGCGTGTTTGGTTGCTTTGTGAAAATGGGTGGACTCCTCCCACGGTCACCGTTGAAAATATCACCTCTTTAAAATCCGTGTCGGCCTGGACTGAAGATGATTTTAAAATGTCTAATTTTAATTCACGTGGTTTGAGTGCTATTTCTGGAGCCGTCACTCCTGAAAATTTCTGCCGAATTATGACGTGCACCACGTCTAACAAGGCATGGGATGTTTTGAAATTTACACATAAGGGTACGAACGCGGTTAAAGAATCAAAATTACAAAATTTGGCCATCCAATTTGAGACTATCACCATGGCTGATGCTTTGATGATTTTTATGTACATTTGTTGGATACTGTTAACACCAATTTTAATTTGGGTGAGGTGATTGATAACACGCGTGTCGTTAAAAAGATTTTGAGATCTCTCCTAAAATGCTTTATTCATAAAGTCATTTTTTTGAACTCTTTGGGGAATTTGAAATCACTTAAGTTGGAAGAACTTGTAGGAGACCTTCAAACCTATGAGATATACATGTTTCCCCAAACCATTAAGGCTAAGGATAGAGGCGTTGCTTTAAAGACTCATTTTAAGAAAGAAGAAAGAAAAAGTCTGTGAATCCGATTCTGAGGGTGAGTTTGATTTTGATGATGTGGCTATGCATGTGAATTTTTTAAAACAGTTTCTCAAAATGAATAAAGAAAATTCTTCCAATAAAAAGAGATCTTTTGAGTCAAATAAAAAGAAAGTGGAGGCCAAAGATAGTGATATGGAGGATGAGATCAGGTGCTTTGAGTGTGAGGGCAAAGGGCACATGGCTAAAGAGTGTCCTACTAGGACAAGGAGAATGGGCAAAGAGACTGCTATGCCCGCCACTCTTAGTGATAGTGAGGGTGATGAGGGAGATGATTCTAATAAAGGTTTAGCACATGGAATGTGTGTAGCTTTTTCGAGTTGTGTGAGCACACCCATTTTGTCTCACATTGATAGAGGTCATGAGAGCACTGGTGATGACTCGAGTGTTTCTAGTGGAGATGAGAGTGAATTTGAGAGTGGAGATGAAAGTGAGATCCAAAAATATTTTAGAGATTTGTACAACCACATATTGTAGAGACATGTGATGAAAAAGCGCAAACCTGATAAATGAACCCATGTGCTTTAACAGTCAAACTCATTACTAACTCAATCCCATTTTTTTCAACCACATATTGCAAAAACGCATGTGATTCAAAAGCGCAAACTTGATAAATGAACCCATGTGCTTTAACAGTCAAAGTCATTACTAATTCAGTCCTATTTCTTTCAACCACATATTGCAGAGACATATGTGATTCAGTAGTGCAAGTCTAATACTAGTATAAAGCAAACGATAGTTCATTTCATATCACACAATATCAAATGACAAACCGACGATTTTAACCCCAGTAAAGGATGTCTGGATTACTTCAACCCAAACATGGTAGACAAAAACAAAGAGCCCATAAAGCTCAAGCAAAAATCTAAAACATTAACATCATTTTATGTTGGTCATGTTGAGGATGTTGCACCCGTTATGACTAACCCAGGAATCTACGAAGATCCCCACAGAGGGAGTTGGTTTGGGGAGAAAAGGGTTTTTGAAAACATGCCTATATGCACATTACATTATTTAGGTGATGTCGGCCATGTGATGAAATGGTTACCTTCAACTAAAGAAAATATACCTTACGATGATCATTTGAAATGGCCTAGGTTATATGATAGATGCTACGATTTAGAGTGCTACGGTAATTGGCATGGTTTACCTGTCCCACAAGCAAAATCTTCAAATTATTGCAAAGATACAACTAAAGACAATGACAGATGTATCTGTCTACTACAACGAGAAATTGAACAGATGGAAAAAAGATTAATGCGCTGGCATTGTAAAAATTTGATAAATACTGAACTCGACGATCCAATTTATGCATCGGCTCCGGAACTGCCGGACTACAAAATGGACGATTCCTCCATGGATTTTGTACAACATCTACCAAACATGTTGATGGGCGATGGGAATGCATTATGTTGCGATCTGTGGTTACCCAGGAAACCGCGAAGTAATAAAATATGCAACTTTCTTTTCTACGTGTTCATTATTTTTATTATGTCAGTTGTAACGTTTAATTCTGAGTTCTAAATTTGCCATTTATTAATATTTTTTTAAATCTCGTTACAAAACAACTTTCAACAACCTTATGTCCAAAATAATGTGCTCTCATCCATAATAAAGTAAATTATTCTAACTTCAATACTTTAATCCAAATCATTTGCCCCCTGATAATCCTGAAAATGAAGATAAAAATAATGATAAGTATT
This sequence comes from Sambucus nigra, assembly GCA_949130495.1. Lineage (NCBI taxonomy): Eukaryota > Viridiplantae > Streptophyta > Magnoliopsida > Dipsacales > Adoxaceae > Sambucus > Sambucus nigra. The sequence goes on along the minus strand of OX422214.1, from coordinate 320,227,855 downwards.
AAAATATATAGGATAACAAAAAATTGGACAATTAACAAAATAAGTCAATTTATGTATTGACAAAACTCTCTATTTCCATGACAAATTTTGGCTATCAAACACCAAAAGTAGGAATGTTGTTGTTTTTCAGTAGGCAAATTCTATCTATTAAACACAAAAACTTGGAAATTACTGAATTTGACAACATGCAAATTTAAGCTATCAAACAGTCAAAAATTTATTTTCCAGATCAAAATTTGCATAGATAAAATTTGCGAGGACAAAACTTTTTATTCCAAATTTTCTATCAAACAGGGCCTATATCTAAAAAAATAAACAGAGGAAATCAATTTCTTATTGATTTCCCTATACATAGTATTGTCCTGAATTAGATATTAGCTATACACAAAGGTGCTAAAGCATTCATAAATTACAAAAAACAACACTGACAATGTTCCTTTATGAAGTAAACTATGCTAATATGATAGCTCTACTCATCTATGCTAGTTAAAAAAATGCCATTTCTTACTAGACAGAGAATCTAGAAAAGATGGCAAATACCACTTCAACAGGCTCCTCTCTAGCCCAATGTCCTGTTGTGACATTGTGGAGTAAAACTTATATCAACGTCATGATTGATGGGTCCTCCTGCAAATGTGTACATGACGTAAGAAATATTGTAAGTATGGAAGAAAATTATATAAAAGTTTGGACTTACACCAAGGAGATTGATGAAGGTTGCATCTCTTAATTTTGCAGGTAAATAGTATTGTAATACATCACAGTGCCTACAATTTAAACCGAGGATCAAGACCACCTATATTTAAATAACAAGACATTATATAATTCAAAGCTGTGGTATTTTCTCTCAGTAATGAAGAAAGCAAACACCTCGGCATTTCTGAGAGACTAAGATAACTGTTGATACCAAAATTAATATGCTGATATGGACTAATAATACGAAGACACGTGTCAATCTACGTGGCACAATAGCAACGAGGAAGTTCATTTCCCCGACCAACTCATGTTCTATCCGATCAACGAGGATACACCGAGGAACTTTAGCACTCCGAGGAACTCCTGAGCAACGAGCAACTAAGGCGATCCGAGCTGCATCTCGGGCGTAGCATTAATTGCCAGATAATCAACAGTTCAACTATTCATTGAAAGTTTATCATCTTGACGCACACGCTGCATTAAATGTATTACCCTTTCATATGTATATCATTTAATGTATCAACCCTTTCATATACAGCCTAATGGCTATAAATACCTTGTATCACCTTCATTCAAAGGGACCGGAATTTCTTGGTTGAACTTAACATCGAGAATTCCCAAACACTCAGAAATAACATAACAGTGGATGTAGGCCATTCATATAAGGCTGAACCACTTTAAAAATCTTTGTCTCATTTTATTTATCTGTGATTGAATAATTAGAGCGATCTAATTTTTTACATCAACAGATTGGCGCCGTCTGTGGGAATCGATTGTTATTATCGTTTTTCACCAAAAATCATTCATCATCAATGGCGGATAATCCAGAATCTAGCAATCAAAAGGCTGGAAATGCTGGAAATCCTCCAAATCCCTCTGCACCTCCAGATCTGGCCGGAATTATAACGAATCTGGCTCAAGGACAAACCGCCATGCAAGACACAATGAGGCAACTCATACAAACCCTTCATGGAAATGCCCCTGTACATTCAGGACAACAAAGCGGTCAGAGGCAAAATTATTTATTTTCTTCACGATCCAGGCGTACTGAGTCATATCGTAATGAGGAGTCTGATGATTTCTCTTATCAACCTGGGCGAACTTCGTCAATAAGGGCTACAGATACTGATCAACGTATCACCCTCTCTCCAGAAAGACCCAGCGCCATAGAAAGATTGAGTAGGGTGTCTCCTTTCAGTCGATTAGGCCCTAGGAGGAATAGGAGTCCACCTAAGACCATGTCGAGGAGTTTTCGACAACCATCAGATCTAAGAGAAGGATCAGCACAATCACGACCAGTTGCTCGACAAGAAAAATCTCAGGAGGCTACTTTAGAATGATCTATTGCTCGAAATAACAAGCCCGATGAAGGAAATGATGCGTGGAAAGGTTCTATTCAGCGGTAGGAGGATAGATTGGGAGAAATGGCTAAGGTAAAGAACCCCTTACAATGAACTTTTGTTCAAGGCACACCTTTTGTACAGGCCATTGTGAATTTTCCTACACCGTCAAAGTTTAAAGCACCTGTAGTGACCCCCAAATATGATGGAAAGACAGATCATGTTCTTCATATAGAGCAATATCAAGCTGCTGCCGACATCTATGTCGTCCCCGACGAGATGAGATGCAGAGCGTTCTCAGGAACTCTCACTGGAGCTGCCCAGATATGGTACAACAATCTTCCTCGGGGTAAGATTTCAACTTTCTTTCAGTTGGCCGAGTTGTTTATTGGCAATTTCTGTTTTGGAGCAAAGCCAGTAAAACGAGTAGCACACTTGTTAAGTGTTAGACAAAAATCTGGTGAGAGTACTAGAGATTACATAACTCGTTTCAATAACGAGAAGCTAGAAGTCATAGATTACGAAGAGAAGACAGCAATCACCGCCTTGATGAGTGGGTTGTTGCCTAATAAATTGTATTACACCTTGGCGAAAGATCCACCTAAAACTATGTCAGAGTTGATGGCAAAAGCGGCCAAAATCATGAATGCCGAGGAAGCTATGGCTGCAAAGAAGAATATGGATAAAGACACCAAGGTGGACGTCGATAAGTCTAAAAATAAAGAGTATAAGAGTAATGGCGGTGACAAACGTTCCAGAAATAATAAGTCATCATGGGAAGTTCTGAAGAAATACGACAATTATACTCCCTTGAAAATGGGTATTAATCATGTCTTGGAAGAAATCAAGAATAGCGAGGAGGTAAAGTGGCCGAAGAAATTGAGAACAGATCCTGATGCGAGGAATAGGGATAAATATTGTGAATTCCATAAAGATCATGGCCATATGACTAAAAATTGCATAGCTCTTCAAAACGAGATTGAAACACTCATCCGAAGAGGAAAGCTAGCAAAGTATGTTGATCGGGGAGGCGAAAAAAGAAATAATGACCGAACTAGAGAGAGGTCTAGATCTCCTCGTCGAGCAGAGGAGAAAAAGAAGAGAGAACATGAAGATGATGCCGAGGATGACCCCGATCTTCCCAAGAAACCAAGGCAACCAGAACGAGAGGTATTTTCCATATGTTTTGGATCATTTGATTGTAATGTTATTACAGGAGGAGATGCAGGAGGAGGAGACCTTACTGCAGAAAGAAAAGCTTACCTCGAAGAGGCTCAAGCTTGTTCATATATTCAGCGAATAAATCTGGCCGAGGACGATCGTCCGAGGAAGGTAAACAAAGAGAAGCTGGTCATTGGCTTTTCAAAAAACGACTTGGCAGGTGTTCTTTATCCTCACGACGATCCTCTGGTGATCAAAATGAGGATGAAGGAAGTAGTGATTTCAAGAGTGCTGGTAGATAATGGAAGCTCGAACAGACATCATATACTATTCATGCTTCGATAGCTTGAATCTGAAATTATCTCAATTGGAACCTTATCACAGACCCCTCCTGGGTTTTTCTTGCGAGAAAGTTTTTCCACTTGGGACGATCAAGTTGGACATATTCATTGGAACTTGGCCTACTTGTCGAACAGAAAGAATACGCTTCTTTGTGATGGATAAAAATGTGCAGTCAGCTTACAACATCATTATGGGAAGAGTTGGTTTGAAGAAGTTCGAAGCAGTCCCATCTACAGTACATCAGTGCTTAAAATTCCCAATAAATTTCAGAGTGGGAGTTGTGAAAGGTGATCAGAAAGTAGCTCGGGAATGCTATTATTCGTCTGCCGAACAAGAGGAGCTTGAAGAATCAAGGAAAAAGACTACTACCTACCAGGTGGATGAAAGTACAGAAATTGAAACATTGGACCCCAGAGATGAATCCCAATTGGTAAAAGGACAGGCGGTGGAGTCTACAGAAAATGTTATTCTGGACGACGAGCACCCTGAACGAGTAACCCAGATAGGTTCATCGTTGGATGTGTCAATAAAACAGGAGTTGGTAGCTTTCTTGAGAGACAGAAAAAAAACTTTTGCATGGAGTCATGAAGACATGCCGGGAATAGATCCAAACTTCTTATGCCATGAACTCAATGCGAATAAGGAGATAAAGCCTGTAAAGCAGAGAAGAAGGGTATTTAGCCCCGAGAAGAATCAAGCTATTCAAGAGGAGGTCGACAAGCTCCAGAAGGCTCAATTCATTGAAGATGTTAAGTATCCAGACTGGTTGGCAAATGTGGTGATGGTAAAGAAGAAAAATAATAAATGGAGAATGTGTGTTGATTTCACTGATCTCAACAAGGCCTGCCCAAAAGATCATTTCCCATTGCCCAGAATTGACCAGCTAGTTGATGCTACATCGGGGCACGAGCTTCTCAACTTCATGGACGCTTACTATGGCTACAACCAGATCAAGATGAAACCCAAAGACAGGGAAAGTACTTCTTTTATTACCCCTAGGGGTACTTATTATTATAATATTATGCCTTTTGGTTTGAAAAATGCAGGAGCGACATACCAGCGGCTGATGAACAAGGTTTTTGCCGAACAAATCAGTTGCAATATGGAAGTCTATGTCGATGATATGCTGACAAAAAGCAAGAAAGCTGCTGATCATCTAGTTGATTTAAGTCAGACTTTTGATCAACTGGATAAATATCAAATGAAGCTCAACCCGACGAAGTGCACCTTTGGAGTACGAGAAGGAATGTTTCTCGGGTACATTGTCAACCAGCGAGGCATTGAGGCAAATCCAGAAAAGATCAAAGCTCTTTTAGGATTGCGATCTCCAACAATAAAGAAAGAAGTGCAGAGTCTTACAGGACGAGTTACAGCGCTCAACAGATTTGTATCTCGAGCAACAGATAGACGCTTACCATTCTTCAAAACACTTCGAAAAACTTTCGAATGGAATGATGAATGTGAAAAAGCCTTTCAAGACTTGAAGAAATATCTGGGGACACCTCCACTGTTGTCTAGGCCAATAACAGGAGAAAAGTTGTACTTATACCTGGCAGTATCAGAGCATGCAGTCAGCTCGGCATTGATCAGATTGGAGAATGGAGTCCAGAAGCCAATTTATTACACAAGTAAGGCTTTCCGAGGTGCAGAGATCAGGTACCCAAAGCTGGAAAAATTGGCGTTGGCATTAATTGAAGCAAGTAGAAGAATGAGGCCATATTTCCAGGCCCATACCATCGTCGTTTATACCGACATGCCATTGAGACAAGCCCTTCATAAGCCAGAAAAGTCAGGGAGACTGATGTACTGGGCAATAGAGCTCGGTGAATATGATATTGTGTATGAGCCCAGATCATCATTGAAGGGGCAAGCTGTAGCAGACTTTATAGCGGAGTTTACATATCCTGATACCCCCGAGGAATAAAAGTTGCTCGCTGACCAACCTGTGGATGTTACAGAATCAACAGACATAAGTCCAGACCAACTCCGGTTGGTAAAAGGGCTCGTGGATGTACTTCGATTGGTAAAAAAGCTTGTGGATGTAGAAAGATCATCAAATTCAAACCCAGGCCAACTCCGGTTGGTAAAAGGGCGAAAATAGATGGTCGATGAGGAGCAAAAAATACCAGGGGAAGATGAAATAAAACAGCAGATATTTCACCGAGGAAATCTGTCAAATAAGAAATTTGAAGACGAGTTACCTATATGGAGGTTATATGTAGATGGCTCATCTTGCACTGCAGGATGTGGCGCTGGAATAGTTTTGAGCACTCCAGACGAGATCGACGTGGAATACGCCCTGCGATTCCAATTCAAAGCTTCCAATAATGAGGCTGAATATGAGGCGATGATAGCAGGTCTTAATTTAGCAAAGATTATGGAAGCGCGACAAGTGATGGTATTCAGTGATTCTCAATTAATTGTGAATCAGATAAAAGGAACATATGCGATTAAAGGAGAATTAATGATCAAGTATCATGCAAAGGTGATGGAATTATTAGCATAATTTGATGCCATACAGTTGATCAGAATACCAAGAATGGAGAATGCACAAGCAGACGCACTGGCCCGACTAGCATCAGCTACTCGTACCGAGTTGTGAAGAATAATACCAATTGAAGTACTAGAAAGTCGGAGCATAGATGAAGACTTGATGATGAATGTTATTACTCTTGATTTAGGACCATCTTGGATGGATCCCATCAGGGTATACATTGAAGAGGGAGAATTGCCAGAGGATAAACTCGCTGTAAAGAAATTGAAGTTTAAAGCTGCTCGGTATGTACTAACTAATGGCGTTTTGTATAGACGAGGAATTATGGTAGGTTTGCAGAGATGTGTACATCCTTCCGAGGTAAAAGAATTGATTGAAGAGATCCATGAAGGGTCCTGCGGAGCCCATGTAGCAGGTCGAACACTTTTGCAGAGGGTGATGACTCAAGGATACTACTGGCCGACGATGAGGGCTGATTGTATAGCCTATGCTAAGAAATGTGACAAGTGCCAACGTTTTTCCTCCATCCGACGAACTCCACAAGCATTGTTGACACCCATAACTTCCCCTTGGCCATTTGCCATGTGGGGAATTGATTTGGTTGGACCATTGCCGACCACCCGAGGAAGATTCAAGTACCTCGTCGTCGCAGTAGATTATTTTACTAAGTGGGTAGAGGTTGAACCCCTTATCGATATGACGTATGAGAAGGTATACCAGTTTGTTTGGAAGAATATCATCTGTAGATATGGTCTCCCTCATGCCTTCATCACAGACCATGGAACACAATTCGACAACGAGGAGTTTGCTGACTATTGTCAACAATCAAACATCCTGAAGACCCATTCAGCACCAGGTCATCCTCAAAGCAATGGGCAGACAAAGGTCACAAACAGAACACTGCTAAATGGTTTGAAGAAGAGGCTAAGTGAAGCTAAAGATAATTGGATTAACGAGCTACAGTCAGTCTTGTGGGCTTACAGAACAACTCCCCGAGCAGCAACGGGAGAATCCCCATATATGCTAGCGTTTGGAAGTGAGGCAGTAATACCTGCCGAGTTGGGTCTTCTGACACACAGAGTGCTGAATTTCAATTCCCCAGTCAGTGATTTAATGAGAAGATTAGATTTGGACATGCTCGAGGAGGTTAGAGAAGAAGCAGCCATTAGGAATGCTGCATATCAACAACGAACAGCTTTATTCTACAACAAGAGGGTGAAGAAATGCGATTTAAAAGAAGGAGATTACGTGCTAAAGAAGGTCATTCAGAAGCACAATAAATTGGAAGCAAATTGGAATGGACCTTACCGAGTTACAGAAGTTGTTCGACCAGGAACTTACCGAATAGCAACTCTAGAAGGAGAGGAATTCAAGAATGCTTGGAATGCTGAACACCTACGCAAGTATTATCAGTAATGTAAAATGTAAAACAGTTCCTTCATTATGAATAAAACGATGATATTTCACCATATTCTCTCCTTTTATTGAAAGTTTTTCGGGGAATACTAGTGTTGTACACTACGCTACTCGACAGCAAAAAGACGAAGACGATAGTTCAGACCCACGACCAACCCCGGTTGGTAAAAGGGCGAGAACAAATTATACTCCTTTGGTTAGGAGTCGTACACTTGCATGATCAACTTCGGTTGGTAAAAAAGCTTGTGAACAAGATAGTTCGAAAGAACCTGATAGTTCAGACCCACGACCAACCCCGGTTGGTAAAAGGGCGAGAACAAATTATACTCCTTTGGTTAGGAGGCGTACACTTGCGTGATCAACTTCGGTTGGTAAAAAAGCTTGTGGACAAGATAGTTCGAAAGAACCTGATAGTTCGAGCATGATCAACTTCGGTTGGTAAAATAGCGAGAACAAATTATACTCCTTTGGTTAGGAGGTGTACACTTGCGTGATCAACTTCGGTTGGTAAAAGAGCTTGTGGATAAGATAGTTCGAAAGAACCTGATAGTTCGAACGTGATCAACTTCGGTTGGTAAAATAGCGAGAACAAATTATACTCCTTTGGTTAGGAGGCGTACACTTGCGTGATCAACTTCGGTTGGTAAAAGAGCTTGTGGACAAGATAGTTCGAAAGAACCTAACAGTTTGGACCCACGACCAACTTCGGTTGGTAATAGGGTGGGAACAAAATATACTCCTTTGGTTAGGAAACCATAGTTCAAACCCACGACCAACTTTGGTTGGTAAAAGGGAAAGAACAACATTCTTAAAGAACAACATTCTTAAAAATGCCAATTTTAGCTAGTTAAGAAACAAAATATGCCAACTTATGTTGGTCGGAAGGTAAAACCATTCCAGAAAATACAAAAATTCCAAACTGAACCAAGTATAGTTGGCCGGTGATCAAATCCCACGAACTGTAGTTGGTCGACGAGGATAAATTATCGACCTTGGTTGGTCGGGGATAAAAACCCATTAATTGTAGTTGGTCGACAAACACAATTTAACAACCTTGGTTGGTTGGAAACATTTTAAACATTTTATACTCATTACTTTATTGTTAAGTGATTGAGAAACATTGATACTTGTAAACTTTTTTGAATGATGAACAGCACAATATTATCTTTTTAACGGATACATATGCACAGATGTAAAAGTGTTAGACAAGTACAAAAGAATAGCAATACAGATTTGCAAAATGAAAGTCTTTCATTAAAATTCAAAATAAATTACAAGTTACATATATATATGCTAACTATTACATTGAAAATCCTATTCTATTGGTTTTTCCCTTCAGCCTTCGATACAGGTTCCTCGCCAGCAGGAGGATCATTTAATGTCTGAGGAGAATTGATAAAATTCAAGTCTTTCAACATTCTGACATTCATTACTGAAAGAGTATCCAAGAGATGCTCAGGACGAGATACGTCAATTTGAGAATGAAGGTTATAGTCACCAAGATAATTCGCAATCAAGCTCCGAGGAATGGCGCGAGCAGGTATCCATTCCATGTCCAACTTGAAAGGTGGCACAGGCAAGTCAAGCACTCCAGGCTCATAGTAGTACCACAAAAAATGTCCTTGCTCGAGCTTTAATACACATAGGGCATTCAGCCAGCCTTGTTTATAACCTTCATTATTGGCATTTTCAATACGAGCATCCAAGTGATAAAGGGCCTCATTATAGCCTGCATTCCAGAATTCCCTGGGTTGCTTATGGAATTGGAAGGTTAATCTATCCAATTGTTCATGAAGGTTTTTGGCGAAAAGGTCCTTGGTATGTAAAGCAGACTTCGTCGCAGTAAATTGATCTTCCAAAGTCGGGATTTTCTTGGACATCTCGGACAAAGCACGATCTTTTACATTCAATTGGAACACTTTAGTTTCTAAAGTTGACTGAGTACGAGCTTCTTCAATATTACGGCTGAGAACTCTTGATCGACTCCGAGCAGGTGGAGAACTTTTCTCCTCGACAACATTTTGAACAACTCTTCCTCGCCCATGAGAACCTCTTCCTCGTCCCCGAGCAGTAGCAGAAACACCAGACTTTCTTAAAGTATCCAATTCTTGCCTTAATTTGGCGTTTTCAACCTCTAAGAATGAGAATCCTTCATCGGTGACCGGTACTAAGGCAATAGAGGATGAAGCTGCAGACTTATACTGAGCTAGCTCCTTCTGCAAATTGTTATTTTCTTGTTCCAGTAGTTCAGCAATCTGTCTACACGCTTCAAGTTCACCCTTTAAGGTTCTCTCCCTGACATCGTATCCAGCAATGATCTTTTTGTGGCCTGTCTCGGAAGAAAGTTGTTGATATCTATTCTCATACTCCTTGTGCAACAAGGCAGTTGATTCATTGTGCTGATTTTTAAGATCTTCTAGGGAATAATGAAGCTCCTCGATCAATTCGTAGTATGCCACATTATTGGCCACAGCTCGATCAAGTAAATCCTTCAGGTACCGATAAGCCTCAATTGCTTTCTCTGAAGCATCATGGCCAAGGATGTCAGCAACTTCTGATGTACTAAGGTCTGTATGACCATCTTTATAATACTCATGGCATTGCTGCATCAACTTTGTGTCATTAGCAGACAAAAGATCCATCATGGCCATAAACTAACAGAGAAAGAAAAAGAAGATCAAGACAGAGTGCAGATAAAGAAGAGACAATCATATGGAAAAAAAGAACTAAAATTTTATTAGATCATAAGGCAAAGGTTACAAAGATCTGAGATACAAAGTACAAGTAAAGAGAAAAACAGAAAGATAGTTCCGAACAACTTCACACCTTTTCCTTGTCTCCCAAGACTTTCTCGGGAGGCTGGGATGAGGAGCTTGGTTGCTCGGTGGGAACATTGATCTGATTGGTAGAAGTTGGGACTTGTTCTGGAGGAGTAGGTAACAAAGAAATCTCCTCGGTGGCTGTCTGGTTGGGTGTTGGAACAAGGACTTGATCACCTCCTGTCATTGAAGATTCTTCAGATGTAGCCTCGTCTTCATCTTCGTCTTCAATAACTGGAGGAGGACCAGGGAGATGTTGTTGAAATAGCTCAGAGTCCTCGCTCACTTTCAATTCTTGCAAAGCAGCAACCCAACCATCATGGAAGAATTTTAAACTTCCATAATTTACCTGGGTCATCATTGCAGCTACCCCCCTATCCCATCCTTTATCCCAACCAGTCCGAAAGGATTTCTTCACAGCCGTTTTTCTCTTCATCTTCTCCGAGGAGAGCTTCTCGGATAGAAGGTCCTCGGAGGCTTTCATCTTGGCCTCCAACTCCTCTTTTTGACGATTTGTTTCGCGCAGAAGTGTCAACTCTTCCTCGGCTGACTTCAGTTTATTCTCCAGCTCCCCAAAGCCTGAAAGTTTCTCGGCATAGTCTTTATTCTCTCTCTCCAAGTCCTTCACCTTATTACCCAGTTGTAATTTCTCTACATCAGACGCAGCCAACTTCTTCTCCCATTTAATTTTATCCTCGTCATACTTCTGACGAGATTCACTCACAGACTTAATAGCTTTCTCCAGTGCTCCTTCCACAGTGGACGAGGAGCAAGAAGCTTTGATCGCTTCATCCTTTTTAAGGATTATATTGAAACAGCTCGTCAACTGCAATCAGAAAAGGGAAATGATATCAGAAATAAATATGGGAAATAACAAAGGAAAATATGAAAAACTCAGAATAGAGATACTTACTGAAGCAAGATGACGAGCAGCCAGAGAAGTAGCCATATCCCGAGTAAGGTCTTCTTCAGTACCTTGCACATCGGGAATGGGTGAAAATTTTACCAAGCTCATCGTAGAGCTCGGAGGAACACTGATTGGAACACCATCTCCACCAGCTGGGAGCTGGGGAATGGCTCCAGAAATACTGACCGAGGAAGATTTCCTCAGTCTCCTCGGTGCCTTTTCAACAACTTCAACCAAAGAAGAACTTTTGGTTGGTGAGATAGTGGTTACTTCAACAGGTGCATCCTTCTGCACAGGAGCCATTGGGGGCTTCTCGGCAACCTTCTGAACAGCAACAGAAGGAGCATCATCAATTTTCTTTGTCCCCTTTGGGACATTAACCTTGGTTTTCTTCCCATCGCCAGCAGAGGAACTCTCCTCGAAGAGAGTAGGAACTCTTCTCTTGCCCATTTTCTGACTCAAAGGAATATGAGATTCCGGATCAGAGTCTTTAGGAATTTGCACTAGATCACTGGAGCTAACTACAGGGCGAGCAGTAAAAGACGACGTATAGCTCCTGTACTGCAACAAGTATGAGGCAGACCTAATATGCTCGTCTGCAACCTTCTGATGCAAGCTCCAGATATGTTTCAATTGCCTTATATTAACTTCTGATTCTTTAGGAGTTTTTCTCTTGCTGTTAACTGCAAACAAAAACCATTTGAAATGTCAATCATGCATTTATTCAAACATGATGAATTCACAATTTCGAGAATAAAATAAAATGAAAATAACCTATCCCATTGTCGTATGGGGGGCACTTGGGACCTTCATACACTCCGTCTCCGACTAAAGGAGCATGTTGCCAATTTTTGAAAACTAACCCATGTTCAAAATAATCCCTGTTGGCATCAGGGAGGTTAACTACTAAAGCTCTATTCAAAAATTTGGTTTTTAAATAATAAACGTTGTTTAGAACAGCCCATCTATAGCAATACATAATCTCAGGAATTCCTATGCGAGTTCCATGAGTTTGATTTAATCTATGCACCCCATTAACTATTCTCCATGTATTGGGGGCTACTTTTGCAGGAACAACATCGAAATGTTGGCAGAATTCTAAGCATAAAGAGTTGGGTGGAAAAGAAAATCCACACTCAGCAATAAAGAGGATGGAGAACCAATGTCCCTCAGCCAAACGAAAATAATCAAAGGGCTCAGGAAGATTCTCCAGAGTAACCCAAGACGGAATGGAATAATCAGAACGGAATTTTTCAATAGATTCAATAATATAAACCATGGTGAATAAAAGAAGAAGGAAGAAGATCTTACATTAAGAAAGGAGATCTGTTGACAACGGACGAAAATAAGGATGAACGCACAAAAGAAAGAAAGACTATGGAGAATTCGAAAGCAAGAAAATTGGAAAAGGTAGAGGACGGTATGATTGCTTGGGAAGTTTAAATACTGTGCCTTGGGAAATGGCGAAAGAAATGATTACAAAAAGAAACTATCGAACTTTCGGCGGCTAAAAGGACAAAAAGGGCACGAAGACCGAAGCAAAATGGCGGATTCTGCGAATTTGGAAGGAAATTCAAATATGAAGAAAAGGCTCCTAAAACCCAGGAAAGTCAATTAATATCGCCATATACCGAGAAAGAATGTTCCATACTCCTCAAAACTCGAAATATGAAGCATTGGGGGCTTCTGTTGATACCAAAATTAATATGCTGATATGGACTAATAATACGAAGACACGTGTCAATCTACGTGGCACAATAGCAACGAGGAAGTTCATTTTCCCGACCAACTCATGTTCTCTCCGATCAACGAGGATACACCGAGGAACTTTAGCACTCCGAGGTATTTCGACACTCCGAGGAACTCCTGAGCAACGAGCAACGAGCAACTAAGGCGGTCCGAGCTGCATCTCGGGCGTAGCATTAATTGCCAGATAATCAACAGTTCAACTATTCATTGAAAGTTTATCATCTTGACGCACACGCTGCATTAAATGTATTACCCTTTCATATGTATATCATTTAATGTATCAACCCTTTCATGTACAGCCTAATGGCTATAAATACCTTGTATCACCTTCATTCAAAGGGACCAGAATTTCTTGGTTGAACTTAACATCGAGAATTCCCAAACACTCAGAAATAACATAACAGTGGATGTAGGCCATTCATATAAGGCTGAACCACTTTAAAAATCTTTGTCTCATTTTATTTATCTGTGATTGAATAATTAGAGCGATCTAATTTTTTACATCAATAATAACACTGAATGATATTTTTTAGCAGTCGCGGGGAAGGTTTTTCAGAAAGGTTCTCAAGCATGTTTTGCCAGTGCATGAGTCACTGCATATAACCGCTCCAAAGTATAGCAATAACACTTCCCCTGATCTTGCATCATAATTTTGGAAACTATGAAAGTCGCAACCTGTTTGGCCAAAATAAAAATATATGGTATGAGTTCCTGGATACAAACTTGAACCAATATAACCAAAGTTTTAAGATGAATATCAGTCATCTTGGAAGTGTGGTCAATCTGAACCACTCTTAATGTTTATAGGTATAAAATCTCAAAATACATATTGTAATTATTTTGGAGAAGTTAAAAAATAGGATCAATTACCAAAAAGTCCCACAAACATTTTTTAATACACGTTTAGTTCAAACCTTTTTATTTTGTTTCAAAAAATCCCTCAAATACCCATTTAACCAAAATTCTCTTATTTTTAAAGGTCCGCGCTAGCGGCATTCCCACCCCACCTCCACCCCCACTCCCACTGTCGGAGCTCCGGCGACCCTCACCAGAGCTCCTTTTTTTGAGTGTTTTTATCTGGTGAGGGACTTTTTGGAACAAAATAAAAAAGCTTGAAATAAACGTGTATTAAAAAATGTTCAAGGGACTAAAAAAATTACAGAAAGTAGGAAACATAGAAACACAACTAGAGAATGTGAAATATTAAAACAATCAGTCTCTCTACATCATTAAGTTCTCGTTCGTGCGTTTTTTTCATAGCTTGTCAGGATTTTGAATCACAAATGTCAATTCTTTCCTAAACTTTAAATTTTTTTGTGAATTTAACAATATCAGATCCTACAAAAATCAACAAAATAATCACTAATTGTGCAAAATTTGTCTGCAAAAACAAATATTATCTGTACATGTACAGGCACCTAGGTCCGTGACAACAACGAGATTTCTACAGATGGTCAAACACTGGTCAGGCCTGGGACAAGTGCTTGTTGGGACATGCAGTTGGGTTTAAACGAAGGATTATTGGTTTTTTAATAAGTAATCTTTTGTATTTAATGTGATTAGGATCTACTTTTACTACATTTTGTAAATTTTGTCCATTCGTGTTATTTTTCTCTTTCTTTATTTTAAATGTACCTCCTTTTTTGTAGATATTTTGTACTTGAGTAAGGAGTCAAGGCTAGTAAGGGCATATTAGTAATTAGGACATTTCTTGTACCCCAAGTCTCCTTCGACTCTTATAAATACCCTTGTAAGCCTCATTTAGAGAGGACCTTCATTTTTTAATACAAGACATTCTTAGATTCTCTCTTTAAAATTTGTTGCTTGTTTGTTTTGGGCCTTTGACGTGTAGTTTACGTCAAATTGGTATCAGAGCGAGGTGACGTTCCCCGATTGGTGTATTGGTGGGAGATTATCAACAAGATTGTAAGCTACACTTTCGATGACCCCGAAGAAATCAAAGCAACATCAAGAAGAGATTCAAGAATTGAGATAAAAATTTGATGAATTAGCACAACAACAAACCCTAATGTCCCAAGAACTCAACCAAAAATTTGATAACTTCATCCTCATGTTCATCAAAATTCCACTACCTACCATCGCGATAGAACCACCGAAGTCATCATCCCGAAGACCAGGAAAAGAACCCGTCGAATTTCCCGAATCTCCAGACCAAAATTTTATCAATTCCGAACCTGGCCAAATACCCAAAACCCAAGGTCGACCGAATTACACCAGGAATACACGCTGATAGCCTGAAACTCTTGCAATCCCAAACAAATTAGGAAATCTGAACCTTCTTGATGATCTACCCGCACTGTTCAACCCTGGCAGGCATGCCATGGGCTCCAGTGGCTGCCTAGCCTGACCAGAGGTGCCACAGACCTTGGCGGCAGTCACAAACAGGTCAGAAAGTAAAAAACAACTTTAGCAGTTATCATGATATGTCCGAAAGGGCAGGAAACCCCGATCGAAAGTAAAAATTCCTCGACAGAGGAAGAAATTGTGAAAACCCCGACCAAAGTCAGGAAGGCCTCATCATAAATCAAGATCTCACCGGAAGAATCATCAATTTTGAGACCTTCGGACATTTTTTGTACCCCTCGGACCCGGTAAAGTGTCCCAGCCCTTCGGCTGCAAACTTAAGACCCTCAGCCACGGCTGAAATCCCAAAACCTTAAAAAAAACCTTGGCCTTACTCCGCCTCCTCGAAAATTTCAAATATGGTATATTACCACCCTCCTGTCTCCGACCCCCTGATCCACGTTCATTCCCTCATCCACCACCACATATGCCGTCACCGTCTCATACGCCTTCCCACCATGACTTATCCCTACTTTATACTATTCTTCCTCATCCTCCGACGCTGGAGACACCCACCACAACGTCTTGAAGTGGATACCTCCCCCGCCACCTAATGCTCCTCGCTTCGTTATACTCTGAAACCGCCAGTGTTTCTATTATGATGAGCGCAGCCATTTGATTGGCACATGTCTACATTAGCCTCGCGACCCTCCTGCACCTCTAGTACCCCAGCATGTACCTCTTCATCCACCACTTGTTCATATGCTTCCCTTGCCTACTAATTATGTTGCATTTGTGCCGAGTGATGTGATGGCCTTTGACGCACATCAAGATGGAGACCTCTTATCTATGTCACAACAACTACTTTCTTGGAGTCTCCACGGCGATATATGCATTAATGTCCTGATGTTCGATGGACGATTCTCACCCGATGCCATAATTGACTGGTTAGCTGCTATGGAGACGGTCTTTGATTACAAGACAAGAGGGTTTAGGGCCGTTCTTGTGTTCTTCTTGCTACCACCAAATTTCAGGGATTCACCTAAATTTGGTGGAATGATTTGTGTTATCATCGAACAGCAGCCGAACTACCCTTATTCAGACATGGATAGAGTTGAAGGTCACCCTTCAGGCTCCATTCATTCCACCGACATACGAGCGAGATTTATTTTCTCTCATACAGTCTCTCTGACAAGAGATGTCTACAATGGTGGAGTAGACCGAGCAGTTTCATCTCCTTTGCACCAAATCTCGTCTTCCTAAGACAGAGGATCAACGGATCAGCTGCTATATTTTGGGTCTCTAGCCTTATATTCAGCGTGATATAGGGTTGTGAGAGATATCAACATTTCTGAAGGTGGTTGAATATGCTACTAAGGTTAGAGGCTTACCACCTTTCTCCAACATCTCTATCCTTTTTCCCGAGCTCCAATGCCTTCGGTTCCAATTACTGATCCTACTCCTGCATCTGCTCCCACTAATACTGCCCCGATCACCTCTACTACCTCGTGGCATCACCTTTAGGCCCTCTTACATTCAGATGCTACAATTGTGGCACCGTTGGGCATCGAGCTTCAGACTGCTCTCTTCCACGCCACCGAGCCCTTTTAGCTATGGAGCATCATCCAGATTATCTCGACGAGTTCGAAGTGCCCCCTCGTCATGCCTTGATCACTATTTTGGAGTCTGACTCAGTGGGAATCCCTCTCTGAGTTTGTGGACGAACTCTTTTTATGGGGGGAGGGTGATGTGATTAAGATCTACTTTTAATACATTCTGTCCATTCTTGTTACTTTTCTTTTCCTCTATTTTAGATGTACTTCCTTTTTTATTGACAGTTTGCACTTGAGCAAAGAGTTAAGGTTAATAAGGGAATATTAGTAATTAGAAAATTTCTTGTAGCCTAAGTCTTCTTTTACTCTTATAAATACCCTTGTGAGCCTCATTTAGAGAGGATCTTCATTTTTTGCATACAAGACATTTTTAGATTCTCTCTCCAAAATTTGTTGTTTATTTGTTTTGGGCCTTTGACGTGTAGTTTACGTTACTATTGACATTGGGTGATTATCTTCATTGAAAGAGGCATTAAGGGAGAAGCATTAGGGCTTTTTAACGTTTAACTCAAAGGAAAGATTGAGTGTACTAGGGCTTGGGGTGACAGTTTGTATAACTAATGTGCATTCTAACCACTCTAACCAGCATCCTCATATATTGGACTCTTTTATGTGTATTTAAGAAATTGTAATTTTACCAAATCACGTTAAAAATTTTAGGTTTTTGGATTTTTAAATTTCCATCATCATGTGTATATATATATATATATATATATATATATATATATATATATATATATAGTAGGGATGGTGCCATTGATGAACACTTGATATTTAACACTTTCGTGCATAGAAGATACTTCATAAAAGTCCCAATGAGATGTTGGTGTAAAACTAGTAGTATTTGAAAGTCTGGGTGTTTGCATTCAACCATGTCTGGAAATAGAATTTCATAATGTAAGGTGGGTTGGTTTGATGGTGGTGGTAGCTTACTCTATGGATACGTAGAGTGAAGAATCTCCTCGTTCACCAAGTTAGCACAAGTATTGAAAGAGTAACAAGTGAAAAGTCACATTGACTTGGTCAATGATGCAAAAAAATCTTTGATTTGATTAATGGTGTCGAAGGTCCTATTTTATCAACTCGACAGATTAAAATGACCAAAACATCTCAATCCTGCAACTACCTCATTTTTTGCAATCAAAAAATTCATCAAATCTTTAAATCAACAATTATACAATTGCAAAATTCAGAAAATTTATATATTTGGAATCTACTCGTTAAGATATATCAAACAATACCCATATTCGATATTTTTTTATGGAAAAAAAAACAAATAGATTATCCGATTTTGTAAAAACTCCATTTTTTCAGCGATATGCCTTCTTCAGCGATGGTGACGGTGTCACTGATGCGGACTAACAAAAAATACGAAAAGGAATAAGAAAGAGCGATGGGAGGCTACTCTTGTGAGTCTACAGCGAGGGGAGGTGCTTGTCGGATGGGGGTGGAGTTGAAGATGAGAGAGAGAGAGAGAGAGAGAGAGAGAGAAAGAGAGGGATGTTTTTGTTCATAAAGAGAATACCTACGTTTATCATGGGTATGGGTGAGGAGTACAATTGCCTATAAAAAAGGACTTGGTGCATTAAAGAAAAGCAGATAGAATTTTATGCATCTTTGATCAAGTAAATAAGACCAACCCATAATTATGCCTAGAATATAGAGCCAAGGTGACTGAACTAATGGAAATGGGCCATTTTTAGGGGTTTATTGTATTTTTTGTTATTTTCTTTTAGTTTCTTTATTTGGTTGTATTTATTTTTAGTATTTGTTGCTTGGTATTTAGGGAAAGAAGTAGCGAAGGCTTTTAGGGACATTTTTGTAATTAGAATATTAGCTTAGAGCCTAAACTACTCCTCAGTCCTCACCTTTAAAAAAAACCTTGTATTCCTCATTTTAGGATATTCTCCATTTGAAATATAAAAAATCTCTTGATTCTCTCCCTAAAAGTTAAGGTTTGGTTTACTTTCTTCGTCATTGACGTGTAGTTTACGTCAAATTGGTATCAGAGCGGGTGTCGCTCCATACTGGTGTTTGGTGTATTGGTGTATTTTTTTTTATCAAATCATACACTACTCTTCAATGGCTCCAAGAAGATCCAAACAACAAAAAGAGAATCAAGAGTTAAGATAGAGGATTCAAGTGTTGTAGCAACAAATAGTCCAACTCTTTTCCAACATAGGGCTAAAACCTAACCCTTCAACCCCCATGGTTGTCCCAAACCAAAAAGAACCACAAACTGTAGCCCCTCCCACTCTTAACCTTAACCTTAGCTTCCGCCCCGCTGCCTCAGCCTTACCCCGCCACCATCCGACCCAAAAAACCCTCTACACCCCACCGTCCCAAAACCCTCTATGTTAGTCGATTAGCCCCCGGCGGCCAGCCCTAACCCCCGACCCAAAAAAAAACCACCAAAACCCCATCCCAGACCTAAAAAGTCCCGCTGATAACCACTTGCCCCTACCCTACCCCGCCGAACCCCCTCCGACCCCTTTTTCCACCAGCCGATCCACCTCAACCCCTTTCCCAACCCACCCGACACCGGACACCCTGTTGGCCACTTTTTCTCCTCTACACACATGATTTTTTTACCCAAAAGGAATCTTCTCGGGTTTATTTGGGTGAAGAAAAGAGAAGAAGAAGAAGAAGAAGAAGAAGAAGAAGAAGAAGAAGAAGAAGAAATAAAGGCCAAGATTGTGGTATAAGGCACTCCTCAACTTTCAAAGATTAACTTTTGACCCCCATAAGTTTTTTTGGCACCAAATTTTGGAATTTTCTCACGAATCCCCAATTTTTCGAACGCTCAAGGACGAGCTTGGTCTTAAGAGGGGGAGAGTCATGGAAATGGGCCATTTTTAGGGTTTTATTACATTTTATTGTATTTTTGTTATTTTCTTTTAGTTTATTTATTTGGTTGTATTTGTTTTTAGTATTTGTTGCTTGGTATTTAGGGAAAGAAGTAGCAAAGGCTTTTAGAGACATTTTTGTAATTAGAATATTAGCCTAAAGCCTAAGCTACTACTCACCTTTAAATACCCTCTTGTATTCCTGATTTGAGGACATTCTCCATTTGAAATATAAGAAATCTCTTGATTCTCTCTCTAAAAGTTAGGGTTTTGTTTATTTTCTTGGTCATTAACACGTAGTTTACGTCATGAACACAATCCGACTCTCTATCAATGATGATATTATCAACAATGCCAATGACACTACGATGCCGAAACTAAGGGGAAAGCTAGAGAAGCTCTATTTAGAAAATAGTCCCACGACAAATCTTAACCTCAAGTGCTCGTTTTACTGTTAGAAAATGAAGAGAAAAAACTCATGAATCACAATATTTCATGGGATTGTGGAGTAATAAAAAAGCTTGATGCAGAGAATTAATGAAAAAGGCATGACTTTGTTAGTTCTTACCTCTTTCTAATTCATCTGCCAATGTAGTCACCACCATTTGTATTCAAAGATATGGTCAAGATGAATAAGCTGGAGGTGACTTTGTTGTATACCAAGAGGAAATGTTCACGGTATAAGAGTTTAAACTCACCAGCAATGTATGATCATGGTCTAGATTTTATGAAAGAGGGGTGAAATAAGAAGCTATATATTTAGGGGTGGTAGGAAAGGATGACAACATTCCAATTGCTACAAGTGGAGTTTCATAACACCAGTTTATCCTTTAAAAAAAGGATGGGAATGACTCTGATAGTGCATCGGTGACGTGATTAAAACTAGTTTTGGAAATACCCTCCCAATTTTTAAAGAAAAACTCTATATCTTTAGATGAATGAATATTTGGATTAGTGATCTTAACTATGTTGGGTGGAATGTTTTGAGATGTTTAATGAAAAAAAAGGCTATTTACCTTGCCTAGGGGGGGATAAATATGTCGTTGAGGGTATGCAAATAGTAAAACTCGTATTGTTTGATGGGGTGGAGTGCATTTTGGATGGTGTAGCCAATGGCGGTCAGAATTGTATGTGCACAATAAAGTAATCATTTGATTGTGATAGACAGACTGGAAAAATGGAAACATTAACAAATGGCTAATGAGATTTAATGACTTAATATCAATAATGATGGCTTATCTCTTATATCTGTATTTTAAGAATTAAATAAAAAGAGAAATGATTTCGGTTGACTGTACCGATTATAGGTGTAGCATGTATACTAAAGTTGTGGAATAATTTGATATCCAGCAGTTAATTAGATCCCAAAGATTGTTAGATGTCGGTTGTGGGTAGAGTGTTGAGACTTGAGAGTGATACGAGGCTATATGATCATAACATTATTTGTTAATGGTTATACAGTCTTAACCAACAGTATTGGGGCCCGGGACAACAAAATGGAGATTTGTGAAAAATTGGCTGCAAAAACAACAATAAATTCTATGTAGATAGACGGGTGCTTGTTGGATGTAGGACAACAATGTGATTTTTGTTGATGGTAAGACGTCTATTGAGCCTCATATAAAAGCCTGTTGTGATTCACAGATGGGTCTACACAAGTGGTATTTAAGGTTTTTTAATATGTAACCCTCAGGGTGAAGATAAAACCGTATGAGTTATTTTTTCATAACTTCTTCAGATTTCGACATCCATGCAGAGACAGAAAAGTTTAGGTATTTGTAAACAATATTTTCAAGGGAAGATAGATTAGTGGACAACTTCCCACTACAATGATGTATGCCTGAATTGATCACTACAGCGGAATGACAATTCAAGAAGGTTGTGGTAAAAATTAAAGAAGATAATTTTGTTGATTCCTAATTCTCTTACAAATTCATGTGGCAATATAGTCATCACCATTTTGTATGGAAAAGATATTGTGAAGATGGATGAGGTGGAGCTCAATTTTTCTTAAGAGAAGAAGAAATCTTCGAGGAAAGAGAGTTGGAGCTCTACTATGCATGCTCTTCAATGGAAAATCCAGGAATGAATAACAACCGTGGATCATCATGTAGGTCTAAACCAAGGGGTGGTGGAAAAGGCCGGATTGTCAAGATGGATAGAGGTGGCTCTGATTATGAATCACTGACATATGAAGATGAAGAAGATTTGGAAGCTTTGACGCTTTTCAAAGGTAGATCTCTATCTCAAAATTAATGGATATTGGATTTAGGATCTTTGAATCATTTTCCCTTTAAGAGAGAATATTTTTAGACGTTCATAGATAAGAAGGTTTCTTATCTTTACATAATGGGGGAAAATGTGTCATTAAGGGGGTAAACATGGTGACGCTCAAAATGATTGATTGGGTGGAGCAAATTTTAAGGGGTGTGGCCTAAGAAGTCACGAACAAACTTGATATCCATTAGACACCTGGATTGCAAGGGTTACTAGGTGTCGGTAATGGGTGGAGTCTTTAGAATTATATGAGATTGTATAGTCCTAGCAAAAGGAGAGGAGAAGCAATGTACACAAGGTATTGAGTGCTCAAGGTGTTTGTTCATGGATAAAAGGCATCAGTTGCAAGTATCCATCAAGCAAGCGATGGTGGAAGGAAAAGGCATGTTTTATGTGTGGTTCGTTTATCTTTCATCTCTTACATTTATTTCCTTGTTTGGTTGGTTGTGGTGGAATTGGTGCACACCGTGCCATATTTTTGTGTCTAGGTGAAATTACTCTATATTAAAGCCACATCTTATCAGCAAAGTAATTAACATTAAATTCTACAACAGATGATAGGGACATAAATTAGAAAAGGTTTCTTATTTTTGTAAATAAAATAAAGATGGATCCTGACAACATGTGCTCTAAGGGCATACATTAATAATCCTAAAATAGTAGGGATAGAGTTTCAACTTACATTTAATAGGCACAGATACACATCTAGAGCTCTTATACTTACTATTTTGAAGCTTATACATGTGCCCTCATGTTATCATTTTCCAATAAAGATATCGTGAGCACTTATTATTTTTGTCAGTTCGTTACCAGCTTCCATGCAGCAAAGGCACAAAAGAAACAATCCTGTTTCAAGAAGATATAATGTAACTTCTGGTCCAGTCGAATCATCAACCTGCGCGAAAAGAGAAGATTCAAAACAAAATGAAACTGGTAATGTAAGAATCAGATTAATAAATAGCGTAACTAACCTAATATTTATTAAGACTGGAAGAAAATAATATTAATTAGAGGAGCATGAACCTTCAATAGGGCACCAATAACAGCCAAGCTGGCAAGCCTTAAATTCCCAAATAGTGTTTCGGTTTCAGTAGTATTGATAAAGGGATACAGATAATCTGGTGTCCTAACTTCATGGTATGGAAATCCAATTAGAAGAGTCGACCACATTATCTAAATTTAATCAACTATAAAAAAATTCAACCTACAACAAATTGACATCTAGTCAAGGATTAACTCCATTTCCCTTGACGGAGTTAATAACTGATAGTACAAATATAGAATCCTACCGCGGAAGGTATACTGCACTGCATATGCTTACATGCCGCGGCACCTATCAACATAGGGCGCGGCCCCTACAGAACTCCGTGTGCGGCCCTCCTCATCACAGGGTGCGGCCCTCATCAACATACCGCGGAATTGACCAGTACAGGGCGCGACACCTTTGTCTCTATTCTTGCAGGATGCGGCACTCACGTTGTTTTCCTTACAGGCCGCATCCCTCTCAATTATAACTCCCGACTTTATGAACGTCACGTGCTCATTGCACGTGGGCATATCTCCTATAAATAGAGGACCACACCTCGAAAATGGAGGATCGATTCCATACACACCCAGGGCAGGTTCTACAGTACATATTCTCCCTACACAGCCTCACACGTAACTTGGGGGTTGTTCATTCGCATCGCAGCCACCTCTTCGGCACATCGGAATCATCAATCATCATGTACTCTCCTTTATTCTCATACTTGTACGCCTCTTTAGGCATGATTATACTGTAAAATACAATGAATATAATGAGAATGGAGAAACATAGTGAATGTAGGCCTATTTTATAGGTTGAACCACTCTATATCTTTTGTTCATGTCTCCTTACTTGCTTTACTTGTTCATTACGCACTTTACTCATGATTTGCTGATACGAGCGCGACAAGAGGACGATTTCTCGTATCATCATTTTGGAGTCGTCTGTGGGAATGAGATATTTCAATCTTGCTTCTCTATATATTTGAGTTCTTAGACACCTATTTCTATCCTTGAGGATCCTATGGATCGTCATCTCACGGGTAGATGCTGGCTATTGAACTCTATTTTTATTTACACCCTTAAATGGGTATTTCACATATTCAGATCTATTCTCGGGTCTCCATTTTATGAACTCAGATCTATTCTACATACCCCTATGATATCATTCCATCTAGGTAGTGCTGAGAAGCATGATAGGCTTTAAGCCCCAAAAAAGGTGAATGATTAGGGATGAATTATGTTTACTCCCTTTTTATGTTCTTTGCCTAGGATCTAGGGTTTATCATTAGAATTGTTCCATTCTGCGCATCGAAAGGTTATTATCTCATGGATAGACCGTAGTAGGCATGCTCTCCCCGTGTTTTGAGAGATGAACTCAGTTTCTGGGTTTCAATTTTGGGATTGCTGCCCCCTACCCAGCCGTGGGTGCGGCAGGTAGTTTAAATACCTTCATATCGCGGCCTCTACTGGGGCAGGTGTTATAGAAGGTGCAGAACATCAAGGAACGAACTTAGGTGATCTCCAGCACGACCTTGGTGAATACCATTCAAATGCCATGGCAGTGCACCTATGTATCATACTAGCCGCGGCCGCGTCAATAGCAATGTTGTGTAGTAGCGTAAACGCTGCATCCCCATTTCCTACTTGGTCACTCCAATGTTCCATGATTACTCACTTTTGCTAGTTTTGTTTCATATTATATATTTTGTAAAAACTAAAAAAATCAAAAAATGGAAGGAGAGTCCATCCAGGGCACAGAAATCAAGGATGAGATTATACAGCTCTACAATCACCTCAACCACCTCTACGACAAGCATGCCTCACTCCAGACCCAGGTCAACTATCTGACTCAAAGGGTACTAATACTAGAGGCCGTGGCCTTACCCAATATGGGTGCAGCACCCAAGTTCATTGCTTCAGCAGCCTTTTACTATTGCGGCAATTCAAGAGGATCCAACCGTGGAATCAGGCAGCAGGTTCCAAAAAAGAAGAATGGAGAAGGCAGAAAATAAATCTGGGGCCTACACTCCGTTGGCCTTTTCGATTGAAGAGATATTTGAGTTCATCGAAGAAGACAAGCTGTTGAGGTGGCTAGAAAAGCTGAGAGCTCCACCCCATCAGAGGAATAAGGCTACTTGGTGAAGATTCCATCAAGATCACGGCCATGACACTGAGCAATGTTATGCTCTAAAGGATGAAATTGAAAGGCTGATTGGGCAAGGGATGCTGCGGAGATTCCTCAAGGATGTTTAGGGAATGCAGCCTAATCTCACATACCACGTGCTCATCTTTCATTCTTATCTCTTATATTCCATTTGTCTCTACTTTATAGTGACAACTCCTCTTATACTGTTTTAAACTAAACTCCATATTATCCTTACAAAGTCATATATATATATATGAATAGTTATAAAATCAAGTTCATTTTTATAGTGTCATATGTTGATTCTCATTTCTATGAAATGTTAGCTTATAAAGACCATTTTTGTTTTAAAACAGATCCCGATCCGAGACAACATGTTATATCGAGAATTATAATATCTGAATGGGCCACCATTCCCGAGAAGACACTTGATTGTCCGAAAGTTAATAATAATTGAAAGTGGTGAAAGCAGATATTGGAAGTAGTTATCCAAATTGGACTGCAATATCACTAGCAAGGGCTTCCAATGCCCGTTCTTGGCTTTCGGGATTCGTCATTAAGTCGAGAGACTTGTAATATCTAGCCTGGGGAGGCTTGAAAATATCCTGTATATTAGTTGTGGGTGGCTTAATAACATAACCCGGCCTGGGGAGGATTGAAAATTCCCTGTATATTAGCTATGAGTGGCTTAATAACATATCCCAGCCTCGGGAGGCTTGAAAATATCATGTATATTAGTTGTGGGTGGCTTAATAACATAACCCAGCCTGAGGAGGCCTTATTATATCCCATTTACATACAGAAGGGCGATGCTAAGGAAGGTGAAGGCCATATTTCGTGAAAGGTAATTGAAGCATTAGAGGAAAAGCCTTAGCCTTCTCTATATGTTCCATACTGGTTATGGGATGACAAAAAACAACTCCAATTCAGGAAGGGGTTACCACTTTAAAATATGGATGCATCCATTATGAAACGGCCGCAGCCCTATTCAAGCAACAGCACTTCCAAACATTGGTACAAAGAGCAGGGCGATTGTCAGGTGCCGCGGCCGATATAAAGTTCACTTATGGTAATCTACGGTATAGTGAAACTGTTAAAGCGACTAAGGGTTGATGAGGACTATAAAGCTACTACAATGGGATTTCAAATATTCAAAAGCACATCCCTATCAATATGGCTGCGGCCATTAAGTAAATTCATTCAGAAACAGTAAAGGAAGGATTGTTAGACTGTCGTGGCTCTGTTATAGGGCTGTCATTCCAGTCATTTCAAGGCAGAAAGGGTCGCAGCCCGTGTACATGAGCCATACGAATTACAGCCGCAGCCTATGGCCCATACTTATGAAGGTGTCTTAGCATTACTAGAGGGTGCCACGGTAGTTCAATAAGAGTGCGGCCATCGAAGAAATAAGTATGCTGTAGTGTCGCGGACTTAATCTATTATTTCTACAAGTTCATTCAATCAATAAGGCATTTTAATTACACAAGTCAGTTGTATTCAAGCCATCAGAGATGTACAGAAAGCATTCATTAACAGCATTGAAGCAAGTAAAGAAGAAGATGCAAAATCTATAAGAAAATGAGGCAAAATAATTAATGCAGAAAAAGTGCAACCTTGATATTATCAGTTAAGATTACAAGAAAATGGGTCGTAGCCACTACAAAAGGCAAAATAACAAAGAGGGGACAACCACCATAAAGATTTCACAAAATTTTTAGAGGGGCGCAACCCTAAGATTATACATCATCAGCTTTATCCCCTTTGCGACTGTCATTGTCTCTTCATCCGCGGTAGCTGCCTCAGCCTCGGCCTTTAATCTGGCTTTCTCCTCCTCCGTGGCCTTGAGCTCAGTAATGCATTCTTAATGATCGGCATCACTAAGTCTCCAGGCGAGAACCTTCTCCTTCGTCTTGGGGAAGGTCTTTATTATCCTCTGCCTTAACTCCTGGTAGCCGCGGAGGTAGGCCCTATTATTAATAAGGAAGAAGTCCCTAGAGCCCTTAAATGACTCCACGGTATGGTCAATGGACAGCTGAAGTGCGTTGCCATAATCTGCCTTCATTTTCTTTATTGTCGTGGTATAGTGATACGATGCAAATATTGCGTATTTCACCCGTTAACCTACGCCTTATTAGCCCCCTTGTGTATCTTAATCCCTATACTAATGCTCGTTAACCAGGCAACCTCGAATTTCTATGTTAACATGTTTTGCAGGGGTTAATTGAGCTTTTGTAGGTATTTGGATGCTTAGAATGAAGTTCGGACTCTTTTCGGAAATGTTTCGTCGACTTTTGCAGCTTCGGGGGCATTTTAGTAATTTCAGCATTCGGGTTTGAATCCCGAGCTCTTCACGGAAGTTGAAGCCCTTTGATTTCTCTTCGCGTGGCCGCTGACGGTGCATGATTCCGAGTTGTATCGATGGAGTTATGGCATTTTTAGGATGGTTTTTACTTCAAATTCACACTCAAGGTCACATTCAAGGGCATTTTAGTCATTTCATATTTTGGTTTTTTAGCCTAATGTCTTCTTGGATGTTGTAGTCCTTTGAGTTATCTTCGCGTAGCCTCCGACCGTGCCTCATTCCGAGCTATAACGAAGAAACGGCGCCATTTTGTGATCGGGCGGAAAAAGTGTGCGCGTGTAAAGTGCACAATCGTCGTGTGTTTCGCCGCCGCGATACAAAAGATACTAAGCTACTACTACACTTGACAAGCAAGCACAGCGGTAAGTCGGGTATCAAAAATCCACAGGGAGTGATTGAATTTTAGATGTTAATTGTTTTAATTACTTCAGGAATAAAAGTGTAAAATAAATAAAAGAAAAGGTGAAAGGGTGGTTATCGTGAATAAAGAAAAGAATAAGTTACGCTAAAATAAAGTAAAGCGAGGATCGGGATCGCATTCCACCAAACGGATCGAAACAACTACTAACTAGAGTTAAGGCTCGAAAGCATTTAATCAAGCATTTTCAATTAAGCATAAACATCACGCAAGAAGGAATTTAACCCAAAGTTGCGAGATAAAACATTTAACTGAAAAATGATCACACGTGGATTAAATTCGGATAATCGCTATAAACACTAACGTTGCATGACAAAGAAAGTTAAACGCATAATAATCCGACTTTAATACGCGAGGTTTCAATTAAACGCAATTTTACGCAAAACCTAGTTTTCGGAGCTCGGGGCCCGAAAATGGCGGAAAACAATCCCGACCCTATTTATCTAGGGACGCATAATGAATTGACTAAATTAAACTAATTAAACTAGAAAAGCAATAAATAAACACAATAAACCTAACTATAAAGCATGTAAATCTATCTAGAAAGCAAGGAAAGAATGGAAAACAACTAGATTAATGGAGAGGGAAGATGAATAGTTAATCTTACAACCAATTAGTGTGTCAATCCAAGAGAGGAAGAAGAAGAACCAAGCAAAAACCCTCCAAACCCTAACTAAACTAACCTAAAAACGTTCTAAAAATGTTCTCCCAACTTAATACAATGTTTCTCTATATATACCCAACCAAAAACCAACTTAAAAATGAAGATTTTCGGACTTTTCCTGTAGCCGAATCGATTCGGAAATGGTCCGAATCGATTCGGAAACAGGGGAAGTTCATTTCTGCATTTCTGCAGCATTCCGAATCGATTCGGTTTTGGGCCGAATCGATTCGCAAGCTACAGGTCTGAATTCTGCAGCTTTGTCATGTTTTACGGAAAATGCCGCCATTTCTTCGTTATAGCTCGGAATGAGGCACGGTCGGAGGCTACGCGAAGATAACTCAAAGGACTACAACATCCAAGAAGACATTAGGCTAAAAAACCAAAATATGAAATGACTAAAATGCCCTTGAATGTGACCTTGAGTGTGAATTTGAAGTAAAAACCATCCTAAAAATGCCATAACTCCATCGATACAACTCGGAATCATGCACCGTCAGCGGCCACGCGAAGAGAAATCAAAGGGCTTCAACTTCCGTGAAGAGCTCGGGATTCAAACCCGAATGCTGAAATTACTAAAATGCCCCCGAAGCTGCAAAAGTCGACGAAACATTTCCGAAAAGAGTCCGAACTTCATTCTAAGCATCCAAATACCTACAAAAGCTCAATTAACCCCTGCAAAACATGTTAACATAGAAATTCGAGGTTGTCTGGTTAACGAGCATTAGTATAGGGATTAAGATACACAAGGGGGCTAATAAGGCGTAGGTTAACGGGTGAAATACGCAATATTTGCATCGTATCATATAGTCTAGGGCATCTTGGGCAAACTTGGCCTCCAACTCTTCGTACTTCTTTTGAAGAAGTATAAGCTTATTACTAAAAATCTTTGCATTGTGTGTAGCTTCCGCGGTCTAAGCCTGGGAGGACTTTAGGGATTCCGGAGCCTCTTTGAAGTTCTCCTCAGCCTCTTCCTTTGCATTGTTTGCAGAGGCTAAGTCCATTTGGGCCGCTTGAAGAGCCGCAGCAGCAAACTGCTTCCCAGCCTCAAAAGATGTAGTTCGTGTAGCCTCCAGATCTGCAGCATGCACCCTCTTCTCGGCCTCTTTCAGTTTGTACAGGGCCTCGTACTTCCTTTTTTGGGCTACCATAACGTCCGCGGCCTGAAATTAAAAAGTTAGTATCAATATATGGAATACAAAAGAAAAATAAAGAAAGCACTAGCACTTACCCTCAGAAGACTATGGAGGCCGCAGTCCTCCAGATCGGCATAGTCTTCCCCCACCAACCTATCAAGGTCCGTGGCGTCGAGTGTCCTTTTCATTCTTCGCACGGCTTTTGCGGTAGTGTCCCATGATGACTCAGGGTCAGGTTGTCTTAATTGAGTCCGCGAACGACCATCAAGACCAACTCCGCCACGGCACTGAGGGGGTGCCAAGTTTGCATTTACTGCAATGATAGGTGGCGATGGCGGAGAAGCTATATGGAGAGGAGCATCATCAGTTGACATCAAACCTACCGCAGCCAGGTTAGCTCCAAT
Source organism: Sambucus nigra (assembly GCA_949130495.1). NCBI lineage: Eukaryota > Viridiplantae > Streptophyta > Magnoliopsida > Dipsacales > Adoxaceae > Sambucus > Sambucus nigra. Next base: position 320,197,741 of record OX422214.1, on the reverse strand, counting down.
GTCATCATCAAAATCAACTTGTGGTTAGATCGCTGCATTTTCCATTTTCTCTGCAGCCTGAGTTGGAGTCACGTCAGGTGGATTTTGGTCGCCGAAAGGGACCAGGGTTGGTGCCTTGGTCTTGGACCTCTTCCTTTTCCTGCTACTCGCAGTGTTATTTAGAACGACTGCATCCTCGTCCATCTTCGCCAGCTGTGCAGCCAACAGTCCTCTGTCAACCTCCTCACCTGAAAAGGGAATACAAATAATAAATATTCAAAGTATATAAAAACTATCGCGGAAGGATACTGACGATCAGATTATTACCTCCTGTGACCATATCTTTTGGAATGGATTTACTTGGAAAGAACCCTGCTTCAAACACAGTTGCAGATGAAACAAGTGTGTTGAACCTCTTATGTTCGGTAGGAACTGCCGCGGCCTCAGCAACCCTCTTCTCCTGCCGCTTGCTCAAGTGCAAGTTGTCAAGAACTGTAGAAAAACAATTCAAAGGTTAGTAGAGATTAACAAGCAACTATAAAGAAAGGACGCGGCTATAATCCAAATACCTAGCTTAGAGGGAGACCCCTATTGCCGCGGTAGTCTATACGATTTATCCCTCTTATTCTCCTTATGATGAATCTCCCATCCTTCTCCGGAGATATAGAAATACTTACCCTTTCAGTTCTTTACACTGGTCGGCCTCCCAGAGTAAAGGGTCTCGTCCCTACCGCGGACAGAGAAGTAGTAGTACCCAGTGAATTTCACAAAGTTTTCCTTTGGGTGGTAGAAATGAAAGAAATCCGCGGGAGTAATGTCCTTTTTGAATCGATTCTCCCAAAGAATGACCACGACAAGAATGGCTCTTCAACCATTGGGATCTAAGTGGGTTGGGGCTAGCTTCATGGTTTGAAAAATACGTCTAACGGGTACAGGAAGTGGCAGTCGCATCTCGTAAATAAAGGCATGAAGTGGGAAGCAAACTCCATCATCAGCTAGAGCTGTGCAAGGTCTTTGGTTCGCGGCCGGTGCTGAGCACATTAATTTTTTTAGAAATTTGAAGGCCTCAGCTACCTAGTCAACCCAGTCTTGGGTCATGATGCTGTGGATGTCAAGCGCAGCTAGGGGTCTCTCAGTCCTCCCAGATGGACCAGCTGGGTTATACCTAACTTCTGTGGCATCATCTCCTACACCCAATGGGTGGTTACTTGAATTGGCTTCCTCTTCCATTAGTGGGGACTCAAAATCCTTCCTAGAAGCAGAATCTATGGAGTCTGAGTCTAGTATCACGCAGTTGGGGCAATCCCTCTGTTGGTAAGGCCCTATTGATTTCAGAGGGGGCACAGAAGAGAGTTCAGGAGGAGAGGTTCCAAAATGCTTTGTCCAAAATCCTCTCAGAAATTTGTCTGGGTCAAAGCTCATATGGCTACAGTAGTACCTAAAAAGCAGAGTCCGCAGTTAAGCGCCGCAGCCAGTATGGTTCGAAAAAGACTTTAAGAAGCCGCAGCAAGATTAGTTATACGAATAGTGAATAGAAATGATTGACAAGACTGGCCAAATGTTAAGTGGGGGTTATTTCCCTACTAGAGTTGCTAATGGGCTAAAACACTGCTGACCCTATTCATTGAACCTAAGGGATTACCCTAACCCTACTGGTCGCAGCCATCTCTTATATCAGCAAGGGAGCTTATAGTGTCGCGGCATCTTACTAAAATGAGGGATTATAGCCTACAGGCCATAGCCGTCTCTAAAATTACTAAAGGTATATTCTACCACGCCGCGGCTACTCACACAAATAGTTTTGTACCTAATGTGTATTAGTCTAAAGATCGAAGGCCTAGAATGTGAAGTGTGTGCTTAAAGAACATCAAGAACATCAAGAATATCAAAGAACTGTTATTTGATACAAGCTCAGTCGATTCATAAAATTCTAGCAACAATTATAATTGTCTATCATGGATACATGTTCAATTCTTGGAAATTAGAAAATTGTTCAAACAAAACCCTAGATTCTTATCAAGCAATTCGGAAAATACGAGTGTTGAAGATCAGAAGGGCAGAATTCATGTGTTCGTGTACTTAAAGAAGAATTATGAACTTTGAAAGCTATTTAAAAAGATAATTGGTTGAAAAATTACCTGGAAAATGAAGAAATTTACAATGCTCAACTCCAAACCACCTTGCACCACCACACACAACCTTGGAAGGGTGCCGAAAAATGCAAGAGAAAGGAAGAACAAAATTCGCTCTCAATTTGCTCTCAAATTTTTAGAAACGTAATGAAGTCCACGGCCAGAAACAATTTATATAAGAGAGCGTGGAAGATGAATCGTCGCCTTGGAAGTACCGCGACACCTAAGAAAACTAAACTAAGTCGCAGCCCCAATCGAATTCTCTTGGCACTACGACTTGGGATCTTTTTGATACTACAAATATAGCACCCTACAGCGGAAGGTATACTGCACTACATATGCTTACATGCCGCGGAACTTATCAACATAGGGCGCAGCCCCTACTGAACTCGGTGTGCGGCCCTCCTTATTACAGGGCGCGGCCCTCATCAACATGTCGCAGAATTGCCCAGTACAGGGCGTGACACTTTTGTCTCTAGTCTTGCAGGATGCGGCACTCACGTTGTTTGCCTTACAGTTCGCATCCCTCTCCATTACAACTCCCGACTTTATGAACGTCACGTGCTCATTGCACGTGAGCATATCTCCTATAAATAGAGGACCACACCTCGAAAATGGGGGATCGATTCTATACACACCCAGGGCAGGTTCCACAATACCTATTCTCCCTACACATCCTCAGCACACAACTTGGGGGTTGTTCATCCGCATCGCAGCCACCTCTCCGGCACACCGGAATCATCAATCATCAATCATCATGTACTCTCCTTAATTCTCATACTTGTACGCCTCTTTAGGCATGATTATACTGTACAATACAAAGAATATAATGAGAATGGAGCAACATAGTGGACGTAGGCCTATTTTAGAGGCTAAATCACTCTATATCTTGTGTTCATGTCTCTTTACTTGCTTTACTTGTTCATTACGCACTTCACTCATGATTTACTGATACGAGCGCGACAAGTGGACGATTTCTCGTATCATCGATAACCCTATATGAAATGACTCAAACATAAAGGTTTGTAATTATGAATACCTTTATGTTTGAACCACTTTCTAAACGTTAATGTTATCGCATAAAAATATTTTTAGATTCAATAGCTCTACATTGAACAGACGAGTTGAAAAAAGAGAGAGAAAAAATCTTTATGAAGTTCTTGATATTAACTCAAATTTCAAAGAGCATGTATAAACTCAGTTAGTTTAAGTGCAAGATGCCTAATCAATCAAATGATACTCTAAAATCAAGATGAAGACAGTCATATTTAGTTAACATCAAAATATAGATGAAATTACCCCGTTATATAAATAAAACAGTAAATCAACTGCAATTCATCCACCAATATAATCATACATTTATATATATCAATATTGATTCTCAATAATTACCAATCGAGATATTAATAGAACATCATCAAGATCTTGTTCCAAACAGAACTAAGGAAAGTTCCAAATAGAAGCAAGGAAAATACCCTTAATGAATGACATCTTTGTATTAGGGTGAAAGGCCAAGCACTACAGGATGAAAAAATGCACAAAACGTCAGAATGATTATAATTTGAAGTGGCGGCACCACAATAAAGTATCCATACGTGGTTGATATAAATTTAGAGCAAAATATAGCATGATAATCATAGATGTCATAATAGCGTACACATGTATACGACATTCATGGAAATTTTGTACAAGTTTCTACCAACTCAAATGTTTACTTGAAGAATGCTTCCTTCCTTAGTTGACACAATAAAATAATGTTAATACAATCATTAACATTTTTTACAATATTAATTACCAAACTTCTAATTGCAAGAATAAAACATATTAGAAAGGAGTGATCAATCACTTGTTTGGTTAAGTGGCACTCAGGAAAAATGTGCTGAGGGAAGTGAATGGTTCAAGCACTATAAGGACATGGATGCATGCATATTACTATCCAAAGAATAAATAAAGCAGTAACCAGAAGAATGTTGCAATATAATATCATCAAGAAAGAATCAGGATTGATACATCAATGTATTGATTAAACATAAGAGTATAAGTGTTGCAACATAATACTATCAAAAGAAAAAGGATCATAGTAATGATGACCTGAACTAAAGAAAGAGCGTAACAAACTCGATTAGAAGCTCTGGTAGTAAGTTGCCCAGGTAATAGTGAGCTGTAAACAGATGTTACTTCCTGTAATTGAGAAAATATAAGCATTAGCCAAAAACCATCCGTCATAGATCAAGAAAAGGATCACTGATTTGCGGATTATTGTGTCAAAAGTTTTTCAAATGATGATCTGTATTATAATTTACAGAAGAAAAAGGTGGCAATAATTGATAGATCCCGTTAGCCTCTGCTTGTATAATTGGTTGTTGGAAATGCAAACTAAGTCTTTGAAATCTCGTATAAGAATATCTCAATTGTGTAACATGTTTCTCTTCCAATATACATGACTTTTAAATTATTATCATAATTTTGCAATAGATCTAACTATTTTGTATTGAATAAGTGAATGCATCACCCGTAATGTTTAAGACTAGTTTTCTGTGATGGGTCGAAAACTTGTAGCTTGTTATACAATATAGTGCATACAAATTTAAAATAAAATATGGTACATATGTACATAGTCATTACTTTATTAGTGAAAATGTCTATTATGTATAAAAATAAAAGAAATTTTAAAATAAAGTTGATAATCCCTCTTATTTTAACCAAATTTAAAAATTTCGGGAAAAAAATTAGAGACGGGCAACATCTATTGAAAAAAGCAAAAATGGTACATTTAGTCATATTTTGTTTCAGATTAATTGTTGTATGTGTAAACTGTAAACTACTAACAATTTAAATGTTTCATAGAGTTTGATTTCGACTTTTAATTTTTTTCATATTTAACTTCACAATAATTATGACAAAAATACCAATGAACTAAACATGTTCAATGCATTACAACAACAAAAAATTGGATTCAAGAACAAAAACCAAGAAGCAAAAGAAAACAAAATTTATAATGTAACCATAGAAAATTAAAACTGAAAAGATTTGCCAAATTAATACTAAAGGCGATATTTTTTACAATACATCTTTTATTTTGTTTGAAGTTCAAATAATTTCATATTATACTATGTCTTCTTATACGAACAAAGTAGAAGGTGTACTAAAAATAATTTTAAAGTAATAATAAATCATCTTTATGTCATGATCGTAGATAAACAAAAACAATTTGCATAAAAGTAATCAAAATGCATAACTTAAATTAGTATTATACATTTTTTACTGCAACCCTTCACTTATAAATGAGTTGTTGTGATTAATATTGTTAAAACTTGCCTACAAATGTCGAAGCCACCCATATCAGCCTACATATTAGTTTATGGGGGTAATTTTTTTAATTGCAAGCCAAATCTGGGTATAAAAAACAAGACATAGCCAGTCAAATATGGGTCATCTGTAGCTTACATACTTGTGACACTAGAATTTAATGATGGTCATTTACAATCTCAATCTGGTGTACAGAAATTCCAATGACCATAAAAGGAAAAATAAATTATCAAATTCTTAATGACGTGCACAAACATGTCTTAATAAGAATCCAATCATGAAAGAAGAAATATAGAAAATGTTACATTTAAAAGAAGAAGAGAGAGATGATGGGATTCTTGAGCTTTCTCACTAGACACCGTAAGGTTAGAAATGAGATCGACCTACAGTAAAACTGAATGCAATAGAAAAATAAAAATTCTATGGCCGAAAGGCATAGAATGTATAATTTCATATTTCTTTACATAACTTGCTATCAATCGAAAATCACCTACCCAAATACAGAGTAATCAAACAACTCATGCAACTCAGAATATTTATTTTCCATTGTCAATCACATGAAACTAATTTCTCAACACATATATCACTTGCCACAAAGAAACAACTTCATACATGAATTGCAAGATATTGAAGCAAACAAATTGCAAGAAATCATTTTCCAAAACTAATAAGTTAGATTGCAATAAATTACAACAAAAAAGATTTATTAACTGTCAGAAAATTGTTCTCCTTAACCAACAAACACTTGAATCAGTTCATGAAAATGAGTGGAAAATAAAAGACATCGTTAACTTATGTATAGCTAAACAAGCAAAGAAAGGGTACTGTTTATGATGTAAAATGTTGGATAGCCCCACCTGGGGCCATTTAATTTCAGCACATGTTTATTTTATTTTAGTATTTTATAAGTAGATAAATATTAGTTATTATATAGATTAGTAGTAGTAGTAGTAAATTTTAGTAGGGTTTGGTTTTGTTTGTTGGTTTTTTTTTACTTGAGACTGTTTTCATTTATTAAATTTTAACCATATTTTGAGCTTTTAAAATACTAAAAGTATCCAGCATGTCCTAAAAAAACATGTCCATTACGTGTCTGTAACGTGTCCAAATGTGTCCCCCCAAAAAAATTTAAAAATAAACAAGGATACTCTAGGACATGCGTGTCAACAATGTGTCCAAACGTGTCACGTGTCGGACTCAAGTCAAATCTGATTCGTTGGCTCCGGAAGAGTGTCCGTGCTTCATAGGTCCAAACCATGGTCGAAGCCACCCCAAACCCCAGTATCAACCTCATCCCACCCACTATTCCCCCCCAGATCAGATTTGAAGCCAACAACCTTTATCAAAACCGAGGCCAACCTTCGTTGGTTGACACTCCTTTTGTCCGTAGACAACTGAAGAGAGATCTGCCAAAATCGACCCCACCATAGTTCACCGAAAATAGAGCAGATCCGGAAAAAAAATGGACCATCTTGAAAATCTAAGGTGCCACTCGACCAGATTTGAGAACCTCCGGCCCATTGACACCGAAGTCGGGGCTCGAAATCAATCGCACATTAGTCGTTCAGTGTTGCCAACCCCCAACAATGATTTCTGGCCACCGGAGGTGGTGGTTTGACTTTTGGCAGCATTTGAAGTGGCTGAGTTTGGAAGTAAGGTGGTTGGGTCTAGAAATGGAGGGGAAGTTACTAGGGTTTGTAGTAAAAAAAAGAGTTCTACGTTTTTCAACTAATCAAGTGTTAACAGGTTTTTAAATGATAAGTTGGGCGTTAAGTATTTTGAAGAGAATGAGTTGCCCATATGGACTTTGTTTGACTTAGACCCATTTTTAAAAGACAAAACACTTGACTTTGAGTTTGATGGCCCAAAAATTAAATTTGGGGTGTGGGAAAATTTGAGCAACCCATAATTTTTAAAATGTTAAAACATATTTTATTTTGGCCCTAAAATTTCCAGAAAAATTTTTTTTCACCCCCAAAAAAAGATAAATTCTTATGGGAATCCGATGTCATTTTCCCTTTGTTTTCATTTTATTTCTATTTTCTATTCTTTTATTTTAGTTCTTTTATTCCTTTTATCCTCTTAATTGGTCTCCAAGAATGTTTGGGGACTAATTAGGTATTCTTTTGTTAATAGTTGTCATTTTTAGTCATTTTAGCAATTACTTGGCTAGCACGTAATTGTCTCCCTATAAATACTTTTGTACTCCTCATTTGAGGATAGTTTTGATCTTGAATAACAAAAATTCTTTGTTTCTCTCTCTTGAAGTTGATATTTGTTTTATTTTTTGGCAATTGAAGTACAGTTTACATCATGTTGTGGATGTGCCATGGACTCTTACAAATCTCCCCTATGGTTCGTAGTAATGATTTTTGAATAACGGGAGTGCACTACTTGTCTAGTATCTTCAACGTTCAAGGCTTTAGCGATCGGGATGAGATTTTCGAAGAAGGGGTAATGAAGTTAAGATGGGATAACCCCACGTGGGGCCATTTAGTTTGAGTACATGTTTATTTTATTTTTAGCATTTTATAAGAAGATAAATATCTGTTATAGTCTAGATTATTATTAGTATTAGTAATTCGAGGTAACTATTAAGTATTAGTTACATATTTTAATTAGGTTACCTTTTATGTTTTAGTTTCCTTTTTAATTGGGAGCAAGTTTAGGATTATCCAAAATAAGGCCCTTGGCCCTCTCTTCTAATCAGAAATATTATTAATAAAATTTGTGAGATTAGAGCGAGATGATTTGAGAGAAAATCAGTTTGATTATTATTATTCGTTTGTGTGTGAATTCCGTTGTGTTTCACATCAAATTAGTATCAGAGTTGCATTCTGATGGAAATAGGCCCTATTTTAGGGTTTTATTAGTCATTTTATTTTTCTTTGTATTTATTTTATTTTATTATTTGTATTTTCATTTGTTTTGCTTTAGTATTTAAAGGTAAGGAGTAATAATGGCATTTTTATAATTAGTGCCTTAGCTTAGAGCCTAAGCTACTCCTCATTTTAAATACCCATGTAGTCTTCATTTGAAGACATTCCTCCATTTTGAAATATAAGAAATCACTTGATTCTCTCTCTAAAGTTAGGGTTGTATTTCTTTCTAGCCTTTAACGTGTAGTTTACGTCAAATTGGTATCAGAGCGAGTGTCGTTCCAACATTGGGTGTTTGGTGTATTCGTGTTTATTTTATCAAATAGTACACTACTCTTCAATGGCTCCCAAGAAATCCAAACAACTAACCGAGGAGATTCAATGACGAACGAGAGAGTGGGTATAATCAAAATAACAAATCTATACTCATTTCCCAAACCTTAGCCCTAACCTTAGAAATCTCAGCCCTCAACTTCTACCCTTATTAAACCCTACCCCTTACCCTACCCTCCACACATTCTACCCAACCCCTGTGCATCACCCTTTACCGCACCCTGTCGCCCTAGAAAAACCCACCCCCACCCTTGAAACCCTAGATCCCCCCTTCCCCAACCTCTACCCAACATCCGCTCATCCCCAAAACCCTAAATATGTCATCGCAAAAAAAAACGTGCAGCAGCCCCTCTAATCATCTACAACCCCTACACGACTCATCCCCAGCCTACCGAACCTCTAAACCCTCAACCACACCACTCCAACCCTCAAAGGAACCCATCTGAACCCACCCAGCCCCAACAATTCCCCCATCCAACCGTTGTTGTCCTAAAACCTCCTTACCCTAGCTGCCCTACCCCCAGAGACCAACCTAGCACCTCCGACCAAAAAAAAAAAAAAAACCTCCCCGAGTTAAACCCTAACCCCTCCAGCCCCAAACCCTTCAAAAAAATTATGTTTTTGCCCCGATTAACTCCCGAGGCTCGATTCAAGAGTGTCGGTGGCTAGTCCAAGATTGGTTGCTCTACCCAATCATTCTTCCTCCCTCAATCCTCCAATCGAGTCAAATCAACGATAAATAATCCCCTCCCGGGCCGGTTGATGGCAAGAAATATAGAGACGACGGCATTGGATTATGTATTGGGGTTTTTTTTTTACATTTTGTCGAGGATGTTTGGGTGATTCGCACGCATCTTTGCGAGCCTGAGACATTTGAATTAGGATATTTCTTCCCAATCTTTGGGAGTGGGGATGATGATTTGGATGAGGTTGGATCGACAGCTATCTCCCTTGGGATTGAGGTGGTGATTTTGTGGATCCATTTTTGGTGACATTTGATATGCACTCGGTAGATGTTTTTGGCGGCTTAGTGCTAAGGAGACTCATCACGAGACTCCAAGACCGATATTTTCTTAGTCGGCCATGTTTAGGTTGTGTTCCTATTCTCCATGAACTTTTTTCAAGCCGTTACAAGGAGCGTTTTCGAGGACGGCTCTTCTTCCATTTGGGAAACTCTTTGAGGGGTTCCTTGCTCTCTTATCGTCCATCTCCTATGCTCGAGGATGAGCTTTTCGAAGCCGGGGAGAGTGATGGAAATAGACCCTATTTTAGGGTTTTATTAGTCACTTTATTTTCTTTTGTATTTTCCTTTATTTTATTATTTGTATTTTCATTTGTTTTCCTTTAATATTTAAAGGTAAGGAGTAATAATGGCATTTTTGTAATTAGTGCCTTAGTTTGGAGCCTAAGTTACTCCTCCCTTTAAATACCCATGTAGTCTTCATTTGAAGACATACCTCCCTTTCGAAATATAAGAAATCACTTGATTCTCTCTCTAAAGTTAGGGTTTGGTATTTCTTTATAGCCTTTGACGTGTAGTTTTCGTCACGTTCGCTCCTAATTGTCCACACAAGTATGTGTCAATCCATGTGTGTAAGGTTTTGAAGCCAAGGCGAGAACTTAGAGAAACCGATCATGCGACGTGTACTCAACGGCGATAAATGTGTTGAATCCAGCTAACACAACAAATGGGCAATGAGACGTAGACGATTGGGACGAGGGGTGAGAATCTACCCCCTCGACTACACAGGGTGGCGCGAGGACCTCCCATCACCCGCTATCATCGTCCCACCTTCCCCGCCCATCGCCACCAGCAAGCCTTTTCGCCTGCAGCCACAACACCATAACCCATAGCCCCATGCGTCGTCAATTTGGTTCTACCCATAACCCAACATATTCCTAACTTCGTCCAAAGCATTGTCGAAACCACCCCAAACCCAAGATCTGACCTCATCCAATCAACCATACCCCCCTCCGACCAAATTTGAAGCCAACAGCCTCTGTCAAAATCGAGATCAATCTTCGTTGGTTGATTCCTTTCATCCGGAGACAACTGAAGAGAGCTCCAACAAATTCGGCCTCACCTCACTTCAGTCGGAGTGGCGCAGATCCGACGAAAAATAGACCATCTACTGAACCTAGGGTGCCACCCGACCAGATTTGAGAAACTCTGGCTGATTAATGCCCAAGTCGAGGCTCGAAATCATCCGCACATTAGCCATTCAATGTCGCCGGCCTCCGACGATGATTTCGGCTACCTGAGGTCGTCATCCAACTTTCGAAAGCCTTTGAGGTGGTTGAGTTTGGAAGTAAGATGGTTGGGTTAAGAGAAGAACTTGTTCGATCTAGAAGTGGAGGGGAATAAACTTTTGTTTGTGTAGAAAAAGAGAGTGCTTAGTTTTTCAATGGATCAAGTGTTAAGGGGTTTTTAAATGATAAGTTGTGCTTTAAGGCTTTTGAAGAGAATGGGCTGCCCATATGGACTTTATTTGACTTGGGCCCAATTTAAAAGACAAAACACTTGGCTCGGAGTTTAATGGTCCAAAAATTGATTTTTTTGGTTTGGAAAAATTTGAGTAGTCCACAATTTTTAAAATGTTAAAAAATATTTTATTCGGGCCCCCAAAAATTTCAAAAAAAATCTTTTTTACCCCCAAAAAATCTCCAAAATATTCAAAGTATTTGTGGATGTGGCATGAACTCTTACAAATATCCCTATAGTTCATATTAAAGCTTTTCGAAGAAGGGGAGGGCACTATTTGTCTGGTCTCTTCAACGTTCAAGTCTTTAGTGCTCGAGATGAACTTTTCGAAGAAGGGGAGAGTGCGTGAAGATAGGATAGCCCCACCTGGGGCCATTTAATTTCAACACATGTTTATTTTATTTTTAGTATTTTATAAGAAGATAAATATTACGTATTATCTAGATTATTATTAGTATTAGTAATTAGAGGTAATTATTAACTATTAGTTACATATTTTAATAAGGTTACTTTTTATCTTTTAGTTTTCTTTTTAATGGGAGCAAGTACAGGATTATCTATAAATAAGTCCCTCTCTTGTAATTAGAATTATTATTAACGAAATTTATAAGATTGGAGACAAATAATTTGAGAGAAAATATGATTTTATTATTATTATTCATTTGTGTAAATTACGATGCATTTCACATGAAATTGGTATTAGAGATGCATTCGCTCCTAATTTTCCACACAAGTGTGTCAATCCATGTGTGTAAGGTTTTGAAGCCATGACGAGAGCTTGGAGCAACCAATCGTGCGGCGTGTACTCGGCGGTGATAAATATTTTGAATCCATCTAACACAAGAGATGGGCAACGAGACTCGGACAATTGGGAGGAAGGATGGGAATCTATCCCCTTGACTACACAGGGTGGTACGAGGGCCTCCCATCACCCGTTGTCGTTGTGCCGTCGCCCCCACCTTCCCCACCAATCGCCACCAACAAACATTTTACCCCACAGCCACAACTAACAGAACCCACCGCCCAATGCATCATCAATCCGGTCCTGCCCATAGTCGTAACCCAATCTATTTCTGACTTCGTCCAATCCATAGTCAAATCCACCCCAAACCCCATATCCGACCTCATTCCACCCACCATACCCGCTACTACCAGATTTGAATCCAACCACCTTTTGTCAAAATCGATACCAAACTTCGATGATCAATTCCTTTCGTCCAGAGACAACTGAAGAGAGCTCTGGAAAAATCGAACCCACCTTAGTTCACTCGGAACGGAGCAGATCGAGCAAAACCCACACCATCTCCCAAACCTAGGGTGTCACCACCCTATGAAGCACGGACACGTAATACGTGTTTCGACACACGACACGTGATTGATCCAAAACTAGGATACGACACGCTATGATACGTATAATATATAATATATATTTAAATATATATTAATGAAATAAAACATATTTTCTCCATAAAATACATTATTAGAGCATTCTTAACATGAAATTAAGAAAATGAACCATATAACAAAATTCAAACACACTTTGACCTTAAGAATCATAAATAAAGCACAATCACTATCACTTGAGTCAAAGTTGACTCGTGGCTTCCGGGAGAGTGTTCGTGCTTCATAGGTGTTCGACACGTTGTCGGACACGACACGTTGAATTCCGAGAGAGTCTCCGTGCTTCATACCTGGCCAGATTTGATAAACTCCGGCCCATTTCCGCCCAGGTTAGGGCTCGAAATCAACAGCATGTTAGCCGTTCAGTGTTGTCGGCCTCCGGTGATGATTACTGCTACCCGAGGTGGCCGTCCGACCTCCGGCAGCCTTTGAGGTGGCCTATTTTGGAAGTAAGTTGGTTGGGTTGAGAGAAGATGCTGTTGGGCTTAGAAGTTGAGGGGAAGCAACTAGGGTTTGCGTAGAAAAAGAGAGTGCTAGGTTTTTCAATGGATCAAATGTTAAGGGTTTTTTTAATGATAAGTTGGGCTTTAATTATTTTAAAGAGAATAGGCTGTCCATATGGACTATATTTGTCTTAGGCCCATGTTTGAAAGACAAAACACTTGGCTTGGAGTTTAATGGCCCAAAAATTGATTTCTTTAGTGTAAAATAATTTGAGCAGTCCACATTTTTCATAATGTTAAAAAATATTTTATTCGGGCCCCAAAATTTACAGAAAAATTCTTTTTCACCCCTAAATAAAGATAAAAAATTTCCAAAATATTCAAAGTATTTGTGGATGTCGCATGAACTCTTACAAATCTCCACTATGGTTCATAGTAAAGCTTTCCGAAGAAGGGAAGGGCACTACTTGTCTGGTATCCTCAACGTTCAAGGCTTTAGCACTCGGGACGAGCTTTTCAAAAAAAGGGAGAGTGACGTGAACGTGGGATAGCCCCATGTGGGGCCATTTAATTTCAGCACATGCTTATTTTATTTTTAGCATTTTGTAAGTAGATAAATATTAGTTATTATCTAGATTATTATAGGTGTTATTAATTAGAGGTAATTATTAAGTATTAGTTTCCTTTTTAATCAGGTTACCTTTTGTCTTTTAGTTACCTTTTTAATCGGAGTCTTGCTCCCTAAGTTTGTGATCATCTATAAATATGGCCTTAGCCCTCTCTTGTAATAAAAATTATTATTAATGAAATTTATGAGATTGGAGAGAGATGATTTGAGAGAAAATATGGTTTGATTATTATTATTTGTGTGCGTGTAAACTCCGTTGCGTTTCACATCAAATTGTTATCAGAGTTATGTTCGCCCCTAATTTTTTACACAAGTGTGTGTGTCATGTGTGCAAGGTTTTGAAGCCATGGCGAGAGCTTGGAGTAACCGATCGTGCATCGGGCGACGATAAATGTTCTGAATCAGAGATGGGGATCAAGACTTAGACGATTGGGACGAGGGATGGGAATCGACCCTCTCGACTACACGAGGTGGAGTGAGCGACACCCATCACCCACTGCCGTCGCCATACCTCCCCACCCTTGGCCAACAGCAAGGCTTTTCCCCCACAGCCACTACTACCATAACCCACAGTCCCATGTGTTGTCAATCTATATCTACCCATATCCATAACCCAACCTAATCCTAACTTCGTCCAAAACATGATTGAACCCACCCCAAACCCCATATCCAACCTCATCCCACCCATCATATTCCCTCCAACCATATTTGAAGCCAAAAACCTCTGTTAAAAATGAGATGAACCTTCGGTGGATGATTCCATTACCCCGGAGTAGTATTTTAAAAAGCACGCGATTGCGCTTTTTTGCGCAAAAATGCGGCATAGCCCACTCTGATTTGCAAGAAGCACAAATAACGTGCACGATTGATGATGCGGCATGCGATTTTGATGCTTTTTCGTGCTATTTAACGATATTTGGACGCGATTCGGGCATAAGGCATTTTAATGCAGCAATTACAAAACTTAGTCGTTTTGTATGTTTTTTTTCAGTTTTTCTTTGGTTTTTAAACCTTTCGAAAATGGAAACCAATATCTTAAAACGCTAAGGGCTTGTTTAGTTCTTAAAAATAAGGCTGTTTTCCAAAAAATATTATAAATTGTTTCCATAAAAATGCAAATTTAGAAAATGTGTTCAAATTTATTTTTCTAAATAAAAAGCTCGAAAATTGTTATATTGGTTTTTCAATTTTCCAGAAAATTGGAAAACTACTTTAACATGTTTTCAAAAAAATTTCAAAACATCATTTGTCTTTGAAAATTACATTTAGACTCCTAGAATGTTTGCAAATTACTTTTTGACCTCTAAAATTTTAAAAATTACATTTTAAGCCTAAATTGAAAAAAATGAGAAGTCCAAAACTTCCCATGAATTAAATTTTGGCCCTGAACTGTAGTATACATTATGGTCCCTAAACTTTCTATAAATTAAATTTTGGCCATTACAATTTCAGTCGAATAATTTTAGACATCAAACTTTCAGTAAATTATATTGTGACTTTAAAATATTTATAAATCACATTTCATAAATAACGATTCAAAATATCTATAAATCACATTTCATAAATAATGATTCACTTCTAACAAATGAATGTGTTTCCCTAGTCTTCTAAATTTTCTATTGAAAGTAGAAATGAAAAGTAGAAATTAAAAATAGCAGATATATTTTTGTTGAAAATATGGTGGTTTTAGTTGGAATTAGGTAGTAGTTTATGAACCTTTGACTTTACTTAAAATAATTGAGTATTCCTTTTTCGAATGATTGTTTGAACTTATTTATTTATTAGTATTTTTAATTATAAAATCAAATGCATGATTTTGATACGCGACGCATGCTCAGAACTAAAACGCGACACCTTGGGCGACCACGATTTAAAACACTAGTCTGGAGACAACTGAAGAGAGCTCCGGCAAAACCATACCCACCTCAGTTCAGCCGGAGCGGCGCTGAAAGAGTGCGCGTGCGTTCAAATAGAGATATTATTTAATTAAACTCAGTTTTTATCAATTAAATCCTAAACATGCAACTATATGTGATTGAACAAGATGATAACTCATGCAAGAACATTCAAACACACATAAATGAGGAAAAATCCCCCAAAGGGGCAAAACCATTTGTTTTTATTATAATATTGTAACATACAATTTCTCGGATTATAATGAAAATACAGTGACACTGAGTTACCCACAGGCATCGGATCTGTAGTCGGCGGCTGGAAGTTTCCCTTTCCTGGAGGGCAGCAATGAAGAAAAAGAACGGTCTTCTCCACAAGAGTATGAACAGACACACAAATGTGTACTTGGGTTGCAAACGGATTCACAAAGGTTTGGGAAAGTTTGTGTGAATCAAAACATGAGTCTAGGGACTCAAAAAGGTGAAGACTTGAGGTATTTGAACTCTCAAATTCGTCTATCCAAGTCTTGCAAAACAACTCCCCCGAAGTTGGTATTTATAGGGAAACACATGAAGAGTTCCACGTTTTAAAAACTCTAAAATTCTATCCAGCGTACAGGTACCCCAAACCGGTTCAGGTCCCTGCGAACCGGTTCGCCCCCCCGAACCGATTCGGGCTGGGTTCGGGGAAATTCACTAAAAAAAGGGCTTTCAACACTTAGTAAAAATTCCAAGGTTTTTCTTGGAATTATCTCCATTTTCAACAGGACATAACTTGATCACCGTAGCTCGGATTGAGGTTTCGTTTCTTCCAGTATCTTTTTTGTGGAAAGCTCTTCGACTTTCCAGTTGATCGGTCCTCCGACCGGGGGCTGTAAAATTACCAAATTGCCCTTGATCTTACCTATCGTGTCTTGTTGCACTTTTTTTACTTCTCTTGCGTACCACTTGCATTTGGAGCCTAAAATCATGGAACGTGAAGTCGTTGAGGCAGATGTGGAACACATGTTGGAGATAATAAATGCTTGATTCCCAGAGTTTGGATTGAGGCCGCCGTGTGAGATCGTGTAGAGACATGCCAAATGTAACGGCGTACGACATATACAAATGTAAGATAATGGACATGAGAAATATGTCCTTACAAATCTCCCCCTATGTCTATATCGGTACATACATAAAAAATCCAAATTATCAAATAACACAATTGCCTATACAAATCTACCCTTCCATGAACACAAAACTGGAAAGATACAAATGAATAAGTCTTCATCGTTTGATCATCTTCAAGTCTTCAAAACTTTCAAATATTTTCTCATCAAGGTGTGCAATTCAGTGATCATCAATGTAGTACCTACTCACATGAGAAAAGGCAAATACCACGTGGCATATCGAGTTTGAAATGAGTTAAACAAATATACCAATTTAAAAAAGATCCTCAAACTCAAAACTCACTCCCCCATAATATGATAATTCTTCTCCCCCTTTTTATGATGTCCCCAAATAGACAGATATGAGAAGCAGAAATATATGTACATGGAGAATGTCCAAGGTAATAAACCACTATTTCACACAAAGAATTTAAACAAAGAAACACACCATGAACGAGCACAAAACAACCAAGTCTATGATAGCGTAAATTAATGGGTGTGATCAAATTCGATAGGAAAATCAATGCATACAAACATGACATATGCGCACGATAAATATCGGATACTCCTAACGAATGAACTCAAAATCTTCCTTTGGTGTAAAAAAAATGGAATATGAGGCATTGACTCAATCAAATAAACACATCAAAGCTCAAAGTGATTTTCACACCAATAACGTCGAAAACGATTTCATGCTTTTTCAGGACTTTCAAGGAAGTGCAAACTCATTTAAATTCTCCAACCAAACTCCCTCATATATATTTTCTTGTAGAGGTAATCTAAATTCTCAAACTTTGGAGAATTAATGGTGAAACCTAATGGCCCATATTTGGCATGTATTGCTTTTTAATGGCTTAAAATTTTTCGGGCTCTTTTAACCTCTTTGGACCTCGGATAATAAAACTCCTCCATTTTTTAGGCCCTTCCCCATTTTCAAATAATCACACAGTCTCACTAAAACGGTTTTTACATACATTCCAATATTGTCAAGTTTTATCGCATATTATACGTTGTATAGACAGAATTGAGATGGAAACACTCAAGCCAATATGAGATAGACAAGTACAATAATCAAATATACCCGTGCCTGTGTGCAATAAAGGAGATAGGAGCCAAACATGTAGATAGATATCACTAATCACATCTCAAAGACTCCAAACAATGTAAAGCTCATGGATGAAATGATGTAGCGTCTCAAATCTCTATCAAACAATCACATGGGTAAATGGAATGAAATTGTGACTCGGCTATCTTAAATGCTCATCCAAAAAAGGTGTAAATAAAAAACAAAAATCTTTTTGGATTTTTCAAAATTTTATCAAAATAAAATCTTTTTGAGCTTTTCTAAAAATTTTATAAAAAGAAAATCTTTTTGGATTTTTCAAAAAAATAAAAAGCAAAACAAAATAAAATAAAACAAATGATACAATCTAGCAATAGGCATCAGATGATATGAGAAAAATGCATCCTTTGCTAGACACGGACCAACCCTTCAGTCAACTGTGAAAATCCCCAAAGACTTCCTATGACTCTCAAATATAAGGGAATCTAAAGGTTTCGTGAAAATATCGGCTAACTGACGGTCGGTGGGGATAAAACTCAGGGATACGACTTTCTCCTCAACTAACTGACGTTTAAAGTGCTCGCGTATCCTGATGTGCTTTATGCGCGAATGCTGGACTGGATTGCGGGATATGTGTATCGCGCTCGTGTTATCACAGGAAATAGTCATGGTGTCCTGTGAAATACTATAATCCTCCATCATTTTCTTCATCCACAAGAGTTGCGTGTAACAACTCCCGGCAGCAATGTACTCAGCCTCCGCAGTGGACAAAGAGATGGAGTTTTGCTTCTTGCTCAACCAGGAGACAAGAGCAGAACTAAAATAGAAACACCCACCAGAAGTGCTCCTACAACCATCTACATCCCCGGCCCAATCGGCATCCGAATAGGCAGACAAACGGTCATTGGTATCAAAGGAATACCAAATACCATATGATAGAGTCCCACTCACGTATTTGATAATACGTTTTAGAGCGAGTAAGTGTGACTCTTTCGGGGACGCCTGATATCGTGCACAGACTCTAACACTAAAGGCTATATCGAGACGACTGATAGTCAAGTAGAGAAGACTACCTATCATACTTCGATACAAGGTTTGCTCTACGTACTTGCCTGAAGTGTCCTTACTAAGCTTGATAGAAGTACTCATAGGTGTACGAGCATGCTTAGCGGAGTCTAAACCAAATTTCTTCACTAGGTCTCTAGCATACTTGGATTGGGAGATGAACATCCCATCCTCTAGCTGACGAACCTGGAGACCAAGGAAGAAAGTAAGCTCACCAACCATGCTCATCTCAAACTCACTTTTCATCTCCTCTTCAAAGTGATGATCATGTTGAGAGCACGTGGATCCGAAGACTATGCCATCCACATAAACCTGGGTAACTAAAATATCACCGTCATTTCTCCTGACGAACAACGTCATATCAACTCCCCCTCTCTTGAAGCCACGGGCTAAGATATAGGAAGTAAGCCTCTCGTACCAAGCACGGAGTGCTTGATTCAAACCATACAAGGCTTTCCTCAGATAGTAGATGTGCTCCGGGTGCTGAGGGTCTTCAAACCCTTTCAGTTGTTCCACGTAAACCTCCTCCTGTAGAATGCCATTAAGGAAGGCACTCTTGACATCCATCTGATATAACTTAAAGAGCAGATGACAAGCGATGGCGAGTAGTAAGCGAACGGACTCAAGCCTCACAACAAGAGCAAATGTCTCCCCAAAGTCTACACCCTCTATCTTTGTGTAGCATTGAGCGACCAACCTAGCCTTGTTTCTGATTATGGTACCATTTTCATCCATTTTATTTTTGAATATCCACCGGGTACCTATCACATTAGTCTCACTAGGTCGGGGGACTAGTTCCCAGACATTGTTCTTTTTAAACTGAAGCAACTCATCCTGCATAGCAGATATTCAGTGTTCATCCTTAAGTGCTTCTTTATGATTCTTGGGCTCGACTTTGGACGTGTAGCAAAAGTGGCTAACGACGTTCTCTAGCTGAGCACGAGTCTTGACCCCAAGAGTGGGATCACCAATAATGGAAGAAGGGTCATGACTCTTGAGAACCCAAGCAGGTGTGTACCCTAACACAGGAGTAGGGTCCACAGAGTGTGGGTGAGGTACAAGTAAATCACTGCCAGAAACATCCTCATCCTCACACTGAACTTTAGAATCAATAAACGTCGAAGGTTCGTCATCTTGCACGATGACATTTATTGACTCCATAACCTTAGAACTCTTCAGGTTAAAAACCCGGTACGCTCTACTATTCTATGAATATCCTAACAGTATACCCTCGTCGCTTCGGGAGTCAATCTTTCCTAATTGCTCTCTATTCCGTAGGATGTAGCATTTACTCCTGAAAACACGAAAATATGTAAGGTTGGGTTTCTTGCCAGTCCACAACTCATAAGGCGTCTGAAGTGTGTGTGGACGCAGGTAAACCCTATTCACCGTGTGGCATGCAGTAGACACTGCCTCTGCCCAAAATCTCCTAGAAATATTACGACCTAGAAGCATAGATCTAGCCATTTTCTGGATCGTCCTATTCTTTCTCTCAACAATCCCATTTTGCTGAGGAGTCTTCACAGCAGAAAACTCATGTTTGATCCCAAGGCTATCACAGTAGAGATCTAATTTTGCTTCCTTAAATTATATGCCGTTGTCACTACGTATCCTGTTAATAGTGACTCCGTGTTGATTTTGCAGGACACGGCGCTTGGTCGTTAAAAACTCAACAGCATCGGATTTTTCCCTCAGAAAACCTACAATAGAATATCTGGAGAAATCGTCTACCATCACGAGGATATACCTCTTACCACCCAAACTCTCAGTACGAGTAGGATCCATAAGATCCATGTGAATCAGCTCAAGTACTCGGGAGGTGGTAATGGAATGCAACTTCCTATGAGGGCTCCAAATTTGCTTTCCCAATTGACAGGGTCCACAAATTATGGAAGTTGACTTTCCAAGAGATGGTAAGCCACGTACTAGGTCCTTTTTGGCTAAACGAGTCAAATCTCTAACGTTCACGTGACCTAGACGTTGGTGCCACAAATCTATAGGAGTGATTGTGGCGTTGTTGCAGACATGTCAGGAAGTGGGCACAGTCCCATAGCAATTATCCTCAGTCCTCACCCCTTGCACTAAAAGTTTTCTGGATTGATTATAGACATTACATGCATCCCGGTCAGACTTTACTGCAAAGTCAGCGTCGTACAGCTGGCTAATGCTGAGAAGTTTTCTTTCAAACCTTTGACGTACAAAATATTTTCTAACTTAGGAAATCTTGGTAACTCAACGATACCACGTCCTACAATGCTAGACTTACTCCCATCTCCAAAGGTGACTCTGCCATCCTGATAATCCTCAAGAGATGTAAAAAATGAGGCGTCACCTGTTATATTTCTGGAGCACCCACTGTCAAAATACCACTGTGAGCTATTATGTGCTTTGAGAGCGACATGAACAACAAAGGCACTTTTATCTTTCTTAGGTACCCAAGAAGTGGTGACCTTTTGTTTACCTTTGTTTTTGTTGGTTTTATCCGGAATGTGAGAAGCATTCACTGACGGCAAAGACATCCGTCGAAATTCCTTCATCAAACTCTGAGATGTGGCAGGTAAAAACTCAACTCGCTCTCTCAGACTGGTAAAATCATCAGTATGCTGAGGTGGAGCAGTAGTACGTTATGTCCGACCCATACTATCACAAAACTCCCTGAGGTGGCCTTTTCTTTTGTAGTAAGTACAAAAGAACACAGTCAAAGGCGGACCTTGGTTTTCTTTTCTTGGTCGAACTCTCCTTAGAGGTTTTTGACGATGGCCATAAGGAGTCGTAGTAAACTCAGGAACTGGTCCAGGTGCAATTTGGGATGTGGAGGCACCATCATAACCTATTCCCTGCCTATCACCAAAACCTAAAGCGGGGTCGAGGAACATATTTCCCATTTTACCAAATCTGTCCTCGATTTGTACCTTGACTTCCCGTGCTCTCTCCAGATCATGAGTAAGCTGGGCAACAAGGGCTTCAAGTTTCTTTCGAGTCTCCATGGAGGAATGAAGCTCACTCGTAAGACTAGCCACTTGTTTAGTCAAGTCCCCTTTCTCTTTCTCAAAACAACCCTCTCTCTCTCTAAACAAACTCTCTTTCTCAACACAGGCAGACTCTCTCTCTCTCTCTCTCAAGGTGGTGCAGGTGGAGGACTCTCCCTCTCTCACTTTTATTAAATCTTACTCTAAATCGGTGATCTTAAGAACTAATGCTTTGTTACGCCTTTTAGTTTTAAATGACTCAGAATATAACTCAGCGTAGGCGCGTTGAATATCACTCTCGCTCTCACTTGTGTCATCCTCCCCCTCACCCACATCGATCTCACTGTTGAGGTGTCCATGTGATGCATCATCCTCATCGTCGTGAGGTGTACTAGATGTGCTCACATGACTAGCCATGAATGCGGTGAAGTAACAATCATGCGGTGACGCATCTCCCGAGTCCACCGACTCGACCTCACAGTCGTCGCTAAGGGTAGCATTAAGGACAGCTTTGCCCTTTTCTCTGTTCAGACGTGTGGCACACTCAAAGGCTCTATGACCCCTACCGTCGCACTCATAACATCTCTCACTTTCTTTCTTAGGAGGGTCTTTAACATCTCTCTCATTTTTCTTTTCAAACTTATTTTTCTGAAAATTCTTTTTATCTTTGAAATTTCCATTTTTCTTAAATTTGAGAATTTTCTTGAAATTTTTAGCAAAAAGAGCTAAATCATCTAAGTCAAAATCACATTCAGAATCAGACGTGTCAATATTTTTCTTTCTAGATGACTGAACTCTCTTTCTTTCCGACCCCTCACTTTTTCTCTCTTGGGCATTAAGTGCAATCCCCTAATCTTTAGACTTAGCAGTTTTAGGAAACATATCAATTTCATATGTTTGCAAGTCTCCTATAAGTTCCTTCAATTTTAGCGTATTTAAATTACCCATAGAATTTAGCACAGTGACTTTAGGGATAAAACGCTTAGGAAGAGAACGAAGAATCTTTTTAACAACTCGAGCATTAGGAATATGTTCACCAAGATTAAAGCTAGTATTAACAATGTCAGAAAGCCTAGCATAAAAATCATCAAAACTTTCAGTTTCATGCATGGTGATGGTCTCAAATTCAGTTGTTAAATTTTACAGTTTAGACTTTTTCACTGCATTCGTACCTTCATGGGTAAGTTGCAAAACATCCCATGCCTCTTTTGACGTGGTGCACGTCATTATACGTCGGAACTCGTCAGGTGTGACGGATCCAGTAATGGCACTTAACCCTTTAGAATTGAATGAAGCCCATTTAAATTGTTCTTCAGTCCATGAGGTGACAGGTTTTAAATTAGTCACGTTTTCAACAGTGACGGGGGGAGGTGTCCACCCTCTTTTTACCAAATTCCAGACACGTTCATCAATGGCTTTTAATGCAGATCTCATGCGGGCTTTCCAATATGCATAGTTTGTCCCATTAAAAACTGGCATTTTATTATATAATTTCTCCATTATGAACACACTCGTTTTCAAAAATCAATTTTTTAGAAAATATATATCTTAGAAAAAATTTGCGAAAAATTAGGAATACTCGATAGATTAGCGTAACCTGCTCTGATACCAATTTGAAAGAGTGCGCGTGCGTTCAAATAGAGATATTATTTAATTAAACTCACTTTTTATCAATTAAATCCTAAACATGCAACTATATGTGATTGAACAAGATGATAACTCATGCAAGAACATTCAAACACACATATGTGAGGAAAAATCCACCAAAGGGGCAGAATCATTAATTTTCATTATAATATTGTAACATATAATTTCTCAGATTACAATGAAAATACAGTGAGACAGAGTTACTCGCAGGCATCGGATCTATAGTCGGCAGCTGGAAGTTTCCCTTTCCAGGAGGGCAGCAATAAAGAAGAAGAACGGTCTTCTCCACAAGAGTTTGAACAGACACACGGATGTGTACTTGGGTTGCAAACGGATTCACAAACGTTTGGAAAAGTTTGTGTGAATCAAAACATGAGTCTAGGGACTCAAAAAGGTGAAGACTTCAGGTATTTGGACTCTCAAATTCGTTTATCCAAGTCTTGCAAAACAACTCCCCCGAAGTTGGTATTTATAGGGAAACACATGAAGAGTTCCACGTTTTAAAAACTCTGAAATTCTATCCAGCGTACAGGTACCCCGAATCGATTCTAGTCCCCTGCGAACCGGTCCCCCCCCCCCCCCCCCGAACCAATTCGGGCTGGGTTTGGGGAAATTCGCTGGAAAATGGGCTTTCAACACTTACTAAAAATTCCAAGGTTTTTCTTGGAATTATCTCCATTTTCAACAGGCCATAACTTGATCACCGTAGCTCAGATTGAGGTGCCGTTTCTTTTAGTATCTTTGTTGTGATAAGATCTTCAACTTTACAGTTAACCGGTCCTCCAGACGATGGCTATAAAATTACCAAATTTCCCTTGATCTTCCCTATCGTGCCTTGTTGCACTTTTTTGACTTCTTTTGCGTACCACTTGCATTGCGAGCCTAAAATCATGGAACGTGAAGTCGTTGAGGTAGATGTGGAACACATGTTGGAGATAATGAATTCTTGATTCCCAGAATTCGGATTGAGGCCGTCGTGTGAGATCGTGTAGAGACGTGCCAAATGTAACGGCGTACGACATATACAAATGTAAGATAACGGACATGAGAAATATGTCCTTTTAGGCGCAGATCCAGCAGAAACCAGACCATCTCTCGTACCTAGGGTGCCACCCGACCAGATTTGAGAACCTTTGGCCCATTATCGTCCAGGTTGAGGCTGAAAATCAATCGCACATTATCCGTTCAGTGTTGTTGGCCTCCGACAATGATTTCGGCTACCTGAGGTCGTCATCCGACATTCGGCAGCCTTTGAGGTGGCTGAGTTTGGAAGTAAGGTGGTTAGGTACAGAAGAAGCTTTTCGATTTAGAAGTGGAGGAAAAACAGTTATCGTTTGTATAGAAAAAAAGAGTGCTTGGTTTTTCAATGGATCAACTGTTAAGGGGTTTTTAAATGATAAGTTGGGAATTAAGACTTTTGAAGAGAATGGGCTGCCCATATGGACTTTGTTTGACTTAGGCTCATTTTTAAAAGACAGAACACTTGGCTTGGAGTTTAATGGTCCAAAAATTGATTTTTTTGGTGTTAAAAATTTGTGTAGTCCACATTTTTTAAAATGTTAAAAAAATATTTTATTCGGGCCCCAAAATTTTTAGAAAAATGCTTTTTCACCCTCAAACAAACATAAAAAATGTCCAAAATATTCAAAGTAATTGTGGATGTGATATGAACTCTATAAATCTCCCCTCTGGTTCATATTAAATCTTTCGAAGAGGGGAAGGGCACTACTTATCTGGTATCTTCAACGTTGCTTATGCGCTCGGGATGAGCTTCAAAGAAGAGGAGAGTGATGTGAAGAGAGGATAGCCCCACGTAGGGCCATTTAATTCAGCACATGTTTATTTTATTTTTCCTATTTTATAAGAAGATAAATATTAGTTATTATCTAGATTATTATGAGTATTATTAATTAAATGTAAATATTAAGTATTAGTAAACTATTTTAATTAGGTTGCCTTTTATCTTTTAGTTTCCTTTTAACTTTTGTGTGTGTAAATTCCGCTGCATTTCACTTCAGTTTAGCACATGAATAATTTCACTGCTTGTACATCAATTTCTAGAAAAACAAGATTTTTATCATCAACTAAATACCTGCGCAGTTAACAAAAGAATATTCAAAGCATGAATATGGACCATATTGGCTCAGATCAACCATGAAGTTTTAATAAAGCATAAAATTCAAAATGTACGTAACAAATCAAGAAACTACCCACTAATCGATATTTTTTTACGACAGAAAAATGGGAGAATGGTAGATTGGCAGTTTAAGAGAGGAGGGAGAAATAACGAGTACAAATTTGTTGACCCTATCCAAATGAGGGTTAACGTGACCCTCAAATATGATTGGCTGAAATATTAATAACGTAATAATGGACCCCATAATTTTTAATGAGTTGCCCATGTTTTAAACAATCATACTTGAGGGTCATGTTTACAATTTTGAACTCAAGAAGTAATGTCTCTACTTTAAGATTGTGTGATAAATGTATCTGATTGGGAGAATGACTGACTGAGAGGATGATGCTTAAATTTCATTTACAAAAAAGAGAGATCAGAATACAAAAAGAGAGAGTGAAGGGCTCGAGAGAAAATGTGGATACAAAATAACAAAGAAATGGTTATATTGAGGCAGTTAATGCGGTAGTAATATAGCTACGCCACAAGGTAGAAAATGAAATAAAGCTTCCATTTTATATAATACTATTAGATTAGACTAGCCTAAAATTTTAGAGATGTTAGATGATATCCTGAAAGAATTTTAGAGAAAATTTACTTTTTGACCTCTTGAATTTTGATAAAACTGCAATCTATGGTACTGTGCGTGGTGACCATTGATATATTCCAGTAGATAAATTGTTTTCTAATTAGAATATAAAGAGAATAAGAGAAAATTATAGCAAGAGGAGATAAATATTGGTATATTTAAGATTAGAAAAATATTAGAAGCCCAAAATTTATAAAAAATGATGAGCAAAACAAGAAGGTCATCTTAAATATTTTAACAATAGTCCTTTACCCCGGTTTGAATCTAGCTTTGTACTAATTATCTAATAATCAATTGGATATAGAATCCTGATGACAATAAGCCTAACGGTCTCTCTAATTTACCAAAAGTGATAAAAAAAATTGATTGGAAGAAGAATTTACAAGAGTGAAGGATGAGGGCATACCTGTTAGAGTACAAAAACTATATTGAAAGAATTCCACAATAGCGGACCCAAGTCTTTAGTTATTTTACTTTTTTACCAAATAAAAATAAACATGTGTACAGTTGGTTATCAAATATCAAATGCATCGTAGAGAATATAAAGAGGCATCTAAGACAAAGATCACCCCTTATGAAACCCAAGATAAAAGTAATCACCCAGAGAAGAATATGTAAACATTAGATAATACAGCAAACGTGCCTATGAAAAAAAAGAAATAACACCAAATGAATCACAAAATAATAATGCGCAGTGCATTTCCTAAAAGAGCAAATAATACTAAATGAGTCACAAACATAACCTAAGAGCTTATATAGGACGCAAAACTATAGAAAAACATATGTTAAACATATAGGGTTCGAGACATGGAAGCTAAGGTTGGTCTCGAGTTTAAGACATGGAAGCAACCTCTCTATATGTGAAACATATGGGGGTAAGACTAGCCAACATCCGCCTCTCTCAGACCCTGTAGTTAAGTGGGAGCCTTGTGCACTGGGTACGACCTTTACTATTTGGGGTACATTTATTTATAATAATTGGTGTTTGGAGTACTTTAGTTTCCGTATTAGTTGGTTGGGTGTTATTCTAACAGTTTGAACTAACGGACGTTTAATAAATGTATCCCTTTTTGTCAACTACCTAAAATACCATTGATATTTATAAACAATAACTTCAAATCCTCTCGCACTCTCACCACAAAATACTCTCTCCCTCTCTCTCTTCTACCTCCCTTCTCTTTTTTCTCCGGTAAGAATGGGACTATAGTGGTGCCATACAAGAAAGATAACATCAAGAGCTGTGCATAAAAGAAGGCTTGTGGCTGCTGATATATTAGTGTCCACCTCCCCAGAGATTAAATGCACCCACTGTGTAGGAGAAGATGAGCCACAGAGGGACAAAAGTCATTCCATGCATTGATGTTCATCCGACCAAGCACAGATCCAGTAGAAAATCGCACTCCATTATTTTTTTTTGCCTGAGGTTTGTTTTGGTGGCCGGAGGTCTGTTTTTTTTGTCGGAGGCTTTTTTTTTGCTCAATTTTTTTGCCGGGGGTTTTGGTGGCTGGATTTTGGCTGGAAATCAATTTTATTTTTTTGTCGGAGGTTTGGATTTTGGCCGGAGAAATGCTGGTTTTTTTATATCAATTTTATTTTAATATTTTTTTGGCTAAATTTTTTTTTTAATTGAAATAATTTTGACGGCCGGAGGTTTGGGTTTGGGTTTGATGGCCGGAGGTTTGTTTTCGATTTTGTGGGCTGGATTTGTTTTTTTGGAAATGTATTTTTTTGGGTAGAAATTATTTTATCTTTGAAAAACATTTTTTTTTAAATCCATTTTATTTTTTCCTTTTTTGATGGAAAACGTTTTTTTGGGTGGAAAATATTTTTATTTGGTGAAAATATTTTTTTATACTGAAATCAGTTTTTTTATTAGTTATATTATACTGAAAAATAATTTTTAATTAGTTATATTATAATTGTTTAATATTTTTAATATTTTAACTGTTTTTAATAATTTAACTGTTTTTATATTTTAACTGTACTATTTTTTTATATTTTAACGGTTCAACATTTAACAGTTTTTTAAACTATTTTTTTCTAAATATTTAAATCGTACAATATATATATATATATATATATATATATATATATATATATATATATATATTAATTAGTTATATTATAATTGTTTAATATTTTTAATATTTTAACTGTTTTTAATAATTTAACTGTTTTTATATTTTAACTGTTTTTTTATATGTTATACTATTTTTTATATTTTAACGGTTCAACATTTAACAGTTTTTTAAACTATTTTTTTCTAAATATTTAAATCGTACAATATATATATATATATATATATATATATATATATATATATATATATATATATATATATATATATATATATATATATATATATATATATAGTAATAGTAATAGTAATAGTAATAGTAATAGTAATATATACAATTGGAAAAACAATTTTATATAAATAAATAACATTTTATAAAGGGTTCATGTGTCATTATGACTAAGGGTAATATTGGTAATTAAGTGTATATGGTGAGCTAGCTTACGGAAGTTAAGCCCAACCGTTAAAATAACACCCATCAAACAATAATAGAAACTAGCGTACCCCAAGCACAAAATACGATAAGCAAACATACCCGAGACAATAAATGACCCATTAATTTTTCCTTATTAGGCAAAATTTGGTAGTTAATGGTTTATGAATTACAATAAAGATGAAATGTAGGGACAATGAGAGTGCTGCCTAATTAAACATTACTCAGTAGTAACTTCATTGAGTATATCTAAATTTAGTAACTAGGCCCACATAAACTCAATATCAGAAAATATGTCAGTGGAAACACCATTTAAATGAAAAGTAGGTTTAGATTAGTAATACCCAACCTATATGGTGGAAAAGATTTGTAACCGATGGTTATAGTTAGAGATATGTTGAGTCGATACAGAACCAAGTGAATGTCGCATAAAAGGAACTATTTAAGTTACTTGTGGCGATAAATGGTAATATCACTTTGTTTTGTTTTCATTACTGTTGGACTTTAGTACCCACTTAGAGTTTTGATGATTAAAAATATAGAATGTTGGTATGGTAGTGATGTTGTGATTGAGAACATGTGTTTTTATGACAACAAATTACTATGCTTCAAGAGCCATCAACCCAAATGGATTCGAATAACGTAACTCTATCGTGCCTACAAAATTGAAGAAAATTAATTGTTTTTCAAATTGTTAAAGAATGACTAAGATCAAGTGAATAATCTTATATTCACTAAATAAGAGGCCTTGAGGTTTTGACATTTCTTAAACTTATTGGGATCAAAATGGTCGACTAGACCTATATGTCTACCTAATTGGAGAAGATACTAATGTACAAAATTTTTGCTTATACATATTTATGATAATAAATTAGATGAGCTTCAACAATTGTTCTCCAATTACATGTACACATGGAAAGAAAAGAAAAAATGTTAACAAAAGTACAATTGCAATATAGCTTTCAATTGTTTATGAGTGTAAAATTACTAATAAAATAAAGGCTAATCTACGGAACCCCATGCATATAGCTTTCAATATTTTACAAATACGTAAACAACCTATCAAATTATATGCAAATGTACAAACCCAAATTACACACACACACACACACACACACACACACACACACACACACACACATATATATATATATATATATATATATATATATATATATATATATATATATATATATATATATATATAGAGAGAGAGAGAGAGAGAGAGAGAGAGGCGGGCTCCTGTACACACTAAGTTTGCACACTAAGTTTGCACATTACTTTTTTAAAGTAGTAAAAAAAATATTTTTGAGTTGATTTTTTTTGTGTGATATTTAAACATTTCAAGGAACCCATATAAAAAAAATCAGCCCAAAAAAACTTTTTTTGCTAGTTTTAAAAAATCGATCAAACTTTCTATGCTTTTAAGCCCTTTAAAAACTGCGAAAGTTTGACCGATTTTTTAAAAATAGCAAAAAAAGTTTTTTTGAGCTAATTTTTTTTATGTGAGTCCGTTGAAATGTTAAAATATCACATAAAAAAATTGGTGTGCGCCAGCACTCAAAAATATTTTTTTTACTACTTTAAAAACTTAATGTGCAAACTTAGTGTGCACAGGAGCCTGCCTCTATATATATATATATATATAATGTACATAGATTTACAAACATATGTTTTCAAACCCAATTTTGTTTAAGGTTTTAGATCTGACTTATATGTTTTTTGTTAAGAAAATAGGTCCAAAGCATATATTTGATCATACATATACACACAAATAAAGTTCTTTTTTTATTTTTATTTTTATTTCTAATTTTTTGTCTATTTGTGTGTGTTTGTGAAATTATAGAGTACTTCTCTCTTTATATTTAAAACTACTTAAATATTATACTTTAGGGTTTTGAATGAAAATAGTTTTGAGCTTATTATATTCAATAAAAGTCTTAAACAGTGTTGAGGGTTTTGAATCCCAATATGCACAAACATACACACAAATGTACAAATGTATGGATACATATAGAATAAATGTACAAACATACACACAAGAGAGAATAATTTGACTTTTAAAACATAATTTTGACACATTTTAAATAATTTTGACAAAGATACAGATGTTCTTACACATAAAAAAAATGAAAAACTTTCCACCACCACCATCACATTTTTTCAACAACCAAACATGAGCGATCAAAACATATGCAAATTATATGTAATTGGATCAAAAAAATACATAATTGGATCGAAATGGTCATTGCAGCAGTACCCATTTGAGAATATTCATAATACATCCTTATTTTGTCCTTACTATATGTTTTCCCCAATATTAAAACTCAAGCTATAGAAAAAAAGATTAAAAAGGACATACTCAAATTCAATGCCTTGCATAAAAGGAAACCACAATAAAATCATTCCGATTCCAATTCCCAAAAATAACAGAAAATTATTAATTGGAAAGTAAAACCTGTTTCATTCAAAGTGACGACCTTTAGCAACTAAAAGCTGGTGGTTCTGGTGTTGTCTTTCGGAGACGTGGTGAAGGGTGTGGTTGTGTTTGTTTTTGCATACTTTGTTGATAATGGATGATTAAAGATCTCTCTCTCTCTCTCTCTCTCTCTCTCTCTCTCTCTCTCTCTCTCTCTCTTTCTATTTATCTATCTTTGACTGATTCGTTTTGTTTGCTTTGTACGTTGTTTTTCTCACCATGGTGTGGTTACAACATATGTGAAGCACATTCTGTACTGGATCGATACTAACTACCGGTGAGTGTATCATTACTCTTTTCAAAAGAGTAATGTTACATTCACTGGGAGTTAGTACCGACCCAGTACCAAATATGTGTTACGTGTACATGTAACTCTTTTCAAAAGAGTAATGTTACATGCACCGGGAATTAGTACCGACCCACTGTGGTACAACACATGTATAGCACTGAGTCGACACTAACTATCGGTAAGTGTATCATCACTCTTTTCAAAAGAATAATGCCACGCGTGTTGGGAGTTAGTACCAACCCAGTGCTTTACATTTGTAAGTGTATCATTAATTACTCTTTTCAAAAGCTTTATGTATATGTCTGTGATGTGATCGGTTTCGGTGTACAAAATTAGGAGTGTTATTGGCCAAACAGGAATAACTGATGCGTAACTACCATCACTTTTTTGTTACTTTTTGTACTTTCATTTTATTGTCTCTTTGCATTTATGTCTAGCAAGTATTTTTAACAAGTGTGTATCTTAAATGCATTAAAATGTTGTACCCCAAGTGTATTTACAATCATTTAATGCACTAGGGATACAAACTTGGTAACAATACTTGGAACGAATGGCATCACTCTAGAAATAATTATATAAGTGTTTATTGATGAGATTAATAGACTTTTTTCATTATATATATAACACTAAGAGGATGAAAGATATATTTAATTTATATCTAATGCAAAATTGAGTAAAAATTCTGAAATCCTACTACAGTTAGTGGCCGACGATGGTGCGTTGTTGATCGTTTACTGATGTCGACGGATGGAGGGGGATTATAATGATTTCAGATCCAAAGCTTAAATATGGGAAAAGCATGCTGAGACTTGAGATACATAAAATGAAAGAAATTCCCACAACATTATT
Organism: Sambucus nigra; assembly: GCA_949130495.1. NCBI lineage: Eukaryota > Viridiplantae > Streptophyta > Magnoliopsida > Dipsacales > Adoxaceae > Sambucus > Sambucus nigra. Next base: position 320,165,479 of record OX422214.1, on the reverse strand, counting down.
TCATCTTCTTTGGGATCAAAATTGTTTGAAAAGATCGTTGAAACCGTCCCCCAACAAAAACCATCTCTATATCACTATTTTTTCCTCCCTTATATACATCTCTATTATCTTTCAACATCTCTAGCTTAAAAAAATCTCTCAACTCTTCAATTTCCAATGATCTCTTAACCATCACTGCTGAGATTCATAATTTGATTCAACTAAATATATGTGAATACCTTAATTTTATGTGCTAGTTTTTTAATTTTATTATTTATTTTCTCTCGCATAATTCAAACAAAATAATAAAAAGGCTGTAATCTCTTTTCATGGGTTTGTCCGAATTTTGTATTATAGCTTGTGAATTGTTTTTTACGAAAATTTAAAGAAATTTCCAAATTAGTTGTTTTGTCTTTTGTTTAAATCTTGTTAAATTTACTTTATAAAATAATTATTTCTGAGGTTTCCAATGTTTCCATATAGAGATTACAAATTGAAGAAAATTCATTGTATTTCAAACTGTAAATAATTTTATATGCAACAAATAGGAAGCCTTAAGCTTTTAGTTGTCCTTGAACTTATTTGGATCAAAATGGTTGTGTCTACTTACGGGTTAGATAAAACCCTTGTGAGGTTATACAAGAACAATTACCAATTTACCATAAAGGGCTTAAATAACAGAGGTCTTAATAGCTGAAGTGAAATAACAAACAACAAATAGCCAATACTTGAGATTTTAAAGACTCGTAATGTAAATTTGAGAAACAAATGTTATTTTTACTTGTCGGAGTTCATCATTTTTACCGGTAGCTGTCATGAGCCCTTAAGGTAACTCCAAACCTTTCGTTCATCTTTTTTTTCACCTCAAATGACAACTTTGTCCTCAAAGTTTCAAGCCACTTGAAATTTCCAAAACTCTGGCCTACACCTTTTATGGAAATTCCACTCATATCCCACCTTATTTTACCCTGGCTCCCTTCCAATTAATTCTCACAATTATATTTCAGCCCCTCAATTCTTGATATTCCCATGAGATCAAACTTTCGGGTGTGTACTCCATTGGGGTTTTCGTTAATATTTTTCTAGACGATAATTGGATTAGTTTAATATTGCAATTCGGTGATTTATCTCCCATTTTCGGGGAATATGAGGATGGATTGTGCATCAGTCATTTGCTGGATATCATTTTAAAGATTGACGGACTCGCAAGCATTTTCTCGATGTAGAGTCATATTTTGTAGCTGATTTCTTCCAACTTTATGAAAATGAAGATGATTTTTTTTTTGCTTGTGTGTTTATATATATATATATATATATATATATATATATATATATATATATATATATATATATATATATATATATACATGTTGAATCCCACATTTACAAAAAATATTGCACTAACATTCGATCATTTTGTGTTGCATGTCCATACTTCAAATGTGATAACAAAAAAGTGATATCTAACCTAAATAAAGAATGGTAATATAAGAAACATTTTATAGTATTTTATTTTACAAGTAATATACCATTGTAAATGACATAGGTAGTAATTCCAACTCTTTGTGTCCATTTGTTAAAATAGAGCTTCAAATGTTGACGACAAGACTTGCCTTTCTAATAAAGGAGAGCCTTTGATAATTTGATGTCCTCCCTTAAGTGAAGCCAAATATTGGAGACATCAACTAACACAATGTTTTAAAAGTTAAATTTATTTTTTCATAGTTCCCATTTTAGTACTTGTTTAATTATTTTGCCCCCCCCCCTCCCCCCCCCCCCCCCCCCCCCCCCCCCCACAAAAAAAAAATAATGAAACTCAATGGTAATTTTATTATTCTTTTTAGTTTTTATTTATCAAGATATTATCCTCGGTTCTCATACCATTTTTTAATGATCTTAATATCGATGTGGACGATTAGATGGTCCCCTTCCTCTAGGTTATTTGCATTGAATGGGGATGGATAGAGTAGTTAGAGAGACATTTTAGAGATTATCTTTATTTTTTTCACAGTTTCTTAGTTAGGTACTTATTTATTGTGTGTGTATGTGTCTTTGAAGAGTTTCTTTGAATAGCAAGGACTATTAGACTATATAATAAACAACTTTATATTGTAATCCTCGTGCAATTAATAATGTGTTAAAATATTTTTACAATTATGTTTTCTTTTGATTGTTTTTTCATTGATCATCAAGGTAGTATCAAGAGGAGATTCCTCTTGGTTTTGTTGAGTTAGCACTAGTCCAATTGGAGCAATATTAATGGTTAAAACATGTAAATGATGAAGTCAAAAAGAGAATTTAATGCATGGAAAAATATCCCAAATTTTACAATGGTCTAAATGATATTCGTGAGTAGGTCACATTAGTTTCATGCATCGAGGAATTTAATTAAGCTTATCAATTTAGTGTTGATATGGATATTCAAATTAATATGGAACAATTAATGTGGTTATTAACGTTATATTGAGGATTTTGATAATAGCACCAAGGTATAATTTTATGAGATTGGTTGATGAAAAAGGAATTTTTAGTTAGTTTACTTAGTTATGTTAATATTTTGATAAGGTTATATTAATGATTTCATTATTTAGTATGTGGGGAACTAGAATTTAAGTGAGGGGCTAATTATATGAAGTTAATCATTATAGGAAATTAAGTCCAAGTCAGTAAAAAGAAAATTTTGGATGTTTGGGAGCTACTATAGTGGGTTCCTCGCCAATTATAACGGCCTGAGGACCTTTTATAATGGGAGTAAGTCACAACTATGGTGGTGGGAGCAGGGGGTCAGGATGAATGGTGGAAGAGTTTAAATGTGGCTTAACTTTTAATTCCCAATGTTAGGATTTCGAAATGTACCCCTATGCATGTGTGTCATTCTTTTTAAAGAATGGGAAGAGTTAATTTTGTTGGTAAATTCATCTCTCTAGCTTGAGAGAGAAGTATATTTCTCTTAAAGAAACACATTTGGGGATCATATAGTGAGAATAAAAATGACCAAAAATGACCAAAAATGAGTGGCTTTGAGGGTGTTTTAAGGGGATAGTTTGGAAAAGTTTGAAGAGGGAATACAAAGGAAAAATTATTTGGAGTACATTTCAAGATAGGGAGTGCTTGACAACTCCTTCATGAATATGAATTTTCAAGGAACAGAGTTGTGTGGGACAAGACTCTCTGTGGGACGAAGATTTTGTAGGGTAATCAAACTTGTGACACTAATATTATATATATCCTCTCTTATGACATGCCAAACCACATACTCCTTTAGGGTCCTTAGAGAAACACAAAGATGACATAACAAGTTATCATTATCAAGACCCCTCATACACAAAGCATCATAATACGTGTTTTCTTTTTAATGTGATTTTGTTTCCTCTTAGTTATTTTACTATATTAAAATCCTATAACTTCATTTTCTATATTTTAAAAAGCTTGTGATTTTATCCTAAATAGTTTCTAAAACTTATAAACAAGAAATTTAACCAATGGATATTTTGACTAAGACTAATATGGTTGTCTTGTGAAATTTTAACAACAAATTATAGCGCACATCTAACTTAATACTATAACGGGAAACCAACTACTTATTCCTATTAATGCAAAATCTTGACATCTAATGTATTGAAATATCGGGTTCTCTATTATTTTATAAAAGCACCCAAGTTGGTACCATTGTTATTTTTAACTAGTAGTCAAACCTATCTTTACTCCCATCGACAACACCCTTGTGTCTGTAAGTGTTAAAAAGATATCAATATTCTTCCCCCTTTTTTGGTCACCCATTTGACGAGCACGAAAAAAAATCCACAAACATAACTGTTGATGTAAAAAAATTAGATCACTTTAATTATTCAATCACAGATAAATAAATAAGACAAAGAATTTTTAAAGTGGTTCAGCCTTATAAGAATGGCCTACGTTCACTGTTTTGGTATTTCTGTTTGTATGGGAATTCTCGATTATAAATTATCTCAGGAAATTCCGGTCCCCCAATAATGAGGATTGTACAATGTATTTATAGCCCTGAGGCTGTAATGTGAAAGTGTAATACAGTAAATGATGTACATATGAAAGGGTGATACATTTAATGCTCCTTAAGCGTGTGCGTTTGAATGATAAGCATTTAATGAACAGTCAAACTGTTGGTTATCCCGCTATTAATGCTTTGTTCGAGGTGCAGCTCGGACCACCGGAGTTTCTCGGACCGCCTAAGCTTCTCGGTACTCAAGAGTTCCTCAGAGAGTTCTCGTTGTTCCTCGGAGTGTATGAGTTCCTTGGGGAAACAGTGTTCCTCGTTGTAGTATGGTTCCTCAGAGCGTGTGAGTTCCTCGAAAGTGTTTATTGTTGCCACGTAGACTGCCACGTGTCTTCACTTTATTGATCCAAGTCAGCAGACTAAATTTGGTATCAACAGAAGCCCCCAATATTTCATAGTTCGAAATTTGAGGAGTGTGGAACATTCTTTCTCGGAATATGATAGCTTTAAATAGTCCTCCTGATTTTTAGGAGTGTTTCCCTTGTATTTATTTCTCTTTCCAAACTCGTAGAATCAGGCTTTTTGATCTTTTACAACCGCCTCGATCTCTGCGTACTTTTTGTCCTTTTAGCCGCCGGTAGCGTAATCGTTTCTTCTCGCTTCGATTACCGCGCCCTTTTTGTTCCTCTAGCCGTCGGTAGTGTAATTATTTCTTTTTGTAATCATTACTTCACCATTTCCCAAGGCAAGGTATTTAAACTTCACAGACGCTCCCATCGTCTTCTACCTTTTCAAATTTGTATTTTCGAGTTTTCCGTCGTCTCTTTCTCTCCTGTGTATTCATCTTTTCCATCGTCCGTTGTCATCAGATCCACTCTTTTTCTGTAAGATTTTCTTCCTTCTTCTTCATTTCTTTAATTCATCATGGTTTACCCTGTTGAATCTCTTGATAAGTTTTGTTTTGATTTTTCTATTCCCTCCTGGGTTGTTCTGGAAGAGCTTTCTGAGCCTTCTGATTATTTCCGCTCGGCTGAGGGACATTGGTTCCCAGTCTTTTTATTGCTGAGTGTGGATTTTCTTTTCCACCAAATCCCTTGTGCCTAGAATTCTGTCAGTACTTTGACGTTGTTCCTGCAAGAATAGCCCCCAACACATGGAGAATAGTTAATGGGGTGCATAGATTAAATCAAATCCATGGAACTCGCATAGGAATTCATGAGATTATGTTTTGATATAGATGGGCAGTTAATGATAACATTTTTTATTTAAAAACTAGATTTCTAAATAGAGCCTTAGTAGTCAATCTCCCTGATGCCAATAGGGATTATTTTGAGCATGGGGTTGTCATAAAAAATTGGCAACATGCTCCTTTATCTGGAGATGAAGTTTATCAAGGTCCTAGATGCCCTCCTTGTGGCAATGGGATAGGTTATTTTTATTTCATTTTATTTATTTTGAAATCATGCTTCTTTTGTGTTTGATAAAATGTGCTACTGATATTTTAATGTCTATTTATTTGCAGTTGACAGTAAAAGAAAGTGTCCAAAAGAAGCAGATGCCAATGTAAGGCATTTGAAACTTATCTGGAGTCTGCATCAGAGTGTTGTCGACGAGCACATTAGATCAGCCTCATATCTGTTGCAGTACAAGAGTTACACAACCTCTTTTACTGCTCGTCCAGTAATAAGTGACGCAGAGCCAGTACCAGCTTCCACCAGCTCCTCGCCTGAATCTCACGTCCCTTTAAGCGAAAGGATGAAGAGAAGAAGACCTCCCACTCTATTCGAGAAACCTGCCTCTAGTTCTGGAGAGGCAAAAAGAAGTAAAGTTGATATCCCAGGGGAGGGGACAAAGAAGAATGATGAACCTTCCTCGGCTACTGTTGTGAAGGTTGTCGAGAAGCCCGCAGTGGCTTCGAACAGGTCTGCTGCTCCTGGAGAGGTGATTATAATATCACCGACCAAGGGTTCTTCCTTGGTTGAATCTGTTCCTGTTCCTGTTCCCCCGAGGAGGCTGAAGAAGAGCTCCTCGGTCAATTTGGCTGACACCATCAGTCATCCCCCAGCTACTGGAACTGGGGTTCTAACTTTTATTCCCCCGAGCTCTGCTATGAGCTCGGTAAAGTCCTGGATCATTCCCGAGGTCCAAGGTACTGAAGAAAACCTTACTCGGGACATGTTCACTTCGTTAGCTGCTCGTCATCTTGCTTCTGTAAGTCTTTTTACTTTGAACTTTTCATATTTCTTTTGTCATTTCTGTTTCTGACTTGCTTTCTTTTTACTTTCACAGTTGACGAGCTGCTTTAATATAATTCTGAAGAAGGATGAAGCAATTAAAGCTTCATGCTCCTCGTCCAGTGTGGAGGGAGCTCTGGAAGAAGCTATCAAATCTTTGGACGATTCTCGCCAGACATATGCTACTGACAAAGTTATTGGGGAGAAGAAGCTTGCCTCCACCGAGCAGGAGAAAGCTCAAGCTGTTGATGTCTCCAAGGAGTTAGAGAAGAGAATAAAGGAGTTAGAAGGGAAAAATAAAGAGCTCGACGAGAAGCTCAAAACTGCTGGAGAGTTTGAAGATAAACTTAAGGCTGCCGAGGAGGAGCTGGCTCAACTTCGGGAAGTAGGTCGGCAGAAGGAGGAGATTGAAAATAAATTGAAAGTTGTTGATACCATGTTGTCCGAGAAGCTTTCCTCGGAGAAGTTGAAGTGGAAAATGGCTGTGAAGAAGTCCTTCAGCGCTGGCTGGGACAAAGGGTGAAACAAGGGGTTGGTTTCCATGGTGTCGCAAGTGGACTATGGCAGCCTCAAGTACTTTAGGGATGTATGGGTTGCTGCTATACAGGAGCTGAAAATGGATGAAAATTCCGAACTCTTTCAGCAACACATCCCTGGTCCCCCTCCTACTCCTGAGGACTTAGAAGAGGATAAAGCTGCCTCCGAAGAGTCTTCTATGGTGATGGGAGATCATCCCTTAGCCATTCAGCCTACTGTCGAGGAACTTCAGCAAATTGTTACTTCCTCCGAGCAATTTCCAGTGCTCCCCGAGCAACTATCCATTCCTTCTGAGCAACCTACTTCCTCGTCCCAACCTCCCGAGAAGGTTTTGGGAGACAAGGAAAAGGTGTAGAGTTGTTCGGATTTATCTTTACATTTTCTTTTTCTTTAATCAAATATAACCCAGAACTTGTAACTCTGACTTATGATCTAATAAAACTTGGACTTTTTTCCATACTGTCATCTATATTCTATTCATACTCTGTCTTGATTCTTATTGATTACTGCTTTTTCTTTATCTGTTAGTTTCTGGCCAAGATGGAGTTGTTATCTGCCCATGATACAAAGCTGCTGCGATAATGTAATGAATACTTTAAAGCTGGTCACACAGACCTGAGTGCAGCACAAGTTGCAGACATCCTCGGCTAAGATGCTTTAGAACAGGCAGTGGAAGCATATCAATATCTGAAGTGTCTGCTTGATCGAGCGGTGGCCAATAATGTGGCCTATTATGATATGATCGAGGATCTCCAAGGCACCCTCGAAGACCTTCAGCTTCAATACAAAGAATCCACTGCCCTGTTGCATGAGGGGTACGAGAAGAAGTACCAGCAGATCATTGCCGACAAGGGCTACGAGAAGCTTTTGATGGGTACGATGTGAGGGAGAAAACCTTGAGGGGTGAGGTCGAGGAATGCAGACAAATTGCCGAGTTGCTAGAGCAAGAGAATAATAACTTGCAGAAAGAGCTATCACAGTTGAATTTTGCATCCTCTTCTTCAAAAGCCTTAATCCCAGTGACCGATGAGGGATTCTCGTTCTTAGAGGTCGAGAACGCCAACTTGAGGGACGATTTGGAAACCTTGAAGAGGTCTGGTCCTTCCACATCTTCTCGGGGATGGGCAAGAGCACCTCGGGGACGAGCAAGAGCAGCTCAGATTCCTATCATGGAACAGAGGACTCAGTCTGCCTTAGAAAACCAGGCCTTCCAATTAATGGCGAAGAACCAGGCTTTGGCCGAAATGTCAAAGAAGATCAGGGACCTGGAAGAGCATCTCTTCACTCAGAAGTCTACCTTGGATAATAAAGAGATCTTCATCAAAAATATCCACGAGCGGCTGGATAGATTAACATATCAGTTCCACAAACAGCCCAGGGAGTTCTGTATGGCTGGATACAACGAAGCTCTCTTTCACTTGGACGATTGTATCCAGAATGCCAATAATGAGGGCTACAAGCAAGGCTGGTTGAATGCCTTAGGTGTGCTGCAGCTCGAACAGGGCCATTACCTGTGGGACTACCATGATCCCGGGCTTCTCGACTTACCCGTGCCACCATTCAAACTGGATATGAGTTGGATCCCTACTCGGGCCATTCGTCGGAGATTGATTTCTAAGTATCTCGGCGACTACAATCTCCATTCAATTATTGAAGTATCTCGTCCCGAGCATCTTCTAGATCGACCATCCGTGATGAATGTCAGGATGTTAAAGGATCTCAACTTCATAAATTCTCCTCTGGCTTTAAATGATCCGCCTGCTGGCGAGGAACCTGTGTCAAAAGCAGAGGGGAAAAGACCAGTAGAATAGGAATTTTGATGTAATTGTTAGTATACATTTTAATATCAATGTAACTTTCATTTTATTATCAATGTAATTTGTTTTGGATTTAATGAAAGACTTTCATTTCTGTTTGCAATCTTAATTGCTATTGTCTTGTAAAACACTTTATATTTGTGCATATGTATCTGATAAAAAGATAGCAATATTGTGTAGTTTATCGACCAACTTATTGTTGAGTAGTCTGAACTTGTGGTAATCAATTGGCAAAAATAATATTTTGTTTCTCGACCAACTTAGTAATAATTAAAAAGTTATGAGTATCAAAAATGTTGCTCGATCACTTAATAATAAAGTTTTGTTTCTCGACCAACTTAGTAATAAAGTTACGAGTATCAAAAATGATTAAAAATATTTCCGACCAACCAAAGTCGTTAAATTCTCCATGTCGACGAACTACAGTTAATGGGATTTTATTCCCGACTAGCCATAGTTAGTAGATTTTTCTCTTAAATGTTTCCGACCAACCAAGGTCGATAAATTTTCCTTGTCGACCAGCTACAGTTGGTGGGTTTCTATCCCCGACCAGCCATAGTTAGTCTTTTTGACATAATTTTACCTCCCGACCAACTCAAGTTGGCATTTTTGAGAATATATTTACTTCCTAACCGACATAAGTTGGCATTTTTAGGAATATTTTTATTTCATGAGAAACATATAGTTTTATTTCCCTTAGGAATACAAATTTTACTTCCCGTAGGACAACAAGTAGCTTTACTTCCCGGAGGAATATTGGTATCTTTACTTCCCGGAGGAATATTGGTAGCTTTACTTCCCGGAGGAATATTGGTAGCTTTACTTCCCGGAGGAATATAGGTAGCTTTACTTCCCGGAGGAATATTGGTAGCTTTACTTCCCGGAGGAATATAGGTTTCTCGACCAACCTTAGTTGGCATTTTCGAGAAAAAATTTTAGTAGCCTGAGCTTTGCCGAGTAGTGTGTAGCACTAGTATTCCCCAAAAAACTTTCAATAAAAAGAAAGAATTCGACAGAATATCTTCATTTTATTCATCACTGATAATATTTGCACAGGTGCTCTGCGTTCCATGCATTCTTAAACTCCTCCCCTTCTAGAGTTGCTATTCGGTAAGTTCTTGGTCGAACAACTTCTGTAACTCGGTATGGTCCATGCCAGTTTGCCTTCAGCTTAGTGTGCTTTTGAATTACTTTCTTCAGTACATAGTCTCCTTCTTTCAGGTCGCACTTCTTCACCCTCTTGTTGTAGAACAAAGTTGTTCGCTGCTGGTAAGCAGCATTTCTAATGGCTGCTTCTTCTCTAACTTCCTCGAGCATGTTTAAATCCAATCTTCTCATTAAGTCGCTGATAGGGGAGATGAAATTTATTACGCTGTGTATTGGGAGGCCCAACTCGACAGGTATAACAGCTTCACTTCCAAACACCAGCATATAAGGTGATTCTCCAGTTGCACCTCGGGGAGTAGTTCGGTAAGCCCATAGTACTGACTGTAACTCGTTGATCCAGTTTGCTTTCGCATCGTCCAGTCTTTTCTTCAAACCATTCAGCAGTATTCTATTTGTCACTTCAGTTTGTCCATTGCTTTAAGGATGGCCTGGTGCTGAGTGGATCTTCAACACATTTGATTGATGACAATAGGCAGCGAACTCTTCATTATCAAATTATGTTCCATGGTCTGTGATGAAGGCATTAGGAAGACCATATCGACAAATGATACTCTTCCAAATAAATTGGTACACCTTCTCGTACGTCATATCAATGAGGGGCTCAGCTTCCACCCATTTAGTAAAATAATCAACTGCGACGACGAGGTATTTGAACCTTCCTCTAGTCGTTGGCAGTGGTCCAACCAAATCTATTCCCCATATGGAAAATGGCGAAGGGGAAGTGATGGGTGTCAACAATGCTTGTGGAGTTCTTCGGATGGAGGAAAAGCGTTGGCACTTGTCACATTTCTTGGCATAGGCTACACAATCAGCCCTCATCGTCGGTCAGTAATATCCCTGCGTCATCATCCTTTGCAAAAGCGTCTGACCTGCTACATGGGCTCCACATGACCCTTCATGGATCTCTTCAATCAATTCTTTCACCTCGGAGGGATGTACACATCTCTGCAAACCTGCCATAATTCCTCGTCTATATAAAATACCATTAGTTAATGCGTACCAAGCAGCTTTAAACTTTAATTTCTTGGCTGCGAGCTTATCAATTGGTAATTCTCCTTCCTCAATATATGCCCTGATAGGATCCATCCAAGATGGTCCTAAATCAAGGGTGATAAAGTTCATCGCCAAATCTTCATCTATACTCCGACTAGCCAAAACTTCAATTGGGATTATTCTTCGTAGCTCGGTACGAGTAGTTGATGCTAATCGAGCTAAGGCATCTGCTCTTGCATTCTCCATTCTTGGTATTCTGACCACCTGAATAGCAGCAAATTCTGATACCAACTCCATCACCTTTACCTGGTATTTGATCATTAATTCTCCTTTGGCTGCATATATTCCCAATATTTGATTTACAATTAATTGAGAATCACTGAAGACAATAATCTGCTATGCCTCCATAATTTTCGCCAAATTAAAACCTGCAATTATGGCCTCATACTCAGCTTCATTATTGGAAGCTTTGAATTGGAAACGTAGGGCGTATTCCGTGTCGACCTCGTCCGGAGTGCTCAAAACTATATTTGCCCCACTGCCTGTTGTGCAAGATGAGCCATCTACATATAGTCTCCATATAGGTAACTCGTCTTCAAATTTCTGATCAGTCAGAGTTCCTCGGTGAAATATTTGTTGCTTCCTTTTATCCTCCCCGGATATTTCTTGCTCTTCTTCGATCATCTTTTCTTTCCCTTTTACCGATCGGAATTGGTCTGAGCTCGAATTTGATGATCCGGTAGCATCCACTTGCCTTTTTACCAATCGGAATTGGTCTGAGCTTGTGTTTGTTGATCCTGTAACATCCACAGGTTGATCAGTGAGCAATTTTTGCTCCTCGGGGGTATCAGGATAGGCGAACTCTGCTATAAAATCTGCCACAGCTTGCCCTTTTAGCGATGATCTGGGTTTATAAACTATATCATATTCACCGAGCTCTATTGCCTAGTACATCAATCTCCCTGATTTTTCTGGTTTATGAAGGGCTTGCCTCAATGGCATATCGGTATACACTACTATGGTATGAGCCTGGAAGTATGGCCTCATTCTACTACTCACCTCAATCAACGCCAGTGCTAACTTCTCCAGCCTTGGATATCTGATCTCTGCTCCTCAGAAGGCCTTACTCGTATAATAAATTGGTTTTTGCACTCCATTCTCCACTTTGATCAACGCCGAGCTAACTGCATTCTCGGACACTGCAAGATACAAATATAATTTTTCTCCCATCACCGGCCTGGACAACAGTGGAGGTGCTCCCAAGTATTTCTTCAAGTCTTGAAAAGCCTTCTCACATTCATCATTCCACTCAAAAGTCTTTCGGAGTGTCTTGAAGAATGGGAGACGTCGATCAGTTGCTCGCGATACAAATATGTTGAGTGCTGCTACTCGTCCTGTAAGACTTTGCACCTCTTTCTTCGTCGTTGGAGATCGCAGCCCTAGCAGAGCTTTGATCTTTTCAGGATTCGCCTCGATGCCTCGTTGATTGACAATGTACCCGAGGAACATGCCTTCTCGTACTCCAAATATGCACTTCGTCGGGTTCAGCTTCATTTGGTATTTATCTAGTTGATCAAAAGTCTAACTTAAGTCAATTAGATGATCAGCAGCTTTTTTGCTCTTCGTCAGCATGTCGTCAACATAGACTTCCATATTGCAACTGATTTGTTCAGCAAAGACTTTGTTCATCAGTCTCTGATATGTCGCACCTGCATTTTTCAAACCAAAAGGCATAACATTATAACAATAAGTTCCCCTAGTGGTAATGAAAGAAGTACTCTCCCTGTATTCAGGTTTCATTTTAATCTGATTGTAGCCAGAATAAGCATCCATGAAGCTTAGCATCTCGTGTCCCGAGGAAGCATCGACTAGTTGATCAATTCGGGGCAGTGGAAAGTGATCCTTTGGGCATGCTTTGTTGAGGTCGGTGAAGTCTACACACATTCTCCATTTGTTGTTCTTCTTCTTTACCATCACCACATTGTCTAACCAGTCTGGATATTTAACATCTTTAATGAAACAAGCTTTCTGGAGCTTCTCTACTTCCTCCTGTATAGCTTGATTCTTCTCGGGACTGAATACTCTTCTTCTCTGCTTCCCAGGCTTGGTCTCCTTATTCACATTGAGCTCGTGACATAAGAAATTTGGATCTATCCCTGGCATATCTTCATGATTCCACGCAAAATTTTGCTTTCTGCTTCTAAGGAAAGTTATCAATTCCTGCTTTAGTGATGCTTCTAACGACGAACCTACTTGAGTAGTTCGTTCAGGGTGCTCGTCGTCCACGATGATGTTTTCAGTAGCTTCCATCACTTGACCCTTCACGAGTTGTTACTCATCTCTAGGATCCAATGTTTCAATGTTGGCACCTTCATCCACTTAATAAGTGGTAGTCTTTTTCCTTGATTCCTCCATTTTTTCTTGCTTGGCGGATGAATAATAGCATTCCCGAGCTACTTTCTGATCACTTTTAACAACTCCTACTCCAAAATTTGTCGGAAATTTCAGGCATTGATGCACTGTAGATGGTACAGCTTCGAACTTCTTCAATCCTACCCTTCCCATGATGATATTGTATGATGATTGAACATTCTTATCCATCACAAAAAAGCGTATTCTTTCTGTCCGACAAGCAGGCCATGTACCAATGAATATATCCAACTTGATCGTCCCAAGTGGAAATACTTTCTCGCCAGTAAAACCGATGAGGGGTCTATGATAAGGCTCAAGTTGAGATAGCTTTAGATTTAAACTATCGAAGCATGAGTAGAACATGATGTCTGCCGAGCTACCATTGTCGACCAGTACTCTTGAAATTATAACCTCAATCATTCAAATCTTGATCACCAGTGGGTCATCATGAGGATATAGAACACCTGCAAGGTCATTCTTTGAGAAACCAATGACCAATTTCTCTTTATTCACCTTTCTCGGGCGATCCTCCTCAGCTAGATTTATTCGTTGAATGTACGAGCAAGCTTGAGCCTCACAGAGATAAGCTTTTCTCTCGGCAGTAAGGTCTCCTCCTCCTGCATCTCCACCTGTTATAACATTACAGTCAAATAACCCAAAGCGTATTGAAAATACCTCTCGTTCTGGCTGCCTTGGTCTCTTGGGAAGATCGGGGTCATCCTCGGGATCAATTTCATGGTTTCTTTTCTTATTTTCTTCTCCTCGACGAGGAGGTCTAGACCTCTCGCTTGCTCGATCGTTTGTTCTTCTTTCGTTTCCCCGATCAACATACTTTGATAGCTTTCCTCGTCGGATGAGGGTTTCAATTTCATTTTGAAGAGCTATGAAATTTTTGGTCATATGGCCATGATCTTTATGGAACTCGCAATACTTCGCCTTATTCCTCTTGTCAAGGTCTGCCTTCATTTTCTATGGCCAGTTTAGTTCCTCGTTGTTCTTGATTTCCTCTAGAAAATGGTTGATATCCTTCTTCAAATGAGTATAATTATCATATTTCTTCATCACGTCCCATACCGACCTATTTTTTGAATGCTTGTCATTACCATTGTTCTTATGCTCTTTATTCTTAGCTTTATCACCTTCCACCTTAGTTTCTTTGGCATCCATGTTCTTCTTCGCAGCCATAGCCTCCTCGGCATTCATAATTTTGGATGCTTTTCCCATCAGGTCTGACATGGTTCTAGGTGGATCTTTGGCCAAAGTGTAGTAAAACTTGTTGGGCAGTAGTCCACTCATCAAAGCAGTAATCGTTGTCTTCTCCTCATAATCAATGACTTCAAGTTTCTCATTATTAAAACGAGTTATATAATCTTTGGTGCTCTCACCAGCCTTTTGTCTAACACTTAACAAATGTGCTACTCGTTTAACTGGTTTTGCCCCAAAATAGAAATTCCCAATAAATAACTCGGCCAGTTGAAGAAAAGTTGAAATCTTACCCCGAGGAAGATTATTATACCATATTTGAGCAGATCCGGTAAGAGTTCCCAAGAATGCCCTGCATCTCATTTCATCTGGAACTGCATAGATGTCGGCTGCAGCCTGGTATTGTTCTATATGAAGAGCAGGGTCAGTCTTTCCATCATATTTGGGGGTCACAACAGGTGCTTTGAATTTTGATGGTGTTGGAAAATCTACAATGGACTGGACAAAAGGTGTTCCTCGAATAAAGGTTCGTTGTAGAGGGTTCTTGGCCTTAGCCATTTCCCCTAATCTATCTTCCAGCCTCTGAATAGAGCCTTTCCATGCATCATTTCCTTCCTCGGTCCTGTTGGTTTGAGCAACTGATCGCATGGATGTGGCTTCCTGGGATCTCTCTTGACGAGCAACTGGTCGCGACTGGGCAGATCCTTCCCTTAAATCTGATGGTCGTTGAAAACTCCTCGATGGGGCTCTAGGAGGACTTTTGCTCCTCCTAGGACCTAATCGATCGAAAGGAGATACTCTCCTTAATCTTTTTAGCGCACTGGCCCTCTCTGGGGAGAGAGTGATACGTTGCTCAGTATCTGTGGCTCGCACTGACGAAGTTTGTCTAGGTTGATAATAAAAATCTTCAAATTCCTCATTGCGATATGACTTGGTACTCCTAGTACGTGAGAATGGTGCACAGGTGCTTCTTTGAATACTCCGCAGTCCTGAATGGGTTGGTGCACCGCCATGAAGGGTTTGGATGAGTTGTCGCATTATTTCTTGCATGACAGTCTGGCCCTGAGCCAGATTTGTCATTATTCCAGCCAGATCTGGAATATTTGGCGGAGCAGATGAATTTGGAGGGGTTCCAGCGTTTCGATTGCTGGATTCCGGAATATCAGCCATTTGTGATGGACTGTTTTTTATGGA
Source organism: Sambucus nigra (assembly GCA_949130495.1). Taxonomy (NCBI): domain Eukaryota; kingdom Viridiplantae; phylum Streptophyta; class Magnoliopsida; order Dipsacales; family Adoxaceae; genus Sambucus; species Sambucus nigra. The sequence goes on along the minus strand of OX422214.1, from coordinate 320,149,970 downwards.
AAATGATATTACCAGTCGTTTCCCACAGACGGTGCCAATCTGTTGATGTAAAAAAATTAGATCACTCTAATTATTCAATCACAGATAAATAAATGAGACAGAGAATTTTTAAAGTGGTTCAGCCTTATAAGAATGGCCTACGTCCACTGTTTTGGTATTGTTGTTTGTATGGGAATTCTCGATTACAAATTATCTCAGGAAATTTTGGTCCCCCTATAATGAGGATTGTACAATGTATTTATAGCCCTGAGGCTGTAATGTGAAAGGGTAATACATTAAATGATGTACATATGAAAGGGTGATACATTTAATGCTCCTTAAGCGTGTGCGTTTGAATGATAAGCATTTAATGAACAGTCAAATTGTTGGTTATCCCGCTATTAATGCTTTGTTCGAGGTGCATCTCGGACAGCCTGAGTTGCTCGGACCGCCTAAGCTTCTCGGTGCTTAAGAGTTCCTCGGAGAGTTCTCGTTGTTCCTCAGAGCGTATGAGTTCCTCGGGTAAACAGTGTTCCTCGTTGTAGTATGGTTCCTCGGAGCGTGTGAGTTCCTCGGAAGTGTTTGTTGTTGCCACATAGACTGCCACGTGTCTTCACTTTATTGATCCATGTTAGCAGACTAAATTTGGTATCAACAATAACAGATTACCTAAAGAAAATAAAATAAAAATAGAAGAAGAAAATTGAAAGAGGAGAAGAAAGACAATGGAGTGTTCAAGTAACACAATAGATCTATAGAATTAACCATTTTCAAATCACCAGAATAGGTATAAAATTAAAATAACCATAAAAATACATTTTTAAATTGTCAATGATGCATGAAGATTACAACCAAAATAATTACAATTGGCCTTTAAGCATCCTTAATTAGACATATGGACTTCTTAGCTCATTAAAACCAATAGCCCTACCCCAATGTCAATTTTCACATGAAAAATTGATCACTTCAACTCCAAAAAAATTGGTGCATAAAATCTTCTATATCCAATGTGTAAGGTTTTAAATTAATGGACGCTTTTGTAAAGATATCTCTCCTTTATGTTGCATCCAACCACAACCAATACCATTTGACATTATCTAAAATAATTCCCAAGTCCATGTATTATCTTGTATATTTAGAAAAATATTTATAATGCAATGCATTAATAGGTGTTTTAGAGGATGTTATGTAAAAAGGTTGGTATACACACAAAAGGCTTAAAATTTAATTGCAAATCGTTTGAGGCGTTGTGTGAGAAAAAAATCTTGCACGAAACATTGTATTTCGTGTGAAGTTAAATAAATAATAGTCAAATTAAATGCTCAAACAAAGCTTTCTGTTCATTTTGAGAATTGAGTGTTAATATGATACCCCCTAATTCTTATTCAGTATCATTTTTTTTTTTTTACCATTTTTGTGCAAGACATATTTGCTTGTAGGTATCGTAATGTAAACATACTAACCTCGATTTTTTTGTATACGCGCTGGGAATGCTCAAATAAGCGTATCACTTTTAGCTAAATACTTTTACCATCGTCATTAATAGCATTCTAGAATGTCCCTCAAGATCAGTTATAACCTCACTCTTTGTATTGCCCTTTGGTTTATTAATATGGATCATAATCTTAACAACATAGAAACTCGAAAGGAATACCCAAAAATTCACCAAATTCCATTGTAATCCCTAAAGAACATTATTTATTTATAATTATTTAAGCCCCTAAATTCTTAATATTCCCTTGAGATCAAACTATCGAGTGTGTTCAAGGCTACTAAAGCCTACCTCGAGTACTCCATTGGGGTTTTCTTTAATATTTTCTTCGAGGATGATTGGATTACTTTGGTATTGTAATTCGGTGATTTATTTCCCATTTGGGGGGGATAGGAGGATGGGTTGTGCACCAGTCATTTGTTTTCACACATTTTAGAGATGTAGAGCCATATTTTGTGGATGATTTCTTCCAACTTTATAGAAAAGAAGATGATTGTGTGTGTTTGTGTCTCTCTCTCTCTCTCTCTCTCTCTCTCTATATATATATATATATATATATATATATATATATATATATATATATGTGTGTGTGTGTGTGTGTGTGTGTGTGTGTGTGTGTGTAGAGATAAAGGGAGAGAGGGAGAGAGGGACATTTTGTATCCTACATTTATAAAAAAAAAATATATCACTCATGCGTTTGATCATTTTATGTTGCATGTCTGAACTTCAAATGTGATAACAAAAAGGTTATACTCCTCATAACCTCAGCAAATAATGGTAATATAATAAACGTCTTATAGTATTTTATTTTACAAGTAATATATCATTGTAAATGACATAGGTAGTGTTCAAACTTTTTATGTCCATTTGTTAAAATAGAGCTTCAAATGTTAACGACAAGACTTGCTTTTCTAATAAAGGAGAGAATTTGATAATTTTGAGTCCTCTCTTGAGTGAGGTCAAATATTGGAGACATCGACTACTACAATGTTTTAAAAAGAAAATGCATTTTTTCATAGTTTCTTAGTTTGGTACTTATTTAATTATTCTACCCCATTTTTATAAAATGAAACTCAATGTTAATTTTATAGTTCTTTTTAGTTTCTATTTATCAAGCTATTATCCTCGGCTCTCATCCCATTTTTTGTTAAATGTTTATGATCCCAATATTGATGTGGACGATTGGAGTGGTTCCCTTCCTTTAGAGAGTTGTCAATAGCAGTTTTAGAAATTATCTTTATTTAATTGTATCTTTATTTTTCCATAGTTTCTTAGTTGGCTACTTATTTAATGTGTGTGTATGTGTGTGTGCGTGTGTCTATGAAGAGTTTCTTTGATAATCAAGGACTATTAGACTATAAAATAAACAATTTTCTCTTGTAATCATCATTTAATTAATAACATGTTCATACAATTATGTTTCTTTTGATTGTTGTTTCATTGATCATCAAGATGATAGCAAAGAGGAGATTCCTCTATATGTGTTTAGTTAGTAGTAGTCGAATTAAAGCAATATTAATAATTAAAACATGTAAACAATGAAATCGAAAAGAGAATTGAATGCTTTAAACAAATAACACAAATTTTTATAATGGCCTAAATGATATTTGTGAAGGTCGAGTTAACTAATTTCGTGCATTGTGGAATTTGATTGAGCTTATCATTTCAGTGTGATTGAGCTTTCAGTGTTAATATGGATGCTCCAATTAATACGAGAAAATTACTGTCGTTATTAAAGCTATATTGAGGATTTTGAGAATAGCACGAAGGTATAATTTTTTTAGATAAGTTGATGAATAATTTGATAATTTGGATTAATGATTTAATTATTCAGTATGTGAGGAACTAGAATTTAAGTAAGGAGTTAATTGTATGAAGTTAATAGTTCTGGAAATTAAGTCCAAGTGTGTAAAAATAAATTTTTGGACATTTAAGAGCCGTCATAGCGAGTTCCTCAACCGCTAAGGACCCGCTATAATGGGAGGTCGGCACCGCTATGGCGATCGGAGCGGGGGCAGGAAGAATGGTGGAAGAGTCCAAATGTGGCTTAACCTTTAATTCCCTTTATTAGGATTCTGATATGTGTCCCATGAATGTGCCTAATTCCTTTTAAATAATGAGAAGAGTTCATTTTGTTGGTATAGTCATTTGGATAATTTGAGAGAGAAGTATATTTTTTCTAAAAGAAACACATTATGCCACCATATAGTGAGGATATAAGTGCCTCAAAATGAGACGCTTTTAAGGTGTTTAAAATGGATATTTTGGAAGAGTTTGAAGAGGGAATACAATGGAAAAATTATTGGGAGGATATTTCAAGATAGAGAGTGCTTGACAACCCTTTTAGGAACACGAATTTTTGAGGAATAAAGTTGTGTGGGATAAGACTCTTCATGGGAAAATGGATTTTGTGGGATAATCAAACCCATGACGCTTATACTATATTTATCATGTCCCATGGCACCCCAAATAACATACTCATTGAGGGTCCTTGGAGAAGATTACGTAACAAGTTATCTTTGTCCTGACCCCTCCTACACAAAAAAATCATATAACTGTCTCTTTCATTTAAATATGGTTTTGTTTCCTTTTAGTTATTTTACTATAATACAAATCTATAATTTTATTTTCAATATTTTAAAAAGCTTATGATTTGATCGTAAATATTTCCTAAAACTTATAAACAAGAAAGTTAACCAATTGATATTTTAACTAATTCTAACATGGTTGTCTTATGGAATTGTAATAGCAAATAATAACACATATATAACTTACTACTATAATGGGAAATCAACTACATATTCCTATAATAATGAAAACTTTTGACTTCGAGTGTCTTAAAATATTGGGTTCTTCGTTATTTTATGTAAGCACCCGACTTGATACCATTGTTATTTTTAACTAGTAGTTAAACCTATGTTCACTCACATGGATAACACCCTTATGTCTATCAGGCGTAAAAAAATGATAACAATATTCTTCCCCTTTTTTTCACCCATTTGACGAGTAAGAGAAAAAACCTACAAACATAACAGGATCTGTAAAGAAAACAAAATAAACATAAAAGAAGAAATTCGAAAGAGGAGAATAAAGAGAATGGAGTTTTCGAGTGACACAACAAATCTATTGAAAAAACCATTTTTAAATTACCAAAAAAGGCATAAAATTAAAATAACCACAAAAGAATTTTTTAAATTGCCAATGATGCTTGAAGATTGCAACTAAAATAATTACAATTGGTTTATAAGCATCCTTAATTAGACACGGGGATGTCTTTGCTCATCAACAACAATATCCCTACCGCAATGGCAATTCTCACATGAAATTATAATCAATTTAATTTGTGCATGAAATATTCCACACCTAATGTGTAAGGTTTTAAACTGATGGACATCCTTGTAAAGATAACTTTCCTTTATGTCGGATCTACCCACAACCAATAACATTTGAGATCTAAAAACATTCCCCAAACTACGTGTTAACTGGTATATTTAGAAAAATATTTACAACGCAATGCATTAACATGTGTTTTAGGATTAGTTATGCAAAAAAGGTTGGCATACACACAAAATGATCAAAATTTACTTGCAATTCTTTCCAGTCGGTGTATGAGAAGAAAATCCCGCACGAAACATTGTGTTTCGTGTGAAATTAAATAACTCATGTTAAATTTAATTCTCAAACAAAGCTTTGTGTTCATTTTGATAATTGAGTGTTAAAATGGTACCCTCTAACTCTTATTCTGCGTCGTTTTGATTTTTCATTTTTTTGATTTTTATGCTATAAATATTTACTTGGTACCGCAATGTAACTATACCAATCTCGAATTTTTGTATACGTGTTGGGAATACTCTAATAACCGTATCACCTTTAGTTAAATACATTTACCATCATCATTAATAATAGCATGTTAGAGTATCCCTCGAGATCAATTATAACCTCACTCTTTATACTAACCTTTGGTTTTATTACTACGGATCATAATCTTAACAACATAGAAAAATTTTAGGAATACCCAAACATTCACCAAGTTTCATTAAAATACCTATAAATAACATTATTTATTTATAATTATTCTCCATCACAGCCTCGCAACTCACCATTATATACTTTTACCTTGACTTGTAACCTTCGCTAAATCATATCAGTGTTATCTAATTTCCTTCTATCTCGTGATAACAAGTGTGATTTTGAGCTTAAGAAAGCCTATCAAAAGGGGAAAAAATAATTTATGAGACACATTCATTTTCGGTAAAATAGAACAATACTCCCACAAACCTTGAGCAAGAATGGTTAATGGGTGTCTTAGAGGATAGGGGGTCTGTGAAAATTCCAGAAAGAACTAAACATTGAAGATGAGAAATTATTATGATTTAAAAGTAAGAGGTTGGGAAGGAAAATGGGAAGAATTTTTTTTAGGATAGTAAGAAAAAGGACATTCGTTAAAAAGAATGGATATAATAAGGTCAATGTTACTACTTTGATTAGACCATGTGTCGTTGCTTGAGCCTAACCTCATTCATTTAACTAATACCGATAGGTACCTACACTCTCACCCTTTTTCCCATAATTCGAGAGTGCTCTTGTGGCCAAAGTTCTCCAAAACAGGCTACATCATGATCATTGGAAACATTTTTCCTACAACATTTCACTACCCTCCCACACCTATCAAAACATTCAATGGAAACTATTAACTTCGCGTGTCATGAACAATCGATGCTTCTATTATTTATCATCACGATAGCCGTGTTTGGTGGCAAACTAATGATTCATATCTTTAGAAACATATGAAACACCTCTACATTACAACTCAATGGTGAAATTAATGTATTCCTGGGAACAATTACAATGCCCTAGACTACAATAAAAAAGAAAATTGGCTATAAATGATTGGAACCTCTCAAATAAAGATATTACACCTTTCATTTTTAATTGAATTTATCCCTTGCTTTCCATGTATACCACGCAAAATGACTTTGTTAGGGAATGCATTTGGGATAAAGACATTGTTAGGTTATACATTCACTATCACTTGTAATACAACTGCAGGAAAATCTATACAGAAAACTTTAAAGACCGTGAATGAGGTAGCCAAGATCATGCAAATGTGAACCTAGCGCAAAGAAGAAATATTAGAATTCAGTAAAATGGCAGCAGACAATAAATACATAGCAAAGGTGACGATGAAAAAAAGGTGAGTGTTTAGCAAAAACATGCATGTATACAATATATGGTACCTTGTAGAGGAGATGGAGAACCTCCTCACGATTTTGAGGTTAAGCAAGAGAGAGTATGAGTTGGTCGACGGTAGCGGAGTGTAGGTGTATGAGGGTGGAGGTCGGACCACCCCATGTGGGTTGTTGTGAAAAATACGAATGAGGAAGATACTTTCATATCCTCTTGTGTTTTCTAGATTGATATACGAATGAGCACAAAGCAAATTATATATAATACACGACTGGCTTTTGAATTTCAAATGTCTACAAGTCATGAGTGCAAGTAATGTATTTATTTGGACCTTCTAATTACCTTCACCGTCAATTTCTTTCTCTCTCTCATCTCAAAGTTCTTTTATCTTTCTCCTTCCCTATCAACGTATTTATCTATCAGTTATTAACTAATAAATCCCCCTCCCCTTGTGTGTTAATATCTCCATCCCCTCTACATGTATAAAGCCTCTTCCGGAGTTGGAAAATTTAGTAATAATAAACAAATCTTTACAAGAATGCATCAACAAAACTGCCCTTCCATATAGATCATCATGGCATGAACTTTATCAATATCTTCCTCAATTCCATCGAGCCTCTTCCTATTGATCTTGATTAGTTCTAGCTTAGTTTTGTTTAGAGTTATCTTTCTAGAACGGACCCATTTTTAGACCGTCTTTTGAAACACTGCTTATCATGCATGTGTTATCGGTCCCCCCCTCTGTACGTAGGATGCCTCTGCAATTCTATCTTGCAAATGGCTTTCGATTTTATATTTTCAAAATATTTCATGACATCCCTTAACATTTACAAATCTCCCAATTATGTTGATTTTGACAAATATTCTTCCATTTTCATGCGCTGTGTTGATTACCTTTCTCAAACTTCCCAAATTTGATACATAGTACATGCTTGTTGATGTAAAAAACTAGATCACTCTAATTATTTAATCACAGATAAATAAATGAGACAAAGAATTTTAAAGCGGTTCAGCCTTGTATGAATGGCCTACGTCCACTGTTATGTTATTGCTGAGTGTTTGGGAATTCTCGATTGCAAGTGCTATCAAGAAATTCCGGTCCCTTTGAATGAGGGTGATACAATGTATTTATAGCCTTGAGGCTATCATCTGAAAGGGTGATACATTAAATGATATACATATGAAAGGGTAATACATTTAATGCCCTTAGGCGTGTGCGTCAAGGATAAGCATTTAATGAACCAGTTGAACAGTTGGTTATCCAACTATTAATACTTTGTTCGAGATGCAGCTCTGACCGCCTGAGTAGCTCGGACCGCCTGAGCTTCCTGGTATTCAAGAGTTCCTCGGAGAGGTCTGTTCCTCGGAGCGTATGAGTTCTTCGGAGTATCATGGTTCCTCGGAGCGTATGAGTTCCTCGGAGGGGTCTGTTCCTCGGAGAGGTCTGTTCCTCGGAGCGTATGAGTTCCTCAGAGGAGTCTGTTCCTCGGAGAGGTCTGTTCCTCGGAGCGTATGAGTTCCTCGGAGTATCATGGTTCTTCGGAGTTAGTATGACTTGGTCGAGGAAATAAACTTCCTCGTTGCTATTGTGCCACGTAGATTGACACGTGTCTTCCTATGATTGGTCCACATCAGCAGATTAAATTTTGTATCAACAGAAGCCCCCAATGCTACATGCTTGATGGTTTACTTGAAAGGATGGAGTATTTATTCTGCAGTGTTGCTCGGTGCTCGTGAAATTCTTGATCTACCTTCTTGATTTGTTTAACATAAAGTGCATTATCTTCTGGACGACATATGATGCAGCTTGTAGCTTGTCATAATCTTCAAGTATGTTGATTGGTTTGCTAGCCGACCAACTGACTCCTGTGCCGAGCAACTGAATGCTAACTTCACGTGCTTGATTCTTCTGATTTATGCCTCCGTGTGAGTTTGTGAAATTGAATTTGGTGCTCGACTGCATGATGTCATAAGGATGTGCCACCAAATGAACAAATGTATCTGTAATAGAAGCCCCCAGATGAACAAATACTTTATCGAGCACCTTCTAGATCGCCCATCCATGATGAATATCAAGATGCTCAAAAATCTTAACTTCATAAATTCTCCTCTTGTTTTAAATGATCCACCTGCTGGTGAGGAACCTGTTTCTAAAGCAGAGGGAGAGAAAACCAATAGAGTAGGAATCTCAATGTAATAGTTAGTACACAATTTAGCATAACAATATTGTGCGGTTCGTCGACCAAAAAGTTACAAGTATTAGTGTTGCTCGATCACTTAATAATAAAGTAATGAGTATAAAAATGTTGAAAATTTTTCCAACCAACCAAGGTTGTTAAATTGTGCGTGTCGACCAATTACAGTTAGTGGATTTTTATCCCCGACCAGCCATACTTGGTTCAATTTGAAATATTTTCTCCTCGTCGACCAAATACAGTTAGTGGGTTTTTATCCCCGACCAACCATACTTGGTTCAGTTTGGAAAATTTTGTATTTTCTGGAATGATCTTACCAGCCGACCAACATAAGTTGGTATATCTTGTTTCCTAACCAACCGAGATTGGCATTTTTAGGAGTGTGGATGTTGTTGTTCTTGCCCTTTTACCAACCGGAGTTGGTCTGAGTTTGAATTATTATGTCCACTCGTTCTTTTACCAACCGGAGTTGGTCACGCGAGTGTACGCCTCCTAACCAAAGGAGTATGGTGTTCTTGCTCTTTTACCAACCAGAGTTGGTCTGAGTTCGAACTATCGTGTCCACTCGTTCTTTTACCAATCGGAGTTGGTCACGAGAGTGTACGCCTCCTAACCAAAGGAGTATAGTTTGTTCTCGCCCTTTTACCAACCGGAGTTGGTCGTGGGTTTGAACTATCGTGTCCACTCGTTCTTTTACCAACCGGAGTTGGTCACGCGAGTGTACGCCTCCTAACCAAAGGAGTATAGTTTATTCTCGCCCTTTTACCAATCGGAGTTGGTCGTGGGTTTGAACTATCGTGTCCACTCGTTCTTTTACCAACCGGAGTTGGTCACGCGAGTGTACGCCTCCTAACCAAAGGAGTATAGTTTGTTCTCGCCCTTTTACCAACCGGAGTTGGTCGTGGGTTTGAACTATCGTGTCCACTCGTTCTTTTACCAACCGGAGTTGGTCACGCGATTGTACGCCTCCTAACCAAAGGAGTATAGTTTGTTCTCGCCCTTTTACCAACCGGAGTTGGTCGTGGGTTTGAACTACCGTGTCCACTCGTTCTTTTACCAACCGGAGTTGGTCACGCGAGTGTACGCCTCCTAACCAAAGGAGTATGGTGTTCTTGCTATTTTACCAACCGGAGTTGGTCTGAGTTCGAACTATCGTGTCCACTCGTTCTTTTACCAACCGGAGTTGGTCACGCGAGTGTACGCCTCCTAACCAAAGGAGTATAGTTTGTTCTCGCCCTTTTACCAACCGGAGTTGGTCGTGGGTTTGAACTATCGTGTCCACTCGTTCTTTTACCAACCAGAGTTGGTCACGCGAGTGTACGCCTCCTAACCAAAGGAGTATAGTTTGTTCTCGCCCTTTTACCAACCGGAGTTGGTCGTGGGTTTGAACTATCAGTGTTGCTTTTATTGTCGAACAGCGTAGTGTTTGTACACTAGTATTCCCTGAAAAACTTTCGATAAAAAGAAAGAAGATGGAGAAACATCATCGTTTTAATCATATTGATGAAACTGATTTACATTTTACATCACTGATAATACTTGCGTAGGTGTTCAGCATTCCATGCATTCTTAAATTCTTCTCTTTCTAGAGTCGCTATTCGGAAAGTTCCTGGTCGAACAACTTCTGTAACTCGGTAAGGTCCATGCCAGTTTGCTTCTAATTTATTATTTTTCTTCTGCCCGACGAGGAGATCTAGATCTCTCTCTTACCCGGTCTTCATTACGATCAACATACTTTAACAACTTTCCTCGTCTAATGAGCGTTTCGATCTCGTTCTGGAGGGCTATACAATTTTTAGTCATATGACCATGATCCTTATGAAACTCGCAATACTTATCGCTATTCCTCATATCAGGGTCTGACCTCATTTTCTTTGGCCATTTTACCTCCTCGTTATTCTTGATTTCTTCCAAGACATGATTAATACCCATTTTCAAAGGAGTATAATTATCGAATTTCTTCAGGACTTCCCATGATGACTTATTATTCTTGGAATGCTTGCCACTGCCATTGCCCTTATGCTCTTTATTGTCGACTTCCACCTTGGTTTCTTTATCCATATTCTTCTTCGCAGCCATAGCCTCCTCGGCATTCATGACTTTGGCCGCTTTTGCCATCAACTCTAACATAGTTGTAGGTGGATCTTTGGCCAAAGTGTAATACAACTTGTTAGGCAATAACCCACTCATCAAGGCGGTGATTGCTGTCTTTTCTTCATAATCTATGACTTCCAGCTTCTCGTTATTGAAACGAGTTATGTAATCTCTAGTACTCTCACCAGGTTTTTGTCTAACACTTAACAAGTGTGCTACTCATTTTACTGGCTTTGCTCCAAAACAGAAATTGCTAATGAACAACTCGGCCAACTGAAAGAAAGTTGAAATTTTACCCCGAGAAAGATTGTTGTACCATATCTGGGCAGATCCAGTAAGAGTTCCTGAGAATGCTCTGCATCTCATCTCGTCAGGGACAACATTGATGTCAGCAGCAGCCTGATATTGCTCTATGTGAAGAACAGGATCTGTCTTTCAATCATACTTGGGGGTCACCACGGGCGCTTTAAATTTCGACGGTGTTGAAAAATCAACAATATCCTGTACGAAAGGTGTTCCTCGAACAAAGGTTCGTTGTAGAGGGTTCTTGGCCTTAGCCATTTCCCCTAATCTATCCTCTAACCTTTGAATAGATCCTTTCCATGCATCATTTCCATCCTCGGGCCTATTGGTTCGGGCAACTGATCGCGTTGAAGTTGCTTCTTGGGATTTATCTTGCTGAGTGGCTGGTCGCGACTGCGCAGATCCTTCCCTTACTTCTGGTGGTCGTCGAAAGCTCCTCGACATTGCATTAAGAGGACTTTTGTTCCTCCTAGGGCCCAATCGATCAAAAGGAGAGGCCCTACTTAATCTTTCCACTGCACTAGCCCTTTCTGGGGAGAAAGTGACGCGTTGTTCAGTATCCGTGGCTCGCATTGACGAAGTTCGTCCAGGTTGATAAGAAAAATCTTCAGATTCCTCATTAACATGCCTAGTACGTGAAGAAGGCGCACAGGTATTTCTTTGGATGTTTTGTGATCCGGAATAAGATGGTGCACCGCCATGGAGGGTTTGGATGAGTTGCCGCATCGTATTTTGCATGGCGGTCTGGCCTTGAGCCAGATTTGCCATTATTCCAGTCAGATCTGGAATAATTGGTGGAGCAGATGGATTTGGAGGTGTTCCGGCATTTTTATTGCTGGATTCTGGCAGATCAGCCATTGGTATTGGATTGATTTTGATGAAAAATGATATTACCAGTCGTTTCCCACAGACGGCGCCAATCTGTTGATGTAAAAACCTAGATCACTCTAATAATTTAATCACAGATAAATAAATGAGACAAAGAATTTTAAAGCGGTTCAGCCTTGTATGAATGGCCTACGTCCACTGTTATGTTATTGATGAGTGTTTGGGAATTCTCGATTGCAAGTGCTATCAAGAAATTCTGATCCCTTTGAATGAGAGTGATACAATGTATTTATAGCCTTGAGGCTATCATCTGAAAGGGTGATACATTAAATGATATACATATGAAAGGGTAATACATTTAATGCCCTTAGGCGTGTGCGTCAAGGATAAGCATTTAATGAACCAGTTGAACAATTGGTTATCCAACTATTAATACTTTGTTCGAGATGCAGCTCTGACCGCCTGAGTAGCTCGGACCGCCTGAGCTTCCTGGTATTCAAGAGTTCCTCGGAGAGGTCTGTTCCTCGGAGCGTATAAGTTCTTCGGAGTATCATGGTTCCTCGGAGCGTATGAGTTCCTCGGAGGGGTCTGTTCCTCGGAGAGGTCTATTCCTCGGAGCGTATGAGTTCCTCGTAGGGGTCTGTTCCTCAGAGAGGTCTGTTACTCGGAGCGTATGAGTTCCTCGGAGTATCATGGTTCTTCAGAGTTAGTATGACTTGGTCGAGGAAATAAACTTCCTCGTTGCTATTGTGCCACGTAGATTGACACGTGTCTTCCTATGATTGGTCCACGTCAGCAGATTAAATTTGGAATCAACAATGCTAATGCTAGATTTTGAATTTTACTTTTGAAATTATTAGTCTGATTTAGAATATTAGAAATTTTCTTTCTTAAAGTCTTCACATATAAGACATTATTTCGTTGATATTGTTTTCTCCTCATTTTATAATTTTTCTATAAAGTTTTGATTTCATTTGTATAGGTTCTTATTTTAGTTTTATGGTGTTTTCTTTATTCTCGTATATATATATATATATATATATATATATATATATATATATATATATATAACATATTTTTTCAAGATATCTTCATTTTAGGTTTATTACTATTTGATCATTACAGTTCAATTTCTTTAAATTGGTATCCCTCTCTCCGTCACAGTTTTTCTTTTTCATTTGACTTCAAACAAATTCGCACCATCGAGAAATTGACCGTCATGAACACTCTATTTATCACTCAATCCTCTTTCTCTCTCTTTACAATTTTGATTTAATTCATTAAAGGTGAGTTAGTTTTGATTTTATTTTTTTTTTGTTCCTATTCTCTCTGTGTGGTCCGAATATGATAGGGCGATTGTTATTTTGGTTCTCTTTGATAAACGATTTAGGGTATTTGTTTGGTTTGAACTTATTCAAACATTTTTGTTTTTGTTTTTAATTGGTTGGAATTTGTTTACAAATTCTTTGGAGTTTAATTTCTTCGATAAATGATTTGGCTTATGGTAGTGTTATGCAAATATAGTTGCGGATGTGCAGGTTGAGGTACTGGTGCGTGTTAGAATAAAGAGTTTTATGAAATCTATAAAAGCATACAACATTGTAGTTATTGCCTGTAGACAATGTGTCTAAACAAGACATTTAAATTTACAAATATGCGTGTCTCTGGATTGTCTCATTTCTTTTAGTTGATTTTTTTCCATTTAAAACAAATATTTCTATAAAACGCATGTGTTTATCAATTCATGTATGTTTTGTAATTATATTTTTTATCCTGAATCTGTTTTGCTTAGTTTGATTATTTTATATGTTAAATGTGTAGTAAAAATTGGATTAGTTTGAGATTATCCATGATTGAACTTCTTTAACAATTTATAAGTCATTATTTTGACAATTTCATGCCTAAAACCTCCGTCCGAACACGACTCAAAATGATATATTATGTAAATTTGGGACCAAATTCGGATTGGACCACTCTTTCGTGCCAAAATTGTCAACCCTAATTTTGAAAAATTATTTTTACTCATACAATAAAATATAAAACACAATATATTTACAAATTCTATCAATTATTATCAATTTATATTATTATGATTGTTATAAAGAAATTTTAAGTATGTTTCAATAAAACGCTCACACATCGCGCGGGTTACATAATAATAATAATAATAATAATAATAATAATAATAATAATAATAATAATAATAATAATAATAATAATAATAATAATAATAATAATAATAATAATAATAATAATAATAATAATAATAATAATAATAATAATAATAATAATGATAATAATCAGAATAATCAGAAATGAGGAATGTTCCTACGCAAAACCTCCCATGTGTTACGTTTATGTTATGGTATTCACGTGTTATTATATTTTCTACATCTTATCTAATTGAAAGTAATCTTTGAGCAATTATATTTATTTTAATATATTCATAAATGTTTTCTTTTGAGTTTATTAAAAATAAGCGTAACAAATCCATTTATTAATTAGTTTTCGTTGAAAATGTGGGTGTGAGGCTTGCGAGGAGTGTGAGTGGGGTTCGGGGAGGAAATTTATTTTTTTTACATAGATTACATTTTTTTGTTATTAGTTTCTTTTTCATTTTTTATTCTTTTTCTATTTCTCGAATGTTTCTTTTCTTTTTTCATTCTTTTAATTTTTTCCTAGTTCTTATTGAAATATATTTTTCCAACATTCATGTGCAAAGGCACATAAACGTTACGTTTGATAAATCTTTCACGGAAAAAATTGAGAACTCCCGGTTATATGGAAGAGGTATAACTTCGTTACATTTACCCAAATATTCAAATACAAGAACCAAGTAAATAAAAGTTTAGGCAGGAGGTGTCAATTATTCCCAATTTTAATCTTGTTAACCTAATTACTACATGAGCATGCAAGATTTAAATTGTAAAAATAAATAAACAAATCATGACATACAGATGTACGAGAAAAACTCAAATGGAAAAAATCTCGGACGACTAGATAAATTCACTATAGATATAATTTAATAAGAAGACTCTAAACACTTACAAAACTTGACTCAATAAGCCTAATGTAAGTGAAATCTTCAAAACCTCTGTCCATAACTCCTTGCCTTGGTATCCACCGACTACCTTTACTGTCTCGAACGGTGTAGAATCCACCACACAACCAAGAATATATGATGAAGAACTTTTTATGTGTTTGGTTTATGAAAACTTGATCATAAAGGATCAAAGATATTTGGAGAGGGATTTTCAAAGTGTTTAGGCTTAATGATTTATGAGAAAGGTCATCATCAAAATATGCTCACACGCCCTCCTTATATAGAAGAATAAAACTGAGATAATGGGCTAGTGGTAGAGTGGGGAAAATTAGTCATTTTTCTAAAAATGCACTTGGTCGTTCGAACGATATGGTACCATGTTCAAACGACGTTCCATTTTTCTTCGAACATGATCTAACGAGATTCTAGAGAGGTCAAGTTTTTTCAAAAAATTACCTCGTTAGAAGGTCGTTCGAATGAAAGTACCAATCTCGTTGGAACGACCTTCGAATGAATTATCTAACGAGATTCCAGAGAACCCAAGGTTTGGAAATTTTGCCTCGTTAGAAATATCGTTCGAACAAGTCTCATTTGAATTCTTATTCAAACGAGGTAGGGTGCCTCGTTCGAATGACCTATCAAATGTCATTAGAACTACCTGGAAAATTCTAAGTTTCAAAACAATTATTTTAGGAAATTGTTTAAAAGACATTTAAATCCTAAAAATGATTTTCTCCAAATATAAAAAGGGTTATATACTTGTGGGAATGAGAAAGCGACATGACAAAAGATTTGAATGTAAATTGTGCAAAAACGGTTGTTACTTTACTTCAATTGCAAGCTTGAGAATACGACATCCTAACAAACTACGTGTTTTGACCAATGGAATAAGCCAATACTACAAATTGACTCTACGTGTAAATTTGTCCTTATAAAAACGTATCAAACTCAAAGTAAATTTGTAAAAAACACTGAGCTAATTTCAATATATCTATATTGAAAGTATTAATTTTAGTGAAATTAATCGAAATAAAAATTTGATCAACTAATTTGAGACTTGGTTGATTGGTTTGGGAAACAAACTATATAATGTGAGAACCAGTACCACACAAAAATTACACATATGGTTTGACACAAACACTGTACATAGCATCTTATACACACGCATACACACACACACACACACACACACACACACACACTTACCCCTCACGTTTTCATCTATAGAGGCATTTCACATACTCTCATATTTGATAAGAATTATACCCTTAAAATTTTGATAAAACTACTACCATTAAGTTACAAATTTGATAAAGATAATGTATCAATTATTCAGGCTCGCACTGGACAAACATATGTTGGTCAAAACCATAAACTTCAACAAATCATCCACTAAGAATACCTTTTTTTTTTGGTTGAATGTAAATATATAAAACCAAAGGCAAACAGCCTAAACATATACAAGCAAGTTCAAACACAACAACAACAGTAAACAACCCAATCTCAAAACAAGCCAGAGATCAAAGGCCCAACACAAGACCCAAAAACCCAGCCCAACACAAGACCCAAAAACCCAGCCCAAATCACATACCCAAAACTCGACCCTTAAAAGAAACCAAGATCAACAAAACAATGGTAACACACACAATACTTCGTCGGCTATTACATTCCAGAGGAGCCACGTTGCATAGCATGTAACCACAATTCTCCACCGTACAAATAATCCAATCAGATGAAGACTAAAGCAAAACCAAAACACGAAGCAGATCAACAAGTCAGTCTTCATCCCTTCTATTCAACCTTCTTCTCTAATTCTTTAAAGAAACAAAATAAACAAACTGGAATCCCTCTGGATGATCAATTGGAGTAGCCACCATCATAAAATGACCTATGTGAGATGGACATCAGATTAATAATTTCTTATATAATACAGCACTATCCCAAACATGTAAGACCCCCACAAAGCCAGATAACTGATCACATACTAAGCCCAGGTATTACTTTGTATTTTTAGACCATTAAGGCTCTATTACCATTATCTTCTAAAAATATTCCCCGTCAAGCCCCACTTTAAACAGATTTTCGAGTTACACTGATTTATTAGTATATTTCTCCATTTTCATGTGCTATTTTGGATATTCTTCTCAATCTTCCTCATCATCTGTTCTTTTTCAATCCCTTTGTTATTGAATTTTTTTTCATTCCTAGCTCTCCATACAACGTTTACTGCAGTAGACATAGCTAATTTCCCCATAACACACTGAAAATTCTTATAACTGTTGAAATTATACAAAATCTCATCTGTAAAGCTTTGTATCTGTCTAGTATGCCCATTATTGTTAACACACTGCCTCCATATTTGTTTGGTAACAATGCAATCAAAAAAAAGTGATCTCTTGTTTCCACTTCCTCATCACACATCACAGAAGTATCATTATTTATAATCCCCCAGTTCCTCAGTTTATCTTTGGTCCTTAATTTGTTAAGGCATGCCATCCACATACCAAAAGTGAATCTTGGAACTTTTTTAGTAAACTATATAGCTTTGGCCCATTCCACCATATCCCTCCTCCTTCTTAGAACATTATAAGTATCTCTACAATTAAACACCCCATCTCTAGTTGGTATCCAACTAATCCAATCATCACAATTTTACTGAGGAATAATAGTGGTATTCCTTATTTCAACTAAATCAGTTGAGATAGGTCTAGGCATACACCAATTCCCATCGATAATAAATTCTAAAACTTTTGCTTCTTCCCTACTGGTTGCATCATATATAATTCTCCTACCATAATAATCAATAAGAGGCCCCTTTTCATGGCAATTATCAATCCAAAACAAAGTATTTATCTCCTCTGCCAACGTGGTATCTAATCAGCTTCTTCACTTCATCCCTTAACTTCCATAGCTTTCTCCATGTCCACAAGCAGTTTGCTTTGAGATTAACTGTCCACTAAGAATACCTACATTTTAACAATTCGTAATTGACCATGTTGTAATCCTTAAGGGTTAAAACTCATACCCCTCTAACTCATTCTCTTCGTTCAACCACCTCTCCTCTAAAAGATCGCAAATTTATCTTCCTTACCACCGTCATGTCTAGCCACCTTATCTCCTCCATATCTTAGGCCTTCTCCAATGTTTATTTTTAACTTCAAAAATTTCTATTATAGAAAAGCAAATATGGTAGAAAGTTCTCCAACAAGACTTTCCTCATACCATCCATTCCGATGTGGCTCATGAGTCATATGATAAATTTTTATTACCATTTTTACATAGAAGAATTGAAAGACAGTTAAGAGAATATGATGTGGAGAATACTCAACCACCCATTATCTAGTTTTACGATAAATATCACTAGAAACTACTGGGTAAAAATGCAAGGGTTGGAGATGAAAAGAATACGGAATGTATCACAAATTTCAAAAATTGCCACTTGAATTGGAAATTAACTCTAGCTGAATTTTAGCAATGGTTTTAGAAATCAAAACATTGAACAAGGCCTTAGGGTTTTTATTCACTTCATTGCCATTAATACACATTGGGTCCTTACATACCTTCATTTTCAGTTATCGTTTTAGAGAACACCTATGGTTTGGTAAGGTCCAAAATCATACCCTAATACTTAAAAGTATGAACTTCTTAAATTTTATTTTCTCTATTTATCACTTATTCTATAGTTAGTATGAATCTAGTGATACATTATAACAAACTTTTGATTGTTTCCTTTTTAGGTTTTTAGGGTCTCAACTTAGGGTTTGGGTAAAACTGAAAAAGAACTTCTCCCAACCAAAATATATCATGCATGTGATTTTATAGTATTATTTACATTTTTCAATACTTACTGAAGCACCTTATACCTTTGACTTGCTTAAGTCTATACTGTATAAGTGTTCAACTAGTTTGGAAATAGTGACAAAATTGGTTGTCCAACCTAGAATCCAAATAACCTCAGATTTTATCTCTCTAATCCTCTTCTATAATCCAAGAAGGTATAAATTTAATCACACTACACACATTAGAAGTGCATACATGTGTACATATTGCTTAAAATTATGTGTGTGATTAATTCCCCTTAAATTGGTGCTTTAATAATTTTTGGGAATTTTTTAAACATTTTTTAAATAAATGTTTTCATTAATAAAATGTGTTTATATAATTTGTGGGGTAAAATTTCTATTTTAAAAACTTCATTTTTCACTGGAATGTTGGTTTGGGTAGAATATAAATGCGCTAGAGAATTCAGGGGGTTGCCTGTAAATACTTTGGACGCGCGTTTGTGATCCACTCATATTTTAACACTTGTCATCCTCCTGGTTCATCTATTTGTGTTTGTTATGTGAGAGGATTGCCTGGTGGATTGCTGATCGTTGGATCATTCCTTATCGATGGACTGCATGTGTTTTTAGTCAATCCTGGTGCTATCTCTATGAACCAATCACAATCATCTTAACCACCGCTATTTCATAACCCTTGGATCAAGTCAAAGTTAGAAAGACTTGATCTCAGCCATTGATTCTCTTCGTCGTTCCAGAACCTTCCCTCACTCCTATATAAACCCTCCACTTCTCAGCCTTTCAAGACTTTTGGGCATTCGTCATTTCTGAGAGAGAAAAAATAGAGAGAAGTGAGAGAGAAGAGAGAAAAGAAAAGAGAGAAGAGAGAGAAAGATATTGTGTTAGCCAAACCCTAACCCTAACCCTAAACACTTCAATCTCTGAATCAAACCTTCGTTTTTATAACACCCCAAACACAACCTTGAGTGTTTGAGAGAGAGTGGTTTGTTCATATTGAAGTTGTAACCTCTTTGTCTATGATCTTGTTTACAACTTAAACATTCGTACGAAGATCTGCATTTCTCTTTCATAGAAACTTTAGATCTACACTCTGCATGTTACATTTTCACTAGATCTGCATATTTATTACTTGATTTAAGAAAATCTTTACTGATTTAGTTTGAAAATGTTTTATGGTTTCTATTCTTACGAAACTTAACCTTGACCTAGTTGGATTCACACTTGGAGATTTTCAATCTCAAAAATATTTTTAAAACCGAGATTGATTAAGATCTTAACCGATTTAGAAGCGAGATATCCGTGGAATCTGGGTTATATTAAAGGTCAAAAAGGTTTTTAGTTCTGTAAGAAAGAAAGAAAACAAAATCACAGCATATAGTCTTGATATGTAATTTTTCTAGGACTGTCTGTAAATCTAAGTGTGTGTGAGTTCATGCATGTGAATAGGAATCACTTCACAAACACTTAACACACTACTACACTGGAAGTGTTGTGTATAAGATCAGAGATCATTGAGTCGACGTAAGGAAGCTAAAGCAAAGGAAGTTATCAAACTGGAAGAACATCATCAACAATCAGATCTATGAGAAGTTAGAAGGACACCAAGTGGGGTATATTCCTAAACTTAGAATAGGTTGATTTGTGTGCATGTATGTTGTATTGTTTGTAACTATTATTTGTTGTTAGTGGATTTTTACTTTTGTGACTTAGAAGTCACCGTGGATGTTTCCTCTGTTGGGAGAGGTTTTACCACGTTAAAAACTGTGTGTTGATTATCTTCATCTACTCATCTCATTCTATAGTGTGCTGAATTTTTGAAACTGTCTTAGTTTTAAAAACTGATTACAAAGTCTTGATTACTCTCGTACGTAAGTTTTTGTAAACACATCTTGTTGTTTATAATTTTTATTTTCAAAAGAAAAGGGTTTCTTCAACAAACATCTCGGAGTTGCTTATACAGTTTAATCTTGTATTAAACGGCATTAGCAACGTTTTTCACTTACTATATGGAGCTCCATTTGACACATATATTTGTGTAATCTGGGTGATATATGGAGTGAGACTAATTGTTTTTTGATGTGTTTCCTAGAAAAGATGACAAACTTAACAAATATAAACAAGGAGTGCTCATGTGAAAATAAAACAAAAACTAATATATAATTAAAATTAAAAAAAATTAAAACATAAACAAATATGTTAGAGGCACGTTAGGTTAATGGTCATGTGAAAACAATATATTGAATGATAGAAAAAACAAAAAATTCAAAGAATAAAAAATAAAACAAAAATAAAATGGAAAATATAATATATAATGAAATTAAAAAGAAAGAAATGGAAAGCTCTTGGCACCTGTTAATTTAAGGGTCCTTTGGCTTTTAGTACCCATTAAATATGGTTGTTTAGGGATTAACACACAAAATATTCTTGTCTAATTGGCCTCGCAACTTAGACGAATCCCATCCCTAAACTTGTTTTAGTTGTTAGTTTTTAGGAAAGCTACTAAGTGTTCCTTTTAAATGAAAAAACCATAACAGAAAACCCAAACACAAGTGATATTACCTTTCCCACCTTGCCCCAAACGTGCTTCTCTCTCTTTGCGCAGTTGGGGGGTGTCTTCTATATATATATCTTATTCCCCAAGCCCACCTCCCTCAACAACCCACCCCTCTGCCGCTCATCCCACCCTCTCCCTCTCATATATATTTTGCATCTCTTTTTTCCTCTCCTTCCCTCCTCCCCCACCTCTCTCTCTCTCTCTCTCTATATATATATATATATATATATATATATATATATATATATATGTGTGTGTGTGTGTGTGTGTGTGTGTGTGTGTGTGTGTGTGTGTTAGGATTTACGTAGATTAATGTACTTGTAGGTACGTTTGTGCAAAATTCTAAATGTTTTTCATCTTTTTTCAATTTTGTTTCCCCAACCTGCTCATTTTTAGATCCCACTCTCTCAATTTTCTCCTTTTTCTGTAGTGTCATTCATTTTTATGACATCCCCTATTTTCGATACATAGGGTGGCTAGTCCCATGCGCGGTCTATGAAGTTCATCTAATAATATAATATACTTCTAAGCATGCACGAATCAAATAACCAACATATCTGATAATCATTGGAAATAAAAGTTGGCCAAAATAAGTATATGGATAAAGTGGGATGTAACCCGTGACGCCTACATAAACTAGATGGTCAAATGGATAGAGAAGGAAGCTCAATTTGTATTGAATTAACCCCTGAATTACTATTGCATCGGACTTGAAAGGTGTTTAACATAAGAAGCGTAAAATCCTAATAAGAACTTTCCTACATGATCTCAAATAGCAAATGTATACTATAATAATAAAATTATACCATCATAAAGTGTCTTACTTAGGTGATTACCCTATCCAAAATAATTATTTCGTCCTCATCAATCTCAAGGATTATTACAATTATAAAATTATTCCAATCTTTATGAAAGTTATTCACTTTTAATATGAATGTGAGATTAATTCTACTGATCTCAATTATATTATCCACACATAATATTTAAGGCATCCCCAAAGCCCACATAATAGTTGAGCATCCTAAAAGCTCACATATATTATATAATACCTCATTCGCAACACAAATATAATATATAAAGTGTATCCTGACAAATTATTACCAAGTGGTCATCTTGAGACCTTGCATATATACTATAAATCTTACTCAATATAAATATATAATATGTGAAGGACATTCTGAAAGGCCTCAGGATAAATAGAGCATCCTCATAACTCCTGTATATTAAATAAGGCTTATTTATCTCAATGCGTAATATACATAGGAAAACCTGATAGTCCTAAATTGATAAAGCATCCTCACGTATCATGTATATTATATAAGGCTTATTCATATTGATATATAATATACATGGGACATCCTTATAGTCCTAAAATAAATACACAGGCGTCCACACAACCCAACAATAACATATCACGATTTAATGAATTTAATTACTGGTCCAATTGCTAATTTTATAAAGGATTTCACATTAATCTCATTTAGTATTGTATTCACCTGCTTTAGAGCATTCTCGAGAATTCGTGAAACAACCAATCTCATATTTAGGTTGTCAATCATTTTTAATCGTAAACTTCCCATTTTAATTAAAATATTTATTAATATCAATTAATAACCTTCTCGGATTCACCCAGAACCAACTCAGATATTATCTATGACTAAAGCAACACTCGGTGAA
Organism: Sambucus nigra; assembly: GCA_949130495.1. Classification (NCBI taxonomy): domain Eukaryota; kingdom Viridiplantae; phylum Streptophyta; class Magnoliopsida; order Dipsacales; family Adoxaceae; genus Sambucus; species Sambucus nigra. The sequence goes on along the minus strand of OX422214.1, from coordinate 320,126,818 downwards.
CTTCCAGGGTCAGTTCGATCCTGTTTAAGTTCAGTTTGATCCCAGTCAAGTACCCAACTAAGTTTTATTCATTTTAGTTACATATTTACCCCAATTTCCGACCCAATTCAATTTGAACTACTTTGAATTTGTTCCAGAGAGTATAATCATTATTTATGGGATCAAAACAAATAATTCTACTAACCTAAGTCAGGAATTAACCAACTCTAACAACATTTATCAATATAAATTTATCATGCAATTATACGAACATGTTAAACCCTAGATGGATTTTATCATCCTAACATGGATTATATGTTACAACAACGTGATTTCATTAGAGGTTCAATATACATATATTATTTTAAAAGGTACGAGTTACCAATTTCATCATCTACATGAAATTATGCTATAATCAATTGTAACATGAAAATGGTCAATAATACTATTTAACAAATTATAACATGATGTATAATTCATAACTTACATATGGAATTTCCTAAATTTCTATATCATTAAATTCTATATTGGGGAATATAAGGTGTGAATCATGAACAGTTTTAAGATAAATTATTCTAATACATCTAAAATACCTAATTGTTGTGTTCTGTTACATAACTTGTAACACCCCGTAAATTCGAGGACATTGAGTTTAATTATTTTGGGAGAAATAGAAATCATATTTATTTGGTGGAGAAATTTAAATTTATGATTTGAAGAATTTATTTTAATTAGATGATTTATTTAATTTGGAGAATTAAGACTTAATTATTCATATTGTTTTTATGTCACATTTTGAGGTTAAAATTGGAGAATATTATAAAGTATTTCGGATGTCAATTATGAGTGCACGATTGAGTCCGGATGGGCCGAGAAAGTTGAAAAAGTGTACCGGGGGTGGTAAATGGGCCACGGGGTATATCTGGGCATAGCCTCACATGGGGGAGTTTGGGCCATTTTAATTACGCCCATATGACTAAAAACGGGATTTGGGGATAAAATCCTAAGTTTAGGAGTTGTGGGCAGCCATAACACATTGGAGAAAATCTGAGAACATAGAGGGACATAGAGGAATGACTCTTGAGAGCCAAAGAGGAAGAACAAGAGAGGTGTTCTTCATCACACAACAATCTCTACATCAAAGGATTAATCAGTGTTCTAAAAAACGCGCCTAGGCGGCGCCAAGGCGTGCCTAGGCGCGAGGCTTTTTAGATACGCCATGTTTTGGCCCTAGGCGTGGATCAAGGCGTGATCAACGATGGTCAACGTTTTTTGGGGCAAGGCGTGAAAAAACGTGCATTTTTGGGGGGTAAGGCATGAAAAAACGCGAGTTTTTTAGAAGTGAGGCGTGAAAAGATGAAATTTTTTTAGTTTTTTTTTGTATTTTAAAAAAATCGTATTTTAATTTACAAATATTTAGACATATTTTTAAGGTATGTACCAATTTAGTATTTTAAATAGCCTTATCATAGTAAAAAAATATAAAAATATAATAAAAAAATGCCTAAACGCATTTTCACGCCTTTTTACGCCAAGACCCGCCTAGGCTTCTAAGGCTTAAGGCTTGGCTTCCACGCCTTGGTCACGCCCCACGTTTTTTAGAACCTTGGGATTAATCAGACACTACGAATCCTAAGGCGGGTGGTTAAACTTGCTTTGAAATTAATTATTGTTTTCAATTCATATCATGGTAGGTGTTAAACACATTATTTTGGGTTGGGTTAATACAAATTGGGTTTTAAATTTGTGAATGTTACGAATCAAGTTTTGGGACTGATATGATAAGGCTTATGAATTCATATTATACTGTGAAGAAATTGTAAGATTAGAGATGTTATTGACTGCAAAAGTTGTGGAAAATCATATGGATTCATGTCTTTGTTTACAATTGGAGATATAAATTGGGAATTAGAGATCTTGGGATTTGTGTTGATTCGTAGAACCTACTGTGTAAATTTTGGGTTGGTTTTGGGTAAGAAAGGTTTTTAAGGTTTTGTTAATGGCAGAGAACTGATTCTCGGTGAAGAGAGAAAACATTGCAGGTCGTTCGAACGACCAGGACTCTGGTTCGAATGACAGTGATTGTCGTTCAAACGACATCACCTGCCATTCGAACGACGTCGTTTCTCGTTCGAGCGAGATGGGCAGTTTGGGCTGCGCTTTGATTTCTGGGGTGGATTTCGTACAGGTCTTTAAATTGTTTGGGACTTTAAGGGACAAACAGTGTGGTGATGCTTGGGTAATTAATGTATGAGGGAAACATTAAGGATAGAATAAGTAATAAGAATGTATCAAACTTATTAAGGGGAATTGAGGCAATAAATTTGGATTATTTAATTTTGGGCCAAGTAAGCGAGTCCGGGTATATTGGTTGAGTGAGGCCAATGTATTAAATTAATTATTGAAAGAAATAGATTAATTTGGAGTCGGAATATAGACTCGGGTAATTTTAAGATACAGGCCAAGTGAGCGAGTCCGGGTATATTGGTTGCGTGACACCAAGGTAATAAATTAATTAATGGGTAAATTAATTAAATTAGAGTCGGACCATAGACTCGGGAAGGTAATAAATTAATTAATGGGCAAATTAATTAAATTAGAGTCAGACCATAGACTCGGGAATATTTTAGGCTAGTGCTACGGATTTTTGTGCACGGTAAATCGGGGATTTAAATTATATATATATATATGATGTGTGATAGTATATATATATATATATATATATATATATATATATATATATATATTGTGTATGTGCTTACAAATATCAGTGATTAGATATTTATTTAATATATATATTCTGGTGCTGTCGGGGGAGGTTGTGCGATGTGGGTGAATCCCCTAGCTCGAGGAGTAGGGCGAGTATATCCCCAAGTCATAGCGTCCAATTTCAGAGATGGGGCATTGAGATGATTTCCTCATACTCGGGGGAATAGGACCGCCTCTATTACGTTTATTATTTAGGTTCCGATTCGACAGACCATAGTTGTCTCGGAACTCCACGTGGGACTGAGTAGCCTGGGTTGATAGAACTTTAGAGAATATATCCAGTGAGGTATTACTCGGGAGGATGGATTATATATATTTTCGACATATGTGTGAATGTTGTAATATAGTGTTATGTATATAATGGGAGAAATAATTATATATGTGTAATTTAATACATGGAGAAATTGAATTTATTATATAAATAGCGTGAATGTTATATGGACTTAAAGGAAAGATGGGTATTTAAGTTAAAGTGATAAATAACTTGCATATCATATTTTAAACATACTCGGGTTAGAGTAGTGTGTCAGGAAGGAATGTTATCAAGAGATAGTTTCGAGATAGATGACTAGGTGGGTTTAGAGAATGCGTTAGGTGTGCACATTAGTTAAGAGTAAGTATGTCCTCAAACGAGTGTGACACTCGCTTAAATTTGAAGAGCATTCATTCAATTTAATTTTTTTGCAATTTAATCATTTACTAAATATTTTCAAAATATTTTGGGTTCCAACCCTTGCTATCAAATATTTTCAAAACCTTTTAGGCGTCCAGCCACAGGGACGCCAAGCCTAAGTTCATTCCAGGGATACGCAACTGCAGCATATATGGGTGTTGCATGATTTGGATAGACGCGTCTATTTTTCTATTCCTAGTGTAGGGATTCATATCAACTTATCTCGAGAATGTAGCTCATAGTCTTATTTAGTTTCTTTTCAGATTGTATGAGATTTATTACAATTTGTTAGTTTGGTTTGGTTTTGTATTTAGCCGGTGGTTTATTCGACAAGACTTTTATTATTCTATGTAATTATTGATTTTATCGGCATTGGATGTTTTATTTTAAATCCGCACTTTATTTTTAGTCTTGGATTAATAAAGATAAATTATGGCACCAAATTTTTGAATATCAGGTGGTTAGTAAGTTTTAAAAAGTTTTCGACAGTGATGCTAAGAATTAACAAAATGAGATTCCTGTTTTAATTTTATATAAGACTGATCACCCGGTATTTTATTGAACGAGGTGTCATATAATTGTCCAATAGATCGATTATCAATATTTTAATCTTTTCTAAACCAAAATTTTAAAACTATAACATGTGTTCAAATGGGAAGAGTAGGACAAAAGATTTTGCCTAAATTTGAGATGAACCCCTTTTGTGTCGATAATTACCCTCCTTTTCTTAGTACGAATAATCCTTATTTAACTTATCTTCTATTCCAATTAGCCTCTTCATGATCTTATCTTCTAATTATTCTCTTCATGATCTTATCTTCTAATTATTCTCTTCTCAGTTTAGTTCATATTTCAGGTCAAGAGAGGTGGTATTGTGATGAGGGTGGCTAGGTTTTGATGAATAAAATAAGTAACTAGGTTAACTAATAATATGTTAAAATACTTGCAAATTAGTCACTTTCATTTAACCAAATTGAAACATATTTTTGAACCTCTAAACCCATCCAAACGCTATAAAATTTATACCAATAATATACCCAACCTGTGAGTGCTCTTTACCAATGTTTTTACATTATTTGGGCTCCAAAACAAGCCCTAAAACCCAATAATAATCACAACAATATTTTCAGGTCCAACTAACAAGTTATTATTTTCAATAGCAATTTATTAACTTATTCATCACAAAAAAACTATTAATTTAATTAGTTAAAAAGCAAAACAAAATCTAATGTTATCATGTTATTACATATTTTAATATTTAATTTATCTTATTAATTTAATATGATAAAATAATTAAATATTTTACTAGCTCAAATTTATTTATTTATTTGATTAATTTCTCTAATTTATTTATTTATTAAATATATGAGGTATTACATTCCTCCCCCTAATAAAAGAATTATGTCAACGAAATTCAATACATAACTGTCTCAAAAAGCTCGGGATGTCTCTCCCGCATCTCTCTCTCCCGCTCCTACGTTGACTCGACCTCATTTTGGTGACTCTACTAGATGCACACTAACGATAAAATTTTCGAGAAAATAATCTAGTTCATACGATCTAGGATACATAAAGATATATCATCATAACTTGCATTTGGTTTCCTCTCTATCTCTCATATATCTATATGCCTATACGCTAACACATCCCTTAAAAATCTTATCACCATCGACACATGAAAAACTTCGTGGACTCGCTGGAGATGGTAGGGTAAATTAAGACGATATCATTGGTCCTACCCGATCAATAATAATAAATGGGCCAATATAAAAGGGTGATAATTTCCCTTTATTCTCGATCCTCATAACTCCTTTCATGGGAGAAACTCGTAAAAGGACCTGGTCACCAACAACGAACTCCAAGTGTCATTTAATCTATATCTTTAACTCTTCTGCTTACTATGGGTAGTTATCATACAGTTCCAAATAAAGGATACCTTGTTTGAGGTGTTATGATATTTTGCCAACTGGTTTTGCTAATTTCCAAATGGTGCTAACTGAACAGCGATGGAGCATATTCATATGCTACTGATTAATGATTTTGCTAACTGATTCAGACCTTCATTGTGTTAACTGATTTTGCTGATTAATGACCCTATAGATATCTATTGATATGCATATGCCACTGATTTATACTGATATGCTACTGATTTGCTACTGATTTGTTGATATGATACTGATTTGTACTGATATGCTACTGATATGGTGCATTTGCATTATCAGTATCTATGAATAAACAAATTATTTACTGAATATGTTACTGATTTATACTGATATGCATAATTTACTGAATTAAATGAGATGGTGCTGGATTAAATGATAATTTGTTGATTCATAGCTATAGATATCATGGTGCTACTGATAATTTGTTGATTCATAACTACTGATAATTTGCTGATTCAGACCTTCATTGTGCTTTGCTATATAATATAAATCAGATATCATAGCTATAGAAATGCACATTAACTGAACTGCATAGCTATAGATATCATGGTGCTATATATGTGAATTTGAACTGATGACTCATTTATATGTTGAACAACGATGGAGCATATTCGTAATCGCATCCCATATCCCAACTCGAGAGTGATCTCGAACGTGTCCGTGAGGTCAAAGTTCCTTTAGAGAACGCATCTTAGAAGGCTGGAAAGATGGTTCTCAATCCCATTTTGGATAAAGGTGAGAAGTTAAGAATAAGTCATGATGGTGCTTCTACTTCCCAATTAGCACCCGAGACGGTTCCCACTTTAGTGTTATATTCACATGAGTCTCACCCTAACCCACTTAGGCATCCCATTCCTATTAGGAGAGCGCATCCTAGAGTTTTTGAGAGTGGTGTTCCTTGGCCTTTATATGTTTGTTCCCATTGCAAAAGGAGAGGACACCTTAGGGAATTTTGTTTTAAGTTGGGTTATGTGTCACGTTTTGCTATTACACTTATTTCTGCCACACATGCACCCACACATGATACTTTACATGCTCCTGGAGACTACATGAGAGAGTTTGCACATTTAGGTGAGCAAGTTAAGTTTTTGGTCAAAACTTCACAAAATTTTATGGAGGTTTTTCATAAGTTGGCACCACCTTTGGAATACCCCTCCGCACCTAATGATTGAGGGTTGACGTGTTTACTAGCATAGTATGTTTTCCATGGTGACATTATTTGCCAATTACTAGTATGTATCATTTTTGTATGTTTTCCATTTTTTTGAAAAATTTTGAAAAATACAAAAAGATTTCATTTTTATAAATTTTTGAAAAATTCAAAAAGATTTTTGTATTTTGTTTGCATCTTTTATGGGTGGACACTTAGGATGACCGAGTCACAACATCATTCCATTTTTCATGTGACTATTTGATAGTGTTTTGAGATAATATGTCAATTCATCCATGTGCTTTATAATGTTTGGAGTCATTAAGATGTAATTAAGTGTTACTTCTTATATGTTTGACTCATGATTTTCTTTATTGCACACATGCACGGATTTATTTTATTATTTTGCTTGTCTTATCACGTGTTGGTTGGGTGTTTTCACTTCAATCCTAACCTTAAAACGAACCAAGCGCAATAAAACTTGATAAGAAAGTTGTGCATGTAAGAGCCGTTTGTGAGTTTGTGTGCTTTATTTGAAAACGGGGAAGGCTGGGAAAGGTTCATTTGGCATTTGCGAATACTAAGCCACCATTTAAATTGGACCTAGAAAATTGAGGAATTTGATTATCCGAGGTCTAAAGAGGTTTAAAAGAGCCCAAAAAAATTTAAAAGAAATTCATGCCAATTATGGGCCAATTAGGTATTTGCACCAATTCTCCAAAGTTTGAGAATTTAGTTTATACACCTCTAAAAGAAAATATATATGAGGGAGTTTGGATGGAGAGTTAAAACGGGTTTGCACGTCCTTAAAAATCTTGAAAAAGAGTTAAATAGTTTTAGACGTTATTGGTGTGGAAATCACTTTGACTTTGATTTGTTGATTTGTATAAGACGATGTCATCTAAATTCAACAATTTTTACACCAAAGGATACTTTTGATGTTCATTCGTTAGGAGTACACATATGCATCGTGCACATATGATTGATTGAGTTGATTTTCTTATCGAATGTGTTCACACCCAGTCATTATATTTCCATGACTTGGTTGTTTGAGTTTAAATCCATGGTGTGATTTTTAGTATATTAATTTTGTATGAAAATTTTGAAAAATCAAAAATAGTTTGTGAAAATTTTCAAGATATACCTTTGCATTTTTATCGTGACACTCCATGTGTTGATTGTTTTTTCTTATCTGTCTATTTGGGAATATCATAAAAAGGGGGAGAAATAATTATGATTTTATGGGGGAGTTTGCATTATGGGGGAAATTTGATTATATTGATTGATTTATTCTTATATCACTTCAAACTCGATGCGTCATGAAGGTATTTGCTTTATTATTTCAAACTCGATGCGTCACTCTCCTGTGTTTCTTTTCTCTCGATGGATTCTCTAAGCTTTGACGATTTACATCTTTTGAATTTAATGTTTGCAAAACGTATTGAAGTTTTGGAGAAAGAAAATTCATTTTTTAAAAATATGATTGAATATTTGCAAACGTTTCAAATTCAAAGAGATATTTGTCGTGAGAAGTTGGGTTCCTTGTTTAATGATTTTAATATGTTAAAATTGGGCAAAAAGGAGAGTGATGATAGAGTCCTCATTTTAGAAAAAGGGTTAGAGGATTTGAGAAATTCTAGGGTTTGTGCTATAGAGGAAAATAATTCGATTAATGATTTTGTGGCACGAGAAAAGGCTCTTAAGGATAAGTTTTCTCACATTGAGGGGGAGCGAGATAACCTTCTAGGGGTAATTGATAATTTAAAGAATGAGTCCCTAAAGTTTGAGGAGCTTAATTTTTTGTTTGAGTCCAAAGTTTTGAAATTTAAAAGTGTTTCAAATGAATCGAATAACTTGTTTAGTGATGGTAATGGCTCATCTTGTTCTAATGCTTCCGTTGCTAATGCCAAAACCATTACTTGTTTTAGAGGATCAATCACATCCGACGGTGTTAGAAGAGGTCAACCTAAAGGTCCCATTCCTTATCGAGTTTACACATGTTCGCATTGTGGTAGGAAAGGTCACCTTAGGAGTTTTTGCTATGATCGTAAAAAGGACCCGAGGAAGTTTCAACGTAGTGTCTTGATGATTCCCAAAACCCGTTTTGTTAGATATACACCGATTTGGGGTTAGAAAATCCTTTTTGGCGATGCTAAATGCTAGGTTGGTTGATTCTCACATGATTGCACATGATTCGTCACATGTTATTTCTTATGGATAGTTGTTTGCATGATATTGTTTGTCATACGCTAGTTTTGCTTCATGATGGATTCTTCCTAGTGTTATGACATGTTTATCTCTTTGTATTATATTTTTCATTTGTTTGAGTCTTATTTGAAAAATACAAAAAGATTCTATTTTTGATAAAAATTTTGAAAAACCAAAAATAGTTTGTTTTCTTATTTGATTGTTTGTTTTTGTTTTTGAGTTTACATGTTTGATGTGGCATATTGGTGTGCTTGGACCGCCATCATTTCATATCCATGTGGTTAGGACATTTGGTCATTATTATTGATGCTTAGAATGATCTTAACCATTGTTTATATGGGGTTGTTTCGAAGTTGATATGCATTTTGATTCGACTTTGTATATATGCCAACATTGCACACATGCACGAGTTTATATAGATGTTTGACTTCTCTTGCATATTTGAATTTGGTGAGGCGTTCTTATCTAAATCTTGTCATCAACGCGTAAGTAGACTTAAGGAGAAGTGTGCATGTAAGAACCGTTTACCGTGAGGATTAATTAAAAAAATGATGAGTGATTCGCGGGAAAGGGCTGCGAGAGTTCAAAATTAACTCGTCGTGAAGCCACCGTTTAAAATAGCCCAAAAGAAAAAGCAATATTATAAAAAAAAGGGCCAATAAAATTTTCTCTAAGTTGAGAATGCTAGAAACCTCGAAAGAACTTCAAAAAAATTATGTATACATGAGGGATTTTGGTTGGAGAAAATTAAACGGGTTTGTACAACTAATCCTAATGTTGAAACATTACAATTTGATGCTATTTTTTGTAGAATCGTTAAAATTCTGGATTTGTGTGCATGTAGTATGTTTAGTTCATTAAGCTCACACTTTAATTGTCATATGACTATGATAAAGTTTGATGATTTATCGTTATCAATTAGGGCTTCTTGATCTTTTTGATGTGTTGGAATTGTGACTCATTTATTGTAGTTTCACGCCCATATATTCCATGTTCATGTTTGAGCACATCGGTACTATGTTTTCATGTAACTCGCATTGTTAGTTTTTATGCGTTTTTGCATTTTGGGTAAAAAGCTTACTTTTTTAGCACTGTTTTGTTGCTGTCAACCCCTTCCTGGCATTTTGTAAGGACATAAATTTCCAATTGAGTCCCCGTATTGTTTTGACTTAATTCTGTGAACAAAACTGTGTTTGTAATATGTCATAGGGTGAATTTTATTTTGTCACGATCCCACTTGGTCTATGACGTATTGAAGAAATTGAAGACGTTGCGGCAAAGCTTCAAAGAAATAATCATGCCGATGTTTATTTGGTGCAAGTTTACTCGTCTTCAAAGTTAATTTCATTCCGAGACCACTCAGGTATGAATGCGTATAATTAATGGTGCTCGGAATTATTTTATAAAAGATAAGGATGTAATTTTTTATATAGAAAAATGTTTTTAAATGTTTTAAAAGTGTTTTAATGGTTTAAACTTCGTTTAATGATGATAAGCTCGAAATAGAATTTGACTAATTTGAATCTCTTTGTTAAGAGACATTTTTATCCGAAAGTCAAAGAAAGTCAAACTTTCGCGAGGTCGCTCTCGTTCGAACGAGATACAATATCGCGCGAACGACATGCTTAAGTCGTTCGAACGACACATTTTTTGAGGCGGTGTTTAAATCCTATTTTAACAGTGTTTGCATCATAATTTCGTTAGTGTGCTTTCTGGAAAACAGTTTTACAAACCAAAACCTTGCTTGCACATGTTTTCTAAGGTTTACAAAGCATAAACACATCCTTAGAGTTTGAAAAGATCCGAGTTATCATTCTTATATGTTTACGTGATCTTGTTGCACCAAAGTTGTTTGTTCTACACATTAAACACAAAAGGTTGTGCGGTGAAGAAGCGACGGACATCGTGTTCGACATCGTAGCCGTATCAAAGCCATATCGGTGGACACCGAGACATACGTGGATGCGTGTGTTGTGGACAGAGATCGTAGAAGACGGAATTTCTGCGTGGGCACTATTGAAGAACGATTATAGATCAGAAGGAGCGTCAAGACCCGTGGGGATCGAGTCTTAGTGTAAGGCTAATCTGTCTTTGTAAAACCATTATTCATAGTGATTGTCTGGCTTGGGTTGTCCGAGGTTGTTTTCCCGTTTTGGGTTTTTTCCTCGTACATCCGGCGTTGTGAGTATTCTTTACTTTACTTTACTTGCTTTAATCACTACATGCCTGTTCAGGATTAATCAAGATAAAATTGGTTTAAAGTGAGAATCGAGATTTCACAACTTGGTTTGGTGCATAATTAAAAGTTGGATCTTTTTCGAAGAAAAAATGGTTTTGTTGAAAACACACATATCGGGCCACTCACACACTTCACACATTTTTTTTTCTGGAAATTTTTTCACTGGGCAAAAATATATAATATTTCTGGGAATCTGGAAAAGTTTGGCTGTCGCGAGAATTCGTTCAAACGACATCTCATGTCGCGAGAAGACCTCATTTGAGCGACATTACCATGTCACGAGAAACCTCGTTCGAGCGACATCCTCATCTCGTTTGAGCGACATCCCTGGCTCGTTCGAACGACAGTCTCGAATTTTTTGCTTCCTTTTATTTTCAGCTCACTGGTTTACTTTGTGATATTTTTGGTACGGCTGGAAGCTTTCTAGACTAATTGATTTATATGCAGGTTTTGTTGTCTCATATTGGAATTTTGCATATGATTCGTTTATCACACCTGATTAGATTGTTATATTCTTTGTGTGATTTATTGGTTTACTAGCTCCTGATTTGTCATCTATTGATCATATTTAGTTGCTTGTTTCATGATTATCTAGCGATTTTGTAATTGGTATATTCTCATGCTAGATACTTGTTGATTCGTTTATCTTTTCACTGAATTGTCTATTCGAGACAAAAAGGGGGAGAGATGTATGTGATGTAGGGGGAGATTTATTGAGCATGTTTTTTATTACATATTTTACAAATTGGTATCATATTGTTGCTCAATTGTTTAATAAATGATTTTTTAGAGTATATTCATATTGGTATCAATTGTAAAATTAGTATCATTTGGATATATATATTGGTTTCATTTGTTCCTCTATACTTCACTAGGTATTTGTTTGTCTGTTTCATGTGTGTCGGTATGCTTCAGCGATTCGAGATTTCAAGTCTACATCACATTCAGATAGTTCATGCTTGCCGGTGCTACATATACTAGTCTGTGTCCTGTAATTTTTGACTTTGGGTTTATGGGATGGGATTTAGGTGTCATATGGCTTGACGGCCCAACTTAGGAATTTCACTGGTTTAGTTGTGTCCTGGAATAGTTAAAGGGGGAGATTTGTAAGGACATAAATTTCCAGTTGAGTCCACGTATTGTTTTGACTTAATTTCGTGAACAAAACTATGTTTGTAATATGTCATAGGGAGATTTTATTTTGTCACGATCCCACTTGGTCTATGATATATTGAAGAAATTAAAGACGTTGCGGCAAAGCTTCAAAGAATTAATCACGCCGAAGTTTAATTGGTGCAAGTTTATTCGTCTTCAAAGTTAAATGCATTCTGAGATCACACATGTATGAATGCGTATAATTAATGGTGCTCGGAATTCTTTTTATAAAAGATAAGGATATAATTTTTATAAAGAAAATATTTTAAAATTTTTTTGAAGTGTTTTAAATGGTTTACACTAAGTTTTATTCTGATAAACTCGAACTAGAGTTTGACTTATTTGGATCTCTTTTGGAAGATACGTTTTAAACAAAAAGTGTAAGGACATTTTTTGTCCATTATCAATTTGTTATGTCGTACGCCGTTACACCGTTGAAGAAATTCAAAGATTCATACAGTCATCAACGGATCCGAATATCAAAAGAAGAAGAGGAATCAAAGTCTGACAGGCCGGACCGGTCCGCCCTGGAAAAAGAACCGATCCGCCTGTGAACCGGTCCGCCTCAGACCCGGACCAGTTCGCCTTCTGAAAAGCCAATACACCCCGGACCGCAAGCGAATCGAAAAAGCCAAAAATAAAAAGAATCGTTCCGCCTACCCGGACCGATCCGCCTCAGACCCGGACCGGTTCGCCTGGGATAAACTTCAGCAGATCGTGGTCAGATTTTTTAGGCTAAACGTTTCCTTTATAAACCCACTACGGAAAGTGGTTTTCCAAGACTTCTATACACGATTTTCAGAGTACAAAAACTCTAAGTCTTCACCTGTTAAGTCCCAAGACTCTAGGTTTTTTTATTCACACAAATTTCCAATCATTTGTGAATCTATTTGTAACCCTAGAACACAACCAGTTGTTGTTCAACCCTTGTGGAGAAGACCGTTCTTCTTCTTCATTGCAGCCCTCCTGAAAAGGGATATTTCCAGCCGCCGACTACAGAATCTGACACCTGAGGGTAATTCTTAGTCACTTGTATTTTCATTGTAATCCGAATTGTACAGTTACAATATTATAATGAAAATAAATGGTTTTGCCCCTTTGGGGGATTTTTCCTCACAAGCATGTGTTTGAATGTTCTTGCTTAGTTCATTATCTTATTCAATCACATATTGTTTCATGTTTAGGGTTTGTTTGGGTTAAAAGGTGTTTAATATATATAATTTCCTCATTTGAACGCACGCGCATACTCTCTCAAATTGGTATCAGAGCAGGTTACGCTAATCTATCGCGTATTCCTATTTTCCGCAAAATCTTTTCTAAGATATCATTTTTCTGAAAAAATTGATTTTTGAAAAGTGCGTGTTCAAATGGAGAAATCATATAATAAATTACCTGTTTCTGACGGGACTAATTATGCTTATTGGAAAGCCCGAATGAGGTCGGCTTTAAAAGACATAGATGAAAGGGTTTGGATTTTAGTTGAAAGAGGGTGGACACCTCCCTCCGTCACTGTGAAAAAAATGACTAATTTAAAACCTGTCACCTCTTGGACTGAAGATGAATTTAGATGGTCCTCTTTTAACTCTAAAGGTTTGAGTGCTATTTTCGGTTCCATCACTCCCGATGAGTTTCGACGTATCATGACGTGCACCACGTCAAAGGAGGCATGGTATGTTTTACAACTCATCCATGAAGGAACAAATGCTGTGAAAGAGTCTAAATTGAAAATTTTGACAACTCAATTTGAAACCATCACCATGCATGAGACTGAATGTTTTGATGATTTCTATGCTAGACTTTCTGACATTGTTAATACTAGCTTTAATCTTGGTGAACATATTCCTAATGCTAGAGTTGTCAAAAATATTCTTCGTTCTTTGCCTAAGTGTTTTATCCCTAAAGTCACTGTGCTAAATTCTATGGGCAATTTAAATACGCTAAAATTGGAAGAACTTGTAGGAGATTTGCAAACTTATGAAATTGATATGTTCCCTAAAACTACCAGGTCTAAAGATAAGGGAATCGCACTTAATGCCAAAGAGAAAAAGAGTGAGGGGTCGCCTAGAAAGAGGGAAGAGTCATCTAGAAAGAGAGAGACTGACACGTCAGATTCTGAGTGTGATTTTGACTTAGATGATTTGGCTCTTTTTGCAAAAAATTTCAAGAGGATTCTCAAATTTAAGAAAAATGACAATTTTAAAGATAAAAAGAAATTTGAGAAAAATAAGGTTAAAAAGAAAATGAAAAAGATTCCAAAAATCCTCCTAAGAAAGAAAGTGAGAGATGCTTTGAGTGCGATGGTAGGGGTCATAGATCTTATGAGTGTACCACTCGTCTGAATAGAGAGAAAGGGAAAGTTGTCCTTAATGCTACTCTTAGCGACTACAGTGAGGTCGAGTCGGTGGATTCAGGAGATGAGTCACCGCATGAGTGTAACTTCACCGCATTCATGGCCAGTCAAGTGAGCACTCCTAGTTCTCTTCACAACGATGAGGATGATGCTTCACAGGGACACCTCGACAGTGAGAACGATGTGAGTGAGGGGGAGGATGACTCAAGTGAGAGCGAGAGTGATATTCAACGCGCCTATGCTGAGTTATATTCTGAGTTATTTAAAACTAAAAAACGTAACAAAGCGTTAGTTCTTAAGATCACCGGCTTAGAGGAAGATTTAAGAAAGGCGAGAGAGAGAGAGTCCTCCACCTTCACCGCCCTGAGAGAGAGAGAATCTGCCTGCGTCGAGAAAGAGAGTTTGTTTAGAGAGAGAGGGAGTGTTTTGAGAAAGAGAGAGGGGACTTGACTAAACAAGTGGCTAGTCTTACGAGTCAACTCCATTCCTCCGTGGAGACTCTGAAGAAACTTGAAGCCCTTGTTGCCCAGCTGACTCATGATCTTAAGAAAGCACGGGAAGTCAAGGTACAAATCGAGGACAGATCTGGGAAGATGGAAAAGATGCTCCTCGTCCCCGCTTTAGGTTTTGGTGATCGGCGGGGAATTGGGTATGATGGTGGCTCCACCTCTCAAATTGCACCTGGACCAGTTCCAGAGTTTACTACTAATCCTTATGGTCATCGTCAAAAACCTCGAAGGAGAGTTCGACCAAGAAAAGCAAACCAAGGTCCGCCTTTGACTGTGTTATTCTGTACTTATTGCAAAAGAAAAGGCCACCTCAAGGAGTTTTGCTATAATATGGGTCGGGCACGACGTACTACTACTCCACCATGTCATACTGATGAGTTTTCTAGTCTGAGAGAGCGAGTTGAGTTCTTAGCTTCCACATCTCAGAGTTTGATGGAAGAATTACGACGGATGTCCTTGCCGTTAGTGAATGCTTCTCACATTCCAGCTAAAACCAACAACAACAAAGGCAAACAAAAGGTCACCACCTCTTGGGTACCTAAGAAAGATAAAAAGGCTTTTGTTGTTCATGTTGCTCTCAAAGCACATAATACCTCACAGTGGTATTTTGACAGTGGCTGCTCCAGACATATGACAGGTGATGCCTCATTTTTTACATCTCTTGAGGATTATCAAGACGGCAGAGTCACCTTTGGAGATGGGAGCAAGTCTAGCATTATAGGACGAGGTACTATCAAGTTACCTGGTTTTCCTAAGCTAGAAAATGTTTTGTACGTCAAAGGTTTGAAAGCAAACCTTCTCAGCATTAGCCAGCTGTGCGACGATGACTTTGCAGTAAAGTTTGACCGGGACACTTGTATGGTCTATAATCAAACCAGTAAACTATTAGTGCAAGGGGTGAGGACAAAAGATAATTTCTATGGGACTGAGCCCACATCCTCACTTGTCTGCAACAGTGCCACGATCACTCCTATGGATCTGTGGCACCAACGTTTAGGTCACATAAATATTAGAGATCTCACTCGCTTAGCTAGAAAGGACCTAGTACGTGGCTTACCATCTCTTGGAAGGTCAACTTCGACGGTTTGTGGACCCTGTCAGATGGGAAAACAAATTCGTAGTCCCCATAGGAAGTTGAATTCTATTACCACCTCTCGTGTTCTTGAGCTTATACACATGGACCTTATGGGTCCCACTCGTACCGAGAGTTTAGGTAGTAAGAGGTATATCCTAGTGATGGTAGACAATTTCTCCAGGTACTCCATTGTAGCTTTTCTGAGAGAGAAATCCGATGCTGTAGAATTTTTAACGACCAAGTGACGTGTCCTGCAAAATCAACACGGTGTCACTATTAACAGGATGCGTAGTGACAATGGCACTGAATTCACAGAAGCAAAGGTAGATCTTTACTGTGATAGCCTCGGGATCAAACATGAGTTTTCTGCTGTGAGAACTCCTCAGGAAAATGGGATTGTTGAGAGAAATAATAGAACGATCCAAGAGATGGCTAGATCTATGCTTCTAGGTCGTAAAGTTTCTAGGAGATTTTGAGCAGAGGCAGTGTTTACTGCATGCCACACGATGAATAGGGTTTATTTGCGTCCTCACACACTTCAGACTCCTTATGAGTTGTGGACTGGCAAGAAGCCCAACCTTGCATATTTTCGTGTCTTTGGGAGTAAATGCTACATCCTACGGGATAGAGAGCAATTAGGAAAGTTTGACTCCCGGAGCGACAAGGGAATATTGCTAGGATATTCATCGACTATGAGAGCATACCGAGTTTTTAACCTAAAGAGCTCTAAGGTTATGGAATCAATAAATGTCACCGTGCAAGATGGCGAACCTTTGACGGTTATTGATCCTAACCTTCAGTGTGAGGATGAGAACTTTTCTGACAGTGATTTACTTGTCCCTCTCTCACACCCTGTGGACCCTATTCTTGTGCTAGGGGACACACCTGTTTGGGTTCGCAAGAGTCATGACCCTTCTGCCATTGTTGGTGATCCCACTCTTGGGGTCAAGACTCGTGCTCAGCTAGAGAACGTCGTTAGACATTTTTACTACACGTCCAACATCGATCCCAAGAATCATAAAGGAACCCTCAAAGATGAACTCTGGATATCTGCTATGCAGGAAGATTTGCTTCAGTTTAAAAAGAATAATGTCTGGGAACTTGTCCCCCGACCTAGTGAGTCTAATATTATAGGTACCCGGTGGATTTTTAAGAATAAAATGGATGAAAATGGTACCATAATTTGAAATAAGGCTAGGTTGGTCGCTCAAGGCTACACAGAGATAGAGGGTGTAGACTTTGGGGAGACATTTGCTCCTGTTGCGAGGCTTGAGTCCGTCCGTCTACTACTCGCCATCGCATGTCATCTGCGCTTCAAGTTATATCAGATGGATGTCAAGAGTGCATTTCTGAATGGCATTCTACAAGAGGAGGTTTACGTGGAACAACCAAAAGGGTTTGAAGACCCACAGCACCCGGAGCACGTCTACTATCTGAGGAAAGCCTTGTATGGTTTGAAGCAAGCACCCCGTGCTTGGTACGAGAGGCTTACTTCCTATTTCTTAGCTCGTGGCTTCAAGAGAGGGGGAGTAGATATGACGTTGTTCGTCAGGAGAGATGACGGTGTTATTTTGGTTACCCAGGTCTATGTGGACGACATAGTCTTTGGATCCACATGCTGTCAACATGCTCATCACTTTGAAAAGGAGATGAAAAGTGAGTTTGAGATGAGCATGGTTGGTGAGCTTACTTTCTTCCTTGGTCTCCAGGTTCGTCAGCTAGAGGATGGGATGTTCATCTCCCAATCCAAGTATGCTCGAGACCTAGTGAAGAATTTTGGTTTAGACTCCGCTAAGCATGCACGTACACCTATGAGTACTACTACCAAGCTTAGTAAGGACACTTCAGGCAAGGACGTAGAGTAAACCTTGTATCGGAGTATGATAGGTAGTCTTCTCTACTTAACTGCCAGTCGTCCCGATATAGCCTTTAGTGTTGGAGTCTGTGCGCGATATCAGGCGTCCCCGAAAGAGTCACATTTACTTGCTCTAAAACGTATTATTAAATACGTGAGTGGGACTCTCTCATATGGTATTTGGTATTCCTTTGATACCGATGACCGTTTGTCCACCTATTCGGATGCCGATTGGGTCGGGGATATAGATGGTTGTAGGAGCACTTCTGGTGGGTGTTTCTATTTTGGTTCTGCTCTTATCTCCTGACTGAGCAAGAGGCAAAATTCCATATCTTTGTCCACTGCGGAGGCTGAGTACATTGCCGCCGGGAGTTGTTGCACGCAACTCTTGTGGATGAATCAAATGCTGGAGGATTATGGGATTTCACAGGACACCATGACCATTTCCTGTGAAAACATGAGCGCCATACACATATCCCGCAATCCAGTCCAGCATTCGCGCACCAAGCACATCAGGATACGTGAGCACTTTATACGACAGCTAGTTGAGGAGAAAGTCGTATCACTGAGTTTCGTTCCCACCGACCGTCAGTTAGCCGACATTTTCACGAAACCTTTAGATACCCTTATATTTGAGAGTCTTAGGAAGTCTTTGGGAATTTGCACAGTTGACTGAGGGGTTGGTCTATGTCTAGAATAGGATGCTTCTTCATGTTCATATCATATGCTTCCTATTGCTAGTCTGTTTTATATGTACCATTGCTTAGTTGTATAGATATTTATTTATTCTTTTTGCTTTTTATATTTCTTTTGAAAAATTCAAAAAGATTTTCCTTTAAGAAAAATTTAAGAAAAGCACAAAAAGAATTTATTTTGATAAATTTTTTGAAAAATCCAAAAATATTTCTGTTTTTACTGCTTTTATCGATGAGCATTTAAGATAGCCAAGTTACAACTTCATTCCATATATCCATGTGACTGTTTGATAGAGATTTGAGAGGCTACATCATTTCATTCATGTGCTTTACATTATTTGGAGTCTTTGAGATGTAATTAGTGATATCTTCCTACATGTTTGACTTCTATATCCTTTATTGCACACATGCACGGTTATATTTGATTATTGCACTTGTCTATCACATATTGGCTTAAATGTTTCCATCTCAATTCTGTCTATACAACTTTCAATATGCGATAAAACTTGACAAGATTGGAATGCATGTAAAAATCGTTTTGGTGAGACTGTGTGTTTTTGTATAATGGGGAGGGGCTGCGAAAGGTAATCATTTATCCTTTGCTCAAAAGCCATCGTTACAAAGGACCTAAAAAATGGAGTAATTTTAATATCCGAGGTCCAAAGAGGTTAAAAGATCCCGAAAAAATTTAAAGGCAATATCACAAGCAATTCATGCCAAATATGGGCCACTTAGGTTTCACCATCAATTCTCCAAAGTTTGAGAATTTAGAAAGCCTCCATTCAAAATTATATCTGAGGGAGTTTGGTTGGAGAATATAAACGGGTTTGCACTTCCTTGAAAGTCCCGAAAAAGCATAAAAAGTTTTGGACGTTATTGGTGTCGAAATCATTTTTCACTTTGATTTGTTGATTTGATTGAGTCTATATCTTATATTGTCATTCTTTTACACCAAAGGAAGCATTTGAGTTGATTCGCTAGGAATATCCAATATTCATCGTGCACATATGTCATGTTTGTAAGCATTGATCTTCCTATCGAATTATGTTCACACCCATTCATTAACGCTATCATCAACTTGGTAGCTTTGTGTTCATTCATGGTGTGATTTTGTTTAAAAATTTTTGAAAAATTCAAAAAATAGTTATGTATTTCCTTGTGACACCCCGTCATTGCTTGTTTGCATTATTTCTCTCATTTGTCTATTTGGGGACATCATAAAAAGGGGGAGAAAGAATTATCACATTAAGGGGGAGTGAGTTTTAGCATATTGGCATATCTGTTGTTTATTTTATCTCATTTCAAACTCGATACGTCACTTGGTATTTTGCTTTTTCTCATGTGTGTAGGTACTACATGGATTATCATTGGATTGCACACACTGATGAGAAAAGCGTTGAAGATTCCTGAAGACTTGAAGAACAAACGTTGAAGTCTTATTCAATTGTATCTTTCCAGTTTTGGGTTCATGGAAGGGTAGATTTTTATAGGCATTTTTAGTTGGTTGATAATTCGGATGTTTGTTTTTATGTATGTACCGGCATAGACATAGGGGGAGATTTGTAAGGACATTTTTTGTCCATTATCAATTTGTTATGTCATACGCCGTTACACCGTTGAAGAAATTCAAAGATTCATTACAAAGTCTTATCCTAGGTTGTTTTTTCGGGATAAGACTTCAACGTTGATGACGGATCCGAATATCAAAAGAAGAAGAGGAATCAAAGTCTGACAGGCCGGACCGGTCCGCCCTGGAAAAAGAACCGATCCGCCTGCGAATCGGTCCGCCTCAGACCCGGACCGGTCCGCCTGCTGAAAATCCAGTACACCCCGGACCGCAAGCGAACCGAAGAAGCCAAAAATAAAAAGAACCGGTCTGCCTACCCGGACCAGTTTCTTAGTCACTTGTATTTTCATTGTAATCCGAATTGTACAGTTACAATATTATAATGAAAATAAATGGTTTTGCCCCTTTGAGGGATTTTTCCTCACAAGCATGTGTTTGAATGTTCTTGCTTAGTTCATTATCTTATTCAATCACATATTATTGCATTTTTAGGGTTTGTTTGGGTTAAAAGTTGTTTAATATATATAATTTGCTCATTTGAACGCACGCGCATACTCTCTCAAAAAGTCAAACTGATCGGACTGTCATTCGAACGACATCTGTCATTCGTTCAAGCGAGATGGCTATGTCGCGCGAACGACATGCGAATCTCGTTCGAATGACACGGTTTTCGAGGCGGCATTTAATTTCTATTTAAAGCGTGTTTTCGTCAGAATTAACAGGGTGTGCATTCTGGAAAAACTGTTTACTTTCCAGTACGTGTTTGCACATGTTTTTCTAAGGTTTAAAAAGATTAAACATATCCTTAGAGTTTTCAAACATCCGAGATATCATTATTATATGTTTATCTGATCTTGCAGCACCAAGAAGGTTTGTTCTACACTTGAACATCAGGGATTTACGGTGAAAAAAAGAGAAGGACTTCTTGTTCGACATCATAGACGTATTAAAGACATTTGGTAGACACCGAGACATACGTGGACGCGTGTGTTGTGGACAGGTATCGTGGAAGGCGAAATTTCTGTGTGGGCACTATTGAAGAATGGTAGAAGATCAGAAGGAGCGTCAAGACCGTGGGGATCGAGTCATTGAGTAAGGCTAATCTATCTTTGCAAAACCTTTGTTCATAGTGATTGTTTGGCTTGATCCATCCTAGGTTGTTTTTTCGTTTTGTGTTTTTCCCTCGTACATTCGGCGTTGTGACTATTCTTTACTTTACTTTACTTGCTTTAATCACTAGATGCGTGTTTGGATTAACCAGGATAAAATTATTTTAAACAAAGAATTGGCTTTCGCAACTTAGTTTGATGCAGATTAAATGTTGAATAGTTTTTTGTAAAAATTGGTTTGATTTGAAACACACAAATAGGTTTGAAATTTTTTCTAAGTGTTGAGGAGTTATTTTTCGTCAAATAAATTTTCCAAGGTTAAAATAAGAATTTTTGAAATAAAAAATTAAATTTATTTTTTGCGAATTTTCTGGTTCAAATGACGCGCCGCCTTAAATTTTTTATATAAAGCATGTTAAATGAGGCGTCTTTCAAGAAGGAGATTTGATCTTGAAGAAGAAAATTTTAATACTTGCAAATTTTAGTGTTTTCCATTTTTGGGTTCATGGGAGATATTAGATTTGTATAGGCACTTTGATTTGATGATTCAGAGTTTTTATTTTGTACCGGCACAGACATAGGGGGAGATTTGTAAGGACGTTATTTTATAAGTCCGTTATCAATTTAGTATGTCATTTACCGCTACACCGTCGAAGAGCATTCAAGAACATTCAAGCATCAAAGACGAATCCGAATATCAAGTTCTTCAACATTCAAGACTCCGCGAGGTTAATTTTGGTAAGGTTGAGTTTTAATTCCTTAGCATTTCACTTAAAGTGTTGGGATATTTTTATCAAATATTTTTCTAAAGATTTTATTCTCGGACACCTTTCCGTAGAAAAATCATAACTAATTCATAAAAAATCAAAAAAATACAAAACTGGCAGCCACGCGTTCGTATCGTAATTATCTACAAGTACGCATGAAATCTCGTTTGATAGGTCATTCAAACGACCTACTTTTGTCATTCAAATGACATTTGCCACGTGTCATGTTTTTTGTTCGAGCGACATGCTCTTGTGGTTCAAACGACATAGCATCTCGTTCGAGCAACATTCAACCTCGTTCGAACAACGCGCCGACTTAAGTTTTTTATAAATAGGAGTCTCCAACTCCGTTTTTCATAAGGAGACCTGCATAATTTTCAGAAACGAAACTGCTACTGCAGAAACGATTTTTGTCTTCTTCTTTTAGGTTCTTTAACCTTTGATTTTCAATTCAAAAAACATCCCAGTCCTTTAATGAATTGTTTTGGAACCCTAGATTCAACTTTGTTGAAATTTATTCTTTATGGGGAGATCTCTACAACCGAGAGTTGCATGCTATTGTGGAGGGAGTCTCTGTGAAGATTGGACTACGTGTTCCTATGGATTCGCTGCGTATGGATTCATTGCTGAAGATAGAACTGCGTGTTGTTGTGGAGTTGTTGTGGTTGTTCCATTGCTAACGACGTCGATCGACACCTGCGGGTATTCGTGTGTCACCCTATTTCATTGTAATCGGTGTAAGTTGTTATTTACAAATTATAATGAAATAAAATGGTTTTGCCCTTAGGAGATTTTTCCTGAAATTATTTGTTTTATCATGCATGCTTTATTATATTGGATAAATCATCTAGATGCGTGTTTTAGGGTTTAACTAAAATTGGATTTTTTTTTAGAATTCGCATTATTCCGATGTAGCAATTCTACATATTGGCATCAGAGCTTATTTAAGCGATCACCACTTTTACAATCCAAGTTTACATTCGCATCATTTTCATACCCAATTTGGCAAATATCCTTCTCTCTCATCAACATTCATCAACACTCAAAGGAGTTCATCCAATATCAAAGATCAAGCTTCAAATAAGGTCCAATTCCTTACCTCTCTCTTTAAATTCCTTGTTTTTGCATAATACACATTAGATTCGTAATCTAATTATTATTTTAGTTCATACACCTTAATATCTACCCTTTTATTAGTATATTGCACATACTTTATTTTCTATAAAAATCCCAAAAACAAATAAAAGAGGGTCACACCTGTAAATTCCGTATGGAATTATCCATCACACTTCTTCCAAAATCTAAACAACACATTTTCCACACATATACATATAATAAAATTTCGTTCGAATCTATGGGATAAACCCCACCTCTATGATACATATGAACTACGGGACTTTGATGCCTTTATAGGCTACGTAGGCATCTCGGATTAAAATCCAAGACTCGAGTCCAATTTTCTAATTTTCTCAAATTCCCTAATTTTCTAAAATCTCCCGTTTTCATATATATCATACTTGTTTGCGTTTCAACCAACACATATTATCATTTCCTAATAACGATCAATATCGCGATTATAGACACCCCATTATGTTACCCCTAACTCTCCTACGGTCCCTAGCACCGCCCTTCATCACTACAAACCTAGGTCATATCCCGAGTACTGACCTAGAAGCCATCGAGCACTCCCGGGCTCTGTTTGACCAAAAAGTCAAACTCTTTAGCTCGATAAAGCTGAATGAATCTTCGAAGGGCACTGAAACCCCTTTTCAATGGTCCGCTCCGTGCGCGATTCCGACTTACCATGCGGACGAACGATTCGTTTGACTCCAAGAGATCACCGAATGCTTCCAGGGCCCGGTTGACCAAAGTCAACTCTCCAAGCCGGGTTAAACTCTTTGGAATGTCGAAGTACATCGCTTAACCATTCCAACGGTCCTCCCCGTGCACGATTCGGACTTACCAGGCGGACATACGATCCGTTTGCGTTCGAACGATTCCC